>OU611958.1:15021250-17509375 GCA_914767545.1 Sesia apiformis
GACTAATTTTATACACACAAGAATTATTCGACAGGAAAAGAAAATAAACTAAATAACAAAGAATAACCAAAAAGTAATTCCTCGAGTCGCAACGCCTGCTACGTTGAAAAGCCGTTCAGTTCAGTAGTATGGTATGTCGGAAACTATTAAATGATTTCCGACGCTGATGTTCAGCTGCAGCCTCTAGTGATGTTCAGACGGACGGTAGTATACCATAACATCAGCCTGTGTCTCTCCACTGCTGAATATCAAAGACTCACCATGTAACACGATTTTTCGCTCTTTTCTTCCATCCACTACTGGTAAACTTCATCAATTTGTCGGTACACCTGGCTGGAGGACGTTCCACATTGCGATTTGTAGTTATTCAATCAATCCTTTCAGTATCCACTGCGGGACATGGGCCTCCTCGTGCACATTGTCTTGTGCATTAGGGATATATGGCCGTGTGTTGTCGGCGGAATATTGAATACCACCACCCCATTTTTTCAACCTGCTGTCGTAAGAGGCGACTAAGGGATAACAAAGTCGCTACCACAAGCGCTGAGGAACTACACCATCTCTGAAAGAGTGGACTTGCCAACCAAACGCTGGTTAAATTTATAGTTTATTTCCTATTAATATGAATATATTTTTTGAACTCTTTATCTGTGAAACGGTCTCAAACTAACCTGTTCTTATTTTACTGGATGTTTCGGCTGGGTTAGACCAACCACGGTCAAGAGCTGATTGTCGACAGTCAAATCGAGTAGAATGAACGAACAAGCGTCGAGTAAAATAAGAAAATAAACATACCTTTACAACAGATGAATATTTTGTGTGAAAAACAAGCAAATCTCGAAAGATATAACTTTATATTTAGAACCAATAGCTAATTGTATACCTACTGTTAAAATGTATGATATATTTGATTGGAGTTTTATTTGTATTTGCAGCTCGAAGTTTTGCTAAGGGGAACTAGCAAAAGTTACGACAGTTCTTTCAGATGGAGAAACAGAATTTTTCACAGCGGCTTTTTAAGTCAAAGAACAAAGTTAAGATCACGTGCAAAGTCGATGCCAAAAGTTAGTCCTGATAACACTGTTCGTTATTAAATATTCCAATCTCGGTGAAACGAGCGCTTGTTTTGTACGTAGAGTTGGTTTTTGCGATTTTATTATATGTAGTTCGCGGAACAATAACTGCTCTAGAACAGTGAATATTGAAGGTTTTATTGAACAATTTTAGAAATGGCTATGTCACTGTAATACTCGTAAATACGAGTAAAAGCCTGAGATATCAACGCGATTGGCTACGCGGTATGGGGTGTACCAAATGATGCGTAGCCTTTTAATTTCTTAAATTAACAGTAATAATCTATGGTTAATTAGTTCTTGATGATCAGCTGTATGGTATGGTATTAGCTGTGGTGTTGTAAAAGGCGAGCAAGGAATAACAAAGCCGCTACCACAAGCCCTAAACAACTTCACCACTTCTAAAGAGTAGTTCGCAGCCAGCGTAACCCACCACCAGTCGCTAGCGTCTCCTATTTTATTATTTACAAGCGATCTGCCCTGGCTTCGCTCAAGTAGCGTTACTTTATCTTTAAAAGAATTTTTAAAATCAATTCAGATTTTTTTGAGTTTACCTTCTTACATAAAAACAAACAACCTTACAGTTTTTCTATACGTGGGTGCCACTGAAAGTTATTAGAATACCAAAAATGAAATCAGATATAAAGATGGAAATTGCTTTATCGCTTTTCGAAGTATTCTTCGCGACAATCGATATGCTTTTTCATGCGAAGAACCTATTGTGTGAAGCATTCAGCCCACTCTTCTTTAGGCACCTCTTCAATAGCCGATTGGAAGGCCGTTAGTGCCTCTTCTGCATTCATAAAACGTATTCCTCCGAGTTTATCCTTAATTTTAGGGAATAAATCACAGGGCGTAAGGTCGGGACTGTATGGCGGATGATCCATTAACTCTACATTTATAGTACTCAATAAATGCGTCGTTTGTCTGGGGGAGTGACCTTGGGCATTGTCGTGATGGAGGATCAGTCTGCTTCGTGGGTGTCTTTCTTTGACTTTTTCCAAAACAGAAGGCAAGTAGATGTTCATATACCAGTCCGCAGTTACTGTTCTTTTATTTTCTAAATTTATAGTAGCAAAGTGGCCCGATTTGCCAAAGAAGGAGGCAATCATCTTCTTTTCAGCACTCCGTCCTTTCTTCACTTTCGTCGGCAACTCTTCGAAAGGAAAGTCCCACTGCTCGATTGCCTCTTAGTTTCAGGCTCATAGCAGTAGATTCAGCTTTCATCGCCTGTTATTACATATATCAAAAACAGCATTTGATTGACGATTGTCGAATTTTTCAAACATTCGGATACACGCGGCAGTATTTTTGAACTTCGCTCAAATTGTGAGGAATCCACCTAGCACAAAGCTTCCTTACCCGTAGGTGATCGTGTCAAATAGTTTGGACTTGACTCTTACCAACACCTAATGATGCCTGTGTCTGCTGATTTGTCGTTCGTTTATCTGCTTCAATCATGAGTCGCACAGTTTTAATGTTTTCCTCCGTCACCACCGCGCCATCGCATCCCTCCTCTAACATCAGGTGGGTACGACCACGTTTAAAGTCACTGAACCAGTTATAAACAGTGGCACTGGAGGGGGCTTCATCACTAAATGCTAACTTAAGTTTTTCATGACTTTGTTTCTGGTACCGCTGGTAATGGTAATGACTGGTAATGACTTGACCGCAATGAATCTCATTAAAAATCATTGAACGAAAATATTCTCTTGTAAAATTCATTTTTCCGCAAACACTTAATTTTCAAATTGCCGCCAGAAATAAAAAAACAAATAACAGCTTTGAAAATTTAATTGCTTTGGACAAGCAGAGTTCCTCTTTTTAAATTCGAATGTTTTTTTTACTATCGTATTTTACAGTAGCCAGTTCTAAGTACTTTTAGTTCGACCTATCGTAGATTTAAATGAAGAATAGTTGACACCGAGCCTTGTATTTCGAGTATAAATTGCATTATTGATCCATATAATTTTAATGCCAAGTTCATAGAAAATGTAAAAGTATTTGTCAGGATTTTAATACCACCGATTAGATAATAGTTTCAGCGTAGAATATCCCCCTTTGCCCGCATTTGCCGCGAAACCTTAGCAATTCCGTATACCGATAACAAACCGCTACGGGGCATCGTAGTGTTGGAAAACGTCGATGTAACCACCCGATACGTCTCCGATACGATCCCAGTAAGCGCAGTTCCCGATACTGGCGTCCCAAAGCCATTCAATGGACGAGGAAGCAGCCGTTTATCTCAATCCAACCGAACGTGCGAAAGCGCTATTTAATAATACCCGTTATTTGAATCGACAAACGTTGAGGGGTTAGCATCGTTTTTATAGAAAATATTTCAAAATGTATGTCTCTATCAATTGTTTATGAAAATTTGAACGTCATAATTGCCTTGGTTTTCGGTTTTGTAGTCGTCTAGTCAGGCTTCTTATAGTTATTTCCTTTAAAAGCGTTCACGCATTTCTTTTGTTCTTATATGCATACGTAATGATTACTTTTTATTCCAGTAATCATTCTCATAAAACAGTAAAAGTTTTTAAGCATTTTACCTTTTTTTTGGCAGCTACAAAAGTTTATGTAAGTACGCAAATCTTTGCCAACATATAAAACAAGTTAGATACAAGAAGTGGAGTGATTTAATATACAAAAAATAATTATTATTTTTAGTTCAATAATAATTACATATAGGCATATTATTATTTATTAATATTCTTTTATTTCGTCCGATAGGACGAAACTGTTGTGAGACCAAATATTGAATTAGTAATTCTACATTGTCTGTATGTATGTGTACACCTCTATCCGTGTGCGATATAGCAGCTTAAACGCATACAAAAAACTTAGACATCTAGAGTTGTTCCGTTTGTATTGATTTTTTTAATCAATCCGGTGCGATACGATCTGCGTGTCGTATCGTATATCGATTTGCTTCGATTCGATAATTATTATATTGAGTTATAATCAAACAATTTAATCGCTTCAAACAATGTGATGTTTATAATTCTACATATTTATTACAGAAAATATAAGCTTAACATTTAGATATGTTAAACTTGAATCATTGAATCATCTGTGATCTGTACAATTCGATACCAGTGCCTATACCTGAGTCTGTCCAGGTCAGTACTGTATTCGTTTAAATTGATACAAAAGATCGAAGTATCGTATGGTATCATATCGATACAGTAAAGTATCGGATCGAATTGTGTATCTCTAGTATCGATATGCAAAAAGATACGACACAACTTACTGGCATAATACGAGTACATTTTCACGTCTGTGCGCGACTGATTGTCGTAGTGACGATGAGTACATTGAGCAATAGCTCGCGTTGTAAAATTTCGCACAATTTCAGTTACCTCCTTCGCCCGATAAGTCGAAATGTATTACAACGTGATGTGTCCTATTCCATGCGTTTTCGTGACCCTTTTTATCGCGATACATTTGTCCAGAATTTATGACAGTTGCACATTGTTTAATTAAAATTGGATAATAAACTTGTTACGCCCTTTTGGTTAACACTCTTATAGGAGGGATGTTCTATCCTTTTATTTAACTTTACTGTAATAATAACCGCAGGTGTTGATAGCTGTAAGGGTAATTTAAATTTTCTTCATTTTCTGTTATAATGTAAGTTTTGTAATTTCTATTATTCTATTGTAATTTGTAATTTTGTAGTTTTGAATAACAAGCAAAAGACTTTACGGTTCAATAAGGTTAACTTTATTATTAGAAACTTCGTTGTATATTTTTTAAGTAATATGGAGACTGAAAATAATTTTCAATTTTTAAACATAAAGCAAAAGCATTTATTTTTATTTTGTATCAGTTTAGGTTCGATAGGAATTAGTGAATAAGCAACATTTAATAAATTAAATGTGGTCTCTGACTATGGGCCTCATAAATAAGCTCACTGTCGCACAGCGAGCTATGGAGAGGGCTATGCTCGGGGTTTCCCTACGTGATCGAATCAGGAATGAGGAGATCCGTAGACGAACTAAAGTCACCGACATAGCCTCTCGGGTTAGCAAGCTGAAGTGGCAGTGGGCAGGGCACATAGCTCGAAGAACCGATGGCCGATGGGGCAGACGGGTTCTCGAATGGAGACCACGTACCGGCGAACGAAGCCGAGGACGTCCATCTGCTAGATGGACAGACGACCTCATAAAGGTTGCGGGCACCCGCTGGATGCAGGTCGCTGCCGATAGGTCTAAATGGCGGACAATGGGGGAGGCCTATGTCCAGCAGTGGACGTCCAAGGGCTGAGAAGAAGAAGAAGAAGAAGAATAAATTAGTCTAATTAGAAACAATATTTTGTTTCTAATGGGAATAATAAAGAAACTTATTAAATTGGCAATTAATTATTTTAACATTGAGGAAGATAAACCGAGTCATTGCAAGTCGAGACTTCTGTTTTCAATTACACATTTATTTATTTAATTCACAGTATATATAATATTGGCTCTTATTGTGATCTCTGTATCTCTCCGGTTGATTATCAAAGCTATTGTGTTGATACGTATATTCTAAGTCAATATAAATGGAGAATATAACACGTATTTTGTATAATAAATGTGTTTATATTCATCATGTTATGTATTTTCATGTACGAGCACAACACAATCGGGCTTCGAATGAGGATCAACTTTGTTACGCGGAACGTGCCGATGTACCTATGACACCGAACAATATTAACAAAGTTTCAGATTTTAGTTAGGACGTACTTGCATATGTATATAATATAGTATATTATATTATAATAATATGTATACAGCGGGGTGTGTGTTTAAAAGGGGCTATTTCGCCTTAAGATACCAAAGTGATTTTTATTTACTCATTCTAATCCAAATTTTAAATAGCATTGACGAATATTGACGACATTGCATAGAAAATACTCGTAAATAATTTCAATATTTTGATTTCTACCGGGTAACACACACACATTAAACATTTTTATTTTATCTTGCTGAAATTTGGTTAACATCAAAATAATTCCCTTTGGAGATATTCCTCTGTGAAAAGGATTCTCAATGAGGAAGGGGAAGCGTGCATGCTGCAATCCCACAATCGCTGGGCGCACCCGACTGTCCAAGTTATGCCTCACACAGAGGAGAATACCACAAAATCTACTGCATTTCACAATTTATCCCATTCCTTCGATATGCAAACGTGTTTCAGCAGTGAGTGAGATATGCCAGACCATAGGCTTTCATCCCATCCCCATCCTATCCATCCTCATTTCCCTAACTCTCTCCAAATCCATTCTTAAATCTTCAAAGTTAGGCAGCGCTTCCGGGGGCGTGTCGACGTTTGCCATTCTGAACTGATGAGGTTTGAAGGATGTTTGAATTTATTACTCTGTGTTATCCTTGTCGTGTAAAGTCAAGAACTCGCGAAAGTATACCGCCTAAATATCCATTCTTATGAGTTGTCACGAGACTTTAATAAATGTAACTTTAATGAATTCGCTACTTCCACATTATAACCAACTAATTAAGCAAAAGAAATTAGAAGCGACGTTGAACTCATTCTCACAAGAACAACGTGTTTGAAAACGGTCCAAATTTCATAAAAATATCTTTGATCTTGTGTGAAAGAAAACATATAACAACTGGAGTAATTTAGAGTTAGAGATATATAAACCTTTAGAGATACTCGTATGTAGTATAAGTTATGTGTGAGTTTACAATTTGTGATTATAAACAACTTCCCGTGGACGACACTCACGGGAACTGCGGAGAGGTAACAGAGCCGCTACTCCAGCTCCGAGGAACTACGCTTTCTCTGAAAATGGTCTTGCCAACCCGTTTTGCCAACGTGGCTTTTTACGGCCATATATCCCATTATCGACAAGACAATGTGCATGAAGAGGCCCATGTCCTGCAGAGGATACTGAAAGGGCTGATTGCATTGCATAGAAAATAAACAATAGTGCTGTAGGATGTCGGTCAGCCAGTCGTAAAAGCCGACTAAGCGATAACAGACAATGCATATGAGGAAGCATATGTTCAGCAGTTGATACTAAAAGGGCTGGTTACGATAAATAAATAATCATTATAATAAAATTTAATTGACGGCCGATTATTACACCAGTTGCTAGTTCACTAAGTTGGTGCTAGGATGAACATATGTTTAAAGACAAATATTTGTTTGGGATCTAGGTTGATTGTGCTCGTTATTATGTTTACAAATATATAACTAAGAACGTTAATTATAGAAGCAAATCCATATCGGCTACTGAACGATTTTTTTATTTGAACAGCATCTTTGGACTTTGAACTACATTTAACTGACCTTCTGTAATCGCTTGCTTGATCGTCATTGCCATCTACGACAAATTCGAAAATTGTCCAAACAACTAAGTATCCACATGAAGATAAAACGGGAACGGAACATTCCCGATTATTTTGTTCTAAACTAAACCTTAATTAAAAAAAAAAACAGATTCTACCCTAAAACGATCAGTAAATTTAAAACCGGTTTCAAGTCCTGATTGTTCTGGGCTATTTGCATGTGAACTTTATTCTGTAACACATTGAGTGGTTGTTTAACAAAGTTTGCTAACAATATTTCTAGATTAAATATAAGTTGGACGTCATACTCTATGAAGTAGTGGGTCGCGCAAATGAAGAATAACGAGGACAGTGCGGACGGCGGAGGGAAATACTTGATATATTTTTAGTTTACATAGTACCGACAGAAAAGTAAACCTAGATTTTGCAATATAATCCCTATATAGATGTAATATGTGAATTAATGTGTGTGTATGGATGTAGGTAATTGCTGTAATGTTAGTAGCATCCACAATCATTTTTCGCCTTTCTTCTTTATGGGCCTATGTTTATCTAACGACTGCCGGACATAACCTATACTCAATGTGCGCCACAAGACAGGTCATTCGCCTTTCCATTCCAGCTGTTATCCGCCACCCATTTTAGATCATCATTCCCTTTCATATTTAGGCGTGGGACGATGTACTATTAAGTACTAATTATTACTATAGTTAATTACTATTACTAAGTGTACAATAAAACGGAATAAAAAGTTTTATACGGTCTGGATTCTTTCTGGCCGTTTGATGTTAGGCGATATTAAAATAGCTCCCCTGGGTTATTGTAAAAGGTGACTAAGATATGACAAAGCGCTGACGCACTCCGGGGTCTTTTAAATAATAATATTGTAGATACTGCAAATATCGGTGTTTCTACAATAAAATCAACGATTTTACTCAACCAATAATATATTATTTCAATAGACGATATTTAGTGTCGAACATAACTTTAAAGAGTTCTGGACACATCATGACACAGCACACATCATCATGTGTGTTATCAATTTATTACCATCGGAAAAGTTTCACTAAAAGACTGCTGATAAAAATTTATTCAATTTTAATAAATGTGTATTTCGGACATCGATTTGAGAATACATAGATTTATGTTATACAAGTACTCGAGGGCAGGCACGTTAGAGTCAAATAGTGTTTGTTCTATGTTCAATGGCTCTCGAATTCTTTAATTCATATGTGTTTTGAAAATGGAACATTCTTATTACGTAGTACTTAAGTTTCAAATCTGTCAAGTTCATCCCTAGAAGTTATCAACCAGGTTTCTTTAATACGAACGTATGATGTGTCATCTAGTCTATGTTTTCAAACTTGTAAGTGTATCGCATACGTGGAACCTGTTTGTTTTGGATAAATAATACATTGAAAAGGAATATAAAAAATAATAAAATAACAAATAAGTTCGAAAAATCAAATCAAGCATTTTGATTTAAAACAGATTTATAAAAAATATTTTACATAGGCAGCAATTTATTTACGATACAGTGTTTACAGGTCAATTATTTTACTGGTATCTATCGAACTGTATATAGGTTGACGATTTGATAAATAAATATAGTAAGAAAGTTTAGATTCCTAGTAAGTCACAGAAGCCCACCTTGAAATGTACTGCATTTCCCACTTTATCAAATTCCCCAATGTACGTACTTGTGTAGTGAGTGAGATATGTCAGAGCCCATTCCCAACCCAACCTATCCCTTTGCCAAAGTTTGTCGTTCTGGACTAACGTTGGCATGTACCGCGGTTGTCCATAGGCGACAGTATCCACTTACCACCAGGTGGACTGTATGCTCCTTTGCCACATTCTTTCTGAAAAAAAGTATTTTGTAGTTATTATATATCAACACATTGTACAATACATTGTTGTTCTAATTATACCGACATTCTCTTAATGGTTTAGAAAATAATTATAAAATACAGGTAGAATTGTATGTTTCGTCTGCAATTAAAATTAATTTCATTCTACTTGTGTATGTCAAGTATCTTATGTACTTAAGTATCTTATGTTAAATATCTTATCTTAAGTATCTTATTTTAAGTATGTACCAGTTCGTGACACAGCTGGTGTAACTTAGCCGATAAGTCCAGTAAAATAGATAAACGATGTATATACGCGTTTAGGATCCGTTTAATAGATATGTCTTAAGGATCGATATATATTTGAGGAAAACTTGAAAAAATTTAAGTTATCCCAGTAAATTGAGTTATTACGAGTATAGTGGCATGTACTACTTGATGGTAGCATAACTATACTTGAGTATAATCATTTCGGAGTATAAATACTATTCGTCCACCTGGCACACGTAATATTTAGTTTTACATCTAGTTAGGTGTTGGCAGAGACCTAACACGTTACGCAAGGAGACGCTACATTTTCCGTTACATTGCACCGAGTTATAAGTGTTACTAGAACAAGATGAGTCCGAACATAGGCTAAGAGGTCTTAATTATTTATTATGATACTTTAACATAAACTGTACCATTTTATTTTTACTAGACTAAAGGAATGTTGTCTATAGACAAACCTTCCTGGCTTCAGTTGATTGTAGATCGTATTATTATGTAGGAATAAATAAAAAAAATAGACAATTAGCTAGTGAAATTAAGGAGATGAACACTGATATTAAGGAGATGACATCTATTGATTTCTTTAACATTTGTACATTTGACGTATTTTCATATCTATCTATATATAAAAAAAATGGATGTATGTATATCTGAGATTAATAGACTTCGACACAGTTTAACCGATCACCATGAAAGTTGGCACATATATGTATTTTTTCATGGAGAAGGTTTCTATGCTATCCACTTTGTTGTAAATTGTCACTAGATGGCGCTGCATCACATCAACTTCTGTACTGTTCAACCGATCGCCATGAAAATTGACACAAGTGAGCACGGAGAATATTTTCGAGCTATCGACTCTGTTGTAACTCGCCACTAGATGGCGCTGCAGCACATCAACTTCTATACCGCAAAAATCAAATCGCAAAAATCATACCGACGGCAAAACAGAATTATATTAATTACAGAATTAATTGTGATTTTATATACAGAGGTAAATAAATATACACAGGCAGGACAACGTCTGCCGGGTTTTGCTAGTAATTTATAATTTCGACTGACCCTACATGTATTGCTAAAAGCTACTTTTCTTTCCGTTATTTCAAATTGAATTATGTCTTTAGAAAAACTATGTCAAATTTGACATGGTAGAAGAAAACTTTTACTTCAGTACGCGTGCGTGCTTTGTCCTGTGCATGACAGCGTTTACTAAACCACCATAATAATAGCTTCTTGATATATTCGTTTGATTGATATGTTTCTCGCGACTTTGGGCCTCTCTGGTTAGTTGAAAACATGTTCCATTTGACAGTTGGTTCTGACTCTTTCTTGCTTACGGTGAAGGCACTGTGTTCTGAATTCTTTCTCGCACACTCTGTTGATCTTTGCGGTTACCAATCAATCTTACATCATTGGCTATGATTCAAAATGTTTTGTACGTAATTTTTGTGATAACCTAACGCTATGTTTTTCGTGTGATCCAAAGAGTTCAACTCTTTTGTAAACTATCACTCAACTCTTTGTATCACTTATTTAATTTTGATCAACTCCTAACTTATTTCGACGCGAATGAGTTAAAACAGATGTCAGAGAAAAATTGGTAATAAAAAAAATTATATTAAACGTATTTCAATATTTGTCAATAATGATTAACTGCGGTAGCGACATTAATCGACCACCAACTATGATGTATTAGACAGGTCGTCAATAAAGCAGTTCTATCTTTACCATAAATGACATCTATTGACTCCTCTCACATGTATCACGTATTTTAGGATTGACACGGGACGCGGCAGAAGCAATTTTCCCTTATTTTGTACCAAGTTATGACGATAATCGAGCGGGATCAATCAGCTCTGAAATATAACAGACAGTAAAACAGCAATTTATATCCTTTTGCTATAAATAAATTTGAGTGATGGGTATATTAGTTTTACTTGCACAAATACAATAAATACTTCACAAATACATTCAGCTCTTGACAGTACACTTTCAACAGCTTGAGATGATCTGGTGATTAATAATTAACTGAGAATCTATTAATGGCGGGAAAAGAATACATATTTTAGTTTACAATGAAAAGAAAATACTTAAATCTAAATTTTTTTTTAGAGAAGAAGGCGGACGAACAAGCAGTCCCACGTGATGGTAAGTGTTACCGCCGCCCATGGACACCTGCAACACCAGGGGGTAAGCGGGCGCGCCGCCGACCTTGCAAAATCCTATTCACAGCTTTCTTGAAGAACCCCATGTAATAGCTTAATGGGAAGACCTCTTGAAGCAGTTCGTTCCACAGCCTACGGTATAAAATATACGTTCGCGATATAAATAATTTTTGGATCGAACAGTACGCGACACCTCCGTATCTAGGAAATGCGGATGGACCGCACTTCTGTGACGGGAGGTGCGGTTGCAGAAACCCGAGGTGGGAATTATATTGAACAATTCTTCAGAGCATTCCCTATTGTACACACAGAGAGATGCAATGACTCTCCAAATGCTGAGGGATTCTAAACCGCACGTGAGAGTGGGGTCGTCGACAATATGAACAGCACGTCGTTGGATGGAGTCAAATGGGTGTAATTGGTATTTCGGCCCAGAGATGTGACGAATACTCCATATAGGGCCTCACCTGAGCTTTTTATAAAGCATTAGGAATTGCCCAGGGGTGAAGTATCGCTTCGCTCTGTTTAGCACACCGAACTTATTGGAGGCCATTTTGGCCTTACTTTCCAGATGACCCCTAAATTCGACTTTGCTGGAAAAGTCGATCCCAATACCAAGGATCCCAATACTCTCCGAGATCTTAAGAGGTATGCTGTGAAAGCGAGGTGCTACGACAAAAGAGTTTTTTTTAGCGGTGAATGCACAGACTTGCGTATTGCTGGGGTTGAAATCCACTAGCTTAAGAGAACTCCAAATCGAGACTAGAGCTAAAGAGTCTTCGATTTCAGACACAAGCTGGGCACGACTGTACAAGGCGTCTCCAGTACTGTCATCCGCATAGCAACGTATGTCACCAATTTGCAACAGGTCGTTGATATGCAGAAGGAACAGAGTTGGGGACAGCACGGAGCCTTGCGGGACGCCAGCGTTAATAGACATGGTGTCGCAGCAGCTACCATCGATAAAGACTCTGATGCTCTGTCTAGTCAAGAAACTGACAACCCATTCGCATAATCCTCGGGTATCCCGAAAGATGGCAACTTGGAAAGCAGCGATTTGTGCCATACCCGGTCAAAAGCTTTCGTAATGTCGCTGGCTTCGCAAGCTTCTGGCTTGCAGCCAGAGCCTCGCCTCTGCTCTCAATGGCGTAAGCCCAGCGGTGTGTTAAATACGCTAAAAGATCACCAGCCGAGCGATTATGGCGAAATCCAAGGAGCTGTGTGTTTATGACACCCTCCATCACCTTGGAGAGGAGGGAGGTGATCGCTATTGGCCTGTACTTGCCCGGGTCTGTGCGGTCACCGTTTTTAGGCAAAGGGTGAACATGAGCTACCTTCCATGCTGACGGGAAACTTTTTGTGAAATATGAGAGCCTAAAGAGTCACGTAAGCACCGGAGATAACTCGGGAGCGCAAAATTTGAGCACCATTGCAGGAATACCATCTGGCCCACTCGACTTTCGGATATCAAGACATGCTAGAGCTCGCCGGACTTCACGCTGGGTGAAACAGATTTCAGGCATGGAGCTTGTGCACCTCAAAGTAGATGATGGTGAGGCACCTCTATTGTCCAGAGTCGAGTTTGAGGCAAAGAGACAGCCCAGGAGCTCGGCTTTCTCATTCGCCCCATGACCCAGTGAGCCATCGAGTTTCCGCAGTGGTGGGAGTGACGACTGACAGAAGTTACCCTCAGCAGCCTTAGCGAGCGACCAGAAAGCGCGGCTTCCATAGTTGGAAGCAGATAGCTTGCTAGTCGATCGCCAATTCTGCGGATGTGCTCATTCCTTGCTCTGACAGTGATTCTCTTACTGCATCTCGAGGAAGCGTTAAATTTCTTTCTCAAGTCGGTGGTGTTCGGATCTTCGGACACCTGCGCTCTGGCGCAGGCCCTGTATGCAGCCCGTTTATTACGGCGGGCCTCTCTGCAGGATTGATTAAACCTAGGTTGGCTCCGTCCGCCTACGGGTATCACGGAACAAGGAATATAACATTCCATGCCCTGCAAAACCACGTCGCCAACCACGTGTGCACAGGTATCCGGTTCTCCCGATGAGAAACAGAGCTGCCCCTAGGGATAAGAAGCGAAAAAGTTCGCGCAATCCATTCCAATCTGCAGACTTGTAGTACCAGACGTTGCGCGTTCCCTGTGAATGGGTCGGCACGGATTGATTAGCTGGCACAGCAGTTCGAACGATAAAATAGTCGGATGATCCTAACGGAGCATCAACAACAACATTGTAGTCATTCGGCCGCGTAGTCAGCAGGAGGTCCAGTAAGGAGGGAGTATGGCTCTCGATATCAGGTATCCTCGTGGGCGAGGACACCAACTGCGAGAAACCATAGGCCAGGGCACAGTTATAGGCTGCTCTCCCTGCGCGGTCGGTAGTTCGGGATCCCAACCATTCTTCGTGGTGAGCGTTGAAATCACCGAGGGCCACCACTTCCGCGCAGGGAACTGCTCGAGCACGCTATCAGTCGTCTCTTGTAGACGCTCAAAAAAGCGAGTCGTCTCCGTATCACCGCTGTGGGACCTGTAAAGGCAAGCGTAAACTTTAGTGGAACCTTCGTAGTCAATATGCGCCCAGAGAATCGACAGGTCCCCGTCTTCAAAATGGCTGAGGCGGCGGCAACAAATATCTTTCCGGACATACATTCATACCCCAGCACATCGCACGAAACAGTGCTCCAGTTTGTAACCGGGGTAATGAAGATACGATGTATCGGCCGAGCAGGGTATCTGTGTCTCCATCAAGAAAAGTAAGGCCGGCTTTGCCTTCTCAAGGTGGTAGTGGACGGCGTCGATGTTACTATGCATCCCTCTGATGTTGCAAAAGTCCACTTGAAATGTAGAACTTAAAGGGTGGGCCGGTGAGTGAACATTGTACTTTTCCTTTTTCTTGGCCATTGTATAGTGAGTGTAAATAGGGAAAAGAAGAAAAGGGTGTACGCACAGAGAGATGGTTGCACGTAGATCAAAAGACAAAGCACGGAGCAGAGAAAAACCAGGTCACGAAGGTTGTGTGACTTGCTGGCGCGGGGTACGGAAGGGCCCCCGGTCTCCCCCTGGGGACAGCAGTCGGGTCCCACTGCGGTCTCCTCTGGCACAACTGCTACTCCAAGGGATTTTTCGCGTGCGGCGGGGCAGCCTCCTGGGGTGGAGATTAAAGAGAGATCTCTGGGATCGGGCCCCCAACAACTCGCGGGCGGCCAGCGGACAACCGTTTCTCCGGGTCTCCCTGATCCCCGCGCCACCACGCCACGCCTATGAGCGTCTGTAATTCCTCACAACCGCTGGTCCTTCTTTCCACATGCAACAATATCTCTCTCGGGACGGCTTCTTCCGCGCACCGCCAGAACACGATGTAGGCCTCGCGGCTAATACGGCACCATTATGGCGGCGGACTCCGACGGAAGGGTGGCAGCTATGCCGACGGAGTAACCCTCCCACCGCAAAAAAGGGAACGCCATTGCCTCGTTAGTTAACAGCAGGGTGCACCACTAGCAGGTGAGGTTGGCTTTGGCTCGAAAGATGGTAGATGAGGTTCTTACACCCCAAATCTTTCAGTACTCGATGCCATACCATCAGCCTGTGTTTCTCCACTGCTGGATATAGGCCTCTCCTAAAGACCGCTACCACACACGGTCTTCTGCTCTTGTCATGCAGCCACTACTGGCGACTTTCTTCAAGTCGTCCGTCCACCTTATTTCAGACTGCTGATCCTTTGAGCTATGTTGGCAAGTTTAGTTCTTCGTCGAATTTCTTCGATACCAATTTTGTTCAGCAAAGAAACCCCGAGCATAACTCTCTTCATCGTTCGCTAAGTGAAATTGATTTCAGCACTGAAGTGATCAAAGCGGTATTCAAATCGATATTTAAGCGAAAACAAAGACATTAAACTTTTAACGGTGGCCTAGGAAAAAACACAATGTGAATGTGGAGGCCCTTGTACAATGGTGGATACTGAAAGGGCTGGTGGCATTGCGTTGGAAAACAGTTGATTTTCACTTATCAACTTATTCCCGCCATGCAATTATACTAATCATAAAAGTGAATAAAACTAATTTATGAAGAAATGAAAAGAAATGAGAAATGATATTTAATTATGTGTAAGTACTTATTTCTTCTTAATTTACAACTCCAGTTGTTATTATCACTTGTTGTCAATTTTAAGATATGCTTTTTTAACACTTCACAAATGACATTATTTCAGATATGTATATAATTTTTATTTCGGAAATAACTTTGCTTTAATGTCCGTTCTAATTTTTATTGAATAACAATTAACCTAGATTTAAATAATAATTAACAAATAATTACCTAGATATTGTCATATTTAAGTTACTGTAAAAACTTTACAGTCAGCAGTATCTCGCGATTGCATTCGATTAAATGGTTAGGTAATTTGGTGACATGTAAAAGACGGATTTAATGTCTTATGAAGTTATGACATATTAGAAGTAATAAGACCGCGGTTGCAGTTTTAATTTTAATACAAACAGTAACAGAAATAAAAATCAAGAAAAAAATACATAAATAAAAAATAACAGTATACTCAAACAACATATTCTACAATACATTTTTATTTATAATGAAATGAAAATCGAAATAAAATAAAAAAAAAACTGAAATAAAATGTTTTGATTTTTATAATTCCTTCAAGTCCTTGCCCTCGTGTTTTATAAAACCGGGCCTCGAATACAACATATACTCGTAGGTTCTATAATAGGTCCAAAATGTAAATAAACCCAACCCAATTCCGCAGGAACGAACATGTAATATTCAAATTATATTATGTTAATGGTAAAAGGTAAACAATGAACAACTCGAAAAGGTAAATATAACCGTTTCCAATAGTCGTGTGTTCCTTTTAAATTGGATGAAAAGGAAGTGAAATCAGGTTAAACGTGCCGCGGCACACAACCTGATAGATGAGAGCCTGTGAAATGCTTCAATGCTATGTTAGCCGTAGGTTCTAGAACAGGGAGACCTTATTTCTTTACGGATAATTTGATTCATATCGCTCATGGAAAATTTTAGATGATGAATGTTAGAAGTCATACATATTTATATAACAGCATTGTATCGTCTTTATTATATATAAATTTCGATTTTTACGAATCATACCAAACGCAAAACATTTATACCATACATTTGTAAATATGTATAAACACTACTTACGTTCACAAATGTTAACTTTTCATGTAATAGCTAAACTTAATTAGCATCGAGTCTGATAATATAATTAACTTACTGTAGTGTTATTTATTGAATTTACCAGACTTAAATGACCGTTAATCAGCAGACTTAATGTTTTTTTTATTTAACTCAAAATTTCTGTTCCGTGACGATAGTAAAAACTTTATAAATATTAATTTAGAAACAAAAACACAACCCTTTGAGGCTGGCACAGTCAGATAAACGGATTGAAGCCTCGAAAATAAAAAGTTAGATAAAAAAATGCAACAAAATTTCGTTGCGTTAATTTTGGAGCAAGTTTTAATTTTACTGTCGGAAATTTGTAAAAAAGTATTAATTATTATTCTAAAATTAATTATAAAAACATCGTTAATAAAACAAAATAAATTAACAATACAACAGTTGTTTTTCCTTATAAGAAAATATATTTTACTGACTTATTTTAATTCAAAAACGAGACATGACTAAGAAATGCAAATTTCTTTTTACCCGTTAAGCGACATACTAGATATTTTATGGGTTAAAACAACGGACAATGAAAACATTAATTTTCACGACACGTTATGAAAAGTTCTTTCGTTTGTTAGCTTTAGTTACAGTATCGAATTTCAACTTGTCACCAAATATACAAGGCTAGTGTTGTACCACTTAATTTGTCGAACACACAAGGCGTGGTGTTGTCCTAGTTCGTCTCTATTTTAGTTTCATTTGCATCCAATTTGGACGCATGCATGTTGATTTACTCTGGAACTGAAGCTGGTATTAATTAGGTGATGTTCACGTCACGTTTCTGCTATATATCCTCGGAAAACTCCTCGCGAGAAGCGAGGGATTAGTTTGAACAAATTCAATTAAGGACTGAATTAACCGAATAGGATATTGTACAATACATTGCATTTTGGTTGACAGCTTAACATATTGGCCAATTAAAATAATAAAATCAAGCCCTTTTTGCATCCATTGCTAGACGTGGATCTCCTAAAGCAAATTGACTTGTTCATGAGAGATGTATGGACTTAAAATGCAACGCTGCCTGGCCAAACGGGTTGGCAAGTCCACTCTATTAAAGGTGGTGCAGTTCCTCAGGGCTTGTGGTAGCGGCTTTCTTATCCCTTAGTTGCCTTTTACGACTCCCGCGGGAATAGATGGTATGATGCTATTCAAAAAACAGGCCAACACTACACGGTCAATCAAGCGTTGAAACAATTACTAACTTTTAAGCAAACCCATTATTAACATATTCAATAGGAGGCTATGTATCGCCAACTGCAAGAATAACGTTGTAATACAAACCTGTCATTTTAATAACTCGTTTACGAACGCAAGAAAAAACTTTGCAATTGTTCCAATACGTTGTTGAACCAATTTTTACAGTGTCGAGAAAATTTTAAAAATAAAAAGATATTACTAAGCTAGTAAGTAAGTACTTGTCTGAAAAGGGAGCCTAATCGATACTTGCGTATTTAAATTGATTCAAGTATTTGCTTTAAACAAATTATAATAGCTCCCTTTCTCGAGGTTGTCTGGAAGAAATTGCTACAAAGTATTAGGATCGCCCGGTTGTATTCTCTTAAGTTTTTTAAACAAAGGCGAGCTTAATACCTTAAGGAATTCTCTACCAGCTAACCTTTGAGCGATCAGAGAGATTGGAACATTGGGACATTGGATATTGTGAGATTGAGAGGTACCCGCGAATTAGTTCACGTGGTTTTTAGAATATGTGTACTTATTTTATAATGATTCCCAAAGGAACTTATTACGATTCGGGATAATAAGTATTTTGTATATTCATTCAGGACCTAATAATTTTCATTGTACTAAATTTCATAATAATCCATCCAATGGTTTTTATGTGAGCTCTGATATTGTAACCATGGTCTTCCTACGAGGAACTCTAAAAAGTACCCTAAATGTTAATTCGGGACATAAGATATAATTGTGCCAAGTTTCATTAAAACTGTTTAGTGATTTTTGCGTGTCTAGACAGACAGAGGAACAGTCAGACAGACAAAAAATCCAAGAATTATTGTATCGTTCACAATATTTAAAAATATAATAACACACAGGCACGGCTTTGTAACAAATTTATTGTATATTTATTTATTGTAAAGATATAATATAATATATTGAACGCGTAAATCCATGTTCATTTTTTAACGAAATTACAATTTTTACGAAATTAAAAAAGAATTTTCTAACAAACGAAATATCAACGATCAATATCCTGACCGTTGAACTCATTGGACATTGAAATTGTTTTAACAATGTAATGTTTTCTCTTGTATTCTTTGTTTTCATCCACGAGTAGATTAAAGATACACTTTGTATTGAAGAAATATCGAGTTATAAAAGCCGTTTAATGCACGCGAATATTTTATTGCAACAATAAAATCATTATACCATCCATCTTCATTTAAAGAGCTCGAACAATGAAAGTTATTGTATAGAATTTTATATCGCGCTTTCAAATAAAAGCGTAATTAATCTTTGTGATAATACAGCCAATTTCGTGTCTAAACATCGATAATTAATGGAGTTTTATTATCGATTTTATATCTCAATTGAACAGTACTTAACGGTGACAGTTGGAAAGCTTTGATCCTATGGTTTTAAGTGACTGTTTGTTGTCTTTATTAGAAAGAAAATGGACTGTTATGGACATTTTTAGAAAGCTTTAGAAATCGATGTTGGCTTATTATTACTCAAATAATTTATAATAGGATTTAAAATAATAAAAATATGCAAAACGTTTATTGCACAAACTGCTCAAAGTACCCGTACCGTGTGGTACGAGTACTATATTATACATATAGAGCCAGTTGTACAAATTTGCTCTGTATGGTACAGTTGCTGATGCATTGCGTGAGACCATGGTCAGCTTTAGAAATTAGTGAATTCTAGTGTTATTTGCTTTAATTATTCTGTAAAACGTGTCCACAATGTCTATTGTAATAAATAAATAATATAATGTTATTGAATGGGAGCAGTGGACTGTTGAGCGCTGGTGTATTGGTAAATGAAAAGGTAGGGTTCGCGGAATTTAAATTTATTCTTTGCATACATTACACCAGTCGAGTGAAAGATATAAAAAAGAGTGTAACATGAAATTTTGATTTTTTTAGCAAGGGTACAGATTTGTGCATTATGCCAATGTCTAGTAAAGACATTTTGATTACAAGCTGACAATTTTAACGGTTTACATGGAAGATGTAAAAACGAGTCTAACATGAAATTCGGATTTTTTTTAGCAATGGTACAGAATTGTGCATTATGCCAATGTCTAGTAAAGACACTGATTATAAGCTGTCAATTTTAACGGTTTACAAAGTGTGCTACAATTTCAGGTAAATAATTTTATTACACTACATAGACATTAAAATATTCAATCCCAACGGTTGCCAATGATTAATCGGAATGAGTAAATCTTAAGGTTATTAAATGAGATGCCGGATACAACAAAGTATGTTGAAACGACATTGCACGTAATATACATACTAGATTACACTATCGTTTAGGTTTATGCCCCCATCAAGTTTCCACTCAAATGGCAGCGAGAGCAATATCCGTTTCCGTAAAGCGAGGAATAGCATTTTAGACGTGTTCATAGTTTACATTTTCGAATTCGAAAAAATATCCTTTAAAAGTTTAATACTTTTGGAGACGTTGGAATAATAACTGAGTGTAGTTCTGGCGTATATTAGAGTGTCTGAGTACAGTTAGAGCGGTGATAGCCTAGGGGTATTTATAGTCGACTCGCATGCGTGTGATCGTGAGTTCCAATTCTCGGCTCGTACCATCGAGTTTCTACTCAGCGGTGAGGAAAAACATCGCGAGGAAACCCGCACTCTCGAGAAATGAATAAAATAATTGAATAATAATTGAAGTATCTGTATCCACTAACCCGCACTGGGCTGGCGTCATTGATTATGGCCCGAAATCCCCCAGTGATTTTCTAGGGGAGGACTGTGCCCTGCAGTGGGACGTTATAGGCTGATACAAATTACAATAGTTCTGGGTTATCACAAAGAAAATTTAAGAAATAATATACTTGTACTCAATTTTATCACGGTATACATTATATATACGAGTATATAACCTAAATTAACCCCAAATTTACCGCTAAATTGACCCCTCAATTTAACCGAAATTTACCTAAAAGGAAGAATGACAGAATAATTTTGTTCACATAATGTTTAGAGCAGTAACAAAGAACAATTAATGTTATAGGGAAAAATGATGTACTTGTAAGGATTGCCGACCTCAAGTGATTAGGTTGAGGGTATGTACTAAAGGCGAGGCGATTACGGTGATGAAGACTAATAAATTATCCCCAAAAAATATGTAGTACTATATTAATATAACATTACAATTTAATAAGACTAAAAAAACAGTAATTATTAATATAATTCCACCATTTTCGTGATAGAAGCTAATGTGATGTACATAATTTTTTTTATGGACGAAGGCGGCAGACGAGCATACATGTACATACTTACCATCAGGTAAGTGGCTATTATCACCCATAGACATCCGCTATACATGCCAACATTAGTTCAAAGTGACAAACGTTGGCACGCCCCCGGATGCGCTGCCTACCTTTGCAGATATAGGAATGGATTTGGAGAAAGGATCTGATACATCTCACTCACTACCGCAACACGTACTTACATTAGAGAAATAAGATAAAGTGGGAAATGCAGTACATTTCAAGGTAGTCTTCTGTGGGAGAGGGGTAACGTGGCCAGTCGAGCGCGCCCAGCGGCTGTTGGATTGCAGCGTGCACTTTCCCCCTTAAAAGCTTTACGTTATTGGATAACGGTCTATGTACCACCCACATTCAAATAAAGAATTATGTATTATGACATTGACATTATTATTTTTAGCGTGATGGCGCGAAAAAGAATGTTATGTGGCGAATCTATTTATTACACAACTATTATTAGAATATATTTAGGAGTTATATAGTTAGTTATCTATATGCCAAGTGGACGTCGTGTATTCCGATTACTCAAAAGCATTCGATAAAATTTATCACAATATGTTAATCGCCAAGCTTGAATCACTCGGTGTACACGACAACTTTTAGTAGCTGGCTAACATATTATCTCCTTCGTCTAACGCAGGCTGTCACAATTAAGGGGTTCTTTTTTAGTTTTGTACTGATCACTTCCGGAGTTTCACAAGGATCACATTTGGGACCATTGCTCTTCATTCTTTTTGTCATTAATGACGTTCATAAAGTATTTTAGAGCTCCAAATTCTTATTTTTCGCCGTCGATAAAAAGATTTACAAAGTTATCTACTGTGATGGAGTGACATCACTATCGCTATATCGATAGTGGTGTGGACCTCGTCACACTTTCGCCTACGATGAGCTGTCAGACGGATTGTAAAGAGGTTATATGATTATGTATTGTTAAAAGGTGTTAAAAATTTATAAAATCTTAGATGAGATTCGGCGGTTTAATTAATACTCTCCGAGGAAGAGAAGCGATCCTGCGTGCATAAATACACATACTAAAAACCCAAATAACAAACAAAATAGTTGTCATAATAAGTGATTAGAGTTATTATATCTACAATTCTTCCGATTCCATAGAACTCCAAAAAGATCTCGATCGACTCTGCAAATATGTCTCAGGTAACTCCTTTTTCTTAAATATCTCGAAATGTAATACAAAAACATTTAGTAGAAAAAAAAAATTAAATAGTTTTTAGTTATTTTTAACTATCGAGTAAATAACATGAGATCTAGGCGCTATTTTGGACAGTAGACTGACTTTCACCTCCTATATCGAATCAATATGCACAAAAGCTTATAGAGCTCTCGGTTTTATTCTTGGGAACAGTCGCGTTTTCAACACCCAACTTATTTATAATATTTTATTCAGCTCCTTAGTTAGAACTCATTTCGAGTTCGCCTTCACAATTTGGAACCCTTGTTACCAAATTTATGAGATACACTAAACACCTAAATAATAATTCCCAATCTGAAACGACCAGAGAAACAAAAATCCGTCCGTCCCCATATCTACTAGAAAATATGCCTGAACTCCAAAACTAGACAAAACGATTTCTTTTGAGTCCCCCATACGTAAGACTAACTATTGTAAAAACTCCTTGTTATATAGGAGTTGTCATAAATATAATGAAGGTTTTTATAATATTGATCTCTTTAATATACTTACATAAAATAAAGTTTAATGAAAAACAAAGATTTTACTTTTAATTACGTAATACCTTTTAGTCATTTTTAACCGACCAATAAACTACACCATTAATTTATTGGGCTATGTGTTTACTTATATTATTCAATCTATGATTGCTGTATTTGTGCTATTTGTTTCTCTTGAGGGTGTAATAAATAAACAGACTCTAGGTGAGAAGAGCAGAAGACCGTGTGTAGTAATGGTTCTTTTGGAGGCAGAGGGTGCATTCTTCATTTCCTCAGTCAATGACTGGCCACGATGTCACAAAACACTACCGTCAAATGAACAGATTAAAGACATATTGGCCGACTAAAGTTAGGGCCAATGTTTGCAAGGAACATATAATTTTACCGTGTAAGTAACAAGATGCGCCGGCTACGTGTTTAAGTAGCCAACATGCAAGTATATAAAGTTTAACAACGTAGCAAATATGGTCTGTAAATACTAGTATAACACTGTAAATAATATATAACACTCCGAGCAAGCGTTGGGCGGTCGTGGATATCCCATTTACTATAGTAATCTACGTAGGTAGTTGAGGAACTAACGGTGTCACTAGAGTACGCCATACTCGTAGGTACACTCTTATAGAGAAAGATTATAAATGTCTAAACTGTTGCAGAATGTTTACTATTATAGGTTAGTGCAAAAAGTCCTTAATTAATTAACTTGTTTATTACATGCATCGAAGAAGGCTAAAAATTTAAAAACTGTATGACCAAATTGGTATGTGTATTGCGTAGATATCTGTCTGTTCTCACGTTACACATGTTTTTACTATTAACTAGTGGAGCCCGCGAATTCGTTCGCGTGAACTTAAGAGTGATTCTTGTGGGAACTTAATAATTAATCTAGATTAAAAGTACCCTAAATATTAACCCATTAAACATACCCTAAATTTCATTAAACATACTTCAGTAGTTTTTGCGTGATGTGCAGACCGACACAGAGATTCAGAGAAATTGATGTTTTGTGCTCTATATCATTCGTACACACTGTTCCACTTTCATTTTTCACATTTTAACGTTTCGCAATCACTTTTTTTCCTAAAATATTTCATGGATAGATACGGCTTTGTTACGATTAAACGGTTTGATACACGTGAAAATCGTATTTAGTTTTTAATTTGTGCAGCCCAGTAAAATAAGGAATAGAATATGAATTAGTAGAATCTGAGTGTAATAGATGTACTTGGTGACAACCGACACCGTTTTCCATGTTCTCTTTGTTTCTATTTCCAGCCGCCTTTTCGGCGGTATATTTATTCTACATCAAAGGACTAGACAACTTCAACAACCGAGTTTGTGACAAAATTGTGTTACTTTGGAATCCTGTTGCCGCGGTTTTCTTAGCGGTTTGATATAATTATATAACCTTATTCGGGCTTTGATAAAATGGAAACAGTAACTAAATTTAATTTTATGAGTGATTATGGATGAAACATTTGATTGTTGAAAGTCAAAGAAATTGGAATTAAGTGATTACATGAGCGAATGCGATACGTCGCACTTTGTATTTACTATTTATTTTTATAGTTTCCAATCTTGTCAACCTAAAGCTAATGTTGCACCTATGTTTTAACATTTAATACCATATTCACAACTATAAATAAACGCAACTAAAAAATTTACAAAATTATACAAAAAGCGAAATTATTGTTATACAAATTATTGTCATATCACCTTAAGATAGTCTTCAATTATCTTTAAATTTGAAGACAGTTTAAGACTTTAGAAATTCTCAAACCTTACTAATATTTTACTATGTATTATTACCAACGTCAATAAAAAGTAATAAAAGTACATCGGCACATCCGCAAAATGGTTCGCCTATATCTAGAAATTACAATTTGAAAAAGAAAAAGTACATGAAATATAGACTAAAGAGGCATTAGGGAAATTAGAGAAATTTCACGATGCGGATTCTCATGAATTATGAACTTATGAATTATGAACATGAACTTATGAATCATCAAAACCAGTATCGTACAACTCTATATTTATCCTCTGCGGTTAGTTATTCCAGATTAAATCGTTTACTGTGACCTCGATGGCGCTTTTTAGACTGGCAAAGACGACCGGTGCAATCTCCGGTGTTTTACTGCTCAGTGCTCGACAAGATAGATGCTCACTCCATCGAATTGAATACTTGTCTGTTACTTGACTGTGGCTACATTTAGGGTGTATATTAACAATCTTATAGCGCTGTCATAAACGTGAAAATACAACTAAAATGTTTGATTTTACACGTGTTTTATTATTAACTTGCAATACTGGCGGCTTCGTGCGCATAGACCTTACAGTTGTTTGGTCAGCTTAATTCCCGTGGGAACTATATAATTCATCTGGATAAATAGTAACTAAGTTGATAATAACTAAGTAATAAGTTATAACAATGTCAAGTTTCATTAAAGTTCATTCGGTGGGTTTTGCGTGTGTGAGTTCAGACAGACAATCAAAAATTAAACAAAAGTTTTCACGGGCCCTGTATCACTCGTATTTTACACATGTTTATGCTGAATGTGTCAGACGGGTGTCCACGTGATGGTAAGTGGTTACCGCTACTGCCCGCGCCGCCCATGGACACCTGCAACACCAGGTGCGATGTGGGTGCGCTGCCGGTCTTGTAAAATCCTATTCACTGTAACGACATTTTAAATTTATATAAAAAATATTAAATGTACAGACACAATAATTATGTTACTATGTATGACTGTTAAAGTCGCAAAACTTGTAAAAGCTCATGTTTTTTAGATAAATGTTTACGTCAGTAATACGAATCGCTTTGCAAAATATTTTTTAACACAATAGTCTGAAAGATGTTTTATCTGATTAATTGAGAGCCTCTCAAACCAGTGTCGTATTTCAAACCAAAACAGTACAATTTATTTCTTTGGGAGAAGGTCATTTGATTTCTAGGTAGGTATAATTTATTTTACAATACTTGTACAAGTACAGTCAACATAAGAAAATTCACATATTTTGGTCACTTTTGCAACCTGGAAACCTGCAATTTCTTGTAATGTAGAAATTGTTAATTACAAAGCATTATTGCTTTTATCTACTTGGTATATAAAAGTAGTTGTTATTTTTGCGCCTTGTTCTTAATTGTTGGGTCGTTTTATTTTTATTAAGTTAAAAAAAAATAAAAGTATGTTTCTGAATAATTCTAGACTATCTTCTAGACTTTTATTCCATGACTTTTTATAGCACACTTGATTACGACACGGGTAATTGTTAAGAATTACAACAGTTGAAAAGATTGTGTTGTTCAGAAAAGGGCTACTTTCAAAGTATAACAAAATATAATATTTACTTCGCATCTTCAAAGCGCTGCGTAAGCATTTATGTGATGTATGAGTACAATATTATATTCATGCGAAGAGTTGTAACATTCATATCTTTGAACTTCACAACGAGAAACTGTGTTTACTTCTTTATGTTTATATAAAACGTAAAATCCCGTCGTCAGACAAATTGTCATCAGACACTTCTAAGTATGCCGTCTTATTATATGCATTACTTATTATTGGATATATTTTTTTTCTCGAATATTTTTCAGTCCTTTTAACGTCCACTGGTAGGTACATGCCTCCTCTAGTTTTCCCATAAACCTCCACTAGCAGGCTTCACACCTCAATTCATCACGCGGGCCCAGTGCGGGTTGATGGAGGGATATAAATACATGCTCCAGATTTCTTTTGAATTTTGAAACATGCGAGCTAGTGACCATTTTTTAAAAACCGTAGAAACTCACGACCTCACGAATGAGAGTTCAGACCCGATTTAGAATATAAAATGTGTACAAAGCGCGAAAGTTTAAGTCACACTCACGAATGAGAGTTCAGAACAGATTTTTTTGAAAATGTTTAATTTTCAGACAAAATCGGGATGCAAAGCTGTTTCAAAATAGTATGAGGAAAATATTTATGAAATTGCAAAGTTGCGAGGCCCCCATATACTGAGTACATACATCTCCAGGATTGAAATGTTCTAGAATATTTCGATAATACCGCCATATTGCGAATCTAGCCTCTGGACTACAGCCAAATCTCGAATATCGTAAATTGGAATATTCAGTAAAGATCGTTTAAAGATACATTTTCGAAATACCATCTAAATAAATAAGAGATAGGTCGCAATAAATAAGACAGCAATAGTAGATTGTTAACTAAGGGATGAAATGCACCCATTTCTGAAATGAGTGCCTTTCACCCCAATTAAACACTTTTCATTTCGAATATGAGGAAAGTAAACACAAGCCATATATGCAAAAATATTTATTAAAAAATGTGTTGGTATACAAATGTGTTACTTAAAATTAATAGTGAAATTCGAGTAATTTGTGAATGCAAGAGAAAGGTTTTTCCTGAATTAATTTTGACGCGGTTTAATCGGTGTCTTAAATAACATCACAAACAAAAATTCTACAAAGTTAAGAATTAATATGATATTAATCGAAGTGTCGCTGTATAGGTATCCGCCGTTGCCCAGTGTAACTACGATTTATTGACTAAATTTTTTTAAACTACTTTTCGGTCCTAGAGCTTAAACGTATCACTTTCAGCCCGCTTCTTAGATAATCTATGGTCTACTTTCAGAGTATGAGAAATGAAAAAAAGTTCATTATTGTTGTTGTGTATCGATTTCAATGAAAATACCATTTGAATTTATTCATAAAAGAATAATTGTTTGAATTTAAGTACATATTACTACAAGATACTTATATATACTTACTCGTTTTAGTTTTATAAACAATATTGCCGTAGTTTCTAATCTTAAATTACATTTCAAGTGACAACCAGCTAATAGTGTTACAGAGCTAAAGGAACTTAATTAAGAAACACCTGTCCAAATTTGAAAAAAAAGTTTGTGTGTATTTTGTGAATGGCTTGTTTTCAAAATGTATGTCAGTTACCTCGTTCCGATCCATTGTTATGTCAAAATCAGCCAATATTTTAGATACAGATTCGTACTTTCTACATATTACGCACCATATGAGTCACCAGAGAAATTCTGAATCCGAATGAATGCGAAAGGTCGCCATTCACGACCCAATTTGCAAGGTTTGATTTGCTTTGCTCATTCAATAATTTTAATGGGTTTTGTGGATCCCCGTTTTTTAGATCGTGCCACATCAAACACCTTTACATTTGTTTAATGTATCCGAGCATGTTTGAACTTATAGTGTTTTCCACGTATTTTAAAATACATTGATACTAAAATTTTCTCTTTTAATCATAGGTATGATTAGTTATTTATTTACCATAACTATATGTGTAGATCAAAATAGCTACGTATATTGGAAGTTTAGACTTACAGATTATGTCAAGAACGTTAAGATTTAATCACAATAAAAATACATTTTTTGTTGTTTGTAAGGGCAATGTACCGCCACATACCGTAACTATAAACCAACCTCTTTTTGTCCACTGTTGGACATGGGCGTTCTCATACACACTGTCTTGTGCATGAGGGATGTATGTCCTCAAAACGCGACGCTGGCTAAGCGAGTTGGCGAGTCCACACAATTGGTGTAGTTCCTCAGGGCTTACGGTAGCGGCTTTGTTATTCTTTAGTTGCCTTTTACAATGCCCACGGGAAGAAATGGGGTGATGCTATTCTAAAGCCGACCTACACCACACGGCCATTTTGAAAAATGCAAATGTTTTTAATATCTGACCTGTTTCTATGTTGTAGGTAAAATGTTCCGCCACGTAGTGGCATGCAAACCTAAGAATCAGAGAAGAAAATACAGTTTCAATGAAATGCCAATTGAATACGAAATAAGAAAAATACAATAATATTTTTTAAGCCAAAGGAGAAGTAACTGAGGTTATTTGTTATTTATATTAAACATGAACATGACTGAACATAAAGTTATTCATATTAAAAGTATTGTATACCTAGTCGTATAGAAGTATGTATTAATTAACATGTCAAACAGTACTTTTTTAAACGAAACGATTTTTTAAATTGTCGAAGTTATAAGAATAAAAATAATGTAATAAGTCAAAATGTGAATTTTACGTTAAGTAAAGCCACGAAATATAAACGTCAGTAGGGACCTTTAACGCTGAGTAAGGTAACCTTGTCAGTCTTGTTAGCCCATTTCCCTACTTCCGAGAAAACCGGACCGTATGGCACTGGCGGCAAATGAATACATCAAACATAACTGTATGAGATTACGTCATGTAAATGTTGACATACATAAACAGATGGTAAATGCTAATGGCTGTGTTGTAAATTAGTATACACATGTCACCCGTATTTTAAGCGAATTTTTGATATATACTTATTAACTTTGTCATCTTTCATAGTTTCCTTATACTAAAGAAAATATGAAGGAAAGCGTGCTATATAATAAGTTTTATTTCCGCATTCTCCGAGTTCAGCGTATACAAGATACATTCTAGTACTCATAGTAGGGCGGCCAAATGACAAATTTGAAAATTCCATCGGATTCACTCGGGCTTATAGCAATACATAGCAAAATCTTTCTTTTAGGGCATGATCTCTTGAGTACGAAAAAATGGATGTCGCTCTCTTAGCCTGTGAAGGGGGAATACCTCACATGTGAAAATCACTTACGTAGTTCTCATGATATTCGAAAATTAATAAAGCGTTGCCGGCCATCTTGATGAAGTCCGCAGTTCCCCCCTCCACAGTTCAGGAGAGCGACATCTGGTTTTTATTCCGTTGGTGCTAGGTGAAGTGAATACGGGGCATGGGGAACAATTGGAAGCTGAACTGATGACTTTCTGCTTTGGATTCGGCGGACATGTGAACATGTGCCTTATGTTAAAGAAACAACACTTCTTCTCAACAAACCAGCGCGTTTTACTATGAATTCTTTTCGTAAAGGTTGTAGTAAATTGCAATAGCATATTTTCACCTTTTCCTAAGTAGTCCACCATTGAACCCCTCGCATCTCAAGAAACCACCACTTTGCCCGCTGACAAAACCACTTTAGCCTTCTTTGAACTTGGAGGATCCTGGTCTTTTCCAATATATTAACTGTGCTCTTGATATTCTGGGCTTCGGCTATCTCAAATAGTCGCAAAAATTTCTATTAATTTTTGTAAATCGGTCTCAAACAATTCCAAATAGGCGCGGCAAAACGTGTGTTTTATTGTTAACCACACTACTCACAAGTATGTACATCCACCAATGATTGAATCCGCGTGGTGGCCCGATATCCCCACTCGGAGGTCTCTGCCCTACAATGGGACACTATAGACTCTCATGAGTCTATAGTGTCCCATTGTAGACTATTTGTATCCCATTGTATCCCATTGTAGTATTGAGTCATCGTTAAGGTGAACCAAGATTTTTTGGAAATTATAAATATCCATTGATTTACAAAGAACATACTTGATTTTTTATATTTGACTTTTTTTTCTTGTAGTTTTACCTCTGAACCCAGATTTAAATAGTATTTTTTTAATCGTAAAGAGAAATCCGCTAAGTTAAATTCTTTAACAGAATAAAACCGCAAAAATCCCGTTACGTACATACAACGAAATAGGTATTTTAAGTAAAATGTACGAGATTCATTCAGACAAATCCGTACAAAATTAATTAGAGATTCCGCTAAACCAAAGCATAAGAAATATATTCAACATGCGAATAAACATTGCGCAAGATGTGAATTATTTTGTGCACGGTTATTTGATAATGATAATGTACTTATACGGATAGCAAAAATATTGTTAAACGGAAAGATCTATTTTGTAATACTAATAATCAACTTGAACACTATAAAGAAGATGGGCGACTTTTCTAAGGAAAACTTGTTAGTACTTAGGTAAGTCGTATTTTAATCGCGTCGGCTGCTTTTATTTGAACGAACAATCGTCTGTAAAATTACGTCCAGTAAAGAGAACGAATGGTAATTGGACGAAGGAGAGAAATAAGAAGGTAGACTATGTGTTTGAGCCAAATATTATACACAAAATAAAATCTGTCCAACTGGTTTGAACATGTAGAAATAAATTAATGGAAGAGGTTCGGACGATGGGACGGCGACAAGATGGTCTTAGAACAATCCGTCGCTTCAAGTACCACAAGAAAGACGAGATCGAAAAGGACCTGCGCGAACTCCGATCACCTGGATAGAAGGACTTCGTGTAGGACAAATATTTAATTGTAGCGTCTTTATGTGGGGGAGGCCAAGATCCACTTTAGGTGGTTCGCTGGTTTTCAGAAAACGCAATCAAATTTTAACGAAGCAACCATTACTCACATTTTAAAAACATGCAGATTTTTAATTACTGTATTACCGCGTATTATCGTTACAAACGGTCATAATACAATAATATACTTAATAATAACGACTAAGGGGCATAAGTCTAATTATATTTTTTTCCGCAAAACCGTGAACAGTGTTAGTTCATCGACCTGTCTCGTCACAAACTTGGATTACCGTTACGCGCGCGTTTGCGTTTACTTTCAGCTAGATTTAACACTACTGCACACTAGCGTTTGACGCGTTATTCTTATTAATTATATATTTCATGATTTTACATATTTGCATTTCTGTGCGATTTTCTTTCTTTATTTCCTTGTTGCGTTTAGAAATTATTATTTTTCTGCATTCATTTTGTACATAGGTGTTGAACACACGGGGTGAAAATACACCCGTGAAGTGGCGGGTCGCATAGTATAGTCGCGGACCAGCCATAGTATAGATCAGCCGGTCACGTAAAAATACGGCCTACCACAATTCATCGTTATAGTCAGTAGTAATGTCATACATACATACATCATTTTATTATATCTATATTTAATAGATGCTCCCGCGTGTATGGAGGCGAGACCATCTGTGAGCCAAACCGAGGGCGGCTGGCCTCTCGACCAGACCCGATAGCGTGAGGCTTTGTGAACATTTTTAAGCAAGCATTTTATTATTAAAGCATTTTTGAGCAAGTCGCTGCGACTAGTCGACACCTTACACCCGAATAAAGTTACTTCAACGATTGTCTGTGTATCGATAAGTAATTTCTCTGACATTAACAGTCACATAACATCAGCAAATCACGATCAACAAAATAACATAGTTTTGAATAACTGAAAGCAATAATTTTAAATATTTGTTTTTTTTATGGAAAGAAGGCGGCAGACGAGCATACAGTCCACCTGGTGGTAAGTGGATACTGTCGCCCATAGACATCCGCGATACATGCCAACATTAGTCCAGAATTACAAACGTTGACACACCCCCAGATGCGCTATCTTTAGATGCAGAGACCAGATGCGGTATGCAGATACCTTTGGAGATACAGCAATTATACAGTAGGATAAGATGGGCTCTGGCATATCTCACTCATTACCGAAACACGTACATACATTGGGGAAATAGGATAGAGTGGGAAATGAAGTATATTTCAACACGGTCGACGAAAGCGGCACCTATTCTTGATTGTCAACAGAGAACCTTAACCTAACCACTTTTAAATTTGCTGCCTATTGATTTATATTTTCTGCTGCTTACTAACGTTTTGATTTGATTTGAAATAAAACAACTAAAAAGTTCCTAGAGATCAAGTTGCGTCGAGTCGTTTATGAGCGACATAAAATTACATACACAATGTAAGTATGTATATATGTCTGTATGTATATATCTATATATGTGTGTATATGTTTATTTATATTATGGTTTTTAATTAACATGCGTCGCTATTATCTATAGTTTTACTTAACCTTACCTATCATTGCACCTACCGCGCCATCTCTGCATAGCCCAAAGGTCGACTGGGAGATAATGCTTCTAAGCATTAAGTCCACCTTTTGTCACTTTATGCAATAAAGAATAAATAAATAAAAAAAATCACCATTAATTGTATGGGTCCAACGAAAAAATTACGTACATTATTCACTCGTGCATTACGTACAATAAGGTTACAGGTTAACGTATACCCCTAAGGGTAACGGATGTACAGAACCGATGTACGTTACGTTAGAATAACGGAGAAAATCGTATGGTTTTAGGTACATTAGCGTGTTGCTGACTGTAAATGGGAATTTGTAAGTTTCTTTAATGGCTTTTTGTCTGGACTAGCGCAGTTAACTCGTGTATCGAGGTTTAGAATCTTAGTTGCTGTCGTTGTTAACATTGTAGTTTGTTTACTTTGAACTTGGTGTTGGAAACACACTAAATAACTGTGTACAAGTAACCATTACGAATGTACACTTAAGCTAAGGTGTTCCCATTTTCAATTTAATTAGTATTCTAAAATTAAACTGACTGTAGGATTATCTTTCAATTACATTTCAATCTACTACGAATATACATCTATATTTTAGTTCCAATACATGTTTACATTTTCGTCTGTACTTAAAATACTTGTTTTACTAGGACTATGGACCGATTTGATCAAATTTATCACGATGACGATTATCGAATTTAGGAAAAAAACATTTACATTAATTAGCAAACATCAGAAATATATTTAGTGAACATTTTATTTTTACATTTATATTTTATTTTATAATATAGTATGAAATTATTTTTTATAAAATTTCAATTTTTATAAAATATGAAATTATAAAATTTTATACTATATTATTACTATTATACTTTTAGCTTTGTACTGAAAGTATAATTATACTCTTCTTCGCTTCTTGAAATTCGGCGTAATTTGAGCGATGACGCAACAATGAAAGCAACAATAACACCAACTCCAACATTATTATTCCAATATAATGCCAGTTGCCAATATAGTGGAGATGACGAAGATAAACTAGGAATATACGTAAGATAGCTTCCCACGTATGAAATCGACAATGCTGTGATTGCCTTGCATGCCGACACGCTATAATATTTGACGCGGTTGCATATTCAATGTATCCAAAAACTATAAAGCTGTGAGAGAGTTGAATTATCTTTGGGAAATAACTGATGTCCAAACATGTAATAAAGAGATTATAGCTCAACAGAACATTTACTCAATTCTGTATTTTATACATTTACGAAATAAAGTTTTAGATATTAATGCAAAAAATCGCTAAATAAATGGAAATTGCATTAAACAAAATTGTCATAAACATTTACATCTGGAATATCAGTTATGCCGTTTAACGGCATCGATATGGTAACCACATCGATGCCGTTAAATGGCATAGCTTTAAAATAAAGTGAAGAAAAAATATTGCTGTTTTAAACATATTGCCTAGTTTTTCAAAAGGATAATTAATGTTCAACAAAACGAATTAATAATTTCTTTGGTATTCTAATTGCGTTTTATTTTCGTGGAGTTAGGTGTAATCAATGCTGCGTTATAAGTATTTTTTTAAAAAGCAAACTTTTTGTCATTTCTTCCAAGATTTGAATGCCAATAAGAACTACTAGAATCGGTTTAATGTCATTATCTCAAGGCTTGATGTAGTCTGTTTGACAACTTTGTCATACTAATACCCAGGAAGTCATACCCATACCCATATTTGTCATACCCAGGAAGGTAAGTACATCAAATGTCAATTGGTGTGTTTGGCATGTGACAGTTGCGAATAGCCGCGATTTCATACGCTCGCGTTAACTAACACCTTATTGTCATAGATAGGTGTGCCTCAAAGGTCTGCGTTCTACCTCAAGAGTAGGCTCATACCAGAGTACCTATACCTACTTTCAGAGAAATCATTATTTTATTAAAGGCAAGTTAGGAATCATTATTCTATTAGTTTTTATTAGTTGTTTTCTTTAGTTTTATACATATTTTCTTTCCTCACCAAATAATTTCCTCTCACTAATATTTTGTTTCTAACCTATTGTACTCGTATTTTATCCCTTGGAGACTACAATTCTCTCCTATTTTTCTATCCTTGTCAACTTTGATTTTTATTTACAAATTAATATTGAATGCAGATATATATGTGTATGTATGTATTTATTTATTTATATATTATTTAGTTATTCATTATTATAAGTATGTATTATATTATATGTATTATAGATATAGTCGGTAGGTATATATTGACCATAATTCATTCTGTAAATTTCAATCGTTTTGCACTACCTATATCCCTTTTATTTTTCTCTATTCCAGGGTTGCCTGGAAGAGATCGCCTTAGGGATCAGGTCGCCTATTGTATTCTGTTATTTATTATTTGTGCACATGTAATAACTATTTGTGTGCAATAAAGAGTATTTATGATTATTATTAAACAGCAATATATCTCAACCTCGAATTAACCAACGTTTCACTATCACATATTAATCTCTACAAAACTTTTATATTTATAACATTTTAGGTAACATTCCTTTTGATCACTTATATATCTATTTTTGAATTCAAATTTCCTCGTAAAATACGAGTATGAGAGATATTTTTCATTTTCTCATTTTTAAATGGAGAACATTGTTCCGATAAACTTTTCAATGTTTCTTTTAAATCTTTCTTTCTGAGTATCGTTGTAAGTCTTCTTTCTTTATCTTTCTTGTAATCTACTCAAAAATATTTGACTAACGTGGAGATGAAATAGTCAAGCATTCAAGAAAATGGTAGTCAAGAAAAATATTTCTGTAGAAAATACAAAGTGGATGTTGTGTCGATAAATGATAATCGTTATATAATTACTGAATTGAGACAGTTCATTTATTTTTTGTTTTGTTTAACAAACATTATCGCATTTTATTTTTTGTTTTGTTTAAAAAAACATTATCGCATTTAATCGTACAAAAGGAGAGCTTAATGCCTAGAGGCCAATTGTTGTTAATGATGCTATCATTACTAATTGTTAATATTGTTTGTCGGCCAACAAAAACTTATTCACATATGCTGACAATATGTACTTGTGTATGATCCTAACATTCCCATGTCACGTCGTCTTTCAGTCCTTGGACAAAGTTAGGAACTGTCCGAAACTATTTACACTTCCATGAAAGTTTTTGGGACACACTACATAATTTATAAGGCGTTTGGGATAACTTTAGAAGTAACTTTGACGTACTGTTTGATTTATTTATGCCTATATCGAACTACTTTTTGGTTATGTTTCTTATTCTTTTATGTACTAAAAGTTACACAAAAATTATCTGTCTGAAAAGTTTACTCACTTGCCGACCGCAGTTTTTAACAAGTTTTATGAAGTCAAACCATTGTCTTGGTTCAATTTGTTGCCTGCTTTTTTGGGGAATTCATCTAATAATTCATCTCTTTTGGGAATGGTGAGAGTTGCTAGAACTTATTTCCTATTCCATCCTATTAATACGAAAATGGAATAATAATATAATAATAATAATAGTAGCATCTTTCATTTCATTATATTCCTGACTACTTATTCCATCATATCCGGTCCCATTTTTTAAGGGTAGCATTCCTAAATTCCCCATCCTTGTCATGCTTCTGGAAGTCCATTTCAAAACTGTCAACAGGATACTGCAAGATCGACAGAGAACATAAGAGCCGGTAGTTATTTACAAACAAGTAGGCCGTCTCCCGTCTGCCGTCTCTTCTAAAAACTATCCAGTAGGAAAGGAGATTTAGCCATTAGTCGTACGTTTTAAAAAAAAACCTATTGAGACAAAAGTTATAAAGTTTTACGAGCCCTGTCTAAAGACATATAGATATATAGACGCCGAAATGTAGTTGAGATTTTTCTTAGTTTGATTGGAAGAGTGCATGCTGCAATTCTATAGTCGATGGGCGCGCTCGACCACGTTACCTTCCTGTCACAGAAGACTACCTTGAAATGTACTGCATTTCAAAGTTTTATCCTATTTCCTCAATGTACGTACGTGTTTCGGTAACAAATGAGATATGCCAGAGCCCATCCCATCCTATCCTATCCCTCCCCATTTTAGCAACCCTTTCTCCAAATATAATACATTCGCCCGCACGCATCCGGGGTCGTGCCAACGTTTGTCATTTTGGACTAATGTCGTCATGTATCGCGAATGTCCATGGGCTACAGTATCCACTCACCACCAAGTGGACCGTATGCTCGTCTGCCGCCTTCGTACATAAAAAAAACTCCGTCATAATTTTGGAACTACTGAATCGATTTGGCTTACCTTCGACCCTAATTGAGATATGGACCTGAACTAAATTCTTCATTCTTCATTGTTAACTAGTGATTAGTACTCACTTACCACCAAGTCAACTCTTCTTTCTTTCATTTCTAACTTTCTTTCTTTTTATAAAAAAAACTCAGAGTAATTATTAAGTTTATTAATTCTAGCTACTCTTTTGATTTACGTTGACCCGTAAGCACGATTCTTAATGCATTACCCATAATTATTAACAGTCAAAATCAAGGTATCAAAAAACATTTCAAGGTTCTATAAAAGCTTTTAAAAATATTTATTGATAATAAAGATAAACATATCAATTTAGTCGTAGTCGTACAAGACCATGAATCATCAAAAGATGGGACGGACACCTATAGGCATAATATGGAGTATGAGTTCACTGCAAATTCCTTAATCCACGTTTCATTCATTTGTGTAATTGCGTATCAGGATATACTCCGCAAGCGTATATCCTAGCGTAGCGTGTATCGTAAAGGCAAAAGGGTATACGATAAAGCCTTATTTCAAGCTTGTTCTCCCACGAGAAATGTATAAACATCGTGTAAATAGATAACAGAAGCGAAACTTCATATAGAAGCTCAATGCAGTTTAACACAATAGAATAAATTGTGCTAAAGGTTACTAAAACCTGCAAGAAACGTTAATAAAACTTGGCATAGTTATAGCTTATGTGTCGGGTAAATACTTAGGGTACTTTTCCAATCCAGATCCAATAATATAGTGTTTCCGCGGGAATCACCCCAAAGTTTACGCAAAAAAAGTAGTGGGCACTGTTAATTTCTACAATAGTTAGAAGATTACATACTACTCCATATGTATACTGTGGTGTCAGGTTTAAACTAGCAATTCCCTTACCTTATTAACCGTCAAAGGCAGCTAATAAGCCGGTCCTTTTAAGCCTATCTGTAGAGTATAATAGCCTATGTTCAATAGAGACTGCAGTAAGCGATTAATTTTCTAAAAGGTAGCAAGTTCGATCCCGTTATAATTTCCCTTAATTTGAGCACAGTGACCATTAGGCGGTAGTTTATTTTGCATTAACAGACTTCCTGAGTAGCATATTTGTATCACTCAATGCAATTATGAAATGTATGCAGAAGTTTAAATATATACGATAACAGATTAGTCCTGTTGGCAGTGCCTCTGTTTGCTGTGCAAAAGGTACCGGGTTTGTCGCCTAGTCGGACATTCATTTGTTTAAAGATAAAAGTCTGTTCGGGTCTGAGTGATATGTTTGTCTTTGTATCTCTCTCTGGACTTACGACTCAGAAAATTCTACTGTAGATCATTTAAAAAAGTTAGTGTTATTTTAAAAAGCGTCACATAAAAGTAAATTCATTTAAAAGTTTTGCGACGTCGTGCGAAGGATCGGGCAGTTTTGGTTTTTGGGTGTGTTATTCGTACTGGGGCCCTATTTAAAAATCCAAGTTTTCCACCTCGGCAGACAGCCACGGGCTCTGCCACCTCGAAACAACCGCGAAATTTTCGATAATGTTTTGATTTTTACGAAATGACTCATAAATGGTGCTATGGTGAAATGGTTATACCTTCATAAATTAAAGTATATGATACGATGTATAAATTGACTGGACTATTATTAAAAAGAAATACCTTCAGATTACCACATTCACACTTGATTCACATACTTATACTTCGCACCTATTCAAATTTAAGTGAATTAAAAATGTTATGAAAAAGTTAAACAACGTAAAACTTAATTATCTCACATCATAAAGTTCACATCAAGTTGCGGAACAAGTTAACCAACTCCCGTTCTAGATAAAACTTCATTGCTTTAACTTATTTAGAATTTTGCGAGTTGACACGCAACGAAATGTAAATGTGTTATTATATTTATACATTATTTCGTAGCACAAATTAAAACTCTGATTATTGTGATTCTCTCTTTTGGCTGCATTAATCTTATGTATTATTCATACATCAATACATACGAATGCATTAAACCTAGCAGTATTATAAAATACAAACATTTTTGCTGTCGTAAACGAATTATTATCGTAACCAGCCTCGTTAAAATCCATTGCTGGACTTTAAACGCCTCATGTACATTGTCTTGTACACGAGAGATTTATGGCCTTAAAATGCCACGCTGGCCAAGTGAGTTGGCGAGTCCACCGTTTTAGAGATGGTGTAGTTTCTCCGGGCTTGCGGTAGTGACTTTGATATCCCTAGTCTCTATTTATGACATCTACGGGAAAAGCGAGAAATACTTTGGGAAGATGCCACGCCTGTCAGCGACTTCATAGGGCATTCGCCACGCTGCTCTGCGAATTCTATACCCGGGCACTTTTGTGGCCAATACAGCCGCGATGTGGTACCGGCGAGCGTCGCTGCACATTGTGCGTAGCCCGTTGTTCCGTACACAGCAACCTGAACTTATCCTACTTACAAAGGCGTATAGAACAACAAGTACCATATAATTTCCTGTACTTGCGAGTTTCCTCCCGGCCGATCTAGAGGTCATCCGCGCTGGTAAGTCTCAGGAGCTGTGTCCTCCACTGTGCCGGAAAGATCCCACGCAAGTACGGCACGTATCTGTAACGATTCCTCACATATACCTCACGGTCTTTATAACCGTAAGGTTGGCAGGGCCATGGGTGGTGAAGAGTATTTAACAAACCACAGGGAAAGACAGATTACAAGGTAGCATTATTATGTAACACAATACTCGTAACATAAGGAAATTTTAAAATTAAATATAGCGTTCAATTACAATAACCCCTTATACTGGGATTTGCCTCCAGTGAGTACCTACACCGTATGGTTTTAATCCATTACCAATGCCGACTGACATTCCTCTTAATGCATATTAAATTAGTTGACAGCGAGAGTGACGGCTCCACGGAAACTCCAATATTAACGTGGAAGCCTTCAAATGTGATTGTTTATACATTTGGCGGCTTTCGACTTAAATATTCAGTAAACCGCGAGAGCAACGTTGCCTCGTGTTTAGTGTTGTAACGGTCACATTTACATTCGCGTTCGCAAATATTTGCACACTGAATGTTATTGCATTCGCAAAAATGATGCGGATATTTTTAGTAATGATTTTGTTTCTTTCGTACAAATTCGTCACTCATATTTTTGGATTTTAATTAAAGAAGGAAAGTTACAGATGACTTAAGAGTTCACCTAACTAAATGATTAAACAATCGCTCTGGGATATTCACGATATATGCCAACGTCAGTCATGCATGACTGAAGAACATAGCCATGCCCCAGTTGCGTCACCTACTTTTGAAGATTGAAAAGTCCACTCTATGTAGAAATCTTAAACTACCTTATTACTAGACACTAAACATTATAAGAATAAATTAAAGAGAGAACTGAATGCCAATCGAAGCACTAAATTAAAAAAAATAACCATCATTTTCTTCAGTAAGAAACTATGTGAGAAACTTATAACGTAATGTTAACGTCATACAAGTCAATACTAGTTAATGACAAATATCTGCGCTGAAATTTCGTATTTCGTTTCGCAAAACGTGAATTCGTTTCATCACTAATCGTCATAGATCTGTGGTTGGTTCGAATCCGTATTTGTAACTTACCTGTGCAAGCGATATATTCTATACTTTCACAAACAAACTTAACTTAGGTGATATTCTATAATTATTAACTACATATTTGTTTATCGTTTCAAACTTCAGTCTACATTTGGGGTCCTCCCTATATTCTAATTTGTTTTCATCATATTTCCAACTTTCAATCGGAAAATCAAATCAAATCGTTTAATTTGCCAAAACATAGGTTAACAAAATATAGTGTTACAATACATACATTTATCACGTTATGTTTTGACACAATAGGCATGCAAAAGACAAGTACGTTACTTAGGTTTTTATAGGTATATATATATATATTAATTATATTATACATTAATTCATAAATTTAATTAATTATATTACGCATAACGAGTCACTATTAATTACAAATTATATGTCACTTTTCTATTTATTTGTAAAAATAGTTATTTAAAAGCCAGCGTGTCCCTAAAAATCACCATGACTAACGATTAAAAGATTGTTTATTTCAACTCTTTGTTAATTTTGTTTAATTTGTTTAATTTCAACTCTGCATAAGCGTGTTCTAAAGCGTGTTCGTGTTCTAAATCAGGCGCTCCACCTGATAGTAGCAGTGCTGATGGAAATTCGTGTGAAACAATGGGTAGAAAGAAAGATTTATTCGATATACAACTCGTTACGATTGCTATCGATCTTGAATCACTCTTGATTACTGATAAATCTTATCATCCTAATTACGATAAAACATTTTACTTTGCTATTGCCGTTAAGTGGAAAAAAGAAATATAAATTTTTAATTAAATCCTCGTTTATGTTCATTGTTTCTTTACTTACACAGATGTATAAATTGTTTTACAAATAATTAAATATCAAAGCCACAAGAACGTCAAAGGAATTGAGCGGCAATGACTTCATAAATATCTAAGGTAATAACTGTTTGACTTTAAGGTTGTAACGGGTGTTAAAAATATTGAGAGCTGCCTTTGTTTGCATATATTGAAGTTGCTTCTACTAGGCTCTTCACCAGAGTCAACAGACAATGTGACAAGGAACTACACGGCCTAGTTCTCCCTTACATCATATCGTGTCAGTGTCAATAATTACTGAAGTTCCCACATGTAACAAAACATGTAACGGCGCATAGAAACAGTACACAAAACAAACAGTATTGAAACGATAAATATGAAAAATATCGATAATTTCGCTGCGCCGATGTTAATAATTAATTATTTGCTACTAGCTTGATTCCACGGATGAATGAAGATACAGTTCCATTATTTATTAATGAAATAATTTATTAATTTTTGCGAGGATGCGGTGTGCACATTCTATGTGAAAAACTTCATACCGAAAGGTTCAGAAATCCGCTGAACCGTTACCTTTTAAGCATTAGCATAACATGCTTTTTTAAGCATCAGAGAGGATAGGAGAGCAAGAAATAAATGATACGTATTTTCAATGTATAAATACATTACTATCACTACATGCTACATGCAAGCGACGTCTCTTGAGATAGTCACTCTCTCGAACCCCTTGAGATAGTGTCTATCTCAACTGGATGTCAAACGTTGTAAATGTTTGCATGAGGTTCATTTTGAACTTTTATAAAGATGATGTACCTACTGTTATTTTTTATCGGGTCTGCCATCGAGTAGCGGATTACATTATGATTGTTGGCGGTCATCAGAGCGTTCACATTCAAGTGTCAAGTTTTCTTGTGTTTGAAATAGTACATTATAACATGTTATTTACGACTTGCATTCGTTGATTTCTGACAACAAACAATTTTGCGATATGTGTGCTTTTCGTACGGATTTGAATCAAACCAGTCCCTCAATCATCTAGAATATGTTGGCAAAATTCTTACGTTGAAAACTTAAATGGGAATAATATGAAGCAAATCGTACCTATTTCTCATTGTTATTGACTTGAATAAAGACGAATCTTAAAGAATAATTACATAGGTTGAATAGGTTTGAATAGGTTTACAACCTATTCAAACCTATAGGTATAGGTTGAATAATTATTTATTTTCGTTATTTTTGAGTGATGTTGACATGTTTATGGGAGACAGTAACCGTACATCATCAGGTGAAGTGTCTGTTCACTTGCTACACTTTTCAATAAGAAAGCGATATAAAAATGACTACTTCGAGGTAATAAACTAATGATCAGACAGTTAGCGGCTCTGATTACCATCTTTAGACATTAAATGTTGCTTACATAATTCATGTATTATTACTACAAACTTGACCGCAAAAGTTGACTGACCTGTGATCACCGGTCGTCTCGACTAAGTGTCAGGTGTCCCACATAATGGCATGGCAAACAACTTGTCAAAACAAAACGGAAACGCTGTGAAACCGGTTAAAAAGACAGACGACGTTCATTGAAAGATTTTAACCGAAGTTGTACAAGTTGTTGTCGAGGACGAATCAATAGTAACAGAACAAGAGGAATTGTTTGTCGATGCAAAACTTGTAGTTCTAGTTCTCGCGACAATGACCGAGCTGCTTGCTTAGCTAGTTTGTTTTACTGTTCTTTTTGTTTACGTATCGAGATTCTAGAATCTAGATGGTGTGGTGTTTTGATATTTTTATCGCTATATTATGGATCAGCTTTACGGCTATCTGAATCCAGCATCTGTTGTATTATTTAATTTTACAGATGCAATATCCAGATTTGGATATTATGTCAGCAAAAGTAGTCTTAAAAGGAAACAGATTGAAGACTGACCGTGACATAATGTCGGTGACATAATTCCAAAGTAAATTGAGCGGTGTAATCATTTACATTCACCAATTAACGTTGGAATTATGGTCTAAATTCACGATTATAAGAAGAAACCTATATCTATTAGTAGGTCGTTATCCAGCGGGTGCCCGCAACCTTTATGAGGTCGTCTGTCCATCTAGCAGATGGACGTCCTGGACAATGGAGGAGGCCTATGTCCAGCAGTGGACGTCCAAGGGCTGAGAAGAAGAAGAAGAAGGTCGTTATCGTTATACAGTAACGATGAAAAATATGACTGTCTTGCGTTATAATAACTAGGATGTTTTATTATATTTTCAGGTGCGTGGAGTGTGTATGGGAGGCCAAGATGCGCGTCCTACTGTTTATTGTGCCCATCGCTGTGTACGTGCTTGCCGATCAAAATGTTGACAGGTAATTAAATTTAAATATTTTATAAATATTGTTAATACTTTTCTTTAAAAAAATACAGACTGTTATAGTACTGGGAATGTAGGATATTCTCATGTTTGTTGGGGGTAGGATGATAAAAATTACAATAAGCGAATAGTAACTGTCAAATTTACAAAGAAATTAAAAAAACTCGCAAATTCGAGATCCAAATCATAACAGTTTAATTAAATTTGCAATTTCATTGCATTGTAATTTAAATTTAACTATAAAATATTACAAATAATTATGTATTGTTTTCTTGCTAACTCTGAACTGTTTGCTAATTGGTGCTATTTTAAACTTTCAGGCGCAAAAAGCTGCCGTACATCGCTGATGCTGTTGGAAACACCTTGCCGCCACCATCAAATGTCCCAGCCACAGTTGGAAGTCCATCCAATCTCCTGACACCAGATCGATATGAATTTTACACATTCGATGAATCTGGAGAACTTGTAAAAAAGCTAATGACATTAGAAGAAATACAAGCTATAGTCGCAGCAGGCGAAGATTCTGAGGGCCTAGTTACATTCGCTAACGACAATCAACCAACTATCGCTTTCAACTTCAGCCAACCGCCATACACCAAAGTCCACAGTGTAGTAACAAACGTACAAAACGTCCTGAAAGCACAAATGGAAGCTCACAAGAATAAACCTCCACCTAATCCCACTTTGGATACTCCCGATGTATCTGATTCATGGAGTCTCATTTTACCTTCAATTTTCAGTAACAGTGGTGTAGATTTCCTACCCGATATCTCTTCTGCTTCATTTACTACTCCCGAAACGGAAACAATTGAAGCTCATCGTCCACAAGAAGCAATTGATAACTCGTTAAGCAAAGAAGGTAGCAATCAAATATTGAGTGCAACACCACCCAGTGAAAACACTAAAAGAGTAGCTATTACTGAAAAGGTGCCTGTTACAGAAGAAGTTAAAACAAGTCCTACATCTTCAACTACAGCTAGAACAACTACAATAACTACAACGAGCACAACGATCTCTCCATCAACAACTACAACAGCCCCAATTACAACCACTACTAGAAAACCAACAACCACTTCTACAACAACAACAACGACAAGTAGACCCCTCACTACAACAACAACTACAAGTAGACCGCGCACTACTACAACTACAACTTCGAGTAGGCCACTCACTACTACGACTATAACTACAAGTAGGCCACGCATTACTACGACTATAACTACAAGTAGGCCAAGCACTACTACAACTACAAGTAGGCCTCACACTACTACAACCACAATGAGTCCCCGTACAACGAGCACCACTACTATCAAACCCCGTGCCACAACCACAACTGAAAAACCTACGACTAGTATATCAGTAGAGAAAACCACCACAAAAGCGACAACGATGAAACCAAATTTGATTACCGCTAAGCAACCCGTTACTTCAACACAAAAATCACAAATAAATAATTCGACAAAAGTTATTCACAGCTCTTCTAATGGTGCAATATCGACTACAGAGAAAAGTACAATACAGTTTAAAAAAAATAGTACGTATATTCCAGTTTCCACAGTGGCTTATGTAACATCAGAAAGATCAACAGAGAAGACATCAGAAACAGCTAATCCAACTGTTGTGTTTACAAGCACGACTAAAATATCGGTTACAACAACTAGATTTCCTTCAACAACATCATCACCAACGATTCCACCTCCAGTAACTACTTATAAACCGAGTACAAACTCCACATCCATTTACGTTTCATCCACGCCTAATAATTTCGAACTTGAAAAAACAAATACTACAACCATAACGACCCAGTCTGTATCCCCATCGACTACGGTGTCATCTACAGAATTTATGTCTTTGGAAAATTCACAAACGCTCAATAATTTAATTCAAAAGAAACCCATTTCGGGCGATATACAAAATGAGCCAGTCGTTCCTTTATTTGACGTTGCCCAAAGTATTAGTCAAATAGCTACTGATCTGGGAAATTATCAACCAATTCCAACTAGCAGTAATTTGTTAGACCCATCAATTAATATGAGTAATATAAGTTTAGAAAGCAAGGAAAATATTGATATGGATATTTCTAATAATGATACGGATATTAAGACTACTGTTAATCCAACACAAAATGCTGATAATTTTGTACAAATTTCAACCTTTGATCCCCACACACAAGCTGAAAATAAACCAATAAAAAATAAAGAAGTTATAAAACAAACAACTGCAAAGACTACAATATCACAGGTAACACCAAAATTAGAATTGACTACCGCTGTACCTATAGTCACTACGACAGATCCAATATTATCAGAATCAATGGCTGACTTGCTGTCACAAGTTGTGAATCAGGCGCCTCCAGAATTAGTTGTTGAGCCTGAGAAAATGTCAAATGACAAGAAAACGATAACCACAGAAAAAATACAAGAAAATCAGTCAAACTCAGAAAAAACACAAGAAAATCAGTCAAACTTAGAAAAAATACAGGAAAATCAGTCAACCTCAGCAAAAATACCGATTAAGGAAATAGTTCCAAATATTGGCGGAATTTCGACCGAACCTCCTCGTAAAAAGCACGAGACGACTGATAAAAACCAATCAATGAGTAATAAAATTAATGAAAATATGCTAAAGCCTCTAGAAAGCGATAAAAACTCGTTGATATCTGCTGATAATACTAAAGAAAATGATATAAAATTTGTGCAAATACCAATTTTCAGTAATAAGAACGAATCAAAACCTATCTCTGTGTCCCCTTTAAATGATGTTGTATCAAATGTTACTAAAATTAATTTTAATGAGACACAAAGTAATCCAGTAATCCAACACGAAATGAATCCTATCCCTAATCAAGACGAAAAGGTTATATTACAAACTGATATTGTGTCAAATGAAAAACAAAAAGTAACTTCTACTACTATAAGACCTACAATGCCCGTTAAAGGGTCTATATTGCAAGCTAATGGTAATAAGATTGTTTCACCAGAAAACAACAAGTTACCCGACAAAGACATAAAAGACAAGTTTTTCGAGACGTTGCCAAAAGTAGATGAATTTAAGAAAAAGATTCAGAAGGTTAATATTGATGACAAAGAACTAGCTAACGAAAGGAATAGTTCCTGGAAACTCATATCCACCGTTTCTCCACCGAAAGCAAATGAAATTCCGAAAGATAAATTTAAAACTGACTGTTTTAACAACCCTGAGATTAATGAAGATAAACATATTGTTTTAGACTATTCAAAAGAAAATCAAGGATTAGAAGTCACTACAAAAGATTTAGGTGAAGATATTGCACAGTTTACAGAATTGTGTAATGAGTTAGCTTTTAGATACTGGAATGTTATGGTAGAAAATATTGACAAAAAGAGGAGTTTTGTTTTGTCACCTTATTCTATAACATCTATGTTAGCAATGATGTTCATGGGTGCAAGAGGTGCTACATCAGGAGAAATGAACGAAATTCTTAAATTAGATGACATGGTTACTTTCAATCCTCACTTTACTTTGAAGAATATTTCTGATTCAATAGAATCGTCAACAGAAACGGGTGTAATTGTTTCCGTGTTTGTTAGAGAACTCTACAGCGACAGAAATAAGGGGAGAATATTAGACTTCTACAAAGAAAGAGCTCAACATTTTTATAGCGGACACGTGGAAGAAATTAATTTTAAATTAATTAGTGATATAATACGAAGAAGAACTAACCTGTTAGTGAAAAGACACAGTTGGGGAAGAATTGCGGAGTACATGAAAGCCAACACAATCACCATGAAATCTCCTTTGGCTGCATTTTCTGCCAACGTTTTCCAGGTAAGTTTCATTAAGCGCTGATTAAGTATATATTTTACTAGTCTATTATCCTCAATGACACCGAGTATAAGATAACCACTCTATCGATTTCAATGACGCTATCGTAAATCATTCTCAAATAAATAACTCCCCACTGAGAGTCACATCGATGTCTTTAAACACGTAAAGATTGAGTTAGTTATAAGTATATAAAAAGAAACGCTTTGATTATAATTTATGACACTATCTGACAAAAAAAAAACTTATTGTTGGTTCTGGTTCCCGAAATCACGAGACTTATTGATCTGAATCTGAAAACAATATTGCTTTATCTTGAAAATAATATATTGCAGCACGTTTCTATTTGAAGAGAATCTGGAAAAATCTTGTATTCATATAATTCATTTGAGTCATCTTGCAAATATTTTTTCACATTCCAGACCGACTGTACAGGTTCATCGGTGGAAGGTAGAGATGGTGAAATGTACTTCGTAGTGTCACCAAACGTCCGGCAGCGGCGACTGATTCCTGTACCTGCAGTTGTCTACAAGAAAGGTTTCCTAGCTGGCTATGATCCTGTTCTCGACGCCACTGCTGCAGCTCTTGGAAATACAAATTCTATCGTCAGCACACTCTTCCTGATGCCTGGCCAACAAGGCAACATAGTTCACGCAGAAGACTTAGAAGCCCTTGAAAAACGATTATTAGATTCCAACCCGACTACACCTACATGGAATCGCCTTCTACGCACTTTACTTCCTCGCATCGGATTAGAACTACAAATTCCAAGATTCTCTCACAAGTCCCTTTTCAATGTTTCGACGACGTTGAGAAAAATGGGTTTGAAAGACCTATTTGATCCTGAACATGCTGATTTAGGCGGTCTGAACGGACCATCTAAAGACCTTTATTTGTCAGATATGATTCAGTCGACAACATTCGTAACCTGTGGTGAAGGAGTTATAGGAGAACAACACCACATTGAAGAATATCCCGATACTTTGGAATTGACTCGAAGACGACGGACGTCGAGGTGGGCGACTGCTTGGGATGAACCCAGAGATTACCAACGAGCTTTCCATGATCCTCACGACGTTGGTGATGCTATGAATCTGCCACTGCACCTTCGGCCAAGACAGGCACGATTGCCTGCAAGAAATGTTCAGCCTGCTCGATTAAAGTTTGACCGGCCTTTCCTTTATTTTGTGCGACACAACCCCACGGGCATGATCCTCTACGTCGGACGTTACAATCCACGGCTTCTGCCTTGAAATCATCAGAAAAAGACTGTTAGTTTAGATTAATTTTATTCCTATAAGGAAAGTGATATGATAAGATATACTGTCGCAAGTGAGACATGAAAGTTTATCAATGAGCATTTACGTGACAGTATTACTTGTAATTGTATTGGTATGCAGATGGCTTGCCGATTAGTCGATTTTAGCGCTATTGTTCTCGTGCATCAATGTAACTGGCGGTAATAGTTCTCTCCTACATTTTCAAGTAAATTGAGATAATGCACATGTGCAATAAATTGCGCACAAAAATTTACTAGGCGCTTTTTGAGTGTCAGGCTCTGCGTACCTCTATTCTACCTTCGTATCAAATCGTGTGAATGAATTATGAATATATGAAGGAATGTTGTATTGTAGTAAATAGTATGCTTGAAATGAATGTTGTCTCATCATTATTAAGTACTTCTAGATTCGATTTTAGAATAAAACAATGTTTCGATTACAGTGCTTTATTTTTTTATTATAATAAAATTCGTCTGAAAAACACCACGTCAGTAATGTCAATATGTTATTATGTATCATATTTGAAAATATTCTCGACATTCCGCATAGAATTCTTTTAATTCAAGGCACTTGGGAGTATGTAGGTATCGTGGACAATTCTAGAACAAATATATAATTTTAAATAAAACAATACTTCAGGTATCTGTGATACCTTAGGATACCATAAGCGGCTATATGATTCTAACACAATACTATACCTCTCTCTTTAAAATTCAATATATTTATTATTCTCGTAATTATATTAAAGAGTCTTTATAGAAATGCATCGAGGAGCCATTTATGCCATTAGTCATATGAAATAGTAGCAATTTATTTGATACGTCCTCAACGTTAGTAAAATTTAAGAAAATTACTGATCCTTTCAAGTGAATATAGTTGTTTTTGACTTGGATGAGAAACTTTTTATACCTCTAAAACTTCTTTTAATTTCTTTTACATGTCCTAGGGCTCTGTGTCTTTTACACTATTCGGTTCGTATTGCTAATCTCCTCGACCCAAACAGTATGTTAGGTGTAATAGAGTATGTACACTTACCACATTCATATAATTTCTGATGCATGTGTGAAAATTATAAAATTCACACGTTGTTAGTGGCATATAGAATCTGTAGCTTTGCTTGCATTCCATTTTTGCGGGGAGCATTACTTTTCCGAATTCCGGGTTCAGTTCTACCCACTTATCGAGGTGCGTGAAGTATTTATCTTCATCAACACTTCGGTCTTCATTTAAAATGTAATATTTCGATAATAAACAGTCCCAGTATTCGCACTGTGAATGTATAAATAGATGAATAAAAAACAATATAAACCAATAATCTGTGAAATGCAAAAAGCTAGAAACTTTAATTGAATGTACTTATAAACATACAATTTACATGAGAGTAACTAATTGACATAAATTATCGACCAATCAACCGTTTCGCATAAATACAAACTCCTTTACAGCTCATTTATAACTTATTCAATAAGCGCTTAGGTAGCGTCGACGGCAAATATAACGTTGTAGAACAAACTTATTCATTCAATTAGAGCAACTAATTACCTTAAAATAAATACTTATAATACTTTTAAAGTAACTGCAATAACTCGTTTACGAAAGCAAGATGTTATTAATTGTACGGACGCACTCTTGGCCAATGTTTTAGAGTTACCTGTGAGTTACCTAGGCACCTAGGTAAGTGAATATAAGTTCTACGAAAGGCCACCGTTAATAACGCACGGTGACTGTTTAAATTATCTGTATTATCGAGTGGTTAAGCTTGAGTTTTTTTAGGTATTATACAGTAATCTAGTGCCTAGGGTGTTGATGACCTAGAAGTATCTATTTTCGACTAGGTTGTGAGTTCGAACCCATATCATAACCAGCCGTTTTTTCGCCGTAAGGACACTCACCACTACAAGCGAGACAGATACGCGCTCGTGAATTGCAGGAGCATAGCTTTTATCACATTAAAAAAAAATACTATAATTAATGTGGCTTACTTACGTTTGTGGTCATTCGTCTTCGAAATCCCGTTACATTTAACTCCTCGTTGACCCACATCAGAGATGTCAGTGATCCACACGACCTAGCTATTTCATGAGAGAAGAACGGCGGGAATATACAGCAATGTCTGTACTGAAAAGATTAACGAAAAACATCGATTTTTTTTCTCATTTTATACGAGTGACAATGGTGTAATTATGCGACTGTCAAGTTTTCTTCGCAATAAAGAAAACGTTTGCACGTTTTAGATTTAAAATTTTAAAGTCTAAAATTTATTTTGTCAATGTCCAGTCTCGTCGAGGTTAGTCAGGAGTCGCTCAGTAAAGTGATAGTAGTTTTACTGAGGACAGAAGAGGACTCCCTGGAAGCACACGAAAATCGCAGTCCTATGCTTTTATTTGAGTATCACAAACATTATGCATAAAAACACTTTCAAGTTTAATAAACTATCGCTATTAAATCACAAAATGCACAATACAAAATTTTTACAGGAATCCAATAAAAAAACTACATAAACTTCATTTCTCGAGTCCCCGCCAAAAAGTCAATAGAATCTTTTAAATCGACTTGTTTTTATACGAAGAGCAAAAAAAAATTAAACAAACAGGAAATCATGATCGCCGACATATTTTTTTGGACAAATAAAATACACTAAACGGCCTAAAGTCGTATACACATATCGTCTCTGTCGTAACGGCACACGACCGAGACGACGCTCTACAAAACCGAAGCTAGCCGATCATAGTCGATGTGTATTACTTTCAGCCGGTAATTGTAAATAATTTTAAATTAGGTACTAAAAATGCCATCACCAATTAGAGTAACGCTCCGCGGGACTCCTGTATCTTTGTTACCAGAAAACCTAAATCTATTCCACCTTTAAATATGCTGCTATCGATTTGCTGCCTATTCAGTTTTGCTGCTCATTTAATGATTTTTTCATTTAAAACTACACAAATCAATTAATCAATGCTATTATACAAAATATTACATCCACATTCGTGAGATTCGCGAATGCTGCTGTTTTTGCTTACGATTGAGTATTGTAATTATTTGTTACCAAGCAACACATTTTTCCCGTGGGTGTAAAAGGCGACTAAAGAATAACAAAGCCGACAAATAAAGAATAACAAAGCTATCACATGCGCTGAGGAACTTACATCACCTCTAAAAGAATGGTCTCGCCAACCCGTTTGATAACAGCGTGGTCTTTTCAGACCATACATTCCTCATCCACAAGACAATGTACATGGGTAGGGTGCCATGTCCAGCAGTGGATACTGAAATTACTGGTTGCAATAAAAAATAGGAAAATACGAGGATTCCTGCGTGTCTGACGATTAAAAAAAATTAAGTATCATAATATTTAGTAATCTACATTGGACTTGTGTAGTACGATGAATGAAGATATGAAGATTACGTTTAAGATTAGGCCACAAAGCCCTCAAGCTTTGTGGTATGTAGTCATCTACTTTATAGACTGATACAATGATATTTTCAAATAGATGCTTCAGGCACTCCGCACATTAGCCGTCACTAATACAGACTTTACGTCCGATTTACTCTTGACTCTTGGACACGGCACTTTATTTTTCAACCTTTTACCTTTGCACCAGTTTAAATGGTGTTGTGTTGATTATGTGATATAAGTATGTATACAATAAATGATTATACAATAACAATGATTATACAATATGATTATACAATAAATAAACTGTACCAAAAGTTCTCGTTTGGGCTCACATTTTTCTGGTAAAATCTTATCTTCAGGGATTTGGGCTTCTATCTGCAACTGCAACAATTGAAGTAAACTTAACTAACGTGATTACAGGAAAAGGCTTGTCTCTTGCTGGGGAACATTATATCAGTCACAATTTAACAGGCCCATATCTATCCATATATATTTTACTCTTGTTATTTTGACTGCTTTTTAAACTAGGTTAGCTAACAGATAAACTAATATCTTTCGGTGAATGAAAAACTAATAGTTCAGTTAAAAATTTCATCAATAATAGTAAAGATACATTCAATAGCCCATACATACAAAGACCAAAAAAACAACCTAATCTTGGAACATTTAACTTTAAACTAATAACAGACTAGGAACGAAATCCAGGACCTCTTATAGAGCAGGCCACGGCACTTGCCACTGAGCTAATCGGTCGTTATTATAATCTACAACTTAAGAAAAAAGTTAGGTCATCCATCAATGTAGTATAAGACGACGTTAATTGGTCAATCGAGACACGCTCACTCTAGTAATTGGTCAATAGTAAAATTATGTGACTGTTAGTGATAATATCACCTTTTTCTTAACTCTTTTTTTTTATAACTAAAAGGCAATGGTGCAATCAGCACATTCTGACAGTGTCAAGTTTTCTTCGCAATAAACAATTTTAAAGTCTAAAATGTATTCTGTCAATGTCCAGTCCCATAGAAGTTAGTCAGGTGTTACTTAGTAAAGTAATAGTAGTAGGTTTAGTGAGGACAGAAGGAGACTCCCTGGGAGCACACGAAAAGCGCAGTCCTATGCTTTTATTTGAGTATCACAAACATTATGCACATAAACATTTTAAAGTTTAATAAACTATCACTATTAAATCACAAAATGAACAATAGGTACAGAATTTTTATAATAATCAAATAAAAACTCAACTTCACTTCTCGAGTTCCCGCCAAAAACAGAATCCCGGACGCAGCCTATATTAAATTAAAATGTGTAAAGCGAACGCTGCTGTCTATAATAGTAGATGTTCTCTGCTTTTTGTATATTGCGTTGTCGATGGTTATTAACTATAATATGAATTTAAAACTATAACAAGTATGTCACATATATTTTTTTTCAAAACAATATAACTCACGTTCGTGATTATTTTATAAACGGCCTCAGTTATCGAGCGGTTTAACTTGACGGGTAAAAATCGATGACTTTTAGCGATGACATTTTTTTTTGTCTTTTTAATGAGTATGAGAACTGTTACATACGCATTCATACTTACTAGTATTGCAGTATTGTATATTTGTAGTATTTGCCTACACAAAATTATGACGAAAAATAATGTATAAATTTAACCATAATTTCATGGATATAAACATAAGAGGTCTATTTTCTATATAATTATAATCGTAGGAGGTATATACACACATATATATATATATATATATATATATATACACATAACCATTAGGAGTAAGACTATATATATACTATTTAGGAGGTATATTTATGGTATGGATAAATGAACCATACTCAATCTTCACTAGACACTATAAAGATTAAAAACTTACCAAAAACGAAAGGCTTATAAAAATTATCACTTTTGCCACATTTTCCATTTTTTAATAATCAATTAATAATTGAATGAAAAGCAAATTAAGTAAAATTTTATCTGTCTAAAAGGTTAGGCTATTGTCTTGAATATTGTCGTTCAGTTAACCAGCGTGTTCAAATGTTCACGGTTAGTTAAGAAATAAAAATGCACGTCTATTGTATGCATTCTAAGGAATCCTATTCTAATGGTAGACCTATAACAGAGATCGCATTACCACGACCATTGTTTGGCAAATATGAAAATGAAGCAATATTTAAACAAAACTAAACTGTTTGAATAGGTAATGGAATCTGTTATATACGAGTATGTACCGCTACGCTGCAATACGCAGTATGGATTACATTTCAGGTAAATTTCGAATAAATATTGAGTAAATAAAAGAAAATACATATACAAAGCATTGTTAACCAACCGAGCGTTAGCACGACTACACTCTTTTTGCGTTCGTAGACGAGTTATTCCGGTGTTTATAAAGTTCACATTGGTTGCTCTAACACAGTGGTTCTTAACGTTTTAGAGACGAGGGACCATTTTACCCATTTATTTCTTAATCACGGGACCACTGAGTCATGGTTTGGTGAGAAAGAAATAAAATTTACTATCAATAAATCTAAAAGTTACACGGTTTACTAAAAAGTATTAAGTTACAAGGTGAATTTAGTGTCAATTACAAAAATATTTTTCAGACTTTCGTCACATAAATTACATTATTGTATTTTTCAGATTGCATTTGTCATTAACTGCTAGATTCTTGGTTTGGTATCGAATTTCAAACAGGCCATTTATTAAATAATTTTCTTCATATATTTTTGATTAAGTGATTTGATAACTTCGCGAACTCCTCTTAGAGTCCCGACGGACTATCAGTGGTCCGCGGACCATAGATTAAGAACCACTGCTCTAGTAGCTGACAATTAATAACATCTTGCGTTCGTAAACGAGTTATTGCAGTTACTTTAAAAGTATTTTAAGGATTTATTTTAAGTTAATTAGTTGCTCTAACTGAATGAATAAGTATGTTCTACAACGTTATATTTGCCGTCGACGCTACATTACCGATTAATGAATAAGTTGAAAACTAAAACAAAGTAGTTTAATTGGCCGATAATGTACTTATTTCTGAGATCATGACTTTCGAATTTGGAAAAAATCCCTACAGCTCGACTAAGGGTCACTAGCTGAAACTAAAACACCAAATGGGTTCAGCCGTTCCAAAATTATTATAACTGCGATATGACGTGCACATTTCCACTTCAGCACGCTGGTTTTACATCATGTCACTGCAATAACGCAAAAAATGAAAGTAGGTTGTTTTATATCGAGAATTGAATCGATTCTTGGTTTTTAATTTAAAAAATATTATTCTACGCGCATCGGCCGCACCGTGTGACCTGACTGAGTGGAAACGCTATGAACGTTTTAGATAGAACAGCAGTATCAGTCGTCGACTCAAACGCGACGACTTTTTGGCCAATATCACGTGTAAATGAATTTCATGTAAATATAGCGTAGCTCAATAAAGCAATAGTAGATTTACTGAGGACGGTTGGATTCCTTGGAACGGCACTAAAAACGCAAGTCTTATGCTTTTATTTGATTATCATAAACATTACGCACAAACTTGACACTTTGAACTTTAATAAACAATCATTATTAAACCACAAAGTCCATAATACTCGTACATATTTTATATAATAATCAAACAAAAATTCAACCCCACCTCTTGAGCTACCACCGAAGAATCAAGTTGACTTGAGTCTATCAAGTTGATCTGCCATGTTGATTTGAGATCTGTCGGTCGCGAAATCATCGTTACGCAACTAAGCGACACCATCTGCCGATGCCTTTAGGTTACGTACGCACTTGCAGCTAACCGCACTTGCGGCCAACCACGCAGCTAGCCGCATTCACACAATTAGTATGATACTGCGTAAATCATGCGCACTACATGCGGCTGATTGTCTTTTGTGTGGGGCGCTTTTACTGCTGGCCGCAGAGGCGGTTAGCCATAAGTACACGTACGTAGCCTAATCGCTGACCTGCTGAAGACGATCAACATATCAAATAATAATAAAGTTCAGTTACAATAATTTTATATTTACATATTACATCCTAGATCTAATTTACATGTGTATTTAAATATGTCTACAATAACATAGTATAATAGTACGTAGCTTAAAATAACCAAAACATTAGGTCCTTCTTAAAAGTCAGTTTATTTTTCATTTAGGGAAGTATGGTTTGCATTCCTCCATGTGATCTTTCAACTTCTTGCAGCCGTCAGTTTTCTCCCACGCAGGACATTCCTGCAAGAAACAAAAAGTAATTTCGTTACTGAAGAGGACTAGTGTTCTTACGCGACTTCGACCGTTTATTGTTTTCTGTCATTAGTTATGTCATTAGCGTAAAACATTAGCTATGTTGTTAAAACTGCTGGATCAATTTCGAAACAAAATACACAAAAAAGGCTTTTGAGAAAAACGCCACACTTGCTGACATACCGTCCACCTGGAGATACGTGGATATTGTCGCCCGTGGACATCCGCTAACATCCATTGTTAACATCAGACCAGATGACGAATGCTGGTCCAAATATCTTTGGAAAATCTCCAAAGATATTTGGAAATTTCGAAATGAATATTATATATAATTTCCTTATCCTTATCCTACAATAACATGGTGCTACTCACAGCAAATAGTGTAGAACTGATGCAGAAAACTAATTTGTTGGCTTCGCAGATGTGAGGTGGACCAAGCAAATTCTTCCCTACACATCTGTTCTTTGCTGTATCGATTGCTGGCTTGAAGGCAGTGTTGGTCTCTGTCCATTTGTCCATGAACTCTCGTAGAGCTTCGTGGTCTATAGCTTCCTCTTTTAGGAGATTGTACTTTTTGAGCATGCAGAGCTGCTTCGAGCACTGGAAAATTAAAAAAAGCTATATATCGTGTGGTGTCGGCTGGCAATAGCATAGCACCACTCCATATCCTCCCGTTGCCTTGTCGTGAAAGCTGACTGAGGGATAACAGAGCCGCTACCACAAGCAATACACCACCACCTATAAAAAAGTGGACTAGCCAACCTTCATCCCTCATCCAATGTGCATGAGGAGGCCCATGTCCAGCAGTGTATACTGAAAGGGGTGGATTACATTGCATTGCAAGCGTTATTTCATAGTTATAAAAAATAATTAAATGAGCAATAGGAAATACCGAATCAGCAGCAAACCGATGGCAACAAATTTATAAGTGGATTAGTTTCTCTGGTGACAATACAGAAATGAAGAATAGAGACTCCGTCGACTTGATGCTGACAGTCTTAGTAATTATTATTTACTTACTAAGTAAATAATAATTAAGTCAAGTTAATAATAATTAATTAAGTTTGAATAAACGAAGTAAAGTTATTTAATTCGTTTATTAAGTAAAAGGTGTTTATTGGTATTTGGTTATTGACGTATCCGCCAAGGTGGAAATGGACCTCGTCACTAAAGATGATTTTTTCGCCAAAATGCTGGTCCACTTCATACTAATTTAAAATTCATACTGCTTTGCTCTTTCATGTAGCCTTCCATGTTCACTAATTGCAAGCTGAAATTTGGCATGCTGATACAGGTTGGAATAAAGCTTAAAAAATCGAACCACTTTCAAAGTGAGGAGAGGTTACTATCATTCATGTAAAACTCGATTAATTATGATAATTTTGGAATATAGTATATATATTGTGATTCAGACTAGAACTAGAACTAGAGACTAGAATATGGCTCACCTACTTGGGAGTCCATACCGCTACATTTGAACCAACAAGCAATACGATAAAATGAAGAAAAACACTCTTCTCATGCCACTATGAATGTATCTCCATAGCAACTAACAATAAGTCAAATGAATAATCTGTTATGTCATTCAGTAAATCTCTATGGAAATGCTAAAAGTGGCTCCAGACTAATTATGCAGTGAAAATCTACAAACTGAAAAGTTACCGGTTATTACTAGGTGAATTTAGTACATGAACGCTAGCGCACTGTTGGTTGATGTAGTTGCAAGTTTATGTTTCCTCGAGATGATTTCCTTCACCGCTGAGCTAATGATAATTGAAAAGATAATCACCAAAAAGATTGGAAACCCCAACAAAAAAAATCTGTAAAAATGTTTCCACATTTCACATAGGGGATCCGTTATATTATCAATGGTAGAGATGCACGAAAGGAAATGGCCAAGCCACAAGAAGTGAAATTCCATTAAAGAAGTCTTGGCAACTTTTAGATCTCACCAATTTATCGACCGAACGGTCGAGAGGATTGGCAACATTTTTACAGAAATAGTTTTGTTGGGATTGAAAAATGTCAATCGATTCATTTATCCTGATCGATTCGTTCATTCATATGCGTATTGAGCATAGGAATTAAGACATGGATTTAGCCTTGCTGCTAATTAATTATACATTATGCAAGACGACTTCGAGTAATTAGTAGTCATGTTGCGAGTTCATATTACGACAGTCATTAAGGACGTTAGACAGACAGAAAATGAGCTTTATTATTCATCGTATCATCTTTATAACGATTCTGCTATCATACTTTCATGGAACTGCTAATACAAAATGAGAAATAATGAAACTAGTAGAAAAAAAATGTTGGGCTTCGTGTCCAATTCCTTCGCTGTTCAAGCAATTTACATTACATCTACATCGTTGGAAATCTTTGGAACATCTCCATTACATCTAATAAAAAGATTTACATCTTTGGAATGGGCTTTCCACTAATATTATGGATATAATACATTACAAAAACCTCAAACAAAAACACTTTTAAACGAGTGCTTCGCGATCACTATTTAAAGAATCAGAGTTCATGATCATGTTCAGAGTATATTCTCTGTTTGGTTTCCGCTGCGTTCGTAATTAAATATTTCTGCTCAGTTACGTACTAAGTATTATTTATTAGAATAGTGTGTATGTATATGTATATGGAATATATTCTTATGTATATGTCTGTATTTACTATTTTATATATATACATACATATATTTATTTTGTATTTTTATTTAAGTTTATTATGTATGTACGTACATTTATGTATTTAAACTAGAACTGCACCCGCGTTCTGTTTTCTTTTTGATCTTGTGGTTGACGGGTAGAGAATGCTGTTAGGCATTTAGTCCGCTTTTTGTGCATGTCAAATATTTGTGCAATGATGTTTAAATAATTAAAAAAATACTGAATGAGCAACAAATGGATGGTAGTAAATTTAAAGGTGGGTTATGTTCAAGTGATCTGGTGAAAAAAAAAGATATGACGACTTGATGATTACATTCTTACTAATTTCAAAATTATTTACTTCAGTTATTCAAAAATAGGTTGTTTTGTTGATCATGATTTGCTGCTTGTTTGGTTTTTTTTGTTGCTCGTTTAAATGTAAGCTATACATCAATATATAATGATCCGGCAGATGTGTATACAACACCACACCTTCAACCAACGAATGTCTATCTGATAATAACATATGTGATAACTCCTTAATATTATAAATAAATTCATCACTCACATCAGGAGGTCCAGGTCTTGGTGGAGGACCGGTAGAATCGTCCAGCTTCTCGAAGCCGCATTCTGCAAAGTCCTCATCGGTGAAGAAAGGCGGTATCTTGCAGCACTCATGAGGTTTTTCCTGAAAGTATAAATTATTATGAAGTTATGTAATAAATATTTGCTGCATCAAATACAGTGAAAACAAAGAGACATGGGCTTTGCATCTGTGTGAGTAGGTGCTGAATTATCCAGTCCGATTGTCGAAATGATTCGCACTGTACAGTGTCGGTGTGCACTTACACAAACCCAAAGGTCATATTTCGTTGAATTCACTGTACCTTAAATGTATAACAGAAAATAATAGATGATGTTTTATGAGTATAACGTGTCGTGCATACGGTGTCTTCTCCTCGTGGTAACGAGTAACGAGGGTATTTTGTAAATGAAAAGGAGTCAATCGGCTATTTTCGTTTCTCTAGACCATCTTCGCAGTCATTCACCTTCGCATGAGATCTTTTTTATTGAAAGAAGGTGGCAGACAAACAGACCGTCTACTTGAATAAGCTAAGTGAATAGATCCATCCATGGACATCCGCGATACATGCCAATATTTGTTTCAAAGTGGAAATTTAGCAATGGTTTTCGACAACATATTGGGAAAATAAAGGGGGATAGGATAGGTGGAATGGGATTGGGCTCTGGCATATCCGCATACCTCACTCACTACCGAAACATGTATGTACATTGATAGAATAGGATAAAGTGGAAAATGCGGTATATTTTACGGTAGGCTTCTGTGAGACATGGGTAACTTGGCCAGTCGAGTGCGCCGAGCGGTCATATGTACTTACAACGCCTGAAGGTGGTCCTCTGCACTGCGGTGGCAAGTTTGGCAATGGTGGTGGAGGAGCTTGAGATAACGCCACCTGGAAAATAACCTTAAATTAATTCCAAAGAAACAAAATGAATTTTTAAAACAATGAGTGGTCCTAAAATGCTTTTAAGAAATCAGACTGATTTCCTCTGATAATTTCTACCCTCCGATATCTATCTGTCTGTGTTCTAAAGATATATGATATAGCTTTAGGTTGCCATCCATCAGGCTGTGTCTCTCAAAGGCTAGATATTGGCTTCTCCTAATGACTGCCATTACACACGGTCTTTCACTCTCCCGCTACCGGCAACTTGCTTCAAGTTGTTATTTCACCTGGCCGGAGAACAACCGACGCTAAATTTCTCTACGATATCCCCCGATATTCTCATATCTATATCTGGGAATTAACTTCGAGGCGTATTGGTTTCTATATAGAAAGAAAGACACGAGGTGGCGGAAAAGCATACAGTCGAACGGTAAGCGGATACCGTCGTTCATTGACAAGTGTGATACCAACAACGGCACATGGAATTGTCACTTTACGGCTTTAAACTGACATGTTCTATTTCACACTTTTATTTTAAGGTGCTTTAAATAATAATACCTAAGTACTTTAAATTTAGTTATTTTAAATAACTGTGCAAGTTCTGGTTAAGTTTAGGCAATTGTTCTGGATGGAGAATCATCTTTAGAGTTTTATATTAAATATATTAACTGCTCTACAGAAATTGTATCGTATTTATAATACAAAATTGCAAAACCGTTCAATTCACAGCGTAAAGTGACTGGCAATAGAACAGGTAATGGGCCTCCTTATCTCTGCAGTGGGATATAAGGCTTATTGTTTTATTTGTTTTATTGACCTTATTGTCGGTATGAACTTGGTTAGAATTTTCTAACTTATACTGGCAAACTTGCCAACATCGAATTTATTTGCGTCGCCACTGAACATGGGTTCGGCGAGCTCTGTCGCATCGTATTAAAGTGATCTAGCTACGAATATTTAAAAAATCGGTGTCTGGGTGTAGTGATACAGTGGACCAGTTAAAATTTATAAACTTGTAAGAGAACAGCCCCGGGGTTGGAGCATTCAAGTTACTGCATTAACAAAGTAAGTCAATAAAAATATATTACTTTTTAAAGATTTGACTAAATTCTCAATATCTGGGAAACTAGAACCGATAATAAGGTCTCTTTTGTCCATATAATGTCACATTTAGTTAGAGGAACAATCATATTTACATTTCCAACGTAGTTAGGTATATCCAGAATATGATCAGTTAACACAATGGGTGTTTTATCAGTGATCAAATCTAGTACATCATTTCCTCCACGCGAGCTAGACAAAATTAATGCGAACATGGACATACATTGTGGAAAATATAGAGACAACAATCGCTAGAAATGTTTGTAGAAAAATATTCAGATTTACACATTAATTAGAAGACATATTTATTATTTGAAATATTTATTAATATAGACATATTTATTTTTCGACTAGATAATATAACTCGGCGGTTTTTGGGGTCGCTGATTAATAAATATGTTATTAGATTATGGTATTTAAAGATTTTTTGGAAATTATTTATATATATATATATCTACAATTTTTCAAGAGAAATGTGTATTTAAGATTAGGTACCTAATTATAAACAAAAGAGAGATATTAATTGAATCTTCCTGGCTACTTGTCGAAGAGTTTCTTGAGTTGCGGTCGAGAAACCGAAAAGATAACATCTCTCCGAAAGTGAACGCAGTCGCCATTGACGATGTAAACTGCAGTTGTTGACGAAACGTTTGGAAAAAAGAGAAGAGATTCCAGAAGACCTCGGCCAAGTAGCCCGGAGGATTCAATTAATACGGACACCGCCGAGAAAGCCACTATAAAATAGAGATATTTAAAAAATCCAATTTTTTTTTAAATTTGTTCCAAAAATGGGGAATTGTGAGCAATAATTGTTTTTTTCAAACTATAGATCTAGGGAAGAAATAAAATTGATATATAAAATTAAAAAGAAAAATCTGTTATTTGGTATTAATCACTGAAAATTTATTGATGTACAATTTAAAAATATAAAAAATAACAGTCTTTAATTTTCATTTGAATTGGCGACAATGAAGTTGTGGTTCTCCGTCTATTGGTGTGTGATTATCATTTCCATTGCAAACAACACATGCAGGTGTCCAATACAGACCACTATTTGTGCAGTCACATGCTGCACCGCATCTAGTTTTACAAGAAGAGAAACTGATTATCATGATGTAGCCCGGTGCTGCCAGGTCAAGAGGGCGTTCATAAAAGCATGTAGAGCCTGCATCAAGGCAGGTGGTAGACAATTTGAGCATCTTCTATAATTTCCATAATAAATTAAATGTGTTATACTTTTTTATGATTCTCAGTCTTTCTTTAGTTCCTCACATGCCTTGATTAATAAATTATGACTTAAAATCAATTTAGTGTACATTATTAATGAAAATTAAAAAAATAATTTAGTTGATAATTATAATTTGATGAAAAATAGTTCCTTTGATTTTTCAATAGCAACGTTACCATTTTTGAAAAAGGAAACCGCATGTGTGGTACCATTTTAGAACTTCCATTACATAAGCATTTTTTAAAAATAGTTTAACTCTAGGTTTGCTACACTTTTTGGTAAATGAAGGTCAAATTAAAATTAGTAGACGAAGGTTGTACCATAACTTGAGACAAACGTAAACTTTTGGAAGATACTATGACAGTAAATGAAAAATACTAATTTATGTGTAACAAAACAACTCGTGGAGAAATATAAACTCAAAACAGAATGTATATTTTCTTTTTTTTACAGGTACAGTACGCAAATTACAGACCAAGGGTGCCAATTTTTCAAAAAAATCAAATAGATCTCGAAACATTACTTTCCCTAAGATCGAATTGTGGTCATTCGATAGGTCATGAGCTGGCCTATCGACAGTTAATCGCCTATCGACAAGCTTGGCCACTATTTACGAGCCATCCTGTACAAATTTTATTCTTACTGTTTAAACAATATGAATAAATATGTACCCCAGCTACAATGTTTCTGATGTATAATATTTGATAATAACAAACGTTTTAAAAAACAGCATCAAAATCGGTTATGTTCTTGAGGATTAAGAAGTAAAAACCTTCATTGACTCGACTATAAGATTATTTGACGATTATTCAGTTTCGGTAAGAACACTCAAATGTTTATATAATGAAAACTAGTTGCGATTGTTTGCGTAATTAAATGAATTACGTAATTCATTTAATTACGTAAATTAAAATTTCCTTGATGTCATAATATTGAATATAGTACGTTGCAGTTATGACATTTTGTGACAGAAATTAAAAATGTTCGTCATTGTCAGTTTCAAAAGTAGTGTTCTTTATTTGAAACTTAAATGCATATTTTATTTTATTTATTTATATATTTTTTGAAATTATAATTAAATTATTTTGAATTATTTACAAATTATATGAATAATTTGAATTATTAAATTATTTAATATTAATTTTGAAATATAAATTATAATTATTTGAAATATATAGAATTGATAGAAACTATATAATGTTTATTTATTGCAAAGAGTTCTCACTAATAAAAGCAATTTTTAATTATCTTTTTTTTTTGTCTTTGAACCCACTTTCTAAAAGGTACAAATTTATACAACGCTCGTTCTCTGGTGCCACATTCAGGAATTTTATTGTTCTTTTTTAATAATTAAATACCTACAAATTTAACTGTACAAGGAATTCTTGTCAATAAAAGTTATTTTTAGGATTACGCATATTTCTGGAAAATCACTCTTAAAACACTTAAAAACTTGTCTTACCTGAAACACTGCAGCTAATACTGATACGTAGGTAAGTGACATCATGATTTACGTATGAAGTGTAGGAACCAAGTGTTGGAGTGACGTAGACCCAATTGGTTTTATAGCTGACAGTCACCGGTCGCAGCCATTGTCAGTCACGGGAAACAATCAAGGCGTCGCGCAACATAGAATAAAAGGAAGGAAATCGTGGCAGAAACGTTACGCCTCGCGTGTAATCGTGAAGCACATAATACATACTTTGAACAAACTTATACGTGAGGTCAATTGACATAGACGACTCGGTATCGTACCTACTGCTTTCTTTGAGTAGCATAACACAATAATAAATCTGTCAGAAATCAAATAAGAAAAAATACTGTTGTATGTACTGTTGTTGTATATATGTGTCAAATAAGAAAACTATTGTTTCTAATTCTAAAGAATTTTATATACCATTATTTTTTTGTAGTCAACAAGTTAACTGATAATTTCATACTAAATCTAGAGTAAAATTCTCTAAGTTGGCATAAGAGCTAGTTAGTGTGTAGTATGCAAAAGATGACAACATTGAGACATAATTTTAGCTAAAATATTTGTTTGAATAAATATGATTATGTGGATACTGTTTTATCTGTAGACGTCAAGACGAAAATTTGTACTGTCTTTATTTAATATAACTCATTTAATGCACTTTAATTTAATGATTAAATTATTATTATTTAATATAACTCATTTAATGCACTTTAATTTAATGATTAAATTATTATTGATCATTTAATTTATCATTTCATTTAATGATTTTGACATGACAATCTAAATTTGCATGTGATAACCCAGAGCATTATAGGTAATTTAATAAAACTGGAGCTGCTTACATATTCTTTGACGGAGACTGAGAGGCTGAGAGGAAATTCGTGTAGAGCCGCAATTTTTGGGTCTTGAAGGAAAATTTTTTGTCACAAAATTGATTACAAATATTTTAATTGAGTATTTATGCATGAATCAAACTTTTAATTGAAAATAGGTAAAAAAATGAAAGAAAGTAACAATGGCAATTTAATTTATAAAGTGTACGCGACGTTATTTGATTTAGTGGTTTAGTTTACTCAGTTCAGTTCATCTTCTGCTACTTCGAGTTTTGAGTTTGGTGTATATATGAGTATATCATATAAATTAACACCCTTAATCGACTCTTCTTTCCTTTATCACTCCTAATTCTTTTGTTTGCAGTTTACTAACTCTTAAGTTTAATTATTTTTATTTAGACTTTATTTCATCGTATGTAGGATGTTTCTACTTAAGTATGGATTTTTTTAAATTGTCACTAACACCGCGGTGAGAGGAATACATTGAGCGCAAACCCGCATGCGTAGAAATAAATAAAAAAATATGAAGCATATGTATCCACCAATCTGCACTGGGCCCGCGCGATGGATTATGGCCCGAAACCCCCTAGTTATTTACTAGTGGAAGCCTGTGCCCTGCAGTGGTACATTAAAGCCTGATAAAAAATAAAATGTGTACAATTATATTTCATATATATTTGTTTTCAGTAATTATAATACGTGCACCTTTGTTCTTGTGTTTGTTCAACTCCCTGCTAAAGGTTGCCTGGAAGAGATCGCTTGAGCGATAAGGCCTACCGTTTGTATAGCCAGTCATTTAAACTTTTGTATCATTTTCAGTGTATTCTTTAATGTACAATAAAGTGTACTTATTTACTTATCCTTGAAAAAAATTAATACAATTTAAAAATTTAACACTGTAAATAGATTTTTTAAATTATAAACAATCGGGAAAATAGTATAAATGATTCTTACCACGAAAAAGCAATTCAATATTTTTGTATTATAAAGTGGGTACTTCCCAGAGCGTATTTCCTAATTAATGATAACTTTAACACTTGATTTTAATAGACACTTATTTTTTTTTGATATTTTTTGTGCAATGCTCAAACGTGTTCATGATTCCCATTAGCAATAAACTAAACATAAAAAAACCTTTTAAAGAACAAACTTTTATTAAAATTCACTACAATAAAAAAATAAACTTAGAGGTCATTACTATTATTTGTTAATGTTTTCATGTGATTTAAAAGTTTGTCGCGAGATTTGTAATTTGAAATTATTGTATCTCTAATTAATTAAATTGGTACGACAAAATTTTAAATCACATTAACAAACAATAATAATGACTTCTATGTTTATTTACTCCATTTCAGTGCATTTTATGCATTTTAATAAAAGTTTGCTTTTTAAATGTTTAATTTATTTACTCCTTTTTAGTGTTTTAAGTTGCAGAAACCTCTGTACGAGTCCATCAAAATGAGCCCAAACACGGCGTGTCTACTGTTTGCCGTTGTGGAGTTCCACAGTATGCTGGGTTTCGTAGCTGCGGCATCAAGTTAAGGTCACGACACTAAGGTATTGTTATTAAAATTACGAGCCAAACGAGCCCAAATACGACGTGTCTACTGTTACCCTCTGAGGAGTTCAACAGTGTGCTTGCCTTCCTGGTTACATCGTCCTGGTTATTGTATTGTCATCGGTTTTATATATATGTTTAATATTTTAAGGCAAAGTAGTATAAGTGAAAGTGTAATAAAACTTGCAAAATTTGACCTTAACAAACTAACAAACAAACCTCACGGGTTGAATAAAAGCTTGTAAAAAGAAAAAAAAATGTTGCAGATGAAACGAGGACAACGATTGCGACTTCTTAAAATAATATAATTTATCAAAAATATTACCAAATAATTAAATAATACAGGGTTACTGGTGAATAGAACAGTTCCTTTCAGGGAGTATGGAGTGTAACGATTAATTTTCACTATTACATTACCCTGCACTATTACCCTGGCCAAAAGCTGATAGTTTCCGAGATATTTAAGATTTTGTATTTTTCTCAAATAATTTTACCTACCATCGTCAAAACTCAATTATTTTGTTAATTATGATTGCCTATTGGCTTTTTGTTTTAAAGCTTAGTTGTATTGTAGTGAATTGAAAATAAAGAATATAATGATAATTTCCAAACATGTGAAAACAAGTTTATTTATTTTTAAAAACAATCTACTACAGTAAATATAAAAACACAATAAATAACAAGCTTAGTTTGTCAGCTAACCGACGTCATACAAACATCAAAGAATTTCCGACAATTCCAGGAAACACAGCCGTTTTAAGTACTGCGCCCATTGTTCCTTTATTTTTGCGGTTGTTATTGGTTTAATGTCTAAGATCGACACCTAATTTTTAATTGGGGTGTAAGGGGTAAGTTGATATCACATGTATGATTTTTTTTTCAATTATTACTAACTCGGCGATACAGAAAAAAATATCATAAATATATCGACGACGCATTGATATATCCGAAGGTTGTTCATATCGAATCGATAGATCGAGCCAGTCCAGGAAGAGCATGGTAAGTGAAAATTACAAATTTTAAAAAGGACGCACTGTTTAGTAACTGTCAAGATACATAAGGTATTTCGATTTTGTGTTCTTTGTCGCTTACGATGTTCTTCCAAAAAGGCTCGATTGTTAGTCAGTGTCAATTTTTATTATTATTTCATATGAAAACAATTACGTTTTTAAACTACACTCAATGCCTTATACCAGTATTCTTTGTGTCGTGTGCCCAGCCAGAACATACACAAAGAAGAATACAAGTGTGACATTATAATTTCCTTACATTAATTTAAGGAAGACCTTGCTTGGAGGTGATTGGTTTGCAAAGGATCCATGAAAACCCTGTTCCGTTACAAAGAACAACGTTGAGTGGTCGCTGTTCAGTTAGATGTTCATCAAAATAGCTACAACTATGTTTATAATTTTTCATTACTCATACTCTGAAAGTAGGTCCGAAGTTGCCTGTGCAGCGAAGTGAAAATAGCCCACTACACCCTAGGGTGAGCGTTTTCAACTGACAGACAACTGAAAAATTAAGAAAAAAAAAGAGCTATTTTCACATTTATATGTAACCATGATCTAACTTCCTATACAGCCACACTTCGATTAATACTATATTAATTCTTAACTTTGTAGAATTTTTGTTTTGTGATGTTATTTAAGACACCGATTAAACCGCGTCAAAATTAATTTAGATAGATCATTGACATAAATTAGAAATAATCTATAATGATAAGTTCTTTTTATCAAGCTAGCAATAAGTACTACTCAAAAAGACTGGCTGGCATTATGGCGCTTGAAAAATGTTGCGCGTAAAAAAGAAAAAAAAAAGGCGGGTAAGCGACATTAATGCAAATTCTTGGGAAGTTGAAGTAATATTTTTTGCATATATGGCTTGTGTTTACTTTCCTTGTATTCGTAATGAAAAGCACAGTGTTTACCTAGGGGTTCAGGACTTATTTAGTCCCTCGACCTATTGGCGCCCTCGCTGCGCTCGGGCACCAAACCCAGTCTCGGGACTGAAATAAGTCACTTTCACCCCTAGGGTAACAATGTACTATTATTAATTGCTGCAAAGTCCTTGCACGCTTTTCATGGCACGTTACATCCGAGTCATTAGTATAACCGCATCTCGTTAAATTTCCATTACTGCTTCCATAATTGAACGTGATCCAATTTTTCTATACTCATTAACTCCTCGTAACTGAATCACGTTAAACAGGTAATTTTTAGTATTTTTTACTTCAAATTCAATTATATTTAAATTTACAAAGGAACATTTTTTTATACAGAAGTGGGCGGACACCAGAATGGATACCTGCAACACCAGGCGGCATGCGGGTGCGCCGCCGACGTTGCAAAATCCTATTCACAGCTTTCTTGAAGAACCCCATATCGTAGCTAAACGGGAAGATCTCTTGAGGCAGTTCGTTCCATAGCCTACGGGATCGCGGTATAAATGATTTTTGGACCGAATAGTACATTTACAAAAGATTTAATTACCAAGTTACGATTTTATATTTGACAATTAATAATTATCCAAAGTAGGTCATATTATGGCAGTTTATGGCAAATTAAAACAATAGTGTATTTTACTGGTAGTATTGTATACTGTATACTGGTACTGGTAGTAATAGTACTCGTAAGACATAATATTTTCTTAGGTTTTCGCGATTACTATACATAGCAATTAAACAACTTTGAACGATTTAAATCGCGTATATTTAACATTATTTATATCCCGACGTTTCGAACACTTTGCAGTGGACGTGGTCACGGGGTGACTAATTGATTTTATTTGTCACTTGAGTTATTAAGAAATTATTTGAACTACCGTCTGAATTTTTTTTAATCATAACATTCCCTATGCACGCAGTATTCGCTCACGGTGTCCAAAGGTCTTGCAGTATTGCGTTGGCCTTGGGATTTAATGAATTTAATGACTGGATCCCAAGCCAACCATCTTCTCTATTGAAATTTGGGTGTTTCTTGATTTCAATAGCCTCGCGTAACATTCTTGGCATGAATCGGGTCTCTCTAGCGAGGATTTGTGGATTATCAAATCGAATGTAATGGTTGGGTTTGTCCAGAGCATGTTCACAAACTGCAGACTTGGTCGAGCGTCTGTTCTTCATGTCAGCTATGTGTTCTTTTATCCGGATACCGATGCTCCTCTTTTTTTGCACAATGTATGATAACCCGCATTCACAATCAAGCTTGTAAACACCTGCGTCTTGTAGGGGGATATTGCTCTTGACAGGTCTTAAAAATTGGCTAATATTCTTGTGCGGCTTGAAGTAAGTTTTAATTGAAGCTCGTCTTAAGATATTGCCAATTTTGTCAGTGATGCCCTTGATGTATGATAAGATGGCAGGTTGTCGCTCAACTGTAGGAGGCTTGGGGCGGCTTTTGTGACGCATTCGTGGGAGTTTGTGATTGTTGCTTCGCAGTACTTGTTTCACATGCAGAAGCTCTTCCTCGAGGTGGTCAGTGTCACAGATGCCGTGTGCTCTCTGTAACGTCGGGATATAAATAATGTTAAATATACGCGATTTAAACCGTTTAAAGTTGTTTAATTACTCGTAAGTCATGTCTGTTATAATGTACGATGCCAAAACGTAGACTAAGACGGCAGATTTGATCCATAAGTTCAAAGTTGCAAAGCGAGCCGCGGAGAGGGAGCTATGCTCGGAATTTGTGTGTTGCAAGATCCGAAACGAGGAAATTCGTCAAAGATCGAAAGTCACTCGACATAGCTCATAGAACCAACATGCAGAAGTGGCAAAGGGCAGGTCACATTTGCCGCAGGACCGACAACCGGTGTGGTAGACGAGTCCTTGAATAGAGATCACGCACCGAGAGGCGTAGTGTGAGCAGCTCTCCGGCCGAGTGGACCGGACCGACGATTACCTGAGAAAGTTTGCCAATAGTGGCTGGATAATGCTGAATAGAAAATAGAGTGTAGTGAGGAAACTTGACAGAGGATTACATCCAGAAGCAGAGCAATACCGATGATATGGACTGATGATATAGTAGTTTTTACTTATTTTATTTTACTACTTACTTATTTAAATATTTTTAATTACTTGATCAAAAGGAAAGAATAAGGTTAAAAAGAGGAATCAAAAGAAGGCTACAGAAGGAAGATAGCAGATCGGAAAACTGTCTGATACTAATGTCTGTGTTATCGTATATGGAAATCTATTTGATCCTTAGACATCAAATACATGTCAACAGTTAGCACATCCACAGGCGGCTACCATCGAGAATATGGGAATCAGACATTGTGAAAAGAATTGGAAAGACCCTCGGAAATAAATTAAATGTTAAATGAGAAGTCATAAAACTGTACTGTTATTGTCAAAAATGCTCAGTAATCCAATTTGGTTAGGTTTCCTAGCATCGATTATATACGCTGTCGCAAGAAACTGGCGTAACGTTCGACAATAAAACAAAGGAGGCTCCGGATTTTGTTTGTTTCTTGAGACAATGATTATGTATAATCATAGAAATTGTTTAAAACCGTGTAGTTAATAGTTTATAGTTAGAGGCCACGTACCGGGAAGCGCAGTATCAGACGACCTCCCACGACTTGCAGGTGGACTAACGAATTGCAGAACTTCGCCGAAGATGTCCAAGAAGAAATGTCGAAGACAGTGTGTGGTGGAGAGCTTCGGAAGAGACCTAGATCCAGCAATGCAGAAACAGACATAAGCTGATCGTAAGCCTAGTAGTAATCGTAAGCTGATCGTATGATCGTAAGACATAAGCTGCATGGTTAAATACCACTTAGCTTCCTTATAACCACTGTAACCATGTAACCACTGTAACCAGCCCTTTAATTTTTCACTGCTGGACATGGCCATCTTCATACACATCGTACCGTGCATGTTCGACGTATTGACTTAAAAAGGCCACGCTGGCCAAGCGGGTTGATGAGTCCACTATTTTAGAGGTGGTGTAGTTCCTCAAGTATTGTGTTAGCCGCTTTGTTTACCATTAGTCATTTTTTACGACATCTGCGGAAAGAGATGACCCGATTGGTGCTATTCTAAAGACGGCTTTAGACGGCTTGGAGGTGCTTGGTTTGTGTAAACTGTAAAGGATCCATGGCAGCTTCCTTTAGAGAAAGGTATGTTAAAATACCACACCAGTTTGTTTTATTATTATCATTATATTAATAAAACAAACCGTTATATGATTTTGATATGTGATTCATTATCACCGCATATCTCAGTTTTAGATCTCCATTGTGGGATGCTCATAAAATATAATTATGATACCTATTCTAAATCGTTACGCGTTATTAACCACGGATTTTTTATACGCAAATTAGTTTATTATTATTGTTGTTTAAGGTCTAAGGTCTAAGGTCGCATCTCAACATGTTTATATAAATTTAGAATCAACATAAAACCAAGACAAACGGTAAATAATGACAATACCATTACGTAATATGCAGGCGTATTGACGGAATCATTAACATTTGTATATTGATAACACAGCTCTACAATTTTTTTTATTTCTTTTAGGGTTCATTTCATTTCATTAAAGTTTGCTTTTGTAGTGGTTATAATAATAAAACAGATTTTCTAGTTATTATAGAAACATTCAATAATTTTGGTATATTTAAACACACCGCGCTGAAAGAAGAGGTATTAATACATTCGCGTGGTACCTTCAGATGGCGTTAAAGTCAAGAATAATAGTTAAGTGTTTTGTACAAGCCGTAAAAAGGTTAAAATGTCATCGCGAAAGTGTAAATATGATGCTGATGCATTTTGTTATATATGTGGCACATTCATTAAAGTGCGAGATAAAAAAATTAAATTGGACAAAATTGAGATGCTTTGTCAATAGCAATTAAACAACTTTGAACGGTTTAAACGCGTATATTTAACATTATTTATATCCCGAAAACTTTAAATGCCATCACATCGCTTAATAACAGAATCAATCGTACTAAAAACCTTTATGACCCAAATCGAACTTTTAACATGTTATGTTTTAGACAAAACATGATAGAAGCACATGACAAAAGTCAATGAAAATCATGTGAGATCGTTAAATGATTTCAAATGATTATATAAGAGATTTCAGCACAATTGAATAGTCATCCTTGCAGCAGAAGTTCGATTTGGGTCATAAAGGTTTTTAGTACGATTGATTCTGTTATTAAGCGATGTGATGGCATTTAAAGTTTTCGGGATATAAATAATGTTAAATATACGCGATTTAAACCGTTCAAAGTTGTTTAATTGCTATGTATAGTAATCGCGAAAACCTAAGAAAATATTATGCTTTGTCAAGGCTACCAAGCCTACTTTGACTGCCCTATTCGGAATCTAGACAAGCCATGGACTCCAAATGTTGCTTATAGTAACTGCACAAGATGTTTAGAAGGTGAAAAAAATATTATTTAAAAAAAATATTATTACTGTATATATGTTTATTGTTACTTTCATCTGTTTTAGGTTGGTATCGAGGTGGAAAAAGAAATACGAAATTCGCAGTACCGAGAATTTGGCGAGAACCATTAGACCACGTTAATGACTGCTATTTTTGCATAGTAAATCCAAGTAAAAGACGTAGTGGCAAAAATGCAAAACTAATCAAATATCCTGACCTTACTTCTTCTTGTGCTCCACAGCCCACTTCTTATGCTCTTATTTTACACAGCCCACAATTTCCAGACAAGCTCATCTCAAAGTTCAAACAAAACTGTTGAAAATTAAGTTTAATTTAAATTTGGAAACAACATGGGAGTGTACTCAGAAGAACAAGGAGAACGTTTTTATCAAGATATCATGGACTTTGAACGCCGTTATCAAGGCCAATATAATGAAAATATGATGGGGGACTATATTTGGGGTCTAGTAAGAGAAAGTGCTCATGAACACAAAAAAAAGAGTAACAAGGTTCATTTATAAACTTTTTCAATAATTTCGTAAGCTGATATAATAGTTAAAGTTAATAAAAATAATGTACAAAGGTATTTGTTTTGATTTTGCAACAGATAAAAATTAAAATCATCGATTTTAAAAAAACCGTATATACTTTCTTCTGGCTACAACAGCAAACTTTTCATGAAATTCTAAACAAATTTCTAAAACATAAACCTATTATAATTTCATACCCTAATTTCAAAGTCAAAAATCGTGTTGACCTGTGTTATACGCGTGATTCTCAAAACAAGCGAATCCTTTCATTTGATAAAAAATAGAACTCCAAAATGTCCAAAATGTCCCAAGATGTTATAATTGTTGGTAATAATTTAATGTCATACATACATGTAATTTAATGTAATACAGTTTACAAATGTAATGATTGCGGATACCTGGGAATGCTTTTGTTTCATTGGCTCATCTAGAACTGATAGGGGGTCGTTGGGTTCTATCGATTCATTTGATTCACTTGAGGGTTATTGTTAAGGGAGTCGATGGTAATAAACAACTGCAATTATTCAAAAGGTGCGTTCTTAAAATATAATTAAATTTAAATGGCCCTATTGTGACAATTGAGACATCATTTGACATTTTTTATCACAAAAGAAAAGACGAATTGATGAAAAGGTTGCCACGCCAGCTCCGTTCTCAGATACAGATATTGAGATACAGTTCTCAGTCATACGCCTAGCTGTACCCCCTAGCAAACAATGCCTTTTTTTATGGACGAAGGCGGCAGACGAGCATACAATCCATCTGATGGTAACTGCATACTGTCGCTCATAGTAACCCAACTGACGTTGTTAGGTTCAGTACAAACAGCTGTCTTTCATTTGAGACTCCTTACTTTCTAGATAAAAGGATTCTTCTGCTTTTCCTTACGCAGAAAAGTCTAAACTTATAACATAATTTGTAGTAAGCATCTTATAGTAATTTGATACTGCAAATAACTAAGAACCAAGAATTTGATAGGGGGAGAGTGCACGCTGAATTCCCACAGCCGCTGGGCGCACTCGACTGGCCACGTTACCCCTCTCTAGCAGAAAACTACCTTGAAATGTACTGCATTTCCTACTTAATCGCTGTGTCGAGGATTTCCATGAGCTTATAGTATTATTATTAGGTGGATGTCTGTGATGTGTCTGTCTTCGTCTGCCGGATTTTCTCTATAAAAAAAAACTGTTGCAAACTTACAGATATGTTAACTTATTATTAATAGGTTGGTTCTTAGTTTGCCACCACTACTAATGACAATTAATAAAATTATAGATTTTTCCTTTATAAATATTCTTTATAATTTCTTGAAAATTAACGTCATGGTCAAGGGTGCAAATATTGACAATGAAACGAAATCGATTCGACATCAGAAATAATTAATTATTCATCAAATATGGGCATATAATCACCGTGGTGGTGTGGCGGATGTCCTCAAGGAGTGCTATCATCACGGTAGAGTGAATCAGTGTCAAATGCGATAGGGACCTTGAGTAAGACGGTCGTTGAACAATTACGTAAGTACAATGAACTGGCGGATACTAATAGTACGTGCGTGCTTACATGCTTCTTAATATATGATTCTACGAGTTTAGAAACATTGATGCCGATATTGTCTGCCTTGTTTCTGTTGCCATTTATGACTCGGTTTAACACTACAACATCCGGACACAGCTTTGATGTCATGTCAGCCAATACGTAGCAGCCTATAGTGTGACAGCTTGTTAAGTTGTTAACCGATATGTACTATTTCACATCCGCGCTATATTTTATGAAGAGCGCTAACGCCTCGCCATCTAACCCGCCGATCATCACAATGCTGAGTGATAACAATCAGATCAATCAATATTAATAGAATTCGTTTTTAACAAAAATTGCAATTTTTGTATGACATCACAATCTTACCAACGCAAATCAGCGCAACCGTTAAATATTCTATCATTTGAGACGTTTTGCCTGATAAAATAGAACATCGGTGTTGCGAATCGGTATCATATCGACGTTGCTGTTCTTCTAGTAGAAATCCGAGGGCTGTCTTAAACTTAAAGACTTATTGATAGAGAATAAGTGGGCCGACAGTGTTTTGTCTCTTCATAGTGTCGGTGATGTTTATAGTATAAGTAGAAACGCACGGTTTGATAACGTAATCAGTGTAAATAACACAGTAATTGTGTTGAAAAAATTCCTTTATTGGTTTTGATTGATTGGTAAAATTTCTATATTTAGTTCCTGACAACAGATTACATTCATTGATGATGGAGATTGAAGACATTGAAGGTAATATGCAAGATAAATTAGGTTTTATAGTATCTAGTAAGTATAGATTTAATGCTAGAAACAGAGTAGGTCCATGTCAATGGGACAAAAATATGTTATTAGTGAATCGATGATGTAAGGAAAATTATCTGTGAAGGAGATCAGAAAAGTGATTCAGTAATACGTTGTAATAAAATAATTTTGCGAATTAATTTCTATCTAATTTAACATTGATGTTGCACATAAAGTATTTGGAGATCGTATTTTTTTTCATTTTCTTCTTCCATGGTTGGTTTATTAACATTTCCATGCCTCTGATGGACATTTCTGAAACATAATTACATAAAAGTTTATAAAATATGTTTTAATTATTATTAATGTTAATTATAATATTAGAACTAAAGTGACTCTCTTCGACTTCGACTCGAAGGATGTTGGCGAGGCCCCTGTATATGGCATCACCAGTGCTGTCATTTGCATCTGTTACTATGTTTGTCACCAGTTTGCAACAGATCGTTGTTATGCAGAAGGAACAGAGTTGGAGATAGCACTGAGCCATGTGGGACGCCAGCATTAATAGACATAGTGTCGACGCAGCTACTATCGATAACGACTCTGATGCTCCGTCCAGTCAGGATACTGGCAACCCATTCGCATAATCTCTCAGGTGTCACCAAGATGCATTTTGTGCCATACCCGGTCAAAAGCTTTAGCAAAGTCTAGCCCAACAACTGTACCTCGAGACAGCGTTAAGTTTCCTCCTCAGATCGGTGGCATTCGGATCTTCAGATCCCTGTGCTTTGGCCCAGGAATTGGTGTTTTAGTAGTTTATAGAATGAAAATTCTATAGAGCATGGGAGACATAGGCCAATATTTAGCAGTGGTCAATAAGATCGGTTCCCCATAGTCATCGGCTACGATTACCGGTACACGGTCTTCACTCAATGACACATCGCTAGGTGGACCCATAATTTAAGAAAATCGCTGGCAAGGAATATGGTAGATGAAAAGAGATTAAGATCGAGAGGCCTATATGGATTTGGGAGAGGTGTTATATTGAAAGGAGGAGAAACACAGGCTAATAGTGGTAGTAAGTAGTACTTTGAGATTTTAAAGTATACCTTTATCATAGCGATACTAGTACATGCGAAAACATCATAAGCCTTGCAAGGGCTGTCCAAGTACTGCCTGATGTCTTTATTCACACAATCACTGATGGCTTTTTCGACTGCTTCCGACCATCCCGTGTGGTTCTCCGCCCATTTACGAAGATACTCTTTGTACGCTTGTTTGTCGAGTGTGTCCTTGTTCTGTAGAAAACCTGACTTCTCGAATATGCATTGGACGTCATTGCACTGGAATTACACATCAAGCCTTTAGATTTTTTATAATAACTATTTTTATTTTTTCTGGGATATTATTGATTTAATTAATTGAATACCTTTTGTTTGGTTATTAGGATATTTGGATTTGACTTCATTTCGTCTTAGATATCTGATACCATACCATCGGCTGTCTCGTCCCACACTGTGCTTCTCGGTGCTTGCCCTCCACTCGGGGACTCGTCTACACCATCGGTTATCGGTATTGCGGCAAAAATTACCTGCCCATTGCCACTGCAGCATGCTGATTCTGTGAGTTATGTCGGTGACTCTTGTTCTTTGGCGAATCTCATCGTTTTAGATCTTATCCTGCTAAGAAACTGCTCCATAGCTGGCTGAGCGATTTTAAACCTATGGATCAGGCCCACCATCAGAGGCCACGTTTCCTGCACCATAAGTTATAACTGGCAGGGCGCCATATATGCTGGTTGGATAAATTATGATATATATGATGGATATATATAGATATATAAGGACATGGATCGCTGGTAGGATGATAGAAAATTTTTGCCTTCAAGCACGTGGTATAGATAGGTGTGGTGTCAGCCGGCTATAGCACCACCGCATGTCTTCCCATGGGTGTCGTAAAAGGATAACAAATCCGTAACCACCTCTAAGAGCTTGGCCAGCTTGCCGTTTTAAGGCCCTGCACGAGGCAATGTGCATGAATGAGGCCCATGTCCAGCAGTGGATACTGAAAGTGCTGGTTGCATTGCACCTGAAAGCACAGCGTGAGATGCCCTCCGGCTAGGTGGACCGGCAACCTTATGATGTTTACTGACAGTGACTGGATGAGAAGAACAGAAGACCGCATACGGTCACCACATATGGTGGCGAGCCTTGGCAGAGGTCTCTAACCAACAGTGGATAGATATAGACTGATGATCGTATGGTATGGTATTTATTTCACTCTTAAAGGATGGAATGTTAATGTCAATGCGGTTGTGTTGTATTTATTTCAATATACTTTGCGATACAACTTCTAAAACACAGATCACTGAACTCTTGGTTTTCATTCATTCTCAACAACCTGTCACTCACTATCAGAATCACTAACGGGCTCTGTGTAGTGAAACGTAGCTCCCGGGCTTAAAGACGTACGAGAACATGAATTAAAACGACAATGATTAAAGAATAAATTAACTTAAAGGACAATACTGTTCTATTTCACATATTTCACAACCCTCTTGATTCGTTTGCCCAAAGGTTGACTGGCAGAGAATGCCATAAGGTATTAAAATCACTTTTTGTACATTTTGTCTGTCTAATAAAGTTTAAATGAATAAATAAGTATTAGAAATGAGAATATAACAATACACACATAATTATGAATAATTCAATTAATTACATTTTATATATGGTAACAAAAGTGTGGAAATAAAATCCGATTTCGAAACCTCACAATAATGTTATGGATTGTACTCGTAAATCAAAACAATTAGTATCCACCATTTATTTTTATTTAAACTTTAATACACAAAGAAACATTGCACAAAAAACGGCCTATTAGCTACTATGGAAATGAGAAATACTGACAGCTAAGTGTAGATTAAGAGAGGACAACATATAATATATTTATATCTGTTTTTGATGACGTAGGTTTGCAGAAATATTTTAATATAACTTTTTATATCGAGCTAGCTGTGTTCGCGACTATGTACGCGTGTGGTTTTAGTTTTAAAACTCTAAATTGGAATATCTTTTCTTCCCGTTAGCCGATTTCGATGAAACAAAGCCTATTCGAAGCGCCAAGCTAAACTTAATGGAACCTGTGGAAACGCCATCAAAATCCGTTGAATAGTTTTGGAGATTAGCGTGTTCGCACAGACAAACAGAACAGAAACTTCAGAAACCTTCGCGGGCGTGCCCACAACTCACCCAAGTTTCATCGCAATGGGATGGTACAAACAAAGAAACACATATACATATATATAAGGTGAATACAGTATTTGATTAACTCACAAAGAATGTAATGTATAATGCGTCTACCGAATTTAGAATATTGTTATGAATTTCTTTCATATATGTATATATCTATATGTTGTTAAATCTTCTAAAGTGGGCGTCGCATTCGGGAGCGTAATAATATTTGGCATTCTTCTTTGATTTTGGTACCGCGTATGTTCATGGGCGACAGCATTCTCTTACCATCAAGTGGTCGGTTTTCGCGACATCTATAAAAAATATATATTATTATACAAACAAAAACTTACTGGGCCTGGTAATTTAGGATTCGAGCACTGAAACAGGGGACCTGATTCACTTAGTTCTGGAATATCACAGCATGCTGACAGTGGTTTCTGAAAGTAAAATCACATTTTCATCAGTGCTTTTAATTTTCATTTATTACTAAGGCTCTGCGAGTCAATAAAATTTCTTATCAGTGCAACTATTGTTGATCTCACCACATTTCTTATAGTTTCCAGCCATTTTTCCCTAACCGTCCTTCATGTTTTGGTAGTAAGTCAGATATGCCAGAGCCCATCCCATCCTATCCTATCCCTCCCATTTTCCCAACCATTTCTTCAAATCCATTCCTACATCTCCAAAGGTAGGCAGTGCATCCGAAGGCATGCCAACGTTTGTTATTCTGGACTAATCTTGGCGTGTACCCAAGCGTATCCACTTACAACCAGGTGGACTGTAAGCTCGTCTGCCACCTTCTTCTTATAAAAATCCTTTTTCATAATTCACTCTTAATTCTCTAACGCCACCTACCTTTAGAGTCAAGGTAGGTGGCGCGTCAGGGGAGCCACCTTTTAAGGACTGATGTTAATTATCACATATCACGGATGTCGCACGATCCACTTTTTTTAAATCAAAAATACTTAATCAATGGTTTTGAAAGGTTTGACCCACGTTACCCTGAACCAATTTTGGTATGTTATATTGCTATTGTATTTCCTATTTGGTATATTTATAGCAATTTCTATAGTGCTATGTCTGTTATGTCTGTTATAATGCTATGCTTATGTCTGTCATAGAAGCTATTTCATAGGAATCTACTTAAATTATTATTATTATTAATCTATTGTAAAATTAAAAGTATCAATTACCAAAGTAGCTCCTTTTCGTCGTTCTTGAGCTAAAGCGCCGCTACTCACCTGTAAGTTTGAGAAAAGTATGCATTTTAAATAATGTTCTACGACATAATAACTACAAAACTCCGTAACTTACAGAAATAACAGCCTTAATTTAATTGTATTATTGATAACATAATATTATCAATCATTTATTTTGTCAGAACACAGGTTACAAAAAATGGTGTTTCCGTTCATATAGGTATATATCCCGTATATAGCACCCCTCAATAGCCGTGGAAAAAAATAATTTCCAAATATTATTTATTGTCCTTGGATTAATTAATTTTACATTTATAAAATAACTGTTACAGTAATCATTATTATGCACAATAACTCACCGCTATAAGTAAAAGTGTAAACAATAATTTATACATTTCGCACCACCACTAATGAGAAAGAGTAAACAGTCAAGTAATAAAGTAGAGTAAACAGAAAAATTAATATACACTCAATTAAATACATACAGAAATTAACTATACAAAAATAAATATTAACATATGTTTGTTAGTAACACGCACATTATGTTTGGAATAATTGTTATACCTATATTAAAATTAGGTTTTATTTAAATTTTCCAATAATATGCTATTTTAATAGATTGAAGGCGGCCCCTACAACAAAATAGTACATTAATGGCATTGCACAATATTATTTAATCGCACCTTGCACCCGAACAAGTTTCAATGCACGATCTAGAACATTGTGCAGTCCGTAAAATTGTACAATACAATTGATCGTGTAGAGGGATTCTAATTAAAATTTTAACAGATATTATTTCGTTAAAATTGAGTAATAATAATAATAATAAATAACGCCACACACAATATCCCACACTCCTGTGTAGTGTGGGTCCAGAGATACACACAAAGACCCAGCCCCGAACAAACATTTGTCTTTAAATAAATGAATGTCTGACCGGCAATCGAACTGCACCAATTGGTCACCAACCGGCAATCGGGTCACTACCAACTGCACCAATTGGTCGCCAACTAATAAGTTTATTTAATTTTAACGATCAACCCCTAGACGATCGCCGGTGGTGGTTGGATGAGAACAGTCGAGGATCGTGTGTGGTGGCGAGCCTTGGAAGAGGGCAGCAGCAGTGGATATACATAGGATAGGCTGACGGTATAGTATGCTAATAAGTTCAAAAAGCACAGGCTTTGACTGAATCTGAAGCTGCATAAAGTGTAAAGAGCGTATGGTGCGCGCCACGAGCAGGAAGAATTTCGGTCATTGACATGAGATCAGCCAAGACTGGGCTCAAAAGAGATTTGTATGAAATCGTCGATCAACGACCACTTTACTGGACCCCTCATATTATTAAACCTTAATATGGGTCTAGTAAAGTGGTCAGCGATCGAAGATTTCATACTATTCTCTTTTGTAGAGAGAGAGTGCACCCTGCATTCCCACAGCCGCTGGGCGCACTCGACTGGCCTCGTTACCCCTCTCTCACAGAAAACTACCTTGAAATGTACTGCATGTACTTTATCGTATTTCCCCAATGTATGTACGTGTTTCGATAGTGAGTAAGATATGCCAGAGTCCATTCCCATTCCATCCTATCCTATCCCTCCCCATTTTCCCAATCCATTCCTTAATCTGCAAAAGTAGGCTGCGCATCCGGAGGCGTGCCAATGTTTCTCATTCTGGACTGATGTCGGCATGTATCGCGGATGTCTATGGGGGACAGTATCCACTTACGATCAGGTGGACTGTATACTCGTCTGCCGTCTTTCCTATAAAAAAAAACCTTGACCGACCTCATGTCATTGAAGGAAATTCTTCCTGCTCGTGGCGCGCGCTTTATTTGTTAGTAATTCAGACCTTATATGGATATTGGTTATTTGTACATAAACTGAGTATTCATAAATTAGGAAAAGGGCTAATAATATGCTTTATTTTACAATTGAAATGAAAGCCGCAGGCAAGTACTAGTTAACATAATTATAAATAAGACTATCTAAGGTCAAAGAGCGATATTCTTGGAATATATCGAGACGATATCTACTAAGCGAATAAATTAACGCGATTTTTAACCTTTCGTGTTGCGTTTGCAATACAAATCAATTAATATATCGTTTGATACATATAACAATGTGTTTACATGTTTATACTAATTTCTAAGAAGTTTTTGTTTAAATTTGTGAGACAACTGTTTTTTATTTCATTTGGGAGTTCCCTTGACCGAGCAGGAAACATTTTAAATAGTAGGTAGATATTTTAAGATCCTTTATGTTGTGATGAATGGGTGAAATACGAAAGATTTTATCCAGAGAGATGAATGTAGATTCAATTCTCTGGATTAAATCTTTTGCTTCCGTACGGGATTGCTTGGGATTCTCTCCTTCGGGGGTTTAGTCGTCTGTTTAGTACGAATAGTGCGTGGACGGTCAGACCTTTTACGACGCACACAGAGGACGTTTAAATGTAGCTACCAATGTATATAGTCCGATACACAAACGGTTAATTCGGCGATAGTCGGCTAATACCGAGCGGATTGAGAGTTTTAAAAATTGAATTTGGCTCCGTGCCTACTTTGTGTAATGCAATTACAGCGATAAGGTTTTCGTTATCACCCCACTCTATGTTAATATTAGTACAATATTTAATAATGATTGGCGCCATAATGAGAAAAAAACCTTTATTTTTCACGTGAGAATGACAGATTCCAGATTCAAATGTAATTTATTTATTTTTCTTTATAGTAACTGTATTTATGGCCAGACTAGGTAACAAAAAACTAAGTCTTTGTGTTTATAATGTTTAATATAAGTAGATATAGTTTGTAAGTAGAACCACCATAGAAGATGATGAAAACGGTTAATATTGAAAAGACTTTAATTATGTACACAAAACTATTTACATCACATATATATTGATAAGAAAATCAGGAGCATGACCACTCTACGTGAGTGTACTTCAAGAACCAACTGTTCCGTCTGTAGTGAGTGCATGTTCGATTTTGACTTTTGGTTCAAAACAAAAGAAGGATGAATTTTCACAGCAACTATGCCGACGACGCGATGCCGAGGAACTACATATTATGAATTGGTTCGAAACAAATAAAGAATTAATTTCTGCAGTAATTTCCCGATACGGCACGATGTCTAAAAAAATATTATGAATTAATTTGTTAGGAATAAATCGAAGATGCGTTACAGTACTTTTCCAATCAAAAAATCAATACGTTTAACGAACATATGGAGAAAAGGGCCCCGTGTTCTGTGTACATTGTTGATCCTGTTGCTAAAGAACAGTGTTATTCTTGTTCGATGGCTTGTTATGATATGTAGAAGTTCATAGGTATATCGGATGATGGCGCTAGTTGTAGGACTTGTAGGTGTTACTGAGAAAGTAATTTATTATAGAATAGTATACCTTCGATATCAACGGTCTGAGTAAACATTAATTAAACAATCTTGCTAAAACAAAATATATTTTATTTTCTTAGGTTTTCGCGATTACTATACATAGCAATTAAACAACTTTAACGGTTTAAATCGCGTATATTTGACATTATTTATATCCATAGGGAATGTTATGATTAAAAAATCCAGACGGTAGTTCAAAAAATTTCAGACGGTAGTCCAAATAATTTCTTAATAACTCAAGTGACAAATAAAATCAATTAGTCACCCCGTGACCACGTCCACTGCAAAGTGTTCGAAACGTCGGGATATAAATAATGTCAAATATACGCGATTTAAACCCTTAAAGTTGTTTAATTGCTAAAATATATTTTATTTAAAATCGAAGTGAAAATCACGTTTACATAACTCTAAACAAATTTATTTAACCACGAACCACGAAAACCTTTTTATAAGAATACCGGCTACATTTGCTATAGCATCTCAGCGATTTAAACATCTACACCTTTCCCTTCCATTATTACCATTTTGTTTCCTCAAACCGACGACATATTTTTAACACATTCTGCCTAAAAGCCCATTAACCAACGTACTTCGACTTCGAACGCACAAAACGAAGTTAAGCGTAACACAAAGCGAGTACTTACGGCATAATATTATGCTTAAACACAGTATAGAAACTTCGTACAATCGCATAAAATGCACCGTAAGCACGCTAGCCCAGCACTAACACTATCATTGAGGTCAATTCTCGTATCGATCTTTTTATAAAGGAGGTGGAAGACGTGGGGGTCTCAGTGATGATAAGTGGTCACCGGCTCGCATGGACACTAGGACGAGCACGGAGTATGCGGGGGCGCTGCCGACTTTGCAGAATCCTGTTCACAGACTTGACGTACCAGGTTAAAGTAGATACCATTTTTGGATGTATGTATCTGTAGTTCAAGATCGCATTTAATCTAAATCCATGGGCTTAAAGGATTGAAGACCCATAAGCTCTTTTAAAGGCAGCAGTGAAGGGAAAATTAGTATGGAGTCAAAGGAACCGTTTAATAATTTCAATCCCAGATTAATATAAAATAAATTTCAACCTAATATAAAATTAATTAATGACATTAAATGTGTTCTCCATAGATTTAAATTTGTTTGCCAACAACAAAGATTAAAAACCCATGTGCCGTTAAATACATGCCCAGCTAAACTGACTTCACCTTTATAACCTGGTACTAAACCGTCGAAGACAGATTACATATACTACATACTGTATATACTTACATTGAATACGAAAAACTGTAAACATTAACGTGCAAGGAAAAATTACAACAACTGTCAAGTGGCACATGTTACTAACGAGTCGCATAGGGCGAGAGTCTTGGCATACTCATGATACAGGTATGGTCTTACGAAATAACTCATTATTATATTTTGGTGCCATTCCTCTTGGTGCGACAAGAGTGTTCGACAACTCGAACTATGCGAAGCTTGTTCGTTCATTAAACATTACTGTTTGCACTATACCATACCATCAGCATATGACTCTCCACTGCTGGATATAAGCATCTTCCAAGGTTCGCTACCACACACGATCCTCGGCCCTTCTCATCCAACCACCACCGGCAAGTTTTTTTCATGGTCTACTCAAGCAACAGGAACCAATACAAAATGATAGTAAATCCCTCCTCATCAAATTAACTGATTTGTTAATTTAATTAAAATGAAAATGAACTATGAATGAAGAAGAACTATGAAGATGAACTACGCGTAATCCAACTAAAATGCGCGCCACGAGCAGGAAGATTTTCGGTCATTGACATGAGGTCAGCCAAGATTCGACGGTAAAGTGAATTACATGAAATCATCGATCAACGACCACTTTACTAGACCTCTTATAGAATTAAGCTTCAATAATATGAATGGTCTGCTCGTGGAATGACCATATTGTTGTCATTGTAACACTTGTGCCGCGATGAATTTGACTTTAATAGTCTATTCTGACATCCGAGGTGGTTTCAGCCTTTCAGTTTTTAAATTTATCTAAGGATGTTTAACTATTACAAGTAGCTTTACATTATGTTTTAGGTACATATACCTAGTTTCCCTACTGGTTTAATTATAACTATACGTACACAAATGAGTCCAATCAGGCGTTATTTCCTATCGTTTACACAAGTTTTACGTTCGAGACGAAGTGTGTACGAGTGATCACTTTATATTAGAGTCCGTATAGTTTATGTGCCGTAAATGAGACCGTAACTGAGGCCTGGAATATGAGCTGTCTCATATGTCATTCAGCTTATGGTAGCCTTAATCAATTGTGGACTGATTGGATACCGTTGTTAATAACTGATCCATGAGCGACAAAAATTAAATTTTAATATAATTATTTGAAGTTTAAAAGGGAATAGTGTGGCTGCCAGCTACATATTTTGGTTTTTTCGTATTACCATGTGCAAATGCAGATGAAAGATAAAATTCAACAAAGCCATTAAATTCCTCAATGGATAAATTAATACACACGTCCGCGATATTAATAAAGTTAAGCCAAGATTATCGTGTCACCAATGATTGAACTTGCTTGTTGACAAGTGTAATCCTTCATGTAATCACACCTTCCAAAGACAGGTGTTTGAGTGATTTTGTGCAGATAGTTTGAATTCGGTTTTAGTTATACCCGTAAACTAGCTGTGCGCGCGGCTTCGTACGCGATAGACCTTAGAGAATGTGTGGCTAGCTTGATTCCCGTGGGAACTTTATAATTGATCTGGATAAAATCAATTGAACGTTAATTAGGCACATAAATTATAATTGTGCTAAGTTTCCAAAAATCCATCCCGTGGTTTTTGCGTAATGCGGGTTTATATAGACATACGGAGAGACAAACAAAAAATTAAAAATATTTTGTTTTGGACTCTCTATCGCTCGTAATTTATCACTGCAATAACTTTCTTCATGAAATATTAAATGTACAGATTCAATTTTGTTATGATTTTATTATATGTATAGATGAAGCTGGATATGACCAAAATATGACCAAAGCTAGAAACATGAAAATTTTAATTTTTGAGCCATTGAACTTTTTACGTAGTAAAAATTCTCGAAATTCAACCCCCAGCCCGTGAAACGGTGTGCATTTATTATAAATCCGAGAGTGTGTTTGTTTGTTGTGTTTTCACGATTTCAATTAAATTATGGCAAAAAGGTAGCCTAAAATCCGGATAAGGACATGCACGCTTTTTTACAGGGGAGCCCATTACTTTTATAACAAAATCCACGCGGGTTAAGCCTAATAGCTAGTCCAAATAGCTAGTCTTTTTACAACCATTAATCATGCTCACTTCTTAACCTACTTTAAATTTAATTTATTTTGAGGAATGTAATTAATTCATACAATTAACTTAACCCAAATAAAAAGGTGCTATATGCGCTAGGAACCGTTGTCTCAAGAGGAAGGCAGGTTCAAGAGGGATGTAAAGAATTTCCTATTAAATGTGTGGCTTTGCTATATACTAACCAAACCTAACTTGGTTAATTAATTAGGTTTAATCTACCGCTAATTTTCCACTGTCCGCTTAACAATCCTTTCTTTCCACCTTAAAGACGATTGCGTAGGCTTAACAATTTTCAGAAAGAACGTTCGTAGCGGAGTTTATCGGCCGTAAACATTCACTTGTACGCACAATGTCGCGGATGAGATCGTTTTGTGTTTTACTGCCATTTGTCTCCCTCATCTTTCTCTATCAGGCTATGACGTCCAACTACAGGGAACAACACTTCACGCGTTCGTGAAGAAAGGGTTTTGGAAAGACATCTTATTTATATAAAATATCCTCATTGTTGCAATAATGTCAAGGGACATCGTGAAATAATAAATAATATAATCGCTTTATTTTCCAATTCTTCCCACACTGCGCTTTCTGGTGCGCGGCCTCCATTCGAGGACCGACTACCTCATCGGTTATTTGTATTGCGGCAAATATGACCTGCTCATTGCCACTTTAACATGCTAATTCAACGAGCTATGCCAGTGACTTTAGTTCATTGGCGAATGTGTTTGTTTCAGATCCTACCCCGCAAAGAAACCCCGAGCATAGCTCTCTCCACAGCTAGCTGAGTGATTTTGAACTTATGGATCAGATGTACCGTTAGAGGCCACGTTTGGGCACCATAAGTAATAACTGGCAGGACGCACTGATTGAAGACTTGCGGTTTTAAGCATTGTGGTATAGACGACGAGAAGAGCCGACGCATTTTTATTATTTATTTCTCATTATGTACATTTCTTTCTCATATGTATAGTACCTGGCTGGATATATTGCTGAGTATTGCTCACATCCCTGGGCCGGCGCACCGAAATACCAATTAGACCCATTTGACTCCATCCAACGACATGCTGTTCGAATTGTCGACGATCCCACTCTCGCGGGTAGTTTAGAACCATTCAGCGTTCGGAGAGACGTTGCATCTCTCTGTGTGTTCTACCCCCTGTACAATGGGGAATGCTCTCAAGAATTGTTCAATATAATTCCCACCTCGAGTTTCTACAACCGCACCTCCCGTCACAGAAGTGCGGCCCACCCGCATTTCCTAGATACGAAGGTGTCGCGTACTGTTCGGTCCAAAAATTATTTTATATCGCGAACCCGTAGGCTGTGGAACGAACTGCCTCAAGAGGTCTTCCCATTAAACTACGATATGGGGTTCTTCAAGAAAGCTGTGAATAGGATTTTGCAAGGTCGGCGGCGCGCCCGCATACACCCTGGTGTTGCAGGTGTCCATGGGCGGCGGTAACACTTACCATCATGTGGGACCGCCTGCTCGTCCGCCCTCTTCTCTATAAAAAAAAATATGGCACATTATGCATGAGAAAGAAGTGTTCAGACTAAGTACACACTAAATACTCATGACGGTGAATGACGGAAAACGTGCTCTACACAAGCGAAAATATTGTCTTTATATCATTTACGACCTGCCGTATATATTATCGAGTATTTTGAGCAAGTTTATTGATTGTAAACATTTACTTGTACCAAGTGTTATACGCTACGAGTAAATATGCGCAGCTCTTGACAATTCCATACATTTGAAAGACAGCAATAAACAATTATATTGAGCCATTTCACTTAATATCCAGCACTTGAAGGTTAACTAAGTATCTGTAAATTTTATTTTTTATGTTTATTTCTACTGATCATGAATGTGAAAATTAAATTGGAAAAATACAATTATTGTTTTTTTATAAAACAACTGAAGCTCGCTCGTAGCTTGTCACGCTTGCTGCTAATCAAGCAAACAAATGATAGTACTCAAAATAAACCTCTTATGTGTAAAGACGAATGAAATCGGATTTTAAAATTTTTGTAATAGTATTTTATTCCTTGATCGTTATTTGTTATAATTATTATTCAAAGTACCTTATAGACAGTTACAGACACAAGGTGGAACTAATGAATAGCTCTGGAGAGAAGGTACATTTTAAATATTGAAGATAGTAAATTTTACACTTAAAGAAAACTTATTTTATAAAATATGAAAAATGAAAATATTTTTGCACCACATTTCATTCGTTAGACTCTATTTTAGGCCACGGAATAAGTTACAGCACGGTTGCAGGTTCAAACCTTTCTCATGGTAAATTAATTTAGATTAAGGAGTAAAATAAAAATTAACAATGTCCCAATTTAATATAAACTTAATTAACTTAACTTAATTTAATAAAAACATATTTAATGACTTGTATATTCGGTATAATCCTTCGTTTGTATAAAAGTGCATGTACTTAAAAAAACAATTCACTTACATAGTATTGAAATTGCAATCACGTGATTTGTCCAAGATGGCGCCTATGGTTTTATTATGTCGTCAATTTGGTATTGCTGTGGATAAACGCAGCAAATGTTTTATGGCCATTTGCTCGATTTATCATGCACTTATGGTATTAAATTAATTAAATGGACTGTCCTTTTCAGTGTATTTTTTATTTATTTACTCTTTTTGGTCTATATTCTGTAGAGGCGGAATTAATGCCTGCCTTAAGGCATTCTCTACCAATCCACCGTTGGTTAAATGTGAAAAATTTAAGCGGGTGCAGAAGAAATTAAAGCGTACCTAAAGCTTCATTCATCTGTATAAATAATAATATAATAATACATTGATAATTTACTTATACGATAAAATATATAAACATACATACTAAAAATATATATTAAATATATAGGCCATACATATGAATAAGATAATATAAATATAGAGAAAATAGGAGAAAAATAGGAGAAGTAGTGTTCCCAAAGCTTCCTCTTGAGGCTGTTTTTATTGAGAGCCTTCCTTGTGTTAGTGGGGAGCGAGTTCCAGAGTCTTATTGTCTGAGCGGCGAAGGAATTAGTCATGAAACTAGTGCGATGAGAAAACACATAGAGCGTGGAGTTTTCCGCGGAACGAAGATAATGGTCATGAGAGTCCCTCTGAAACTGATACTTATATTTCAGGTATTCGAGGGAACGTGGAACGTATAAGATAGAAAAAAATGTAGAAAGCATTCTTACATATCTGCGTTGTCGGATGGGCAGCCATTTAAGCTGAGATCAATATAAGGAAATATAATCATATTTACGAAGCCCGTAAATTGAACGAATGCATTTCTTGATAAGACGATCCAAGTTGTGGAGATCTTGGATGACATCAGAGTAACAAACATCAGCGTAATCAATTACCGGTAGCAAAAGTGACTGCACTAGCAGTCTTAGTGTCGGTCGGAAGATTTTTTTTTAAATTGATATAGAGATCGTAGTGAGTAGGTAATCTTTCAACACACTTCATTGATATGTGGGGCCCAGGTCAACGAACTGTCTCAACGATTAGTCTTAAATTTTTAACCTGAGACCTAAATTTTTATCCTGACAATTGCTTATTAAGAATATATTGGCTGAATTCCAAGTAGACAAACTCGCCAGTAGAGGTTTACTAAATTATATTACTTCCAAGTTGCAGTGTGTCAACTTGAACACAATTCCAGTTTAATCAAAATATTTATTTCGTGGACCAACAATGTATTTGTGTAAATAAATAAATACACCCTAGAAACTGCCTACATACACTACGCCAAACTTTTAAGATGTGCAAAATTTTTCTTTAAGGTTAATTATTGGTTAAGCATATATATTTAAATATTAACGCTCAAAACATATTTTTAATGGCCCAAAAGTCCAGTAAGTAGTGCATTTGCCTGCCGTACAAATTGGTCCTTGATCGATCAAAAAAATAATATGTCTTAAGATAAATGTTTCTTTGAGTCTACATGATTTGTGTTAGTATTTATGTTTCTCTGGATACAACTCAGGGAATCTTGGTGTGAGTTATAGATTATGCATTATTAATTTAAAATTGAAATGTTAAAGTTGGATTTATTTAAAATGCGTTCATATTTTCCCCAACTATTGCTGTCGTACTATTAAGGGATAAGCTTGGCTAGAGCGTGACGTTTTAAGGCCAAATATCTCTGATCCACAACATAATGCGCATGGGCCAAGTGTAAAATGCACAGTGTCCAGTAGTGGACAATAAAATGGCTGGTGACGGTGACGGCGTTTATATTTTTCCCAATTATTAATCTCGTACATGCCTGACTAGCAAAGATAAAAAAGAATTAAGCCTCATTGAATAAGTGTAATCTGTAAATGTCTAATGCAAAATATTCAGTCAGTAAGGTTGAAAAGGGTATAGTAATAAAATTCTATTAATACAAAGATATCACGCTAACACGCTTACACAAAGAAACAATGGCTGGCACCATACTCAAGAGTGATATCTAGAAACGTGGGCGCCTCCTCATGCCGCCTCCAATCATCGTTCCTTTTGTTTGCACACCGTCTCGCGCGGCCGGCCGACGCCATTGTCCGTGAAAAAATCTAGTCTGTGCTACTACGAGTTCTAGAAACAAGTTACAGAAATGCATTCGACTTATTCACTACACAATCAAAAAAATAAAGACGAACAAACTATCTAGAACTATTTGTAGGAAAAAACACAGAAACTACAAATATAATACTGCAGAAATAAACTCATCATTTGTCATTCTGGATTCTGGCCTGATGTTGGCATTTATTGAGGATGTCTAAAGGCGATAAATTTATCGTATGCCACTTTCTATAAACATTTTTTACTATTTTGTTTGGTTATTTGTACTTTACACATATACATGCACACTATGTGAGCTCTATATGTAAATACAAATAGTAAGGTGAGTCTATTCGCTTCAAAGCCACAGAATTGTGGGATACGCAATAGTTAAAAAAATATACTTAATGATACTCATAATGCGGGACCGAAAAGAGGGTTGAGTGTGTTTGTATACACCATAAAATAGTAAAATTATTGAGTATATGTATTTAAATAAAGTGTTAACATAGTGAATAGAAAAAGGCGAATGTGAAAAAGACGTCAAGAAATTCAAAAACGTTGAGAGTAGGTGTATTAAAAATACGAAACAAAAAGCTTAAAAACTTTTCTAAGTCTTATACATCAATCATCTTACGTGACTGTTTTACTTTTCAAGTTTAAGTGGACTACAATCACATACTTATTGAAACATAATATTTTGATACTCTTAATTGGATAGTTTTCAAGCAGAAAAGTCTAACGGGAATGATTAAAATGTGTTATTTTTTTTTTCAATTATTAGTTTGGTCAATTTAAGTAATTGTGGTTAATTGTCTCAAAAAAAAATTAAATAAAATTATATCACCTTCATTCATTTTTCAACGGATCTTAAACGCATATATTTACCTTTTTTATTTCACGACCACGATCTTACAAAACCGTTATATTTTCAATACTATTTGACAGATTTTGATACTTTTAAAAAACTATAACATCTGCAATAAATACTATATGATTCTACACAAGAGTAGATTTCGAGATTGAACAGACATTATCTTTAAATAGGGATAGTGTATTGACCTCTTGATTTTTAGATTTACATTTTTGAGGCTAATATTTACAATTTTTGTATTTACTAATCTGCAAACATGTCATTTAGTCGTTCCATTAGAAATGACGCGTCCTGTAGCAAAAGATAGATAGATCATTTGTCATTAGAGGATGTCACATTTTTTTCTTTTTGTTTAAACCAGTTGATAAAGCGTCCCTGTAATTGACTTCATCACGGACGAACGTCTGTTACGTGACTTGGTACTAAAGCACCGTGTACATATACTGTGACGTTATCGTTATCTGCAGCTTTTCATTGCAAACCACGGTCAGTTTTACAGAACTACGATAATTACAACGATAATTAGTTTCTAGAACGATAAGTGTTGAAAGCTAAACGTCAATATTTTTTTTTTTTTTTTTTTTTATAGATTAGTAGGCGGACGAGCAAGCGGTCCCACAAAAAAAAAAAAAAAATATATAAAAATATTGTTAAAATTCAGTCCATCTTATATTAAAATGAACTTATACGCTTTCCATTTTGATATTTTCTCGACGACATTGCTAGAAAATGTAGCTGTTGTCATATTTTGTCATATTAGTCATAAAATTTTGTATAAAAGATATAATTATACTTTTTCTTTTGAATTAGAGTTATATTCTATTGTTGATACGACCAAAGGGATGGGAACGAATTTATTCGTTAATGTTACCACAGAGCAAATAATATTAGAGTAATTTTAATGAATCGATATGAATTACTGTAAATATAGGGTAAAAATTTTCTGATATAGTTTTACAAATGAAATAACTAAACAAATATACACATTAATATATTCTATATATTACTAATATGTATTTTATGTGTTTTGATATGTAACCACTTTAACAGTGGTTATTTTCGTATTTAATATATTAAATAACAATAGGTAAATCTAATGACAAAATAAATTAATTATTATAAAGTAACTACTAAATGAATCGAATCGTGAAGAATCGAAACAAATTTGTTCCAGAGTTAAATCGATAATGGAATCGGTAATCGATATAATGTAATTTGGGCGTCTCTTTAACAATCTGTCATCGAGCAAATAAAGTCATATTAGGTGAATAACAATGACCACAACAAAAAAAAAATGTTAAAAATAATTAAAATTGACCAAATTTGATCACAGTTTCGGCTAATTTTGATGTGCACAACAAGAATTTCTATGATATGCTCAAATTGCACAAACGAGACACATCGAATATTTTACGTATTTTTGAAGCTAAACTAATTCAAATTAAAAATTATATTTGTTATTTTTTTTAAGTTAGGTACTGTTACCGTTGATGCATTTTTCATTCTAGAAAACATTAGCTTTCTCGTATTACTAAAAGACATTAAAATTGCTTTAGCACGGTAAGTAAATGTCAATCTACATCAGATCCTCTAAAATATTTTAAAGTTAGTTCTACACACATTCAATCAAAGTGCAATAAAATTAAATATGAAAAGAAATCCCGTTAATATTGCTATCGTGTTATATTTTGTATACTATATTTCTTTTAAATAAATTATACGAAATTATCAATGTTAAAAGCAAGTGTGAACGAATGATTTTTTTTTGTTTTACAATTATTGCTTCATTTTTTGAGACAATGGAACACTTAGTAGGGAGTGCAGGGACTCTTGTATTAGTTACGAGTAGCTTTCTACGTATGGATACAATTAGTAAATCGTACACTCATAGTACTGGAAGGAACCACAGGATGCAATGAAGTAATGTGTAGTAAAATTACATTGTTAAAATTAAAATTAATAGTTCATTCTATCTGCCTGGTTCACGGTAGGACATTTGACGCTACAGACATACTTACACGACGTACATATTATACACAATAATTACCACCTGAATAAACTGTTTTCTTACAATAACTGGAACTTATAATAATATAATGTAACCTGTAGTACTAAGAATAGATCTAAGGGAAGACGCTGACAGCTCCAAAACAGATTATTCTAGAACAGATGTTAGCACACATTGTCATTAAAAAACACCTACTTATAATTTGATGTTTTTGTAAACTACATTATAAGTGACAATTACCGTGTGGAAAGTATGTAAATGTCTTAAATCTTAAATAAATAAATTATTATTATTATTGTTATTTCGAAAAAAGAACAGTTTTAGCAAATAATTGGTCATGTGGCATTGTCATATCGGCGGATTTTGGCATAGCACCATCCCATTTCTTCATGTAGGTGTCGTAAAAGGCGACCAAGGGATAACAAAGCAGCAAGCACAAGTGCTCAGAAACCATCACCTCTAAATGAATGGACTCGCCATCCCGCTCGGCCAGCGTGCCGTTTCAAAGCCAAACATTACCCGTGCACAAGATAATGTGCATAAAGACGCCCACGTCCAGCAGTGGGCGTATAAACGGCTGATTACGGTACTCATGTATGTTATAGGAATGTGTTCACTGTATGGTATATGTAAAGATTACAAAGACTATGTAAATTATTTTAGTGTGAAGTACGTTGACTGATGAAAGACCTGGGTTTTAATACTGGCTCCTTCACGAATGTTGTTACCTCTTGCATTCCTCTCTATGCAATGATTTTAGTTAGGAATTATGAAATTATACTTTATACTCTATATTTGAAAACATTGACCATTCAAGCGATTATTGGAACAATAAAGTTACTAACACACATGGATTCATCAAAAAAAGCATAGCACAAATGCACATATGCCATACAGGGCAAATGCCATGGACTGGGTAAATAGTCAAAATCAAAATCATTTATGACAAGACACGCGTTACCCAATAAATAAATAATGACAATACCATGTCGCCAATTTATTATAGAGATATTGATGATATAGTTCGTTTTACATTAACTTTCACTTTTTAGATTATAACGGCGGATTGTGTGATTTGGATCGTCAAGACCTGGATTTTCATAATTCCTATCGTGGGATCGGGCATACTTACATCTAATGGATACACAAACAAACACTGCTATTACGACTTATTGACCCGTGTGCTATGCGGTTCAATTTGTTCGCAGACTCATTTCTTTAAAGACAAATATTTATTCTGATCTTGGGTAGTTTGTCTTCGTCATTGTGTGTTTCTGGACCCACAACACAAGGAAACCAAGTGCGAGGCCTAAAATGTGGTGCTATTTATTAAATTATTTCGTTCTAGTTTATATTTTGACAATTGAATATTGGAATTCACAATGATATAAAATAATAATGCTTGGAGTTTCTTTGATGGATAGAATTTGATGCGAATAAATTAGTAGGATGAAAACATAGTCAGCGACATAGTTCAAAGAAAGGGAAAGCTGTCACATTTGTCACAAGACTGACAACGGATAGGGTGGAGGTAGACATGCTCTCGAGTGGGGATCGCGTACTAGGAAATATACTAGGAGACACAGTGTGGGATGTCCTCCAGCCAGTTGGATAGACAACATAAAAAAGGAGAAGTATGGGCACCAAAAAATATTGAATTGCAACAAATTTAAATGTAGATTGTTAGGTTGAAGTTCTCTGGTGACAATGAAGAAATAGGACGACTAAGTTACATTCTTAATAGACTACGACATTCTTAGTAATTTAAAATTATTTACCTACCTGAAGGTATTAAAAAATAGGTTGCTTATTGTTCGCGGTATTCTTACTGCTCATTCAGTGCTTTGTTGGTGTTAAGATTTATAAAAAAAAAAATTCGAAGTGGTTTCACGAGAAGAGCGGAAGTCCGATAGGGATTTCCTTGATTGTCTTTCCCAACATAAAAAAAAAAAAAAAAAAGCGGAAGTCCGAGTATGGTGGTGGGCTTGAGAAAAGTCGATATCTATCAGTGAAGAGACACAGACCGCGGTATGGTATGACTCAATTTATTGAGGAAATCATATAAATCGCGACATTAAATTTATTAAAAGAGGATTCTGCAAAGTCGGCAGCACACTCGCATGCCCCGTGGTATTGCGCGGCGGTGATCAGTTACCATCATTCGGTAAGTTTCTGCCCGCTCGTCTGCCATCTAATAGCTAATATAATGTTTAAAAAGCCTCCTCGACTAATTAGAATAAATTAAAATCATTTTCTTTATTCAGTGTATTCATTTGAAACAATTAAATTTGTATATGTATATGGTAACATATACGATATTTGAATTACCAGCATTAAATTATAAAACATTCTACATTATACAAGAAGAAACTCTAAAAGCTGCCGAAGTCACAAAAAAATCACGAAAACAATAAATGACCCAAAAATCAACAATAGATGAAAGTCATTGACGTTTATTATTGATTTATAAAAGTCATTATTGAGTTATAAAAGTCATTGATTTTTATTATTGATTTATATTTTATGATTATTGAATAAATCACACTTCCAAGTTATCAATATTATAAAAGCAACTAATAAAAGATATTAATGATCTAACCCGTGTCGATATCATTCTCATCTAATTGACTCTACTTATTTAACAATGTCGAAACTCTGAAAATGGATTGAAGGCACATTCATTTACAGTTGCAATTTACAGGAAGGACGAGGAGTTTAATAGGATAGGAAAACCTACACGAACCACTCTCTAATCTCCCTCCCCACTGTTTTTCCAAATAGATTTCCAAATTTTCCAAAGATAGGCAGGGCATCCAGGGGGGTGCCAAACTGTGTCACTCTTGACTGATATTGGCATTATTGCAGATGTTTACGGGCCACCCACTTGAGTGGGTGTTCCCACTTAACAAAAGGTGGAATGTCTGTATGTCCGCCACCTATAAAAAGATACTGAACTTATAAACTTTTGAATTAAAGTAGCCAGCCCATCATATTTACAATTAGATTTTAAACTTTTGTTATCGTGGTTGAACATAATAATTGTTATGTAAACGGGTTAATCACGATTTATTGTAGCCGATATTTTCGTCCAGTTAGTTACATGAACCGTGGTCGCGGGGAGACTGCGGGGGCGGGTGAAGGTGTTGTTGCTATTGACTATTGACAGACATATCTGTCTACCCTCCGTTACAAAACAATTATCACCTTTACAATATCCAATTTTGTACTTATTTCATTTAATTGATGAATTTCAATCAAGAACACCAAGCAATTAGGAAATATTTGGCAACAAGTTAGCTGTGAAACTATAAGGTTATCGTTATACCCAAACCTGCGGTAACAAACAATGGAACCTGAACTCTGCCAAGTTACCCTTATCTTAGTTGTAATACCCTTATCTAGACCTGTAGGTGAACACAATTCAGCTGTTTCAGACATCAGATTTATCGAAGATTCTCGGAAATGTACTTACATACTAAATACTAGATATGTAATAAATACCAAATAAACTAATATTACAGAGGCTGTAATCGAACAGAAGCCTGAATTCATTGACATACAAATTTTACGAATATTTCTTTTGCAAAAACAATCATTTGCAAAAAAATCAAAAATCATTTATAAAGAAGGTTGTAGTACAAATTAATATTTTGAAAAATTAAAAGTAAATCTTATTCACTAAACTAAGAGTTATTTTAAAGTTATACTCGTATAATAACATCCTAGCCAATAAATTAATAACAATAAATTCCTATGTCCTATGTACAAATGTGTAGGCTATAGGTAATATAGGTACCACCATTGGTATACATATTTCTCATCTATCCCACCATGTTATCCCACCATGTTATCTACAGCGAAACACTAAGATGACAATCAAACTTTATTTATGAAGATGCAAAATAATATTTAAATATCTACCCAGAACAGCTACAATGGCTCATATTAATGATAAATTACAAAGTTTTAAATAGAGAAAATAAGTCTAGGCGATTCTGCTAAGCATGACTTCCACCCAGTGTCAGGAGGCCAGGATACCGTTGTCGTTGCATCGCATCCTGTCCAAGAGGGAGGCCATTTTTTGCATAAAATGTGCACACTTAGGGATAAAACCGATTATTTGACAGTATTACCAAAAAATTGTTAATTATATCAAAAGATTCAGCGTTTGGTGCTCATCCTACTGGTAAAATCGGACTTCTGTCACGATGAACCGTTTCGGAGATATTCAGAGAAATAAACTAAATAAATCCTATTATATTAATTTTTTTCTATGATTATGAAGTTTTTCTTCAATTTTTATTACGGTACGCAAAAAATATTAAAACTTCTATTCAAACTGATTGATAGACATAAAAAAGGAAAATTTTAAGTAGTTTGACCTTAAAATAAACTTTTTTTTAAGTTCTAGTCGCTAAAACTTTCAAATCGAATTTACTAAAATCATGATGTCGTTAGACCACCTTTTCTTAATCTTTTCAATGTCGCGACCACCTGAAAAGTCCAAAATTAAAATAAACAACTTAACTACGTTTTTTAGAGTTTAATATTTGGTTATGAATCTATAATTAATTTTCATGCATTGCTATGTGATGATATATGTGATTGCGACCCCCCTGGGGGTCACGACCTCCAGGTTGAGAAACAACGCTAGATACTAAGTGGACGATATACTCATGTACTGAGTGAGCTAATTGCCATTTTTGTGGTCATCCCTTTGTCACATCCATTTGCCAACGCTTTGTCCTATCCATTCCTAAATCTCTAAATCTAACGATCGTAACGATCTTCCTAATCGTTACGCAGCACTTCCAGGGTCGTGCCAACGTTTGTCATTCTGGACAGATGTTGGCATGTGTTGTGGTTGTCCATTGGCGACAATATTCACTTACCAACAGATGGACTCGCTGCTCAACTGCCACGTTCTTCCTATAAAAAAAAACCTTCTTCACGTTCTTTTTGTAAAAAAATATAGAGCAGATTCCTTTTCTTCTTTCTCGTTTAAATCTTTTCTTTATTATCAAATGACTTCCAGCAGACTAAAAAATCTGTCCTCTTAATGTAAGGATTACTAATCTTTTCTGAAAACTTAAAACATTCCACCTTAGCGATGGGCAATTGCGAATAAAATTCTAATCGATAAATCGACGATAGTTATTCGAATAATCGAAGCCCAAATAAAAAATTGATGTCCGAATAAAATCGAATGAGTAGAGTGCCTTAGTAAATGAATGAATTGACCATAAATAACTTTGCCAGGTATAATATTACTTTTTCCGGGATATTTCTACTACGTAATCTATTTCGAAATTACGACGAAAAAAAACCTGATTGAAGCGGGTGGTAGACGGGACACCACATTTTAACACACATCTCAAATAATTACTTATTTTTTATTTCCAAAAGTAATCGAGACAGAAAGCGAAGACAAAAAACGAACATCCGATAATCAATATGCGGCAGAAAACACTATTACTCGATAACAAATAATCGACCAACAGTCCAATAATGTCCATAGGAAACATGTCGAGTAGAAATGAAAGGTTAACAAAATTTTACGCGTTTAGACCAGATATTCAACATAGACGTCTATTCCATTGTGATTATAAAGGTCGATGAATCATATGAATCGAACCGCCTTGATTCAATTACAATTAATCGATGGTCTTTTGAATAACGCCCATTGTTATTCGAATAACTTTAATAATCGAATAATTCGAGTGCTATACATTCGGTATCGCGCATCGCTAATGCAGTTCAAGCTGTGTTATTTCATGTGTTATTTAACGCGAATGTCGCGACAAATCATCTCGAATGCCGTAATCGTTGCTATATTTCTACAAAATTGCTACAATGTTTCTAGCGACTGTATTTTATGAAATATGTTTATAAATAATTGAAGCGAGAAAAGGACCAATCGGTAAGGTTACGTGTTTGATTTTGTGGTATTGTACATTATTTTATTACTCACTAGGTACAAAAGCGGACAATTATTTGTATACACTAAAAATGGATACAATTTGTGAATCTCTTGATACCAAGTAACTATACTTGGTATCAAGAGATTCACATGTCCCTGCCCTGCATCCTTATGCAAACATGTCACGACAAAGGGCTCGAATACCCCGAACTTTTGGGCTTGAAACGCAGACTTTTTATTTCGAATATATATGATTGAAATATTCACTTTATCAGATAAAAAATCTAATTTTTCTACGACGAAAAATGTTGTGTTTAATAAAAGTTTATATGGGTAGTTAGTTATAAATTTATAATAGTTCATTTTTATTAGTTTCTCATTAAACTCATACTATAATAAAATCAGTAATTATTAATGTTTGACAACTGATTGTTATAAAAAATTAGATTAAATAAACTTTACATTAGGAATTACTCTTAAGAGGCTGTATGATATTTTTAGGAACAAAATCTTTTTTACTAGTAAATATTAAGGAACACTTTCAATCTTCTATTTTTGAGCAATTAATGAAAATAACCTTTTTGGCATTACGCTCTCGTGAAGTTTAGTTGTAAATTATTAAAATTTAAAACACTTAGCGTCTTTCTCATCACCTCCTGATACTTTATCAGAAAGTCAGTATCAGCTAGATTAATTGGCAGATAATTTACAAATCAGATTGTTAACAGTTACTTTATCAGGAGGTGGTGACAAAGGCCGTTAGTGTTAAAAATATACAGATTTTTTTATTTAATAAGTTTTCTATATTTAAAAACCCGGAGTCTATTGAAAACCTAGCTTGAACGCTCTCCGGATGCCCTTAAAACTAGAGAAAACCTGGCAAAACCCGGACGGATCATATAGCCTTATCTTTTCTTCAATCTTTTCTGTTGGCTGTGCACCGCTGCTCTTCACTTTCGAGAGTTCGTGTGTGTACACTGTAATTGGTTTCGGCCAAGTAGCAGCGTGTTTATAGGTAGCCTATTTTTACAAAATAACTAGCTGTTGCCCGTGACTTCGTTCGCGTGGTCTTCAAGTACTAATTCAGAAACCTTCGCGGGCGTGCGCACAACAACTCACCAAAGTTTCATCGCAATCGTATGAATGATATAGGAACGCATACGGGACAAACAAAGAAACATTCATTTTTATATATATAGATAGATAGGCAAGTATAAATTGATCCATGATACAAGATTGAAATTTCGTTACCCATCCTTCCCAATTATTTTTCCGCATCCCAATTCCTGAATCCCCAAACGTAGGTGGTGCATCTAAGAACGTGCTAGTGTTCGTAATTTTTGACTGCGTATCAGAAAGGTCCATAGGCGACGGCATTCCCTTATATTCATGTGAACAATCTGCTTGGCTGCCATCTGTTATAATTTGTGTAAAAAATATTGTTGATGTCGTTAATGAAACAAAATCACCACACGCTTTAAGGTTAAAGTTATCTTTAAGAACTTAAATGCAACGTTAATGCATCTGTAGCTCATACATGTCAAATCTGTGAGTGCAATTCTCATTCTCATAACCTAACCAGCGCTTTTAATATCCACTACCAAAAATGGACATCACGTTGTCGTGTGCTGGAGGAATGTATGGGGTTAAAATTCCTCGCTGGACAAGCGAGTTGGCGGGTCCACTGTTTTATAGGTGGTGTAGATACTCAGAGCTTGTGCGAACCGCGGTGTTATCTCTTAATCGCCTTTTATGACACCCACGGAAAGAGATTGTGTGGTGTTATTCTAAATTCGGCTGACATCATACCAAATAATACAGTATATGACAAATTTGTGACTGCAAATATTAAATATTAATGTCAATTTTACCTAACGAAACTCTCACAGTTTTTGCAAAAAAATTAAGTATCTTAACTATCTGGTAGAGATTTCTTTCGTACATAGATTTCGTTATTACTGAGGGGGAGAGTGCACGCTGCAATCCAACAGCCGCTGGGCGCATTCGACTGGCCACGTTACCCCTCTCTCACAGAAGACTACCTTGAAATGTACTGCATTTCCCACTTAACCTTATTTCCCTAATGCACGTACGTGTTTCGGTAGTGAGTGAGATGTGTCAGAGCCCATTCCCATCCTATCTCTCCCCATTTCCCCAACCCTTTCTCCAAATCTAGTCCTATATCCAAAGGTAGGCAGCGCATCCGGGGGCGTGCCAACGTTTGTCATTTTGGACTAATGTTGGCATGTATCACGAATGTCTATGGGTTACAGTATCCACTTACCATCAGGTGGACTGTATGCTCGTCTGCCAACTTCGTCCTAAAAAAAAACACAGTAAAAGGTAACTTCGAAAATTCAGTGTCCTGACATTGAATTTTTAATTTCAAAATTGAAATGCAAACTGCGTTAGTAGCAGCATTCCCGCGATGATGAGGGCGTTGGGCGGCGCCGCCCGCCCTATCGTATATAAGCGGCGGCTTGGGCGGGCGGCCGCACAACACTTGTTGCCGTCATCCGCGCCTGGTTGCCATCACCGTCGACGCAACTTCACACGCATCAGGTAAGTGCTACGTTAAGTGCTAAACGAGTGCAAATAACTTAAGGAAAACACTTAAATTAAATTGCAACAAAAGTTAGAAAAATATAACAAATTACTAAACTTCACCTTAAGTAAGTAAAATTTAATTATTTTATACAAAAGAAAGTAAACTAAAATTGTAGTCATTTAAAAATAAAATTTTCAAAGCATTTTTTTAATTTATTTATAGGTCAGTGCTGAGAAGAATAAATAAATGATGCTTTATAAAGTGTGTTACGAGTATAATAGTTAAAAATAACTTGCAAGACCTTTTATACCTTTTTCAATCGCAAACATGGGGCTGTATCCATTAAATAACTTAAAATGTGTTAATAAGTTTAGTTATCTATTAAACTGAAGATGTTATAAGTTAAAACATGATATAAGCCCGAGTGATTAAATGAAACTCAAAAGGTTACTAATTATTGAAAAAGTAATTTTACGTTACAAGAATTTGATAATTAATTAGTTGTCTTTGAAAGTTAAACGGAATAACTATTCGGATAAACGTATGGATATATTACGTATATAATTTCATTCTACTCATCACCTTCACTATACAAATGAGTTTATGTTGTAATTGTTCTACCTACCTGTTGTTGACGTGTAAATATTGTTTATGTTTCTTATCGTACACTAAATAATAAATAAGTTAAAAAAAAAGTATTGTAAACTATAAAATTTACGCCAGATATAGCGGTGGAAACTAATAAAAAACATATTTAACAAAAATTATAATATATACGAGTAAAAGCACATATTGTCGTAGATACGTAGATTACGTCGTAGATTGCAATATGTCAGACATAAATATTTTCAAGTCCGGTGACTCTTGAAAGGCCACAAGAATTTAGTCATTCGGAAAAAAAATTATAAATATTTTTTTTTAAATAAATATTCTCGTTATTTTATCAATCCATGAATTTAAACAAGTTTCATTATAACGAGTGAAATTATGGTTCGTCACATAACTGTTATTAAACGAATTGTTTTTAACATAGATACAACAATTTAATTTTTACTTGTTTTAATTTTTGTACTCTTTCTTGTGCGACATATCAACATCAGTATGTATGATTTATAACTTGTAATATTTTCGCGTTTTATTTCTCTTGCATTGTGTGATCCAGCCGAAAGTAAGAGTAAAATGAAATATAAATATAGCTTTAAGGTAAATATACCTTTATTGTTGAATAAAAGATAAGTACCTACGATGTACCTATTAATGATATAAGGGTAAAATCAAAATTTGCAGTGAGAGTCAAGAATAGGTGTTTAAACTGTTACAAAAAGCGTTGAAAAGTGATTAGCTAATTTTCTTGGGCGAGAATCGCCGGAAGTTTTTATAAGGAAACAAAATTATGAAGACAAAGGTTTTTACTAATTCGCTTTCTTGCATCAAAGGACAAAGGACATTTCTTTATTTAAATCTCGACGAAACCGCGGGAAAGTTTGTAAATGAATTTAAAATGATCTTAATGTTGGAAACTTCGGGGGAATTAGCGCTATTATAATGAATGTAATTAGCGCATAAGCGAACCAATTATTTTTTTTCTAGAACGTACGTATAATGAAAAGAATTGCTGTGATTTTTTTAACGTTTAGAAAATTGGAAATGTCATCAATTTGAGGCAGTTCTCTTCTTATTTATACATTAGTTAAACCGAGACAACTATATATTTGAATAAAATGTTCGTACTTTGTTTTCCGGAAGACAGCGCATTAATTTTTATAAGAATTGAACAAAAAATTATTTAATTTAATTATTTTGTATTTTTCAAATTGCAACTTGTTTGAAATTGCATATTACAATTTATGGTTTTGTACCGATTTCTGGATATGAAGGTTAACTCTATAATTTTAACAGAAAGTTGAGCAGTCGGCGTGTACTGTTTGGTTATTTTGGACTAACAATATCGTGCAATAAATCAAGACATGGTTTGCGAAAATTTAGATAAAACTAATGGTAATACTTATAAATTTCCTTGGTAGTACGGAGAAACGTTCGGCCGGCTTCGGAATACCTCTACCCCATCTCTTCCCGTGTGTGTAGGAAAAAGCGACTAAGGGATAACAAAGCTGATAAACATCTATGTTAAGGAACAATACCGCCTCTAAAACAGTGGAGTCGCCAACCCCGAGTGGGTTGGCGACTCCACTGTTTGACGTTTAAAGGCCTCCTCGTGTCCAGCAGTGGACGTCAAAAGAGAGTTGGTTTCTTTTCCAATTTTTACTCTTATCCATACTTTGAAAGGATGTCCGTTGATTTATATAGCGACCTGATATATGTATGTGTTATTATACAGTTAAAGCTAAAGTATGTGTTAGCAACTCAAAACTACCTGCTTGAGGATGAATGGTCCTTTGTGAAACTTTGTCCGTGGGTGACGCACGTAACTTTGTACTATAGAGTAATAATTTTCGTGCTAATATCTAAACTTCATTGCAATTTGAAAAAAAAATCTAAAATAATCCATAGTATTAATAAAATTTAAGGTTTCTTCATTTTAACCATTTAAACATTTTAAACATCTTAATTTCGTATTTAAATCTGTAACGAACACTGTAGGATAATAAATTTTGCAGTATTGAAAGAAATGCGGAAGATCTGTTTCGAGATGTAATAAAAGAATGTCGACCGATTTTAGTTTATGTCATTGGCAATTGTCAAATTGTCACATAAATCTTTTAATAAAGAGTTGTCAAATGGAAAATTAATTAATAGTAATATAAATAAATAACGAATAATAAAGTAATGATTATTGCCATAACGTAAAAACTGAAATATATTATACCAAAAATATCAACGTTTATTCAATAAATATTGCAAAAAAAAAAGATACCGGTAATCACTAGTAATGAAGTGCGTTTATCTAAAAATAATCATAATCGGTATAAATAGATCGCATGTTTATTACACAATAATTTGGTTATTTAAAAAAAATATACTCGTAATTAATAAATTTAGGTACGTAAAAGCAATGTTGAATCATGTCTTGAATCACTGAGATAAATGGTTAATGTAAAGGTTAACCAGCTATTTATTGGCGTGGGGTCGTGCAGCAATGGTTTGAGTTATTTGATTTATGAACATAAGCTATAGGGAGGGACACGACTAATCTGTAAAAATAAGATGCCATCGCCAGCGAATAAAATGGCGACTGTTTGTAATATTAAATGTCATTAGCATATTTGAAATACATCGACTGATATTTCATATACCCGAATTCCTGCAATATGACAATTATGGCAATAGTATGACTATAATAATTAAAAATGATTAATCGGCGGTGAAGGAAAACATAAAAAAAATCCGCTTTTTCCAGAACAAAAAAGAATGTATGGCATGTATGTTCACCAATCCGCATTAGGCTCACGCTGTGGATTATGGCCAGAAATGTCTTTGTAATTTACTAGATGAGGTTTGTGCCCTGCAATGGGACGTTAAAAATGTTGATATCGAGATACTTATGTATAGTATGACAAACTTTAAAATGTACTGCCTTTCCCTCAATGCGTACGTTCATAGTTCGATAGTGAGTGAGATATGCCCGCCCTATCCCTCCCCATTTCCCAACCCTTTTTTCAAATCCATTCCAGCTTTCTATATAAAAAGACTTAAATTTGTCGTACTACGTTTAGCCGGATATCTGGCGTTACGTGACATCATATCTAATAACTTCCTTATTAAAGCAATATGAAGTACCCACTTCTATCATCTGCAAAGAACTTATTAATGACTGAGCACTTTTTATTACGGCTTTAGGTTAGTTCAAGTTATTAATCCGCAAAGTTTCCTCTACCATAAAACACCTCGGAAGTACAGAACTTAGCTGTGTTAAAGTCATTATGCATATGATATTAAAATGTGAGTCAATCTATAAAACTTTTATATAATACTTTATATAGAACGGGAAACGTAGCGTGGACTTCTTGGCGGGGAATTCGAAAAGTGAAGTTTTACTTTGATTATTGTAAAAAATGTATATCAGGCGTGGGACTGCGTTTTTCGTGTGCTTCCAATAATTTCGGAACGAATTTTCGAAACTTCAAATTAACAAAACCGAAAAGTTGATAAAATATTACAAAGCAATTGGCAAATATTAAATTAAATTTTAAAAGTCAATATTTCGACTTCGTTACGGTTTTACATAATTGATGTTAAACTTCTTCTGAATGGTTCCCTTTCCTTTCCCTTAAATTCTTTATACTATAAATAATATTATTATCAGTACCTACATACTAATATATTTATAAGTAGATTATTACTTAATGGTTCAACTTTGTACTTGTATATACATACGGTGACTAGGTAAATTTTGAGATACTCAAATTTCAGACAGAGAACTCATTTGAACTGTACCGTTTTTAAAAGATCATTTATTTGAAATTCGAATTCTGAAAGCAATTCATACTAAATTGACCAACTAAATTCTAATCTAAAAAAATTGAAAATAATTATTCACTTTTTAATTGCATTTCGCGCCCTTTTCGTTGCAACAATGGAATTCGAACGAGAAAATTTTCGTGCAATGATGTTGTACGATTTTCAAGACTTAAATAGTGTTAAGATAGATTGGTATTAGCTTCTGGGGACCTCGCACCGCCCCGTGCAACAATTTTTAGAAGGTTTACTCGATTTAAACAAGGTAAATGTTGCTTGAAAGATGATGAGAGAAGTGATGGTCCTGCGTCTTCTATAACTGACGAAAACATAGAGGCGGTAAAAAAAATGTTGCACGAAGACCCAAAAACTACTTACAAACAGATAGACTCTTAATGATATACTTAAATATAGTGTGTAATTATAAATAAAATAAAATAAAACCTTTATGAAGTACATGATTTATACTTATTATTATATATGCAAATATGTATTTGTACAAACAATTTCTTTTTGTTTATTTAAACTTCATTGCACAAGTATTTGACATACACAAAAGGCGGACTATTTATACACTTCTTTGGGAAAAAAACGGGCACCATAATTCCATACTAGCATTCTTTATTTAATGCCAGTAACATATTTCATTAAAACCTCTTCAGTAGTAAATTATTGCCAATTATACAAAAAAGGAACCGCCCCTTTTTTTTGCAAAGCCATTAATTCCGCCTTTTGAACATTTTGTCTATGCAATAAAGTTTAAAAAATAAAATCTCTGTTACATAAACTTATGTAATAGAGAGACTCATTGACTCAATTTCGGTGCTCTTAGCAAGCGCAGCAATATAATATCAGTATACCATATTTTACAATAAGGAAGTCGGTAACCTGACTGTAGCCTTTTTAAATCGCCGCTCCTTCGTCGACATTTTATTGCGGCTCCTACTATAGCTTTCCCAGCGACTGCCTCTGGCAAGCCGATAATACCCGGGCTCTCACCATTGAATCGGGGGCTTTAGGTTCAAAAATAAATTTAAAATTTTATGTGATATTTTCACTTCATAACACACAGTCGTGGTTTGTTTTCCATACATAGAAGTTTCGTTTCGCTCGCCGGTTGAATTTTATAACCTCGTATGAAATTCCACAGGACATGGTCATGAAGCGTTTTTGTGAGTGTGTAGTATTCTTTATGTAGGTAAAAATAATATTTCTAGAAAGTTTAATTAGAGGGCCGTTGTTTCTGTAACAACATTTTTGTGGGGCATCCTGTTTAATTTACGAAAAACTGTTTATTTTTAAATTAGTATTTATTTTTAAACAATAACAATATCAGCTTGAATCTCCAAATAGTTTCTTATAATATACGTAGTAAAAAAGCATCTTTTGAAGAATTATCTACCGAACAGCGTATAGCACAAATGAGATGATGAAAGATTGAAAGGTAAAGGCTAAAAAATTAAATTTACTCAGAACTTCTTTTAATTTTTGTAATTTAAACTTACAGCGAAAACCAAATAGGAAGTTGGGTTGCTAAAATAAGTCACGCCTTTGATGTCCGTGACGAATTTGAATTTCGAAAACTGTTTTTGTATCTACGTTTGGAATATCTACGTTGTTACTGGCCATGTTTTGAGAACTGGAGAACGTAAAACTATTAGAGTATACGACTTGTATATACTCAAAGGAGTATATAAAGTATTACAGTGGTGGAGTACTCGTATACAGCCTTCCTAAGAAGACAATACATATTTTTTTTTATAAACAAATAATTCTAATTGTTTATAAAAAAAAATTGAATGTTCAATATGTTTATTGAATGTTTGAATGTTTATTCAAACAACGTTTATTCTTTTTTGTTTTATCCAAAACTTCAAGTTTCTAGCTTGATTTTAAATCATGAAAATTTTAGGGAAATATTTTGCATTTTCTTGAATATCATCGAAATGCACTTTTGCCTTTTTTTCCACAAAACTTACACAACTTCCTACGAATTTGACATTTGCATTGGTAACAAAGTTGAATACAATAAAGTGTCATTAACCTTAACGCAAGAAATCTCTTTGAATAGAAATGGATTGCTTTACCAAAGGTTCACTTCCAACTTCGGACTGAACTATTTCACTTACTGTTTCATTTATAATAGATATGTTTGAATGAGATAGCAATTAAAGCAAAGGTTTCGTTCAAAATAGTCATCACGCAACTTGTCGTGAGAGACAAGGGTTTAATCCGCTTTACGTTTAAATATTTGAATGTTCTACCTAGATTGTCGGTTGCTTAAAGGTTTCCATTTAGTAAGACTGACACTTTATTACAAGTCATTTCCTATCATTGTCTAGGAAGTGCTCTTGATACATAATTAATGAGGGTTTTACGTTTAATAGGAAGTAATCCAGTAGAAAGCGGTATTAGTTTTCAGTCCGTTACCGAAATGCCCGAAGACATAGATTAATCGATTCCAAAATGATTTATCGACTTAAATATATACAATGCTTATGTTTGTATATTTAAGTCGATTTTGTTATCAAAATCGTAACAAAACCGTGTCTGTACAATTAATATATTTTGAAAAAAGTCGTTACAATGTAAAGAACGAGTGATACGAAGTCCAACGCAATATTTTTTGGAATTTTGATTGTTGACTCTCCGAACGCGCTTCACGCATAAACCATTGTACGTATTTTAATGAAACTTAACGTCTTTGTAACTTACAGCTAACGCATGCATGTCCTGCAATTTTTTGCAAATAATATATAGCCTATGTCCTTCTGGAATAATGTACCTTTCAACTGGTGAAAGAATTTTTCAAATAGGTGCAGTGGTTCCGGACATTACTCTCCACATACACACAAACTCACAAAATTCGCACTCTCTCTTTATTATATTAGTATAGATATGCCGGGTCAAAATTTAGGGTACTTTTAATCAAAATAAATTATAAAGTAACCTAAAGTAAAAGTAAAGTAACTTTTTTGTTCACTGCTAGACATCGGCCTCTTCGTGCATATTGTCTTGTGAATGAGAGATGTATGGCGGTCAAACGTCACGCTGGTAAGCGGGTTGGAGAGTCTAGTTAAGCTAGTGAAGTAAGTTTAATAAGCTAGCTATTATTCATAGTAATTTGAGAAGTATGAGGTATCAGAGCATGAGATAAATCCAGAGCGCAATAATAAAGTAAATAAAGTAATAAAGTAAAGCAATAGTAAAGATAAAGGCAACTAACCGTAACCAGCCCATTTAGTATTCACTGCTGGACATGATGAGCTTCCTCAGAGGCATCTAAAACCTCAAAATGCTAGAGTGGACGCTGTGAGGTTGACAAGCGGGTTGGGAAGTACGCTTTTTTTCGGGGTAGTTTAGTTAATCAAGGCTTGGGGTAGCGGCTTTGTTATCGCTTAGTTCCCTGTTTCGACACCGAACTGGAAGAAATGGGGTGGCGCTATTCTAAAGCTTGCCGACACTACACGGCCAAACCTACTGTTATACGAACGCCCTACTAACAAATGGATGAATAAATGGATGGATGAATAAGAAAAAAATACAATGAATGGCCAAAAATACTGTTTTTCAAAATATTCTCCGTGAACGTTAATACACTTTTCCACGCGACTAAACCAATTTCCATAACATTTATTCCACTCCACATGTTTTTCACTCTTCGACAGCATCTTCTGGCGATGAAAATCGTTGACCGCGTAATTGGTTCTTAATTTTTGGAAACAAGAAGAAGTCACAAGGTGCCAAGTCGGGACTGTATGGAGGATGGCTCATGAGTTCTACATTTTTCGCCTTCAAAAGTCGTTTTTCTGTTTAGCCGTGTGAGAACTGGCATTGTGCAAGATTATGCGGCGTTTACGGTTGTTTTTACGGAGTTCGTCAATAACTTCCGGCAAGCAAATGGTCGTGTACCAATCAGCATTCACGGTACGACGATTTTCCAAAACAACAGTAGCCACGTGTCCATTTTTTTTTAAAAGAAGCGATCATCTGCTTCGCGGCACTTTGTACACACTCCACTTCGATGTTATTCGGCTCATCTTGAAAAACCCAAATGGAGCATTGCTGCTTTGTTTCAGGGTCGTAGCTATAACTGCATGTTTTGTCACCTATTACTATGTTCCACACCAAATTTGACGCCCCTTCGTTGAATCTGGTAAGCATGGCATTGTACCAAGTGACGCGTTCCATTTTTTGAGCCTCAGTCAAATTGTGTGGGATCCACCACGAGCACAACTTTCGCACTGCCAAATGTTTGTGTAAGATTGATTGTATCTGACTCATGCCTATGCCTAAGGATGCCCGAATCTCATAGTTCATACTCGATCATATTCCGCACAGTATCGATGTTTTTGTTGTTGACAGCAGTTGACACGAGCGCGCTTGAATTCTGCAAACCAGCTATAAATTGTCGTCTTGCTTGGTGCTTCATCGCCAAAAGCAGTTCGAAGCCGAGCGAGGCTCTGCTGATACTTAAAATGACATTTAAAATTGTAGAAAATCATACAGCGAACATTTCCACGAGTTAAATCTATCGTAATGCAGACAATTTTTAAAATGACGCCCTAATGAAAAAACAAATGACTATTACATGAAGCAAACTTTATTCTACAGCCAAAGAGTTCCATTTTCAAATATTGTAATTACTTTTTAAATATTGTTTATGAAGTGTGCAGTTCTGGAAATTTTCAGTGTGACCTATATATATAGGTATAATAGAAAGTAAACTATCATACAGGCGCGAAGTAAATTGTAGACTATTGATAAAGTTTTAAACGCTCACTCAGCGTTTAAAACTTTTTGGACAGTACCCCGGTTAAAGTTTTAGGCTATCCTTCTTACAGACTCGATTTGGCACCTTACAACTTTTTTTTATTTCCCTAAATTAACCCTAAACTAAAAAGGAAACAGTTTTCGTCGTCGGAAGACACGCTGTTAAAGAAGAAGCTGAGGAAGAGTAAAGAAAATATTTTCATAATTGGTGCAGATGCATGAAACTTTATATAGATGCAAGTGGAGAGTACTTTGAAAAAAAATAGTAAACGAATTGGAACCTGTAGATCATTTTTTTTTTCTTGTTCGCAAAACTTTCTGAGTTCCCCACGTATGTTTATACACAAACTGTACATCGAACTAACACATTTGTCCGACTGTCAACTGCAAATTGCAAATGACGTCATCGCAATTGTATTGATTACCACACTACGTTTCCACCTAGAAAAGACTTTCAGAAATTGTCCACGAGTTGACAAACCTGACTTTCATAGAAATATTTTCGAGTTTTAACTTTTTGTAGTTTTCTTTCGTTTTTATTCTGTCTGAAAAATAAAAAAATAAACTACTTCAAAAATAATTGTGAATATCAAGTCTATAAATAGATTGGAATATAAATACATTTATTCATTGCTACAATCTTAAATAAGTACATGTAGAGATTAACTTAAGACTGTTAAAACATATATTAATTAATATCTACATATATACATTTACATCACCTATCGAAAAAAAAAAAAGCTACAAATCCCATTTTTACGAATGAAACAGTCTCCCAACTAAGGCCAACTATCTCAAACTAGGTTGACATAGGCGCTGATTTCTAGTTGTGGCCGTTTCGCACAAACATAGATCGCAGAAGGCAACTGAAGTGTGAAACAGAAACAGGATTTCATTTTATTTTCTTTCAAATATACGAGTATATCTAACAAAAATAAAACGAAATATTATAGTTTTTGGTTTCATTTTTAACCACCACCCGCGTATAACGACACAATGCATATTAAGTGATTCATATTCGATACATGCGAACAAAGTTGACTTTTACAAATAAAAAGACATCCACCATATACAATTTACATACGTGAAAGTTATGAAAACCATGTAACCCGAAAAATTTAAATTTTTTATTGAAAGTTAAAGATAAATGCAAGCTTTTCTGCTAACTTTTTATTTAATACTAGCGGTGCCTACTAAGCTTAATTAATCTGTAGAAACCCCCTGAAAGTCTGTTGCGTAGTTTTGGAGATTAGCATGTTCGAACAGACAAACAGACAGACAGCCAGATAAAAATATTCAAATTATCTTTTTGTATTCTGATACTCTTCCTTCATCGCCCCCAATCAGTTTTTGGTAAATATATTCAATGTACACACACGCCGGTTCTACAGTTATATTATATGTATAGATAGTTTTGATCTTCATCTTAATAATAAGTAAATTCTTTTACTGAATATACAGGTAGTCAATTCAGTGTCATCTATATGCAATCGCCCAATATTCCGTAATAAATAACCTTTCCCAATAGCGGAGTCGTTGTACCTATAATAAAATACCTGTACAATTCGCACCGCGGGCCCCGCGAGGGATCTGTCACTTTATTATTTGTGATATTTCCCTCAAATATATTTTCACGTATTCATACGAATGACCTGAAATATTATTATGATAGTCAATAAACTAAAACTTTTTTGATAATATTAAGTTTTTTAAATAGGTTCTTTTTTTTTTAATTTCAATTTGTAGCTTTTATGTAATTTTTATATAATATAATAAATACCACGAAAAAAGTGCTATCGTGTTACTGTCAGTAAAGCCCTTTGTCATATAGACATAATATTTCAAATATGTGTATTTTCTCACGCATAAAACAGCAATAATTGTGTGAATTTTCAAATGAAAAAATATGCAAGGTATTACTGACGCCTGAGACTCGTTGAATGTACAAGGTATGTCCGAACCTTTCCCGAAACCTGAAATAATGGCACCGATGGATTTGGGGAAAAGGTGGGGATGAGGAGGAGGGATAGGATAGGCAATGTGCTCTGACATATCTCACTCACTGCCTTAATACGTTCGTACGATTAGTCTTGTGTGAGAAAGGGTGCTAATCAATTCGAGTGTGCCCAGCGACTGTGGGGGATTGCAGTGTATACCATTCCCATTCCAAATGGAGATTGACTCCAGTTTGGAGAAATATGAGGAATAATGTTTCATTATCTTTGTTTCGTAGCAAAGGGCGACGAGTTTTAATTCAATCATCCATTATTTCAATTAAATTGAAATTGATAAATATAAACGGTTCTTCGAACTCGACGACGGTACCCAATGTTCATCTCCTGTTGATGATAATTGATGATGATTTAAATGTAGTTTCTCGTAATTTTTGTTTGATATTTTCTGTCTTTTCGTTAATAAGCGGCTGTTTTTATACATATAATAAAATCGTAACTGGGCCATGTCTGTTCATAAAATGTTTATCAGAAAAAAAATTCTAGATTTTTTATCTGTCTGTCTGTCTATCTGAAAGCGCATCACGCAGAAGCCACTGAACAGAATTTAATGAAACTGGGTATAATTATAGCTTATGACCCGGGTTAACATTGAGAGTATCTTTTATCCCGATCTAACGGAACGATGACGATAGAGTTCCCACGGGAATCACAAGTTCACGTGAACGAAGTCGCTGGCACCGGAAGTATTGGAATAAAATTTTGACGTTTAAAAATCTTCTGTTAAAAATCTTAGTGAAACTTTTTGATATATCTATATTGTATGAATAAGTAATAGCTGAATATGCACAAATAGTATTGACACTGAAGGCTTTAGCGGAGTGCAGTAGGCACGTCCTTGTGGAGTGTATTTGAAACTTCAGAAACAAAAAATATAAGTACGTTTTTCGAAGGTTGCCTGGTACGAATTTAGAGGAAAGAAATCTAAAAAATACAATGCTCGAAATGAATATTGTTACAAAATTAATTTCCTTTGTTTTATAACAAAAATTAAAAGAGAAAATGTTTCTATTTTTGTTGCAAGAAACCACCAATGATCGAAATATTTCACTTGGAAGAAAATAACAACACGGTGCAGTTGATTAGCCAGGGGAGCAAAGATAAAGGAGTATCGTTATTTCTTCTCTAAATAAAGTAATAAAAAATAAAAACAACGTTCCAAGACACGGTTGCGATGCAAATGAAGTTTGTAAAAAGAGTCAAAACACCCTGTAAAGTTTAATAATAGTGTGTGATACATGGATATTATGTGATAAGGTGACTAAAAGTGATTTGACGGGGAATTTCAGCCTAAAAAGAATATTTAAATTTGTGGAAAACTCTCTTCTCCATACATTCATAAGTTTACGATGTTCCTCATTGAAATCAGATTTTTTTTTATGTAATTAACATCGATATTTTTATATTAAACACTTTAAATATATATATATATATTATTCTTCGTGTGCTGGGAAATATATTATCCCGTATATCAACCATTGCCCTGGCGACCGTGAACTTCCACAAGATTGTTTTAATCTGCTACCCGCAGTCCCTCGGGCACCGAACTAATATTTGTGCCAACCGCACTCCACGGGTATTTTTGTCTAAATTTCTACCGTAGCTACATACACAATAGGTACTGTACACGTTAAAAATTTCACAGTGAAATTCTGCACTTTTTGTGCGAAACGCGAAATATTCTATTCCTTTTTAATAGCTTTTATTTCATTCAAGCCTACGTTGTAACGAAATTCAATTTTGCAAAATTGGAACGCAATTTTCGATTTGAATATGTTGTTATAGGACTTATAAAACGCAAAGTTTTTCTGTCTGTACAGAATCATTTCGTGAATCATTATAGCGGTTTGCCGCTGTGTAAAGTACCTAATTATCTTAAAAGGATCTATTAGATATTTTTTTAATTATAGAAATATGGCAGGTTTAGAAAAAGATGTTACAATGTAGCAATTTTTCTAGGTACAATCTTGACAATGTTGTAACAAAGGTAGCCAATGACAAGCTTGTGACAATTAAAAATAAAGAATATGCAGACAGTTTTGACTTAAAATGCATGATGCATTTTAAGTCAAAACTTTTAATTTAAAGGTGAAAAAGTTACAAAAATTCACAAAGTATCTTCCAAAAAATTAAAATTACCTTCCGAAATATTCACTTTAATGATAAATATTTAAACTAAAAATTTACAAAAGCCTCGCAGATTCTCTAAATCATAATCATAATCAACATAATAGTGAACTAAAAACGTAACAAACACAAGTTCATAAAATTCCCTCTTGTTCTTCTTTTTATCAAAAAGAGTATTTAAAATTAATACTCAAAATTAACAAGTGGTACATTATGGTGAATAAAGACTAAATTTTCAGCGTTCTAAGGCAACAGGCGATTTCGCTTGTATTCGTAAATCCGGCGCCAAATATCCGGTATCCGGCCAAACGACTATCCGTTTCATCTCTAGAGTAAAGTAAAATAAATAAGATAAATAAACGCATTGAGACCGGTTTAAATAGATAAATATAAAAAGCAAAGAATTTTCAATTATTAACATTGATTTACGGGCATTGCCCAAACGCGAAAAAATCCCCATTTGGGCAAATTGCAGCCGGGGTCAACGTCCGGCGTGAATGAGCTATGATTGATGACTCAAATAAATTCATTCAATGGTCTTCCTTTAGAATACAAAATGAAACATTCATTTTAAAAATCATTTTTGTGACCCATCTTTCTTAAACGTTAAACATTTATACGTTAAACATTTTATTTACGTTTCATTAACTGTTCTCTCAGAATAGGGTTGAATAAATGTTATTAATCTTAAGTTATGTGTAACGTTAAATACGAGTCGTTGTCTTTGTATTATTTCTCATCAGGAAAATTAAATTTTTGGTACAAGCTTGTACTTAATGTTTTCGTAAGTTGTGTTGCCAAGTTACCATTTTTTGTTAGTTTATTTATTTTTGTTGTCGTCCCTTAAATGTCAATGAAAAGTGACACTATAAACACTTCATATGAATCCGTGGGACGTACTGGAAGCGTGGGACCTACCCCAACCGCAGGATGTCGGTCCTGTGGCATATTTATTCGTTAAGAAACAATAAATTGAAATAGATTTATAGTTTCGTAGTATAATTATAATTTCAGATCAAACTTTTCGGGTTCCTTCACAAAGAATAATACCTACTCATTCTGTAATTATGAAATTTACTTGTGGGAAGACATTCAACTTTCTCATTCAGCTTTCCACATTTCACATGAAAACGAGTAGATACATAGCTTATGTAAAAAAACAAAGGACAAAATGGTGGGTATCTCGACCAGTGCCCCACATTAAGGAATAAGATTCCTTCGAGAGCAATAGCTGTAAATAAACACGTGGATTCTTCCCTCTATGCACATAAAGACGATTTGTTGTGTAGTTTCGGATCTATAAGGTTTACAACTGTCAGCGCTTTCTCATTCGGTTAGTCTTCATTACGGTTTCAACACAAATTTTGTGTAGTTTTCGATGTAAGTTGAATTTTGACAATGGCTATAAACGCATGACTTGATGAAATACGCCGGTAGTAGCGAGAAGAAGAAGAGCCAAACAACGTGTGAAGTGGTGAGCCTTGGGACAGGCATATCCAGCAGTGGATAGTCAGGCTGGCAGTATGGTATGGTATCTTTTTCGTGAATTTAATAGAAAAGTTACCGTCTTCCCTCTAAGCATCTCTCGTTGATATATAGGTTCGCTACTCCGTAAAAGCATTTATTTGTAACGTTGAAGCGTATCAAATTATTCGTAAGACAACACAAACATCAAGGATTTACTTGTACCATTTATCGAAATGTTACTAGTGTAACGTTTGCTTAATGTACTAATATAATGTGCATATTTGTACGCACCTGTTATTTGCCACCCCTTGTATGATTGTATCTTATACCCCTTGTATAAGAAAACGTAATTAATGGAGTGTTTTCATTAACCGCAAGTCAATGTTAATATGATTTTTAGCTCCACCCTAATTATACGATGCCAATACGATACTTTATATATGAGTATTTTTCTAATACATATTCATATAGAGAACAGTCATCGTATATTGGAAAGATTTCGCGCCTCAGTATTCGTGATATGTCTTCTGAAATAAATAGTAAATATAGTTTGTCGTAAATATTGCAATATAGTGCCCTGAGGGAAGTTTTGCTTACCTATATTTGTATTTCGGTCGGCAAAGGTCGTTCAGGTATGTTTGTTTTTCGAGTTCCTGATACATTATTTCAGTTCTCAATGTATTATTTACTTTTAGCACACGGTTAAATTTAATTTACTTCTGGAGCTTCAGAGCTTGTATTATTATTATTATTTTTTATTATTAAAAATTAATACCATGCTTTTGATAAGACGATATGATGAAAAACAAGTTTTCAAAGGCGGTTCGCAGATATGGAGGGATAGATAACGCAAGCTCTCCTTCGCAGCGCAACTAGACAGTTGGTGAAAAAGTTTACTGTTCGCGCTGTTTAAGGCCTAATTGCGCTATAATCAATTGTAAAAATTCGTCGACAGGTGAACCGAGACAAGAGAGATGTTTCGTTTTATCAGCGAGTGGTTTCCTATCAATTAAATCTACACGTGACTTGGTAGTAGGTACAAAATAAGTGACACGCTCGGTTGCAAACAATTTAACGAACTTGCGTTGTCTATGTATGTCTATGGCTCTTGTACTGCACACTTTGCTGAATTTTTACACACTATATTTTGAAATACTGGTTGAACACTAAGCTGTAGCGTGTAAACACTATGGAAAAGGGTATTAAAACAAATTTCATAGTATTCTTCAAACAAACAGATTTTTTTAAATAATGTAACTATTTTAAACTTAAATCATCTTCTTAGTTCAATTCTTTGTGTTGAAAGAGGAAAGATTTATGAGTTCCGTGTTCTTAAATTCGTTACTTATTTTATATAAGTGTGATTTTTAAGATATAAATAAATCACAGAGCTAATACGAAAGTAGCGGCTGTATAATTCTTATGGCACGAGAAAAAATGGTTGAAATTGAGAAATTTATATAAATAATAAAACATTACACTTATAGGTTGCATGAAGAAGTTTGATGATATTGACCAGTAATTTTAGGGATTGGTAACAAAGAAAGAAAGAAACATTTATTCAGCGAGACAGACGAAAATATTGCACATGAAAGAAAAAACTAAAAAATTATAAATAATTTTATATTTTTTTTATAAACTATTTTAATGCGGTTTTAATCTTTTCAAATAAGAAATAGAATGAACTGTAACTTTGTAACTGTTATACATAAGTCGTTGAGGAATTAGATAACAACAAAATAATGATGTCTTGATAACAAGAAAATAAAGTGGTTTATTTTTATTACTAATTATAATCATAAGGGTCTGTTGACGTAATAGATTATATTTAAGCAGACATACATATAATGATATTGGTGTATTAAAATACAATGTTATCTACACGGTGTTACCATTTCTGACACTGTAATATGAAAGTATTCTTGCAAAGAGTTTTTCAGTAACTGTAAAGATCACCAAAGCATGCGCGCGAGTACAAGGTATTTTAATAAAGGTTGACTGGCAGAGAAAGCCATAAGGCATTAAGTCTACTTTTTGTACATTTAGTGTGTGCAATAAACATTAAATAATAAAATAAAAAACGTCTAATAAACGATAAAAGATGTACGAGTACATTTCCGAGCGACGCGTGCCATCGGCCTCTTATTGTGTCGTGCTAAATTTGATTTGATTTTAAGTTAATGAACTCTGCTATTGCCCCATAGAGATAGAGTTACAGTAAAAGTTATTGATAAGAGATCACAATACCTGAAAACATATTTTTAATAACGTACTCTTATTTACATACAGTTGTAGCGATTCATGTTATTATTACTATACGATTCTTCACATATTCTTCAATATGTTTCTGCGGCAGAGATAGGACAAATCAAAGAAACCGATAACATGTTTATCTAAGACCCAATTGATGTTTGCTACGATAACATTATTCTGGTATAATATCATATAAACAATGTCCAACCTATATAAACAGATATAATACATATATTACTTAGACAAGCGTCCAGTTGGTAGTGGTGCCCTGCCTGCTGTGTAAAAGGTCCTGCTTTCAATTCCCGGTCGGACATTCAGTTGTTTGTTCGGTTTTGTATTGTCTCTGGACTTACGACGCAAGGGATTCTAGTATTGGTCATTTAGTGTAGTGTTATATTTTAATTTATTATCTTCTTTTTCTCTGTTCATATATGGCAATGGTGCAATTATCACATTCTGCCAGTGTCAAGTTTTCTTCGTAATAAACAATTTCAGAGTTTAAAACGTATCCTGTCAATGTCCAGTCCCGTCGGAGTAACTCAGGAGCCGCTAGTAGGAGCCACTACCTCAATAAAGCGGTAGTAGGTTTACTGACGCGAAAAAGAGGCTTCCAGCACACGAAAAACGCTGTCCCTTGTGATAATCAAATAGACGCATTTGATTATCACAAACACTAAGCACGAAAAACACTTTAAAGTTTAATAAACTATAGCTATTAAACCACAAAACGCCTAATACATATTTTTAAAATAATCAAACAAAAACTCAACTTCACTTCTCGAGTTCCCGCCAAAGGGTCCTATTATTATTATATCTTTGGCTAATGTTGGACTAAAGTATTTCCATACTAAATATATCCACCCTGAACGTTCTATCTGCACTTTCTGTCTCTCTGCAACAAACCGATCAAACATTCTGAATTATCTTATCCTCTGACCATCATGTCCTCTGACTACATTTTAGTCTTCCTATACGCAAGATAATCCTGTACCGAGTTTCTTTTATTTGCCATGTCGCGCAAATGATACTCCATTGTCATTTTAGTCCCGTAATCTATTGTATGACGGACTTGATGCGTTGGCGAATTATTATGTGTCATATCCTATTGCGTGTGGGTAATCGGAACGTCAATCGTTATACGATTCCCTGTACAACTTTAATAAGGCTCCGTATTGCCACTACTTGCAGTTAACATCCGTGTTCAGTAAAACATTTTGCAAACATCCATGTCATACCTGCACTGAGAAAAATCCTAACCACAGCTCTGGCACCTAGCAACCGGAATTTCATTAAGGACAATCGGACTTCTGGTTAAAATTACAAGTTGTCTTGTTCTCTCAAAATTGTATTATTAATAATTGCATTGAGATTATTAGTGTTATCGAAATTGCATTTCGGTGCTTTCGAAAAGAATTTTGGTCAGGAAGAAGAGTGAGGAATAATGAGGGGTCTAATAAAGTGGTCGTTGTGCGACGATTTCATACAAATCTATCGATTCTTCCTGCTCGTGGCGCGCGCTTCAGTAAAGTGTACATGTACTTTTAATTTAAATGGAAAGCCACTTAACGAGTCGAGCTTGTTAAAAGCGTGAGGTAATTTTTTCTCAGTGTGCGGGCGTAGGTCATCACGATTGAAGGTAAACCTGCGTTTTTAGTGACTTAGTAACAAATTGTATTATCTGTGTGTTCTTCTCATTTTAATGATTAAATTCAGTGATTTTTGTAGCGAAAAATTTATATGATTATATTCAGTAGTGTGTTAAAAATTCAAACACAGCAGAGGTTGAACTATCAAATATAGCAATTTCCCTATATCAATATGTAATTCGATGCTCAACTATATAAACATTGTTCACTAGAATAATGGCAAAGTGGGCTTTGTTTCTGTATCTGTATTTGCACGTCCGATCCCAAGAAAAAACCTACCTAGAATTTCGATTACAACGGAGGGTAGTGTAATCTAAAACGAGATTAAAGTAATATTGAGGTTTCCGCCCATATTGTTTACTGTGTTATGTGTTGGTATTATCATTATTATCATAAATGTCATAGTCGTAGCCATATCATTTAATGGGTCATGTGGTTACAATGGCCAATATACCATTCCGTTAGGGCAAAGCAAAATTTCATTAAAAATTATTTAAATTTAAAATATGTTTTATTATAGAAATTTTAAAACTTAATGAATCATATATATCAAAGGAATTTAAAAACATATTGTTTATTTTATTCACAAAACACTTCTTTCAATTTGTTATATTTATTGCTATTAAATTATTTATTATTGTTTAAAACAAACTCACAGTCATTCTTCGTAATATTATAATCTTTTACTAGTAAACTAGTGACTCTAGTGACTTTCTAGTGACTCTAGTTTACTAGTGAGTCTAGAGTCATATCGTATATATCGTCATATCGTCCTAGGACTGGCCCTGTAATTGGATTCGCACTGAGCCTGCGTAATATGTAATAAATCCGAATCAATCACGCGATTGCAAGGACAGGCCTGTGCCATGCAGTTATGAACTGGACTCATATCGAATTATAATGGTAAAACAATGTATGTATGTATGTATATTAGGGTGTCCCTTATTTTTCAAAGTTTTTATTTTCTAACGCATAGGTCTTAGTTTTGTTCATTTGCTCTTAAAACACTCGGAAATAAATTTTAACCTTATTTGGAGTACGATAACCCGTGCCGACGCGCATCGAATCATGTTCATACAAGTTGCGCGGAAGTAGCAGCGCGTACTCGCAGTATTTGTCATTTGTTCTCAGTTATTCTCGTGATTAACACGCATTGTTTTACATTTAGAAGATGGCAGTGGAATTAAGAAGCAATAAAAAAAGTATTTTCTTAGTTGGTGAGGTAAATTATCAAATAACAGGCGCAAAGTTACCGTCTAAACGTCAAGTTCTTGCAGTACTTTTTTAACATTCGCGAAGTTAAATTGATTGTTAGTGAAAGCGCAAATCTCGTCATTCGAGAGTGTATTATATTTTGGGAAAAAGCTAGAATCGCTACCAGAGCTATACCTAACTGTGTAAAAAAACTTGTGGATCTTCACCATGCTTGGAGAGAGTTGCAAAAAAATTCCAGAAAAACAAGATGTTTACGAGCGTCGTGAGGAGGACTTTCAAAAAATTTAGATAATTTATTCGATATAGCACACGCCGATGCTTTGGAACGGATGAAAATAGAGGAAGATAAAATCTTTTTACAAAAACAAAGAGAACCCGGCGTCCAGGATGTTTAGCGGGTGTAGACAAAAAGTTAGCCGAGAAAGAAGAAAGGGCAAGACAGAGAAAATTAAAAGAAGAGAAAAAAAGACATGAGCAAATGTGTTCTCAGAGTTTATCGTCATCTCTTAGTACACAAGATTTTATACAAACGCAAAGACATCACGATCAACCTACCAGCTCCAATGAAAGCCTTGAGGAACCCTTGCCATCGACATCTCAAACGGTAATTTCTGGAACTACTACAAAAAGAGGAAGGAAAGGCTTTATCACGCCTAAGTTAGTTGCAACTTTAGATAGATGTCAATTAAGCATAAGGGATTCTGTCTATATACTTCAGGCTGTAGTAGAAGCACTAGATCTTAGCTGTGATGATTTCTCGATAAACAAATCGTCCATTCAACGCATTCGTACACAGAGTAGAAAAGATAGAGCGGAATCTACAAAATCAGATTTTCAGAATAATATGCCTGAAATGGTGACCGTTCACTGGGATGGGAAATTATTACCTGGACTGGACGTGAGAAGTTCTAAAGAAGAACGCCTGCCAATTCTTATTTCATTTGGAGAAAAGGAACAACTTCTGGCTGTGACCAAACTGGAGAGCTCTTCTGGTCGAGATCAAGCTAAAGCAGTGTTAAACGCACTTTATGACTGGAACCTCGATGACAAAGTACAAATAATATGCTGTGATAGAACTGCGTCTAATACAGGGCGATTGAAAGGAGCTTGTGTACTTTTGGAACAAAAATTAGACAGGGAATTAGTACTCTTTGCTTGTCGCCTTCACGTTTACGAACTGGTTTAAAATGTGTGTTCGAAACAAAAATCCACCAAATCACAAGTAGGCCTGATATCCCAATATTCAAAAAGTTTAGAGATAACTGGAAAACTATTAATCCTGCTGCTATTGAAACATACACCGATATCGTCACACAACATTTTTGTAATACAACAATAGAAGAATTGTTGACATTTTATAATCAAGAACTGCAAAAATCCATTGTACGTGACGATTATCGGAAACTGGAACTATCTATTATTTTCTTAGGTGATAATGAGAAAAAAAAAATCAGACCTCCTGGAGCGATGCATCAAGCAAGGTGGATGGCTAGAGCTATTTACTCTTTAAAAATATGTTTTGTTGCAATCCCAGCTCAAAATTAGCGACAAGGATAAACGAGCAATTCAAGACGTTTGTTTATTCATTGCGGTTATATATGTGAAACCATGGTTTGGATGTAGTCTGGCGGTGAAGGCACCAAATCAAGATTTGTGCTTTTTAAAGAGGGTTAAGGAATATGAAACTGTTGACAAATTGATTTCCAAATCAGCCCTGAGCAAGTTTAGTCAACATCTTTGGTACTTGTCAGAAGAAATTGCCGTTTTATCACTATTTGATGATGAAGTTGATGAACAAACCAAGAGAAACATTGTAATGAACTTACAAAGAGAGAGTTTATATGATTCTGGGAAGAGATACATTCCATCGAAAGAAGATATGTCTGATTATTTGTATGGTAAGTGGGAATACATAGTATTATTTTTTACACTGTTTTCACTAAACTGATAATAATACTGCCTTATTTATTGTTGCAGGAAAATTATTAAGTGATTTTGTGTCTCTCAAGAGCACAAATTTATTTTCTCTATTAAAAATCGATGAGAACTTCCTCCAGAAACCCGTTTCTACGTGGGAAGAAGATGTTGCCTATTTAGAGGCAAAAAGAAAGGTTATTTCTTTAAGGGCAGTTAATGATACAGCTGAAAGAGCTGTAAAACTTATGCAAGATTTTCATGGTTTGATCACTGCAAAGGAAGAACAAAAGCAATTTTTGCTACGCTGTGTGCAAGAGCATAGAAATCTGTATCCAGACTGTAAAAAAGAGACCCTCAAAAGAAAATATCCTGGCTAATCTGTAATTTTATCTTCTTTTAATAAATAAGTACCTATTTACTAACTTTCTTTCTGATTATTATTTTTCTAAAATATAAATATTTCATTTGATTTAGCTACATAAAGGAAAGGGTTAAAAACAGCAATTTTCAAAATGTTCAGAGGCCTGTCGGCACGGGTTAATGTTGACGTAGGAAGATAAAATTTTGTATTTGAGTAAGTCTGGGTAGTTTAAAAAGAATTAGGGGGTATGCATTTCGATATCCGTAATCCTAATGTATATATATGTGACCTTAAAACAAATTCGTTGTTTCAAGATTCTATTTAAATAAAAAACATGCTCCAACATCTGTTTTTTTTAAGATAAGAAAATAAATGATATATGTACAATATATATATTTTTTTTAAATTTCAGTCTCTTGAAATTCATCTTGAAAATCAGAACCGACAATAAGATTCCTATTCTCTGATAACGTCACATTTGTCATTTTACAATTAAATCACTGCGTATTACATACTTGACAAACGAAAGCTATTTTAATATTCAACTTACACAAATCGTAGATGTACCGGATGTTTTCTAATTATTATTCAAACTTGCAACGGAGTGGTGGCTCGTTAGCGCAGTAACTTCTCCTTTTTCCGCTTATTAAATCAACGCTTACCCGAGATGAGCACTTACCTGCCACCCGCTGGATGTTTTTCAACAGAATTAACCTTCTACATGAAAATTGCGGTCTCGAGTAGATGTCTTCGCGAAATGTAATATTTTGCAGGCGGATTTACGTGCATTTAAGAGTAGAGAGTGTAATGCAGTAATTCCAACTTCTTATTCCATTATACTCTTTACTCTTCACCTCATTTCTTCCTCGCGATGGAGAATAATGAGTGTGCTAAGATAAGAAAATTGCTCGTCCCATTAAACTTTCTACTTTCTTCTAGTGTTTTTCACTCTTTTCTCTACAATACAAACTAATAATTTTCGCCTTTTTAACAGGTAATAGGGAATACTGAAAGGGACAGCAAATCGGTGACATATTTTAAAAGTGTATGAGGATTGAGTTCTCTGGTGACAATGAAAACATAAGAGTCCCATCGATTTTGTGTTAAAATTCTTAGTAATTTGAAAATTATAATATAATTTTCTTTTATTAAAAATTGTAGTTGGTATTAAAAATACATTTATTAAAAATGTATTTTACGGATCATGATTTGATGCCCATTAAGTATTTTTTGCTGCCCATTTAGTATGTTTTGCTGTTCATTTAAACACAAGATCTTTTTAATTAATGTTGACATGTATCGCAGATGCACTGTCTTCACAGAATGTACGTTCGCTACCTTCTTGCTATAAAAAAAAAGTAGTGTTAGTTAGTCTTCACTGCACGTAGTACATTTAATGATTTTCCCTTAGAGTAATACAAATACTAAAAAATAATTTAATAGGCCATTTTATCGGTGAACTATAGACATTATGAAACCTAACGTTATGGTGCATCCCACAACCGCTCGGCGCTCTGACAAAGTTATATATCACAACTCCGTATATCACAGAAAATTACTGTAAAATGTACTATATTTCCCACTTTATTCTATTCCTTAAATGTACGTACACGTTCCGGTGATGAGAGAAATACACCGGAGCCCTTTACCATGCATTCTATTCTAACCCTCCCCATTTTTCCAATCATCTGGGAGGTGTCTACGTTCGTCATTCTGGACTGATGTTGGCATGTATCATATCCATTGGCGACAGTATCACCGGGTAGACTGTCTGCTCATCTGTCGCCATGTTCCTCTAAAAAAATAAATACAAACTGTCATTGTTGGATTTCAAGATTTGTTAAAACAAACATTGTTGAACCACTCCAATATTTTTTCTTTGAATAATTACGTAACCACAATGTACAACTTTATTATCGTACAACAGGATTCATACATTGTCATGTATATAACTAATGAAGATTTAAAAATTATAAATTGATCGAGGTGAAAATAATTGACGTGAGAATAATTAATTGAAGTAAACAGTTTGTTCCCGGGAAAGGTTTGGATAGGATTTGAAATTTGCATGCGAAACTTTCGTATAGAATTTCAGATGAACTAAATAAACACTGAATATTTTAACTAATAAAGCTATAATTGAACAAGTAACGTGTGGTTCCGGCATCTCATCCACAGAATATTTTGTAAACAACACATTAGAAACTATCAAATTCGATGTGTTATTGCAACCAGCCCTTTCAGTATCAATTGGCGGAAATGGGGATCCTCATGCACATTGTCTTAAACGCCACCCTTGCCAACTAAATTGGCGAGTCCACTCTTTTATAGGTGGTGTAGTTCCTTAGGGCTTGTGGTATCGTCTTTGTCATCCCTTAATCGCCTTTTACAACACCCGCGGGATGAGATGGGTTCGTGCTATTCTAAAACCCCGTGACAGTACACGTTTTCATTTTTTATGAGGTATGTTTTTGCATAACTGTTTACTTTCTGAAAATAAAGTAAATAAAGATAAAAAAATGATACGCGTAGTAATATGACTACCGCTGACGTCAAGAAAATTATATATTTAGATAAAACAAAAATATTATCGAAAACATATTTTGTTAAATGTTAATATTGTTTATATTTGTCACACAAAACAAGTTATATATAAATATGTCACGTTTAAAAAGCCTAAATTTGGCGGGATGGCGGAAAATTGGACGTCGTAATCGTTATCACAGCAATTAACTTGGGCCCAACGACCTCTTAATAAACATATTTTGGTACATTTGACACCACTGAAAACCTACAACGCCCAGCGCCTCGAACTTTTATCAGCTATTAACAATGTATCACACTCTCTCATATATATAGCAGATTTATTACCTGAATACATAATACTCGCCTAATTTTAATAAAATATGCAAAATCTTCATGAATATTCCATACACCATGAATATTCAATTACATATTTCAGGCTTATTTTAATAAAAAAATTAAAGACTGTTCTGTCATTTACCAACGATCCTAAGATTAAATGGGAAGACATTTTTACATTAAATTCTGGTCAAATAATAATAAATCTCAATTTTCCTGAACGCCCGTTATAACTAAGTTAACTAAGATAAAAGATAAAACCGTCAGGTAAAATCAGTTTCAGTTATTCTGGACATTGATCTTACTTACTTTACTTTATATTACTCCTGAATCCAGTGCGCATGATACAACCTGTATCATCACTATCGATTTATATGTAATAAAAAATCATCACTATTTCTGCAATAAATATCGTAGAAAAGTACGTCTCAAAAATTTTAAATTTACCATAAAATATATAACTTTCAGCGAGATCGATCATGGTCAAGGTATAGCTATTCTCTAATCTGATTCGTTAGATCATCAGCTGTTTTTTTTTTAAATTGTACTAGCTTGGCGTTGAGGGAAAACATCAAGATGGTTAATTATGGTATTTTCCATCAATTCATCTTCAAGATTATTTATCATGATTCAGTTGAACGTTTGTAAATATTCCAATTATTTAATCGTATAATTTAATTTAATGATATAATCAGATTGACAAACATCGAGCTGTAAAACATCTGTAGAAAATACTAAAAAATATAAATGCTCCTATCAAAGTTCAACGAAGATTTAACAACAATCTCGGTCTATTTCAATTTCCCTAAACTTTCTATATGGTATTTTCAGGCGTTTTCACTGGAATATTTAAGTGAAGCATAGTATTGTTTGTTCGTCGAAGTGGGCCCTTTGTGAGCTGATCCATTACCAAATTTACCGAACTACGTAAATATACAACGTATCGCGAGGCCGCTGTATCATTAGGATCGAATATCAATTCGAGGGTAGTAGGTGCCTAGTTGGCATGGAACATCCGACATGGTTGGCGTCAGCGTGACATGACAAAAATACAACTTGATTTTTAATAAATAATTGAAACAACGATATTGAAAAATGCCTACAATGCAACTTTCAACCCTCAATAGGATGTGTTGCTCAGGAGACGCACAACAAAAATTAACGAAATATTAAGACGCAAACAAACATAATATTTTGTTTTGTCAAATGTTTGTCTGACCGATAATTGAATTGAACCTTGCACTGTGTGTGACGGCCATGTGGTGTCAGTCGGGTTTAGAAATGCTTTAGAAATCATTGTCATTAAGTGTCATTAAGGATTTGACCAGCTTGGCATTTTAAAGCCATACATCCCTCTTGTTCAAGACAATGTTTATGAGGAGGCCCGTGACCAGTAATGAATAATAAAAGGGCTGCTGACGATGACTTATTCTAACGCTATAACTCAATGCATACTTATAGTGTTTACAATCCTACAGAATTTAGTTTTTATTGTACATAATTCTTGTTGCCATACCGTTAAGTGTCGTGACGTCATTAGGGCGTGATTCACAGCCTAATGTGAGCTTCGAAAAAATTCGTCCAATATAGTCGTCGTACGTGATGTCAACTCTTTATGTGTACAGACGCCATCCCGGGAAAATTACGTTTATATCTTTATTAGTTTCCTTATAGCTGCCCAACTAGCGAATAAATTTGAAGAACACCTACATATTAGGATATAGTAATATAGAGTAATATACCTTCGTCCATAAAAAAAAAAATATAGATCCCTTTATAAACACAATATACATCCAGATCCGATTTTTTTAGGATCACTGGTAAATTTGTAAACGGTGAATATCCAGACTAAATTGGTGGGCCTATAGCAGACGTCCAGAAACTTTTTTGTATCAAATGGTTTACGATAATGTTACATTACACGATATCCTCTTTTTTTCTTTTTCTTCTCTCCGATATCTAATTGGTTTTGAGAAAATATTCATGTTATCGAGTAAATATATTTTGAGTAAATTTGAGTAAATATCATGTGTACTTACTTACATATGATATAGCGTTGTCTCAGATTCAAACTGCGTGTATAATTGATGTAGTAACTGGACACACAATGTATCACATGTCTAGCCACAATATAGCCACCAAAATGTTAGACGCATAGGACGTATAGAATCTATTTAAAGAAAATAACTGCTGTTTTATTTTTTATTGTTGTAGTTTTTTTGACTACATTAATTTTTGGAATGCATTAAATGTTCTTAGCACTTTTCTTTCTGAGTGTTTGCTTTTTCCAAAATCATTAGTTCTTTTAAGCGAGCACATTTTCATAGAGTAATTTGGGATTTACCTAAGCGGACACTAGAAAAAAATCTCTTCAACCTTAATTTTTACATTCTTTAAATTTTCAAAAACAAAAGGTTTTCAGACGCTTAACGAAATGGAAATAAACTGCTGGGTCGCAAGGGAAATGACAATGATTCACACGGTATCGTAAAAATATGAAAGGTTTAAAATTGCAATAGTGCAATATGAAGAAAAAATGTATTGAAATTCATATGAAAATTGATTACAGGGGAGTAGTTTCAAAGATAGACATAGTCATGGGAATATACAACTATAATTGGGCCGTTCTAGTAGGTCGGATTTGAAATAATATGACGAACCATATAATCCACCGATGTGAAATATACGCCATTATTTATATTAGTATCGTGTGGTGGTATAACTCGACCAATTTTAAGCGTCGTTTTCTTGGAAGCGTTGCGTCTATGACAATTAATATTTCACATCGGTGGATTATATGGTTCATCATATGTCAAATCCGACCTATCAGAACGGCCCAATTATAGTAATGAGAAATAATTAACTAAGCAGCAGAGAATATGAATGGGCAGTAAACCGATGCAAGCAAATTTAAATGTGGGATAAGTTTAGGTTCTGTGGTGCCAATAAAGAAATAGGATTATTGATTAATTTAAGTTATTCAAAAATAGTATATTTTGTTGATCACAATTTGTTTAAATACAAATCTATACTGATTAAAGACATGATATTTGGGGTACAGCAATCTGAATGACATGTTTACTCCAAACATGTCTTGCCGTAGAAATAAAAATATAAAATAGTTAGTGAACCGTTTGTCACGACTTTCGTAAAAAGATCTACTTTATACAGTCTTGACGTACAAAGTAAGAATATCTCAGTGATATCACCAGAGTTTGAAATCTCAATCTAGCGAATGAGAGTAGAGAATGGATAACCCTAAATAGTATTAGTAGTATATATACATATTTTATTAGTATTTAAAATAATTAATTAGTTACATTTCAACCACAAGAGATAATGGATACTCTTAAAAAGGGCACGTTTAAGAGTTTCCACTCACACAAACCAAAAGACAACACCGAAATTAAGTTATAAGTTCCATAATGAATTGGTTGGTTTATGGCAATCGAATTAAAGGATCCTAAACTAACATGTGTTGAGTAAATACAAAACCTACTTATAATTCCACAGGTACAATGAATAGGGCTGATTATTTCTATTCGAGTGTGCATGACCGGCGTTTTATTTATTCATTTATATATATACTAATATAAATATATATGTATTATACTAATTAATTAATAGGAATATACTAATCGTAACCATCAACATACGAACAACATATACATACATTCCTACACATACATACACAGTCACTCCATACATACACTAAGCCACAGGTATTTATCAATTGTAGCAATACAATAATTGTGATCAGTCTGTGAATGTAGTGATATGTCTCGACGTTCGAAGTTACCCAAATTTTTAATAATATTGTGTAGGTACACAATATCTATAGATAAATATCTATGCCATTTAGTACTACAATGTAGGGTAGATAGATGACTATGATTTACAGAATACTCTGTAAACGAATTATTATGAGTGTGTAAAAATGTATTTTAATTAAATAATAAAAAAAAAAACGTAAAAACACGCGTAAAAAGTTACACGTATACTTCACAAATAACATCATAATTTTTAAAAGTTATATCACCAGATCGGCGGTGAAGGAAAACATCATGAGGTAATCCGAATGGTCAAAGAATAAAAATAAAATATCTGGAGCATGTGTATCCACCAACCCGCATTGATCACTTTTATTTTAAGATTATATAATATCATGTCATACATTATTAATATTTTCATGTCTACTCCCCAGTAGATCATGTTCACCTTACGATAAAAGATTTTAAATGTTGATAATTTATCTTTTTTCGTCGACCACGAAAAAATAAATAAATACATATTTAATAGCAAACTTAACAGTTATGTATTTTTGTTGTTCAGGATTAATACACGTAGGTATAAGCACTTGGTAAACATGTACTTGTAAACATGTAATTTTATTAACGTGTACTCATTAATGTACGTGGCGTACAAACTAAGATAACTCAATGTATTCCAACGTTAATAACTTTCTTTCATTCGATTTATGTATTAATCAAATGTTAATCTGATGAAGTTGTAGTGGCAAACATATATACTTATATATATAAATAATATTAATATGCTAATCTAATAAACCTGGAGTTAGAAGAAAATCGTCGAAAACTCTTGTTCGAAAACAAGTAATGATATGTTCTTTTCGGTGCCACGATATCATTACTTAGTAGGCACGTGAATATATAGCGTAAACACTACTAAATCAAAGTAAAAATCATGCGTTTTTTTTTTCAAAATGAACTACTAATATGAAGCACCTGTATAATAATTGAAAGCACATTTGTTCAGTGCAGTTTAAAACGTGCAGCAATACCGAATTATACACTAAATCAGGTAAACTATTTCGAAGACAAAAAACAAACAGTTCCAAGTTGTTACACACATTGTGCTCTCAATTGTCCAATTGTACGATTGGATAAAAAACAAACCATATGATTACGTTTCAAATAGAATGGTTTTCAGATATCAGCGATAATGGAACCGATCTTTGGAACCATATTGAAAATGGAACATGTCTTTTTCTTTTATTTGAGCCGTTTTAAGTGGTTGTAATTCATGTGTATGAATGTGTTTTTATGAAGTATGTGCCAGGGTGGTAGGCGATATACCTGATGGTATGGGCTTATGTCTATCCTTTACCGTAGATTTCTATTTTTACTATGGTAGAGGTGCGAACATGTATCGAATTACCTACCAAACATGATTTAAGCAACTAGTTTAGATTCATGAATAAGAATGTCCAGAAACCACGGCGCGCCATATTGTTTTAGTCATTTAGTGATATTTTTATTACATTTTTTCCGATAAAGATTTTTTAATTAATTGACTATTTTTTTGTTTATCCATATTAAAACTGTGACTTATATCTATGAGATAATCTACAATCCATATATAAATCTATAAGATCTCGTACGCACAAAGCAGCTCTTATAATTTACGAGTATATTCCCTTTCAGAAATATTTCAAAGAAAGCAATTACGTAGACTTCAAAGACAGTTATCTATTGCAAGGAACCTTTCGAATACGAAAAAAGTTTCAAAAATTATAAATCGTAATAATAATAGTGGCCAGCAAACTCTACAAGTTCAGTTTATAGTTTGTGTTTTTGCATCATTGTAAATTTTATAGTGAGCCAATGTGGTCCAGAAATAAAAAAAAATAAGTTTAAATTTAAAAATAAATGTATGACAAAAGCCAGAGCGCTTTTATCACCCCCTATTGGACACGGGCTTCCTCACGCATTCTTGTGCATTAGAGATGTTAAGAGTGATTCGGCAAATCCATTCTTTTCTCCAACACATCCATTCTTGCAATCCAACAGCCGCTGGGCGCGCTCGACTGGCCACATTACCCTCTCTCGCAGAAGACTACCTTGAAATGTACTGCATTTTCCACTTTATCTTATAGGTAGTGAGTGAGATGTGCTAGAGCCCATTCCCATCCTATCCCTCCCCATTTTCCCATGCCTTTCTCCAAATCCATTCCTATATCTCCAAAGGTAGGCAGCGCATCCGGGGGTCATTTTGGGCTAATATTGGCATGTATCGCTGATGTCTATGGGAGACAGTATCCACTTACCATCAGGTGGACTGTATGCTCGTCTGCCACCTTCGTCCATAAAAAATGTAGTTTTTCAGGGCTTGTTGTTTCTTATGGTAGGCTTTGTTATCCTCTAGTCAACTTTTACGACAACCATGGGAAAAGATGGGATGGTGCTTAGAATAGACGGCCGACATCACACGACACAAAAAAAGGGAAATTGTGTCAAAACAAAAAAATATAAATGACTTTTCCAAAAAGTATTTAAAATAATACAATCTGCTTGTCTGTCTGACACGTGTGCCACCGGGCACAATAATTTCGGGTCTTTTCTCTCTGCAAATGCCCAACCTCTGCGTTAGCCACAAAAAGCTTACAATCGTTCCCAAAATATAATTACAACAAATACCGACAAAAACTTTTAACTTAACATCTGTTGATTCGGTGCTTTGCTAGTTTTTAATTTTAATCAGTACAATCCCACGAACTTTATCATACATGTTACATTAGCAAAGTTAAAATTTATTGTTTAAATTCGATAAATGGAAAACGAAATGGAAAACGTGTTTTTCACGATAATTGGCGAATCAGCTACCCTTTCCAAAAGCTTTTTGTGACGAATCAAATGTTTTTAAAATAGAAATATTGTAGCAATACATCGTGTTATGTGAATGGAGTTTTTGAAATGTCAATAATTATCGAATGATACGTCATAATATAAATGGACATGGGCCACCTCATGCACATTGTCTTGTGTATGGTGGTTGTATGGCCTTTTAAACGCCACGTTGGCGAAGCGGATTGACGAGTCCATTTTTAGATGTGATATGGTGCTACCATGCTGTGATATAGCGGCTACCGCAATCCTTACGGACATGTGGTAGCCGCTTGTTATCGCATCCACGTTACGACCCCCACGAGATGGGATGGTGCTAATATAAAGTCGGGAGACGACATCGCGTGGCCAAGAATACCAAGAACATTTTTAGTGAATGGGATATCGTGTGGATACAGAGGCGGGCTCTCATTTATACGTATGTACTATAAAAATAGATTTTCGTAACAAGATATCACAATTTCATAGTTTCTGATGTACCAAATTGTCCTAATAACAACCAACCTCAAAATAGATTACTTTATGAAGCACGAGTGTAATACGAAAGCTGACAGGGTTACATAAATGTATATTTACCAACATGTGCATATTATTAATATTTACCAATGTGTTTTGCATCAAAACAATTGACGATAAGGAATGGTGACTATGTTTGCTATAATGAGATTTCTAAGTGATTATTAACTAAATTTCTAAAGAGTTCGGGTGAAGTTATTGAGGTAAATATAATTAAGTTCACTTTTTGTACCATAATATGCATTAAAGTATTTTAAATGAAATATAAATAAATACGGTATCCACTTTCTCGATTTGACGCAAATGAATCAATATCGTTGAGGTCGAAATCTCCCGAACGGAAACGATCAAACCAAAAAACGCAACGTGCATTCGTTTGCAGTGTTTGGTCCGTGCACATCGTTGATATTGCGTACCATCTTTGCTACGTTGCGCGTTGCCACCACGACGGAACTCATATTCGGAAATAATCCGATTTTTTATTTTTTTCCATGATCATATTTCCGCATCATATTTCATATATCCGCTTATTTTAGCGCTATTTTGTTAACTAGGCTATTAATAAAGTTGATAATGAACTGCGAAGGAGTTTATACTTGTTCAAATGCTCGATAGACAAATGCCATGATTATCTTTCATCTTTCAATAATGTATTTAATTTTCTCAAGCAGCGATATTCAATGTTACTGTTACAAATATACTTTTCTATTTAAATTTCAACCTGTAACTGTTGAAATCACGTTGGTTAAACTACTTGTACAATATTAATACATTTTAGCAAAAATATTCCATTCATTCGTTTATTGTGAATAGAACAGAGTAAACGCTTGTGTTCATTGTATTCGGGCCATGCAATAGTTTAAATTGGCATTCAGTTTCAACTACAACTACAAAACCTGAAGAGGAGTTTAAACAACTTTTATCCTGAATAGATTTTCAAAGTTCTTGACATGTGAGCGGCTACTTACTGCTTTTAGCTACTTTTATGAATTTTAATTGGATCTTTACTTTGGTACTCCACTGTCTCAACTGGACATGTTTCCAATAACATGTCCATGGAAACTGGACATGTTTCCATGGACATATTGTCTCAACTGAACATCAATATGTTTCCTTGCACAAATAATTTATTTTATAGAATAATATAATATATTAAACACATAAGCTATGGAATTGGTAAGGCGGCAAATGGACCTAAGCGTAGGTGGAAGATGAAAGAAATCACACACAAAACTGGAAGGATTTATGTGATTCAATAGTGAGAAATGTATGTAAAAATTATATGATAAATAAAGCCCTAAAAAAAGTAGTATGAAAATTAGCGCTGAATGCTCGAGCGTTATGTTAGCGCTAATGAACCTTAAGAACCTTAATAATTTTAACGTCAAGCTTTAACGCTCGCGTCTGAAAGGTTCATTAACGCTCACTCAGCGCTCGAGCGTTCAGCGCTCATTTTTATAACACAAATTTTAACCCAAAGTGCATCTTGCCTATCCTCCAACACCATTGTTCTCTGTTTTTTTACTGAAGTTTAGTCCACTGAAACTTTAAGCGTAATAACTCCGAATGATAGATTTGTCATGTCACTCTGTATATATATTCGCGTGTTTATTCATTAGTTACTATACTATATCAATACTATATCATATCATCAAGCTGCGTCTTTCCTCTCCTGGATATTGGTTCACCACTACATACGATCTTCTGCTCTCCTCGTCCAGCCAACTGCTAGAAAGTTTCTACAATCTTCGTCAATCTACATTTCTCAATAAGTGGTCTCCATTGAAGGACATCTATTAGCGGCCCTGCAAATGGATTATAATTGTAACTTTAGGTCTTCGTCGATTTCTTTCTTTGCGGATTTTATCCAGTAAGGACACTAATAAATTTACCTGACGATAATACGTCACTATTGCTCATAAAATAGAGGACGCTAGTGACGCAATACAATCAATCAATCAAAGTGTATTTATAATTTGTTACACTGACATCGATGTGCAAAACAACGGTTCGTTTTCGTAGTTATTTATAAAGCCATATTTTATCCCTAACTTTGGTATTGCACAGGTGTGAAAAAAACAAATGCGACTCGTCAATCAATCAATCTTAAACATTGATGGATGGCCGTGTTGTATTGTTCTTCGCAAACTCGTCGCTTAACAACAACTGAGTATAATCGTATACAAGAAATATTATACATTAGGCCGCAGGTTAAAGCCAAGTCTCCTGCTAATGTTTTTCTTTAAACGTTACACAATAGCACACGTATACCTACCTACACACATTAGTTTGCGTACATTCACTAGCTTACGTACACAAGTATTTGCTCGACATTCTAAAAACACTGGCTCCGTTAAAAGAGTTGAACGTAGAACACATTCCTTCAGTTTAATGATAGTAGATTTGATATCAAGGAGAACACACAGGTGAACTATTTATGACCTTATTTTTATTTAAACTCCCCTTTCTACCCGCGCGGATAATGTGTAGTACAACCGCTATGGAATAAAATAAAAACAATATTTCTGAAGCAACACTCAAGCCGAGCCCCAAAATTAACCGTGTAAATTACGAAATTAGATATGAAATCCTGAGCAGGAAACTCGGTGGGAAGCTACATGTGGAAAAGACCATAGTAAGTTTGTAGTTAGACGCTAAAAATCGTTGTTATTTTCTCGTATTTAAATATAATAGGTACGTATAATACAATAACAAAACAAGATATTTCCCTATCTTATATTAGTTATTATTATTTTAAAAAAAGTATAAATTAAGAGCATTTTCTAAGCATTGTGTTTATAGATTACATTTACACATAAAAGGAATATTGTTACTAGCGAATGTTGGAACAGGTCAAAAACTAGAACAAAGATACGTTCCAACATTTTACGTTTTTAAGAAGTTCGAAAACACTTCAATCCCACAATTTTTCTTAGAATTTCAGCGGAAAATTTTAAAATTTCTTATGAAAATATTCTTAAGTCAAGGAACGACACTTGGCGAGCACTCGGATAGTTTTCGTTGCGATCCACCGCAGGAAATGCACTCGCCGTAAATGTAGACTGGTTTATTGAAAACTGTGAAACTAGAATGACTTTGTTACCTGAAATAAAGGAGTAATGACAACTCTTAAATTTTAAGTTACCAAAGGAGAAATTCATGCAATGCTTTGAGCAATTTTTTGGGCTTTGCTTTTTTTTATGGAAAGGTAGCGCTTGACGAGCAGATAGTCCAGCTGGTGGTTAATGGATACCGTGGACTTTAGTGATATATGTCAACATCAGAATAACAAGCATTGGCATGCCCCCGAATGCACTGCCTACCTTTGGAGATTTAAAGAAATATATTTCTAGGAAGAGTTGGGAAAATAGGGAGATATCAGAATGGGATGGGAATGGACTCTGTCATATTTCACTCACTACCGAAACTCCTATCTACATTGGGAAAATAGAATACAGTTTAGCAAATTTGTAGGAAAAATATAGAATAAAACTAATAAATATAAAATTTTAGGATTCTTTCCTAAAATTTTCTTGTTATTAAAGTGTACGAAATCCATGGTTTCTCTATACTATACAGTTTACTCCCTATATATTAATTATATATATATATATATATATATATATATTATATATATATATATACATATATACATATATATATATATATATTATTAATTGTAAGCTTAAAGCCAATTTAAATTTGTTTCTGAATATTTTTTTTTACTTTAACATTTATTTTTTACATGACGATCAGGGGGTTCGAGGCAAACATGCTCCATATTTTTTTCTTTTCTATTCTATCCATGTTTCCTCGCCGCGTTTACCTTCAAAGTCAAGCTAGCGATAATTGTTTACCTTCACCGTCGAGCTAGCGATAATTAAAAAATCTGTACGTGAGTGGAAACCAGTTAACCGGATTTGAACCCATGACCTCATAAATGCGACTCGAGAAAAGATTACCACAGTACTCGGAATAGTTATTGTGTGTTAAATTTTACGAATAGTTAGTTATTTTTAAATAATACGCAGTTAGTCTAATTTGCAACCCCGCTAAATAGGTTTTCTTACACATGAATAGTTTTTTTTGGTATATTTCGCTGCTCTCAGACAACTGTTTTTTTTTTAATAACTTATTACTCGCGAATACTTTTTCTAAACATGGAGTTAGTCTCATTTGCAACTCACAGACCAGATTTTAAATACGAGTATAATATTATTCAGTTTTACTCGTACACGTGTCTAATTTATTAAATGTCGGGTTAAATTATTATTTGATAATCAACTGAAGACTAATGCTTATTTCTTGGAGAAGCCTTTTCTGGGAATTCAGTCTAACATTTCATCTGCTAGTTCAGATTTTCAGATCATTCTTCACGCTCCGCATAATAACGGGCGGAATATACAAAAGGATAAACGGTTTTAAAAGGTCTACGTGCTCTGTTTACTCGTATAAACATTTAAAAATTCACAGAGACGTGTTCTACAGCGACTGGAACACTTGTTGGAAACACATTGTTTCAATTTCGCTTGTTTTAAAGCTAGAGAAGCACGGACACAACACAAATAACTTTTACAACTGCGGTGAACACGAACAAAATTTAGAGAAAAAAACAAACGACTTTATGAGAAATAGGTCGAATTGCAAATTTGAAAATGAAAGATCTCGCTCTGTTTTACGCTGAGCTATCTCCGAATTTTTTTGGAGCTAAAAGGTTTGCTCATTACGAAACGGTCTTTATTTAACGGTTTTCATTGTTTTGGGAGATGGAAGGGTATGGTGAAATGGGGTCTCCAGAAAGCAATTGCAATATAAATAAAATCTGTTAAGGACAGGAGGCTCCTCAACCTTATAGATCGCTGGGGGTGTGGACTGTATATAGGTTTTGACAATAATAAAACGCCTTGTTTTTCTTAATACAGAGCCGGGGTAGCGCAGAGGTACTTCTTCTTGTAGTTGTTGTCGGAGTGGTGCCGCTAGCCGGAATGACGGAAGCCCCAAATGTTCCTACTTTTACTCAGTATGGGCTTCCCCCACCACTTATGTTTATATGTGTACCCCTCCCGCTACCCGCGGGGAATCATTTATTCGTTATACATGTTTTAACAAGAATCTTACATTATAAACCTTTTATATCCTAATTAAAACCATTGTAAACTACTGTCTAGGTGGATCTAATAAGATCCTGACGCTATGACGCTGTCTATGACGTTTGGTTGCGAGTGGACGGGGCGCGCGGTTGCGCCCCGCCTCAGGAGTATAAATATAAAATTCGTCCGCCAGGCGGCGGGCCTTGTGACTCTTGAAAGGCCACTAGGGCCACAAGAACTTAGACATACACGATGTTGAAGCAATCAGGTTTTTTAGCCGGTAGGAGTCCGGCACTACCTGGTACCACCTAGGCTAGCCTTTATAAAGGCTTGACTAGATGGTACCAGGTGACCATGCAGGGTTTTCCTGATTATCTCTCCTAACATAAAAAAAAGGCGGCGGGCCATCAGTTGCTCTCCGGACGTCATAGCATCCATTTACATTACACAACTTGTCCCTAGCACCAACCTAAGCTAGACACCAACATTTATCCTTATAGAGAAGTAAAAGACACACTAGGGAAAATTTTAATATCAAAAGCACATTACACTTTATACATACATATTTTAGACTTAACATTAATGAGAATCTTACACAACTATATAATACAAGTACCCCATTTATATGCTGTCGTTAACAGAATCTGTAATTAATGGAATTACTCTTCCCCTAGGTGCTAAATTGCGTACATTTGTTTTCTTGCTAAAATTAAAAGTTAATATCCTCAAAACAATAATATATACAAAATAAAGGAAAACGGAATGTTTTTATAAAATGTGTGACGTAGTTACTACATTTAAAATGTATCATAGAGTTGACAGATATTATTTCTCATATAAAATGTGTAGTTGCAATATATAAACGTTACATAATCTTTGAGTGAAAAAACTTATCGCAGAAAAAGCAAAATTTTTATTAGGAAGCTACGAGATTTTAAATTAAAATAAAACTTTAGAAACAGACACAAAATAAAATCTCCGCATGTCTAACAAAATATTTAAAGAACCAGTTCAATTCACGATACTGATTTTCCCCATCTCGGTTACACATAATAGAATTTTCAATCCAACATCGAGATTTCCCCCCCCCCCCCCTCTCCCCCCTACCCTCACCAAGTCAATTGTGTGGCAAAACTGACATGTGGGGTGCACATGTCATTTATAGAACGAAAGGGATTCATGATGAATATTGAAAAATATAATTCTGAGTCGATGTTGCGTTCTTGAACGTTATCGGTATGTTGACTGTTTCACATCGATATCGATTCAATATCCCTCGACGATGTATCGAAACAATTTAATGAAACTGTAACGAGTTATAAAGGTTAGGTTACATGGATGAATGAAGAAGGTAAAATTAAACCGTATCCAAATTTAAACAACAATTAGAAATTGCCTGAAAATACTCGTAGACAGATATCGACGAGAAACTTTGAAGTTTGAAGGAAATTTATAAAAATGTAACCTACTTCAGTCACTTAACGGACGATGGGAAAATATGTATGTATATGGTACGAGTACTAATCTACTTACCAACATACATATGTATATGTCTATAATCGAATCGAATGTATATAATCGACCCTAATCGTCTTAAGCAATTGTAACTTATATAGGGATGAGATTTTTTACTAAATATATTTTATCAAATAAAGAATAATAAAGCAGTTTATGTCATGGTGTGCCTATGAATTTGACATTACTACCATAACAATAGAAAATCTATGCAATAAATACAGAAAACGACCTTATTGCATTTGAATGCTACTGCATTTCTCACTTTCTCCTATTTCCCCCATGTACGTACTGTCCCGGAATGAGCTAAATGCGCGCACGGTGTGAGGTGTGGGGACATGACCACACCCCCCTCCCAGCCGTCTCGCCGCACTTGTGCCGGCTAGTTAAGTGATACGCTTGCTCGCTTTCTATTGTTTCTCTTGCGTCATCGATATAACACGTGTTGGGTAGTTTTTTACTATACTTACTTGTTAAAATGAGCGACCAAACCTGATTCTGACTTGTCTGCATCAGGTGTTACAAGTGGTGATTGTAGTGACTAATATTCATTCAAAACAATATGATAGTCTTTTGTGTCTTTTAGTACTTTTAAGTTATTTTTTATTATTATTAATAATGCAATGCGTAGTAGATTTTTGTTGTTATAATTTTTTTTTTATATTTCTCTCAATTAGTAATTTTTGTATTTTTTTCTTTTTGTTTTTTAGTAACTTTATTTTTCAAAACTAAATGTTAATTACCTATTTAAAACTAAAAATTATGTATACCTACTTACTATATTATCTAATGTGTGATAAATAATAAATAAATAAATAATGAAAGTAAATAAAAATAGTAAAAAATAAGTGATATTTTTTATAATTACATAGTCGTGTGTTTTATTTTTGACCGCGATATTTAATTTAAAAAATCGACTTTTACCAATATCGATATACCTATCTTTTACTAAGATCATTGTAGTTAAACACTAAAAACAAGTGACATAAAACGGTCACATTCCTTCCACGCGCATTCAACTCGTTCCGCGACTATAGGTACGTGTTTCGGTAGTGAGTGAGATATGCCAGAGCCCATTCACATCCCATTCTATCCCTCCTCATTTTCCCAATCTTTTCTCCAAATCCGTTCCAATATCTCCAAAGGTAGGCAGCGCATCCGGGGGCGTGCCTACGTTTGACATCTTGGCCTAAAATGTTAGCATGTATCGCGGATTTCCACGGGTTACGTTATTTTTTTAAAATACCTATTAATAATTTTTTTCATACATCCGTTTATCATGTTCAGATATCTTTTTTCTTAACTTTCATAACATTGTTGTGAAATTGCTGTTTACTATTTTTGTTAAAAACCATTTTACATGCATTAGTAAGCTTAAAGAAATTCGATATCCTGTGGCGATATCTCGTAATTCGTAGCGTGGTCTTCTTGCTTGTGAGGCAGGAGGCGCCTAAGGAGTTGAGTGACATGAGTCGTGGCGTAACCGTAACGTACGCGATTAAAGTCTCGTATACGAGTACGAGACGTTCGAGTCTCCGCAAACTCATCGTTGCAGTGAATCGTAGCCGGCGTTTCGACGTTCTTCATTTTTTCTGAGCTTGTTAATTACAAAGTCGGACGAAGAAGATTTCTTATTATTGTTCTTCAGATATTTTGTACTATACATAGACTTTGTTCGAACCCGGAATAGAAAGCCCCGTTTGCATTGGGTCCATCCATATATTCAAAATAATTCCATAATAATTTCGTGTTACACGAGAACTATCAGAAGATGACAACAAATTTCATAGTTTTATAATTATCTAAGTATTATTACCTTTCAAAACGCGAAAGTGTCTAGTATATCTTTACGTAAGTATACTATGTCAAATATACCTATGTTAGATTAATACCATATGAATAAATAACATATTACCAGTTCATTGCATTTTTTATATCTCTATCCACGCCATTTCTGTGATATCTTTTAATGAATATTCATTCAATTTAGTGTTGCATAAACAGGGAATAGTTTCTACTAATTCTACAAATTCAGTTATCAGACATTTGAATATTTTTACGCTGATAAGTACGCCAGTACAGCACGACTGTCGTAATACGAGTTCGAGAAGCGACGATCCTGCTACGACGCCGCGCGCCGCGCCCTCTGCGAACATGTCACGCTCTCGTACACCCTGCGACTTACGCTTGGCATACGATACGTTACTAATGTGCGAAGACCCTTTGAGGTAACAAAGCCGCTGCCACAAGGAACTACACCACCTGTGAAATAGTTGACTGGCCAACCCGTTTAGCCAGTGTGGCGTTTTAAGGCCATATATCCCTTATACAAAAGATAATGTGCACGATTGCAATTCGATATCAATCTATAACGTCCCACTAGCCAGGCCTCCAGGCGGGAGGAGGGACCGGCATACTACTGCGACCTCGTCTCCTCCGAAGCGAACTTCCGCGGGCTCAGAGAGTTTGCACACCGATGGCACAGGAAAAGGAGCCCGAAAGAGCTGTTCGGCACTGAAGTACACCATCTAGTGGAGTAGAACAGCCCCAGAAAGGGGAGAGTGCTTATGGGACACAGGCAAAAGAGAATACTTGTAGGGAGGCAGAGCAGATACGCGCCGCAACATAGCCCTAGCAGGCGAACGGCGCGTACCTCCCGACGATTTGGTCCGTATAACCAAAAGGTTGGTAGGACCATGGGTGGAGGTGGGTAGTGTTACGTAGCCAGGCCTCCCCTAGCAAATGACTAGCAGGTTTCATGTCATAATCCACCACTGGGGACAAATGCTCCGGATTTTTTTTATTTTTTAAGTTAAAATTAACTTATTGCACTAAATTAGTTATTTGTTATAATAGTTATAATAGTAATTTATTACATAATAAGCATTTCATTTCCAAATCGTATTGTCCACTTGATTCGTCCATAAACTTGTTGTAAACGCCATGGGTTTAGCCATTTTAGCTTTATCGGCAATAGGGTTCCACTTTTATTCTTGTACATACTAACTCTAGCCGTAAAATTGTTATCGTCCATCGCAACAGTTGTGTTTTTATCACACACTACTCGTACAATGCTGATTAGATATTTATTAAATCTTTCTATAAATAAGTCAGTAGGTATGCTAATTTTAGATCTAAGCTACTACTCTTCCATTGATCGGAGCAGTGTCTATCTTATTTGTGATCATATGCTTATTTTATATCTATAAAAATACATTGTGATTTTATTATATATGTAGAGATCTCGGAAACGAATTATTAATAGCATTTTCATAAAAATACTTGTAGCTATTTAATATACGCAGTGTGCGCTACTTAAGTATTACAATACTTTCTTATGCAATGTCAAAGGAGAATAAAAATAACTTAGGTAAACATTCTAGTTTTCTAAAATATTTTGTTACTTACCTACATAATCAGATTATTCAAATCCAATTCAACTAAGGACTTTAAATTTTCTTTGCACAGAGTTATTTATTTTTTATTTTATAACTAATTTCGGTTTTGTCTTAGACAGATGCTAATTTGATTAAAAACAAATAGTTGTTAAATTATATCTGCATCTTCACAAATTTATTTGAAAGATAAAGTGTAATGTGTACGATATTGATATTTATAAAGGAAAATTTTATAATATATGAAAACTTGAAATTGAGTTTTAAAAACGTATTTTCATAAATTTTCCGTTACTTATTATCAGTTGGCACTTACTTCCTTAATACAGTCATAATTCACCCTCAAACCCGACAGGAGTAAAAAGTTTTATAAAGTAACTGACATTTCTGTAGTCCCTTTTTGTTTTAACCTTAGACTTTAAGACCTAAGACCTTAACTTTAAGACCTTAGACCATTAAGCACTTTAAAATTTATCCCGCAAGTCTATAAATTATTATGTCTACAACTTGTGGTATAACTGGAGTTGTTTATATTTTAACACCAAAGGTGCAGGTAGGGTGGATATTATGTCTAATTTCAACGCACCTTAAAATAATATTGATCCTTGCACTGTGTTTTATTTTATTGAACAGACGACGTAATGTTTTAATCTGCTAGGTAGTGTTCTTTCACGAGTCTTAAAACTTGCCAGAGATTGAGCGCGTTTTATAGTTAAAGATTCCATAAGCGAATTGCTTTGACAGTAAATGAACGTGAATAGAAAGTAGAAGTATGGTCGGGAATTTTATGGAGAAGATAATCTGGAGATCGAAGATTGAAAGGATGTGAAGAAAGATAAAATTTTAAATTAAAATTTTCTTTAAAATATCCCGTTGAACTGTATACTGTAGAGCAGGGGTGCTCAAACTTGAACTGCTGGCGATCTACCTCAATATTGTTAGACTACGATCGATCGACTCTGAGAGGCTGCAAGTATGTGTGATGCAGGATTGTCGTCTAGGTAGGGTGTATCGTGGCATAGATATTAGTTTTCCGCACAATATGCATTTTTTTAGTCAAGATAAGTTGGTCGATCGCGGTCGACCGTTTGAGCACCCCTGCTGTAGAGGGTATACTATGTAGATAGACAAATATAAAAATGAATTTTGCAATGTAAAAAAGTAACTATATTTTATTGTATTTTTAAGGGAGATTACAGACATGTTAGAAATAGCAGAAATTCAGAAAGTCTATTTTTACTAAAATATTTTATATTCTAAGACACAACGATGTTTTTATTATCGTAGGAATGAATGAAATATTGAAAAGAATGGCTAGAATGGCTATTCTACCCCGATCACTATTCATTGAACAAGGCGAATGTAACGTGACATTTTATTATAAAAGTCACACTTCGGAATGATGGGACTTCCATAATTGGCCATAACGTAAAAGTCTTTTTAAGTATTTCAAGTTCAATTCGAATTGGGACGTAACTTTGTTTAGCGTAAGAATAAATCAAGGTAGACCTTTTCAGGACATTTACTCGGTGGACTGCAGGTGACTTTTCTCACTATACAGAATAGATTTTAGATATTAGTACATACATATACCTATAGATCATAGAATAATACGTACTCCTGGATGGCACAGCTGCCTGTTTAACTTAAAACACAGTAATATTAATTTTACCGTCTTTGCGTTCAGATGAAGCCGTTTTGTTTTAACCGTGAACTATTGGGACGAAAATCTCTTAGTTAAACAAAATTTTAAATAGCAATGAAAAACAAAACAACGTTTTCTTATACATAATTAAATATCTACTGGTCTAATACAATACAAAAAGGGAAATAAATAATTCTCTTTGATATAAATGAATATAATTAATTAACAAATAATCACTTTATCATTAACGTATATTTCAGCGCCTATCGAGAAATAAAAATCGGGTCACGACTAAAAACATGTTATGAAGTGTAATAATTAATGTTTTCTTTTTATTACGAGGCAAGTCATTCAAAACACTAAACTATCCCCATTGCTCTCTTTTGTAGTAATTGGACAAGTTGTACTGATCGAGTATCATCCAATAAATTACTTAAACAAAAGATCGACACGAAGATGCAACAATTAACCTTTTTAATTTTCAAAGTTACAATCATAATACAAAACAAACAAATCATACCAAACAATACCAAATCCGTTTATTTGTGAAAGCACTAGTTCTGCCGTAAGGCGTACAAATATATCATATAATTATTATGTTAGAAAGTTTGAGTACAAATAGTACAACCATTAAAATATAACGTCATAATTTGATCCTAATTTGATACCACATACCATTAGCCTGTGTTTCTGCTTCTGCTCTTCTTAACTACCCACTAACAGCGACTTTTTTATAGTCATGGGCGGAAGGCATCCCACGCTACGAAACTAGGGCAAATTATGTTCCGCCAACACCTTCGGGACACGGGTCAGAGAGTCCTGAAATCACGACATTCCAATTAAATCGGACAGTTGGCAATCCTAATTATGATAAATTAATACACACAACTAATTTGATGGGTTTCATATGTAAACATGTTGTGACAGAATTAAGGCTTTTCTCACCACCTCCTGATAAAGTAACCGTTAACAATCTCATAGCTAAATTATCTACCAATTAAATCTAGTTGATACTGACTTTCTGATAAAGTTTAACTGACTTTCTGATACTGATAACTGTCATTTTGCAAGGTCGGCGGCTCTCCCGCATACCCTCTGGTGTTGCAGGTGTCCATGGGCGGCGGTAACACTGGCCATCACGTGGGACCGCATGCTCGTCTGCCTACTTCCCTATAAAAAAAATACCTTCTCATAAAGTATCAGGAGGTGTTGAGAAAGGCCTTGAAACTAATTAATTTTTATTATTAATGATTATAAAAAAGTTTAATTGAGTCTGTAACTTACAAAAGTCACTAGTAGACTATAAGTTACACAGCATGTATAGTTCTACTCGTGATCTAAAGCCCTATCTAAGTGAGACGTGATACTGATGTCGAAACTAGAAATAATTCAAGCTAAAACAATAATTTATTTTAACCAGCCTTCGTAGTATCAATTGCTGGACACGGGCCTCCTCATGCATATGGTCTTATGCACGAGGGATATATATATATGATCTCAAAACGGCACCCTGGCCAAGCGGGTTGGCGAGTTCATTATTTTAGAGAGGGTGTACGAGTAGTTGTAGGTGTAGGGTGTAGGATGTAGTAGAAGTGTAGGGGAATAGCAACGGGAAGAAATAGGGTTATGATATTCAATATCCGGCCGACATCACACAGCAAGAAACAATAACTAGCAGAGATAATTAAAATTTACTGCATTCACTATTATAAGGTGAACGAATAATGAATTGTGGAGTATTCGATTCAGAAATTTTCAATTAGCTATATCGGCGGACAATCGGAGCTCCTGTCACGAGCGTATGCAGCTTTCGAATTGTTTACCGAAATTCCAAACGTTGTTAATATATATTTTAAATAGATTTTGCTTTAAAACCACAACGTTGCGTATAATTTACGTTAAACTTAAACTAGAATCGCTTTTGGAAATTTTAATCGGTGTAAGCGAAAAGTCAATGCTTCTCAAGGACGAGAAAAAAGATTTTATGTAAAAAAAATATCTGTGTAATTATCATTTTTACAGGTATTATTTTATTCTTTAAGGTTTTAAGGTCAAAATAATAACTGTAAGTACCTGTATATTGTGATAATACGATTACCTGTCAAAATGCAAGATGCTCGGCCCACTCGCAATGACCGCGGTGTTGCATGTGTCTATGGGCGGAGTTGATTATTTACCAATATGTTAACCGCACGCTCGTCTACCACCTCTCCTAAAAAAAAGTTCATAAAATATCTATAATAAATCATAGATCGAATACCTAGGTAGTTTGTCGAAAATAACAATCTTCGGAATGTTTTTCGGGTACAAGCACATCAGTCAACGCCAAAGTGAATTTCCCTTCTTAGCCATATTAATAATGGCAGTTTGACCTTCTGGCCTTAAGGCACTTACGACCTTTACGAATAACTTTTCGTAAGAGACTTATTGCCTCATTATTGTAATGACGGCACTAGGTTGTTTTGTTCGAGACCAATGTTAGGAACTTTTCTTTCGGGGGAAATGAGCTTGAGACATATCATTAATTGTAAAAATTATTCAACTATTTGGTGTCATTTATGTGATTCTAGAAGTCGAATAGGAATCTTCAATCTCAATTATCCTCAATCAGTGCTCGTCTCTTCGAAGGTATTAAGTTACAGTTTACAGTCCATCATGACGTAGAGCCGTAAGATAATGTTCCAAACAATTTCCTGGAAAAGCATTTTATTAACGTTCAATAGACCTTGTTTTCTTTATCCCTTTACTAATAAAACTAAAAAAATGCAAAGTAATATTTCCAAGACGTTATTTCCTTTGTCCGTGTTTTTACTATTTAAGACAAAACTGCAAAATAATTTCCAGTGCAATACGCAAAGGAACTGCATCAAAAAGTTTGAGGCAAATATCTGTAAAGTTTCGACACTTTAGTATTCAAATGTTGTTTGTGTGGTAAAGTTGAATCAATATAAATCGAACACACGGTCCACTATGTCAGAATAATATATTAAAACTAAAATATTTAAGCTTAAATATATTAAAAAAATCTTTATTTTATAAATCAAATGTCAGGCAGTATTTTGAAATAATGAAATTTTAATTTCATACCGATTCATACCGTTGGCATTTAATTATTTAGGTATGTTCATTTTTAACATTTTAAGTTGAATTTTTTTGTATACCTATGTATTATACAATAACTAACAAAATGTATATGTATGTATATATTACCAAAAAAAATGTAACGTGATGCCATTGATGGTCGGTCACGTTAACAGTTACTCTGGATCAGAAAATTCCGCCGATAAAATTATAAACGTCAGAAACTAGACTCAACATAGCGATAACATATGCATAACATAATAATACCTAATGCATAACATGCATAATATATGCATAACAAACCTGACTGTTAGCACTGCTGCAGTTGAGCTCTCGCTCCAACTTCCTCCGGGGCTCGTGGCCACGGCATCCGGCACAAAAGGGTCACAATCACTTATGGTCACAATTCATACACTGTGAAATGTTAATTTTGGTGAAGTCGGTAAAGTTGCAGAGAATCTTGGATTATTATTATCATTTTTCTCCGAGCACAACGTAATATTGCTCGCACGCTCACAGCAAGCCATAGTATATAGGCCTTCTATACCGTCGATGAATTTATCAATTTGCATAAATGACGTGACTTCAACTCGTATGTAAATATTCAATTTAACATTTTAGTATATCGACATAATTTAAATTTCAATATTTAAAAAAATTAATTGACTTGTAATGATAATTAATTGTGCAATAAATGAGTATGATCATTCATTTATGTATTGTATATAATATACATCCACACATACTATGTATGTAGTTGTAATATCGAAGTATAAGTATTTGAGTAAAAAAAATACTAAATCGTTTAAGTTATATTTTTATATGCTTCAAAGCACCTCTCAACGTGCCTTTCTGTTCAACCCAAAAGTTAACTGATGGAGAATGCCTCCATGCATTAAGCCTATTGTACAACTAAGTGCAATAAAGTATTTCAAATAAATAAAATAAATAATCTACAATTATCCCTTCTTATTAACACGTGTACACACTTTATAAACAGAATTTGTGACACAACATAAAAGTGTAATTTTGTAAAGCATTTGTAAAGCGTTTGGAAAGCAAAGCCCAGGCCTCCACATTCACTAGAGAGTTTCGAGCCATAGTTCACCACGCGAGCCCAGTTCGGATTGGTGGATACACATGCTCCGGATTATTTTTAATTCTTGAACATGAAATCATAACATACACTAAATTCTATTGAGCCCGTGTACATAATTAAAAAGTCTTAAAAGAGATTTTAAAAGAGAACGTCTATTAGATGCAACGGGCATCATTGGCTAATACAATACAATACAAATACAATAAATGTTGCCTGAGTATTACCCTTAGTGCGTCTGACATGTAATTATAACCTACCTCGCAGCAGGTTTCAAAGACCCGCACATATCAATTGCGTCCAGGGAACTGTCATAACTAGATACTGGCTATATTCCACCGTACCCGCACACCGTAAAATAGAGTTTTAGAGAACCCCGTAAAAACTATTAACCAGCGATAAATTGGAATAGATCATGTGTGAAATCCCCCTGGAGCCTGCCCATTGTATGCCGACGGACACTTTTCAATAAAATTGGCTTTATAAGTTGAACACTGTATCAATTTGTTGATTGCAAATTGTGAAACTCGATTTATTTCGCCTACGCGTTGATTTTAAGCTGATTTAAAAGAAGAAGCGACTTTTTGGTAAATCAATGAAATGTCATATTAACGAAAATGTTATAATTATATCAAAACATGGTTGTGTGATGCATTTGCATGAGGACATGGGCCCAGTGGTGAAGGAAAAAGGATTGGTTAAGACGCGCGCATATTACGGCGAGCCTTACCGCAGCTACGACATTGCAAAAATCCTCTGAAACATTTACATAGATTATGTATAAACCATCGCCCACTTGAGGCGGGTTGCATCACGCTGCAGCGCAGCGCACTGCCGTATCGTTTGTCAGCCGTAGTTATGCGGCGATGTTATGCGCTGCGACGCGGCCCGTCTCAATGTGCGTTGAACGGGCGCAGTTAACGTACGTAATTCGAGTTATTCGCTGTGCGACGACGTGAAGAATTGGATGTTAACAGCTAAATGACTTAAATTATTGCGTTGAGCTGCGGCCCACCGCATCTCGAATGAGCGTTCTCACAGTTTTTAGTCCGAGTTTCTGGTTTACAAACCTAATCATCAATAGTACATTGTTACCCTAGGGGTGAAAGTGACTTATTTCAGTCCCGAGACTGGGTTTGGTGCCCGAGCGCGGCGAGGGCGCCAATAGGTCGAGGGACTAAATAAGTCCTGAACCCCTAGGTAAACACTGTGCTTTTCATTACGAATACAAGGAAAGTAATTTAAAAAATATACTCTTTAATTAATTAAAAAATATACTCTTTAATTAATGGGTGCGTTTCTTTATGTTATTTCAATTTTACATCGCGCTGTAATGGAGTGGCTGTATAGGAAGTTAGATCATGGTTACATAGAAATGTGAAAATAGCTCTTTTTTTTTCTTAATTTTTCTGTTGTCTGTCAGTTGAAAACGCTCACCCTAGGGTGTATTGGGCTATTTTCACTTCGCTCCACAGGCAACTTCGGACTTACTTTCAGAGTATGAGTAATGAAAAGGTATTTTACAATACAATTATCAATTTAGTCATTACAGGTACACAATATAATCCTTTCCAATCTAATTATCCGAGGTACCTATATCAAAGTTATTACAGTGCATATAAAAATACTATTTGTTTTTTAAGATAGCTTTACATTTTTTTTTAAATATATCTTTGTATTTCTTGTATTATTATGTATTTTTAATATTACTACCTACAAAATATGAGAGTGTACTCTCCCCCTACAATATAAACTACATAAATAAATGTTTTATAAGTAGATAGAACTAATATATTAATTACATATCTTATCAACCTGTACCTCTCTACCTTTGTCCAATTGATATAGATCTCTCAGAAACCTCTTCATAACATCGGGATTTTTTGTTAGTGAATTGGGTATTACGTCTTTATCCGTTTAAGAGGCAGACGGTTTGCCTAATTATAAAAAGTTTACCAGATTATATTTTGTATCGATGACAGTTAGAATTCGTGATCGAGACATTTCAGAATGTGAATTTTATTTAACCAGTAACAAGGTCCATTACATCTCTGAGGTATTTTTATGCTGCTTTTAATATTAGGTACTTGAAATTTTTATATTGACATTTCTGTAAAAAAAAATTATGCATTTTTCGTATAGTTAGACTGGCTCAGCAGAAGAAATTTAAAACGTTTCTTGCAGATCTAAACGGTAGCAGATATATGTATAATATACCATATACTTGTATACTTGTGCCGACGTTTGGCATAACTTTAGAGGAATGGAAGTAATGTAAACTATGTCTTTTGTGTCTATGGAACAAAAGCGCCAAATTGGGCGTCATTTTGTATGACATGCTTGTGGAAGTAGATCTACTTTTATATAGTATAATAATAAAATTCGTTTTACTAATAGATATATTGTTTCTAAGTGAGGTAATAGCCTACGGGTATCTATTCTCGATTCTCAGTCGTCGGGATGTGAGTTCAAATCCTCGATCCCCTGAGTTTCTAGGTGAGGACTGATGTTTTTTTTAAATATCATTAGTTCGACGTTGAATTAAGAAAAAATCTGCAGCATGTGCAGAATATAGTCCGACACCCCATAATTATTTACTAGGGGATTATCTATAAGAAATTATATTTTTGTATTATACATACAGATTATCTTGTTTTTGAGGGGGACAATGTACGCTGCAATCCCACAGCCGCTGGACGCGCTCGACTGGCCACGTTACCCCTCTTTCTCAGAAGACTGACTACCTTGAAATGAACCGCATTTCCCACTTTAACCTATTTCCCCAATGTACGTACGTGTTTCGGTAGTGAATGAGATATGCCTGAACCCTTTCTCCAAATAAATTCCTATATCTTCAAAGGTATGCAGCGCATATGTTGACATGTATCACAGACGCCCATGGGCTACATTATCCACTCACCGGGGCTCCACTCTGGTGGACTATCTGCTCGTCTGTCGCCTTATTCCATAAAAAATATTATTATATTTAAACCAAAATTACTAAACCCTGATTTAGAATGGAAAATTTAAAATCAAATAATAATTTCGGTTGTTCCATATCTAAATGCAGTAAGGAATAAATCAAAATAAAAATGTTTTGCCACCAAATTTGATTTATGAAGTTAACTTCCAAACAATTCAAAGACGAATTAAAATAGATAGATGAATAAAACTTTTTATTGCACACTGAAAACAAAACAATAACAGCCATAGTAGACACAAAAATGCACAAAAGACGCTCTTATCGCTCTGAAAGCGATCTCTGCCAGACAACCTTTGGGTAAAAAGGAAATAAATATTTTGATCACGGGTAGATGGTGAACAGCATACACAATTACGTAATATACGATATACATATATACACATCCTAAGTCCTTATACAATATACATAAAGTGGTTAAATATTAGTAGAAACAGAACGATAGCTAGAATAAGAGGAAAAGTGGTAATAAATACAAGTGATGGAATAACAAAATCCAAATAATATTGTTATTTCATCACTTGTATTTATTTATGGAGATATGAATAATCTCGAAAATTTGTAGCTGTATCACATGATGCCCATATATTTCTAAAAAACCTATAAAGGTAGGCAGCGCATCCGGGGGCGTGCCAAAATTTGTCATTTTGGACTAATGTTGGCATGTATCGCGGATGTCTATGGGCGACAGTATCCATTTACCACCAGGTGGACTGTATGCTCGTTTGCCACCATCTTTCTATAAAAACATATATATACATATATATATATATATATATATATATATGTTAACTATAAGATAGATAACTCATATATATATATATATATATGAGTTATCTATCATATTTCTAACACTTTGTAGTGCTATTAAAAATAATTCATTTGTTATGTTAATAAATCTATCTTTTAGCTCGGTTGTTCGAATGTTTTGGGCTCTCCTGTAAAATTTGTTAAAAATCATTTTCTAGATTTTGATCTAAGACGGCCCCGATTTTTATATGTATTTCTCTTATAGCATTTTATATTCCATTTTGAGTTAGATAACAGGTATCTAATAGCAGAATGTACAACTTTATACTTTATATAATATAATATGATTTTAGTACGACCTTTCAACCGACTAAAACTTAGTTACCCAGTCTTCTAAAGCCTCTATATGGTTGCTGAGAGGATATCATCAACAAGTAACTTTCAGGTAAATTTAATAACTTACAGTAAATAACATTTGACAGAGGTAATAGGCGGTAATAGCTTAGAAGAGCGGTGATATAGCTTACTAATACGAGTATATATTCTCTACTTTGAGATTCGAAAGTGCGGACCTCGGGTCGTACTCAATGCTAAATTTTTATTTGCTATACCATACCATCAGCACATATTTCTGCGCTGCTGCGCTGTCTATCACAAGACTCGCCACCACACACGGCCTTCCTCACTTCTCATCCAACCCTTTTTTTTTCTCTTCATATATAGCAATAGTGTAATTACCACATTCTGCCAGTGTCAAGTTTTCTTCGTAATAAACAATTTCAAAGTCTAGTATAGTCCAAAACGTATCCTATCATTGTCCAGACCCGTCGAAGTAAGTCAGAAGTCGCTTAGTAAAGCGATAGTAGGTTTACTGAGGACAGAAGAGGATTCATTTGGAAGCGCACGAATAACGCAATCTCTCGCTTTTATTTGATTATCACAAACATCATGCACGAAAAACACATAAAAGTTTAATAAACTGTCACTATTACACCATACAACGCCTAATTTATTACATATTTATTACAATTATCAAACAAAAACTCAATTCATCCAGTCCAATCCAGCCATTATCGGCCATTATTTATTCTTCAAGTCGTCAGTTTACCTGGCCGAAAGCCGTCTCACACTGCATTTCCCGATACGTGGTTACCATTCGAGATCTTGTCGTGGCAAATATGACCTTAGTTACCTTATCGGTGACTTTAGGTCTTTGACTCTTCCCGCAAAGAAATTTCCAGCATAGCTCTCCCTTTTCGCTGAGCAATTTTGAACTACATTACCTTAACGATAAGGAGTTCCTGCGCTAGTTAGTCGCCTACAGACGACACAGCCGGGAAGAACTACTTTACCCTTTATTTATTGGTAATTAACAGATCGCACATATTTTATTATCTTGTAATCAAACTTAAGTATTCATATACATACAAATCTTTCACATTATGACATTCTCATCCTTCACATCGTTGAATAAGCAACTCGCTCATCTACCTAATAGATTATAACTATTAATATTAAATTAGAGAGGGATGCCACGTCCCTACACATCCTTGGGGTATTAAGAAACTTGTTATCCAGTTAGTTGGCCCGGAATTTGATATCGTCAGCCTTGTTATAATGGTTAATGTGAATTGCAAATATAGCCAAATTGCTGGGAGGATTGCATTGTCGGGTCCTGTTAGGTAGATATTTCGAACTAGACATGTATGAACTAATACCGCAAGCGAAATATTATCTGTATATAACGGTTTAAACAAAAGAAAGTAAATAATGTAAACGTTTGATTTTTTTTCATTGAGCAGACAATGTGCATTCAATACACGAAAATAACAAGCATGGTGTTTACTCTACAAGGCGGAACAAAATGTTCTTAAATTTTCTTAAATATGTTAAGCGACTGTCTCCCTTATTTCCCTAGGTATTGCAGTAAGTACGGTATTCTATTTCGTCTACTGACTTATCCTTACCACCCAAAGGTTGCCTGGAAGAAATCGCTTTAGCGATAAGGTCGCCTGTCGCACTTCTAACAACCTGTACTTTATATTACTCTGTATGTTTTTGGTGTACAGTAAAGTCGATCTATTTATCTATCTACGGTAAATAGTTATCTACATATAGATAACTATTAATCTGTATATAATGTATGTATGTATGTATTTAATACTATTGTTTAATCGTGTCATATTATCTCATATATTTCTCTGTTAATATTTGTACTACGTACGTTATTGCATCGATCACAACTCCCTCCGTGTAGAGACAAGGGAAGTTCCCAGTTCAAATTCCAAGAGACCCTTTCATAAACCTTTAACGACCTAAAATATTATCTGCGACTTTTACTGTGCCTTAACCTTATCGTACCATATCTATACATACCATAAAATTATACCATAAGTCGGTCTTGCCTTTGATGAATATTGACCTCCTCTTCCAAGGCTCTCCACCGGCCACGGTCGTCCACTCTTCTCACCCAGCCACCACCGACGAACCTTTTCAAGTTATCCACCTGGCTAGTATACAATCGAGTTGTCCTACTCCATCGGTAGTCGATCCTGAGGCATATATGTATGTAATCTTAATATGTTTAAAATTCTTTTGACTAACCAGTTATTAGTTCCAATTTCTAGAAAAGAACTATACAATTTAAGCATCTACTTAAATTTTAACACTGGATGGTATTTAAATGGCAGTGGCTGAAGTAAACATACGTAAATATACGTATTTACATATTCAAAATTATCGAACAATCCCTGTTATTTGGAGCGGTATTATTTTATAAGTAAGAGAAAACGTAATTGGCCAAAGATCACAATACAGCCCTGTCAGGTGCAGCAGGTCGTCTGTCGTCTCCTTTGAATGAGCAAAGGAAATAAAGGGGAATGTAGGGATTACAAAAAACAAGTTTGTTTATACGTAACAATTACTTAATTAAATATAAGGTATTTTGGTTAAGCATAAAATACCCGTATATTATTGGATAAGACAATAAATAGCTCATGTGATAAAAGTTTTTCTACTTCAGAAGTAACGGAATTCACAACAATATTTAACAAAAACAAAAATATGTTAACAATAAAGATTTTATTTATTAAAATTAATTCTACGTATCAATAAAATGTGAGTTTTCATTATTTCCGACTCTAAAAGATTTGTGTTGCGTTTGTTATATTTCGTTTTGTTACAGCAATATTATTTTTAAATAATATGCAGTTTTAATTGATTTCCAGATTTCAGTAACAGAGTAATTAAAAACGGGGTAAATATATTAATATCTAATTTTACTTAATACTTAATATCTAATCTAATTAACTAATACTAGTAATGATTTTATACAATGTGCTGTTTTTATCTATTTGCTTCTTTAAATTGACTATATCAATGCATTATTTACAAAAAGAACATTATTAAAATATAGTAAAATATTAACTAATTACCCATGTTAAAATATTAACTAATTACCCATGTTAAAAATTCTTATATTATCGTTTACTATGAATTAATACACATTTATGTATATTTTATAATACTTATAATTAATCCGGTTTATAATTACCGTTCTCGATTCTAAATATATTTTAACGTCACTAAATATTTTGAGAAATCCAAAGAACTTTGAATTTCTCAATTGAACGTCAAAAAACAAGAATCTTTTTGACCATGAATTTCTTGTAAAACTATTTATTTTAGCAATTTGTTAAACCAAAGATAAAGTAAAACAGTTATATTATTACTTTATTTATCAATATATTGAGAATTAATAAATTAAAGATCAATTAAATGCTTGTGTCCGAAATTGAGAACTCCTTCGACCGAGTTTCGACTCTCGGTCGTAATTTGGTCCAATTTAACCCCAGCAAGACACAATTCTGAACATTCACCGCTAAAAAGCTCCATTTGTCGTGCACCTCGATTTCAGAACATTCCTCTTAAGATCTCCGAGAGTTTTGGGGTCGCTGGCGTCGATATTTCGAGCAAAGTTGAGTTTCGGAGTCATCTGGAGAGCAAGATTAAGCTTGCCAGTAAAAAGCTCGGTGTACTGATCAGGGCGAAGCAGTACTTCACTCTGGAGCAACGCTTGTCGCTTTATAAAGCTCAAGTTAGACCCCACATAGAATATTGCTCTGGGCCAGTGCACCGATATACCAGATGGACCCTTTTGGTTCCGTCCAACGACGTGCTGTCCGAATTGTGGACGATCCCATTCTCACGGGTGGTCTATAAGCGTGCAGCATCCGAAGAGATTGTGGTGGTTCATGCCCAGATATGTGATCGTCTATATATTTGAATCTATGTATAAGAGCTTAGTTACTTCATTACAGGATGACTTCAGTGCTTATGAGTATGAGGATAGTCTTTGTGGCAGATGTAATTAATTCAATCGCGTCCGATTATGCAAGTGTGCAATGTAGTGATGGTATTCCCAAAATAACAAGTCATATATTCACTTCGGCTTACTTTAAATGGGCCTTTAGGTATTTACGGAAAGGGGTCGTTAAGACCTCTAGAGTAGCTTGTCTCGAATTAGTAATGTACAAAGGCAAATTAGGCCTAGTAAGTGCCCCGACGCGCGTATATGACTGTTAATTGAGTCAATGGCAAAGCCATCTTGCTGCCCAAATCACTCTGGCATTTACGGGGATTTCCTACGGCCTGGCTCAAGGCTTCCACGCATGGAATTATGGGGCTCGAATTCAACTCCTTTTCATCGCTGAGAAGCGGTTAAATCAACACGTCCTAGGACATGGATAATTATAGGCGCACAAAGCTGCCTTGCCCCGATACCATGGTAAAGTTTTATATTATATGTATATATATCAGTTAGGGTTCTATTCGGCCGAATAGAGGTCGGAGTTGATTCGATAAGAGAGGAATGTGTGTTCTGATGCCCAGATTTGCTAGCTAGCCGCCGACAACCTTTGCACAGTTCAATTCTGACCCAGAATTGCGTCTTAAATTCAGGCCGATCTCAAGATCAGCTATGGCGATGGATACACAATGAAGATCCTTTTATCGTGTAGATGTCCATCGGAATCCACGCGAGGGAGCGTCTCTCGGTCTGCGCCTTTAGTGGTGTTAAGTTCCCACACTAATGCAAACTTAGTTCATATAAAATGTGCTATCCTTGACTATAAGCATTGAAATAACCACTGTCTTGCAATTTATTAAATATACTAAATGAATTCAGTATCCATATTTTGAGATAGGTTATGATCTCCAAATCTGTTATAGAGTAAACTAATACTTACGACAGCTCGGCCTCTCCATCTGTCTCGTGTCTTGTGTTCAATTTAGACCATCGGCTCAAAGTCCAATTATATATGCAATGTATGCTTGATATTAATTTCAAGACTCTATGATTACGAAAAGCTACATAGTGTCCGAGTATAGCTTGAGCTATTACTTGAGTCCTAGACAGAACTGGCTTTGTTCAATTAAGATCGGATAGAAGTTTGGTTTATCCATCTTTCAAGCTCAATTATAGAATTTCTAGCTTCGTGTATAATTCGTAAAAATAGCCTAGGCGTGTACTATGGGGTTTTGTGGATGAAACTTGTACTTATGTACTTTATTTATAATGTAATTCGCGTTCTGCGTGATTTTATGAACTGAATAATTATCATACTTTAAAACTCCATTTTACCTTAGCCAAATGGGGAAGGGAATTAACTCTAGACCATTGAAATAGCAGAAATATGAAATTAAGAATTATTTATTTCATAACCAAATTATAATCGAATCTGAGTTGATTATTTAGATTAGATGTGACCGATTAAAGTCACATCTAACCGAGTCCTTCTATTCCTAGGCTTTGTATATAGGGAAAAAGAAGACCCAAACAAAAAACCCTATATGCCGTATTACTTAATTCTAACACAATTATTTACACAAGACTTAGATCTATTCGTAATAAAAGAAACATACATAGTAAATTACACGTTTATTGTGTATGCGGTGAGGTGTTATTTAATTGAAGATTGAACTCTAGTTTAATCCAGGATAACCTGCCTGAATTTATGTCTGGCAATTGGCTCAGTACATAATGATATATATATGTATATATATATATATGTGTGTTGGTTTTCATTAATATCATTTTAATAGTGACTCGACATACATGAGAGTGGTTTTGTTTAGAACTAGAATAACATGATTATGTACTCAATTAATCATCATTTGTTACCAAGCACATTATTTTGGAAGACTCTTTATTGAGCTGGATTTTAGTATGACCTTTGGATATTTACACACCTCATCTCACACAGACATGATTTAAAACAGTTTATACACATTTATATACACATCTGCTCATAACTTTGTTCACATGTCCATAATTTAATGTATCTTTCATGAATCGTAAGTGCTGATCAATTCATTATATTTAATTAGGTGATTGTATGGGCTCTAATGGTATTTCTTACCATTCTCGTCTTTATTATTCGACGGCATCTGGTAAATAGGCATAATTATGGTAATTATTATAATACAAATATAAGAAATTGCTATCTCCCAATACGATCTGTGGTTAGTCAATAATTCATATTCCTTATCAGATATTATATCCATTGTCAAATAGCTTGTTTGTTTATGTTTAGCTACAAATGACAGTTAGTTATATAACACTGTGTACAAAGTTATGAGGCACTAAAATAATTATGATAGTTTGTACTTTACCAGACAACTTTTCTGGTCCAACTTATTTTATTATTCCCGCCTATCTTATACAAATTAAATTGGAAAACTTTCATTACTACTACACACACTATAAAGAACTATTATCTAGATCGGGCTAGCGTGAGCTAGTCAAGACTTCTATCTGGTTCCTTCAGGGAGCAAAAGCGCGCGAGCTCGACCAAGGATGAAACCGTTGTGTCCTCTCTCCTCATGTTCGTCTCAAGCGCAGCCAGCTCTCCAGCCACGCCCTGATGCTGCTCCTTGCCAATGGGAAAAAATCAAAGCCAGTTATTTGCTCCTGATTGGTCCGTATCTTAGCGTCACCGTGCCGCGTCTTGGCGCTAAAAAAAATTAGCGGCAGAATTCTCGCGATAATAATTTCTTTTGTGCGTGTCGACCCATGGGCCTTCTACACGTGCATGCAATCATTATTTACAAACTGTCTCCCCTTTATAAATTTACGACTTTTGTCAAGCATCAAGCAGAGGCGAATTCCATAGAATTTGTGTTACTAATGGCTCTCAACAGTGTAGCACTTGCACATTTTAAGATATTAACTCCGAATACAAGTTAATTTATCGTCGTTAACAACAACTCGATGGGTTGTCTAGACATCTTAACATTTATTTTATGCAGATGTTTTTCGGCGATGAGAGAAAAAAAGATAGGATTTGTTTTTGGCAACACAAAAACCTTCTTATTTTGAATTTTAAATAATGGCTAAATATCTCTCTAGTTGGCCATCTCAAGATGTTGCGCCTCTCTGCATTTTTTACCGCCTATATAATGGGGAATGTTCTAAAGAACTGTTAAATTTGATGTCTACTTCGGGTTTTTACCATCACACCGCTCGCCATCGTCGTGCGATTCATCAGCACTTCCTTGACATAGAGTCGCTGCGTACAGTGCGGTCAAAAATACACTCTATACCGCGAACCCGAAAATTGTGGAATGAACTACCAGCAGAGGTTTTTCCATTACGCTATTATATGGGGCTCTTCAAGAGAGCTGTGAACAGGATTCTGCAAGGTCGGCAGCGCACCCGCAAGCCCCTTGGTGTTGCAGGTGTCCATGGGCGGCGGTTACCACTTACCATCAAGTGACCCGTCCGCTCGTCTGCCATCTATTCTATAAAAAAATAAATAATAATACCTACTCCAGGAGTTGATGTGAATTTTCTTTCTTTATCGACATTATAATTAAAGAAAGACTCTCTCAGACATTAATGCGACTTGCACGTGACCGACTTTTCTTACACATTATCGATGATTATTCTACAAATAAAAAGAGAGGTTGGAATAAGCACAACAAAAGTTGACATTGATTATTTTGCCTCTTGAGGGTTTTCTGACATGTTTATTTTTAAAGGACATTTTACATTTGTTATTCATTCCAATTTTTGATATTTTGACACGTAGTTAGGGAGATAGCTTTTATTATATTTCTGACAATCTAATTTAATTTTTCTGACATTAGAAAATATATGAATTTTTTGTCTGTCTAGTTAAAGTGAAGCGTATAATTTTAAATCTTTATAAAATGGTTAGTGTTTGTTATCATAGAGAGGTTTTGGTACGAATGTAAAATATATCCGTGGGCTACATCTCATTATACAGGTTGTGTATAATGATTATGAATAATGAAAGGGCTTCGGAAGTTCGGAATGATTGCTGCCGTAGCGGATGGATATATTTATTTTAAAAGTATGTTCATTTCTAAAAAGAATTGTGCATTGTACAAGGTTTATGTACCAATTTTATCTTATTAGCAGTAAGAATTTTCAAATTAAATACTTTAAGAAATACTTGACTGTTTGACTTCTTTTTTTCATTTATATAATTACAAAGGAATCAGCGAAGCGTAACTACTGGCTCCATAAAAGGTGACATACTTTTGTTTAGTCAGGGAGCCTTTGGGATACTTTGTATAAGTATTAATTTAAGAGAATTAAAACTTTTCGAACTCTGAGATTTCTCTGAATTTCAATTATTTTGAATAGCGTTCTACAGGCCTTTCAATGTTTAGAAGTTGTGCAAATGTGCGTAGTTACAAGTATGTTCTGTTTCTAGTAATTTAATATAGAAACTGTTAAACTGTTCCTAATGTTTACCGTTCCTAATAATTAGATACCAAACGCGTTATGAAAATTAATGTAAATATCAAGGAATCCTCACTTTTATCCTAGAGTGAGGCATATAATATTCTCCAACTATAATTTTACTTATTAACCTTTCGAATGTCAAATTAGATTTCAAATAATAATAAAGTAGTCTTTCGAATAACTTAGATATCTTGAAATGTTATCAGCGCACTTTAGCCTGTTTATACCTGCAGAAACATCTAAAATTAAACATTGTTGAATCAGGTGTGTTACTATAATTCATTTGAATTGTAAAATACAATAAAAAAAATCCTCGGCATTTTGCGAAAAATATTGCTTTTTTCTATGGACTAAAGGTAATTCTTCACACACGAATCACCAGAGGTAGGTACTTCTATACTACTTTCTGAATTATTTATTAAAACAATTAATATAAAGGGGATTTTAGTATTAGCGTGAATTAATAATCGCCTTGGGGAGGATCAATTCGAAAAATATAACGACAATTCCAGTCCACGTTGTCCGAAATGTATACAAACATGGCGGCCGGAGGTAACTGGCACGGCCTGAAATTAAATAGTGAGATGGTACATAATTATTATTACTTACATATCAATAAATTGATTCATCTAATGCAAATTTGCATTAGATTTACAATTAAAAATGGTGACATATTTCATTAATTTGGTATTGTTTTCGGCAAATTGGATTAGAACGGACTATACGCATTTATCACTTGGTATTCTCGAATTCGACACATACTCGTATTCCGAGAAAACGAAAATCTCTATACAAATATGCGAACGAATATAACGTATAAGTAAACATTTAAGCATTTTCACAGAACCAATTAGTGGTTATCCAAAAGACTCCATAAACAGTACGTGTCCTGAATGTTAATCTATGGTTAAAATAAATTACTCCAGTTTTCTGAAATTAATACAAACTGTTCCCTTAACAGGCGGTCCTCTACAACATGGGACTCTTTAATTTTAGCTACTAACAAAGACAAAATTATCTCTCATATCGCCATGATTTGTTTGAAAGAACGAAAGGACGTTGTGGGTTCAGAGGAACCTTCTACTCATCAATGTAGACACAGGGAACAGTATTATGATATACCTATATAATCGCTAGTGTTTATAAAATACAATTAGTGTTGTTTCACTTATACCTAGATATATACATATATACCTACTTATACATACATATATCTATCTATAATATATATATATATATATATATATATATATTATAATATATATATATATATATTTTATAATATATATATATATATATATATTATAGGTTGGATAAAGGTTGCGGGCACCCGCTGGATGCAGGTCGCTGCCGATAGGTCTAAATGGCGGACAATGGGGGAGGCCTATGTCCAGCAGTGGACGTCCAAGGGCTGAGATGATGATGATGATGATGATATATATATATATTGTAAATAAATAAATCACCAGTATTCGTAACAGTGCCTGGTTATAGTGTATAATATGTATATATAGTGTATATATATGTGTACACTATAACGTAACAGTTATAGTGGTTTTTTAAAATGGATAATTTTAACCCGGGTATTTTCACAACATTCAGTAAAATAATTTGCCATCCACTATAAAAAGACATGAAACAAATGCCCTAATCTGATTTACTATTAAATACGAGTACCATACATGGGATCCATCCATCCGATTAACGTTGTAAATGGTAGGTTGCGGTCCTAAAATAATATTATCATTGCGATTTAGGGTGAAAGGAAGGCCGTATTTCCGTTACCGGAAAACAAAAATATGTGATTTGTATTCAATAATACACGATTGTTGTAACATCTCCTTTTCTATTGATCTATGTCAAAATGTAACTAATTATGATAATGTGTGTAATTTTTACATGACTGTAATTGGAAATGGAACACACATCATCATAATATGTACGAGTATATCCACACAGTAGTAACTAGATGAGAAAAGTAGAAGATTGTGTGCAATATATACAGTGGCGCCCATAGCCAGAGAAGCCTATATCTCTCCACTCTTCTGTTTCTCACCACTGCAGAATATAGGTCTCTCTCGTGGCTTGCCACTACACTGCGGCTTATCCAGTCACTACAGACGAATTTATTCAAGTCGTCAGAGCACCTGATCCGAGGGCGTCACATTTACATGTCCCGGTATGTGATCTCCATTCATGAGCTCGTCTATCTTATCGGTTATTGGTCCTGAGACAGATATGGCCTACTCTCTACTCTTCAGCATAGCATTTCTTCTTCGTTTCGGGTTTTGTTCAGCAAAGTGACTCTGAGTATAGATAGATATTTCTGTCACTCGCTGAAAAAAGCTAGCTCGGAGAAATTGTATATACTGACTTATATTTATTTATTTATATATACTGTATTATGTATATATTTATATATAATTATTATTATATATACTGATTTCGTCATATTTATTTATTTTAAATCGGTTTCTAAATATCTAAAGGTAGGCTAAGCGTCCGGGGTGCTAAATGTAAAGTTTGTCTTTGTGACCAGATGTTGGCAAGTATCGAGAATGTCCATAGGCGACAGTATCCACTTACCACCAACTGGACTGTCCGATCGTTTGTCTCCTACTTTCTATAAAAAAAATGTAAAACCTTCCATACTACTAAATAGGTTCTTATATCTGACATATGATTGCAATAAAAGAACATACAATCGCGTTCAATAAAAATGACAAACGAAGTCATCCATCATAGCACCGCTTATTATTTGCTAAGCTTCGTGGTTTACATTCGTCACATGACGAATGAAGTGACTTAGATCTGTCATATTTCTAATGTCATATTTCTTTATTTCTAAGGCCTTGTCGCAAAATAAAATCTTTGCGCAGGATTTTCTTTTTCAATAGCCTATAGTGTGTTCAACTACAGATCAAAGGCTTCCGATATGGAACTAAGAAGCTTAAAAAACTGTTTAAGAATAAAGTGAGATGTAGTTAACCAAGGTTAAACATATTTGTATTTAAAGGCCGTTAAGAAGCCGTGGCTTCGTACGGGTGAGATACCATTTTAAATTTTATTAATATGAATTGGCCCCATGTTAAATCCTTAAACAAACCCTTAAGTCACGATTAAAGTAGGATTTATGTGCGTATGAACGTATTCACGCAACATATCGACTGTCCCATATCAAAACCTAGTACTTACTAGAACCACTTAAAACCACTTGGTTTTTAATAATTTTTATTGGAGAGACCAAAAACATTCAAGCAGCCAAATAATAATATAAAAAGTTAACATACAAAGATCTTTATTACCTACACACAATACAAAACATTAGAGATATCATGCCTAAAATGCAATAATTAACTCATGATGGTGTTTTAATTTTTTATTCGCGATATTCATATCTTCAAAAATACGAAAGATTTTAAAATGGGTGTTTTTGCATTGTTTGGAGGCTAGCTTTGTAAATCAAATTGCGTCAAAAAACATTTTTTTTCTAAATATGTTCCTTACTGGGTTTTGATATGTAGCTGCCGACGTATTCGCAATGTTTATAATAAAGAAGCAAGGGATATTGGCGGATTCGCTTTTTCAGTGATTTAATAGGTTTAATTACATGTATATATATATATATATATATATATATAATTTGTCAAAATAACCATGACCAGTCCTTTTGTTTCACCCACTGCTGGATATGCACCTCCTCATTCACATTGTCTGATGCACGAAAGATTTATGGCCTTAAAACGCAACATTGCTCAAGCGGCTTGGCGAGTCCACCCTTTTAGAGGTGCTCAGAACTTCTGGCGGCTTTGTTATCTCTTAGTCGCCTTTTACGAAGCCAAGATTTAAAAATGTATGTGGTGTCCGCCTGCTTCACACTATCTATTCCAGTAGGTGTTGTAAAATTACCACAAATTATAAAGATTTATTTAATTAACGTTTATAATATCAATTACGTGTCGTCGGAGAATTCAATATTTTGCCTTCAGCTATCTACATTCATCTATTCCAGCTCTCTCACCATTCCTCACCTTCCACCTCACCTCACCTCACTTTCCATTAGAACTATGTCTAATAATAAAAAAATTGAGTACCTACCTCTAAATTCTAAAGGCCACACTTAAAGGCTTTGTTCATGAAATTCATGAATTTTGTAATTAAACAAAGAATATTTAATGCTTAGATGCAAAACATTCTTGTTTGCAATTCATAGAAGTTTCAAATGATTTCGAGTGGAATATTTAAAGCTCAAATATCGGTAGAATATAGACACACGAGTTTGTTATTTATCCGGGAAATAAATATGGAGAAGGTATAATTTTTGTGTTAATGTTAACAAACTGTAGCAGTCATTTGTAACAAAACATGAAATAATGTACAGTATGTCAGATCTTGGATTAACTACAGATACGGGATTTTGTGGTACTACCACTTTTTTGATTGACCAATTTTTTGACCCAAGAGGTTAACCTTATAATATGACTCGTAAATACCATTTAAATTTAATAATTGTTTGAAATTCTCTCTAGTTTAAAGTTGTATTTTTAATAACAGAAAAACAATAAAATAAATATTATTAAACAATAAAATAACAAATGTTAAATTTAAATAACGATCATCTGTTACGATTAATAAATAAAACGGCAACACGGCGTCTTACTTTTATGTATAAAAGTTTTCCTAAAAGCGTCAATCATTTAACATTAGGTACGAGTAGGTACAGAAATACTGTTTTGTACGAAATAGCGAACAAGAATATCGAATTAAAGGACCGAGAAATTTATAATCGCAAAAATTCCAACTGTCTGTGTAAATGACATAATGCCTAATGTCATTACATATTTTCTGAAAACTTCATAATGAATTCAGAAAGAAAGAAGAATTCCCGAAACGGAATTTTGAGTTAATAATTAACTTAAATTAAAACCAGCATAGCAGCTTCAATGCGTATTTAAAATTCTTTGCCGACTAAGCTATTGGCAAATTTGACCAATGTGAATACTCTTATAGTTACATACTAACATAATAAAAAAAATAAGTAAGTTATCTTCATACTAGATTTTTTTTGTGCAGGGAACGAAAAACAAGCGCCATGCAGCGAATATGCAAAAAAATTGTCACATATTGTTAATATTAATTATGTGAATATTTGCTACAAGTTTAATATTTAATAATGGTCACGGGTAATACTTACAAAACCAGCTTTTTTGATCAATTGGAAACTAAACGACACATAATACGGCGTTTATTTAGTGTTAAAAATAAAATTATTATTTGAGATATTGGTCTATTTTTATCTACTCTACTCTAAGATTAATCTAATCTATTAAAGTATATAGTTATTAAAGTATACATCTATTAAAGTATATTAAATTATATATATAGTATATATTAAAGTATATTAAGCTCTTAAAGTATTTAAGTATTATCTTAATTTTAAATATTAGGTATACTCTAATACAGGGACATTAGTTGTTTAACCATTGGTTAAAGCACCTGACCATTGACCTTTTATTCTATTCAATCGTTTGATTTTCTGCCCGCTACTCGAAAACACCGAAATAGTTCTGACATTTAGTATAAAACTCATAATTTTCTTAACAGTAGGTAATAAAAATAGAACATTCATAAGCATACGAAAAAAGAAGTTTAGATTTTCAATTAAATACGAAAATATGTTTCTTATATTCGGTTTGTCCATACATTTTCACCGAGATCCTTTTTCAGCGCAAAATTTATGTCCTTCCGAAGATCAGTCTATTAATCTTGTTACCATGTCTAAACGTACACGAATCTCTAGAAAAAAATATTCTTACTGTACTAGAATATCGTTCCATTAAATCATTGGATACCGTTATCCCAATTTCCCCCTGTCCTACAGAATGGTTATTTATAACTCTTTGTAACCTGTACCACAATACGGATAAATAGTACAGTATGTGGGCATTACAACGCGCCTGACCACGATACTAGGTCACAATTACGCGTCACTGTACGGGCCTTTTCCATGGTAGTCGATCGGTAGTCCGTCGCACCTGACAGGTCACATGACATTTTCCAATATTTAGATGAAAACGACACTGTGGTTTTATTGAAATATTGCAATAGGAATTATGAAAACATAAGGTAACAAAGATTATTATATCAATTTTCAATTGTCACCCACTAAATTGACCCACTAAGTCACCCCCTTCCGAATTAAGTTGATAATAAAAATTATAGAAATTTCTAAAACTTCGTTGTACGTGAAATGAAGCTCCTCTTAATGCGAACGTTCATGACGCAAATTTAGGACACACATGAGTTGCATTTCTAGCTTACAAAGCTAGATCACTTACTGTTATATGTTGTGCTTATAGTTACAAAGATTTATTTCTTTTTCGCAAAGTTATTATTTATTATCTGCGAAATTCGAGTATTGGAAATTCTTACAATTCAGGTAATGGTACTTATTTAATCTCACCCTTTTCGAAAGGAATATGTTGTGACATTAAAAGCGTACAAACTGCTATGTACTATTTACCGGATTAGCCGCATGTAACATTTTTACATGAAAATATTTCCAATAAATTGTAGTTCAAAAGTGAACAGTCATTTATTTGTATACGGCAAAAATATGTACAATTTGATTGTTTCTTAGAAAAATATGACCCCGTTTCAAACACGATCGGTATGTAATCGGTATGTATTTCTAATTGAAGAAAAAATACGACAAATAGTGGTATCTTTACTCGTACCGTGCAACACTGATCTTCACCTTTATAGGTCAAACTCCATAGTCAAAATCAAATCATCTCAGAACACATTTCCTTTTATTTTTTAAATCATATTTGTTACATTATTTGAGAAAGGGGACCTTGTTGGTTCTATTTTCCCAGATATTTTTTTTATTGTAAAAATCTTCTTTTAATATCCAAACGGTACTCTATACAATACTACTTGTTTTCTAAGACATTTACTAAAACAAAGACCTCGACAGCACTTGCGAATTGGAAGACAGATTTTGCCAATTCCTTACGTTTAAAAAGACAAAAGTTGACTAAGTATTTTTTAGAACTTTACGAACCTTAACCAACAACAAAATAATTCATGTAATTACTAATTATTAGGTGCTTATGAAATGACCAAATTGATTACTTGCCATTTGAGTTTAGATATCTTCTGTTCTAATTCGAATTTCAAAATAAAACTAAATACCTCTAATAGCTACGATGTTCTTATTTCAAAATCAGAATTTCATTTGTTTTTCTGTACCTAAATATTGTTCATGTCATTGTCTTGAAAATAAAATGGATAAAATGAAAATTCGTGCTATTTTTGAATATGAGTTTCGTCGCGGCACCAACGCAACTCAGACAGCTCACAATATCATTAGTGTGTATGGGCCAAACACCACAAACGATCACACCGTACGTCGATGGTTTGAACGCTTCCGTTCTGGAAATTTCGATATTAAAGCCCCGCGGACGACCTACGACCGAGGTTAATAACGATAAATTAAAGGCTATAGTGGAAGGAGATCCACCTCAAAGTACAGTTGTGTCAGCAACAAGTTTTGATTAATAACTAAGAAAAAGCTACTGGTATCAGTTTGGTAACAGGACCCTGTGTCGGTATTATCCACTACAGTTTCTTGCGAGCCGGTTAAACGATTGATGCAGATGTGTACTGTAAGCACCTGCAGACGATGATGCAAAAAGCTGGCAACAAAGCAAACTAAGTTTGGTCAATTGCTCATCTCCACTTCTTCTTTATGATAATGCCCGCCCTCAGACTTCTCATACGACAGTTTTGAAACTTCAAGAGCTGGACCTGGAGACTCTCCCTCACCACCATACTCACCGGACCTTGCCTCGACCGATCTCCATTTCTTTCGAAATTTGGACAACCTTTTGCAAGGAAAAAAGTTTCATTCTGAAGTAGCTGTGATTAGGGCTTTTGAAGAATTCATTGGTAACCCCCCCTCACTACCCGTGAGGTGGGGAAAGTGTAGATAATATGGGTCAATATTTCGACTAACATAATAAATACTTTTATAACAAAATTTATTTTTTCAGTTTCTCATACAAATCGGTCATTTCATAGGTAACATATGAAGCACCTAACATATTGGCGTTGAAATTTTCACTATTTTTTTTAACTTTCATCGATGTAATTTTGGAACTTCGGAACCGATTTATTCCATCTACGAACTTCACCGTGATTATATACCTAAACTATTTTTGTGTCAAATTTAATTTCAATCCATTACAAAATTTGCTCACCATATTTCTTTCTCTTCTCATATATATTTATATATATTTCTCATAATATGTATTCTCATATGTTTCTCCACAAACAAATAATATTTACAAGTAATAAATATTGAGACTAATGAAATGTTAAAAAAAAATCTAATTGTTTATCGCTTAATTTTAAAATCAGAGTGTTGTGTGGTGTCGGCCGACTATAGAATAGCACCATCCTATCTCTTCCTAGGTATCGTAACAGGCGATTAAAAGACTAAGGGAGTATGGGGCTAGTAAGGACTAAGGGGCAAAGCCGCTATCACAAATGCTGAGGAACTACACCACCTCTAAAAGAATGGACTCCAACCATCCCTCATGCACAAAAATGTGCATGAGGATGCCCATGTCCAGCAGTGGATACTGAAAGGGCTGGCTGCATTGTAATCTTAAAATCAAATGTTTGAGCATATTTCTGTTAAAACATAATCTTGAAACAACGAAATTTGAAATTCAATAATCTTAACCAAAGACAGTAAGTTCATTTTGACATAACGTCCATTTGCTCAGATAACGTCACATTTTATTCAGAATATTATAGCTATCTATTTTCAAATAAAATTTTATTCATCGCCTAGAGAAGTTCTCTGCAGTTTGTCCTTTTGTATTTTACTATTCCATTGAGCTCTAAGACAACTCCACGTCCCGCTTTCCACCTATCTTCAGTAACACCATTTTTATTGCGACATAAAGTATTTCATAGCTTTATCACTTCTGAACCGGTTAAGAAATACGCGAATTCATAAACAAGTGCATTAAAAGATTCATTACCGTACTGAAATGATGTAAAGATGAAATAAAAATGTCGTTTCGAGGATTATGAAAGGGTTAACATTCTGGAAAATTCTTTTTTAGTAGCGTTTGGTTTTAATTGACTCTTGTCTTATCTATAGCATAATGGGCGATGGAAAATATCAAATTTCAGTCATTGTAACAGGATAGAAAGGTCTTACGGAATCAAAAAACTGTCCAGGTTTCCGTGGGCTCCTAGGTACCGAGGATCATGCTTCAAGAATCCACTCGGTCCTAAGCCCGATGTACCTTGTTTTGAACATAATAATACATAATTGGCTGCTCATTCGCCACCTTCATTCTATAAAAAAATCTACACATAACTGCACTTAGCGATCTAGAATAGAATACGACACTAATTTCATCGTGTATTTATTCATCGTGAACATATTGACATACACGATAAATTGAGTCCATGTTTCTATGAACGTTAAATCATTTAATTCTACAATACTTGTGTCAATGTGATCGACTGTATTTAGTTTAAATTAATCAACGACTGCGTCTACAGTATTATTACACAGCGAACAAGACTTCTCTTTGAAAAGTAATTAAAACGAAATATTTTGAATGAAAACTCCAATTTGAAAGAAAAAGGAACTCTTGTAATCTACAGTTAACCGCGCAGACGAAACAACTTTTTTTATATAAAAAAGAGGAAAGATTAGACATGTGTAGTAATAGTTCACTGATGTGATTTATTTCACTAATTCACACTCAATTTGGTGATAAAATTCACCTAAAGGTTTGTGTCAGTACTGTCAATACTTTAGTAGATCTCAAAGACTCGCCTAGGCTTTTTGTCTCCAATGCTTTTAGTAGTTCTCAAATTTCGTTTAGTTCGTTCTTCGTATGTATTGAAAGCGAAGTGTCAGTCATAGAACGTGCGAGCATACTATATGTTGTTCGTTATTTGTATTTACTATCACTGTAGCTTTTGAGAGAGTTCAATAAACTATTAGTTCGCGAACTTGAAGTGAATATAAAACCTAATTCCGTCGGAAGGAATTAATTTAGTACTTCGCTCACAATGAAATGACACACGCCTAAGACGGTCATACCATCCATCTTGTGGTAAATAACATCGCTGTCCATGGACACCTGCAAGTCGAAGTCTTCGCTTTAAAGGGTCAAGGACTAGTGTATAGAAACGAGTGCCCGACTAAGTACTAAGCAGCTTTTTTAATTAACAACTACTGAATCATCAATATTTAACACGCTGTCTTTGACCAACGAAGTTTAACACGGGTCTTTTTTATAGAAAGAAGACGGTAGATGAGTATACAGTTCAGCCGGCGGTAAATGGATACTGTCGCCCACGTACATCCGCGATACATATCAACGAGAAATGGTTGGGAAAATTGGGAGAGATAGGATAAGATGGAAATAGGTTCCGGCTTATCTCAGTTACTACCGAAACATGTACGTACGTACTTTAAGCAAATAGGATAAATAGGAAATGAACATTTCACAATAGTCTTGGTGAGAGAGGGGTGGGGTGGGGGGGTGGGGTGGGGTAACATGGTCAGATAATGTTGAGGCGGGAATTATTATGATAGTGCTTTTGAAAACTCCTGTCCACTTCAGGGCCGCGAAATCACAGCCTCAGCTCTACTTTTATTCCTATACTATCCCTAATAATAATTAAACTCTAGTGCGGCAATGAATACCAATCCGAGGACCTTTATTCGGTTCTACGGGACCCCTGAGACCAAAATCTCGTACACTTTTATTATTATGGTAGACTTAATTGTGGACACGACTAATGACCCGCGTAGAACAAAATTGTTCTTATCCCGTTACTACCAACAAAGGGTTTAATTAGCATTTGTTTAAATTTAAAAAAATATATAGTTTATCTCGCAAGAACACAGGTTACAAACACGGTGTTTAAGTACATATCTGTATATATGTACTTAACACCGTGTTTGTAACCTTTATTAATAGACGATCAAAAAAATCTTACAATTATATATTCATTACTACGTTTATCATTAGTGACTACATTATCATCATTACATCATTAAAGTGTCGTAGAGTAAACAACATATTAAGAGTACGGAAGGATTATGCGTGTTCCGTGGCCCGACATTATTATTTTTTATACAGAGTTAAATAAAATATACAATAGGTCAAATTAAAAGTTCTTGGAACTGGCTACTGTACAATACGATAGAAAAAAACAAATTCTAATTTTGAAAATGGAACTCTTTGTTTGTCAAACGCCATTCAATTTTCAAAGATGTAATTTGTATTTCTGGCGGCAATTGGAAAATTAACAGTTTGCGGAAAAAATAATTTAACAAGAGAACATTTTCGTTCAATGATGAGTTTCGTTGCGGTCTAAACCAGAATCAAAGTTCTGACATACTTAAGTTAGCATTTAGTGATGAAGTTATATCCTGTGCCACTGTTTATAACTGGTTCAGTGAATTTAAACTTGGTCGTACTCACCTCAGTGAGAATGTTAGAGAATGTCAGACATGTCCTGCGACGGCGCGCGCCGGTGACGGAGGGAAACATCAAAATTGTGCGGCTCATGATTGAAGCAGAAAAGCGAACGACATATCAGCAGATACGTATGACTGATAATATAGTCATAAAACGAAGGCATCGTTAGCTATTAGTATGAGTCAAGTTCAAACTATTTCACACGATCACCTACGGTTATGGAAGTTTTGTTCTAGATGGATTCCTCACAAACACACTACCGAGTAGAATGGTGTCTCCAAACGCTTGAAAACTTGAAACTCTACTGCAATTTACGTAAATTTTTGCATTTGAAACTCGCCAAAGAATCGTTAAAGATGTCGATTCCTTTTATTTCCTGAGGTAATGAATTATAAAGTTGCCGTACGAGTATATCCAGTAGGCATAAGCTTATGAATTGAACTGGATAAAAAGAGGTCACAAGCAAGCATATACTCCATCTGATTTTAAATGTAACAGAGTAAGCAAAAACTTTTAATTTCTTGTTCTGATTTTCTTTAAACCATTTTACAGCACGTTGTTCACATTAATTTCAATCTCAGTAAGTTTCTTAGCAATAAATATTAATTACCTTCCGATGTTAATACTAACTTTTGTAACCGCTCACTGTCCGCGAGGGACCTTCTTCTGCTCTAACAAAAACAAGTTTATTACAAAGTTAAAGTTGTTCACTTACTGTGTTAAAAAGTTTTTTAATTTAATACATATTTATATTTAATTCTAATCCAATAATAAGAATAAATACGGATATTTAGCGACATGCATTGTCTGAAGATTCATGTTAAGTTTGTCTATATAACAGGCAATATAAAGAAAACTTTCTTCTAGAACTTTCTTTTAGAAATCTTTAGAAGTACTTAATTAATTTTCAGAAACCCTTCCCACTCGTATATGAACAAACATACGAGTATATATATTTTTTTATATAAACTCTATTTAATCACAATTTTAATCAATCAAATCTTGTCAGTACAAGCTTAAAAGCTTAAGAATATGGTAAATACTATAACAAAGTACATACAAAAATTACCTTTATTATAAGATCAGAAAGAAAGACGTTATAATTAAAGTAAGAGCTTAAAACAACACCTGTATATATAAACAAAGAACCACTGCGTATACAAGGTGGCACTATTAAAAGCGACACTCCATCGTAAAAACTAGGTAGGTACTTTGCAACATTACACTGGACGAGAGTTCACTGATAGGGTTTACACAAAGATTTAGAAATATTTTATTGTATATTTATAACAAAATAGATATTAAATCTTTATACATACATACGAATAATATAATAAAAATATTACATTACATATACACAATAATATATTAAATAATATTCGAAATTAAATTAAGTTTTAATTTTTTTTTCCAATTTATGAATTTTATATAAAAATTCATACAAAAGTAATTGTCAGATGTAAAGTAAGCCCATCGTTTATGTCTCTTGTCTTTGCTATTTTATTAGAGTTCATCCAATTATAATCACCAAAATAAATAATTATAATTTAAATAATTACTTTCTCGCGGTTATTAGGAAACGCCTGGGCCCGACAATAGGACGCTATTGGCTTATATTGAATTCTCATTTACTCCCGAAATTGTGTGTATTAGTAACTTTATTTTCTACTTAAAATATTACTTAAAACTTTGTTACTATTACCATATTATCAGTTCATCATCATCATCATCATCATCTCAGCCTTTAGACGTCCACTGCTGGACATAGGCCTCCCCCATTGTCCGCCATTTAGACCTATCGGCAGCGACCTGCATCCAGCGGGTGCCCGCCACCTTTATGAGGTCGTCTGTCCATCTAGCAGATGGACGTCCTCGGCTTCGTCCGCCGGTACGTGGTCTCCATTCGAGAACCCTTCTGCCCCATCGGCCATCGGTTCTTCGAGCTATGTGCCCTGCCCACTGCCACTTCAGCTTGCTAACCCGAGAGGCTATGTCGGTGACTTTAGTTCGTCTACGGATCTCCTCATTCCTGATTCGATCACGTAGGGAAACCCCGAGCATAGCCCTCTCCATAGCTCGCTGTGCGACAGTGAGCTTATTTATGAGGCCCATAGTCAGAGACCACGTCTCGGTGCCGTAGGTCATCACTGGCAACACACACTGGTCGAAGACCTTCGTCTTCAAGCACTGAGGTATTTTGGACGAGAAGACGCTGCGTAGCTTCCCGAACGCTGCCCAGCCGAGTTGGATTCGTCGATTGACCTCTTTCTCGAAGTTGGACCTACCTAGTTGGACCGTTTGGCCTAGGTAGACGTACTCGTCAACAACTTCGAGAATCGAGCTCCCAACTGAAACTGGGGTGGGCACGACATGGACATTCGACATGATTTTCGTCTTGTCCATGTTCATTTTAAGGCCCACCTGTTGGGAAACTCGATTGAGGTCTCCGAGCATTGTGCTAAGATCCTCCAGCGATTCTGCCATGACCACGATATCGTCGGCAAATCGAAGGTGAGTGATGCATTCGCCATCAACGTTGATGCCGAGTCCTTTCCATTCCAGGAGCTTGAAAGCGTCTTCCATCGCATTGGTGAAGAGCTTCGGAGAGATAACATCTCCTTGTCTCACACCCCTCTGCAATGGAATCGGCTCCGTGCTCCCTTCCTGTACTCGGACTGACATGGTGGCGTTGTTATACAAACACTTCAACACTTCGATATACCGATAGTCAATATGGCACCGCTGGAGGGACTGTAGCACTGCCCAAGTCTCGATCGAATCAAAGGCTTTCTCATAGTCCACAAACGCTAAGCATAATGGCAAGTTATACTCCTCGGTCTTCTGTATAACTTGCCGCAGCGTATGGATGTGGTCTATGGTACTATAGCCTTTTCGGAAACCGGCTTGTTCGGGAGGCTGGAAGTCATCAAACCTGCGCTCGAGACGATTCGTGATAACCCTCGAAAACAGCTTATAAACATGGCTCAGAAGCGAGATGGGCCTATAGTTCTTCAACAAGGTCTTGTCACCTTTCTCGAAGAAGAGCACCACCACGCTTCTGTTCCATGCCTCCGGCGTAATACCTTCGAGCAAGACGGAATTAAAGAGCTTCTGAAGGACTTTCAGTACCGGTGTTCCACCCGCTTTCAGAAGCTCTGAAGTGATTCCGTCCTCACCCGGCGCCTTGTTATTTCTGCCGTTGTAGACGTATATGAGTGAATGAAATTCAGTTATTAATTTACTCTTACCTCCGAATGAGTGAAATTTTATTCAAATCCGATTAGAGGTATAAACGTGTAACAGTAAACCAATTTTCACATTTGCATTTTAATTATTCTATGTTGTTGAGGGCAATGTGGACTCTAGATTCATTCTAATAAGGTAGTGAATCCAGAACATTGAACAAGAGCAAGATATTTGGGTTAATTAAAATTTTAATAGGTAGCGAGAAGTTAGGCTGGTTAAGCCGAATATATTTTGCTTGTTCAAGTGGACATTCACCTTCTTTAATATATTTAAATCCTTACTGCACTGTCTCAGCAACCTAAAATAGTTTCCATTATTTTTAAAGGCATTTAGTATTTTCTCCAGCAGTAGAGAGACATAGACTGATGGTATGGTATAGTATGAAATTTAGTATTTTTAACTTAATATTATTTTTAATGGCCTTACTGTTCCCGTGGTGCAATGCGACACGCAGAGTTATTATTAGAGTTTGTTTTTTATTCTCTTGTTTATCATTTATTCCTTGTTTATTTATTTATTTACTTACGCTTTATTATTTTAACAAAAGGCGGACTTAATGCTAAAAAGTATTTTCTCCTATATAATGATGGTGTGGTAGGAGCAAGTGAACAACGATATATTATAAAGTAAAATTTTAATTAATAAAATATACAAATAATATGTAATAATTAACACTTAAAATATACATGCATGCATATACATATATGCATGTATATGAATACATGTATACATATATGTTTATGTATACATATATATGTATATCTTGCTCTGTTGAATATACTTATATTTAATAGGCTGTAGTTAAATAAATATTTTTCCTTTCTTCTTTCTTTCTATGTTTGCTAATTCCCGAATCATTTTATGCGTAGTTATGCATTTTTTGACAACCCTAATTTTACCGTAGCTGTTTACAGGAAACTTGAAGAAGAGATAGTTGTGTTCTAATTACTAAGGATATAATAAATGATGCTCACAGACCGTAGATTAACATGAGAAAATCAATAAATGTGTACTTTAATTTGAATTACGAGTAGGTACGCTACAAAGATAACTAAACAAAATGTAACTCCTAATAGTCCTAATACATAGTTAAATTTCTTTATTAGCGAAACATAAGCGGTTGTAAGGCTTGGGAGATAACTACGCTTAACGTTGGAAACATATTCATATAAAATCTCGAATCTGCAACATTTATCCAAATTAAATAAAAACATATAATTTTTTATTTCATTCGGATATTGATTACGATTGACTACAGTTTCCTAAATTAACGTACCAATATGATATACAGTAACACAGTTTACAGTAACATACGTTCAGTGAACACACATTTGACAGCTGACAGCTTGTCAAACTATACCAATATTTCACATGCATAGACCTACATATTATAATATAAGTATCATAACAAACTTTCCTTATAAATTGCTTCCTCGCATCGTGGGCCAACTTCCTAACTTCTTGGCGTCTCTCAAACTAAACTATTGCGTTTTATACAAGGCGAAGAAACCATAAAGATCCTATGTAAAATGAAATAGTGGAAACTATGAATTGTCAAGGAAGTATAATAAAAATCTTAGTTAATGAACGAAAAATAAATAAATACTTATATTTTGCAAGATAACATTTTGTATGTTGGTTGTATTTTGTATGTTGGTTGTATTTTGTATGTTGGTTGTATTTTGAAGGTGCTTATTGGCGCCTCTTTTTTATAAATAAGGTATGTGGTCTATTCTAAGATCGAATGTCATTTGTCTACTCAACTTTTTATTTTTGTATTCAAACGTTTTGAATTGTCAGTAAGCTGATATAGAGCAATGTATAAAGTAAACAGAAGTGTCATTGTGATACGATCTCGATGAAAATACGCGATGGAAATGCGACAGTGTTGTCGCAATGGATTTTTAAACGAGACTGTCTTGAAGTAAATGCGCTTATAACAATGAAAGCATGTCACGCTTCTAGGAATATTGTATTTTCTATTCGATCCTTAAACATAACCTCTGTATACAAGGAAATGAATGAATAAATAAGATTTTTAATCGTTATAAAACAATACCCACAATTGGTTTAAAACAAATGGTTTAAAACATTAAGCATTTAATTCTAAGATGGCTATAATTTAAGGGCTTTAATTCAATTAAGGTTGTGTTTGTGCAGGCTGCAATCCCACAGCCGCTGTACATACTCGACTGGTCAAGTTACCCCAATCTCAGAGAAGACTACTGTATGATGTACTGAATTTCCCACTTTATCCTATTCCTCCAACGTATGTACGTGTTAAGGTAGTGAGCGAGATATGCCACAGCGTGTTCTCATCCCATTCTATCCTTTCCCTCCCCATTTTCGTAAGTCTGTCTCCAAAATCATTCCTAAATCTCCAAAGGTAAAAATGTGCATCCGGGGGCGTGCCAACGTTTGTCATTCTGGACTGATGTTGGCATATATCACAGATGTCCATGGGTCCATCCACTTACCAGCAAATAGACTGTCATGTTCTTTGACACAGATACCAAACCTTGCTGATAACCTAGCCTTAGTTTTGGATAATCTGCTTTCAAAACCCCCTCTCTCCTTCCACATCGCCTTAAATTCCATGTTACAGTCCTTAGTCTTCGGACGTTTTTAGAACTATTCTTTAAGCTCAAAATTTTCACCAATAATGTACCGTTCGTTTGTGTATGGAGTTAGGGCTGCACACATCGTAGATATTCTGTGCCGAAATAATACGAATTTTCAATTTATTGGTGATGCTGCATTATATAATACAAAGTTCCAAGCCCAAAAGACAGAAAAACAAATTCTTTTGAAATGGAATAAAATCCCCTTAATATAAAACAAATTTGAAATTGGAATACCAAGTCAAATTAAATATAACTAAACTCCAAATGTCGAGGAAGGAAAAGTGCAATTTAATAGGTACCTAATAAATGTTCTTATAGTAAAAACATATTTATGTGGTGCATGGCGAAATTTGATAAGTCAAAATCAACTGTTCTCAAGGACCGTTCTCGAAGTTTAAAAATTTAATATTTGTGCTTTTCCTTTGAATATCAAGATGTCACTTTAATGCTGAAATCAATTTCTCTGAAGTTATCGAGTATTGAAAGACTTATTTTTTATTGTAAATCCAAAATGATACATGTCAGAAACTTTTTAATTTTCTAAATCGCAAGGTTTTTTTTTTATTTATTTATATGTAAACTATATATGTACTTCGTGCCCTTAAACCTGCAAGTTTTGTGGTGGCACTGTACATTCTTATTAAAATTAATTACAAAGAGTATCATTAATTGCTGGATTTATTATTATTTATCAACTTATTCCTGCCGTGCACGGATATTAAGAGTACGATAACTTGTAATCTCACTTTCCCACTATAGATTCGTGGCACGTGTAAAGTACTCTTCTGAACTAACCGCGTGCCAAAATTATGAATGAAGTGCCAAGTGGGCGTGCGCAATGTGGAAAATCAGTTTTTGTAACGTAGTCACACATCGATTCACTATCGATGCCTATCAATCGTTATCTAATGTTTAATTAATTAGCTCACGTCAAGAGGGCTTTGTAAATACCATGCTCCGTCGACCACATGCGATAAACGGTGCCATGGAAAAGGCTCTTATAAGGTTGTCGAGCTGTAGAAATTTGCGGCAATCGTATTTTGGATTTCGCCGCCGATTGTACCCCACGTTAAACAGGTTAGTTAAGAATTTAGTTTTAATAGTTTACAAAGGACATATCATTCAGTTTGGTCCAAAAAACTGAAAGTGCCGGCCAAGCAATATTAATGCTATACTGTGTGAGAACTTAGATATTAGACTAAGCACTTATTATTGTTACCAAAGCTATAGGTTAATTCTCTGTATTCTTATATGACTTGGAAAAATCTGCATTTTCATACAAATTCGATGATTAAGAATTTAGTGTCTTATTAAAGAATGTTCAAAATGGTGTGTCCTGAGTCCTGGCAGAACATGTCATTTGTTTTTGATAGTTCGCCCCTTTAATATGGCGTCTTGTTGTAGTTTTAGCAAAGCTACTCATATCATATCGACCCCGAATCAAATGCTATTGTTGTCAACACTGACATTGTACGAGACTATAGTCTGTATCGCGCACCTTACTGAGAATTCAAAGGCTATACAGATATTGTGTTATCTTTTCTTTTACGTGGTGTTAGAAAGTGTTGATGTAACAGTGTTACATCAACACATGTAACAATGTGTGTTGATGTTGTTCAATTATTTATTTATAGTAGCTTTTAATCGCCGATTTTAAATATTTTCGAAATTGATTACCGCAAATCTTCTCTCTCTGATCAAATACATAATTTTTCAAATTTCTGCTTAAGTATAAAATTCTGATAAATTAAGGTACTCTTTATTTATCCTGACTAAAAATATATGACTATCCTAACACGATCTCATCCGATTTTCTCATCCAACCACCTGCAGTCAACTTTTTCAAGTGACAAGAGTTATCGGTCCAGTGACAGTTAAGTTATCCAATGCCACTTCAGCTTTATTTTTAAGCTATGCCGGTATCTTTAGCCGAAAACCGGCTAAACCGGTTTTCGGTTCTTTATTGCTGGTTAAAATTTCGTTCGAAAATTAACCAGAAAAAAAGTCGAACGTAGTTGTGCATTAAACATCATTATTCTTCTCATCTCCTATAAGCGACGAGAAAAGGCGATGCCTAAAATACTGAAAAAATACTGCAAAAGTGACCGACACATTCGAGTTTTCCAGTGCAGTATAGGAGGCTGCTATGAGGTATGTATTTGTATCGTGGCCTTTTACTCGTCTTGTGTATACTATTATTATAGTAAAAACAGCATCGAAATCCTTCCAGTAGAACCCAAGTTATAAGTAAACAGATAAACGTTACTTTTTATAAATATAGATAGAAAAGATGTATCAACTTCATTGGAAACTATGAGCGAACTTGAACTTATTCCTGAAGGTCCCTCGGGAATGGAAAAGTTATATGAAATCTTTTGTACAATATCAACTTTTATTATATTTCGATAGTTTTATTTATCCGATTATTGCAACACTTATAAGAATAAAAACCAATTCCCTAAGTACTTATAAAAATAGATCATTGCTGTACATACTTGCTGTACCTTAGCACTTTATAAAGTATCTAGACTTTTCTTGAAGTGTTAATTGAAGTACTTTTTACTATTACATTCTATAGACTGCTAACTATTAAGTTGTACAGCAAAAATGCTTATTTACACATATTCCTCAATTGGTTATCTTTTGTCATAGCGACATAACTACGACGAATATATTTTCAACGTTAATCATTTAAGGGCAATTTTTATATTACATGGGTTTTGATGTGCCACAACTTAATTTCTGTCATATAGATACGTTCAATATCGCCCTAGAGTGTGACCCATAAGTGGCTTCACTCGGGAGCTTAAGCCAATTGCGTAAGTTGAGGCAATAAGTGGAAGTGCATACAGGTCGGAGACTCGTTTGAACAACTTGTAGAAATACTCTAACCAGTAGAATTGCAGAAGATATCATAATAACATTAAGGCAACTTTTTCTTCTTTAATTTTTAATTCTTTAATCAAACAATTTGGGTAGCTTCTGTACTATCCCGGATCATCAGATTATTCGATACTTCATAAAGTTACAGATTCATGTGCGAGTATATTCGTACACAAATCGGTCAATACATTTATCTATCAGCCTGGTATATTTCTAAAATACAAAACAGTACATTATGCTATATCTTATATAGCATAAAATTCATACCTACTTGTCGATATTTTTCTCGAGGTTGCACACAGATATTTAATCTGTATCTGTATATTTAATCTGTATAGATATTTATTCCCATTACCACAGAATCGACGTTTTTAACATATATTTTTTTTATAATATTTCTAACTTTTATAGAATTAGATAATACTCGTAGTTGAGGAGTCCCTGCGACCACCGTTTTTAACCATTTATATTTTAAAAGCAATCTTTGTTTCTTTAAAACCTCATGTTGTGAAAAAGGCTGTCATCCGAATTTGTGTTCCATCATCATCTTAAATTGCGAATTACACCATCTTACCTTCTAGCAGCGTTTCTACCCATCTTTCACCCTCAATATTCGAAAAAAATGGTTACCTCATTTTAATTTCTGCTTATAGCATGTGATCTGTTTATAAACTAACCACTCACATACAATTGAATCTATTAGATGTCGATATTAGATAATGGAAATATAACTTATACACTTCCGCTTCGACTTCTGTCTGAATAAAAATCTAGTAAGTGGTCCAGCTACTTGCCCTATCAACTAGCACTATTCAAACTAACTCGTCGCGGTCGATCGTGCTTGGAGACACTGCTCCAATGAACTGATCCGATTGTGGAGCCTCACTTGTAAACAGGACTTAGGCAAATCGGTTCATTTACATATTTGTAACATTAGGTACTCGTACATGAATGAATGAAAATTCTTTATCTTTTAATTATATTAAATATATCCAACAGCATCCTAAAGATAGTTTCAGAGAAATTTAAATGTCCTATTGTGGGATAATTAATTAAAAAGATGAAATCCACCTTAGTTATAGAGTAGGTATTAAAATATTTTTTAAGTTACTTACTAACATTTATTTTACTTTAACTGTTACAATGTACAATGTAAAACCAACAATTTACCATTGGCAGGAACATGAAAAATCTAAAAGATTTTTTTTTATTTATATATTTATTACATCTTCAAGAGAAACAGCAACTACAGATAGAATAATATAAGTAAAAACAAAGGGCAGTAAAATTTCCTCATGTTACAAAATTCTGTAGTTCATAGGTCAGGTGACGAAAAAAGAGTATAATTAAAATGACCAAAAGGTATCAAATTAGATAATTATGGTAGATAATTAAAATACCGAAATCTTTGTTTTATATTATAAACATTAGATTTGTTTGAGAATATTTTTAAAATTTATCTAGATTTACATTATAGAGATCACCATAAAGATCTTCATTATCATTATGCCAACTCCTATTTAAGAAGGAGTTTTTAGAATAGTTAGTCTTACATTTGGGGACTACAGATAAGTAATTAAAAAAAAAGAATCAAATACAATATAAGCCAAAACTATCGGTAGCACACTAATATTATTATAACCATCCAAAAATATTTTTACCGTTAGTTCCGAGGTCCATTCGAGTATATTAATAAGCACCGCGATAATATGCTTCCTATATCCATTTATTTCTTTGTAAAATTCGTAAGCCCGTAGAGCGGGATGTACGTACATTACGTCCTTAATGTACGAGTAGTAAAAATTTGACTGTTCATTCATCGTTTTGTTTAAACAATCATGTGATTTTTACGTACCTCAAAGAGCTTCATAGGATAATATTTTCTTAGGTTTTCGCGATTACAATACATAGCAATTAAACAACTTTAACGGTTTAAATCGCGTATATTTGACATTATTTATATCCCGACGTTTCGAACACTTTGCAGTGGACGTGGTCACGGGGTGACTGCTTCATAGGATCCTTCATACATATATAATAAAATTTCCATTTCAAGTATGGTGTCGACCCATTTCAAACGGTCAATTATTTCATCCCCTACCTTAATGTGAATTTCTCTTTGACATTTTTATGCTATTTATTGTATTCAATGGTAAATAAGATTTTTTCAAAACAATATGTTAAACATTGAAATATATTAAAGACGTATACAAAATTTCGAAGTGCACACCAAAATAAGTAATGTATCTAGAATTTTTAAGTATACATAATATTATATGGTAATGAGTGAATCAGATGCAAAATCGTAAATTTACAATTTTGATGGTGGAAATTTACGCAAGGCATGTCAAATGTCAAAGTGAGATTGTCAAAGTTCGAATTAACCTTATGCTCCGGTACTCCGATAATGGTGATGAATTTGCTTTATCAATATTTATAATTTTGTTGCAGGATGGTTCGAGCAAGCTACCTTCTTGCGTGCTGTGTGCTGGTCGCACTGCTGCTCGTCGTGCCAGCTGCCGCTTACCCCAGGTAGTTGTAATTTGTCCACCGTTCATACCATCCCATCAGGCTATGGCTCTCCACTGCTAAATATCGGCTTGTGCCGAGGATCACCATCACATAGGGTCTTCCGCTCTTCTCATTCGGCCATATTAAAGGGTAAGTGGCAAGCTTCTCAAAGTGTAAACGTTATTCCCGTTTAAAAAGATTAATATGCGTGAAAAACGCGAAAATCTCATACGTTAAACTTCTTCAAGTCGTCGGTCCACCAAACCGACCCACGCTACCGACAGCGCACGTTCCACGCTGCGCTTCCTGATACATGGTCCCTATTCATGGACTTTTCCACGTCGTCCTTAGCAAATGCGATTTTAAATTTATTATACAAATAAACATGTAAATTGGTCTATTAAACAGACTCTTAGTGTTATGTTTCAAACATTTTGTATATTACTCAAAGTCGATAGCTCGATTATTCTCGATTTTTATGTCTACGTATATGCAGTAAAAGTTTTCGCCGTAACATAAAACCGCTTGCGTAAAACGCCTATGAATCCGAATTCAAGTAGTCCAATTAAGGAAAAGGAAAGTAGAACCTTCCCGAAAGTTCATCATTTGATTTGCCGTAACTTTTTAATACTTTTGATACTCAATGTTCTATACCATTTCATCTCATAACAACGAATGGCATGTAACATGGAATGAGCAGAACTTCTTACGGCATAATTGTTTTCTAATTCCCATCCTTTTTTAATCCTTTCCTCAAATCATAACTGAGAACGTTCTTCTTTTCAGATGTTCACATGTATTGTAGATGTCTATGGATGACAGCATCTATGTATGTTGGACCACCAGTTAGACTGTCTCATAAAATGACTCTATCTAATTATTTTTTTAACCATATTCTTTCTATTCTGTATCAGTCCGAGCAACTACTATCGCGATGAAAGCCAGTACGATCCTGAAGAAATAATGGACATGCTGAACCGCCTCGGAAATCTTATCCAAATTGAACGCAAAATGGAGAAGTATGTAGTAATGTCATAAGTATTATAGAAGAATTATCATGTTTTATACGTGGTTTTTAAATTGTTTGGAGTAATCAAAATACTTAGGAGCTATCTATCAATTGTTATATTTTGTGAGGATCTGTCATGGTTTATGCTCTAAATATGACTCCAGGCATTTTTTGGAATGAATTGGAATGAAGGAATACGTGTAATGAAGGGAGTCTATGCAGTTAAAATTACTCACTTGTAAAATAAGATATAAGTTTTTGTCACCTGCATGACCTCTTAAATCGCGCATCTTTTTGTTATCTATCATTGTACTTTGAGATAAAGTTTATATGATTCATGTTGGTTCCCACAGCACATAAATAACTTACATTTTCAAGGTCTAGATTATCTCTTAATCTAAAATCTTACAAGTTAACGTACACAGCAGTGAGCTACTATAATGGTCATTCATGAGCACATTATCTGAATTTATGACGAGGCCTCTGCTTCTGGCGCCGATCCATTGAGCGCAGCCCATCCATCGACATTTAAATAATTGAATATTTTATTATTTTTGCACGACGTACTCATAATAATAGCAGGGGAGATAGTCGTAGTTTTTTTTAAATATAATGACACAATTACATCGTAGAATTAGTAAAAATTTTCCTACATTTACTTTATAATTTCTAGCTTCATCTTTTACAAAGGAAACGAAACTTGCCACATATAGATCATTATCAACAGCTTATCCGTTACTGGACAGAGGCCACTTCCGAAACTCAATACCAAACAAAATTAGCTCTTCTCATCCAGTCACATCGTCAAATACCTAGTCTGAATTTACATTCATAGTGTTATTATAATACTTTATGAGCAAAGTCCTTTGTATCATTGTACGGGTCAGATTGCAAACATTTTGCAGAACATCATAGAAGATTATAGTCTCAAACAACTTCCAAACATTCTGCAATATAGTTTAACACATTCTACAAGTTCAAACGTTCGACTATTACTAGATATGAGGGACTTATGATGAGGTCTCCAAATGCCACCGACATAAAATTTATATTAAGTGCCTCTTCCATCTAGTAACACATAATTACTAACAATTTATACAATTTTCAACAATGATTATCGAGTTAAGAAATTCTTATTGGTGTCTATAATGTTAGTGAAGTCATTGCATCCTTCCCTTCCTGTCTCAATACAATATGTTTTAAATACAGACAGCATTGTTTTATTTTTAATTCGATATAACAGTTTTCAATTTTAATGATCCGCTGAGAAATATATAAATTTTAGAATTTTTTCAATCTTAATTATTTTATTTCGACAGCAAAATTACGTTCATAGAAAATGATCAATATCTTCACTAACACTGAGTCTTCTTCGTCATATATTTGTTTTGTTTTAGTAGTCTTATTAAAAAATATTTCAAATGGTGTATTCGCACCCTTTTAAATGTGTTTTATCTCTTTTCAGCTTTAAAGACGACATTACTAGGTACGTCTTAAGAGCACATTCCTGTTTGATGTAGTTAAAATTTATAATATATTTCCTTGGCTTCGCATTGCATGTATTCTTCGTTAATATTTTCAGCTATATTTTAATATTATTTACATGTTAAAAGTAGATTACGGTAGATATGCAAAGTAATTCCCACAAGCTTTAGCAAGACACAAGTTGCCAAAACATTTTAATATTAGGGCTTAATAGAGTCTATTTAGCATTCCTTAGCTGAGACATAACGAGGAGTGGATGCAAATGTTCAATTTCGTATTCTTCGTATAAATACAACATTGTTCGTGTTTCCGGAAGTATAATACAGAGATTTCCTCATATTATAGTACTTGTTTATCAGTCAGATAAATAATAAATAATTGCGATTTTTTTTTTAGTTTTTAGTAACTACAGTATAGTTATTTAGAATATTCACGGCACTTAAACTTTGCAACTCTCGAAAATTTCATTCTTAGTCGGGTCTCCATTTTCTGCGGGTATCTTATTTCAAAAACATTAAATTGTAAACAATATTATATACGCCTAAAATAAACGAAATATTACATTTACTGGTAATGAGGATTTTTTAAATTTCCATTTTATTTTTTTAAAGTTGTGGCACATTGTTTAACATCAATGCGTATATTTACACAAAATATAATAACATATCGAGAAATTGCATAAAAATGAAATTACAAGTGTGTAATGGTAATACGTGTCATACAAATATAAAAAAAAACATTGCGACCGAATTGTATTAAAACTGAGTACCTATTCGAAACTGAAGAGGAAAATTATATGATTGTATTTTCCTCAATATAAAAGTAAATTTTAGACATTTCTTTCATTTTAATGGTTTCGATACCAGTGGGAATACTTCCAGGCATGTTTACGATCTGCGTCGCTGCATTTTGGTTATGCACATATTTCTTTTTAATTTTATTTCTTATTTGTGACTAAATTTTAGCATGTAATACACTGTTATAATGTAAATATGACTAAACCATAAAGTACGTACTTAGTTCAACAAACTTACCCATGAACGCAGTTACCTACACAACTGATGAACACAATACCTAACTTTAACCATAATTTATCGTATCAAGCGTTAAACTTTCACATAATTTATTGTCGGATTATTAATTTGTACTTTGAAATTGAGTTTTGCCTGTCATAGAATTTAAAGTTTCACAAACTATTTAATTTAATTCTAATTAAGAAAGAAATTACTACCCATTTTGTTACAATAGTTTGTAATTAAATAAATAAATTATTCATTTCGTAAAAGTAATTATAATTATTTATTTTTGTATAGTTAAATCAGTCCTACAACGTGTATGTTTACCTATTTTATTTTACTTGAAGTTTTAACCTAATTGGTTGCATCAACCAACCATAGACAAACAAGTTAAGTGAGTCCTCGCCCGTGCGGTTGCAGACAGGGGTGTGGAGTGCAGCAACGCAGAAATAGTGCGGAGAGCAGACGGCCATCCCCGCGTTGCTCCGCTCGACACTCCTGCAACGCAGGCGAGGACTCGCTTACGAGTATCTTGTTTGTCTATAGGCCAGTCGTGACAACGATTGCACCAGCCATTATCACAAGCAGTAACGGCTTACCCGTTATTGCTTGTGATAATGACTAAATAAATTAAACATATGCGTTGACACATTTAGTATATTGATATACATATAGAATAAAGTGTACGTTATATTCTAATCTGTAGTAAATTTCACAGTGATATTGATAAAAAAATAATACTTTGGAACAAGAACGTTATCATAATTTTCCATTCCACAGCGAGAAACGCGCTCTGGACTTGGGCCTTAGCCGCGGCTACTCCGGCGCTCTCCAAGCCAAGCATCTCATGGGACTGGCCGCCGCCAACTACGCCGGCGGTCCTGGCAGAAGGCGACGAAATGCCCACTAAATAACCACTAACTGTACCCTCGATTCATTGAGACAGAAATACATCTATCTACCTATCAATCAAATGCAACAATGATGACATAATTATAATGCCTCGGTAAATGCGTTCAACGCAGAAACATGTTTCAATCTAAAATAACTCCAGTTATGTAAAAAATATTTAGTTCTTTATAAACAAGAGTGAAAGTTACTTATTTTATGTATTATATGTCTCAATGAAATCGAGTCTCCAAATTTTATTAATCCCGTCACCGTCACCTCCAACTTGGCTGGTCACAATCGTACTAAAACCATGTACATCTAACAATTTAACATATACAATTTAACATTGTGAAGTTTTTCTAAACAATATTTCACTGTTTCTAGTCAAAGAGTAGGTACCTAATCTTCCTTTATATTGTCGAAACAAATTAAATCTTGTATTAATAAAGATATACTTCGTTTTTCTTTTATGAATTACTTTGTGTTCTAAATTATGAGTTGTTTGAAGTAATTATTATATACTTAATCATGAAATTTATCTTAAATAACGTTGTTTAGATTCAATTTATTTTGTAAATTCCGTGCCCGCTCTACCGTGTAGAAAATTTTAATTTTCCGTGCAAATTCACAATTTCATCATTCACATATTTTTAAACCAATTACCGATTATAGCACAACAGTAAATTTAATTCGGTTTCAGTGAACAATTACTGGAAGTTCAGAAATTAATTGAAAAACTATTAAAAAGAATTTCTACAGAGGAAGCGTATAATATACAACATATAACGTATATGTATATAATATACAGAGGAAGCTTATATTTCATAAAATCTTCATATATTCAGTATTTCTATAAACAGTATTAGCCTCTAAAATGTCACTATTTCAACGTCCACCATTTCCTTTCCACTTTGTAAATGTTCTTAACGCAATGAAAAAAAACGCTTAAACTTAATATAATGTAGTATTTCTTAAGAGCCCAGCTGTTTAGTTAATAAATGTCTGTAATTAAGTACTTAATTCAATGTTCTAATCATCTGAATGTATGTGGCAAATTTTAGAATAGATAAAACATAAGTGATAATACCTCCTGTCTAGAGTTTATTGTTAAAAATAAAGAGATATTCATATTTATACACGATGTTTGAATTATCTATTATAATACGTATATATCAATTGAATAATGTTACTATATTATCATATTAATATCAATACTAGTTGCTGCAAATAACCTCGATCTTTTAATTCACCCTAAAATAGTGTAAACAACTTCTAGTGAATTCCACAATTACGATTTATGATATTGTCATAATTAAAAGAACAATGATACATACAAAAACTTAACTTCATTTTAGGTAAGTGAAAGACCACAATATATCTTTCTGAGATATAAAAAGGTCATATTTCTATAGAGTCAAGCGTTTTATAAAGAATATATAAGATGTTTAGCAAACTAACATCTCCACAGCCTCTGCTATAAATATTGAGTTATCATTAACAGTTTAATTAAAGAAATATCTGTCAAACAATGATCAATTAACTGTCCTTAAATTCTATTTTTAAATATTTTTTTAAGGATTGTCAGTGTTTGATACCCTATAAGTAGAGCATCGTTTATCAATATTCTTAGTATCGCGACCCACTAGAAAGCCAAATATAAAGTAAAAATCTAACGACCCGCTCACTATAGTTTATTAGGTAGTATATGTAGTAACACTTGATTATAAATTCATTATTTAATAAAAGGATTTTTCGTATACTTGCCTTATTTTTTTGACGAACCCTGATCGCAACCCCCAGTTTGAGAAACGATGCTCTAGAGTTGCTCTTTTGGTTAAATGTGTAGATATTAAGAATTGAAAACTTCAACTTTTATTGCTATTATTAATGTTCATTGGAGCTATTTGATTTTTTTAGATATTTGCTATTTTTCGTTAAATAGAAGATAAATAAGTGATAAATGTTCTATTGTTTACAATCGAATTGAAACTTATCAAACACAAAGGAATCAAAGAACAAAAAAATATTTTGGAAAATGGCTGGCGTCAAACAGAGCTCAGATGATTAATAAACGGGAGACTGAGGCAAATTCATTGATTAATGAAAAATTACATGAAAAGACGCGCATCCATTTTGTGTCTTATGAATTGGCCAGTCGAATTCCATAAACAGATTACATGCTATAACGCGATCCGCCATGACTTTATTATTTAATTAAACTATAGTAATTACTGTGACGGTGGTGGTTGGGAAAACTACAGTATCCAACAGTGCAGAGACTGGAGTCTATTGATGGTATGGTAATTACTGTGACCACACTAAAATGTACAGTCTAAAGTATATTCTAACTATTTTATTTGGAATTAAGTAAAAACCCACGTGCCGGAGAAATAAAACATTGATGTCATGTGTCATAATCAATTCTCCCTAGGATTGCTTAAGAGACCGATATTTTATCGAAACAGGTTCAAATATACTGATTGAATAAGAGTTCATGTATACTCAAAGCCTTTGCTACTTACTGTACTAAATTTACTAAAGGGGATACTTCGCTTGCTTCTGTGGGCATCTTTTTATATATCAGTTCCACTACCCAGATTGCGTCGCAGATGAATTGTATACAGGATTACCGGCAAAATACCGATAAGTATTTTCCGCATAATCACGTATTTTTAAAAAATTTTTAGTTTCTAGGTTTAGGAAAACCACTGCACAGATTTGCTCCATTCAAGAACTTATAATTCCAAAATTATTTCAACATAATCAAGTACAAAAAGAAACAACAATGTGGTTCATAACGTTACGTTGTAACCACTCTATTTTATAGTCTCTCGGCGTTCGATCACGTTCGGAAATACGAACATGGTGGACCGGTATTAATTAGCATTTTTTTTAAGTATATTTAATAATTAGTATAGAAGGAAAATGTCAGACGAGCAAAAAGTACCTATATATGGTGAATATATACATAAGTGAATATATGTTAACATCAGTCCAGAACAACCAACGTTGGCACGTCCCGGGTGCGTCTGTCTTTGGAGATATAGGTATACATTTGGAAAAAGGGAAATAGGAAGTACAACCGGACTGGGACTATCCCATTATACCTTCCAATTCCACGTGGGGGAATAGAGTGAGATAGTGCGCTAAGAGTAGGTTTGATGAAGTAATAAATTAGTTTTATTCCATTATGCTCTTCATTCGATGGAATAGGAGGTTTACTTCCTATAGGATTGGATGAGTTAGGAATGGGATCTGGCATATCTCAGTTACTATCGAAACACGTACGTACTTTGGGGGAATGTACGGTGTAGAAATACAGTAAGTACATTTTTCTGCAGTCATTTGTGAAAGCGGGGTAATTTGGCCAGTCGTGTGCGCCCAGCGGTTGCAGGATTGCAGCGTGCACGCTCCTCCTCCTCCTAAATAGTTAAGTCTAACAAAATATTTTCCAAAATGTAAATGAAATAACATACTTTTATTGCGTATGCGCCATGCCTTCTGGTGTTGCAGGTGTCCATGAGCAACGGTAACCACTTTCCATCACGTGGGCTGCTTGCTCGTCCGCCTACTTCCCTACAAAGAAAAATATTAGAGTACGTTTCTATTTAAGCAGAAACTCTAATAAGTCCATACCGACAATAAGGTCCCTTCGCTCAGACAACGTTACATCCATGAAATAAAGTCGCAACTGAGATTTCGAAAACTCTGGATCCTTATCTAACTGGACACTGGATATAGTTCAAATTAAAATTCCGTCGGACCCTTGTGATAAAATTACCATGACGTCATTACAAATTACATGTCTGCTTTTTCATCCCTTGCAAAGGTCCAAAAATCTTATGAATGTAATTTGCATGCAGAAAGGAGCAGAGATAATTAGTTAGCGTCAAAGTACCCGGTGAAAACGGACAAATTTTTTATCTTTAGATTCCAAAGTACGAAGTAAGTACCAAAGGCATTTTACCATTTCAATAATTTTATAGAAGAGTTGTCAGACGAACGGGCTGGTAAATAATGGTAAGTGGTCACCGCCGCCCATGGTCATCTGCAACACTAGGGTGTGGGTGATTCTCCAGAACTATGCATAAATCCATGACAAGACTGTCTTGAAAATAGCTTTTAACGACGTGAATTTTCAAACGATCTTTCTCATTCAATGACTTTCTCAAACGAATTTAATAATTAATGTCTTATAATAAATATCTAGTGCTTTTTACTTTTAAAAATATTTTTTAAATAGTTTTTAAAAAATACTTAATATCAAACACGTTATTATCATAACTTTTTCTTGTTAATATCATGTCAGTAGGTACAAGCCACCGTACTGATTTATTTGTACAATTTCACAGGAGATTGCTTGAGAATGGTTACTGTAGCAATATAAGCGCACTTGTAAAAAATAAATTACAGTGCCATCTAGCAACAGTATTCAACATCAAATCATAAAATATTAAGCAGCGTCACTATTGCCATCTACCGCGCTTTAAAATACTTCGTAGGTGGCTGCATTCAGTTCCAATCATATTAGTTAAACTATATTTCAACAGATGTCACATGCAGTATTATTTTTATGAAAACAAATTCTGTGATAATATTACAAAGAATCAAGGTATCTATGGAATTAAAAAAAGGTTATTTATAATACAATAATGCTGTCTAGTAACTATTTATTAATGTATTTGTAGTTAATTATTTATTCTAACACTGTCAATCGTTGGTTCTCTTACATTCCAATATTATATTTCTGACTCATTCCAACCCCAAAAATATTTTCTTTATATTTTTATTACAAATAGAAAAAGAGTTTCACTTCTGTTCAACACATCCCGTATGGTCTAGTGGCTAGGATACCTGGCTTTCACCCAGGAGGCTCGGGTTCGATTCCCGGTACGGGAAAACTTTTTGGTAAATATTTAAAGTTGTTAAAAATATTTAAAGTTATAGGTTAAAGGATTGTAAAGTGAATTAGTTTATTTTTTAAGATTTTAAGTACCTAATTTTTAATCCAACCATAAACATGCCAATTTGAGTTCGATGCGCTGCCTACCTTTGAAGCTATACTCACATTATTTTTTTTAATAGAAATGTGTATTTGAGTTCTTTCTTAGATTACCTAATTATAATATTATATATAAAAAAATCCATTTCTTTTGTTGTAGTTGTACCAACATTTGACAGAATTCAGAATCTTTATTCATTTAATAATACGTAAGAAATATATAATATACGTATAATATACAAAATCTATATATGTATAGATACAATGTATAGATACAGGTAATGTATACGAAATACAGAAATAATAAAATATAGGTACATAGGTATCTACATACTTATCTGTATATACAAGTAAAGTAACGATAAAAGATCCATCAAGTGCCTTACTTAAAATTAAAGGCATACTGACTCACTGAACGAACTGAATAAATACTTTACGACTATAGGCAGCAAACCTTGCTAACATAGCTCTTGCTAAATTCGATTTAACAGACATGGGCCTGGCTAAAAAAGCGAATTCCATAGATGTTCCCCCCAATTCGATGTCTCTTCTTCTAACCGATCCAGAAGAAGTCTGTAGTATTCTATTCACCTTAAATTACCTAGTGTTAATATAACTAGTGATAGTAAGCAACACCAATATGAATTATAGAACGTTTTTGTTTTGTCTTATAAGTAAATTGTGAATTTGTCAACTTTCACCTTTGCTTTTATCGCGATACAAGCAATAAATTTAACTTCTACAAGCTCGGTGTATTTATTAAAGTATACATTCCTCAACAAATGGTTCTTCGATGCCTGCGAGATCTGCAAACATAATATAATTAGAGTGAAATTATCTAGTGCTGGGCGGTGGGCAAAGCCCACCAAATCCCACCACCAAATCCCATGTATTCGTTCAGGGCTACTCTCTGAAAGTACTTGTGGATACCAACCTATCAAACCACCAACCTCTTGTGCCGACAAGTGCCTCTTGTGCTTTTATTCATAAACATTCATTTGAGTCTGCCTGACTGTGCATGAGAAAACCACAATACCAACATACCTGTCTCCTACGCAGATCCTTCTGTTGCCTTAGGTCTCACAGTAACAGGAATCCTGTACTTATATAAACATATATAAGTATCTATCTTATTGGTTGGGTAGGCTTTGTAGGGCTCTAGGGACGTACATACGACTCTGCCACATAACTAAACACTAACTGTACGACCAACGTGCTTTATTCTTCTATGGAGGACGGCTACATATAAACTCTTAAGTCTTTCTCCGTACAGTTTGGTCCTTCGAGCCGGATTGATTTTTTCATGGTTACGTTATCTGAGAAAAGTGACCCTATTGCCGGTATACACTTATTAGCATTGATTAAGATTTTCTAACTTAGAATTTCCTTGCTGGTGTTGCAGGTGTGCATTGGCGGCGGTGACCACTTTCTATCATGTGCCCGCCCGCTCGTCTGCCATCAATTCTATAAAAAAAAACCAAGGCATAAACAAATTAGCATATTCAGTTTACTTTAGAATTCGCTTTGTTCTAAGGAATTATTTGAACTAGCACAAAGTTCTTAAAGACAAACATTCGCTACTGTAGAATGTAGTTGAACAAGTTAGATTCTATTGTGCCTTTATGTAAACCGGCAATCGTACATTAACTAAATTATCAGGCCTAGTATTAGAAACTATATAACACTCGAGTACAGTAATGAAATCTACAGTTTTATCACATTTCATCATGTATCACATCGTTTATTGCCTTCTGTTCGTTTTAATTAAAGATGTGATAAGTTACGAATACAGATACGAGTATGTGAATGTCACCGTGGACCCAACCTCACGACAAATTCTTGACTTTAAATTGGAACATCCAGTAAGTGTTTATTGAAAATTAACCAAAATGACCTTTCACTGAAACGGCAATAATATTAAAATGTGTAAGAAGCGATTTTATCCGCCTCGCGTTTACAAATTTCATTTTAATGTAGCGTAAGTTCATTTACCTTTTTAAGCATAAACGTTGGTAGAAATTTATTTGTTAAAGGTACGTTTAAATATTGCTCTATATTTCACCATGTGATGTGCCGGCTGGTGTCGGCCGGCTATAGAATAGCACCCCCCCATCTTCTCGTGTGGGTGTCGTGTCGTGGCGACCAAGGGATAACAAACAGCCTACCACAAGCCCCGAGGAACTACACCACCTCTAAAGGAGTGGACTCCTCAACCTGCTTGGCCAGCGTGGAGTTTTCAGGCCTTACATCCCTCATGCTCGAGTCAATGTGCATGAGGAGGCCCACGTCCAGCAGTGGATACTGAAGGGTCTGATTGCATTTCGTTATGTAAGTACAGTTGCCATTATTGACATAACTGTATGCAATACACGCGGATCATGCAAAGGACCGGCTTGACCTTTGTGTAAATAATTATTTTATAATAGTTGTAGTACAATAAAATAGCAACTACTCGATGACAAAGCTTTCCCCAAAGGATTTTTTTTTTTAATTTATAGAGAACAAGCGGTCCCACGTAATGATAAGTGTTACCGCCGCCCATGGACATCTCCAACACCGATAGGGGCATACGCCGCCGGACTTGCAAAATCCAATTCACAGCTCTCTTGAAGAACCCCATATCGTAGCTTAATGGAAAGACCTCTTGAGGCAGTTCGTTCCACAGCCTACGGGTTCGCAACCCATATACAATAATTAATCAATAACGAACAAATAACATACAAATACATATATATATATATATCACTCGTATGTCGACGAGCTTCGGATTCATCGTGATCCATCTTGGGCCGACTGGTGATTACAAAATGGAGGAAAAATAAAATAAAGCAACCCCTCCCCCCATTTCCTCATATACGGAAATGCGCTTTGTCACATGAAGTATTTTTTTTTTCAGAAACCAATTGGCTTGCTGACCACGAGTGCAGGTGCACCAGTGGAGGTAAGAAACACAGTGGCAATTAACTCTGACCTATTCTCCAATGAATGGTTCTTTGACTTCACTGCACACACTAATGCCGAAAGAATTCCCGAACGGCTTATACATGCTAAAGGAGCCGGCGCTATTGGTTATTTTGAAGTCACCCACGACATATCAAAGTACACAATAGCAGATGTTTTTAATGGAGTTGGAAAGAAAACGCCCTTAGTTGCCAGATTTTCGCTAGTGTTTCAAAATACCGGCGGTAGTGATCTCGCAAGAGAAACCAGAGGATTAGCCTTAAAGATGTACACTAAAGAAGGAAATCTGGACTTCGTATGCCTTAGCTTTCCTATTTATGTGTATAAAGAACCAAATCTCTTCGCGACATTCAAACATTCATTTAAAAGGAATCCACGTACTAATACCGTGGACAATACGATGCGCTGGGACTTCTTAACCTTACGACCTAATGCATTACACGGCTGGCTTTGGATGTTATCAGATTTCGGAATTCCTAATGGATATAGGAAAATGGATGCTTTCCCAATTCACACATATGAAGTACATAATAAATACGGCGAAAGCTTTTATGTGAGATTCAACTTTATTAGCGAACAAGGACTGGAATTCTTGACTACGAGACGAGCTCAAGAAATAGCTGCCACCGACCCAGACTATGCCATTAGAGACCTATATAAAGCAATAGATTCAGAAAATTATCCTTCATGGAGATTAGAAATGGATGTGATGACAAAAGAAGACATAAGACAAGTTAATTACGATCCATTTGATGTAATTCGATTATGGAAGAATGGAACTTATCACACCGTAACAGTTGGACGCGTAGTTTTAAATAAGAATCCAGACAATGTTTTTGGAGTAATAGAACAAAGTGCTTTTAATCCAGTCAATTTAGTTCCAGGCATTCCTGGACCGGTGGACTTAATGTTTAAATCTCGTAGATTTGCTTACAGAGACACACAAACTCATCGCTTAGGAGTCAATCATAATAATATAGAAGTAAACTATCCCAAATATGCGAAAGTATATAATCGCGATGGGGAGCGTCCTGTGAGGGAAAATATGAAAGATGCTCCAAATTATTATCCAAACTCTTTCAACGGACCTTTGCCCTATGTTGAAGAAAGTTGCCCCGATAAAAGACTTGTGATATTGGAAAGTAATGCTGCAGACTTGGAGCCAGCATCGTATTTCTACAACCATATCGTGAAAGAAGAGGGTCACAAACAGCGACTGGTAGACAATATTGTTATCACCCTCATGACTGTGGCGTCACCAGAAGTACTGAAGAGGGCTATACACTTTATGCACCTTATTGATCCAGATTTAGGTAGAAGAGTAGTATTAACACTCGCAAAAACTAGACCAGCATCTAAATCAAAAAGAGAGTACTGTGAAGAAAAATTTGAACGTACAGACAGATTTCAAATAAAGAAACTAATTACCTAAAGGTTTTGTACTTGACTGTGTTTTAAGAAAAACAGAAATAAGGCGGAACGTTAAGAAATTTATTCTACTGCCTTTACATTTTTACTCGTTGTCAAAAGTCTTAATGTTGTCTTAATACCAAATTAACAATGACTTCTAAGAATATATAGAAGTCATTTGAAATCAATAATAAATGTGATGTAAATGGTTTACTCGCGATTTTTATTTATTTTGTATACGCCGATACTCGTATGTAGGTCAAATTAAATTAGGGGTTCCCAAAAACTATTGAATCCTCCCGTAATTTACTTTACTTACTCAAACTAATTTTGTACAGTACTCGATATTAAATATTTCACTAGATATTGTTTTATTCACTTGTTATTAATGATTGAAAAAGATAAACATGGGTATCGAAAATTTCAATATCATGTGCAACATTTAACATCGAAATTTGCATTAGCGAAAATTGAAGCAATAAAAATACGAGAAATGTTATTTTTAAATTTTTTACATTATTGAAATAAAAATGCAAATTCAAAATAAGTACAAAAATTAAATTCACATTATTATTATTAAATATAAAAATGGAGTGAAAAATAATCATGTTTTAAATTGTTGAAGCTGTGTGTTAAATTTTGTTTCCTATATACGAGGCGTATTCGAAAAGTAAGGGCCGTTCGCTTATATTTCAAAATCGACAAGTCGTAACACGTTTAAACTTGTGCATATCTGTACGTGCACTACTCGTGCAGCTATTTCAGGTGTTGTTTTGATTCAGTAGTCATTTGCCTATCTGTGCGTACAGTAAACAATGTCCGCGATAATCGTTGCTCCCGCCAGCTGTGAAGTTCGCCTTGTAATAAGATTTTTGTGTGCAAAAGGATCTTCAGCTGCTGAAATTCATCGAGAGTTATGCCTAGTTTATGGACCTACTGTAATGAATGAAGGAAAGGTTAGACAATGGTGTCGTGATTTCAAAACTGGACGTACAAATGTTCATGACGAAGAGCGGAGTGGTAGGCCCAGTATGCAAACCGATGAAATTGTTTCTCTGGTGGACCAAAAACTGCGATCTGATCGTCGGTTGACGATTAGTGCCCTGGCTGATGAATTTCCTCATCTTGGACGCACTACTGTCTACAAAAGACAAGGAAAGACAAGGACAAGGTCTGAAAACGACAAGGAAATTAAGAACGCCGTTGAAAACTGGTTCAACTCGCAGGCGGTGAGCTTCTATGCAGAGGGGTTAAGGAAGCTGGTGCAGCGGTACGAAAAATGCTTGGAAGTGAACGGCGATTATGTGGAAAAGTGAAGTAGATTTGTAGTATACTAAATGTGCTAATAAAACCTATTTCATATGATTATAATTTTTTTTATGACGAAACGGCCCTTACTTTTCGAATACGCCTCGTAAAATTATATTAAATGAAGCAGTCACATTCCCTGAAACTGTTTTAAATTAAATACAATAAATACATACTTATGAAGATACTGAATTATATTAAACGTGGTTTTTGGAATTTTTGTCTATTTGTTTGTTCATGCATCATGTAAAACCGTTGGAAGAATTTTGTTAAAACTTTGAAGTATTTTAAAGGTTTACACGGGTTTGCCGAACATCGGCAATAAAAATCATCACGTTATTTATTAAGAAGAAAACGACACAATGTTACTTTTAAAATTTAGTTTTCTTTAGTTTGAGGTCCCTACTACTTCTGTTTTACACAAGGCGCACAAGCGTGTTTTAAAAAACTGTCTATGTTCCTTTCAAGCCGTGGTCATTTCGATTGGTGGTAGTCCACTGAGTGGCTACGGGTTGATGGCTCCTAAGCGGAGTTCCGATCAAATCAGCGCTAATCGAGAGTCCTAATTAAATAACGCACCGAAACAAATAATTGCTTTTCCGTTTTGTGTCACGTTATCTTATACTAGATCTGTCTTATTATAACCGTTTTTAAAACATATATCCATTTAATGTGGGTCAGGCCGCGCACATGGAATCGGGGTAATAACTACTTTATAACAAGAAATAGGTGCTTTTAATTTTACATAATCCTTTTACTTAAGTTATAAGTAACACCTTCACATAAAAATCTTTAGTTTTCTATTAATACTATGGTGTGGGCTTCAGCGAACATGAGAGAAGCGCTGCGAATTACAGTGAAATCAACGAGACATGAGCTTTGCATCTGGGTGAGTGGGTGCCGAATTGTCGAAATGGTTCGCACTGTACACTATCGGTGTGCACTCACACAAACGCAAAGCTCATGTCTCATTGATTTCACTGTACATGTGTAATTACGAAGTCGTCTATGTTGTTGATGTATGACGCGCGCACACACTTTAAGAGATTTTTAGGTAGCGTATGCCTATGGGCAGTTGGGCAGAATAGAGGATATTTAAATTATTTAATATCCTCTATCCTGTTGACAAAGACAAAATTTTCTATCATTGCTAGATTTATCTAGTCTCTACATAGTCTAGATAATATATTATAACGTTGTACAGTAATAATTTAGCTGGATACATCTGGATCCACAGGGATAAGCCCCTGGGATAACGTAACGTAGGGACCGTCAGTATCTAAGCTGACTTTGTGGGTCCGTAGCAATCTCACCGTTAAACCGGCGAAACTAGGGAATGTGATATTTCTAAAAGGAATTTTTCAATAATCGAGTGATTTATATGAAAAGGTTGGAACCGGTTTCATTGGACTGGAAATATGTATGTATGTATGTATGGAAATATAAATGATACTCGTACATACTTATACTGCATTTCATTGTCTTTCATATTCAAAATAAAGATATACAGGCTGTAATCTAATCTCTCCCGAAGTCTGAGACAATCGATTCCGTTCATTGACATAGACATTTTAGGAATCTTTTTTGTAAAAATATTCAACTATTTTAGTTTTCACCAAATTTACTAAATAATAAGAGTAATAATAATAATAAGCCCAGTGATTATTTTCTACATAAAAATGCGTAACATTATAATGTCAATTGACTCAAAATCATGAGCAGAATCCACGGTTTCAGGTATCTGGAGAAGTCTGCTTACATACTATATACTCGTATGTGTGTAATGTAGTATATTGTACATTGATGTGGTGTATACGTATATATCTATATGTATAAATAAAAATTAAATGCTGTTCGTTGGTAAGTGCATCCCTTGAGAACGGTTGGACCGATTTGGCTAATTTTTTTTTTTAAAATGTTCGTAATAGTCCGAATAAGTATTTTAGGGTAAGAAAAATTGGAAAAGTTACCCGGAAATTTTAAAAATTCGAGAATAACTGAAAGTGCTTTTTTCTATGGGATTTTTGTATGAACTCAAAACCATAACTCACGATTTGAACGATGGATATGCGTAATTCTTTTTTGTTTTATTCGTCATGGCCCTCAGGAAAGTTTTCAGAAAAAAAAAATATTTTATGAAATTTTAAATTATGGAATTTTATTATTCAAATTTATTGAATTTTGGACAGGACAACGTCAGATATGAATTTGTTTTGTAACTATTTGAAAAAAATCCCAAACGCTCGGCTGTATGCGTGAAACGAAAAAAAATCACGTGTCAAATCTGAGTCGGCACAGTGAAACGATTATATGTAGATGATAGATATTTAAGTATTTATAAATAATAAAATAGGAGCCAAAGAAAACACTCGTTGTTAGTTAACATTTATTGCGGAACTGAGCTACCCTCATTGAACATAATACTTTAATATTATCACATTTCGTAGTACCTGCGCTAATTGGTACTTACATATATATCACCTCCACCCTTATTTACTACTTACGATATGAACTAATACAAATAACAATTTTAAATATACTTAACTTACTATCTTAAAATTTATAATTTTATAATTTATCTATCTTATCTTATTTATTACCGTTAAAATATTATTAAAGATTTAAACGAACTATCGGCTTAACTAATCTACCGGAACGAGTACGAGTAGGCTCTGAGCCGCGGATTCCCGGCTCTGCTCTTGCTGGACCAAGTCATTCTCCCTCCGACTAGGATACGGCAAGCCCGATATACCAGTATAATTTTTTATTTGATCTAAATGCCTTTTCATACGTACACCATTTTCCCCCTCCACTATTACCGTCCGTGATCCATCGAGACTAGTGATTGTTCCTTTTTCCCATCGCTCCCCTGTACCGAAGTTCCTTGCCCATACCTTCTGTCCTACCGTGAACGCTCTCTCCGTGCTGGCGGCGCGCTCCACGAGCCTCCGCTGCTGGTGGCGCGCGCGCTCCCCCGCGCGGTGGGCGCCGCCCTCCCGCAGCAAGTCGAGGCGCGATCGTAGGTTACGCCGCTGCAGTAACATTGCCGGTGATTCTCCCGTAGTACCATGTGCTGTGTTCCGATATGCCATCAAATATGCTTGCAGAGCGATCTCCACGTCGCAGCCATCTCTTTCTGCTTTCTTTATAGCACGCTTGCACAACTTCACGGCCCCTTCCGCCGCGCCATTCGAAGCAGGATGGTAAGCCGGTGTAAAAGTATGTGTTATACCGTTCTTCAACAAAAAGTTCCTCATTTCCGCGCTTGTAAATACCGTTCCGTTATCAGATATAATTTCTCTAGGTAACCCAAATCGCGCAAAAATTTCTCTCAACACTCTTATTGTTGCTGTTGTTGTTGTATCTTTCATTTTAAAAGCTTCTATCCATTTTGTTGAAGCATCAATCAACACAAAATAATTATTGCCTTTAACGGGACCTAGGTAATCCATGTGTAATCTACACCACGGTTCTATTGGGTACTGCCACGGTTGCGGTGGTGCCCGCGGAGGTGCTGGTGCTTCCATTGTACACGTGTGACACTCCTTACACTCTCTTTCGATGTCGGCATCAATCCCCGGCCACCACATATAACTTCTGGCTATTGATTTCATTTTTACAATACCCATGTGTCCCGTGTGTATCTCTTCTAGCATTCTTTTCCGGAATACTGTAGGTATCACCACCCTATATCCCCACATAATGCAGCCAGCATCCGTATAAAGCTCATTTCTTCGCGAGTAGAAAGGCTGTAAATTTATATCAGCGCAATGACCTGGCCAACCCGACTTGATGTATGTTACAATCCGTCGCAAATGCACATCTTCTTTTGTTTTCTGCTCGATATCCTCGTGCGTTAGTGGTAAGTTATCACAAACAAAATTTAAATAAGTATACTCTTTTCCATTCCTGATTGGTGACTCGTAAGGTAATCGTGACAATGCATCCGCCGCATTATTTTCTGACTTGATATACACAATGTCGTAATCGTAGCCCGACAATATCACAGCCCACCGCTGCATTCTGGACGCTGCCCTGGTAGGTATTCCCGTTTTTGGACCAAATATTGAAACCAACGGCTTATGGTCCGTCTTCAATAAAAATTTTCGCCCATACAAATATTGATGAAATTTTTTTACTCCGTATATTATCGCCAACGCCTCTTTATCAATTTGTGAGTATGCTTTTTCTGCCACGTTCAATACTCGTGATGCGTAGGCGATAGGCCTCTCGGAGCCGTCCTGCATTTGGTGCGCGATGACGGCCCCCACCCCCACACTACTGGCATCCGTGGTCAGCACCAGCGGCAGCGCCGGATCATAGTGAGCTAGCACCTCGCTTGACAACAGCATTTCCTTCACTCTGCAAAACGATTTATTACACTCATCTGTCCATTCAAACTTCGCTCCTTTTTTTAATAGTGCGTACAAAGGACATAAAATCGTACTTGTATTTTTTAGAAATTTACCATAGTACATAACCATACCCAAAAATGCTTTTACTTCTGTCCCTGTCTTAGGTATAGGTACCTTTGCAATTGCTTTAACTTTATCTGGATTTGTATGAATTCCGTCCTTGTCTATCTTATAGCCCAGATAAATAACGGAGTCCGCCATAAAAGTGCATTTTTCTTTTTTTATTTTTAACCCGTAATCTTGTAATCTTTGTAAAACTCTATGAAGGATTTCTAGATGTTCCTTATCATCCCGTCCAGTCAAAATAACGTCATCCAGGAACACCCCCACTTTAGGTATATCCGAAAATATTTGTTCTACTGTTCTTTGGAAAATACCTGGGCTGGAGGATAATCCATATATTAGTCTATTGTATTTAAAAAGACCACGATGCGTGTTAATTACCGTATACTTCCTAGACTCATCAGACAAACATAGCTGCGCATAGGCCTGTGACAAATCAATTTTTGTAAATTTTTTACCCCCTTGAATTTTCGTTAATAAGTCCTCTATACGTGGTAAGGGAAAACGGTCTACCTCAAGGCATTTATTTACTGTTAACTTATAGTCACCGCATATCCTAATCGATCCGTCTGATTTGATTACCGGTACAATAGGTGTAGCCCAGTCTGAGGTATCGACTGGCGCAATGACGTCATCCCGCCGCAGCTGATCTAAGGCGCGCTCAACCGGCTCGCGCAGCGCGTAGGCCAGCGGTCGCGCGCGCAGGACCACGGGCCGCGCGTCGGCGCGCAGGCGTAAGCTCACCTCCCCGCCAGTGTATCGGCCAAGTCCGTCCGAAAATACTTTACAATATCTGGAACTGAGAGATTGTACATTCAGCTTTGACTCTGAAACACTATTATTAAAACAATTTTTTATTTGTACTTCAATGTTTAACTTAACTAACCACTGTCTTCCTAACAACGGCTTTTTACCTCGGTCTACCACGTATAATGGTAAATTCTTACATATTTCTTTATATCTTACTAACGGCGATATCTTACCTACCGGAGCGACTTTTTCGCCCGTATAATAGCACATTATTAAATTACATTTTTCCATTGGCAAATGTGAAAATAATATTTTATAACATTCGGTACTTATACAAGATATTGCACTACCTGTATCTATTTCCATGCTTAAATTCGTGTTATCTACTTGTAGCGTTATCCTGAACGGTTCGTAACTATTAACACTTTTTACCATAAACACATTAAAATTTACCTCCTCAGAATCCTGATCTTCGTCCGAATTAATCACCTGTACTTCACCGTTAAACGTGTTTTGCGTTTTATTGTTGCGTAATCGTGGACACATCTTCTTTAAATGTCCCCCCGTAAAACACACTTTGCATACGTAATTACGGTATCTGCACGTTTTTGTATCGTGCCGAGAACCACACACATTACACTGCGTAGCCGTTGTCAGCGGCGGTCTCCGCGGAGCAGCCCCGGTCGGCCCAGCCCGCACATAGGAGGACGTGCGGCCGCCGCCGCCGCGTGACGTCACTCGGTACTCGCCTCTGGCCGCCACCGCGTTACACGGAGCCTCCTCCGCTGTCTTCCCCCTGCTATTACTTGCTACTCTGTCCTTTTCCACGTATGCTGCATTTGTCTCCGCCGCTTCCATCGAAATTGCCAATTTGTACAATTTCTCTAGCTTCGTGTTATCCTCCTCGGCAAACAGTCGCTGCATAATTGTCTCACTGCTCAGACCACAGACGAATTGGTCCCTTATACTCGTACTCATACAGCACGAGGTGAACATGCAAGTCTTAGACAATTTCTTGAGTTCCGCCATGTACTCCGCTATAGATTCCCCTTGTCTTTGCATTCTTTGCTTAAACTTGTACCTTTCTGCCAATGTACTCGGTTTGGGTTGTAAGTGACTTTGCATAATTGTGACTAACTCCGTAAAAGTTTTATTAGCCGGTTTTTCTGGTGTACAAAGATTAACTAATAATTCATACGTTTCACTTCCCATTACGGTAATTAAGGTAGCCACTTTTAGTTCGGATTTTACATTATTCACCACGAAATATTGTTCTAACCTCTCGACGTACAAAGTCCAATTATCCACTGACATTTTAAAAGGCTCAATTTTTCCGATCGACATTCTTTAATTATATCGATAGAACACACGTAAGTCCTACTCGTCGCCACTGATAGATATTTAAGTATTTATAAATAATAAAATAGGAGCCAAAGAAAACACTCGTTGTTAGTTAACATTTATTGCGGAACTGAGCTACCCTCATTGAACATAATACTTTAATATTATCACATTTCGTAGTACCTGCGCTAATTGGTACTTACATATATATCAGTAGATATACCTATATTGCTAGAAAACATTTCGATAGATTGATTCATTATTCTCTTCAAAAGAAACTAAAATTTTCATTTCAACAGCTTAGAATTCTCCAATAGCTTTGGATAAAGTTAGAAATTACTTTCAAACGCGGGTCCCTTGAAACTTTTAAATTAAAATTGATGATAGCACATACCGTTCTACTATTCCCAGTTAAGTGGGTATTTTTGTTACAAATGTCTATGTGTGTAAAGGTCTACATCTGTTTGTATGTCTGTATGTCAGTCAGTCTGTTTGCTCATACTAAATTCGAGATGGATCAGGTGAGCAACGAGACGGTTTTGCACAAAATAGAATAATTAGTTACCTCCAACTTCACAAAAAAGTCAAAATAATAAAAAAATACTTTGGTCACTACTCAGTGACTTTTACACTGAATTTGCAACTTTTAATGCCATGCCCTGCATTAAAAGTTGCAAATTCAGTACACGGTCGCCTTAAACTTGGCAGATGACTAACATTTTGGCTCAGAAATCATAAGGAATGGTTCTTAATGAGCACGAAGTCTTCATTCTGGGCAGCAGTCTTTCGTGTGAGGATAGTCAAGATGATCGCCAACCCTCGTTAGGAGATGACGCGGACACGAGAAGAAGAAGAAGTGTTTCGAGAAAAACTAGGCCTACTTTTGCGGTTTTTACTGCTGTAATACATTTTAATATTAGATATTATACATTTTAGATATACGATATATCAAAATCGATCCTGTAGTTTCAAAAATATGAAAATCTAATTACGTTTTAAAATCTGGTTGGGATGCTACTCGTATGCCAATCGAGACCAATAACTGAAATTGAGAATGAGTAGGAGAATTTTTAAGCAAATGCTAGTATTTGAAAAAGCTTTAATTTAACAGGACTACTATACAGAAATGCATTTTTATAGAAACGTTAAAAGACTTGTTATTTTTGTATATATTTTTCTTAGCACGAGCTTATGCATTTAAATTTTTAGTCGCTATCTAGTTGCAATATGAGTTGTTTAAAGAAGGTTACAAACAGTTCTTTTGGGTTCTGTAGCGTATACTTTACGATTTTTTATATATATAGATTATTACATGTATAGATATAAATAGAAGAAGATAGATATATTATACGTACTTTGAGAGGGACAGTGCACTTAACAATCCAACAACCGCTGGGCGCGCTCAACTGGCCACGTTACCCCTCTCTCACAGACTGACTACCATGAAATATACTGCATTTCCCACTTTATCTTATTTCCCTAATGTACGTACGTAGTTCGTTAGTGAGCCAGATGTGCCAGAGCCCATTCCCATACTATTCCCCCCTCCCTCATTTTTATAAGTTTTTCTCCAAATCTATTCCTATATCTCCAAACATAGGCAGCACATCAGTGGGCGTGCCAACGTTTGCCATTTTGGACTAATATTGGCATGTATCACGGATGTCTATGGGCGACAGTATCCACTTATTATCTGATGGACTGTATGATCGTATGCCGCCCTTTTTCCATAAAAAAAAACATAAATAATATTACAATTTCATTCATTAATATTATGGAGGACAATAGTTCATTTACTTCTTCTGAGGTTCGATGGGTACAGCGTGCACCTTAAGAAGTACCTCCAAAAATGCCAAAGTTTGTCAAATATGACGAGTCTCTAAAGATAGACAGCCATAAACGCCCTGTCTACCTTTTTAGGGACTTAGAAATCAAGATTTGGAGATTTTCCACAACTCTCATTAAAAGTGCACAAGTGAACGTCGGAACGAGGGAGCGGGTGATCTATTTAAGTACACGGTTCGGGCGGTCACGGGATTATTTAAATAGCGATCTATAAGCGGAGGGTTAATTCCGTGCCCGTTGTTTTGGAAAACCTCCTCTCACCCCCTCTTATCCCCCTCTCGTCTGCACCGCCGCCCTTCGACCCGCGTCCGCTCTGCTGGAAGCGCGGTGACTCGGCCGTGCACTAGATACCAATAAGTGTGTAGTTTATAGGAAAACAGTAACGTAAAACTGTTTTAAAAATTTAGGGCTGTGTTTGGTTGACGACTGCGAGACGCTTCAATATAAGAAAATCAGGTCTCTAATAACTTTTTACGAGTAATTTTTGTCACACGACAACGTGACTTCAGCCTGTCTTGAAACACTCCCTTGATGATGCTTATGTAACTTGGCCTCCTTTTTACGAGTCTCTTTGCTATTATTTATAAACAGAACAAGAGCAGTTTTTCTTCTCTATATAGTGATTATTCTCTGGAACTTAAATTAATGTCTACGGATATAAAGCAAGAAGAATGGCCACTGCCACATTTACGAGTGCAATCAGAATTATATAAATTGTCTCAAGAATGTCAACTGCTGTAGGTAATTCCATTATATGACATATTTTTGAGCCTTGAGGCTCAAGCCTTGAGGAACTACATCGGCTCTAAACGAGTGGACTCGCCAACTCGCTTGGCCAGGTGGTGTTTTAAGGCCATACACCCCCTCGTACACAAAGTGTGCATGGGAAGGCTCATGTCCAACAGTGGTCGATAAAAGGGCTGATTTCGGTTACGGTGTGATATTTTGTATAAATGAAAATACTTGAAGGGACTTTTGTTTTCGTCTTTTAGAATTTTATTCGTTGGTATGTAATTTTGTTCACTCAAAAGCGGCTCGAGAGGGGCATTAATACAAAAGAGAACAAAATAATGCGCATCGAGTAAGGTTTTTTTAAATAATTTAATCAAAGGACGATGAATTATTAGTGTAATTACGCTATAATCAACTGTAAAAATTAGTCAACAGTGGTAAACCGAGTCAAGGAAGATGTTTCATTTCATGTATGACTAGTTTTCCATCTAATTTTGTAAATCAAGTCTGAACTCGTAAAATTAAAGGTTTTTGTTTACCTTTTATTTCTACTCGACGCTTCGGCACCGATTACACCAGCCGTGCTCATAAGTTGACTGAAAAGGCGAGTAGCCCAGGATGGTAGCTGCGAGCAGTTTTATAAACTACCCACATTGGATCTTCATTTTCGGAAAGGCTGCACTAGCACTGCACACACTACACTAGCAATGTCTGCGGGCGTATTCGACGGTAAATCGCAAGGTTCAAATATATTAGTTTCTTTACTCACTTGGTTTCCATACAATTTCACGAACTTGCGTTGTTTATTAACGTAAAACTATGGGCAACAACGTACAGTCAGAAACACGCTAATGTACTCAAAACCGTTCGATTCTAATTCTTATTACAAGCGCACTAAGGTACCGATGGGTGTACATTACCTTGTTGCTGACTGTACATGGATGCAAGCGCGACTTCGACTGCCATGAAAAATGCGTCTATCGGTTGTCGCTAAGCAGTTAAATTATGCTTTTTTACCCACCTTTTTTTCAATATTAAATTAGAAATTTAATGAATTATGGCAACCATTCAATTCAATTTATTCTATACTAGCCAGCAAGCACTTCACATAAAATCATTTAAGTAGCAACGTGAAAGCGGCTTAAAGGACTTCATATTAACATTTGAGCAAAAATATTTTCAATGAGATTACATTTTATGTGTATACCCACGCCATTCCTTCGCCCGTGAAAAATGCCTTCATGTTTATTAAAGAACATGCCTAAAGCGTAATAATATTTATTCACAATTTTGATGCAAATCTCGTTTCAAGTCCACAAAGTTGTAAACCTCCCACAGAGTGGCACCTACTATCGATGATTCAACGAAGAGTTTAAACACAGTGTATAGAGGAATAAGTATAAACTTTTCATCATTTAATTTATTTTTTTTAAATTGTCATGTGATATCGTCCGGGTTTAGAGTAACGCCACCCCATCTCTAGTCATGGGTGTCGCGAAAGACTACTACCGGATAACAAAATCGCTATCGCAACCCCCAAAGAACTACACCATACAATTACATTTGCCATTACATTACGAGGAACTACATTTGCCGATTTTGAACTTACATCATAGTACTAAAGAACTATTTGTGTAACTCGTATGTATAATAAATGCACTTTAATAAAAAAAAAAATTTTTTACTACCTAGTCTAGTCTATCGCTTACCGCCCAGTTCTTTTGCTGTAGATCGCCGATACAATATGTTTGAGCATCGCAGATCTACACCGTTCACGTCACTTTTCTCTATGTGCGTGCGTGTTAGAGCTAAGAAGATTCACACTGAATTTTCTGTATAAAGTGATTTAACGTTCAGTGTCCGTGTCATAAAAAGGTTGCAAATTGGTTAATATTCATTTGCAGCACGCTTGAATGGTAGCAACTTCTGCCACTTTGTAATGAATTAAACGCTAGGTAGCCAGCCCATTAATTGTACCTTTATAAATTCCTTGATCATCTTTGTCAACTAAGGCAATAAATAATTCTGTCAGAAAGCTATATTCTCATACTGATGAGTCAGGATCACAGATATATAATTTATAATTCTAAGCTTCCAGCATTGCAATGTATACCAGCAATTTGAGTCGTTACAAATAACGCATCTCTCTATTGGACGCCTTCATATCAGGTGGGTAGGCGATTTGAACAATTTTACCGGTAGTGACTGGAGCCATGAGAGAAGTTTATATTAAGCAATGGAGTGATATATAGTATAGGAGTGATGGTATGATACAATTTATTGTTACCTAGAAACAAAGCAAAGCATTTTAAGGGCATACATCCCTCGTGCACAAGACAATGTGCATTAAGGAAACCCGTATGTCTGGCAGTCGACGAAAAAAAATCACAAGTCGCTTAGGTTTGACCGACGCAAAGATTAGCTATGCCCGCGACTTCGTTTGCGTAAACTTGATTACTCGTATAATGAAAAACTCTCAAGCGTCTATAGAGACGCTAAGAATATAGATTTTATAACGGATCTTTGTATAAATAGTAGCATATGTCCTTCTCCTTGGCCTAATCCCATTCTAAACCCGCACCCGCGGCTCCGCTTGAGAGCCCCCGTCCTCTCGCAGTACGAAACCTGCGAAACCTCACAGGAGGACATGGACATAGTCCAGCCCTCCTCAGACTCCGACTCCGCACCTGAGGCGGAATTTTCCCCCCCCGAATCCTCCGACTGCGAGTCCGAACCCGACAACGAGTCTCAGCACCGCAATGGCTTCACCATTGTCAGCAGAAGGAAGAGGCCTATTAAGACCTCCTCCCCTATCCCCTCCGCATCACCTAAGGCTGCAAAACCAACCCCCGTAGCCCAGCCCGGCACGGCCTCCTGCTCCCGCCAGAGCACCCCCCCGCCCGCGGTTCCCCGCACCGAGAAGCCCCCTCCCCCTGTCTTCATACAAGACAAGGCCCGTTGGGGACACATCCGCGCCACTATGGAGACACAAAAGATCTCCTTCACAAAGGCTACCAACTCCCCGGTGGCCATTAAAGTCCAAGTCCCCTCTTCAAGGGACTTTAGATCTCTTACCTCTTTTCTCCGAAAGGAAAAAATCGACTTTCACACGTACGCCACGGAACAGGAGCGTCGTCTCCGCGTTGTGGTCCGTGGCCTCCCTCCCCAATTGGGAGAAGACGAGATCCTCGAGGATCTCAAATCCCTCGATCTCCCGGTGCTGGAAGTGCACCGTCTCTACAAGGGGCGCGATAGAACCCCTTTCAACCTAGTATTGGTTGTCCTTCCCCTCACCTCCGAGGGGAAGAAAATCTTCGACGCCCGCACTATCTGCGGGCTTTCCGGCCTCTCCTTTGAGGCCCCCCATAGGCGTGGCGGCATCGGGCAATGCCACAATTGCCAACATTATGGCCACGCAGCTCGTAACTGTTACGCGCGACTCCGCTGTGTAAAGTGCCTGGGCAACCACGGCACCAGCAGCTGCACCCGTCCCAAGGGCGCCGAGGACCCCCCTGGCTGTATCCTCTGCGGACAACTGGGGCATCCTGCGAATTATCGCGGATGCCCCAAAGCGCCGCGGAGGTGCACCAGGAGGGCCCCCGCTATGCCCCCACCCCCCGCCAAGCGCTCTCCTACACAGGCGCTACTGGCCCCCCTCATGTCGGTGCAAGTGAAAGCACCAGTACCCGTGCCTTCTGCACAACCCACCCCAGCCGCAGTGCTCACACCCGCGAGCTTCCCCTCGCTTCCACACAAACCTGCGCCGCAATCTTGGCGCAGGATCACCCCAGCCGCCCCCGAGCCGCAATCTTGGCGGAGGACCACTCCAGCCACAACTGCGCCGGCCTCCAATCCCGCCCCTAAGGCCACCTCCTCCCAAAGCCAGGCTAGTCCTGGTATAATGGAGGATCTGGCCCTAGTCATAAACTTCCTGGGAGTCATAAACCCCCAGGATATCAAAGACCTGGCCCAAGCCCTAAGGACCACCGACGGTAACCCTTTGGCCCGTCTGGACCTTATAATCAAGTACGAGTCCGTACTTAGCGCCCTTGGCCTCTTCAAGGCGTCCCCCTAAACTCAAACACAGCACACAGACACCGTCCCCGCCGGCGGAGTCGTGGACGTCCCCATCGTTACACCGAAAACACACTGGCCCTCAGCCAACACCTTCACTAGGCATAGACACATGCCTGGGTGCTTCCCGCCGACACGCGACCCGCGGTATCCCCCAATGCAACGCCCTAAGCTGAGGTTCGTTCCTTCCGCCGGTTTGCCAGCGGGGGAGCCCTTAGGCTCGTTGCAACACACACTTTCCTCTTGGCTTGAGCGCCTTCAGCGCACGCATCACATCAATACGACCGGTGAATCTTAAAAGGCCGCACGGCCACAAGAATTAGTCAAAAAACACGATGTTGAGACAATCAGGTTTTTTAGTCGGTAGGAGTCCGACACTACCTGGTACCACCTAGGCTGGCCCAGCCAGACTAGATGGTACCAGGTGTCCCAAGCAGGATTTTTCCTGATTGTCTCATTGTCTCTCCTAACATAAAAAAAAAAAAAAAAGAAAAAAAAAAAAAAAACTCCTTGGCCTAATATACCATCCTGCAACATTTAATTATAATTGAATGCTTCGTTGGTTGAGTAACTAATAAACAGATTTAAATATTAGTGTGATCAATTTACGTAGGGCTATCTCACGAATGTAACTTAAGAATTTAAGTTATATACGTTATATACTCGTATGTAAGGTCGTGAGTTCAAACTCCGGCTCTTGTTACGGATATCCTACTTTTTAAGGGTGCACTGTGCTCCCGGCTGGGAGAATATTTCAGCTAATGTAATCAAAACCTTTAAATACTGTTTGACGGAACCGCTCCTTACGTCTTTCAATTGACACGTTCCTCAAAATTCTTAAAAAAGCCATAGTTGTACCTATTCATAGAAGTGGTAACCACTAACTACAAACCTATATCTCTTCTCTCTATTTTGTGCAAAATTGTCGAAAAATTAGTAAATAAAAGGCTAACTATATTGCTATTTAGAAATAAAAAAAACAATTTCATTAAATCGATATGGATTTCGCCCCGACCGATCGACTGAGGGTGCAGTCCTCAGACTAATAAACCTAATAACGACAGCTTTGGATAGGGGAGAAAGACGTCTAGGAGTCTTTCTTGACTTACAGAAAGCGTTTGACATCGTTTCTATACCGATTCTTTTAGTACGTTTATATAGTACTGACGTTAGAGGTAATGTGTTGGTGTAGTTTACAGGGATATAAATCAGTGCGTTAGGGGAGATAAACATACTAGTAGCGGCGCCGTATGCACATATTGTGTTCCGCAAGGAAGTACACTTGGTCCGAATGAATTATGCAAAAATAATATCACCAATGCGGATCTCCTTATGTTTGCTTACGATACCGTGCTATTGTATTATGGAGCAAGTTGAGAGGATGTTAGAACTTGTGCAGAGGAGGAAATGTGAATGGTATCGGCTTCGCTGCAGGATAATCTACTGTCCCTAAATACAAACAACACAAAATATATTTACTTTAGTTAAGCAGTAGTATCATGACTGGGGCAGAATTTTGCATTGAAAATACATACATATTCGTGTAATAAATTTAACAGAGAACTAATACAACAAAATACCTTGGTCCACAATCAGGATGACAAATTAAGTTAGGAGCTTGATGTATGTTTTTAAGAACCTTAGACCTTTTTTTTAAATAAATGGCCACTCTAGGTTTGCTATATTTTTTTGTAACTAAAGGTCAAATTCAATTTAGTAGACGAAGGTTGTACCTTAACTTGAGACAAATGTAAACTTTTGAAAGATACCATAACAGTAAATGAAAAATACATATTTATGTCTGACAGAACAACTCTCCAGTAATAATAAACACAAATGTGATTTTTTTCTTTATTTGTAGCTACAGTAGGTACATAAATTACTGACCAAGAGTGGCAATTTAAAAAAAAAATGCCAACATCTTCAAAACCGTAGTACGACTTTTACTAAGATCAAATTGTAGTCATCCGATAGATGAGCTGACCTATCAACAGTTTCAAGCTTGGCCATATTGGCCAGCTGGGCCACCTGTATAAGTTTTGTTAATTATTGTTTAAACAATATTAATTACTATGTCCCCAACTACAACCTTTCTGATTTTGAATAATTGATAATAACAAACAAAAAATTAGCATCAAAATCGGTTTTGTACTTGAGGATTAAGAAATAAAATCTTTATTGACTCGGTTAATTGCATATTTTTTAAACCATAATTGGCTAATTGAATATTTCCGCATAGAAGCGGACACTAATTTGTACATAGTAAAATGGATATAATTTGTTAGTTCTGCAGAGTTATTTTGATAATACATCCTTGTACTTTGTATCTTTGATCTTTTGTATCTTTATTCATCTTTGAAATGTTACAAACCATTTTTTACGTTCATAAACGGGTTTTAATAATGACTTTAAAATTATTTTTCGTTGCTCTAACTGAAAGATCAGTTTTGTTCCACAACATTGCATTCGCCAATAATTGCACGTGTTGATAATGTAATTTATTCGCAATTTCGATTTAGCAATACAATAATAGCCTTGTGAAAAACGGCCAACGCCCATTTTTAAGTTCCTATGACTCCAGTGAGAGCGGAGTTCGACCTTCTGTATTAATTACATCATATCCGTTATAAATTCCAACATGTAACTAACACTACCTGTCAATAATTATAATCTAATACGCAGTTACTTTAGTTTTCATCGTTATTGTAATACGATACAATGGGTCATACGATATTGCCCTCTGAAACTATATTATTGCTTAAAAGGGCGTCACAATCCACTTAAATATTTCTGTTAAAGCTTCTACTACATACGAGTACACTACTTAAAGTATAGCTGAAATCTACTAATTACCATGCAATTCTTTAGTTAATGTAGAAATAAAACTGCGTTCTTTAATCCTCGAGTGTAACTGGACGAGAGAGGATGTTTTTTTTTATTTCCCTCCTCTTTGTGACATGACAGATATTTTGCCATTGACACTATATTGTGCCAACTGTAAATACAATTAAGTACATAGCTGAGATGGCGCTATAAGAATGGTTTCCTTTTTTATATTTATGAATGTAATCTCAACAGTCAATATCTGAGTTGTAGAACATTGGTTGATTTATTTTTTTACCGCAAGTTGTATCTTTCTATTTCATTTGTATATTTCGTAAGTCTTTTATTATAAATTTACTTGATCAGCCCAACTTCTGTCAAGTGAGCTACTGTCGCAGACAAATATATTGGAAACTCTACTGTAATAGTAACAAATACCAGAATGCAGAAACAAAATAGACAAACTTTCTTAAAATATTATACTCAGACTTCGCTTAGAAAACATCTAGCTAAAGAGCATTGTCAACAGAGGTGGGTCGAGCAAATGGGTTACCTAACACCACTATATCTTGACCCCTAATTCTCACACTTTGTCTCTTCAATGGTCAGATATTGGAGGTAAAGGGAAGGACGAGGGAGGTCAAAGAGTTTGGTCTTGTTAAGGGGGTGAATGTGTATTCGCATGGATGCCTTTGGGTTTCAACATGGTCGCTCGTGTCTATAGTATAATGGAGTTCACGTATCGCTGCTTCGTTCGTCGGTGTGTGTAAATGAATGACTTTGTAAAAATGGGTGGGGTTATGGTGGGGTGGTATTTTGTAGTCTGTTCTACAGCGATGCGTGCGTCACCCATAACTTCATAGGTCAATGAATTCCTTTGAAGCTGTAACATAGTATGTTACGGGATCACTTACTGTCAGTGCAACCGGATTAATAGACAATTATTATTTCTCTTTTTTGTCTATTTTTTCTGTATATACAGTATTTGCTGTGTATGTAAAGTCGGCTTTAGAATACACGACTCTTCTGTGTATCTGCACGACTCCATATCTCCCCTTGGATGTCGTAAAAGGCGACTAAGAGATAACACACCGGCTACCACAACGAGACATTACACTGTTTTTTTGACATCCTGCTTTGATTAAGATTTACATATATATTTTTTGACAATTTAACTTTTTTTTTTTTTAATAAAACAAAACGGAACTTCAATTTTCATTATCAACACAAAGTAATTAAATGAATATTAAAAATTAGAATATTAAAGACCAACTTAAATATACAATATCTATGACTATAATAATAAAGAAAAATAATCAAATAAATATTAACAATATTAATTGAATCTTCCGGGCTACTTGGCCTAGGTCTTCTGGAATCTCTTCTCTCTCTTCCAAACGTTTCGTCAACAACTGCGGTTGACATCTTCAGTGGCGGCTGCGTTCACATTGCTGCGTGCAATTAACATGGACACCGCCCGGAAAGCCTACACTAAACTATAAATATTAATAATAAACTTTTTTTTTAAAGGTGATAATTATATTTTTTTTAATTGTATTTATTGCTTATGCCTATATATATTGCATGCCCTAGATTAGAAGGTGGAATATGGCGGCCTATTGCTATTACTATTTCTTGGAATTCTCACTATTTCCATTTCTCACATTGGAAGTACGATGCCTTTCTCATGAGCCTTATTAATCCCACTTGTTAAATTACGCCTTGTTAATTACATTGTTAATCCCACTTGTTAATTACAATGCTGTAAAAATAATTGTTGCAATTATCTAACAGCATAATAGCGATTAATTACGTGCCCGTGAGGAACGGTGTCGAACGGTGTCGGTGGCCGCGATCGTTACATCACAACAATAAAATTAGTTGACCGCCCCAACTTGAGAGTCGTTACAATAATAATAATGTTAATTAAAAGCATAAAAAAAACAATATACTGAAACTATATACTGATATATACTGTTATATATATATCACTAGGTTATACGTGTTACGTAAAACGTAACTTTATCACTTTCCGGGCCCTAACTATTCTAAACCTTACGTGCCTGCAACGTACCAGTATACACGCACACCACATCGCAGGAGAATCGTCACTCGTTTTTACTTCTTATTAACGAACCTTAACCTCTCTAATAATAACCAATCCTTTTATCGACCACTGCTGGACATGGGCATCCTCATATATGGTACAAGACATTGTATGGCCTGAAACACCTCCCTGGTCAAGGGGGCTGGCGAGTCCACTCTTTTAGAGGTGGTATAATCCCTCAGGGCTGATGGTAGCCGCTTTGTTATCCCTTAGCGGCCTCTTACGACACCCGCGGGGAGAAGATGAGGTTTTGCTATTCTCAAGCTGGTCGACACTATAATAATAATATGACCTTTATTAATAACATGACCTTTATTAATAACATGAACTAGGAAATATCGAACAGCTAGCTAGCTGTAGCGACGGCAAAAGAACTAATTAATATTTAGAAATATATTCCACTTTAAAGATTGTCATTTTTCCATACTCAGTGTTCTTTCTTGAATAAATACTAATAGTTGTAGGTAGCCCAAAACTGTTGGTCAAATAGCACTAATCTAGTCATAAAGTAGTGAGTTATTATTAAATAAGGGATATCAGAAAGCCGTTCGAATTGTAGGTACTTGCTGTAATTTAGTTAATTATATAATTAAATAATAACTAAGTAATTGCACGGGAGATACGAGTGCTGTGATGCTTGGCGACGCCATTACCTGAGGCAGCAATTATGCATATCATTGGCCATTATACGTAAATTACCTCTGTGTTGGAGTGTTGAATATGCCTTCTCCGCCTGCATAGTCATAATTGCCAGACACTGATGGCCAGACAGTCCAGACAGACTGTCAAAAATGACGTGCATTGGCAAACCTCTGGATGTGCTGTTTACCTTTGAAGTAACAGGATAAACACAATTAATAAAGACAATCATAAGTCACAAAATCAATAACTACGAAATGTAAATCAGTAATGTTTGCTACTAAGTATCTAAAGAGACAAAGTTAGAACTTAGAGTTGAAATACAACTAGATTTGTTTCTTGTAAAGCCATTTTAATCAGTTAATGACCCTAGCTCACCTTTGTCAAAGTGGGAGATTAACCTTGAGACGAATCAAGATGTAGCAGCAAGTTTATCTTGTTTTAAAAGTTTGTTGTGAAACTACAAATAATTAAATTAATGACATCGCTTGTAAATACAGCATGAAAGAAATTAGACCTCATTACTGTTTTTATGAAAAAAATACCTCCGTCTAGTGGCAAATTGCCGTCCATACATGCCGAGATTAGACAATATTGACAAATGTTGACAATTCTCCGGAAACCCCAACTGACAGACGTCAGAAACGCATTCTCTCGGTGGTCGGATTATAGCCACGTTACCCCCTCTCTCACAGAAGACTACTTTGACATGTACTGCATTTCCTACTTTATCGTATTTCCCTAATGTAAGTACGTGTTTCAGTAGTGAGTGAGATATGTCTGAGCCTGTTCCCATCCCATCCTATACCTTCCCTTCCCATTTCCCAACCGTTTCTCCAAATCTATTCTTACATCAACATTCTGGACTAAAGTTGCCACGTACCACAGGTGTCCATGAGCGACAATATCCACTTACAGCCAGGTGGACTATATGCTCATATGCCACTTTCTTTCTATAAAAAAAATAAGCAATGACAAACTAATTCACAGTTCCTCCATCACCAATTATCTAACAAGCAGATAACACGAGACAGCAATTTGCTAATAAATAGTGATGATTTTCTAAAATAGGTACCTAATCGTTCTCTTAATCACACTTTATTATGTGATGGAGATTGTGACCCTATCGTCGACGTCAGCAAAATTGGAGAATCGTCTTTACTCTGTGACGTAAGACATCGTAAACCTTATTCTCCAAATTGGGTTTCCTTAATGGTTTCTATAATAACGGCTCTAATTAATAGCCCCGCACGCAATTCGATACTAAAGTTAAATTTTGCTAACACTAATTTAGCTGCTCAGAGGACATTTTAAATAAATTCAGACCAACAAAGAACTGTAGCTACATTTTTATGGAATAACGAGCAGTGGCCGCGGTTTACAATACGCGCGTAGATGTTGCAATGCGCGCTTGATTCCCGTGGGAACCTTATATTTGATATCGATAAAAAGTACTCTAAATGTTAACCCAACACATAAGTTATAACTAAGCCAAGTTTCATTAAAATCCGTCCCGTGGCTTTTGCATAATGCACGCTCAGATAGACGGACAGGAATGGGAACTGTTCATTACACTTCACATTCCTCCCACGGGGGAATGGGAAATGTTGAGAATGGGTTGAGGAGACCTCGTCTAGTTATATTTCTTATTTCTCATCATCCCAATCCTTTCTCCAATTTCTCTCTCAATCTCCGAAAGTAGGCAGCGCATCCAATAAAGTGCCAAGGTTTGACACTGACTTTGGCATTTATTGCCAACGTGGGCGACGGTGTCCACGTCCCATCAAATGGACTTTCTGCTCATTTGTCCCCTTCTTTTTATATATTTTTTTAAAGTAAAACGGACTTTTTGGCGGGAGCTCCAGAAGTAAAGTTGAGTTTTTATTTGATTGTAGTAATAATTGTATATTGTGGGATTTGTGATTTAATAATGAAGGTTTATTAAACTTCACAGTGCCTAGTGTTAGTGCATAATGTTTGTGACAATTAAATAAAAGCGTGGGACTGGACAATGACGTGATAAAAACAATTCCGTTTTATTATTTGCTATGCCAGTGTTCATATAAAAAATAGAGAAAAAACTTTTAACAATTTTTTTAACAATGGTTATAAAAAGTCCCTACATTTAGCCAGTAAATAGCTGTAAGTACCTACATTATATTTTCATGAGCACGTGATGCCATCGTTGATAGAAATTTATGAGACCATTAACTTTAGGAGCGGGCGAACATTGGAAAAATTTAAAGGTGCGTTTGTGCCTCGCTGCTAATGGCCGTTATAAAACGTACTATTGTCGCACAAATTTAGACCTTGTACAAACGTTGAAGCTATACAAAAAATTTAATGGAATTTGGCATATTATGTCATTGCGACACAGTTTTATAATCCACCCAATACGAGTCCGTCAGACCATGCATTTCAATTATAACAAATTAGAGTTTAGACTATTCACCAAAGAGATATGATTATCTTGATTCCGTAACCAGCTCACTTATTTCCCACTGCTGGACATCCCTTTCTTATCCTTTTACAATACTCACAAGCACAAGGGGTTATTCTAAAACTGGCCAACATAACACAGCAAACCCAACGCCTATCATTAAGTTCCTGCTAAGTATGAATTTTTCAATAATCATGCTAGCAGGTGATGAAAGAAAACATCGTGAGGTGATGAAAAATAAATGGCTGGGGTATGGCTGTCGCGACGTAACCTGGAGTATCCTGATGGATAAGAGAATATGTCGATATCATGCTATAACAAATATATGTAAAAATGTCGACTTTATTAATATGCGACATACAAACATACAAACTGTAAATAGATAGTTGAAATTTCATGAAATTACTGATTAATGAAAGTCCTAATGAAAACTTAGTCACTGATTTAATGAAAGTCAATGATCCATCTTCATACTCTTCATTTACGATGCATACCTACCTATCCTAAATATGAAAACAAAAAATATATGAAAACAGTAACCAATTCATTCCATACATTCATTTGTCTAATATCTCACGAACTCAAGAGAATAAAATAAAAATAAAAAGTAAAAATAAAAAAGTTACATTTTTTTTGTAACAAATATTCATAAAATGTTCATGTCAATAATTTTTTACGAATGGAATTCATGGATCGATGTAAATACTATTTTCTATTCCATTATAATATTGTATTCACAACGTATCATTAATTTATAAATATCCATGCATTGTAGGCGTACCAGTATTAAATTGGAATACTTACCTTTTTAATATTACTTCTCTGCATATTACAATTTCCTTTATAGGTGCCGCCCACTGCGAATGAAAATTGTCTTGATATTTTTAGCACAAGCAACCCTTCTGAGATCCACCCGAGTATACATGTGGCAAAAGGCTGAAAACTGATACATATGTAAGGACATGGGCCATATAACGAAGGTATGAGATGTAGAAATATGTGGAGAGTAATGGAAAAGAAATGTTATATATTAGCATTTACCCTTTTACTAGTAACTAATTTAATCATTTTGGTACAGTTGAAACGTTGTAACAGAGTTTGTGTCCTCTTATTTAATTCATTTAAAATCAATCTGCTTGTAGGCCTCGCTAGGCAAACGGGTTGGCGAGTCTACTTCTTTAGAGGTAGTGCAATTCCTCAGGGCTTGTGGTAGCCGTTATGTTATTTAAAATGAATTTTAAATCAAAACGTTAATTGAATTTATTTTCAACTTTAAATAACAAATAAATTTTATTTCGCCTTATTAATCTATAAATAATTCTTATTATTAATTCGCATACTTATTTAATCTCGCCTAATAAAAAATAAGACAACGTTTTTATTGATACAAGAATTTAAAATAATCCTCAATAAAAATAGGTCATCCTCATTGGTTTCCCCTCTACTGTAAAACATCATTAAAGTAATTAACGAGTTGAGAAACATCACACTCATTAAAAGTATTACCACTTCTCTGTCTTCTGCCTAGCAACTGAATCGATCGATTATTGCTACGACACCGCGACGTTGACAAATGGGATACTGTGAAACAAATAGCCGCTGGGCTATTTCTATGATTGTTCCTATTCAGTCTATTCTGTTGTCCTTTGAGTAAATAGCATTAGTCCAAAAATAATAGTTTTATGACTTTTTGTCGGGAACTCCAGAAGTTGAGTTTTTATTTGATAGTTACAAAAATTTTGTATTTTGGTATTTTGTGGTTTAATAGAGATAGTTTAGTTAAACTTCAAAGTGTTTTTTGTGCGTAATGTTGGTAATAATGAAATAAAAGCGTGGGACCGCGTTTTTCGCGTGCTTCAAGGAGTTCTCTTCTGTCCTCGGTAAACCTACTGTCACTTTACTGAGCAACTCCTAACTTTACTGAGCAATTAAACAACTAACTTACTTGGACGGGAGTGAAAATTGATAGAATACCTTTTCTTATTGAAATTTTTAATAACGAGGAAAACTCGACACTGGCGGTGTGTTAATTGCGCTATTGGCATATAATAAAAAAGTAGTTTGTTTATTGAGGAAGATTTAGTCATTTGGAAAGTTACCTAACAGCTTAATACTGATAAAAACAATAAAATCCTGTTAAAAATGTCAACAATTAAAGGCTTGGTTATCAGGCCTAATAGAGCTGGTAATAAAATAAATATATCTTGTCTAAAATTATATCTCTTCTATAAAAATATCCTCCGAGGCTCGCCACCACAAACAATCTTCGATACTTCTCATCCAGTCAGCTTTAGCGAACTTCTTCAAATCTCTTGGGAGAGGTCTGTTCCGCAGTGGAGAGACATATGCTGACATAGCTATGGTACCGTATCGTATCACATCGCCTCGCAACACATCATATTGCATCGCATCGTATCCTATGGTATTGTATAAAAAAGAGTTAGTAAAATCGTGACCGGTCTAAACCGAACCAATTTCTGTAGACATATTCTCTAAAGTGCTGAGTCAACTAGATAATAATAATGGATTAATATCAGAACTACACATAGCGCATGTCTGTGGTTATTGCTGCAGATCGCTTTGCCCACACATCCAATGTGTTTATCTTGCGGCTCGGCGGCGCGGTTAGCTTCACAAGCTAAGTAACATCTCACGGAATTCAATTAAATTCGACTACACGACTCCAATCTCTGCCAATCGGTGCGGTTCGGTGATAAATGCGAATTTGAACAAAGCTTTTTGAACGGACAAAATTGTATTGTGAGAGAATTAAATGCGAAATAAGGTTTTGTTTCCACAAATAAATAGATTTGCGAAAACCGTAACCAGCCCTTTTGTGTATAAATGCCTTTAACCTTTTGCCTTTAAACGCCACCGGGTTGGCGAGTCCACTCTTTCAGAGGAGATGTGATTCCTCAAGACTTTTAGTGACCTTTTACGACACCCATGGGATGAGATGAGAGGGTGCTATTCTTAAGCCGGCCGACTCCGCCAGCCATTTTATTAATAAAATTCATTGAATTATTCGTCAACAGTGTAATAAATAATATTATACCATAAAATAATACCATTATATATTCGCTATAATATACTCCTGGTGGAAACCGACCTAATGCGCTGTATAAAATACTGTCATTTTCCAGTTAAATACAAATAGCACAGCCGAATTGTCACATGAGCCTTCCAATTCTATAATAATTGGTTTCACGTGCGCAGCTCATTCTCTTTTATATTCGGATAAGCGGCATAACAAAGGCACGAAAATACGACAGCCTCTCATTAAAATTCAATTTGTGCTGAAATCTGCCCAAAACCGGTTACAAGCGAACCCGTTCGGTTCCAAATTTAAATAGAAATTAATATTTAAACTGTGTTTACAGTTTGGTTGCTATTATTATGGCCAGTAATAATTCAATTTCAGAAGGTCGTTGAACTTGGAAACGGTTTGTGAAAACAATACATATACCATATGTATTCGATTATTTTATAGACTAGGTATTTTATTTGAACTCACGCAATGTCTACTGGGCCAGCTTTGCCCATCGCCCAGCACTAGATAATTTCACTCTAATTATATTATGTTTGCAGATCTCGCAGGCATCGAAGGACCATTTGTTGAGGAATGTATACTTTAATAAATACACCGAGCTTGTAGAAGTTAAATTTATTGCTTGTATCGCGATAAAAGCAAAGGTGAAAGTTGACAAATTCAAAATTTACTTATAAGACAAAACAAAAACGTTCTATAATTCATATTGGTGTTGCTTACTATCACTAGTTACATTAACACTAGTTAATTTAAAAAGTAGGATATCCGTAACAAGAGCCGGAGTTTGAACTCACGACCTTACATATATAACTTAAATTCTTAAGTTACATTCGTGAGATAGCCCTACGTTAATTGATCACATTAATATTTAAATCTGTTTGTTAGTTACTCAACCAACGAAGCATTCAATTATAATTAAATGTTGCAAGAAGGTATATTAGGTCAAGGAGAAGGACATATGCTACTATTTATACAAAGATCCGTTATAAAATCTATATTCTTAGCGTCTCTATAGACGCTTGAGAGTTTTTCATTATACGAGTAATCAAGTTTACGCAAACGAAGTCGCGGGCATAGCTAATCTTTGCGTCGGTCAAACCTAAGCGACTTGTGATTTTTTTTCGTCGACTGCCAGACATACGGGTTTCCTTAATGCACATTGTCTTGTGCACGAGGGATGTATGCCCTTAAAATGCTTTGCTTTGTTTCTAGGTAACAATAAATTGTATCATACCATCACTCCTATACTATATATCACTCCATTGCTTAATATAAACTTCTCTCATGGCTCCAGTCACTACCGGTAAAATTGTTCAAATCGCCTACCCACCTGATATGAAGGCGTCCAATAGAGAGATGCGTTATTTGTAACGACTCAAATTGCTGGTATACATTGCAATGCTGGAAGCTTAGAATTATAAATTATATATCTGTGATCCTGACTCATCAGTATGAGAATATAGCTTTCTGACAGAATTATTTATTGCCTTAGTTGACAAAGATGATCAAGGAATTTATAAAGGTACAATTAATGGGCTGGCTACCTAGCGTTTAATTCATTACAAAGTGGCAGAAGTTGCTACCATTCAAGCGTGCTGCAAATGAATATTAACCAATTTGCAACCTTTTTATGACACGGACACTGAACGTTAAATCACTTTATACAGAAAATTCAGTGTGAATCTTCTTAGCTCTAACACGCACGCACATAGAGAAAAGTGACGTGAACGGTGTAGATCTGCGATGCTCAAACATATTGTATCGGCGATCTACAGCAAAAGAACTGGGCGGTAAGCGATAGACTAGACTAGGTAGTAAAAAATTTTTTTTTTTATTAAAGTGCATTTATTATACATACGAGTTACACAAATAGTTCTTTAGTACTATGATGTAAGTTCAAAATCGGCAAATGTAGTTCCTCGTAATGTAATGGCAAATGTAATTGTATGGTGTAGTTCTTTGGGGGTTGCGATAGCGATTTTGTTATCCGGTAGTAGTCTTTCGCGACACCCATGACTAGAGATGGGGTGGCGTTACTCTAAACCCGGACGATATCACATGACAATTTAAAAAAAATAAATTAAATGATGAAAAGTTTATACTTATTCCTCTATACACTGTGTTTAAACTCTTCGTTGAATCATCGATAGTAGGTGCCACTCTGTGGGAGGTTTACAACTTTGTGGACTTGAAACGAGATTTGCATCAAAATTGTGAATAAATATTATTACGCTTTAGGCATGTTCTTTAATAAACATGAAGGCATTTTTCACGGGCGAAGGAATGGCGTGGGTATACACATAAAATGTAATCTCATTGAAAATATTTTTGCTCAAATGTTAATATGAAGTCCTTTAAGCCGCTTTCACGTTGCTACTTAAATGATTTTATGTGAAGTGCTTGCTGGCTAGTATAGAATAAATTGAATTGAATGGTTGCCATAATTCATTAAATTTCTAATTTAATATTGAAAAAAAGGTGGGTAAAAAAGCATAATTTAACTGCTTAGCGACAACCGATAGACGCATTTTTCATGGCAGTCGAAGTCGCGCTTGCATCCATGTACAGTCAGCAACAAGGTAATGTACACCCATCGGTACCTTAGTGCGCTTGTAATAAGAATTAGAATCGAACGGTTTTGAGTACATTAGCGTGTTTCTGACTGTACGTTGTTGCCCATAGTTTTACGTTAATAAACAACGCAAGTTCGTGAAATTGTATGGAAACCAAGTGAGTAAAGAAACTAATATATTTGAACCTTGCGATTTACCGTCGAATACGCCCGCAGACATTGCTAGTGTAGTGTGTGCAGTGCTAGTGCAGCCTTTCCGAAAATGAAGATCCAATGTGGGTAGTTTATAAAACTGCTCGCAGCTACCATCCTGGGCTACTCGCCTTTTCAGTCAACTTATGAGCACGGCTGGTGTAATCGGTGCCGAAGCGTCGAGTAGAAATAAAAGGTAAACAAAAACCTTTAATTTTACGAGTTCAGACTTGATTTACAAAATTAGATGGAAAACTAGTCATACATGAAATGAAACATCTTCCTTGACTCGGTTTACCACTGTTGACTAATTTTTACAGTTGATTATAGCGTAATTACACTAATAATTCATCGTCCTTTGATTAAATTATTTAAAAAAACCTTACTCGATGCGCATTATTTTGTTCTCTTTTGTATTAATGCCCCTCTCGAGCCGCTTTTGAGTGAACAAAATTACATACCAACGAATAAAATTCTAAAAGACGAAAACAAAAGTCCCTTCAAGTATTTTCATTTATACAAAATATCACACCGTAACCGAAATCAGCCCTTTTATCGACCACTGTTGGACATGAGCCTTCCCATGCACACTTTGTGTACGAGGGGGTGTATGGCCTTAAAACACCACCTGGCCAAGCGAGTTGGCGAGTCCACTCGTTTAGAGCCGATGTAGTTCCTCAAGGCTTGAGCCTCAAGGCTCAAAAATATGTCATATAATGGAATTACCTACAGCAGTTGACATTCTTGAGACAATTTATATAATTCTGATTGCACTCGTAAATGTGGCAGTGGCCATTCTTCTTGCTTTATATCCGTAGACATTAATTTAAGTTCCAGAGAATAATCACTATATAGAGAAGAAAAACTGCTCTTGTTCTGTTTATAAATAATAGCAAAGAGACTCGTAAAAAGGAGGCCAAGTTACATAAGCATCATCAAGGGAGTGTTTCAAGACAGGCTGAAGTCACGTTGTCGTGTGACAAAAATTACTCGTAAAAAGTTATTAGAGACCTGATTTTCTTATATTGAAGCGTCTCGCAGTCGTCAACCAAACACAGCCCTAAATTTTTAAAACAGTTTTACGTTACTGTTTTCCTATAAACTACACACTTATTGGTATCTAGTGCACGGCCGAGTCACCGCGCTTCCAGCAGAGCGGACGCGGGTCGAAGGGCGGCGGTGCAGACGAGAGGGGGATAAGAGGGGGTGAGAGGAGGTTTTCCAAAACAACGGGCACGGAATTAACCCTCCGCTTATAGATCGCTATTTAAATAATCCCGTGACCGCCCGAACCGTGTACTTAAATAGATCACCCGCTCCCTCGTTCCGACGTTCACTTGTGCACTTTTAATGAGAGTTGTGGAAAATCTCCAAATCTTGATTTCTAAGTCCCTAAAAAGGTAGACAGGGCGTTTATGGCTGTCTATCTTTAGAGACTCGTCATATTTGACAAACTTTGGCATTTTTGGAGGTACTTCTTAAGGTGCACGCTGTACCCATCGAACCTCAGAAGAAGTAAATGAACTATTGTCCTCCATAATATTAATGAATGAAATTGTAATATTATTTATGTTTTTTTTTATGGAAAAAGGGCGGCATACGATCATACAGTCCATCAGATAATAAGTGGATACTGTCGCCCATAGACATCCGTGATACATGCCAATATTAGTCCAAAATGGCAAACGTTGGCACGCCCACTGATGTGCTGCCTATGTTTGGAGATATAGGAATAGATTTGGAGAAAAACTTATAAAAATGAGGGAGGGGGGAATAGTATGGGAATGGGCTCTGGCACATCTGGCTCACTAACGAACTACGTACGTACATTAGGGAAATAAGATAAAGTGGGAAATGCAGTATATTTCATGGTAGTCAGTCTGTGAGAGAGGGGTAACGTGGCCAGTTGAGCGCGCCCAGCGGTTGTTGGATTGTTAAGTGCACTGTCCCTCTCAAAGTACGTATAATATATCTATCTTCTTCTATTTATATCTATACATGTAATAATCTATATATATAAAAAATCGTAAAGTATACGCTACAGAACCCAAAAGAACTGTTTGTAACCTTCTTTAAACAACTCATATTGCAACTAGATAGCGACTAAAAATTTAAATGCATAAGCTCGTGCTAAGAAAAATATATACAAAAATAACAAGTCTTTTAACGTTTCTATAAAAATGCATTTCTGTATAGTAGTCCTGTTAAATTAAAGCTTTTTCAAATACTAGCATTTGCTTAAAAATTCTCCTACTCATTCTCAATTTCAGTTATTGGTCTCGATTGGCATACGAGTAGCATCCCAACCAGATTTTAAAACGTAATTAGATTTTCATATTTTTGAAACTACAGGATCGATTTTGATATATCGTATATCTAAAATGTATAATATCTAATATTAAAATGTATTACAGCAGTAAAAACCGCAAAAGTAGGCCTAGTTTTTCTCGAAACACTTCTTCTTCTTCTCGTGTCCGCGTCATCTCCTAACGAGGGTTGGCGATCATCTTGACTATCCTCACACGAAAGACTGCTGCCCAGAATGAAGACTTCGTGCTCATTAAGAACCATTCCTTATGATTTCTGAGCCAAAATGTTAGTCATCTGCCAAGTTTAAGGCGACCGTGTACTGAATTTGCAACTTTTAATGCAGGGCATGGCATTAAAAGTTGCAAATTCAGTGTAAAAGTCACTGAGTAGTGACCAAAGTATTTTTTTATTATTTTGACTTTTTTGTGAAGTTGGAGGTAACTAATTATTCTATTTTGTGCAAAACCGTCTCGTTGCTCACCTGATCCATCTCGAATTTAGTATGAGCAAACAGACTGACTGACATACAGACATACAAACAGATGTAGACCTTTACACACATAGACATTTGTAACAAAAATACCCACTTAACTGGGAATAGTAGAACGGTATGTGCTATCATCAATTTTAATTTAAAAGTTTCAAGGGACCCGCGTTTGAAAGTAATTTCTAACTTTATCCAAAGCTATTGGAGAATTCTAAGCTGTTGAAATGAAAATTTTAGTTTCTTTTGAAGAGAATAATGAATCAATCTATCGAAATGTTTTCTAGCAATATAGGTATATCTACTGATATATATGTAAGTACCAATTAGCGCAGGTACTACGAAATGTGATAATATTAAAGTATTATGTTCAATGAGGGTAGCTCAGTTCCGCAATAAATGTTAACTAACAACGAGTGTTTTCTTTGGCTCCTATTTTATTATTTATAAATACTTAAATATCTATCAGTGGCGACGAGTAGGACTTACGTGTGTTCTATCGATATAATTAAAGAATGTCGATCGGAAAAATTGAGCCTTTTAAAATGTCAGTGGATAATTGGACTTTGTACGTCGAGAGGTTAGAACAATATTTCGTGGTGAATAATGTAAAATCCGAACTAAAAGTGGCTACCTTAATTACCGTAATGGGAAGTGAAACGTATGAATTATTAGTTAATCTTTGTACACCAGAAAAACCGGCTAATAAAACTTTTACGGAGTTAGTCACAATTATGCAAAGTCACTTACAACCCAAACCGAGTACATTGGCAGAAAGGTACAAGTTTAAGCAAAGAATGCAAAGACAAGGGGAATCTATAGCGGAGTACATGGCGGAACTCAAGAAATTGTCTAAGACTTGCATGTTCACCTCGTGCTGTATGAGTACGAGTATAAGGGACCAATTCGTCTGTGGTCTGAGCAGTGAGACAATTATGCAGCGACTGTTTGCCGAGGAGGATAACACGAAGCTAGAGAAATTGTACAAATTGGCAATTTCGATGGAAGCGGCGGAGACAAATGCAGCATACGTGGAAAAGGACAGAGTAGCAAGTAATAGCAGGGGGAAGACAGCGGAGGAGGCTCCGTGTAACGCGGTGGCGGCCAGAGGCGAGTACCGAGTGACGTCACGCGGCGGCGGCGGCCGCACGTCCTCCTATGTGCGGGCTGGGCCGACCGGGGCTGCTCCGCGGAGACCGCCGCTGACAACGGCTACGCAGTGTAATGTGTGTGGTTCTCGGCACGATACAAAAACGTGCAGATACCGTAATTACGTATGCAAAGTGTGTTTTACGGGGGGACATTTAAAGAAGATGTGTCCACGATTACGCAACAATAAAACGCAAAACACGTTTAACGGTGAAGTACAGGTGATTAATTCGGACGAAGATCAGGATTCTGAGGAGGTAAATTTTAATGTGTTTATGGTAAAAAGTGTTAATAGTTACGAACCGTTCAGGATAACGCTACAAGTAGATAACACGAATTTAAGCATGGAAATAGATACAGGTAGTGCAATATCTTGTATAAGTACCGAATGTTATAAAATATTATTTTCACATTTGCCAATGGAAAAATGTAATTTAATAATGTGCTATTATACGGGCGAAAAAGTCGCTCCGGTAGGTAAGATATCGCCGTTAGTAAGATATAAAGAAATATGTAAGAATTTACCATTATACGTGGTAGACCGAGGTAAAAAGCCGTTGTTAGGAAGACAGTGGTTAGTTAAGTTAAACATTGAAGTACAAATAAAAAATTGTTTTAATAATAGTGTTTCAGAGTCAAAGCTGAATGTACAATCTCTCAGTTCCAGATATTGTAAAGTATTTTCGGACGGACTTGGCCGATACACTGGCGGGGAGGTGAGCTTACGCCTGCGCGCCGACGCGCGGCCCGTGGTCCTGCGCGCGCGACCGCTGGCCTACGCGCTGCGCGAGCCGGTTGAGCGCGCCTTAGATCAGCTGCGGCGGGATGACGTCATTGCGCCAGTCGATACCTCAGACTGGGCTACACCTATTGTACCGGTAATCAAATCAGACGGATCGATTAGGATATGCGGTGACTATAAGTTAACAGTAAATAAATGCCTTGAGGTAGACCGTTTTCCCTTACCACGTATAGAGGACTTATTAACGAAAATTCAAGGGGGTAAAAAATTTACAAAAATTGATTTGTCACAGGCCTATGCGCAGCTATGTTTGTCTGATGAGTCTAGGAAGTATACGGTAATTAACACGCATCGTGGTCTTTTTAAATACAATAGACTAATATATGGATTATCCTCCAGCCCAGGTATTTTCCAAAGAACAGTAGAACAAATATTTTCGGATATACCTAAAGTGGGGGTGTTCCTGGATGACGTTATTTTGACTGGACGGGATGATAAGGAACATCTAGAAATCCTTCATAGAGTTTTACAAAGATTACAAGATTACGGGTTAAAAATAAAAAAAGAAAAATGCACTTTTATGGCGGACTCCGTTATTTATCTGGGCTATAAGATAGACAAGGACGGAATTCATACAAATCCAGATAAAGTTAAAGCAATTGCAAAGGTACCTATACCTAAGACAGGGACAGAAGTAAAAGCATTTTTGGGTATGGTTATGTACTATGGTAAATTTCTAAAAAATACAAGTACGATTTTATGTCCTTTGTACGCACTATTAAAAAAAGGAGCGAAGTTTGAATGGACAGATGAGTGTAATAAATCGTTTTGCAGAGTGAAGGAAATGCTGTTGTCAAGCGAGGTGCTAGCTCACTATGATCCGGCGCTGCCGCTGGTGCTGACCACGGATGCCAGTAGTGTGGGGGTGGGGGCCGTCATCGCGCACCAAATGCAGGACGGCTCCGAGAGGCCTATCGCCTACGCATCACGAGTATTGAACGTGGCAGAAAAAGCATACTCACAAATTGATAAAGAGGCGTTGGCGATAATATACGGAGTAAAAAAATTTCATCAATATTTGTATGGGCGAAAATTTTTATTGAAGACGGACCATAAGCCGTTGGTTTCAATATTTGGTCCAAAAACGGGAATACCTACCAGGGCAGCGTCCAGAATGCAGCGGTGGGCTGTGATATTGTCGGGCTACGATTACGACATTGTGTATATCAAGTCAGAAAATAATGCGGCGGATGCATTGTCACGATTACCTTACGAGTCACCAATCAGGAATGGAAAAGAGTATACTTATTTAAATTTTGTTTGTGATAACTTACCACTAACGCACGAGGATATCGAGCAGAAAACAAAAGAAGATGTGCATTTGCGACGGATTGTAACATACATCAAGTCGGGTTGGCCAGGTCATTGCGCTGATATAAATTTACAGCCTTTCTACTCGCGAAGAAATGAGCTTTATACGGATGCTGGCTGCATTATGTGGGGATATAGGGTGGTGATACCTACAGTATTCCGGAAAAGAATGCTAGAAGAGATACACACGGGACACATGGGTATTGTAAAAATGAAATCAATAGCCAGAAGTTATATGTGGTGGCCGGGGATTGATGCCGACATCGAAAGAGAGTGTAAGGAGTGTCACACGTGTACAATGGAAGCACCAGCACCTCCGCGGGCACCACCGCAACCGTGGCAGTACCCAATAGAACCGTGGTGTAGATTACACATGGATTACCTAGGTCCCGTTAAAGGCAATAATTATTTTGTGTTGATTGATGCTTCAACAAAATGGATAGAAGCTTTTAAAATGAAAGATACAACAACAACAGCAACAATAAGAGTGTTGAGAGAAATTTTTGCGCGATTTGGGTTACCTAGAGAAATTATATCTGATAACGGAACGGTATTTACAAGCGCGGAAATGAGGAACTTTTTGTTGAAGAACGGTATAACACATACTTTTACACCGGCTTACCATCCTGCTTCGAATGGCGCGGCGGAAGGGGCCGTGAAGTTGTGCAAGCGTGCTATAAAGAAAGCAGAAAGAGATGGCTGCGACGTGGAGATCGCTCTGCAAGCATATTTGATGGCATATCGGAACACAGCACATGGTACTACGGGAGAATCACCGGCAATGTTACTGCAGCGGCGTAACCTACGATCGCGCCTCGACTTGCTGCGGGAGGGCGGCGCCCACCGCGCGGGGGAGCGCGCGCGCCACCAGCAGCGGAGGCTCGTGGAGCGCGCCGCCAGCACGGAGAGAGCGTTCACGGTAGGACAGAAGGTATGGGCAAGGAACTTCGGTACAGGGGAGCGATGGGAAAAAGGAACAATCACTAGTCTCGATGGATCACGGACGGTAATAGTGGAGGGGGAAAATGGTGTACGTATGAAAAGGCATTTAGATCAAATAAAAAATTATACTGGTATATCGGGCTTGCCGTATCCTAGTCGGAGGGAGAATGACTTGGTCCAGCAAGAGCAGAGCCGGGAATCCGCGGCTCAGAGCCTACTCGTACTCGTTCCGGTAGATTAGTTAAGCCGATAGTTCGTTTAAATCTTTAATAATATTTTAACGGTAATAAATAAGATAAGATAGATAAATTATAAAATTATAAATTTTAAGATAGTAAGTTAAGTATATTTAAAATTGTTATTTGTATTAGTTCATATCGTAAGTAGTAAATAAGGGTGGAGGTGATATATATGTAAGTACCAATTAGCGCAGGTACTACGAAATGTGATAATATTAAAGTATTATGTTCAATGAGGGTAGCTCAGTTCCGCAATAAATGTTAACTAACAACGAGTGTTTTCTTTGGCTCCTATTTTATTATTTATAAATACTTAAATATCTATCATCTACATATAATCGTTTCACTGTGCCGACTCAGATTTGACACGTGATTTTTTTTCGTTTCACGCATACAGCCGAGCGTTTGGGATTTTTTTCAAATAGTTACAAAACAAATTCATATCTGACGTTGTCCTGTCCAAAATTCAATAAATTTGAATAATAAAATTCCATAATTTAAAATTTCATAAAATATTTTTTTTTTCTGAAAACTTTCCTGAGGGCCATGACGAATAAAACAAAAAAGAATTACGCATATCCATCGTTCAAATCGTGAGTTATGGTTTTGAGTTCATACAAAAATCCCATAGAAAAAAGCACTTTCAGTTATTCTCGAATTTTTAAAATTTCCGGGTAACTTTTCCAATTTTTCTTACCCTAAAATACTTATTCGGACTATTACGAACATTTTAAAAAAAAAAATTAGCCAAATCGGTCCAACCGTTCTCAAGGGATGCACTTACCAACGAACAGCATTTAATTTTTATTTATACATATAGATATATACGTATACACCACATCAATGTACAATATACTACATTACACACATACGAGTATATAGTATGTAAGCAGACTTCTCCAGATACCTGAAACCGTGGATTCTGCTCATGATTTTGAGTCAATTGACATTATAATGTTACGCATTTTTATGTAGAAAATAATCACTGGGCTTATTATTATTATTACTCTTATTATTTAGTAAATTTGGTGAAAACTAAAATAGTTGAATATTTTTACAAAAAAGATTCCTAAAATGTCTATGTCAATGAACGGAATCGATTGTCTCAGACTTCGGGAGAGATTAGATTACAGCCTGTATATCTTTATTTTGAATATGAAAGACAATGAAATGCAGTATAAGTATGTACGAGTATCATTTATATTTCCATACATACATACATACATATTTCCAGTCCAATGAAACCGGTTCCAACCTTTTCATATAAATCACTCGATTATTGAAAAATTCCTTTTAGAAATATCACATTCCCTAGTTTCGCCGGTTTAACGGTGAGATTGCTACGGACCCACAAAGTCAGCTTAGATACTGACGGTCCCTACGTTACGTTATCCCAGGGGCTTATCCCTGTGGATCCAGATGTATCCAGCTAAATTATTACTGTACAACGTTATAATATATTATCTAGACTATGTAGAGACTAGATAAATCTAGCAATGATAGAAAATTTTGTCTTTGTCAACAGGATAGAGGATATTAAATAATTTAAATATCCTCTATTCTGCCCAACTGCCCATAGGCATACGCTACCTAAAAATCTCTTAAAGTGTGTGCGCGCGTCATACATCAACAACATAGACGACTTCGTAATTACACATGTACAGTGAAATCAATGAGACATGAGCTTTGCGTTTGTGTGAGTGCACACCGATAGTGTACAGTGCGAACCATTTCGACAATTCGGCACCCACTCACCCAGATGCAAAGCTCATGTCTCGTTGATTTCACTGTAATTCGCAGCGCTTCTCTCATGTTCGCTGAAGCCCACACCATAGTATTAATAGAAAACTAAAGATTTTTATGTGAAGGTGTTACTTATAACTTAAGTAAAAGGATTATGTAAAATTAAAAGCACCTATTTCTTGTTATAAAGTAGTTATTACCCCGATTCCATGTGCGCGGCCTGACCCACATTAAATGGATATATGTTTTAAAAACGGTTATAATAAGACAGATCTAGTATAAGATAACGTGACACAAAACGGAAAAGCAATTATTTGTTTCGGTGCGTTATTTAATTAGGACTCTCGATTAGCGCTGATTTGATCGGAACTCCGCTTAGGAGCCATCAACCCGTAGCCACTCAGTGGACTACCACCAATCGAAATGACCACGGCTTGAAAGGAACATAGACAGTTTTTTAAAACACGCTTGTGCGCCTTGTGAAAAACAGAAGTAGTAGGGACCTCAAACTAAAGAAAACTAAATTTTAAAAGTAACATGATGTCGTTTTCTTCTTAATAAATAACGTGATGATTTTTATTGCCGATGTTCGGCAAACCCGTAAACCTTTAAAATACTGCAAAGTTTTAACAAAATTCTTCCAACGGTTTTACATGATACATGAACAAACAAATAGACAAAAATTCTAAAAACCGCGTTTGATATAATTCAATATCTTCATAAGTATGTATTTATTGTATTTAATTTAAAACAGTTTCAGGGAATGTGACTGCTTCATTTAACATAATTTTATATAGGAAACAAAATTTAACACACAACACAGCTTCAACAATTTAAAATATGATTAATTTTTCACTCCATTTTTATATTTAATAATAATGTGAATTTAATTTTTGTACTTATTTTGAATTTGCATTTTTATTTCAAATCTTTATTGCTTCAATTTTCGCTAATGCAAATTTCGATGGTAAATGTTACACATGATATTGAAATTTTCGATACCCTTGTTTATCTTTTTCATTCATTAATAACAAGTGAATAAAACAATATCTAGTGAAATATTTAATATCGAGTACTGTACAAAATTAGTTTGAGTAAGTAAAGTAAATTACGGGAGGTTTCAATAGTTTTTGGGAAAATAATTTGGGAACCCCTAATTTAATTTGACCTACATACGAGTATCGGCGTATACAAAATAAATAAAAATCGCAAGTAAACCATTTACATCACATTTATTATTGATTTCAAATGACTTCTATATATTCTTAGAAGTCATTGTTAATTTGGTATTAAGACAACATTAAGACTTTTGACAACGAGTAAAAATGTAAAGGCAGTAGAATAAATTTCTTAACGTTCCGCCTTATTTCTGTTTTTCTTAAAACACAGTCAAGTACAAAACCTTTAGGTAATTAGTTTCTTTATTTGAAATCTGTCTGTACGTTCAAATTTTTCTTCACAGTACTCTCTTTTTGATTTAGATGCTGGTCTAGTTTTTGCGAGTGTTAATACTACTCTTCTACCTAAATCTGGATCAATAAGGTGCATAAAGTGTATAGCCCTCTTCAGTACTTCTGGTGACGCCACAGTCATGAGGGTGATAACAATATTGTCTACCAGTCGCTGTTTGTGACCCTCTTCTTTCACGATATGGTTGTAGAAATACGATGCTGGCTCCAAGTCTGCAGCATTACTTTCCAATATCACAAGTCTTTTATCGGGGCAACTTTCTTCAACATAGGGCAAAGGTCCGTTGAAAGAGTTTGGATAATAATTTGGAGCATCTTTCATATTTTCCCTCACAGGACGCTCCCCATCGCGATTATATACTTTCGCATATTTGGGATAGTTTACTTCTATATTATTATGATTGACTCCTAAGCGATGAGTTTGTGTGTCTCTGTAAGCAAATCTACGAGATTTAAACATTAAGTCCACCGGTCCAGGAATGCCTGGAACTAAATTGGCTGGATTAAAAGCACTTTGTTCTATTACTCCAAAAACATTGTCTGGATTCTTATTTAAAACTACGCGTCCAACTGTTACGGTGTGATAAGTTCCATTCTTCCATAATCTAATTACATCAAATGGGTCGTAATTAACTTTTCTTATGTCTTCTTTTGTCATCACATCCATTTCTAATCTCCATGAAGGATAATTATCTGAATCTATTGCATTATATAGGTCTCTGATGGCATAGTCTGGGTCGGTGGCAGCTATTTCTTGAGCTCGTCTCGTAGTCAAGAATTCCAGTCCTTGTTCGCTAATGAAGTTGAATCTCACATAAAAGCTTTCACCGTATTTATTATGTACTTCATATGTATGAATTGGGAAAGCATCCATTTTCCTATATCCATTAGGAATTCCGAAATCTGATAAGATCCAGAGCCAGCCGTGTAATGCATTAGGTCGTAAGGTTAAGAAGTCCCAGCGCATCGTATTGTCCACGGTATTAGTACGTGGATTCCTTTTAAATGAATGTGCGAATGTCGGGAAGAGATTTGGTTCTTTATACACATAAATAGGAAAGCTAAGGCATACGAAGTCCAGATTTCCTTCTTTAGTGTACATCTTTAAGGCTAATCCTCTGGTTTCTCTTGCGAGATCATTACCGCCGGTATTTTGAACCACTAGCGAAAATCTGGCAACTAAGGGCGTTTTCTTTCCAACTCCATTGAAAACATCTGCTATTGTGTACTTTGATATGTCGTGGGTGACTTCAAAATAACCAATAGCGCCGGCTCCTTTAGCATGTACAAGCCGTTCGGGAATTCTTTCAGCATCAGTGTGTGCAGTGAAGTCAAAGAACCATTCTTTGGAGAAAAGGTCAGAGTTAATTGCCACTGTGTTTCTTACCTCCACTGGTGCACCTGCACTCGTGGTCAGCAAGCCAATTGGTTTCTGAAAAAAAAATACTTTATGTGACAAAGCGCATTTCCGTATATGAGGAAATGGGGGGAGGGGTTGCTTTATTTTATTTTTCCTCCATTTTATAATCACCAGTCGGCCCAAGATGGATCACGATGAATCCGAAGCTCGTCGACATACGAGTGATATATATATATATATGTATTTGTATGTTATTTGTTCGTTATTGATTAATTATTGTATATGGGTTGCGAACCCGTAGGCTGTGGAACGAACTGCCTCAAGAGGTCTTTCCATTAAGCTACGATATGGGGTTCTTCAAGAGAGCTGTGAATTGGATTTTGCAAGGCCGGCGGCGTATGCCCCTATCTGGTGTTGGAGATGTCCATGGGCGGCGGTAACACTTATCATTACGTGGGACCGCTTGTTCTCTATAAATTAAAAAAAAATCCTTTGGAGAAAGTTTTGTCATCGAGTAGTTGCTATTTTATTGTACTACAACTATTATAAAATAATTATTTACACAAAGATCAAGCTGGTCCTTTGCATGATCCGCGTGTATTGCATACAGTTAATAATGGCAACTGTACTTACATAACGAAATGCAATCAGGCCCTTCAGTATCCACTGCTGGACGTAGGGCTCCTCATGCACATTGACTCGAGCATGTCAGGCCTGAAAACTCCACGCTGGCCAAGCAGGTTGACGAGTCCACTCCTTTAGAGGTGGTGTAGTTCCTCGGGGCTTGTGGTAGCCTGTTTGTTATCCCTTGGTCGCCACGACACGACACCCACAGGAGGAGATGGGGGGGGTGCTATTGTATAGCCGGCCAACACCACCCGGCACATCATATGGTGAAATATAGAGCAATATTTAAACGTACCTTTAACAAATAAATTTCTACCAACGTTTATGCTTAAAAAGGTAAATGAACTTACGCTACATTAAAATGAAATTTGTAAACGCGAGGCAGATAAAATCGCTTCTTACACATTTTAATATTATTGCCGTTTCAGTGAAAGGTCATTTTGGTTAATTTTCAATAAACACTTACTGGATGTTCCAATTTAAAGTCAAGAATTTGTCGCGAGGTTGGGTCCACGGTGACATTCACATATCTGTATTCGTAACTTATCACATCTTTAATTAAAACGAACAGAAGGCAATAAACGATGTGATACATGATGAAATATGAAAAAACTGTAGATTTCATTACTGTACTCGAGTGTTATATAGTTTCTAATACTAGGCATGATAATTTAGTTAATGTACGATTGCCGGTTTACATAAAGGCACAATAGAATCTAACTTGTTCAACTACATTCTACAGTAGCGAATGTTTGTCTTTAAGAACTTTGTGCTAGTTCAAATAATTCCTTAGAACAAAGCGAATTCCAAAGTAAACTGAATATGCTAGTTTGTTTACGCCTTCGTTTTTTTTATAGAATAGATGGCAGACTTACTATCATGTGCCCGCCCGGGCACATGATAGTAAGTGGTCACCGCCGCCCATGGACGCCTGCAACACCAGCGGGCTTGCGGGTGCGCTGCCGACCTTGTAGAATCCTGTTCCAGCTCTCGTAGCATAGTGGAAATACCTCGGCTGGCAGTACATTCCATAATTTTCGGTTTCGCCTTATTTGGATTTTGCAATAAAAACAAAGTAATATTTTAACTCTTACTTTGATTATATTCATTTCTTTACTTGTTGTTTTGAAAGTGGATAAAGCATAGGTAAAATACGGGTATTTGGCGTGAACTCAGAATGTTTTAATTAATATCCTGTTTCTTCTTATGCACGGCAGGAATAAATTGATAACTCCAGATATATAAAATTTTAAATAAGATGTTCTAACACATTCTATCATTTTGGATTTACCTAAAATACAAAAAAGAAAAAATCTTTCAATGTTGAATGACTTCAAAGAAATTTATTTCAGCATTAAAGCGTTATCCCGATATTCCAAAAAAACACAACTATTTAAACTTTAAACTGTGCAGTTGTAAAACATATGATTTAGACATAACAACTAAATCCCGCCATCCACGCATATGTCTTACTTTCTAGTTTCCGTTCACTGGTTTAATTTTTATTCTTCAAATTTTAATGTTTGAATTTTCCATGAATTAGTTAAAAAAATATTTTCTGAGATAATTCAACATTTGAGAAAAATTTATAATTTCACCTTTTTATAGAAGAGATGGCAAATGACGGCAGGTAACGTAACGTTGCGCATTACAAGTCTTTGCATTGCATTGAATTTGCATTGAAATTCAGGCCTTAAAAGATATTTAATTTAAATAAATAAAAATATGAAATAAAATTAATTGCAGAAGCAAACCCGATCGCGACAGTATGTTTTGCACTATCTACTCTAGAAAGTTAACGCCATTCGGTTTGCGTTCTAGATTGTTCGGTGCCACTCGCAAGGGGCTATGGTTTCGCCCGCACATTATTTTTTAAAATTTTTAGTGACTGTTTCTTTGTTCAGGCATCACACAAAACCACGCAATAGATTTTGTTGTAATTTTGCAATATTATACCCTAAAGGATCGGCTAACATCTGCAATTAAGATATCGGTCAATTGTGCTATCCATTGACAAAATTATTGATGCGGTCGTTTCCTTATAAAATGTTTGAAACGAGGTGAATTTATAACTTTGTTTTCCATTGTAGTATCTCCAAGAAAAGTCTTACTGTATAAATTATAATAATATAATAATAAATAACCCAACACTCAAAGACATACAAAGACGAACACACCGCCCAGACCCGATCATACATTTGCCTTTAAACAAATGAATATTCGACAGAGTATCATAACCCTTATCTTAAATCTCAGATATTAGAGCATGTTTTTTATTTAAACATATGTTTGAAAGAAGGAAATTCTAAGTTAGAAAATCTTAATCAATGCTAATAAGTGTATACCGGCAATAGGGTCACTTTTCTCAGACAACGTTACCATGAAAAAATCAATCCGGCTTGAAGGACCAAACTGTACGGAGAAAGACTTAAGAGTTTATATGTAGCCGTCCTCCATAGAAGTATAAAGCACGTTGGTCGTACAGTTAGTGTTTAGTTATGTGGCAGAGTCGTATGTACGTCCCTAGAGCCCTACAAAGCCTACCCAACCAATAAGATAGATACTTATATATGTTTATATAAGTACAGGATTCCTGTTACTGTGAGACCTAAGGCAACAGAAGGATCTGCGTAGGAGACAGGTATGTTGGTATTGTGGTTTTCTCATGCACAGTCAGGCAGACTCACATGATTGTTTATGGATAAAGGCACAAGAGGCACTTGTCGGCACAAGAGGTTGGTGGTTTGATAGGTTGGTGTCCACAAGTACTTTCAGAGATTAGCCCTGAACGAATACATGGGATTTGGTGGTGGTGGAGTAAATGAGGCGACAATATAATTGCGTCTGATTTATTTTACAAATAATATTTTACTATATACAACATTACTAACTAACACATATCTATATAACTTAAAGTCTCTACGCTCGCGTCTGTTGTGTGCGTTTCCGTGTTTTCCAGTTTAGTTTTATAGATCACCGCTGACTGTGCTGATGATCACTTCGCTGACTTGTAATTGGGGAAGCCATTAGGGTTGAACAAATACTTGCATCAATATTATATCGCTATCAAACGAAGTGACTTTTAGAAAAGTCTCGTATCGTCGTATTTTCACATGTTTTGATCAGTATATTGCATACAAAGGCCGTATTCATATATGTAGTGAGCGGCGTACTGTGAGCCATTTCACAGGCTAATTTGTTTCGATCAACGTTCCTTGATTAATCAAGGAACGCTAACACCATGCTTACGCTCTGCGATGGAGCGGTTAATTTTGCTAAGTAAGCGCTTATGTTAACTAAATACGCAGCGTTTAAGCAATCCACTGCTGGACATAGGCCTGCTCATACAATTATGAGTGATGTACAGCCCTAAAAATGCCATGGTGGCCGAGCGGGTTGGCGAGGCTCTTTTAGAAATGGTGTATGTAGTTCGTCAGAGCTTGTGGTATCCCTTTATCACCTTCTACAACATTTCCAGGAAGACACGGGGTGGTGTTATTCTAAAACTGGCCGATATGATAAATAAAATAATTACTTGCGGTGTGGTACGAGTACCACAATTAATTATTTTATTTATGATTGATTTTTATTCATGACCAATTTTATTAATTTATGATTTAGCGCAGGGTTTCTCAAACTTATAGCCTTACGTACCCCTATTAAATTTCCCTGAAGGCTACGTTATAAATCCTTTATAAAAACTCCTTTATAAAAATAAAATAAAAAGAACTAGCTATATAAAAAAAAAAATAATAGTACAGTGTAGACAAAAAAGAAATGTTTTTAATTAATGTGATGGATGGGCTTGTTTTTTCTCGCAAATTGTGTCAATTTGAGGAGCAATTTTGTTCAGTTTTAATCGTAATTCTGACTCAGCACCAAGTCGATTTCTATATTTCGTTTTTATCATGACCAGGTGTGAAATCCCACTCTCACATAAATATGTTGTCGAGAAGGGTAAAAGTCTTGCTGTGTCGCACGCACTTGCCACCCAGCCAGCCGCCATAACGTAAATCTTGCCGAGTACCCCCTACGGCCAGATGACGTACCCCTAGGGGTACGCGTACCCCACTTTGAGAAACCCGGATTTAGCATAACGCCGGAAAACTGTTAGCTGCATAAGTAAAAAGAAGAGTCAAAGATAAGGAAAACAGATGTGTATAATTTTATTAGAAACTGTGAAAAACGATTTCAATTATTTACAACAACCATTATACATAATAACAGTCTTTATATTGAGCAATTTAGCATCCATATTGAGCAAAATTTAGTAAGAATAATTCTGGTGAAAATTAAAAGCAAATACCCAATAATAGTTATGTTATGAGGCGCACTCTCGTTGAATTTTTACATTTTAAAGTTAATAGTAGTGTCATATAGAAAAAATAACAATGTTTGCCATATTACCTATTGAAACATAACATGATATAAATGTCGTACTTGACACCGGTGGCGGAAGAGGGGACTGGTGAATCTCTTTTTATCTATCAAGTCGTATCCATTCTGTGTAAAAAGTGTCCACTTTTAAAATAATCTAAAATTTATTAAAATGTTCAGCTCTAGTTGAAATTTCTTCATAGATTTTTGGTTTGAACACAACAAAAAACATACGGCAGGTATATAAAAAGTGACATACTAGGATTTCCAAATCCTAATATGCATAATCCTATAATCCTGGAATATGCATAGGCATATTCCAACGAAATACGATTTTTTTTCTATATTTTTTCAGTTTCAGATAATAAATACTTTATAATATATAGAGTTTCGTGTGTATTTATTTTCTGGTCTTTATCACACCCAATCTAGGTTTGTGAATTGAAGCTCCTTTATCGTTTGTTTTTTAAATTTCTTCATCTACTTTTGAAGGATGTGCTGCTGCAGTTTTCTCTGCGCATTGTCAAGTTGCGCAGCTGCCGCTGCTGCCGCGCTCGCCGCAGCCTTTGCTGCTAAAACCCCCACAGAAACTCGTCTTCCGAAATCTGCATCAATTAGAGTCAACAACTTTACAGCTCGTTCCAGAACCGGAGAATTCACTGGCACCAAAGTCTGGACAACGTTACCAACGAGCCTTTGCTTATGTGCTTCATCCCTCACAATGTAATTGTAAAAATTGGATATCAGTTGCAAATCTACTGCGTGACTCTGCAGCACTACCAGTCGCTCATTCGGACGGCCTTCGTTCACAAACGGCACTGGTCCGCTGAATGAATTCGGATAGTAGTTTGGCGCTTCTCCCATATTATCTCTCACTGGCCCAACACCATCTCTGTTATAAGTCCTCGGGTAGAGGGGGATATTCACTTCTATCTTATCATGGTTAATGCCCACACGATAGTTTTGAGTATCTCTGTAGGATAATGCCCGTCCTTTGAACATTACATCTGCCGGTCCATGTATTCCGGGAACGAGGTTAGCAGGATTAAACGCACTCTGTTCAATCACTCTAAAAAAGTTATCCGGATTTCTGTTTAGAACAGCCCGTCCGACCGGCACGGTAAAATAAGTTCCATTTTTCCATAACCTAGTAACTTCGAATGGATCATAATCTAAATATTTTAGGTTTTTCTTGGGTATTATATCCATTTCCAATCTCCATGATGGGAAGTTACCTTGATGAATAACATTGTATAATTCTCTGTTAAAGGCGTCTGGATCAGCCAGAGCTTGCGCTTGTGCAGAATTAAGACTTTCCAAGCCTTGCTCAGTTCTGAAGTTAAATCTAGCATAATACCGGTCTCCATTTTTATTGTTCAGTTCATAAGTGTGAATGGCAAAAGCATCCATCTTTGTCCATCCGTTAGGAATTCCATAATCCGACATTACCCAAAGGAATGCATGCAACGACTCTGGTCTTAATGTAAGGAAATCCCACTTTGAGTTGGGATCAAATAAGTTAGTACGGGGATTTCGTTTGAAAGCGTGTACAAATGATGGGAATAATATTGGATCTCTATAAAAATAGACAGGTATATGTAAACATAGCAGATCTAAGTTCCCTTCGTTGGAGTAAAATTTTAGGGCAAATCCTTTGAGTTCCCTCGCGAGGTCGCTACCTCCAAGACTTTGTAGAGATTGTGAAAACCTCCCCACTAACCGTGTCTTCTTGCCGATGCCATTGAAGACATCAGCTGCAGTGTACATGGAGACGTCGTGGGTCACCTCAAAATATCCGAAAGCACCTCCTCCTTTAGCATGCACGATTCGCTCCGGTATTCTTTCGGCATTGTGATGTGTTGATATGTCCAAATTGAAATCGGAGTTAACAGAGTTTAGAGTTACCGTATCTCTCACGTCCACTGGCTCTCCTGCACTTGTGGTCAATATTCCGATCGGTTTCTGAAAGTAATTGATAGTTATTAATTGTAACAACCACGATACAAAGGAAAATATACATTCTGTAGCTCTGTTCATGTTTTTCATACAAGTTAGTTTCTTAACAATGACAAAGCTTGTCAATTTTATCGAAATACAAAGTGGAAAATATAAGAATATAGTGTAAGAAAACAGAACATATTGATATTTGAAATTTTCTTTGACCCTTACGATATCTTAAGCCTTTTCAGTAACACCTGCACCTTTTAAATATCTAATGTCTACAGTAAGTGAATTGTATTTCTTTCAAAAAGAAAGGCTTCCTTTTATTGGATTTTTGGAGGGAATAAATGGATTTATAAGTCCCTTTTTATATCATACTAATTGGGTAATCGAAAATTGTTATCATTTTACTGAGAGAACTACAATCTTTGTGTAAATGTTTCTTAAATAATATTGGCATTACTTTTTGGTATCGCACATAGAAAATTCATACAAAATTTATGTTAAGACTACATAGCTTCAAAAAAATTGTAACCATAACCAGCCCTCTTATCGTCTACTGCTGGAGGTGGGCCTCGTCATGCACCTTGTATTGTGCATGAGGATTGGTATGGCCTTAAAGCGCGACGCTAGCTAATCCGATTGGCGAGTCCATTCTTTTAGAAGTGGTGTAGTTCCTTAGAGCTTGTGGTAGCCACTTTGTTATCACCTTTTACGACACCAACCGAAAAAGATAGGGTGGTGGTATTCTTAAACCTGCCGATACCACACAGTCAAAGAATCGATATATGTCAATTTGACTTAATTTGATCAAATTCCTAATTATAGCGAATTATTCTCAAGGAAATACTTACAGACCATTCAATTGACCAGCATGTAAGTGACAAAAACAAATTCTTAAATAAGCTGTATACTTACAGGATTTTGCAGGTTAAAGTCCAGCAACTGTCGTGTGGTGGGCTCAATAGTGAGATTCGCATATTGATAACTAGTCACATATTCGAATATAAAAAATGTAAGCAGTAACGAAACAATACGTAGCATGTTGCATTTGATTACTCTTTAGGTCCTTGTACCCATTTGCTGCCCTTAAATAAGTTTTTGGCGGATACAATTATTACGCGTTAGGTTAATTTGTTGCAATCGGCGAGGAACACACGAATTGAGGATGATACAGATACATTTATTAACTAATTTCAACGAATAACTAAATAGATATTTATTTTATTTGCGATACGATAGATATGTTTGTACTTCCATTCTTTTTTATGTAAGAGTTATATTGGAACATGTGAAAGCTAATATAAATCGATAAATACAAAGAAAAAAGTTGCTCACCAGAAGAAGAAGCCGTTCCGGATATATTTTCCGTTTGAAGACGGTTACCGATTGTGGCTGAATAAGAAGTACGGACGACCATATTATATTATATGGTGGCGAGACTTGGGAGAGGCCTATATCCACCAATGGAGAGACATTGTCTGATGGTATGAAATGATTTACCTGTAATGCTGCTGATTTTGATGACAATACTCATTGACAATTAGAGACATTGTCTGATGGTATGAAATGATTTACCTGTAATGCTGCTGATTTTGATGACAATACTAATTGACAATTAGAGACATTGTCTGATGGTATACTAACTAATTGTCTGACAATACTAATTGTCAATTAGTATTGTCATCAAAATCAGCAGCATTACAGGTAAATCATTTCATACCATCAGATAATGTCTCTAATTGTCAATTAGTATTGTCATCAAAATCAGCAGCATTACAGGTAAATCATTTCATACCATCAGACAATGTCTCTAATTGTCAATTAGTATTGTCATCAAAATCAGCAGCATTACAGGTAAATCATTTCATACCATCAGACAATGTCTCTAATTGTCAATGAGTATTGTCATCAAAATCAGCAGCATTACAGGTAAATCATTTCATACCATCAGACAATGTCTCTAATTGTCAATTAGTATTGTCATCAAAATCAGCAGCATTACAGGTAAATCATTTCATACCATCAGACAATGTCTCTCCATTGGTGGATATAGGCCTCTCCCAAGTCTCGCCACCATATAATATAATATGGTCGTCCGTACTTCTTATTCAGCCACAATCGGTAACCGTCTTCAAACGGAAAATATATCCGGAACGGCTTCTTCTTCTGGTGAGCAACTTTTTTCTTTGTATTTATCGATTTATATTAGCTTTCACATGTTCCAATATAACTCTTACATAAAAAAGAATGGAAGTACAAACATATCTATCGTATCGCAAATAAAATAAATATCTATTTAGTTATTCGTTGAAATTAGTTAATAAATGTATCTGTATCATCCTCAATTCGTGTGTTCCTCGCCGATTGCAACAAATTAACCTAACGCGTAATAATTGTATCCGCCAAAAACTTATTTAAGGGTAATGCTGCTGATTTTGATGACAATACTAATTGTGAATGGTCACACATAGATAATTAGTTCAGAATTAAGAAGAGTATAATATTCTACTCGTATATACCTACAAGTAAAAGTTGTATTCATTAAGATAATATTATTAAAATGTTGAATGTTCAGAGATTCTGACACATCTTTACAATTTAAATAATTAAAGTTTGAAGTACTTATAATTTTATCGTAATCAGTGCGATGTTCCTAGTTTCGTATTCAGATAAAACGGCATACAATTAGTTATTTATCATAATAAGTAGTTATGAGATATCCAATAAACCTAGTCAATAATTAATCTACAATAACTACGATAACTCTACAATAACACCCTCAATAATAAAGTGTTAGATACTCATAATTAAATTCAAAGGGAAACTCGTAATGTTTAACGATATTCTTGCAACACAACCTTGACGGCTTGGTAATATATGTACTCCAAAATAATTATTTAAATTTTCTAATTATGATATTGTTAGGTCAAATATAATATTATAAGCAATCGAAATTTAAGAAATTTTAGTAAATCTGTCAGTAACAAAGGCAATTTATTAAATTATTTTAGTAACCCAAACGACATGCATAGAACAATCAATAACGCCACCGCCTAAATGTCTCGCGATCGCAAATCTATTTCAGGTTTCACTACTTCCAATCAATTATCAACTTTAAAACTACTGATGCAGGAACCAAATCAAATCGTCCCGAATCTATTTCAGGAGCACCATTTTTCAGTCAATAATCAGCTTTACAGGTATTGAAATTGGACCTATTTTAGCTTGTTCTGGTAAAAATCGTATTGACCCGAGTGGATCGGGAACGGAAATGGGTCAGGCGGGGTCGGTGTCTCAGTTCAGTACTTTTTAATTAGTACCTACATACAGAGTTGTTAATAGAAATGCATCTTTGTGAGTGTGTATATAAATGCGTCACTTTATGAGCAAAAGGGAACTTATTATCGGTATAGACTTATTGACTGGTTAAGATTTTCTAACTTAAACCTTCCATTGTTTCAAGATTCACTTTAAACAGATTGTTCTAGTATCTGATTTTTAAGACAATTTTTTTTTCCGCTAGTCTTCAATATCTGGGAAACTAGACCATCGGGTCTCATTAATAAAGTGTAACATTATCGAATAAGGTCCCTTTGACAATTTAATGTCACATACAGGGCGTGTCCAAACTTTTCTCGAAATCCGAAACCATGGACTCCGTTCATGAATCTGAGTAGAGGTATATTGACTTAAAACGAATCGAGTCTTTTTGTGCAAAAATTCAATTGTTAAAGTTTTACGATTTATTTCTTAAAATTTATTTAAAAAAAAACCTGCAAAATGTACTTACACTCGTAGGTTATTTTATACATTTTGGTGTTAGTATTTTGGATAACAAAATTTTACTTTAAATCCAGGAGGCTACTAAAAGAATAGCTCACAAGGAACAGATAAAGATACCTAACAGCTGAGAGCGTGGAATCTTTGAGTGTTGGACATTTATTATAATACAAAAGGTTTATTGTAGAAATACAAACAACTTTTAAGGTGTTAGGTTTGGTATTAAATATACTATGCTTACTATATTTCAAAATTATATGTAGTAAATAAATTACTTCTAATTAATTATAGTTTTCGATCAATAGGTCAGACTATAACGTCCCACTGCAGGGTACAAATATCCTCTAATAGTTGACCTGTTGGTATTGGGTAATAGATGACGCGGGCCCAATGCACATGCCCCATATTTTTTTTAGTCGTGGGGCATACGGGTTTCCTTATGATGTTTTCCTTCACCACTGAGCTGGTGCCAATTTCAAAGTCTACACTTAAAATAGAAATTCATTTAAATCGAATGGCATTTTGGATTCAGCTTTGGATAAAGGTGACCTTAGTCGGAAACTTAGTCGAATTTTAATGACTTTTTCGAAATTCTTGATCTCTGCAAAAGGTAGATGTTCTTTCGAAATGTCTTTAAAACAAAACCGAAACTGTTCCTATGAACAAGAAAATATCGCTATCAACAAGGTTATCACTCAAACATTGTTTAACTTCTGTTCTTCTCAACAAACCACGCAATTAGTTCCAAAATCACTATCGAATCTATCAAGTCATCGCACTATCGTTAAAGACTAGATTCGAACAACGCAACCCGAGTGATTGATGAAACGGTCCATAGAAACGATAGTTACTGATTATCGCTCACCAGATTAACTACCCTTTGCCATTTCTTATACAGTTTCAGTAAATATTTTTGATATCCATATGTTGAACTAAATTATTTATTTGTTGCTTACCATCGCACCTCCCAAGGTACCTATCTCTCTGATCAACCCAAAGGTTTGCTGGTAGAGAATGCCTTAAGACATTAAACTAGCCTTTTTTTACGGCAATGTACGACAAGGTTCTTAAATAAATAAATAAATTTCATTTAAAATTTCTAAATTTTCTTTTAAAAGGTTGCTTTGGCGACGCTATCTTTCTATTAATAGGTACATACTTACTAATTTTGTTTATGAAAAACTCCTTGTCAATGGCTTATATCTTTTATGTAATTACACCATGCAACACCTTTCATATTTCTGTTTAATCAAAGACTGACTGGCAGATTCTTATTGTACAATGTTTCTTTTGTGCATTATTTTGTGAATAAATTTAATTAATAATAAATAAACAAATGAGGTTATCAAGTTATAGATAAGGTAGGTTTTAAGATTTGTGCACCCCTTGGTTAGCTCATAGTCGCGCGAACTTTTACTAAAATAATATTTGTGTTTCTACTTATTATTACAAATACATTATATATTATTATGTTAATAATAAATAATGTTATTATATTGTCCCATGAGAACAATAAATATAACATAACTTAAATATCAAATAAACTCTTGACTTTTTACCACGATCATATCATCTAGAAGTCTTTTAAAATCCCTCGGGATTTGATTGTAATCGAATTGCCTGATTACATCAACTCAATCGAGTTGAGGAAAGAATGAATTAAATAAAGAAAAGATAGCAAATTTAAATTAAGACTGACGACGATTCGTCGGACTATAAACGAATCGTTAAGAATGCAAATTGAAAGTTTAATCTGATGTTTAATCAGGAGGGGGCCATAGAACTAAATTGAAGTATTAATGTTGAAAGGAAATTAATAAATTCGATCTCACTTTAACTAAAACGTTTAAGTCCAGTATATCGTATATCTTTTCCTAGAAATAGGCAGCGACAAAAGGAGCAGTAAAGTAAATAATTGAAAACGGAGGCGTAAATAAATACATATAAAGCAAAATCTAAGTGACGAGTTTACATCTCCATTGTTCCTAGAAATGCTAACAATTGAACAAAAGAAGGGGTAAAGTTATTATTTACTTTATATCAGAATGCATTATAATTTGTCATCTAGATTTCGATTTATAGGAGACCATTATAACTTGTCATCTAGATTTCGATTTATAGCAGAATGCATTATAACTTGTCATCTAGATTTCGATTTATAGCAGAATGCATTATAACTTGTCATCTAGATTTCGATTTATAGTAGAATACATTATAACTTGTCATCTAGATTTCGATTTATAGCAGAATACCATACATTATAACTTGTCATCTAGATTTCGATTTATAGCAGAATACATTATAACTTGTCATCTAGATTTCGATTTATAGTAGAATACATTATAACTTGTCATCTAGATTTCGATTTATAGCAGAATACCATACATTATAACTTGTCATCTAGATTTCGATTTATAGCAGAATACATTATAACTTGTCATCTAGATTTCGATTTATAGCAGAATACCATACATTATAACTTGTCATCTAGATTTCGATTTATAACAGAATACATTATAACTTGTCATCTAGATTTCGATTTATAGCAGAATACATTATAACTTGTCATCTAGATTTCGATTTATAGTAGAATACATTATAACTTGTCATCTAGATTTCGATTTATAGCAGAATACCATACATTATAACTTGTCATCTAGATTTCGATTTATAGCAGAATACATTATAACTTGTCATCTAGATTTCGATTTATAGCAGAATACATTATAACTTGTCACCGACTTATGATCTCCGCTTTATGGTAAAATCCAAAAAAGAATGGGTAAAGTAATTATTTACTTTATAGCAGAATGCATTATGCACAAAACGAGGTAAACGACGCCAATCCCATGTACCCAGTGGCTGTCGAATTGCAGCGTGCACCACCGTTGCAGCGTGAGTTACACTGATTTGAATATGCGATTATCTACTTCAGCGTACAATCAGTTAATTTGTATACCCTTTACATAAGTAGTGATTTAATTATCTCTGCATATCAAACTAATTTTTCTTAATAATCACACATCTTTCTTCACAGCAGAACATAGATTAACAAATTTAAGAAAAATTTATGACCTGTAGCTTTCATTTGGGTACCTATGAATATTTAATTTTCCTAGCCAGTTTTCACTTTTTTCAAGTGTTTAAACCTTCGCGTTTGGTACACATTGTATATTCTAAATCGGGTGTGAACGCGTATAATAAAGGTTATTGTTTACCTTTTATTTCTACTCGAAGTTTCGGCACCGGGTTACTCCAGGCATGGTCACTAGTTGACTGAAGAGGCGGGTAATCCGAGATGGAATCTGTGATCAGTTTTATCAACTACCCACACATTCGGATCTTCACATTCGGAAAGGCTGCGACACACCACAGTAACAATGTCTGCGGACGTATCCGACGGTAAATCGCAAGTTTTAATTTTGTTAATCACTGGATTCCACGTCGACGACAGTTTATATCCATCTTTCCGATTGATTTTTTTATATTTCTTAATTTCAATCGCTTTCCGTACAATCCTGGGATATTGGTGACGTTCGGTGGAGAGAGTTTTTGGGTGTACAGAGTTCTATCCAGTGATTAATTCCAGCGTTGAGGTAAACAAATACCTTTATTATACGCGTTCAGACCCGATTTAAAATATAAAATTGACGAGTATTGTTAATGATGCACCTTTATCTACGACAGATGCTTCAGGTTTGTCTTGTTGATTGGCATAACTAATGGTAACATCACTCAGTATGTTTATTCTTTTGTTTTCTGGCACAACCTTCACATTTCGTATTGTTGATTCCGTATCGCTTTTGAATTTACCGTAAATTGTAATTAGATTTGAAATAACTTGTTTTTCTTTTTAGGTTTCAACTGAAGTAAACTTTTATGTTATCTCATTGAAGAAGATGTTGAAATAATTGTTTTTTTTCCTTTACTTAAGATTATGTTGCTCCATGATTTCCGTCATTGTGAGTTAGATTCTTTTTTTCTTTTGCAAAATTAGAATTCTATATTTATATTTTTTAATTAACAACAAAAGTGTTTGTTTTTCCTTCGGCTGTTTAATTTTAAAGTTTTTAATTTCTTTTTCAGTTTTAGTTCCATTCTACTTCTATTTGTCCTTCTTTCAGTGTCTGCGTTTAAGGGATCGCTACATTCATTGTCAATGTTTTCACTTACACTTTCTTGCGATATTGCCACTTCATGCTAACCTTTTGTTAGTTAGTATTTAACCTTTTTAGTCTTGTTAGCTAACCTTTTTCTTATCGTAGCGTTTAGAACTTTCTCTCCATTCCTTTCTCTGAGATCTTTGCTCACGTGGACTCATTTCATGGATACATTTTATCTCTTTTCTTTCCTTTTTTAGCTCTCTTCAGAACAGCATACTGTTCTGTACAGTACAGTACAGTATGGTACAGTATCGTTCAAATGTTCAGTAAGCGTAGGGACTGCAAAAGCAAGTCCTATCGATCCTTTAGTATAAAGAGTTTTTGCAAGAGGTACCAGAAAAGTTACCACAGGGATAACTAGCTTGTGGCGGCCAAGCGTTCATAGCGACGTCGCTTTTTTATTCTTCATTGTCGGCTCTTCCTATCATTGCGAAGCAAAATTTGCCAATCGTTGGATTGATCACCCATCAAAAGGGAACGTGAGCTGGGATTAGACCGTCGTGAGACAAGTTAGTTTTACCCTACTGATGGCTCGTTGTTGCGATAGTAATACTGCTCAGTACGAGAGGAACCGCAGTTTCGGACATTTGATACATCCACTTGGCCGAGTGGCCGGTGGTGCGAAGCTACCATCCGCGGGATTATGCCTGAACGCTTCTAAGGCCGATGCCAGCCTAGCCGAATCCGGTAAGGATATTCTCACTGTTGAGCGCCGAAAGTTGGGAGGCTCTAAACAATGTCGCACTTCACTGTGACGTGACTAAGTGCGACGTGACTTCGCTACGACAGTACGAATAAAAATGGCAACATAAGGAACGTGTTTCATAAAGGATACTTTACGACGAGAATAAAATGTCAATCAATTGCGACTCGCGAGCGTGCCATGAATTCAGACGTGGAGATTACGCGCTAACTGAAATACGGTAACAAATGAAGTTCGTGAACAGCGTGAAGTTCGGCGAGCTCTAGCATCTCTTGATATCCGAAAGTCGAGTGGGCCAGATGGTATTCCTGCGGTGGTGCTCAAACTTTGCGCTCCCGAGTTGTCTCCGGTGCTTACGCGACTCTTTAGGCTCTCATATTCCACAAAAAGCTTCCCGTCAGCATGGAAGGTAGCTCATGTTCACCCTTTGCCTAAAAAGGGTGACCGCACCGACCCGGCCAACTATAGGCCAATAGCGTTCACCTCCCTCCTCTCCAAAGTGATGGAGCGTGTTATAAACACACAGCTCCTTGGGTACCTAGAGGATCACCAGCTGATTAGCGACCGTCAATATGGATTTCGCCATAATCGCTCGGCTGGTGATCTTTTAGCGTATTTAACACACCGCTGGGCTGACGCCATTGAGAGTAGAGGCGAGGCTCTGGCTGTAGGCCTAGACATTGCGAAAGCTTTTGACCGGGTATGGCACAAATCGCTGCTTTCCAAGTTACCATCTTTCGGGATACCCGAGGGATTATGCGAATGGGTTGCCAGTTTCCTGACTGGACGGAGCATCAGAGTCGTTATCGATGGTAGCTGCTCCGACACCATGTCTATTAACGCTGGCGTCCCGCAAGGCTCCGTGTTGTCCCCAACTCTGTTCCTTCTGCATATCAACGACCTGTTGCAAATTGATGACATACGTTGCTATGCAGATGACAGTACTGGAGACACCTTGTACAGGGGCCGCGCCAACATCCTTCGGGTCGAAGTGGAAGAGAGTCGCGCCAGGCTTGTGTCTGAAATCGAAGACTCTTTAGATCTAGTCTCGATTTGGGGTTCTATGAACCTAGTGGATTTCAACCCCAGTAAGACGCAAGTCTGCATTCACCTTCACCGCATTCACCGCTAAAAAAAACCCCTTTTGTTGTAGCACCTCGCTTTCAGAGCATACCTCTTAAGATCTTGGAGAGTATCGGGATCCTTGGTATCGACATCTCCAGCAAAGTCGAATTTAGGGGCCATCTGGACAATAAGGCCAAAATGGCCTCCAAAAAGCTCGGTGTGCTGAACAGAGCGAAGCGGTACTTCAAACCTGGGCAACTCTTTATGCTTTAAAAAGCTCAGGTGAGGCCCCATATGGAGTACTGCTTTCATCTCTGGGCCGGCGCACCGAAATACCAATTGGACCCATTTGACTCTATCCAACGACGTGCTGTTCGTATTGTCGACGATCCCACTCTCACGGGCGGTTTAGAATCCCTCAGCATTCGGAGAGACGTTGCGTCTCTCTGTGTGTTCTACCGCCTGTACAATGGAGAATGCTCTGAAGAATTGTTTAATATAATTCCCACCTCGGGTTTCTACAACCGCACCTCCCGTCACAGAAGTGCGGTCCATCCGCATTTCCTCGATACGGAGGTGTCGCGCACTATGCGGTCCAAAAACTATTTTATACCGCGAACCCGTAGGCTGTGGAACGAACTGCCTCAAGAGGTCTTTCCATTGAGCTACGATATGGGGTTCTTCAAGAGAGCTGTGAATAGGATTTTGCAAGGTCGGCGGCGCGCCCGCATGCCCCCTGGTGTTGCAGGTGCCCATGGGCGGCGGTAACACTTACCATCACGTGGGACCGCTTGCTCGTCCGCCCCCTAGTCTATAAAAAAAAAAAAAAAAATTTTACCACGACATATTATTTACGCAACTCTCCCATAACATACATACATTACATCTATACTACGAGTAGTATCTAACAATGCTTACATTACGATTCTACAGAACATAAATCTTTTCATACCGTAACTACCCCTTTTTCATCTATTGCTGGCCATGGGTTTCCTCATGCACATTATCTTGTGCATGAAGGATGTATGGGCTTAAAACGCGACGCTGGCCAAGCGAGTTAGCAAGTCGACTCTTATTGAGGTGGTATAGTTCCTCAGGCTTTGTTATCCGACGCCTTTTACGACGCCCGCGTTAACTTTTCAAGTCAATATTAAGTAGGCACATCAAGGAAACGTACTTAATTTAATTGCACAGACACCATCACTGATTTACTCATAACAATTGGATTTTTTTTATATTGAGCCTGTGTTAATCAAAAGTAGGGGATTTATGAACCACTTTGAAGAGTCTCCTTGCAACCCTTTTAGAATCGTTCACAATTCATTAGTTGGTGTATTACGTTTGGTTTCCGGATACATTACGACCCTTTTCAACACAGCTTCAATAAAATGTTTAATGAAATTGGGTAGTACTTTTAACGCGTTCGTATGCAAATATTTGTTCGTTTTATACTTATCGAACACACACATATAGTACATAAAGACTGATTAACAAAATGATGTAGCTCTACTTAGGAAAATTCTTTCAGCAAACTCGGCGACAGTAATAAATTGTATGTATAAAACAGATAGACAAAATTCGGAAATGCTATATTTACTTACACCATCAACCTTTGTCTTTCCTCTGCTAGATATAGTCCGCCCCCGCGGCTCGCCACCGCTCACGATCTTCGGCTCTTCTCATCCAGGTGAATTTCTTCACGTCGCCGATTCGCCTGGCCGGAGGACGTCACACACTGCGCTTCCCGGTACGAGATCTCCAGTCGAGAACTCGTCTAGCCCATGGTTGTCGGATCCTACAAATATAACCTGCCCATATGACCTTATTCTTACTTACGTGGCCACACCATCACCACTTCCTTATCAATTTACCCGTCTTTTACTATATTTTCCCAATTTGTGACCGCAATAGGATTGGACCAACATGAACAAACTATCTCGTTTACGCATTGATTTAGTTCCATTGGTCTTCGCCCTTTCTCTCCTCCAACGGGTCCTTCCATTTTGTCTATTCCTGCCCATTTCCTGTTCGTTATTCGTGCCCCTTGCCCACGTTTGAGCATGTAGTAGTTTATCTATAACTTTAGTTACCATAATCGCTCACTGCTGGACGTGGAGCTTCTCATGTACATTGTCTTGTGCATGCGGGATAGATGGCGCTAAATACGCCATGTTGGTCAAGCGAGTTGGCTAGATCACTCTTTTAAAGGTGATGCAGTGTCTCAGTGTTTTTGAGAGCGACTTTGTTATTCGTTAGTTACTTTTGACGACACGCACGGGAACGGGGTAACTTTAGAGAGTTTACTTTAAAGAAACAATATACTCGTACGTGATCGATGTAACTATCGTGCAATACATCAGAGAACTGAATTAGTATTCCAATAACGTGCGACCTCCATTATACCGAGATAGCATGAAAATACGAGTATAAAACGTTCCTGAAGGTATTATGTTATTCAATTTATAATAAGACTAACATTTGCTTACGGATTCGCACGCATGAACCGAATTTTCAAATCAGGATCTTGACATCTTGACGACTTCATTACGTTATTATATTATAAAATCATATCGATACTACCAACAAAATATTTATAATATATTTTTTTATTTGTTTTTATTTTTATTTGTATTTTAATTATTTTACACTTTCTACCAACCTACGTATTTGTTTGTTTACGAGTATATTGTCCAGTGGCAGTTTTCATTTATAAACTGCTACCTTAAAAATTTTCAGCGAACAGTTATAAATGACTCTCGTATTTTAACTTACCGTTCCTTACTTATTGTTTGTGGAATGGTCAATAGTTTTCCTTTCATAAATAAATAAGTAGATACATAATGCGCCGTGCAGCGGCCTTATGTATCTAAATGACCGTGATAATAACTAGATGACTATTAGCTCGAAAGGAGTTGTCTGGAGTCGCTTCAAAGTGTTCACACTCCATCGCACAATCTGACAGCTGGTCACGATACCGCTGCTAGATGCTCTCAGTCGTAAACAATAGCGCCTCTAGAACGTGACACTGAAATAACAACAAAACATGAATGTAGGTTGTTCAGTAGCAAGAGTAGAATCAATTTTACCAGTGTTAACAATACGTTACTTATGTAGGTTGTTCAGTAGCAAGAGTAGAATCCAAATTACGAGTGTTAACAATACGTTACTTATGTAGGTTGTTCAGTAGCAAGAGTAGAATCCAAATTACGAGTGTTAACAATACGTTACTTATGTAGGTTGTTCAGTAGCAAGAGTAGAATCCAAATTACCAGTGTTAACAATACGTTACTTATGTAGGTTGTTCAGTAGCAAGAGTAGAATCCAAATTACTAGTGTTAACAATACGTTACTTATGTAGGTTGTTCAGTAGCAAGAGTAGAATCCAAATTACGAGTGTTAACAATACGTTACTTATGTAGGTTGTTCAGTAGCAAGAGTAGAATCCAAATTACTAGTGTTAACAATACGTTACTTATGTAGGTTGTTCAGTAGCAAGAGTAGAATCCAAATTACGAGTGTTAACAATACGTTACTTATGTAGGTTGTTCAGTAGCAAGAGTAGAATCCAAATTACGAGTGTTAACAATACGTTACTTATGTAGGTTGTTCAGTAGCAAGAGTAGAATCCAAATTACCAGTGTCAACAATACGTTACTTATGTAGGTTGTTCAGTAGCAAGAGTAGAATCCAAATTACGAGTGTCAACAATACGTTACTTATGTAGGTTGTTCAGTAGCAAGAGTAGAATCCAAATTACTAGTGTTAACAATACGTTACTTATGTAGGTTGTTCAGTAGCAAGAGTAGAATCCAAATTACCAGTGTCAACAATACGTTACTTATGTAGGTTGTTCAGTAGCAAGAGTAGAATCCAAATTACTAGTGTTAACAATACGTTACTTATGTAGGTTGTTCAGTAGCAAGAGTAGAATCCAAATTACGAGTGTTAACAATACGTTACTTATGTAGGTTGTTCAGTAGCAAGAGTAGAATCCAAATTACTAGTGTTAACAATACGTTACTTATGTAGGTTGTTCAGTAGCAAGAGTAGAATCCAAATTACGAGTGTTAACAATACGTTACTTATGTAGGTTGTTCAGTAGCAAGAGTAGAATCCAAATTACGAGTGTTAACAATACGTTACTTATGTAGGTTGTTCAGTAGCAAGAGTAGAATCCAAATTACTAGTGTCAACAATACGTTACTTATGTAGGTTGTTCAGTAGCAAGAGTAGAATCCAAATTACGAGTGTTAACAATACGTTACTTATGTAGGTTGTTCAGTAGCAAGAGTAGAATCCAAATTACCAGTGTTAACAATACGTTACTTATGTAGGTTGTTCAGTAGCAAGAGTAGAATCCAAATTACGAGTGTTAACAATACGTTACTTATGTAGGTTGTTCAGTAGCAAGAGTAGAATCCAAATTACTAGTGTTAACAATACGTTACTTATGTAGGTTGTTCAGTAGCAAGAGTAGAATCCAAATTACTAGTGTTAACAATACGTTACTTATGTAGGTTGTTCAGTAGCAAGAGTAGAATCCAAATTACGAGTGTCAACAATACGTTACTTATGTAGGTTGTTCAGTAGCAAGAGTAGAATCCAAATTACGAGTGTCAACAATACGTTACTTATGTAGGTTGTTCAGTAGCAAGAGTAGAATCCAAATTACGAGTGTTAACAATACGTTACTTATGTAGGTTGTTCAGTAGCAAGAGTAGAATCCAAATTACGAGTGTTAACAATACGTTACTTATGTAGGTTGTTCAGTAGCAAGAGTAGAATCCAAATTACGAGTGTTAACAATACGTTACTTATGTAGGTTGTTCAGTAGCAAGAGTAGAATCCAAATTACGATTGTCAACAATACGTTACTTATGTAGGTTGTTCAGTAGCAAGAGTAGAATCCAAATTACGAGTGTCAACAATACGTTACTTATGTAGGTTGTTCAGTAGCAAGAGTAGAATCCAAATTACGAGTGTTAACAATACGTTACTTATGTAGGTTGTTCAGTAGCAAGAGTAGAATCCAAATTACGAGTGTTAACAATACGTTACTTATGTAGGTTGTTCAGTAGCAAGAGTAGAATCCAAATTACGAGTGTTAACAATACGTTACTTATGTAGGTTGTTCAGTAGCAAGAGTAGAATCCAAATTACGAGTGTTAACAATACGTTACTTATGTAGGTTGTTCAGTAGCAAGAGTAGAATCCAAATTACGAGTGTCAACAATACGTTACTTATGTAGGTTGTTCAGTAGCAAGAGTAGAATCCAAATTACGAGTGTTAACAATACGTTACTTATGTAGGTTGTTCAGTAGCAAGAGTAGAATCCAAATTACGAGTGTTAACAATACGTTACTTATGTAGGTTGTTCAGTAGCAAGAGTAGAATCCAAATTACCAGTGTCAACAATACGTTACTTATGTAGGTTGTTCAGTAGCAAGAGTAGAATCCAAATTACGAGTGTTAACAATACGTTACTTATGTAGGTTGTTCAGTAGCAAGAGTAGAATCCAAATTACGAGTGTTAACAATACGTTACTTATGTAGGTTGTTCAGTAGCAAGAGTAGAATCCAAATTACGAGTGTTAACAATACGTTACTTATGTAGGTTGTTCAGTAGCAAGAGTAGAATCCAAATTACGAGTGTTAACAATACGTTACTTATGTAGGTTGTTCAGTAGCAAGAGTAGAATCCAAATTACGAGTGTTAACAATACGTTACTTATGTAGGTTGTTCAGTAGCAAGAGTAGAATCCAAATTACGAGTGTTAACAATACGTTACTTATGTAGGTTGTTCAGTAGCAAGAGTAGAATCCAAATTACGAGTGTTAACAATACGTTACTTATGTAGGTTGTTCAGTAGCAAGAGTAGAATCCAAATTACGAGTGTTAACAATACGTTACTTATGTAGGTTGTTCAGTAGCAAGAGTAGAATCCAAATTACGAGTGTTAACAATACGTTACTTATGTAGGTTGTTCAGTAGCAAGAGTAGAATCCAAATTACGAGTGTTAACAATACGTTACTTATGTAGGTTGTTCAGTAGCAAGAGTAGAATCCAAATTACCAGTGTTAACAATACGTTACTTATGTAGGTTGTTCAGTAGCAAGAGTAGGATCCAAATTACGAGTGTTAACAATACGTTACTTATGTAGGTTGTTCAGTAGCAAGAGTATAATAAATTTTACCAGTGTTAACAATACGTTACTTATGTTAAGAATGCATGAATGTATGAAACCGTAAAGATTTTCCCTAAAACATTCTTATAAACATCGTCTAATAATAAAATACCCATAACTATTTAGTTAACGATCAAATGGGAACCATAAAAGATAATCTTGTGGAATAAAAGTGAATGTCCAATCGATCGCGGACGTGCAGAATAACAAACAATATGCCATTTTGATAGATTCATAGATTATGACAATTTAAAAAATTAGAAGCTAGATGATAAAAAATCTGAATTATTAAATATTTATATTTGTTTCTATGTATTTTAATTATTTTAAACTTTGTACCAACTTAGGTATTTGTTTGTTCATATTGTCCTTTGGCAGTTTAAATTTATAAATTTCTGCCTTAAAATTTATCGGCGGAAACTGTAAATAGCTCTAGTAACTTACGTTCCTTATTTACGATGGGTCAAACTAATAGATCTTAGAACTGGCTACTGTACATTGTACAATTCGATAGAAAAAAAAGAACAAATTCAACTTTTGCAAATGGAACTCTTTGCTTGATAAACGCCATTAAATTTTCAAAACTCTCAGTTTTTTTTATTTCTGGTGGCAATTCGAAAATTAAGTGGATTCGGAACAATGAATTTAACGAGAGAACATTTTCATATAGTATTTTCATTTCAAAGTATAGTATTAAATTATTTGAGTATAGTATTGGATTTGCTTCCAAAAGTACAACGTCTAAAAGACCAAAAGTCCAAAAGTGGTAAAGTAAGTACCCACATTTCGATTAAATGTTTTTGATACAAAATCAAAGGGAAACTCATTCGAACTCACTTCCAACTCGGATCTATAATATGTAGTTGCATCAACGAACAAAAACGGTGTTGTGAATAGTGTGCGTAGCTCTTGTAGACTACTTATTATTTTCATCTTCCTACATACAAGGAACTGACGCAAGCGGTTGCAGTTCTCACGCGACCCCACAGGACGGCCCTGTCGAGCCATTATTACCATTATACAGGTTGTCCTTTAAATTATCTTTTTTATTAGAATCTAAATGGTATTGGTTTTCCCTTTAATTAACGTATTTGTATATCTATTTTTGATTTAGAAGCATCTTGTCGACCGCTCACATTTGTGAATAAACAAATGAATTAAGCCACTTAGAATTCAGTAGTGAATGAGATACACCAGAATCTATTTATTCTCAAAATCAAAATTTGATCTATTGATTATTATGTAGATTATAAAATTAATTGCTTTCTATGATTACCGGACAACTGAAAATTTACATAACAGAGCAATAAACCATTATCTGATAAGAATCCGACAAACTGCTCTTGGGACATTCTTCGAATGGGAATATCAGCGAATGGGTCTTTTTGTGAGTGGAACTTTTGAGAATAGGACATTTTGGTTCTGCGTGACGTTTTGCGAATGGGACCTTTTGCGACAAATTCCTTTATCGCCCTGAAAACATATTCATGCGGACTATCAGTTGGCCAAATATGAATTGATCTACAACGTTGTATTTCAACAACGACTGTCACCTAATCGCCTATTGATAAAGTTGGTAATGAATTACAAAGGCGTATGTAAAATTGGTATGTAACCTTTTTCTTTCTCATTTCATCAAGCTCATTGAATTATATCCACCTGAACGCCCCTTAGAAAAAATCAACCTGTATAATCGGTTGACGTTAAAACGAGAAAGCCTCGAGTCGCTGAACCGTTTTGGCCTTGCGATACTCCAGTGGAAGGCTAGTACTGTTCAATGTCTTGCCGCTTCGATTTTTATATCGCTTAGTAGGGTGGTATTTTTGTTCAAGGTGGAACGGAGAAATTATTGACTGTAAGGGAATGTATATTTTATTTTCAAGAATGTTTTCCTTTTTCATCTTATAATAGAAATACAGGAAAAGTTTTTATATAATGTACAGAATCAATCATTATACAAATATTATATGGATAAGGGGGGATTATCAACTTGAATTATTATTAGTGACATAATAATTATTAAGGATTCAAAGAAAATATATAGTCTGTACGGAAGGTGTACATTCCGAAGAATTCCTAGAATATAAACAGGTATCACCAACAAGGAATTAAATAGTTTTATACCTTATTTTTTATTTAACCTGAGTACAAGCTCTTATCGTCACCTACCATATACCGCAATGCTTGGAACTCCTGTCAAAACACAAAGTCACAAAGTCTTCAATCAGTACGTCCTGTCAGTAATCTAATGAAATGACGTACGGTACCGAAACGTGGCCCATGACAGTCGGGCCTGATTCATAAATTCAGTCGGTCAGCGAGCTGTGGATAGAGCAGAGTTATACTCTGAGTTTCTTTGCGGGCTTATATCTGTAACGAAGAGATTCGCTAAAGAACTAAAGTCGTATCCTATCCATCCTATCCTATCCATCCTATCCTATTCTATCGATTATTAATAAGGGTCTTCTTACATCTCCATTATAGTTGATGGTTATTTTCCATGATATCACCCGCTTAATTACAGATTTTTTTTGAAAAAATATTGTAATATTTTTATGTCATTGAACTGAGAATTACGAAGGGAATGCATAATTAAAAGCTTCGGAAAAGTTTCAGTTACACCCTGCTTTACGTCCAGGATAGTTTACCTACCGTACCAAGTAATTTTTTATTGGATTTTCGCCTCATAAAACATGGCGCGCATGTCAATAAGTTTCTGCAAGGAAATGTATTATTTCTCTAATTTCTATTATTATCTTCTTATATCATCTGTTGCTGACTGATTTCCGCCCACGAATCGCTGCCAACACAGCGGGAGTTTGGTTCAATCCCTACAACTAAGAAATATATATTTAATATTGGCAATATTTATTTCCAATTGTACGAGTATGTATACCTTCTAAGGGACCAATTACTATCCAAGGCATTTTGGTAGTTCTGAAAAAAATATTTATTTATTTTATTTATTTAAACTTTATTGTACAAGTATTTGACATGTACAAAAGGCGGACTTAATGCCTTCCGGTTTTCTCTACCAGTGAACCACCAGATCAAACAGAAAACAGAAGTTGCAGTAGGTACCTGTTTCCTATTAACACAGAATTTCCATCATTATTAAACGTAAAGTGCCTGGACCACCATGGCATTAGAGATTGCCCCCGTCCCAAGGGTGCTGAAGACCCGCCTGGTTGCGTTCTTTGCGGGCAACATGGACGCCCTGCGAGCTATCGCTAGTGTCTCAAACCGCATAATTCCCAGGAGGCCCCCTGTTAGACCCCCGCACTCCCCCAAGCGTACTCCTGCGCTGGCGCCGAAGCACCTCTCAAGCTCGTACATGTAGAAGCAACCAAACCTGCGCCTTTTGCGCAACCAAAATCGGCCACAATGCCTCCCAAAGCGGATTTCCCCTCACCAACCAAACCCGCGCAAGCCTTGAAGAACCCCAGTCGCCCCCGCGTCTGTTCCTAAATCCCAGCTTCCTAAAGCCGCCTTCTCCCTAATCCAGGCTACTTCTGGCCTAACGGAGGATCTAGCCCTAGTCAGTAATTTCCTTGGAGCCATCAACCTCTAGGAAATTAGAAACCTGGCCCAAGCCCTCATGTACAATGACGGAATCCCTATGGCCCGTCTAAACCTAGTCGTCAAGTACGAGTTCATACTTAGCGCCCTTGGCCTTTTCAAGACGTATTTTTATGGGCGACGAATCTTTTACCCTCGTCCTTGTCTGTCGCGGTTTTCAACGTTGACGGCATCCGCTCCCAACGCACCCAGATTCACGATTTCCTAAAAACGTTATACGAACTTAGAAACATTATATATAAATAATATGTATACAATACAATTAATTATGGACTAAATGTAGCTGACTCAACGGTCATCGGTTTTATTAGAGGCCCCAACAGAATATCAGCGCTTCTCATCGATTGGGCAAGCAATATGCTGAGTTGCGGACCCATTTGAGTTGGGGAGCATGCACACACTTTTTGTACTACATGATCATTTTATTGATACTTTGTTAATTCCGTGTGCTGTCTGTGGTAACAATTGTTTAGTTTCTTTCTTTCCTTCTATTTTACAAAATATTATTTCGTTGAGGCGTTTATCTGCATCGAAAAGTAGAACCGCCCGTATAACATTACTATTATTCATTAAGACACGACAAGTGATTTAAATATTTTGCGTAATATCACACAACGTGGGGTCATCCATAAATTACGTCACACGGTAAGGGGGAGGGAGGGGGTCAACAAAGTGTGACATCGTGTGACAAGGGGGGAGGGGATGAGTTATAAGCTTCGTGACGTCACATGTATAAATCTAAAGTATTAAAACTAAACTTCAACTCTAACGAAAACCTTTAAAATATTACTAACTATATCAATATTATTATAAGGTTGTTTTAATTTAATAATTTCTAAATTTAATATTGCAAAATATATGACGTCACACCTGGGGAAGGAGGGTCACACAAATGTGACCACCTTTTTTTTTATAGAGAAGAGGGCGGACGAGCAAGCGGTCCCACGTGATGGTAAGTGTTACCGCCGCCCATGGACACCTGCAACACCAGGGGGTATGCGGGCGCGCCGCCGACCTTACAAAATCCTATTCACAGCTTTCTTGAAGAACCCCATGTCGTAGTTTAATGGGAAGACCTCTTGAGGCAGTTCGTTCCAAGGAGAAGACAAGACCTGTGACAAGGACGGAGGGGGACTCAAAAAATCATGAAATTCGTGTGACGTAATTTATGGATGGCCCCCGTACAGCACATACGACAGGCGTTAGTAAACGTTGAAAGAATATTAAAAGAAGAAAAGGAGCTTCCTTCTACTTCTACCAATTTCATGTCCCCAATGAAGAAACGAAAGAATAGAAATAATATGATTGATGTTGCTGTTTTTACGACTGATGTTGATTGGAGTACAATGTAAAATTTCCACATTGTTCACAGGCAAATTCCAACGTTAGCTAAATAAAGACCAGTTATAAATAAAAAATTGGCTTTGACGGTTGCCTAGTTACACTTAGACCCTTGTTACAGAAATTCGGTTACAGATGGCGTAAAACTGTTAATAATAGAAAAGTAATGAACTAATGACAGAGAGGCGTGATATCCAGATGTGGCGCTTCAAATATTCAAAAAAGGTTTATGAATACCGTTCCCCAGCTCGGCCAATTGTATACACCGACGCAAGTGACGTTTCGACGATACATGTTTCGAATAATACCTGGTCCCAAAAGAATGAAGAGACACTATTCTTTAAATCATATCATAGAATCATAGAAAAAATCATAGAATATATTTTATTTTTTAGTTAGATATAAGTAGTTTTAGTGTACAGAATGACATTAAAATATTCCACACTATTTTTGTAGGACGTTATATAAGCGTAATATACAAATGAACATATACAAATATACATAAATAATGAAATGTACCTACATACATATACACGCTTATCTTAATAAACATACAGAAACACTAACCCTATGATGACTCAAGATTTAGTGTATTATCAATTATTAATATCAATAAAAATATTCTTAAGTTTAGTTTGCTAACGCTACTGGCGTTCCATGCATACAAGTGCACGTGTATTTATGTTGCACCATTACAAATAAGGGAAACCCGCCTTCGTGAGATGAAAGAACTATATATAAGTAATACATCATATAATTTTATTCTCAGACAACACAGATCCGTATTACGTACATACGTGTTTCGGTAGTGAGTGAGATGTGCTAGAACCCATTCCCATCTTATCCCTCCCCATTTTCCCAACCCTTTCTATTTAGAGATTACTATTTCCATTCCTATATCTCCAAAAGTAGGCAGCGCATCCGGGGGCCTGCCAACATTAGTCCAAAATGACAAACGTGGCAGTTTGTCATTTTGGACTAATGTTGGCATGTATCGCGGATGTCTATGGGCGACAGCATCGACTTATCCACTTACCATCAGGTGGACTATATGCTCGTCTGCCGCGTTGGTACATAAAAAACAAAAAAGTTTTAGTAGCCAATTTTAAAAACAATAGATATATTAAACATTAAGAAGACTAAAATACTTAATACAGAAGCTCACTGCTTAATACACGATGTCGTGATGCTGCACCGTTAAATTACTGTATTGCGTGTGTTCTACAAAAGGTTTCCTTTTCGGAAAGGTTGTCCTTCATTCAAGCGAAATGTGGATACATATTTGTCTTTTATTCATAAAGCTGATTATACCTTACCATACCATCAGCCCGTATCACTCCACCGTCATCTACGCAGAATATTTTTTATTTCATTAGATATCCAATATTATTGATTTTTTATTAAAAACAACAATTATTTTTTTAATGAAAAAAGTACATATTTTATTTTTACCCGACTACGGCAAAACCAAAGGAGGGTTATGATTTTAGCACTCTACGTACCTACTAACATGGACTGCTAAAATCATAACCCTCCTTTGGCTTGCATACTAATATATACTAATTACATAATAATATATGTATGTTCATCTGTTCCCTCGTAGCTCCTAAACCACTCATCACATTTTAACATATCAGGTGTCGTTGGATTCGTCTTGATAGTCCGCGTAACATACGCTATACGACGTCACTTTAAATCTAATACAGTGGATATGAAACACAAAAATACTCGTAGCAAAAAAATAGTGCAGATTAATATTTCGTGTTTAGTATCAAATGAAAGGTTTTAATGGGCACATTTCAAAAATATATAATTTATGTACATAAAATGTGCCATTCTCCATGAAAGTTATTAATATAACCGTCATAGTGCAACATGATTAAAAAAATATTATCACGAGCTCAATAATTTTAGATAACTTTAACAATAATTTTCCTTGATTTAAAGATTACATAGTCGTAGATTGCAAAAGTCATTTATAAAAAAATAAGTATAAAAACTAAAACACGACTACGCAAGTTTCAAATAAGTTTAGGTTCTAAGCAGGCTTTTTCATAATATGGCGTAGTCGCACGTGTACAAACTTAATTTGTTTATAACTGACGTGCGACTAACGACATATGTAAAAGACCTCCCTTCTCTTTAGAAGTAAAACTACTCATACCTTTTAGAACTTATAACTTATTTGAAACTTTTGCGTAGTAGGGTCATAGTTTTCAAACTTAATTTTTAATCAAACTATTGTCCATCTCTGTCTATGATCTTTATGGTAACAGATGGATTCTACGGTGATAGAATTGATTACCTTTTAAAGTAATCCATTCTTCGCCCCTTCTTCAGACAAGAAGTCTTGAAATTGAATGTACTTTGTAGATAGGTCATTCGCATTCGACTGAAATATATGATAGTCAGATAGAGCAATTGCATCAAAACCATTTGATTCTAGTCCTGTGTAATATAATAATACAGGTACAATTGCAATTGCCTTGTTGCTGACTGTACATTTAATAGAATTTGAATGTAGCCGCGTGTAGCGACGAAGAAAATTAACCTGTCCTGTGTTCTGGCGTATTCACGGCGTGTCAATGCCTGGTTCAGTGAGATTAATTGTTGTCCATAACGATCGGCTGTAATAGTTTCACCTGACTTTGGCAACTAATAAAACGATATGCCCTTTTAATTATATCAAATACTCAGCATATTTTTTGCCCTATGAATGTTTCGTCTTGGTGTCGATGTTGACATTGATGGTAGTGATTTCCTTCGTTTAGGATTGTTGAAATAGATCCATTTATCATCGTCAATAAAGATACGGTGTAAAAACGACTGCATATTTCTTATGATTAAAGTACAAAAGTACGTTTCCCGCAAATATTGCATTCTTGGAATTTGACGTATGTTATGCTTTTCATACTATGGTTGTCTCTTTCTATCCTACGGTTCCTTGGAAGAGATTATTTAATATAGTGTCGTTCGTCCCCACCAAATGAGAGGACGAACACATGGACACAAAGTTAATCGGATCGCTTGACCAATAAAGCCGTCAAATGTAGGTATATATATCTCTAAATATATTGTGCTATTATGTTCATGATGAATCGTGAATGCAATAAATTATTGTTTTTATAACATTTAACATAAATCCTTTACTGTTGATATGTCATTTAAGAATGTTTAAGCGTTTTATCAAAATCGATCGAATAATTTCACAAAATATTGCGGGTTTTATCTGTCATAGTAATCAATGATTTTCCTGGAGAAGCGTCGGTTCAAGCTAGTATACTTTTAACACGAGAAAATACCTAAAGACCCCATAAAAATTCCTGAGTTTGCTCACGAAAGATACAATACGAGAATGCGAGAGGGCGGGAGGCGTTAGAGCGAAATAAAATTTCCCTCGGGACATGTACCCACTTCCCTTATCTTTGTATAGTCGAGTACAAGCGCCCATTTTATTCTAGACCTTATATTTGTCACGTTAAAGTACACTTTGGACTTTACATCACCGTACACGTGTGAGTAGTAAAGACACCCCCTTTTGATATTTTTAAGGTTTCTTCAAAATGAAAACATTTCTAGAAACGCTTAGAAGTGTTTCCTATCATTCAATTCAATTTACTTAATACTACCATAACCTTGGCTGCGTGGTGTCGGCCGGTTTTAAAATATGGTACTATTCTAAATCCGGTCGACATCTTCTCGTGAGTGTCGTAAAAGGCGATTAAGGCGATTAACAAAGCCCCTACCACAAGCTCTGTAGAACTACACAACCTCTAAAAGGATGGACTCGTCAACCTTCTGGACCAGCGTGGCGTTTCAAGCCCATACATTCCTCACGCACAAGACAATGTGAATGTGGAGCCCCATGACGAGCAGTGGACGATTAAAGGACTGGTAACAGTGACTGCTGGATTAGAAGAACGAAAATCGTGTATCATGTTTGGCCTTGGGTAAGACTTATATCCAACAATAGGTATTGTATTGTATTACATTGGTATCGCCCGTAAAGCTAACGTAGTTACGCGCCCTTCACTACACAAAAATTGAAATGTCTACATTCTACGCACAACGCGAATCTTTATTGATATGAACTCAACTTAATGTTATTCAGGGATATAAAAATATATTGTCCATGAGTAGAATGTGTATTTTTATTTTCATGTTTGTAACTTTATATCTTGCCTTCCCGCCTTTCTCGCACGTGGCAAGGAAGGTAATTTTCAATACGTTTTTATAGCAACAAAATACGGTACGCAATTTTAATGATAATATAAATTTCTGTCGCATTATGAAGCGACGAAAAAGTCATTTCCAACATTTATGAGGACCTACGTATAATATTTTATTCTTACTTTACGAGTATGTTATACTACTCATGTCCACGACTTCGTTGGCGTGGACTTTAGAGTACGTTTGGTTAGTTTTTTTTTTTTATAGAAAAAATGTGTCAGACGAGCAGACAGCCCACCTGGTGGTAAGTGGATTCTGTCGCCCATGGATACCCGCGATACATGCCCACATCAGGGCCAATTGTTAAATTTGGCACGCTATGGATGCGCCGCCTACCCTTTGAGATTCAGAAATGGATTTGGAGAAAGGATTAGGAAAAGAGGGAATATAAGTACAACGGAAATAAGTATGGGAAGGAGTAAAACGGGGCGAGGGATTTTCTCCAAACTATTACGCCTCAGGAGGTGTAATGGTATGAGATGGAATTTCCTCATACTATTTATTATTCTCCTTGGAGGGGATAAGGATGGGATTAGGAATCAAGAGTATAATGGAATAAGGAGCCACTTTTATTTCATTATACTCTTCATTCGATAGGATAGTTTCATAGTTTGTCATTGAATTAAAATGTTCTCCGGTGAATCTCACTCACTATCGAAGCGCGGTGCGGTATATTTATGGTAATCTGTAAGAGAAATAACAATATGGAATGTGTACTAAGCGAGGAAGTTTAAAAAGTTACATAGAAAACTTTTCATGCCGTTATACTTGGTATTCCCCTATCATTTCCAATCCTTTTCCATGCTGGTTATAGTCTCTCTCGCAAGGCTCGCCACCACACACGATCTTCGGCATTTCTCATCCAGCTACCACCAGTGAACTCCCAGGTGACCAGTGACCAGTCAAGCCACCGCTCCACCTGGCCGGAATGGGTTCCTTCCTACACCGCGCTTCCCGGTACGTGGCGCTCCTATTCATTCGAGGACTCGTCTACCCAATCGATTATCGGTCCTGTGGGCAAATATGACCTACGCAGTGCGTTTTTACATGTTGATTGTATGAGCTACAGAGCTACGTATGTCGGTTACCTTAATTATTTACAAATCTCTTCGTTTCAGGTCCAAGTCTCAATGGTATTAAGACTTATGCTGCAGCAATGCATTACAGTGGTCCAAGGATGTATTCACCAGGCGAAACGCCGTTCCTTCACCACCTTCTTTCTAAAAAAATAACGTACAAAATTTTGTAAGGTTAATATAAAAAATATTCCTATAATTTTAAACGTTCCAAAGTTACTAGTATTGGGTAATTTTATTTCCATTACGCGAAATGCGTGTTCTGTTGTTACAGTACATACACTTGTTGGGTGATCGCGTGGCGCTCCCGCACACCTCGGGACTGGGAGATGACCTTGAGAGGACGTCGTAAAAGCGGAAATACAGTTACTGGATATGCCAGTTCCAATAAACAGTTCCTTTACGTTTTTTTGTATATACGTTAATTAATATTATAAAGAGATACTGTGAGCTTCTACACTAATATTACAAAACGTAATAGACATATTATAATTATCATTCACATGAAAGAAGTATACCTACTCGAAAACTACTCGATCAATTTTGAGAATCCTTTCACTTTTAGGAAAGGCTAAATTTATGCGGAATACAGATTATGTTTGGATTCCAAGAAAATCCCATCTGAGCCATCTAAGCGAAGTTACTGATGCTCGCTAGTAAACATATAAATACTTTAAGAGGTGTAATTGCAAGACGGCAATATTCAATACTCACTCTAAATAAATATTTTGCTAAAACGCTTATTTTACTTACGAAAACAAGAATTCATTGAGAGATTATATTTAGTTCCTTCACCGCCGAGCTAGTGACAATTTTTAAAAAGGGTTGTATATAAACGAGCAGCAAAAAATACTACATTTTTGAATAAACGAAATAAATAATTTCAAATTACGACTGACATCACCAAGTCGACAGAGCGCTATTTTTTTATTGTACGAGAGAACCTAAAATCATTCCACCTTTAAATTCGCTACCATTATTTGCTACACATTAAGTATTTTCTATTGCTCATTTCATTACTTCTCTTTTAGACATTCCGTTGGTACGTGTCGTGGATTTGAAATCACAACCTCACGAATAAGAATCAAGAATAGATACCCCTAAGACGCCAACTGCCGAGCGCGTCTGCACATATCCGACGTGTATAGATGCGCTCGGCCGACTCTCCGACTATACTCCGACCACTATGTTATTTCTATTTGACTTTTGCATGCCTTAAACACGACCGGTGACTCTTGAAAGGCCACTAGAGCCACAAGAATTTAGTCATTCCGAAAAAAAAAAAACAAAAAAAAACTTTTGCAAGCCTATCAAGTTCCGTATTTCTTGACCGTTAAGTGTACTCGAAACAATGTCATACTTTATTGTTGAGGGCGAAGAAACTGTGACGTTCAAACAATTGACTATAAGCTATCACACGTAAAATACATAGATCAAAATAATAGTTTTGAAATAAAAGTACATTTTCAAGAAATAATAGTAGGTAGGTACTTATTTGCAAATAAAACAATTAAAGTAATGTGTTATAGTTATTTATTATTCGCCATAGTCAGTGTTGCTAGAATTAAAAAAAATGTGTTTTATTACGATTTTATTATTTATGATTTTATTGTTTACATATAATACAATCGATATTACTTTCGATATTACGATATTTCGTATTGAATACATTTTTCCGATTAATGAATCAATTATTTAAGACAAATATTTTTAATAAATCGAATCTATAAAAGCGAATACAATTGTGCAAATCGGTAATCGATTTGAATGAATTCGGACATCACTAAACTGATCTGTAATCGAATAAATATTATAGTGGACGGAGGATAGTTACTATTGAAATTAGTGGCACGAACGTGATATCACCGCGAAAGACTCGCTCGTGCAGTTGGCACCTGAACTATCAACGCTTGTGTAACAGGTATGTATGTACTTACATTTATCTGTACATCCGTGGCAAAACATGACGTAACCACGTGTAGGCGGGGGGCGGGGGTGGTGAATTTACCGGACTTCCTCGCTGCTTTCCAACTCATATTCGACACCTATTCGAGTCTGAATAAAGGAACATTGCCTATTAGTTATTACTAAGCTTGAATAATTTAGACTAAATAAACAAGTTTTGTCTTGATGATAAACAAAACTTAATGAGGAAAGCATTAATAAAAAAGATTAGGGGGAGTCCGGGAGACTTGCCCAGGTGGGAGAGTTGAACCATCTTTTAAAATTCAATTTAAATTTCGCGCTAATGAAACGTCAATACGGTCATTGGTCATGCGCGGGAGACCAATCACAAGTTTGCCGCCATTTTGCAAGATGGCTAGTTTGTTCGGCTGTCAGGAATAGAAACGTGTTTTTGTCGTTGCGAAGTGATTTTTTATAATTGTAGTAGTTTTAAGATTACGACCGTGTTTATTGAGGTACGTATTGTGTGTTACTACTATTACGTTGCCTGGTAATTGTAGTTTGACGTGTGCTAAGTGTTTTTTCTCTATAACTGAAGATTTTTTCTGTGACAAAAGTTAAATGTCAAAGTAGTGAGTGCGGGAGACTTGCACCGTGGCGCGTGCGGGGGAAATGTTCAGTGGTTCATGTCTCCCTCTGTGGTGTAAACGGTAGTTTCATTTGTGTTTTTATGTTTTAACCTTATTTTTTTTTTTATTTGCAGAAAATAATGCCATTCCAATATAAGCCCCTAGAAAATACACGTAAAAGGAAAAAATATACCAAAAGAGAATTAGAAAATGCCGTAGATGAAGTGAAGGAGGGCGCTTCTATTAGAAAAACATCCATCAAGTATGGAATCGACAGAAGTACACTAAGACGTTATAAGTTGAATGAACAAAAATTACATAAATTTGAAGAAAAGGACAGTCTATATAAAGAATCGCAGATATTTACATTTTCTGAGGAAAAGCTACTTGTTAAATATTTACTGTCATGTAGTTAAATGCATTTCAGTTTGACCAGAAAACAAGCAATGCAATTGGCATTTGAATTTGCAAAAGTGAATTCAAAGAAGTTTCCTGAAAGCTGGACGAAGAACAACTCAGCCGGAAAAGATTGGTTTCGCGGTTTTCTTTCTAGAAATCCGGAAATAAGTCTAAGAACACCCGAAGCCACCAGCTTATCTCGTGCCACCAGTTTTAATAAAAAAAATGTCGGCGATTTTTTCACAAATTTAAAGATGGTGTCCGAGAAATATAATTTTGAGCCTCAAAATATATACAATTGTGACGAGACCGGTTGCACGACTGTACAAGAATGTCCAAAAGTGATAGCCAGTAAAAAGTCTAAACAGGTCGGACAAGTCACATCTGCAGATAGAGGAACAACTGTAACACTTTGTTTCGCCGTCAATGCGATTGGAAACGTGATTCCTCCCTTCTTTATATTTCCAAGGGTTAGGTATCAAGATCATTTCGTATCTGAAGGACCGGAAGGGTCATCCGGAGACGCTTATCCAAGTGGTTGGATGACCACAAAAAGTTTTGTGAAATTCCTTGGACATTTTGCAAAATATTCGCATGCCTCTGAGAACAATCGCGTGCTCTTAATACTAGATAATCATGAGAGCCATGTAAGCATTGATGCGATTAATTTTGCCAGAAATAATGGGATCACGTTGTTAACTCTTCCGCCACACTGCAGTAATAAATTACAGCCCCTTGATGTTTCAGTTTATTCCTCCTTAAAATCTCGATACAACACAGCTATGAACAACTGGATGTTATCCAATCCAGCCAAAACAATTACAATTTACAATATTCCTGGATTCATTAAGACGATTATGTCTCAAGTATTCAGCCAAAGCAACATATTAAGTGGATTCCAGAAAGCTGGCATTAATCCGTTTAATCCAGAAGTTTTTAGTGACGACGATTTTTTGTGTTCTGCTGTCACGGATAGAGATTTGCCTCAAGAACAAGCATCAACAAGCGCACCAATGCGTTTAGAAAGCAGCTTGTGTTCTCCGCCGAACTTGAGGAATCGTCTCAACTTGAACAGGAGTTATCGACTCCTGAACTGGAATCTCCTAGTATTCTGCAATTGCATAGGAAGTCTCCGCAGAATATTCCAGATACTGCTCATGGAAACTCAAACGCTACGAAATCAAAAGGAATTGTTAAAGACGCCAAATTCATATGTGCTAGTTCGGATTCATTGGAGTCATTGAATACTGGCACGCCGATTCAGAATAAACAAGATATTGTTTTACAATGCTCTTCTTCTGCTCTTACGGGACGAACACAGCAAAATACACTTGACCGGTGCACTTCCTCACCAATCCAATCTTCTTCAAATGCTAAAATGGTGACTCCAGAAATGGTGAGACCATTTCCACGAGCGCCTCCAAGAAAGATGGCTCGACGAGGCCGCCAGCCCGGCAAAACAAAAATATTAACACTGACACCTGAGAAGGAAAATGGCAGCAGTGAATGTCTTACAGAAATTCCAATATCCAACCCTAATAATGACACATGTGATGACGATAAAAGATCAAAAAGGAAGTTTAAGGAAACTCAATCAAATTTTATGAAGAATGATGATGATGTGATAAGAAAACAAAAGATGAATAATATTAAGAAAAGAGTTTTTGAGAAAAGTGACACTGAATCAGAAAATGAAAACTATACTAATAAAAAAAATAAGAAGACTCATAAAACAAATAAGAAGACTCAAGGAAAAACTAAAGGAAAGAAAATAATCAAAACCAAACAAGATCCAAAACAAAAAGACGACAAAAACAAATACGTTCAAAAGAAAACTGGAAAAGGTAAAAATAAGAACGTTGACAGCAAAACGGAGTCTGAAAACGAAGATATTTCGTACGCTGATAGTTCCACTGATAATAATTTTGAAGAAAATCCTGACATGAACGATCGTTGGTACTGCTTCGTTTGCCAGTCAGAAGAAATTATGACTATGCGTTTATGTCGTTTATGCCGTAGATATGTCCATGAGATATGTGTAGGGCTTGCAAAAGATATCGATGATTTCATTTGTCACGAATGTGAACAGAATTAGTTTTTTACCCTACCTTATTGATTTAAAGTAATTATTGACACTGATCGATGATGCCAATTTATTAGAATAAGTTATTAGTTTAAATAAAAATGTTAAGAAAGACCAATACTCGTAAGTCTGATTATAAAAATGTTTAATTTTGTTAACTAAATACAAATGTTTGAAAATTTTGTTAACATTGGAATGTTTAGAAATATTGTTAACTTTTGTTTTTTTCTTCACAAGAAGTACTAGTAGTAAATTCATCTTGTGATATATAAGTTAATAAATTCGTGATTTAAGCTTAAAATGTTTTTTCTCTTCCCCAAAAAAGAATGGTCAACTCTCCCCAGCCCCCGATTCAAGTGTCCCTGATGGTGGGGAGATTTGACTCATATCCCATTTTTTATTAAAAACTCTATATCTTTTTACAGTATTATGATATTGAAAAAATAATGATGCAAAATTATGCCTGCATAACTAAGCTATCGCTTAAAATCATAATCGAATCTCTATACCCTATATAAAAGAAATTATGATGTTTGAAATAAAAAGCGGTTTAAGTCTCCCGGACTCCCCCTATTCTAACCAATCTAACTTTCAATAGTCTGCCGAAAGAGATCTCCACATAGTGTTGTAGAAATGAGGGCTTAGTGCTCGAATGCTCGAGCGCTAATGTACCTTAACCTTAACCATTAAAGACTCGAATACACAATCCCAAAGGTTGATGACCATCTAATGCTAAAAACTTGGGCTAAGTTTCACTAGCACCTAAACGTCGAGCATTCAGCGTTCATTTTCACAACACTATCCCCACGGGAGATAAACTTCCACTTCCTAATACATATTATCTTTGTTCGAGACTCTGGGCCTCTTCGACTTGTCAAAAACATGTGCTGTTTGACAATTTGTTCTGCCTCATCCTTGCTTATAGTTTTTGTGCAATGATCTTTATTCTCACTTCCACACGAGAATTAATTTGTGTTTAGCTGAATTCTAAATTTATGTTTATATTACGGTTACATATTATTATAATTTTTATTTTTTTATATATTTTTTTAAGTAACTCATTATCTTTATTTTTCATTTATTTTCAAAGGATCGTGCGTATCGTAACCATGTTTTTTAATGTGCAAGAAACAAATAGCCAAGATATAAAAAATGCGTATTAATCATTTTATAAATCCCAAAGAATATTGTGATTTAGTTTTTTATCCAAATAGAGATTTTTTTATTTATATTTAATGAAGATTCAGATATCAGTTTTAATATATCTGCGTCACATTTTATTCAAAGTCTGTATTGTGTAGTATTTATTTAATTAAAATATATGCGATGTAATATAATTAATAGGACTACTGTTGTTTAAACTAAAATACGAAACGTCCCGGGAAATGGGTGAAATCCTGTAGTGATTGAGATATGCCAGAACCCATTCCCATCCCATCCTATCCTATCCCTTACCATTTCCCCAACCATTTCTTAAAAACCATTCTTACATCAACTAAGGTAGGCAGCGCATCCGGGGGCGTGTCAAAGTTTGCCATTTTGGACTGATGTTGGCATGTACCGCGGGTGTCCATGGGCGACACTTCCACTTACCACCAAATGGACTGTACCATGTAGACCAGGTGTTTGCCACCTTTTTTTTTCTATAAAACATAGTGAGTTTCTCAACATAAATAGTTAAATAAGATGGGCATATCAATTGCCGCAAGATCATTTCACTTTAACTATCTCTTTATTTCTATTACCTATCCAAGGCCCTCGTTCCGAATTTCTTATTACGCGATTTGTATTAAATAAATATTATTTTTCGTAAAATCATACCTTTTATATCTCATTGTCACACTTTGTGAATAATTGGCATTAAATTGTGCGTACATATGTGTCAATATATATAGGTATATAGGTGTATATACATTATTTATTAAATAAACCATTCTTCAAATAATCATGTATCACTCAACTTCTACCGCAACAGTAGTTAGGTATATAGGTTAACCTGTTGCTGACGCCGCGGATAAAGAATAATAAAATAAAATAAATTAACGGGCACCTGCAATTATTTCTATAGCAATATTACGCATGACATCGTGAAGTTGTTATATTTATATTATAAATAGCTTCGTAATAGGATTCGGTAGATTACGCCGTAATTATATGAAATCCGGTACCAAACTTCCCATGGGTAAGTTTTATAGCCCGTGAAGATTACACATTACTAAATAATAACAACAACGCATCAACTGAACAAATACAAACTTTAGGAGTTCATTAGCAATAATCAGTTAGGCTTTAATTTTATAGAAATAAGGTGGCAAACGAGTATACAGTCCACCTGGTGGTAAATGGATACTGTCGCCCATAGTCATCCGCGATACATGCCAACATTAGTCCAAATTAGTCCAAAATGGCAAACTTTGACACGCCCCCGGATGCGCTGCCTACCTTTGTTGATGAAAGTATGTATTTGGAGAAAGGGTTGGGGACGTGGGAAGGGATAGGATGGGAATGGGCTCTGGCATATCTCACTCACTACCGAAACACGTACATACATTGGGGAATATGATAAAGTGGGAAATACAGTACATTTCAAGATAGTATTCTGTGAGAGAGGGGTAACGAGACCACTCGAGTGCGCCCAGCGGCTGTTGGATCGCAGCGTGCAATCTCCCCCTCCAAAAGGTGGTGTCAACCACAAATACAACTTTGTAGTACTAACTTGTTCATACAATTAGATCAAAGAATAGGAACCTTGTCGCAGTAGCAGTAAGTTGCTCTTGTCGGTTGGCCAATGCCTTAGAAATAATGTCAAGCCCATGTTTAATTTTTTTGCAACTGCAATAACAAATGTAACAAATTATTAAAGAAATATTATTTTATTAAATATTCCTTGCCTTGAATAAATCTAGTAATTATTCAATTTTATATATAGGTCTGTTCTCAAAAGAAGTTAGTCTTTATTCATCTAAACTCAATTCAGATGCAGTTAACAAGGAGTCGCCACGAACCGCATCAAATACTTAGGTATATACATGTATCTATACATATAATAAAATCGTAATAGAACCGTCTGTACATAAAATATTTGTTGAAAAAAGGTACAGAACTCGAAATAAAAATTTTTGTCTGTCTGTCTGAACTACTGTCTGTCTGTAAAAACTACTAAACGGAATTTAATGAAACTTGGTTTAGTTATAGCTATACATATTAGCTATAGTTAGTTAGTTATAGTTATATATAGTTAGTTTAGTTATAGTTATATTAGCTATACATTTAGGGTGTATTTTATCCAGATCGTTTATAAAGTGTCCGTAGGAATCACGTTCACGTTTCAGCAAAAGTTCACGGGAATGAAAACGCTGGCATCGCTAGTTTTATTAATATGGGTCATGGGTCATTTTATTAATATGGGTCATGTCAATAGTTGAATGGTGTGATTCGAACAGTGTGACGGTTCATACCTTATACTTCTAGATAGAGACCATTGCCGCTTATCTACATCAGGTAAAAATATTGCTGAAATAAACGTTTACCATAACCAGCAATGTAGGTACAAGTAATAGTAAAAAAAACGATACCGTAATAGTGGCTTTAAGAGACTGCGACTTCGATCGCGTCAACTTTAGAGTGATTCCCGCGGGAACCCTATAATGGATCTAGATAAAAAGTACCCTAAATGTTAACGCAGCATATAAGCTATGCCTATAACAAATTTCATCAAAATCCATCCAGTAGATTTTTGTGTGACGCGCGTTCAGATTGACAGACAGACATAGATTCTAAAAAATGTTGTTTTGGGATCGGTACCACTCATACTTCACACTGCAATGGCTTTTTCATAAATATTAAATGTACAGACACGGCTATATTACGATTTTATTATATGTATACTTAGCACTATCCAGTTTCAGACGTAGTGAGATGACATAAACGTTTGATAGGACGTTAACTCCACCAGTTAAGGTAATAAGGCTTAATTTTATCTGTACGTATTTTTGTAGGTCCCGGGTAGGGGCGGGACAAGGTGAAGGACGGATCGATACCCGGGAGCGAGATGGTAACTCGTTTACGCAACTTGTTTTTGTTACATAATACCACACTTACCTCAAAAGGACGAGAAATAGGTTGACTACAGACTGTTCGGAAACTTTTTTAATTACGGCACATCCAATGAGCATATTAGGATTCCAGACACATGCTAAGATGAACACAAACTACCCACATTCTGAAAAAAATATTTGTTTGTACTACTCGTAGTCTCTAAACTCAATGCTACGGGTCGGGGTTAGAAGTTGTGATCTCACGAATGTGACTCCATAATAAATAGGCGCATCTCTCCATGCAATCACCGTCCTCTGTTTGTTTAATTAACGCTAAAAATCTTTTCAATTAATATCGTGAAAAACCCCTCGTGTCCCATTATTTAAAAAGCAATGGACCAATGGACATTGGGACAGTGTTATAGTTTAAGGTTCGAAACATATTTGGACAAAAACATGACGAAATTATACCGTTCTTTATTTCTTCATACGAGCATATGACGTGATTGGTTGTAGGTACGCCTAGGGTTGTCTCATATAATATTTATTTTTCTCGGAACAGTAGTGTCGGCCGACTATAGAATAACACCATTTAAACGCTTCCCCAACAAAGCCGGTACCATAACCGCTGCGGAAGTACACCACCTCTGAAAGAGTGGACTCTGCAACCAGCTTAACCAATGCGAAAGCCATACATCTCCCATGCACAAGACAATGTGTATGAAGAGGCCCATGACCAGCAGTGGATACTGAAAGGACTGATTGCATTGCATAGTATAACACTAGGGCTAGTTGCAGTTATTGAAGTGACTAAAGATATTGGACAATATGAGTATATAGAAATCAATTCTTAATAGTGACCAGAATTTTCATGACATAGAAACTACTGAATTAATCGGAATAACGGCTAAAATTTGATTCTAATATAAAAAATTTAAAAATATACTAGTATAAGAATAAAATAAAAGTAGGTAAATAAAATTACATAAGTAGGTAAAAGGTAACCGAAATAGGCTATAAATATTTAATTGACAGTCACGAATCGATCGGCTGGCTTCCAGACCAATTACGTCTTCAAGGTTATAATATTTTGAATAAGGCATAGAAACGAAAACTTTAATAAATTATTCGTCTGGTTCGGGACACGTGTTCATTTCCGTGTACGTTTTTAAATCAATATTTCGAAATGCTTTAAAAATACTTGATAACTGAAGTTAATATCGTTTTTTAACAAAGCTGCAAATGTTACATTCGATACAAACATTCGTTTATCCCAATCAGAACGATGCATAGCGGATTTCTGAACTGTATACGTTGGCCGACTTTATAGACCACCCCATACCTTACCGTGAATGTCAGATAAGGTGCCGCTACTACAAGCCCTGAGATAAAAATAAACGTGAAACTAAACTTATTATAAGAAATTGGCTATCTACATTACAATTTACTGAGACTGTACTCTTACTGAAGGCGATTCACTAATACAGTAACACATACACACAGTCTCATTCAAAATCACCTCACTCACACTCACACATAATATACTCACATGAACGGGTATAATAAATATACTAGTGAAGAACATACGATGATAGCCTCGAGGTAGCTATGACTTTCTCATTGAAAATATATTAAAAATCAATAGTGATTGTTAATATATTTTCAATGAATAAGTCATAGCTGCGTAACATACGGGAGTGGACTGACATCGCGAGTGCCGTCGAACTGTTTCGCCTCGCGAGAGACTGCAAAATATTCGGAGTTGATTGCCAACCTCGACTAGATGGAGAGGCACAACAACAAGAAGAAGACATTTTAAATTTGTACTTATCCCTATTATTCACCATCTATTATTACGATCATATACTATTTATTAACTTTCCGTTGTCGTGCGTAAATGTAACACTGCAGTCTATTAACAGTGCTGAAGACCCTCACGTGACAAGCTCTACTTAGTGTGAGAATCATAGTTAATTGTATAGCAGTGAAATCAGACAATGCATTATCTATTCATGTTCGAATTTGTAATGTATTCAATGGTTTATTTCTGTAATTTATATCTGTAAAATATTTAAGAATTATATACTTAATTTGGTTATTTTCTGTGTGTACGTTGTAAATAAATTTTATTATTATAGTACTTACGGAATTGTAACCTATAAAAGAGTTTAGAGGTAGTTACACCTCTAAAAAACTCCCAGCAGTACCTAAACGATAAAAGGGCTGGTCACGGTATACCGTACCATACCATACCGTCAGCCGGTGTCTCTCCACTATTGTCACAATCCATACCATACATTCGAAAGCTACTAATCCTGAGTAGAAAAAAATAATACGAGTATGCTGTCTGCTTTCCAAAGGCCCGGTGCTAAAAGTACATACGATGTTTGACTCAACGCACACCATTACCAGTCTTTCAAATATCCATTACTGAATATGCGGCCCCTTATGCACAAGCCAAGATATATGGCTTTAAAACGCCACGCTGATTGGAGAGTCGACTTGTGGTACAGAGAAATCAACGAGACATGAGCTTTGCGTTTTCGTGAGTGCACACCGATAGTGTACAGCGCGAACCATCTCGACAATCGGATTGTACAATTCGGCACCCACTCACAGAGATGCGAAACAAATGTTTTGTTGTGACAATCGGATTGGACAATTCTGCACCCACTTACACAGATGCAAATTCATGTCTCGTTCATTTCAGTGTAATGGCTTTGTTATTCCTTAATCGCTTTTCACGATACCCAAGGGAAGTGATGGTAACATTCTTAAGCCGGCCGACGCCACACAGCTAAATTAATTAATTATACAGAGCAGCATATAAATAATATGTCTATAAAATAATTAATTACTTAAAACGAAATTTGATTGAAAGTATTATCCAAGCGTTTATTTTTGTTATTCCATTCGTAATTGCAACATCTAACAATTTTTAATTCCGTTGCAATGTTTTTCTTCCTTCATAACTTAACTCTTCATAATTCCAGAAGTGATGTAATTCAAGGATGTTGGAGGACACATAAATTATACACGAAGTTAGTAAAACCTCCAGGGAAACTTCAAGAGTAGGTACCATAAACTTCCCAGAGCCTCCCGAAAACACATTTGGCGGGAAACTTCTTTGATATATTGTTATTAAAACAAAATTAATGAGCCGTAGTCAGCGACATATTTTCGAGAAAGCAATATTGAATCGATATGATAGATACTGTTTATCAACTTTTGCATTTGCTAAATTTATGGACAACGTTATATTTTCAAAGTTTTAAAAAGTTTGTTGAAGAGTAAAGACGAAAATGGCGCTTGGCGTACGCAAATTTCTTGTGACAGGCCCCTCGACGAGTTGATGTACCTTACGAAACTTTTGCAGGATTTATGTCGAATTCATACAGTTAAAATTTTAATATTTTTTTTATTCTAAGATCTTCTTTATTCATCTATTAAACTGGTCTTAAACGTGTGTTTATATTAGTTTACACGACGTTTAGTCTGGATTACACCAACCATGGTCACGAGGCAAAATTCTTGAGCTCGAAAACATGCTTGGTGTAAAGTAAAAGAAGGCAAACATATACAGATACACAGACAAACAGAAAAAACACTGTTTTGGGCTCGGTGTTACTAGTACGTAATACGTAGTAACGTAGTAATAATACATAGTATTTTTTTTTAAATATATTTGATGTACAGTTTTGGTCCCGTTACTAATTGCACGAATGTACAAGGATAATAATAGTCTCAAAACAAGTAAAATAATTAATTTAACTTTGATTATTACGGTAGGTACATAATATAACATTAATATTCATTGCTCTGACAAAAATGAACAAATGAATGAACAAGATTTTGTTTTACAAACTTTGTATTAGCAGTTGGCAACACACATATTAAATAAGTAGATAAAACAGTTTGTATTTGTTAAAATCCATGCAAACTCCTCGTTGTCGATATCTGTTGCCAATTTTACCTTAAATTGTCCATAATAGACTTTAAATGTTCTGGAAAGTTGGCATTTCGTAAATCCGACTTTGCTCTTATGAGGGGGCGTTATGTTAGTGACGTTGAATTTAGCTTGACATTTTACTAGTGAATATCGATTCTTGTGTACTGCTTAACAATCATACAATAACAAATCTTATTGGCCGCTACTCTTGAACTTGCTTGCTGTTATGTCGACGTTACCGAGCTAAAGTATAGCTGAAACTATATAAAACTATATATGGTGTGTCAATGAACAACGAACTGAAGCAACTTCCATAGAATGCATGAGTATTTAAAAAATTTGCTATTGGTCGTAATGGAAGCAATCGACATATTATGACTACATATGTGTGTACAAACACTCAGTCGGCATAGCTACAGTACGTCTCTTCATTAATAAGAGGCGTTACGTCTGTATTTATTTTACACGGCTATTATTCCATATACATCTGAAAGCTTATTTCCCTGCTCAATCTAAAACCATAATCGTAAATTTTACTAAGCAATAAAAGTAGGAAGCACCGCAATTTCTCAAAGTATCCCTTCACCAACATCATTAAACATTTTAAACGCTTGAGGCTGCGAGAAACTTTACCGTTGCAATTAAAAATGTGAAGAAAAAACGCGGGTGAAAACGGTATTGGCAATATAAAACAGTAAGCTAACGCTATATAAACGACCGAGATACCTCATACACACTGATATAAAAAGTCACTGGCGCGGCGGGGATCCGTGGAGGATCCAGGTACGCAGGGGTGTCGCTTTTGATATAGCAGAATGTGATTTGAAACACGCGCATTGTTTGAATTAATAACCGTATGATTTTGGCCGACTTTAGAATAGCACAACCACATATCTTCCCATGGATATCGTAAAGGGCGAGTAAAGGATAAATATCCGCTACCACAAACGCTGACAAATTACACCACCTCTAAAAGAGTGGTGTAATTTGTCAGCCTGCTTGGCCAGCGTAGCACTTTAAGGCTATACATCCCTCATGCACAGGACAATGTGCATGAAGCGGTCCATATTCAGTAGTGAATAACAAAAGTACTGGTGAGGGTGATGGAGATAATGCCAATTGAATTTAGAGAATATTAGAAAATTTACAACTTTTGGAAAATATTTGGGATGAAGTGGATTCATGGAGTCCGCAGTACAACAATATTGCAGGAAGTAGATAAAAATGATTTCTAAATCGTGAAAGCCATTTAGATAAGGAAACTCACGAACTTCGGTCATATATGAGAAACAACAAATATAAGTTCATCCAACTCATTATACCTACAAGACAGGATCCAGAACAGGAGGCCCGGAAGGTGAAAGACAATCATGCTAAAGAACTTACCCCAGAAACATACCATGGAAAGAGAAGTATGGCAAGAGCACTCCACAGCTATTCAATGTTGAGGTTTGTAAAGTAAAAAAATATATTATGTTTACCTACCTATGTCAGAAAATAGTGCTGCAATAAGAATAACACTTTAAGGAAATATTTCTATCTCTTCAAAATATGAATAATAACTACCTACTACATATTTTCAAATTAGTCAAATTATATTTTCCAGTCCTCGTAGAATAGATTTCCAACTAACATCTACTTTAGCGTACTATCCATATCTATACTGTGGTATCAGTCGGCCTTGATCTTGGTGTGACGTCACTAGAGGGATTGCCACCCTCTCGATCCCCTCCCGCTCACCAAACCGTGTTGTAACGTTGTAAGCCGAAAGACAATGGCTGAATGCGAAATTGTGCGAAGTACGCCTAAAGTTTCGACGAAGGCCTGATTTGGTAATTAAATGGAATTATTGTAATTTGAAAAATAAAGGTGCGTAAGCCACAAAGGTATTAAACAAATCGTTAAAAAGGACTTAAAAAGGTCCTTTTTCTGCGATGAAAAGGTATTCGTAGGGAAAGAATTTTGTTGTTTACTTTTATATGGATGAATTTATTTTAAACGCCTTTCTAGGGTTTCATATGTTGTCTATCTAAATGTCAATGGAATCTAATGTCTGAAGAAAATGGACTTAGTATCATAAATGGTATAAAAAATGTCCCACGCAAGGAAATTAAAACATATTCTGAATATTCTACACCAGGTACAGGAAAACAGCGTGGGACGCCCTCCAGTCATATAGACTAGAAGAAATTATTAGTAGTGGTCGAGTGAGAAGCTCAGAAGACCGTAAGCGCCGGCGGTCCTTCGAAAAGACCCATATCCTACTGTGGTATATCCTACAGAGAGAAGCTAATTGCACATAGATCACTCTAAAAACTTCCGGAACTGCCCACTTACATAAACAATATTTAAAAAATAATTACAATATTTGAAAATGGAACTCTTTGGCTGTAGAATAAAGTTTGTTTCATCTAACAGTCATTTGTTTTTTATTGTAGCGTCATTTTAAAAATAACGTGTTTGCATTACGATGGATTTAATTCGTAAAAATTTTCGCTGTATGATTTTCTACGATTTTAAGTGTAATTTGGCAACTCAGCAGAGCCTCTCTCGGCTTCAAACTGCTTTTAGCGATGAAGCACCAAGCAAGACGACAATTTATAGCTGGTTTACAGAATTCAAACATCAAACAGCGGTTTCGTGTCAACCGCTGTCACCAACAAAAACATCGATGCTGTGCGCAATATGATCGAGTATGAACCATGAGATTCAGGCATTCTTAGGCATAGGCATGAGTCACATATAATTAATCTTGTATAAACATTTGGCCTTTGCGAAATTTGTGCTTGCGGTGGATGCCACGCAATTTGACTGAGGCTCAAAAAACGGAACGCGTCACTTGGTGCAATGCCATGCTTACCAGATTCAACGAAGGTGCATCAAATTTGGTGTGGAATATAGTAACAGGTGACGAAACATGGATTTACAGCTACGACCACGAAACAAAGCAGCAATCGACCGTTTGGGTCTTTCAAGATGAGCCGAATACTACCAAAGTGGGGCGTGTGCAAAGTGCCGCGAAGCAGATGATCGCTTCTTTTTTTTGAAAAACTGGGCACGTGGCTACTTTGGAGAATCGTCGTACCATGAATGCTGATTGGTACACAACCATTTGCTTGCCGGAAGTTATTGACGAACTCCGTAAAATCAACCGTAAACGCCGCGTAGCACCGTGACAATGCCAGCTCTCACGTGGCCAAACAGACAAACGACTTTTTGAAAGCGAAAAACGTAGGACTCATGAGCCCTCCTCTATACATACAGCCCTAACTTGGCACCTTATGACTTCTTCTTGTATCCAAAAATTAAGAATCAATTACGCGGTCAACGATTTACATCGCCAGAAGAGGCTGTCGAAGAGTATGAAAAACATGTTTCCGAGGTCACCACGGAGGAGTGAAATAAATGTTATGAAAATCGGTTTATTCGTATGAAAAAGTGTATTGACGCTCACGGAGAATATTTTGAGAAGCAATAAATTGACTTTATACCATACCTGCTTGGAGAGTACCTTAGTACTTTTTCAAAAATGTGGCAGAATGTACGTCATTACTATCGTACAAATATGCGGGCAGAAAAAGTGTATGAAAATCCATTGTTAACTAACGTGCTGAACGGGCAGAAAAAGTATATGAAAATCCATTGTTAATTAATGTGCTGAGCGGGCAGAAAAGTATATGAAAATCCATTGTTAACTAACGTGCTGGGCGGATAGAAAAGGTATATGAAAATCCATTGTTAACTAACGTGCGGAGCGGGCAGAAAAAGTATATGAAAATCCATTGTTAACTAACGTGCGGAGCGGGCAGAAAAAGTATATGAAAATCCATTGTTAACTAACGTGCTGAAAGGGCAGAAAAAGTATATGAAAATCCATTGTTAATTAATGTGCTGAGCGGGCAGAAAAGTATATGAAAATCCATTGTTAACTAACGTGCTGGGCTGATAGAAAAGGTATATGAAAATCCATTGTTAACTAACGTGCGGAGCGGGCAGAAAAAGTATATGAAAATCCATTGTTAACTAACGTGCGGAGCGGGCAGAAAAGTATATGAAAAACCATTGTAAACGTGCTGTTTTTTTTTTATTTTGGGTAAAAGCTAAAACTAAACTAAGCTAAAACGTACTAATTGATAGGACATCTGAGTCTCCTGTTCAGAGTCGCTTCTACAAAACTACAAAAAAATGAAGTAGGTTTAAATAAAATGTCAGATAAAATATTTAAAAACCTACATATTTTAAAAAATATGTAATTCTATAATTTTGCCAGGTGAAAGTGTGATTTGGGGCGGGCTGTACGCACAAAGCAGTATGATGTATGCGCTGCTCAACTGACAAACGGGGGTGATTTGTTTCTAATAGGGTTGTAACAAAAATTAAACAACATAATAATATGAAAATAATAATAAATACTTGTACACGTTATATTTTAAACGGGCTACCAACAATCTGTTACTTAATAGCTGATATATGGGTTCGAAGCTTCTCTTCTGTCATGTTCTCAAGAAATGCTACATACCAAAAAACGTCATAATATTTTTGTTTAACAATGGAGAAGTTCACTAAGTCGAGAACTAGTGGATTTATTAAATTTAAAATATACACTAAAAAATTATTATGCCAAAAAAATGTGAAACCCTTTGGTAAATGACTGAGATATAGCAGCTGTTCAATTTCAAGCGCCTTACTCGCAATGATGACGTCACATTATATACAATCGTTAAAAGACCTTACGTTACAATCTTTAAACGGGAGAATCAGCTATTTTCCGTATGTATTAGAAAAAAAATCTTTAAACAAACGACGTAGAGTTTCAAGTAAATGTATCGTGACGTCACACGCTGCTCGGTGAACTTTGAAAGGTTATAAATACGTCAACTTCAAAGATATCGTCAATCGTAATTTTTATACCTTTGTAGGTAAGAAATAAAAAATGGTGAACTTCTTCATTTCTTTGTTAAAAACCCTTAACTAATATAGAGAAAGACAATGAAATAAGGAAAAACTAATATTAATCACTAGATGTAGAAATTTCGTATAACTTTTGTGATAGGTACTTATGTGTGTTACTTATTTTATGTATATGTACTTGTATATTACGTATATAAAACAAAATGTTTAAATTCTCTTGAAAATAAATAAATTGTCGAATTCGTCGCTAAATCAAATTCTTCAAAACTGGCAACCTTGTACCCAGCCTCCACCTGAGGGTGTGACACCCCCAGCAAACATGCCTACTTACAATTCAACACTTGCTTCAGCGTCGGACCACTGCAAACACCGAATTCTCTCTGTAAAGTAATGAGAAAGAAAAAACGGATATATTTACTTGCTGTATTTGATGAGAAGGGAAATGTTCCTGGGTAAACGGGTTGTTTCTAGGTCCTTAATTTAGAAACAAAGTGACCCAATATTTAAAAATTGCCTTCAATAAAATTGACATAATCCAAATATAGTCACCATCACGTCCACTACCAGATATGTACCTCCATGTACATTGCTTGTACACGAGGAATGTACGGCCTTAAAACGCCTCGCTCAATTGAAATTGAATACATATTGAAATACCTCTGGATTCCCATACCTCTAAAAACCCTTCTCAAAGGATAGAATTAAATTAGCCCGCTTAGCTCACATCTGATTACGCCGTAAGCGGCCGAGCAGGATTGCCCCCGGATTGCTTCTGGTCTTTATCCCGGATCATTATCCCGGATTCCCTGGCTGCGTGATTTATTACCCACTTAGGGCCCGTACGGCGGCTATTTATACTGGTGTTGGAAACCCCTCAAAATTACGTGAGAATCCATTACTGATTCTGCACGCACGGGTGAGAAACAATATTTCTCAATGACATTGAAAATTTGACTTTAATTATCGCACAAGGTTATGGGAAAATATCTTTCAACAAAATATTTGTATTGTTAAGTACAAATTTCCTTACTTTTCTATTTAAAAAGCTAATAGAGTGAATAGTATTAAGTATTCAGCTAATAGTATTGTTTTCAGAGCAGCACCATCTATTTACTATTCGAGAAACATTGTCCCAAACATCGGCTGTCTTATTTCAGTAGGTATATTACAAGTTTTACCGACGCTATATTCTTTGTTACTATAGCATCTCAGACTGACTTCTAACTAATTATTACTCTTTTATACAAGACCCACAGATCTAGGACGATTTTGATCACACACAGAGTATAATTGTAGGTTCGTTAGATAAATTAATTCCCATCTCCCCTATATCGTAAACAGCAGCTCACAGACGACGTAAATGCCAGACTAGAATACCACCATAATGTCAGTGTTAATAACCTTCATGTTATCCGAAGCCTCGTCAAATATGCAAAGTCACTTTAATACACAGACATAAAATACTGATAGAATGGGCTTGTAATTAATTGTCACGTATTTTTTTGCGCATTCGTATTGTTAACGAGGGATACAAATGATAAATTAATTATCGTAATAATAAAATTATCAAATAAGAATTAATCATGGACCACGGAACATTCATTAGTGCATAATTATCATTACAAGTCAATTCTTTTATAGTTATTGAAATTAAAATTAAGTATATAGTATATATAAAAATGTTAAATTACACTTAAAGTTAACTTTTACTTACATACATACTTTTACATACGTCATTTACTCAAATTTGAGTCTAACAGTTCAACAGCCGCTGGGCGCACTCGACTGGCCTCGTTACCCTTCTCTCACACAAGACTACCTTGAAAAACACCTTGATTTCACACTTTATTCCCCAATGTACGTATGTGTTTCGGTAGTGAGTTATATATGCCAGAGCCCATTCCCCCATTACCATCACACCACAAAAACTGTCTAAAAAAAACAGTTACACAAAAAAAAGTTGCCGCGATGTAGGGCCCAGTCTATTTGCATGTATCTCTGAACTTGGCAATAGCGTCTGACCGCTCGTATTCAATTGACCTGAGTGGACACACCTGCATTTGTAAACCAAATGCCATCTGCTAGACCGATACGATACCCAGAGAAGGTAAGGTCACACGTATGAGTCTAAGTTTATCTTAATTTTATTCGAAATGTAGGTAGTAATGTAACTACAGTTTTATTGTGTGACATTCTACATTTATCACCAGCCTTTTTATCGACTGCTAGAAATGAGCCTTATGCACAATGTCTTATGCATGAGGGATGGATATCCTTAAAACGCCACGCTAGCAAAGTGGATTGGCAAGTCCACTCGTTTAGGGGTGGTATAATTTTTCTGGGCTTGTGGTAGCGAATTTTTGCCCTTAGTCGCCTTTTACGACACCTATGGGAAAAAATGGGGTGGTGGTACCCTAACACCGCCAACATGTCTAAGTTCTCACGGAAGACGAGCCACGATCCTGCCATGTAGCTCTGGTATCCCTATTGACCCACTTGTTCAACTATTACCATACCGTCAGCCTGTGTCTCTCCACTGCTGGATATAGGCCCCTCCCTAGGACCGCCACCACACACAGTCTCATCCAGCCACTACCGGCGACTTTCTTCAAGTCGTCAGTCCACCCAGCCTTAAGGCGTCCCACGCTACGTTTCCCGGTATATATTGTATATACTTTCAAATATTGACATGTCAAAAATAAACAATTATACCATCTACCTCACTATGTCCTTGAATCGCTGCACAGCAATTACTCCCGGAAATCTAAACTCTTGTGGGCACACATACCGAAATTACACGTCACAGGTTATGCATAAAAACCACCAAAAACATAATAACCAATAAAATGCTGGCGTGGCATTTTTTCGACTGGTCGCCAGCGACCTTCGTCCCATCAGTTCCGAATTATATATTATATCTATTAAGTATCCACCTCAGATGCCGAGCAGCTCCTCACTGCCAACTGCAGTGAATTCTTTGTGCTAACGGGGTGAGAATACTCTTAACCGTCTGAAGTGCACTGTCAAATTGAAGAGATACTGATTCCTCTCCCCTTTGTGCTTTATCCCTTTCATCATAATGTACCGGGATTCCCTATCACAAAGGGATTGGTAAGAATTGGAAATGACCTCTTTGTTCCCAATTCTTATCCAGATTCACTTCTAAACCCCCAAGGGTGAGCGGGGCGCGCATCCGGTGTCTAAATTGATTAACTTGAAAATGCTTTCGATTTCCACTACTTTCATTGAAAACCAGCCCTTATTCAATTGTTAATCTCTGGAAGTTATGAACTTATTTTAACAAACAAAGCAAAGCAAACGAAACAAAAAATAAAACAAACAGGGACGCGAGCTGCACTGATTATGTACCCACGTACCTACTGTCGACTGTAACTCGCTCGATCTTGCCATATTTCTCCTAGACTGCTAAAATATTCTTTAACATTTGAGCTGTCTATTTTTACAAGGTACAATTACGTAGCTGTAAAGTTCATTATCTTATTGAAAATAAAAAAAATACATCAATGTGCCTTAATAAAGGAAAATAATTATATGAGTAGCAAAAAATACTGAATGAGCAGTAAAACGATGGCACCGAATTTAAAAATGGGTTAGGTTTTCTGGTGACAATAAAGAAATGGAAGCGAGACTCCTTCAACTTCGTGATGAGTTTGTTTTGTTTACTGCACATTTATATACAAGCCTTCAGAAAGTCATGTTCTTAGTAATTTAAAATTATTTATTTCAGTTATTCAAAGATATTTTTTTGTCTCGATCTTAATTTGCATCTCATTTGGTGTTTTTATATTTTGCAGCTGGTTTAAATACGAGTACAACTCTTAATAAAGTCATCTAAGCGTGAGAGAACGATTGTATAATGAAAGATATTGAAAAATTGTGTCGTGTGTAGAATAGCATCACCCCATTTCTATCCGAGGATGTAGTTGTAAGGCGCTAAGGGGTAACAAAGCCGCTACCCCTAGTCCTGAGGAACCTCTAAAAGAACTCGCCAACCCGCTTAGCCTTCAATGTGCATGCGGAAGCATGCAATGTGTCCAACAGTGGACAGTAGAAAGGACTGGTTAACTTCTTTCACAGAATAACCAGTTCCTACGTGAGAGGGGTGACAGGGAGGCAGGTGGTCCACATGACGGTAACTTATCAAAATTATCACCGTCTAATTTTACTCGTCTCACAACTTTTGAATTTGATATGACCAAAATAGTAAAACTACAGATGTAGTATATTCGTGTCTGCTTTTCAAAATGGAAACACAGGAAAATAGTGGAAAATGTTCCGCTTAACAAACATTTGAGTTATCCTTACATCTTTGGAGGTTGATTAACTGAACGAACCGATCAATACATTCATACGAATACAGATTTGTTCAAATACAAGTACTACATATTTACATATATCATCTTTTTTATTTTTTGTCTTTTGAACAAGCGATACAGTTAGTTACCTATGAATGTTTTAAAAACTGGATTAATACAATTTTTAACCAGGTTTTACAATTTTTACAACTAATAATAGTCATCGCGAGTGGCTGCCAAACTGTTTCGCCTCGCAAGAAACTCGGCAAAATATTCGGAGCTGATTGCCAACCTCCACTAGTTGGAGAGGCACCACAAGAAGAAAAAGAATTGATAAACCAGAAGACTTTACACTAATTACACATACTTTTACTTTTGTTTATTACAAATTATTTATATTTTAGGAAAAATACAAAGTATCTTTCCGTTCAGCGAACAAATCTTAATCTATGAGTTCAGAGGTGTGAGCCCTCTGGACTTCAGACTAGAATCAATATTATTTAGTGTTGTTTACTCTTAATATTAATGATTACAACCAGTCAAGGTTTAAAGTATGGAATCGAAACATGAATTATTAATTCGTAGGTTTGTTACTGATAGCTTTAATATATTCAATAAGTAATATAACAAACAACATTATAGTACAAGATCCCACCGCGTGATTTCTACGTCCATCTGTTATTTAATCAAAATACAATTTTTATAGATAATTAATTATTAATAGAGAAATGCGGTTCTGCCGGGTTGCCTATCAAAATATGGCCGCAAGTACTTTTAATTAAAATTGAATTAATTTTTATTTTCGAACAATTTCGTTCACTTGTTTTGATGAGAAAATGTAATCCATTTCAAAGAGAGATATGTAAAGAACTTAAAAAGTTTGGGTTGCCGTTTCTCACTTGGCCGTAACCCCTTGTCAGCCGGGTGTAAACAGGTATAACTTCGTTAAAGTTATACGTTCATAACGTATCTTAATAAATTATATATCAAATTAAAGCTAATTTTTATCTCTACACGATGGGATACTTGTTCTAAAACAATTTCCGTTTCGTCGTCCGTGTATCCGGACTTAGTTCACGAAACAAAAATAAGTCAAAAGGCACATTGAGCAAGCTGGTTGGCGAATTCACTCTTATGGAGATGATGTAGTTCCTCAGTGCTTGTAGTAGCCGTTATGTTATCCATTTTATCCACAGAAAGATATGGGGTGGTACTATTCTATATTCGGCCAACACCACACGGAAACCATATCATACAATTTATACAATTATTAAAAACATGTGATATTGGCCGCTATAAATAATTATAATCCTAACAAATTTTCAACAACATACAATGCATACGACACAAACGTAAAACGACAAGAACAATTGAATCAAGTTAAAACGCAATTTAAAATCACAAACATCAAAAGTCATAGATCATAGAGGCTATTTTTCCACTGCACTAGTTACACCTGTCACAAACAGAACGTCGCGTCGTGAATGCAGTAACCGCAGAATCGTTTTCAAAGGCAAGAAAATGTCGCTGCAGCTCAAAGAGCTAACGAGTGGTCTGAGGGTCTTTCATAATACTTTCATAGGTAGTTGGAAAATTGCGAGGAAGAATATCCGACCAAGTACGAATCGAGCTCGGATATAAGGGTTTCGAACACTGAGGTTATCTTTAATTCATCTCTAGACGAATTGTCTGTCTATGTCTGTCTGTTTATTCACGTTAATCTCCGGATCTACCGGGCTGATTTTGTTGCGTTTTTCATTGTTGTGTAACGTGTTTATGGGGTATTTTTAACAAAATTTTGTCAGTAATATTTATTGAGAATAAAGGGTGTGGACCAATATGGTTATACATCTACATATGAATGAATGATGAATGAATGAATGAACGAATGAATGAATGATTCTGTGTTCGGACTATTCCCGAAACAAAATAATGATCATATCTCTAGTGATGCTATCTTATCCACGGGATCCCTATTTTTTTTTACAACAGTGTCTTCATTAACCGCAGTAAAGTCGAAAGTGGTTTGGCTGTATCCGCACTTCTCATAAAATGTTACACGAGAGAAAGGAATCTGGTTGTTTTCCGGAATATTGAGGAAATGCTCGTTAATGACTTCTGGGTCATTGAAAAACTCAAGCAGCTCAGGTTTGCCACGAAAATCAGGGAGGACCAATATGCTTAAGATGTTTTCACAGTAATTTTACAATTGATCGGTATCACTTATGTATATGGTAGTGTGCACAAGATCTAAAATTTACTTCGCCATCGCCATTTTTGTCTGAAATTCCGACGTCGCGCTGCGTAAGTTGAACGTCGTGTCTAATATAAGAAGAGAGTACATTTTCATTGTTGGGGCTCCACCCAACTCACTATCACATTTCAAGAGGGAGATAGGGTTGTCGCAAAACAACATAATCATATTTTATTTGAAAACAATAATAATACCTAATAATAATAAATACTCTCTATTGCATACAAATAGTTATTACATGTGCACATATACTAAATGATAGAATACAATGGGCGACCTTATCGCTAAGGCGATGTCTTCCAAGCAACCTACCGAGAAAAATAAAAGGAATAAAAGGGGGGGGGGGGGGGAGGGTGCAAAATGACCGAATTCTACAGAATGAATGATGTTCAATATATACCTATCTCCACCTATATCCACTATATCGATAATAAATATAATATAATAAATCTTCGTATTCTTGACAATGTCCTTTAACATTAAAAACAGTTGTGAACGAGAGCAAGAAAAAAAATAGTGTAGCGATAGTACCTATATTGATGGAATTTGGAGTCAACCGTTTTTGGAGGCAACATCGAGACAACACCAAAAGTGGAAAGAAAACGCAAAATATAATTAACAAAAGTGTCGCCGATAATAATGACGATGATCTCTTCTTCTCTTTCTTTTTCTTCAAAGCCTTCTTTAAGATACCATACCAATATTTAGATTTAGACCATTGTCTTGCAACCTGGGGGTCGGGATCACATATGTATATATATAGGGGTCCCAGTTGGTCTGGAAAAATCAAGTGCTTATGTAAGAAACAATTGTGATCAATCATGTGATTAATCATTTGTGATCAATTGTTAAATGGTAAAAAACATAATTAGGACCTAATTTATTTAGTTATTTACTTTACTTTTGGCCTTTTTGGGGAGTTGCGACAGGTTGAAGAACGATGATTTTTAGAGTATACATCATAAATCATCTATAATGATATTGTCATAATGATCTGTCTAAGTTTTAAACAGATCATGATAACTGTTTTTTTTTCTGTTCTTTATTTTCGAAAGTGCCGTTTTTATTTACAATTTTCTACTGTATTTATAGGGCATTTCTCATCAAAACCTGGTCCAGGTTTTGATGAGAAAAGCCCTATAAATACAGTAGAAAATACCAGGTTTTGATGAGAAATGCCCTATAAATCCAGTAGAAAATTGTAAACAAAAACGGCACAGTAGATCCCGAAATTAGCGCGAATAGACAGACAGAGAATCGTTCTTTATACAGAGATAATTTTTACTATATTTGTAGTATACAAATTATTTTAATGACACTCATTGTAATTCATAACTTCAGCGTTGCAAACACAGTTATGACGTAAGTCGTATACGAAAATTGTTACAAAACATGTATCAACTGTACAAACAATTTTAGAAATGAACTACCTTTGTTTGCCTTTAAAAACCTTAAAGTAATGATTATTGTTCACATTATAGTATACAATCGGATACACAAAAACATTTCATTTTAAATCTATTACCTACACTTTGCGTGTACACATTGGCTGTCCCATATCAAAATCCAGTAAGTATTTTTTATCAAATTTTACAGGAAAGCCCAAAAACGTTCAAGAAGACATATTAAAAATAGGAAGTTAACATGAAATTTTGATAGTTTATTATTACACAATACAAAATATTACTGTACGAGTAGATATACCGTACCCGATTAATTATACATCCCGGCCGAAAGTAATACACATCGGCTATGATCGGCTAGCTTCGGTTTTGTAGAGCGTCGTCTCTGTCGTACAGGCTCACGCTCACTCAGAGACGACGCTCTACAAAATCGAAGCTAGTCGATGGCCTCTTTCTAAAGGCAGATGTGTATTACTTTCGGCCGGGAAGTGTACTCATATATTTCATGTTATAATGGGGTTTTTAGTGATTTATGAGCATATCGTTATACACCTACTAATCTTCGAGATATTCATATCCCCATAAATACTAAATATTTTAATATGGGTGTCTTTGTAATGTTTGGAGGCTGACGTGGTACATTAAATTTTGTCGAGAAATATTTCTTTCTATATTTGTTCGTTACTGGGTTTTGATATGTGGCAGCCGATATGAGTATAGTGTAAGCGACGCGTTGATAAATACATTATGATAATATACAAGTATGTAACCAAACCTTTCACAAAGACTTAACGAAATCTTCTTTCCCAGACTTATCACCAAATGTTTCTTTCAAATTTTCTAAATACAAGGCCTAAAAAATGACATTTTTACAAAGCCGCTACCACAAACCTAAGTGGACTAGCTAACCTGCTTGGCCAGCGTGCCATTTAAGGCCTCATGCACAAGACAACGTACCTACATGAGGAGAGCCGTACTCAGCAATGGACGATAAAACACACCTTACACTGGGACGCACACACACGCACGACATACACAAACGGACACACCAATGCAAACACAAATCAACATGTATTATTAATAAGAAAAAAAATCACCTATTTCTTGCGGACAATCTAATAAATAGATACTATATATAATATCAGTATAATCTGTATTTGGCCATTAGCACTTGCAATATATTAGTTAAATAAGTTACTTATAAGGCTGTAGATTACATAAATACATAAATAAATAAAAGGGCTATCTACTTACCTACATGTATAATATTTCTAATTTTATCATTATATTGGATATATTTATATCAAGCTGTCAACAGGTGGCGCCTAAGCTCTGCATTTTTTTAATAATTGATATATGAACTGGTGACAAATAATTTTATCATAATTTAGACGCTAGCCAACCGTTGTCACACGCGGCACGAATTTCAAAAAACATTTTGTTAACTTGAGACCCGCCTCATAAATTACCGGTCGCAGAAAAGGATTTTCCGAGTTTTATTTTTTCATCTACTGTAGGTATAGATTGATTTGTTTCCGACCTTTCATACAAGCCTAAACAAGAGTCGGATTGGGTAGCACAACAAACCTAAATGTCTTAATGTCTAAATGTTGGGATAACCAACTTGGGTATAACCAACTTAACAGAAAATAATACTAATATTTTTTTTATTTCGGAAATGGTTAATTATGTGCACAACCGTACATTTTGATTTTGATACGGACCTACCAACTAACGTGCGATAGATACCACACTTTAAACGTTCTGTTGTGTTTCCGTAACTGTCCTAATTGTCTAATAAATCAGTTAAAAAGTTAACTAGTGTTACATATATATGTTACAATTTACAATAAATATATTCAAATTCTGATTCAAATTAAATTCAAACATCCTAACACACAGTGGCGTATTTACCCTAGGTCTATGGGGGCCATGGCCCGGGGTGGCAGGCTCCGGCCCCTCGTGCTCAGCTACCTATCTTTAATTTTATTGCTTTTTGACTTAACTTGCCTGAAGAAATTTAAAAACTTTTTAATTTTTTTGGGCAAGTAAAGTTTTGTATGGCTTTTGTATGGCCTTTTTTCATTATTAAAAGATTTTTGCTTTTTTTTTCGTTAATTTATGGGGCAGCAAAAAACCTTATAGGCCCAAGGCGCCAAATCTTAAAATACGCCACTGCTAACACATGTTAATTTACTTGTCAGTGTATGATGTAAACGCGGAACGCAGAATACAAACCCATTTTCCAAATTATATACGCCAAATCAAAGCTTTGTCAATGGATCACGGCGGAGTGACAACCATGCTGTAAGTGACAGGTGTTGTTACATATTGGCCGTCATTATCTCTGTGACGTCACAGACGCCATTTTTAAATAAATTATATACTATTTTCATACGCCTTTTTCCTTCTAACAGTTTTTCCCGACTATGGTTACTTTAGGGTAATATGATTTAGAAAATGAGGTACTTTGTTCGGCATACTGTGTGTAGTATGCAGAGTAAGAAAACTGATAGTCCAGGGGTATTTATTAATGAGTTCAATTCTACTGAAAAATTCACACCTTTGAGAATTAATAAAAATATATCTTTAGCATTTGTTGTGTACACGCGTGATGTGTTATAGCCTGAAACCATTTAAGTGACTACATAATTCAGCATTCAGCTCGGCTGGACAGCATACGGGAAAATGCGTCAGCTATTCTCGTTCTTTTTTTTTCGGATTGGCTAAATTCTTGAGGCCCTAATGGCCTTTCAAGAGTCACGGGACATGTATGGTTTAGGACGAACGCAGAAGGAGCTCAGCCAGAAGCAAAATGTGTGTGGTGCAACGAGCCTAAGAGCTCCCCCGCCGGTATACCGGCGGAAGGAACGGACCTCGGCTTAGGGCGTTGCTCTGGAAGGGTACCCGCGGGATCGCGAGTCGGTGAGAAGCTATTCTCATCGCATATATCTCAATGTTTGAAGACGAAAGTCTTCAATCAGTGTATCCTCCCAGTGCGGTGCTAAAATGTACCGTCAATGAACTATAAAGAGAGCTATGTTCGGACTTTCTTTGCGGGATGAGATCCGATACGATATTATCCGCTAAAGAACTAAAATCACCGAGTAGTTCATGAATCAGCATGCTAAAATAGAATTTTTTACGCACGGTCCTTCAAGTTTAAGTATAGTATAGTCTTCTATAAATCCATATAATTTACCTACCATACATTGTACTTATTACTTTGTTAAATAACAGAGCTAGTGGAGTCCTTGACATGAACCCAATATGCGTGAACAAACTTGTCACGCGAGTTTATGAGTATAATAAAATACCATTACGTACAAATACAGTCACCAACAAAACTGTGTAAATATCGTCCAGTGTAAGCCATGACCCCATAAACTCACAAAACGCAAACAAAATATGTTAAAAAGAGAAGAATATAAACAGAAAAACATAACACACATAACTATGTCTAAACAGGCTGCTATGCCAAGAAATGTCGTTATTATGCGCCAGTAGCCATGATGTATTTTTCATCATGAAGATTTAGATGTTAGCTTGGCATTGGCGACACATTAACATGATTTTGTCATTTTCGGTAAAAACGTGGAGTTCATTTAATTCGCAAGTACGCATGCAGAACGATGCAAATATAAAAAAAAATTAAATGTGGATTAATCAGAAAAAAAAAATTAAATCAGGGGAATTTGAATTTTCTCACGCATTTTTTTTAAACTCCGAATGTAATTCGAAATTAAATTTGTATAGTTCATGTATTTTTTTTATTCTGTATCATATTTTCAATGCAAATAATTTAAAATAAGGAATCAAATCAAAAATCGAAAATTTAGATTATACAAGCGGCCACGCACTAGTTTGTTATTCTGCTTGAGTCTCGCTCTCGATACTCGCACGCAGTCATACACAGAGAAAAAGAAAGGCGTATGGAGGGGGTGACGTTACATTTTCTCTCTTACGTGACGTTACATTTTCTCTCGAATCACACCTACCGCAAGCCGCGTAATGGAACTTCGTTCCAATAATATAAGTCATATAAAAAAAGTATTTCTCTGCGCAGCACAACCCTCCAACATGCCCCAATATGAACGCGCCCTGCGAACGAACTGAACAGAGTTATACAGTTTTAATATCCTTTAGATTTTAATTTTTGTTTATTCTTGTTATATCACTGTCGGTACCTACTCATATTCGTGGCAAGTTATTCAATATCTATGTTTCTTTCATCAATGCGACCAGTTTATTTGCTTGAACAATAATAAAAATATTTAAATATTTTTATAATTATAACTAGTTTATAACTAGTAAGTTTCCAAATTTGTTCATGGATTAATTAGTACATTAACGGAGCAAGCACATCGCGAGTATGCATTCATTGACATAGGAAAAGTTTCAGCTACATTATTGTGAGGGATTATATCTTCCGTTACCATGGCGTTCTCTTCTTAATGTACTGTGTGAGTATTTCGTTTCAAATATCAAAAATCATAATCTGAAAATAGTTTCCTAGTTCCTATTTTTACTTCCTATTTCATATATTGCTCCTAAATTTGATATAGTAACTTCTAAACACATTTTCCAAGTTCCATATGTACACGATGAAGACCTAGTAGAAAAGGAATGCCATTTTTTATCTTCAAAATTGTAAATATAAACATTAAACACAAACACATATGTAATTGTAGTTATCTATGCATGCACAATCCTCGCAACGGGCTTTGTATCTGTGTGAGTGGGTGCCGAATTGTCCAATCCCATTGACGAAATAGTCCTTGCAACGAGTTATAAGCTTTGCATCCGTGTGAGTGGGTGCCGAATTGACCAATCCGATTGTCGAAATTCAATATGTGACAGTAATCTGTATAGTTTTACATAATCTTAATATTGTACCTACCACGCAATCTCTGCATAGCTCAAAGATTGTTCCCCATTTGTCACATAATGCATTACAGCGTAAATGAATCAAAGTAAACACTCTTTGAAGTGACTAATAGCAGAAATTATTTCATAGGTTATAAATATGTATATCATTGAATATCATATATAAATTTATTACGTATATGACTATGATATCATAGCGTAACATAATATGGTATATATGTATATAGTTATAATACTTATGAGTAATAAGTTTGTTTTCTGTTTACCATTCCAAAACATTTGTAGCTACTATAACCGCAATATGGCGTAAAATCACAGACTTCACATTAAATAGACGTGTCACTTCTAAAAATCATTTTTATACTCGCAGTAAAGTCACATGACATAAAGTTTAAGCTAAGTTTTGTTGTTTATGGTTACTTGTTATCATCAACACATTTAAATTAAAGTAAATAAAACAAAACATCTATTTATAAATATAAAAGGAGATATTCTGACTGACTGACTGATTCATCATCGCCGAGCGGAAACCGCTACAGCTGAACATGAAATTTGTACGGTAGGTATGTTTTATGACGTACGTGTTGAGTATATTTAAGTAAAATAAATATTTTAAAGCTGGTAAGCCCAAATATGTATTGTCTACAGGCTCAAGGTTCACTTCGTGTTTCAACAGAAATAAAGTGCGTTTCAATGTAAAGGACCTCCTTTTCATCGTATTCAACGAAACAGTACGTAACCACTAAGGAAGGGTTTTTAGGAATTTTAGAAAAATTTCATGAAACCTTTTTCTCAAAGGTTGGGATATGTTTTTATATGCCATGTCTGTATCTCAAAAACTATTAAAGTTAGAGACATGAAATTCAGTATATTGAATTCTCATTAAAATAATTAAAAACATGTATCGGCGATTTCTTTATATTTGACTTATTGTTAGAGGAGAGCATTGTACATGTACATGTACACTTTTATCGGATATTTTTTTCCAAGGGAGTCCATTATTTTTAAAACAAAATCCACGCGGGTGATGCCAGTTAAAATATACAAATAGAAAGTAAAATATAAAATACATTAATTATACAAAATAAATGTAATAAATACATTAAAATAAAACACAAATTATAAATATAGGTATTTATAATTATAAATATTATATCTAATTATAGGTTATTATAAATGTATCCATTTAAACGGGAGCAACGCGAATGTTTACCTTATTTATTTTACTCTATTAATAGATAAATATGTGTGAAAACGTGAAAATCTCAAATGTTACAGAAACATACATTAGAGTAAAATTATTAAAAGTTGCATATTGGTGTTCAATTCACATTTCTCCTACATTCCAACAAAATTTTACAAAATATTCACTATTCTTCCTTTTAGTTTCTTAATCCATTTTTAATCTACAAAGGCGCTTTATCGGAGTTTGGCCATTTGTTACAGATATTGACATGTCCATGTCGCGAATGTCCATAGGCAAAATAAAATAAAAAATAGTATGCAAACACCACCGGATGGACTGTCTGTTCGTCTTCTTTCGTTTCTTTCTATGAAAAATAGATGTCTATCTCCAATTCCCATTTGTAAGTCTATGGTATTCCAACACCAACTTTTGCATGACATCGTGGCGTTGAGCAATTTTTACATACATACCTAAATACATACACATCCGCAACATTACGTCACTTTATATTTTAGGCGTAGACATTGCAAATAATCTAATTATAGACCTGTATAATTTACACGCGAGTTGAATTATGTTTACATTGAAAGCAGATGTTGTACTATATTTAATGAGTTTAAATAGTTAGTGAATTTCGTGTCAGTTTATTTTGGAGTTTGCTCCTAAATTTTGTTTAAATAAAAAGATATGTTTTAACCTACTGAATATACGTATACAGAGAAATCTCCCGACTGACTGACTCACCAACGCCAAGCCGAAACCGCTGACAGTATAAACATGAAATTTGAACAGTAGCTTCCTTTTATGACGTAAAAACTTAATAAGAAGGAATTTCTCTAAATTTACCCTTAAGAGGGTGAAACGGAGTGTCAAAGTTAATATTGAATAAATATTTGATGGTCTTATTAACTTGAAACTTGGTATAAATATTGTACAATACAAATAATTAACCACAACAAGCAACAAGGACAGGGCCTTCAAAAGCTACAGTCCTTAGGATTCTTCATGAACATCTTCAAATGAATAAAGTTAGTGCGAGGTGGGTGCCAAGACTTCTTTCAAGTGTGTAGCGAAGGGAACGAGTAGCATGCTCTAAGGAACTTTTGGAGGCCTTTCAGAGAAACGGAAACGATTTTTTGAAGTCAATTGTTACTGAAGATGAAAATGTTTTTTACTATGAACCTCTTTCCAAAGAGGAGTTGATGGAGTTGTCGTTCTGGTGAAGCACCACCTAGAAAGGCAAAGATGTCTCAGTGTACCAAAAAGATTATGGCTTCGATATTCTGGGATTGTCAAGGAATATTTATATATACATAAAAGAATGTAATACTACGATGACTGGAAGCTATTATGCTAACATTATAGAGCAATTATGGGAAGCAACCGCACGTGGTGGAAAAGTAAGCAAAGCCGCACGACTTCTCCGTGACAATGCACCCGTCCACGCCGCCTCAGTGCGAAAGCTCGTTTCAAAGTGTGCCTTCACGGAAATTCGCCACCCACCCTATAGTCCTGACTTGGCTCCGAGTGATTACTATTTGTTCTCAAAACTCAAGGCGGACTTAAGTGGTTTCCATTGATGATGCAGTGACCGCTGCCGTTTTCGCCCATTTTGAGGACAAAACTTCTGACTATTTTTATACTAGGATAGAAATGCTAATTGAACGACCCGAAAAATGTGTTGAAAGAGACAGAGGCTATATTGAAAAATAAATATAGTTTCATGAAGTTGAGTGTCCTTTTTCTTTGTCAGGTTGAAAACTTTTGGACCTATCCTCGTAATTAGATGGAATTATAAAATAAACAATGTGTTATTGTCGTATTTTGTCAGTAAATAAATAATAGTAAATAATAACTTTTTAAACGGGTCTCAACGCGTATGTTTAAGTTATTTATTTTAGAATATAAAATAATAATTTACAGTAGTAAATAAATAACTAAATACAGAAAACTTAATTACAATTACTTTTAAATTATGGCCCGAAACCTCTTAATGATTTATTAGGGGACGTCTGTGCCTACAGGCCGATATTGATTCAACAATAATTTTAAAACCAACGTTCTTAGGAACAATTTTCTAACATTCCGTATAGCGCAGATCGCACTATTGATTTTGCCATCTCTATACAAAATTCCTCAGCGGTATTACTAAGGAACTTCAAAGAGCAAGCAGCTCACAATATAAAAAATTAAGCAGCTTATAAAAAACTTGTTTATGTTTTGTTTCTATTCAGTGAGTAGTAAAATTTTGTTCCTAACGTCGCTATAAAAAGATTGATATTGTGTTTTCTACAATAAAAGCTGTGCATTTAATCATAAAATTACTATGATAAACTATAAAACAATATTCTCTATCGCACTATTTTAATATAAAGCACGGTGCTGAAAAAAAAATCACTTTAGACAATTAATTTAATTTTTAAGATTTATATTAATAATTCATTTCTTTCAGACCTCAAGATCCATATTGTCATTCTATTATTAGTGTTAGTAACAATTTTAACCTATAGACTATATTAGTACTTATTATTAGGATTCTATTACTAGTAATCTATATTAGGTAATCTATATAGATACAACTAGTTACAACTAGTTTTTCATAGCAAAAACTAAAATTTACTGACAAACAAATTTAAATGTTAGCTAAAACTAGTTTTAACTAAGGAAAACTAGTTTTAACGAAATGAATCAGATGAAATTCTTTTTGACCGAGGTCAATGTTCATCGTTTTGGAGTTTGTTACAATAAATACTACATTGTAGTATAAAAGCTACAGGGCTAAAGCCTAATTAACAGCACATCAAGATGTGTCCGGGCAAACCGCGAACCCAGAAACAATTCGGTTTGATTAGTTTAGAAACGTAGCGGAGGGCTTCGTAATTTTTAAACAATTCGAAAATCCTTTCTACACTGAAACAATTCAAGCGCATTCTCGGTTTGCCCGGGCGGTCTGATGTACTGTGACAACGGCACTGTTTTCAATTAGATTCGTCTTGTACATTCCGTTAGACCTAGTTTTCGCTAGTTAAAACTAATTATAACTAGTATTCAAATTGTTTGTCAGTAAATTCCAGTTTTTACTAGGAAAAACACGTTTTAGTGAAAACGGGTATTAACTGTAACATTAACATGTATTAACCTGTCAAGCAATGACTTTTGCCCTCTCTATTCTTTGTCTATTGTTTGCTGGGATGTATACATCTTCAAAAGTGTGGAAAGGTTAAATTTATATATTAGGAGTACCTCACCATCAGTCTAATAGGTTGACATAAGCTAACATAGTATATACATAGACTGACATAGAGACACTGACTGAGGCTGCATGGGCAGAGGAAGTGGGCAGTGGACAGGCCATATCTGCAGCAGGACCTACAACATTATGGGGTAAACAAGCCCTTGAATGGAGACCACGTATTTGCACTCCCTTTCGTCTACCTGAGACCGAGGACTTGAAAATGTTTGCCGGTAATGGCTGGATAAGAGGCATATATCTAGCAATAGTATAATAATATTAATTAGTAATATTTATTAATTCGTAAAATGGTGTCTATGCAAAGAGAAGTTGCGTCAATCGTAAACAAAAGCAGATCACGTGAGAATCGTCACTGCGCTCTAATTGGAATGTAAGTAAACGTAACAAATTTAACATTTCCATATACAAAGTGTTTACCAACCTATTATTAACAGGCAAGTCAGTTCGTGAGCGATAAATGTAACTTTGTTGCACGGTGATATAACAAATTTGACACTTGCATTCGCAAAAAAACTGTTACCAACTTATAGTTACAGAAAGTAGGCTGAGGGGTGATAAAGAGGTGTAACTTTGTTGCGTTTAAATCGTGTATATTTCAAAGTTTGTGCTTACATGTTTACTTTTGTAATTTGTAGGATTATGTATACGGCCGCCGCTACGCGTTAACAAACCCTGTCGTGATGTAGAACGACTTGAAGATTTATGAGTTCACGCTGTCAAATTAATATTGCTTTATTCAACAATCGGTTTACTTGAGTAATAAAATAATATACGATCTTGAGATGGCTTGTGCTTTTATGCTGGCACTTTCAACGTTTACTTCCGAGCACTTATCTCATGGAATTTTATTGGATAGCTGTTAAGTATTCTGTACTATCATGACTATACGCCCAGTTTCGAACGGTGCTTTATTAGGTATACATACAGACAGTACCAATAACAATTTTCGACTTGAATCAGTATATACCGGTTGAGGTTTAATTACAGATGTTAATAAAATTGTTCTAGATTTAAATTAATCACAAAGGTAAATGAATCTAATTTGGAAAAAAAACTAACAGTAATTATTTAATTATGTATTTTTTTTACAACTCCAGTCGCGCACGTCGCTGGTGTCGATTTGTAATAGTTATCCAATCATTTAGTTAATACATTTAATTAGATCCAATAGTGAAAAGACTAAGGTTGATGACAATATTTTGTTTACTATAAATTGATAATAATAACAATTAGAAAATTTAATCCAATCTACTACAAATCTAGTGAGGAGCATCCTGATAGCTAATTAGATCTCATAAATACTCACGGATTAGACCTTTTTTAACACAGATAACATAATAAATACCAACGTCTAATTTATATAACAAAAGGAGACAGTATTGAAAATTTAGAAAAACTTCAGAAAACATTATTCAAAAGGATACGTGATTTAAATTTTAAATTCCGAATTAGCTGGGTATTGTATCGAAGTAGGTAATTTAAATATAGAACGCTTTGGGAACGCTGAGAAAACATAGACAAGGATTATCTGCTTTTTGTTTTTAAATTTATTTCGTGGTGGCGAAGCATTAGTGATGTCGACTCTTTGCGGTTCAAAGAAACATCTTTTTAATTATTTTTTTTAAATCCGTGCAGTTAAATATATAAAGGGTCACTCATTTTTATTGAATATTTTTCTCACGTTTATTTTTTGTTTATTAAGAACACTTTCATGACATAAATAAAAGGGAAATAAGGTAAAGGTATAGTAATATGTGGATAATAGCTATTTAAGATGTAGTAAAATATTTATATGCTAATTAAACCGTTTATTCTATAGTAGAGTGTACTGATTCTATTGAGAAGACTCTACGATGCTTAAGCAATACAATAATAGAATAGACATTTAAGATTCCCTGGCCGATTAAAGTGGTATTTCGGGAAAAGTTTTGCATGTTATTTAAGAATTGTGATAATGTATATATTTTATCGAAAAATAAAACTCTTAGACGGAAACGTAAATCACTACAACTATATTTTTGGAAACGTACATCAGGGTCAATATGTTTTTATAATAGGTTGAAAAATAATAATCTGAAGGCTGCGATCATGTGCCACCAAAACTTCAGCTGGTCAGAAGTACTTCCGTTCGTACTGCTGGGTATCCGCAGCATCTGGAAGGATGACGTGAACCCCTTCGACTTCCTGGGGAATTCTTCGTACCTTCCACTGAGTATCATGATGTCACTGACTTCGCATCGCGACTCCGTCTCCATATGGAAAAGCTGTCTCCAGAACCTACAAATAAACAGTAAGCTTTCTACGTACCTAAAGACCTGGCCACAGCAGAGTACGTCTTCCTATAGCAAGACGCTGCCCGGCGTTCTCTGGAACCTCCTTACACCGGCCCCTACAAAGTACTAGAAAGACCTTCAGGTTAACCATAATTGATCGAGAGTCTACAGTTTCCATAGATCGCCTCAAGGCAGACTACATAACCCAAGACGACACCAAGACTGGTACGACTGACTCCATTCTACCTGCAACTGATCCTGCCCCGATGAGGAAAACCAAATCCGGTCGAACCGTCCGCTTCCTGGATTACTATCGCCCTCAGTATGCTTCGGTCTCAGCGGGGGAGTAGTGTAGGAACCCGCCGGCCAAAGCCAACTAGATTGTCAGCCAACTAGATCGACATCTAGTTGGTCATAACGTCTTACGTCATATTATTATTCTTTACATCTGCCTTTGTTATTATTGTTTTTTGCTCTTGTTTTTTTCTTTACCATCATATTTTCAAGTGTTTAGTTTTTTATGGTCTTTCTATAAATATCTTTATCTGCTTATGTAAATCTTGCCTTCCACATTAAATATATAGTGTTGTACCTGAGTGTGGACTTTTACTGAGAGGAGGCCCGAGTGTTCACACGCAAGCAATAACCACAGCACTTTACTGGTGACCCCGAAGAACTCAAGAAAGAGCATTAGAAGAAAACAAGAAAACTGAAGAAGAAAACAGAACTAAACATGTCGATCTAGTTGGCTGGCAATCTAAATAGTTGGCTTCGGCCGGCTGGTTCCTACAAATCTGACAATTTTTTCAATCATTTTCCATAACATTCTCGAAGCTTCTAGAACATTCTATGAGAGTGGATATAAATCGGTACTTAAATAAATACGAACAAGCGCACCCAGCTTATTGGTATATGTATTAACAAGGCATCAAATTGCAATAAATATTAAAATGGATTTGAAACGAAGGGATGTTCGTGTCCTTTCACTCTACGACTATCGTAAACGGCCATACAGCTAAGCAGGCAACACAGAATATTTGCCAACATATCGCCGAGAACGCTGTCTCTTATCACACTTCAGTAGATTGGTTTCGTCGTTTTTCAAAAGGGGACTACGACCTAGAAGATAAACCTCATGAAGGTGAGCCTGTTGAGATCAATGTTGACCATTTAAAACAGCTCATCCAGGAATACCCGAGGAGAACTACCCGGCAATTTAGAGAAGACCTCGGTTGCGCCCGAGTTTAGTATACAATCACGTATACGTATGGGTATAGTATACAATACAAGGCACGCTCAATGGGTACCTCACGAATTAAGTGACGATCAACAAATGGCTCGAGTGGTAGGCTGCACACAATTGTGCTCAATACACAATTGCTTACATTCCATCGCACTTTGACCTGGCTTCGTAATATGCGCTTAGCAGCGGCCCACGAAAAATAACAACAGTCAAATCTAAAATGACCACACAGCGTTTGGTGGAATATAAATAGAGTTGTCCACTGAGAATTGCTACCACCAGACATGTCTATAAATACTGCGACTAGGCTATGCTCGATATAGTAGCAAATAAACTCGAGAGAAAACGAGATCACGTATATCTTCTCCACGACAATGCTCGACCTCATTTTGCAACGAGGACTTGTAGACAATTTTTGGAGCAGAAGTAGATTTCTTTGGATTCCAAATTTTATGTCGCTTCCACAACTTTGACAAGAAGTCATTGATAACGAAGGACTATACATTCGATAAAGTATTGTAAAAATTGTGACAGAAAATTCCTTATAAAATTGTAAGATTATTATTGTGTTCCAATCCAACCTAATATTTAGAAATAGAACGTCTGTAGAAGTTGAGTTTATTAATCGAAATCCATACAAGAGTTATTAATAGACTTATGATAATGCGGTCAGTGTGGTCGTCAAGACAATTTATACCGCGAACCCGAAAGTTGGGGAATGAGTTCAGCAGGCCTGTTGCCTGGGGTTCTTCAAGAGAGCTGTAAATAGGATTTTACTAGGCCGGCAGCGCACCCGCATACGCCCTGATGTTGCAAGTATCCATGGGCGACGTTAGCCAATTACCATCACGTGGACCGCATGCTCGTTTGCCATCTTCATCATAAATTTAAAAAAAAATTAACTGTTTGTAACAGAAATAGTATTCAGCAGTGGAGAGACATAGACTGGTATAGTATAGACATCATACATATGGTATACGTCATTACATTTGTACAATTGCAACTTCTCCATATTGAAATGAGTTCCTCGCCGAATTTCTCAAATGAGATAACTCACAAATACCCAACACTACGTCATTGTCTCGGACAGGGCAACATACGCAAAACTCATTATAATTCATGTTGTCAAACCTCATGCATATTGTAAACAGAAAGACGCGAATTTAGAGGACAACTGAGACAAAATTCTCGACTAACCTGTTCCATAAGTTCCAAGAATTGTGTCTTTTTTCCTACATCAATCTTCCATTCCACTACCGACAGAGTTGTGTTATCTACGTACTTTAATGTGTAATTTTACCAAGTGGTGTCAGCCACGGTCCGAATAGCACCGCCCCATCTCTTTCCGTAAGTTTAGTAAAAGGCTACTAGGGATTATAAAGCTGCTACCACAAGCCCTATAGAACTACACCATCTCTAAAGGAGTGGACTCGCTAACCCGGTTGGCCAGCTACGTGCCGTTTTAAGTCATGATGTCCCTCATGCACATTGTCTTGTAGGTACATGAGGGATGTTCAGCAGTGAACGATAAAAGGCCCGCTTACGGTGAAGATATGTGATACTAGGCTATCATCTATAAATCACCTAACCAGAACAAGGAGATGGAAATCGAATATTCCAAACTTTAGGGCTTGAAGCCAGGACATTTTTCCAAATATACCTACCTACGATGGAAATTTACACATTGTCAGATAGAAACTGTAGTTTACATGACGAAAAATGTTGTGCTTAATACAATGAAAATTCAAATAGACACTTATAATAGTCTTTCTTTTATTAAACACGTGTCATATATACTTATAATAATCTTTCTTTTATTAAACACGTGTTATATATATGTACTTATAATAGTATTTCTTTAATTAAACACGTGTTATATATACTTATAATAGTCTTACTTTTATTAAACACTTGTTATATATACTTATAATAGTCTTTCTTTTATTAAACACATGTTATATATACTACAATACAATCTCTACTTTTAATTTTATTTTTCATTTTTTAAAAAGGATCTCCAACGTGAGGTACACACGACATGCAAATCATTTGAAATATATAAACAAAAAAATGTCCTCTCAATTAGAGGAGATAACAACATGCGTAAATGAAAAATTAACAACAATACAATACAACTACGACAAAAGTGTACAAATTGATTACTATTATTATTATTACTACGCGACTAAAGGCAAAATTACTTTATGCATTTATATATATTAAATTTGTATTTTTGAAGATGTTACACAATGGACACATTGAATTGCTTTCTATTTTTATGTAAAAATTTCATTGATCCGTCGATTATGCCAATGTAATCAAATATTTTATCAGTAAACGTCTTAAGGTTACAGGTGTTATTATTTTGTTTACCTAATGATGAATCGATTTCTGTGAATATTAAATGACCACAGAGAATGTAATTTAAGAACTCAATTACAATGTTATAATGAAAATAGTTGACCGGTTATTAATAACATACGCAAATAAATGTACCTAATTAATTGATACTTAATACTTTCATTAAATTGGTAATACATAGTTAGACATTGAGCCTACTTTCCGACCTTTATAAACGTTAATAGATAATTAATTATATACTACTAAATTAAGAAAGCTAACGATTAACTAGCATTTCATATAACCATTCCACTCCTAAGCTTCTTAACCGTTATTTAAGCTTCTTAACAAGCAATTTCACCTTTATCGTTATCTTTTGTTTTTGTGGATTTAGTAGTCCTTGCGAAAGCTTGATGACTTAAGGCCCAAAACTGACTAAATGATCATAAAAATGATAATAAAAAAAGTCTACCTTTTTTTTATTTAATATCCAACAAGATTTTTAATACGAAATCTTAATACATGTTTTTAAATCACTGAAATGTCGCTAGGTGTCGCTGCTGCTATAAATCCGATTCGATTAAATTAAATTATGGAAGCTGTAACAAGCCGGTTGTCGCTTGCCCAACGCATTCTAGCGAATTAACAATTCTATTAGTATAACTCCAACACACGAGATTAGTGATGTACTCACACATAAATGCCGGTAAATGCCGATGATACTATCGGCATTTCATACCTATGAATACAGGGACAAAAAAACTTAATATGCAGTCTAGCACAAGTCTGGTAAAATTTAAAAAATATCGGTATTTTTACCTGTACGTAATATGTAATATGTATATCTCAATATATAAAATAGATATTAAGCATTAATAAAAATACAATAAAAATTCACGGGTCTAGCTAGGTGTTTAGCAATTTATTAATTCATTTAAAAAGTAAAATGTCACGATAATTTTAATACTAATTCACAAAACATTAATGAGTGACGTGATGACCAACATCGTCATTTTGTAATCATAAACTGTTATAGCATAGATTATCATGGTATTTACACGCATCTTAACACTGACGTTTAAACCAAAAACAATCATAACAAAAATAAATAATATTAAACAAAAACAAACAAATTATATTAGATCGGAACGTAATAAATCATTTTAAAAAATAATTTTGAATATCATGTGCAATGCAAAGCAACTAGCCCTATCAGTATTCACTGCTAGACATGGGCCTTCTCATATAGATTGCATGTACGACCTTAAAACGCCATGCTGCCCAAGCGCATTGGCGAATCCAGTCTTTCAGAGATGGTGTAGTTCCTCAGCGTTTGTGGTAGGAGCTAATATCATGTAGATATTAATTACAAAAGAACAAAACCCTCAATCTTAATCAATATCGGCGATATGGTATGATATGGTATCCATGAAACTGTAATTAAGAATGTTTTTTTTTTAAAAACTGTTATATAATGCAACAACAATAAATACTATCTCTATACAAAAATAAGACCAATACAGTAAAAACAATACATAAAACTACAAAATTAACGACGTGTTGTGGTTGAAGAAATATAATAGAAATATGGTTAGGAAAGTAAATGTAGGTAACTATTTTCCTGTTTACATTGTACAGTAAAATAAAAACATTCAACAGTATCTTTAAGCAATTTTATACTTAAGTTGTCCCAAATCGGGCGCCGGATTTAATTTAGAAAGAAAATTGTGTCTCCGGCTGTGTGACATGTGACACCGTCCTGTTCGAACCACAATTAATCGAGGTCCATATCTTCCAACTGGTGCCAAAAAAACTCTGTAGCATGTTCCGATACTTCTCTGTGCCTACCTAAATACCGATACTTAAGAAAACGCCCCTATAATCCCGCCGAACCAAAAACTGCACCAAACTGTAACTCTTTGAGGATGCATCCGTTTTTTCATTAATCTTATGAGGATTCTCCAAGCCTCAATTTTGCATATTTACGAATATGTCAAGATAAAAATGGGCCTCGTCACTAAAGATGATTTTTCGCCGAAACGATGGTCTACTTCATACTGCTCTAAAATTAATACTGCGTTCCTTTATCGTATAGCGTTTCATGTTGACTAATTGCAACTGTCATACGTGACATTTATAAACAAACCAGAATGGCCAACCGCCAACCAAAAAAATTGCGCAAATTTTAAATCCGGCGCTCAATCTGGGACACCCTATACAATACGAATATAGCATAACATCAGACTATGTCTCTTCACTGCTGGATATAGGCCTCTCCTTAAAAACCCACACACGGCTCTTCTTATCCAGCCACTACCGGCAACTTTCTTCAAGTCGTCCGGCCAGAGGGTGTCCCACGCTACATTTCCCTGTACGTGGTCTCCATTCCTCATTTGTTATCGGTCTTGCAACATATATATATGGCCGGCCCACTGCCACTTTCGCTCGCTTATCCTTTCAGCTATGTCTTCGTCGAATCTCCTCGTTACGTACTTTGCGCAGCAAAGAAACTCCGAGCATACTTCAAGCCTCGCTGAGCGACTTTGAATTTGTTATTCAGGTCTACCGTTAAAGACTACGTTTCAGCCCCCATACGTCATCCATAACATACGAATAATATATATAATTGTATAACCTCAATTTTTCAGGGTTTGGGTTTCTTCTTCTTCTTTGGTACCATCTCCTAATGAAGGTTGGCGATCAACATGACTATTCTCACGTGAGAGACTGATGCTCACTGCAAAGACCTGGTGCTCATTCCGAACCGTTCTCTAAGATTTCTGAGCCAAGATATCCATCAAGTCTTCTGCCAGGTTTACGGTGGCACTATATTCATCACTGGGCATCACAAGATCAAAATATGATAATTTCCTTATAATATTTGCGTTTGCGTTTAAGTATTCACAAATCGTAAATACAATAAAGGGCCATTCATAACCATAAAAATTCAAATGACGTGTCGCGTCCTGCTACCTTTTAATGTAGTAAATCGATTGAGGTGTCGACAATAGCCCGTAGCCAAGCCCTTATAAATATAGCTTTTGTCCCCTTGACTCGTTATAGGAAAATTTGTCATTGTGAACGTGAAATATCGAGTTTTACGCCTTTTCACCTCGTCCTCGGGTCAACGACATCGAAATCGAATTAAAGACTTATCATTTTGATTTTTATTTCACTTTTATCAGTACCAAATTTTGATTTAGTTTTCAATGTCACTGGCCTGTTTATAAGTGTGAGCTGAATAATGAAGATAAAATAAATGAGAAAAAATGCCGAGACACGAAAATCTGTAAGCAACTATAGAATACTTAAGAAATTGACACAGAATTTTGTTAAAAAATTATGAAGGTATTACCAATACCAATACTTTCAGCTCAATGCGGTTCTCATACATTTCAAAGGTAGAATAGGAACAGCGACTGGAGTCGGTATCGACTCCAGTGTGTACTGTCGGCGGAGTCGGTGGTTGAGTTATAACTGAGTCTATTACGTGTAGTTTAAACAAAGGGATTTTCCCCGGAGGCCTATAGTACCGCGACAGTAATTTGATGAATCTCGAAGCGGCGTCGTACCCGTATAGAACTACTCCAGTGACATACCCGTATTCTAGCAATGTAGTAACAGCTTTCAATTTAGAGTTTATTTAGTTAAAGTGACGGGTGTGACATCTGTATTTATGGGGCAGGGGGACATGCTGTAGCCCTGCGCGGTGAGTCATCGATGCGGCAGCAAATGAAAAACAGCACTGGCACTTATGTTGCGTTGCAGCCTTCGATCAACAATACTACCTTACAGCATAGGCTGATTTATGGACATTTGGCATACTATCAACTGCTTGTAATATTCATATTAATTTCTAATGTGCGTATTAGGTCCTTACCTATGAAATTGCCGTTTTATATGAAAAAAATCTGTAGAACTGTAGAACTCCTGGGGACGAGAATCGATTAATTCTCTGAAGGCGTTTTTCACTGTCTCATCAGAGTTGAATTTTTCCCCTGTAAAAAGATACTCAAATTCAGAAAAAAGTGGAAATCAGTGAGGGCAAGGTCTGGCGAGAACGGTGGGTGACGGAGAGTTTCCATTCCAAACTCCTATAATAAGAGTGTCTGTGGTGCAGTGTGTGAGCGAACGTTATCATGGAGAAGCAGATAGATTAACCAGACTCGGTTGTATGATAGCGAGCTAGTCCATCATCGTTTGCAGTTCTTCACAGTACACATTTGCATTAATGGTTGTGGCAGAGTTTACGTTTGAAACATTGTTTGGCTGAGTCTCCTGGGTTCAACCATTGTGACGAACGTTTACGATTATCGTACGGGATCCATTTTTCATTACAAGTGACAATACGATTCAGAATCCCTTCATTTTTGTGGTGGTTCAGTAAAGTAAGACAAGCTTCGACGCGTGTTTATAGCTGACTTTCATTAAGGTCATACGGTACCCACTTTCCGAGCTTCATCTCTTTACGATCTCTTGCATCAAGCAAAATACGGTTACGGTACGGTTACGGTACGGTTACGGTACGGTTACGGTACGGTTACGGTACGGTTACGGTACGGTTACGGTACGGTTACGGTACGGTTACGGTACGGTTACGGTACGGTTACGGTACGGTTACGGTACGGTTACGGTACGGTTACGGTACGGTTACGGTACGGTTACGGTACGGTTACGGTACGGTTACGGTACGGTTACGGTACGGTTACGGTACGGTTACGGTACGGTTACGGTACGGTTACGGTACGGTTACGGTACGGTTACGGTACGGTTACGGTACGGTTACGGTACGGTTACGGTACGGTTACGGTACGGTTACGGTACGGTTACGGTACGGTTACGGTACGGTTACGGTACGGTTACGGTACTCTTACAGTACGATTACGATACGGTTACGTTATTTAATAAATCACAAAGATTTCTGGCTCAACCCACTATTTGTATTGTAACTATTGTTTTAGAACTTGATAATACCAGAATTGTCATACAATAAAATTAACGCTCACCTACAGTGTAGTTACAAAGTAAATTACCTACTACAGTTCAACGGCGGCATATATTTGGTGTGCATATATTATTTTAAGGAAAATTTTGACCGGAGTCATTGAGAATGAATGTGAAACGCCCGCGAAACTTGTTCAAACAAGAGTTAATGACGGAAGGAAAATTACCGAACTAACCGATGAAAGTTTCCTTGTTGAGTAAACTAAGCGGTAAATGGACCTTTTTTTTATAAGATTAAGGTGGCAAATGAGCAGAGAACTCTTCATCACGAGTTTTCACCACAGCTGTAAGAGTAAACGTTTTTGGTGATGATAAGCGTAAGCGGTTACTATCGCCCATGGACATCTTTAAAAACATTACTTAAATTTTGGTATATCCGCAAATGCGCTGCCTACTATTGGGAACTTAAGAATCATTTGCAAAGTATTCGAAAAACATTAATTAATCTAATCATTTCAGATTATAATAATTAACATGGATTAACAGGGCATTTGTGTCTTACGAATAACATAGGAGTGGTATGCAAATTATTACGCAAAAAATATATGAAACGAAAGAAAAACTCTGGGCTAGGAAAACAAATGACGTAGTCTTTGTGAATTAGGGTGAAAGCCGTACTCTCTGTGTTGTCTCAACTCTTGATGATCTCACAAGTCTCAAAGATGTAATAGCTACATATATCAGGAATTGCTACTAACGAACCCCTTCCCGGACAAACTGGTCTGCAGTAGTCTGCACACATTATGTATTGTATGTATCAACATTATTCAGTCATCACAGCGAGTTTAGTGTCAGTATAAAAGGGAGTATGTACCAATGGCATGCATTGGTTTTCAAACTTCATAAACGGTAGTGGCTAAACAGGTCTCTATATATATGTTTCACTACCGATTGGCGCAGTTGATAGTGACCCTGCCTGCTGTGCAATAGGTTCGATTCCCGGTCAAACATTCATTTGTTTAATGACAAATGTTTGTTCGAGTCTGGATGTGTCTTTGTGTTTGTATGTGTCTGTGGATCTACGATACAAGGAGTCCTAGTGTGGGCCATTGAGTGTGGCGTTATTATTGGTTTTAATAAACTGGAAATTTGAAAATGGACTGAATGAGGAGCAGTAACAACACTAGTAATCGTCCGTGACTTCGCTCGCACTAGCGTAGGGTTAGTGATTATAAATATTAAGTAAATGGTGCTTTGCTTATTCGCTTATATGAGATACACGCCCCTGGTATCACTAAGTCTTTTAAATTTGGGCATATATATTCATCGATACTAACATAACGTCCCACTGCAGAGTAAAAGCTTTCCAGTGCGAATTAGTGGGGACTGGGGATATTAAACACATACCCGATAATTTTCTTTTTAATGCTCAGATATGCGGATTTCCCCACGATATCTTCCTGCAAAGCAGAGCCAATAATAATTTATACATAAAGGGAATGAATGTAATAATGAATGTACATGCTGCAATCCCAAAGCTGCATGGACGCGCACGACTAGCCAAGTGGCCAAATTACCACTCTCTCACAGAAGACTCCCGTAAAAAGTACTGCATTTCCCATTCCTATCCTATTTCCTCCATATATACCTACTTGTTTTGGGAGGGAGTGAGATTTGCCATAGCCCATTTCCCATCAAATCACATTTCATCCTATCTTATCCCCTCCTATCCTTCCTATTACCATTATACTCTTAACTCCCTAACCCATCCCATCCGCCCAGAGGATTGCGTTCCCGTTATTCCCTATTTAAGCAATCCGCTATTTCCAAAGCTATTTAAGCTATTTTCCAAATCTATTCCTAAATCTCCAAAATTGTCAGTGTTTGTCATTCTGTACTGATGATGTCGGCATCTATCGCGGATGACTATGAACAACGGCAACCACTTACCACCAGATGAATTCTCTGCTCACCTGCCCCCTCCTTTCTATAATAAAAATCCATGCATAAATAGAACCTCAGTGATACGTGTCGGTTTTCCAACTCATGACCTCACTAATGTGAGTCAAGAATAAAGACTCTTACTACTTTGTCAATGAGCTTAAGCTTTACACGTGAACACTCTTTGTTTTTAATTGTCTTTATTTCGCTCAATTTTTAATTCAAAATCTTGAGTGTGCCCTGACAGTCAAAGTAGATTAAAAATCTGTATTTTGAGACACACTGTGTCCCGTTACACAAAATTGGACTTAAAAATTTGACATATTGCAAGTAATTACAAAATTAAATTATTGTTGTGGATAAATTTTCGATACCATATCAGGTGAAGAACTGGGTGATACTCCACTCACATTCGTGTGATCGTGACTTCAAATCCTCGGCCTGTACCACTGAGTTTCTACTTAAGTATGGATTTTTGAAAATTGTCACTAACTCAGCGCGGCGGTGAAGGAAAACATCGCGAGGAAACTCGCATGCCCAAGAAATAGAAAAAAAAATGGAGTATATGATCCACCAATCCGCACTGGGCATCTGCAAAAATCCGATCACGGCCCGAAACCCCCTCAATGATTTACTAGGGTAGGCCTGCAGTGGGATAGGATATAGGCTGATCCATACCTTTATTTCATAAATAAAAAAATAACATGAAAAGATACATTAGAAAAAATATATTATATGTAGATAAAATGATGCATATCACAGATGCATTAGAATCTCCGAAATATTTTTTTTTTATATTTGTTCCAAAAGTCAATCTTCTTAGTTGCTTTAAATTTAAAACACAAACAAACGGGCAGATACATATTGCTGTCATAAATATAGCGATATCTTTCAAAAATAAACTCAATCTAATTCAAATAATGAATCGCGAACAATAATATACAACAAAGGAGACTGACAGGTGGTTAAATATGTAAATTGGTTTTTATTTTGGCAGATCGCCGAACATAATAAAATCATAGCGTTTTCATATTTATATGCATTTATACATCATTTTAATCTTGCGACCTTGGAGAAAGTACAAAACGTCTTCACAAACAATATTCAATCACTATTTTTATGATTGATGTGATATAATCTAGCGTGGCCTGCAAACATAATCCCGTGTGAAAATATGGACTTTGGCGACATCTCGTTTAGGCTAAGGTCGGAGTGGCGCAGGGCGGGACAGCGGAATCCGCTGCGTACCTATATTTTTAGCACATAAATATACAACCTAGTCTAGTCGGAAATATTGTTAATATACAAAGGAAACATTGAAATTTTTATTTTTACAATATCATTACAATTAACATTTACATTACAGTAAATAGGTAAGCGTTTTAAAAATATGGTATAACTTTTATTCGAAATGGGCATCATTTGCTTTTATACTATCTTTCAACCGTTGTGGCCAGTTTTCGATTGAAACACGCTCCCTTTCCGTGGGAAAATTGGCAACTGGCACCCTTATGGAATATTTTAGAGATTTAATATTATAATGGCGTTTAGAGCACGCCATGCTCTCTGGATGTCGGGAATATTCCTTTCTAGCCATGTCTGTATTGAGCGAGCGTTATGACCCGGTGCTGAGTCTTGCTGAAAGAATTATTCTTAGTTATGGAACAAGGTGTTTTTAAGAGGCTTTACAACCTTCTCAACAATCGTATCTTGATACACTTGAGCCGATGATAGCCGAAACCATCGCTGAAGCCGGATAATGGCCACGTTGCAGCCTATTGAACAGTTGAGCAGTTTCTTTAGAACAGTGAGCATAAACTCAATCATTCTACTTGTTAAAATGTTCCTGAATGGTGAACATTTTCTCGTCCATAAATAAGATTTGTCTGTGAGCTCCCTTTACGTACCGCCGAAGAAGTTGTTTTGATTTGTCAATCCTATTTTTCTTTAGATTAAGTTATGATTAGAATGAGTGTGTGTGTGTGTCAGACAACAACTGTTTTATTCTTATAGCAAAGTAAGGCTTGTTCCGTATGTACCCGCCACCATTAATAATAAGATTAGTAAGATCACCTACAACAAGTTAAAAAATGACCAGTACGTCTTTGTAAGCAGCAAGTCCTAAATCATCTTTTAAAATACGTGACATGCTTCTGGGTCTATATTCATTTCTCTGAATAAAATCTCTTGCTTCCGGACGGGATTTCTTCGGATTCTCTCCTTCACTACTTTAAAGGTCTGTTCAGAACGAATAGTGCTTGGACGGCCAGTCTTTTTTCTGTTACAAACAGAGGACGTTTCAATGTACCTACCAATAGCCCGGTACAGTAGAGTTTTAATTATTGCATTTGGCTCTATGCCTACTTTGTGTTATACAATTAAAGCAATACGGTTTTCATTACCCCCCGACTCCTTTTTAATATTAGTGGAATATTTATTCATGATTGGCCCCTAAATGAGAAAATACATTTATTTATCACGTGAGTCCGCGACTCCCGGGTCTCTGCTCCCGCTTCCCGCCCAGTGTCCACTGCGGTCGCAGCCTTATAAAAATATACTTAGTAAGATAATAAGAAAAATGTTATAATATATATCAGTAAAGAATTTATACAGAATAATGTGTAAAACGAAATCAGTGTATTTCAAATTGACCTCATTTTTCTGTCCTTGACTTTATTATAATCCAATTCTTACATCATACGTTACCATCATACAGGTAGGGGCACTACTAACTTGGCACATTGGTAGTCAAATGACTTTTTTTAAAACTTAAGTCTTTTAAACATAATGTATGAGTGTTTAAAAACTATCAGCGTATAAACCTCTACATAATAAATGTGTGTATGTGTCGGGTGGCATAGTTTCAGTACGTTCCCTTCATTGAAAGGAGGCTTTAGACGCAACAGCCTCCATTTCTTTATTTTAAAATGTATACTATCCATTATCTTGAAAAGCCCGATTATCCGAAAAAAAAATGGAACCAAAAAAAGTGGCAATGTTCGGAAAAATGAGTGCGGTTTAAATCGGATCAGACTAGTGGGTGGTCTCTTATGAACTTGACACGAAGCGGACGAATTAATCAACGTGTTTAGGTACTCGTGTGCGAAATGAAATTCTACTTACTTTCTTACTTTTTATGGACGAAGCCGGCAGACGAGCATACAGTCCACTTGATGGTAAGTGGATACCGTCGCCCATACACAACCGCGATACATGCCAATATTAGTCCAAAATGACAAACGTTGGCACGCCACCGGATGCGCTGCCTACCATTGGAGATATAGGAATAGATTTGGAGAAAGGGTTGGGAAAATGGGGAGGGATAGGATGGGAATGGGCTCTGGCACATCTCACTCACGACCGAAACACGTACTTATTGGGGAAATAAGTTAAAATGGGAATAGCAGTACATTTCAAGGTAGTCTTGTTTGTTTTGCTATTCCTAAATACAATCCACAGATTGATAACTAACTATATATACAGTAAACGAAACAGAAATAAAATTAAGTATAAAAATTAACTATACAGTAAATTACCAAAAGTTAGAAGTCTGTATTAGTTTTTAATAATAGGGAGCTGGTGGTGGCAAGCGATGTCCCATCTCTTCCTGTAGGTGTCGTAAAGGACAACAAAGCCGCTACCACAAACCCTGAGGACTACGCTGCCTCCAACATAGCCATAGCATAGGGTTTTAACGCCCCACAAATGTTTCTTTATAAACGGAAGGCAGCAGACGATCATACAGTTCACTGTAATAGCCTGCACACTGTCGCCCGTGGACTACCATGATACATGAGATACAGGAGGGGGGAAATAATAAAACGAAAATTTGTATTTTTGAACAAAATCATAGCTTTTTCCCTGTTTAACAAGAGTATTTACTAAAAAAGAACTAAAGTACACACAGTCGACAACAAGCTAATGTACCCCAAAACCATTAAATTCCAGCCCGTCGTTACCAGCTCATTAAGGCACCCATGGCTATAGGTTGACTTGTTTCTGAGTGTACGTAATCTGCAGCAGCCGAGTTCTGCGAAATGCGGTAGAAGGTCGAACCCGAGTTAATAATGGAAGGTCTCTACGACCTTCGTATCAAATATACGAATTAAGTAACAACTGTAAATAGGGCTAGTTACAGTTGCAGAATGAAATTATATTTACTTTCTTAATAACAGATACCGTAGTTTTTGTTTAGAAACATATTCAAAAAGCGACTTTAATTCAATGAATTCAAAAAACCGTATTAATTCAAAAAACGACCGATAATCATACCGGCATACGATAATCTGAAAGTTAGGTATATATAGGTAGTGCACTAAGATTTGAGGCGGTACAAAACAAATGTACAAAACACCTATTGGTTTGTACGAGTGATGATAAATATACCTCGTTCCGATCCAATTCATCCAAAATATAAACTATTTAAAAAATCAAGTAAGTGTACATTGCAATGACATTGCCGCTTTAAGCGTTCATTCCAATCCAATTTGCCGAAATCATAACCAATATCAATGAAATATCTATGTAACATTTAGCTTTAAATCTCCGGAAACTTGTAGTAGGTATCCATGAATCAAATTATGGATATGTAAACAATTATCACCTCACTATTTAATTTGAGGTCGTGTCAGTTACCTAAAGCCGCCATGTTTGTTTACATTTTGTACAAATTGAATTGGAATCGACTGTAGCTATGATCTCATGATCTAGCAGACCTTCAATTCATCTGTATACCGTTGTCTTCTGTATTAGTGGCCCTGTTGGGCCACACTACATTTGAATAGTCATATATTTAATTCATTACATTATAATGCACCTGTCTTATTATATATCTATGTACATCTATCATAAAGATAAGAAAAACACTTGTTTGTGATGTGTGACGTGAATGGATATATGGTATTATATTTGCATGAAATAAAGATAAGTTTATTTCAACTACTAATACGCATGAAAACATCCTTGGCTGTCAGTATTTATTTCAATGCAATTAAACATAAAAATGTATCCAATTAAATAATAATTAAATTAAAGGGAAGTAATAGAACGGTGACAGCTTATCTATACTTAACTCTGGTTCGTGAGATCGTTAATTCAAACCCTCGGCCAGTACCACTGAGTTTCTGTACTTAAGTCTATACTTATTTTCCCGGCGATGAGATGAAAACATCGTGAGGAAACCCGCATGCACCAGAAATATAAAAAACTGGAGTATGTGTATACACCAAACCGCACTGGACCCGTGTGGTGCATTACAGCCTGAAACCCTGAAGCCTGAAGTGATTTACTAGGGATGCCTGTGCTCTGCAGTGGGACGTTAAAGGCTGATACATACAAGTAATAGTCACATAACCGAGGGTTTATTGAAATCTGGACCACGTGTTATACATATGTACCTGATACTCTTTTGTAATCCCGGGATTTCGGGATTTTTCAAAGTCAATCCCAGGATCTCGAAATAATCTCTAGACGTATATATACTTTCGTCGACATTAGCAATATGCTAAAGCGTGTTGGTTCTTTAGCGCAACTAACACTTTTCAACATCGAAATGCATATCTCGAACATTGTACAGGAAAACAATTATGCATACTTCTGAGAAATAGTATATGGATCTAAGTGCCTATTTAGATATCAATTACTTAAAAGGATTTTCAAAATTTTAAATTCTCGAATTTTGTAATTTTGTACATTTATCAATTAGTGAGGGCATTTGAAAAAAATACAAAATAAAAATGTATTACATAAAATGACAAAAATAAAATGGAAACACGGTCACCGATCTAAATGGAATTATTGAGTTCATTCCTAACATTCCTCGGCGTTCAGGAGTCTGAGGCTAATTCTCAGATTTTTTATTCAAAGATTCTCTTTATGGTCCCCAATATTTATAATTCAACATTGGTTGTAAACTAAATTGATCCAAAATTTCATCATAAGAGATCTTTTTCTAATCGGGGGGGGGGGGGGGGATCAGTGTGCATTGACAACCTTCCAGCTCTCTTATTCATAGCCTTCTTAAGGAGCCCTATGTATCCATATTCATTGCATAGTTCGCACGAGAATGTACGGTATAAGGTACCGTATATAGGTATGAGGTACAATGACCTAACCATACACACTAATAAAGTCCATACGAACGAACTCGCGGCAACCAGCTGGTTATTTAATACATTTACATAATATACATACACAGTAACTCTTAAATATACAAATACCTATTCAGCATGTAGTGAAAATACAGTTCATAATGGCTATTTTCACTCTGCCAAGGCTCTAGCAGTAAGCGAAAAAGAAGAAACCGAGGCTGTCAGTGAAACAATAGCACTGTACGCAATGGGCACACAAAAGCTTTTACACCGTCTCACTTATGTACGGTGACCATGAGACAGTGTCCTTGTGCCTATTTCTTTTATCTATATATAAAGTAATTAAAAGTCGCAGCTATGCTTAAAGTTAACAGGATTCTGCAAGGTCGGCAGCACACCCACAAGCCTCCTGGCGTTGCAAGTATCCATGGGCGACGGTGAGCACTTACCATCATGCGACGGTGATCACTTACCATCGTCTTCTATCTATTCTATAAAAAATAAGCTGATTCTATAAGCTGAAATGGCAGTGGGCTAGCGACATCTGTCGCAGAACTGACGATCGATTAGGTAAGCCCGATTAGGTAAGTCTGAAATAGTGATTACATACTAGGAAACGTATCGACAGAGTCAGGTATGGATCGATAACTTAAATAAGGTCGCCAGTAATGCCTGGAGAAGGAGAGTGGAAGACCGAGTGTGGTGGCGGCCATCGGAGAGGCCTTAATCCAGCATTGGACAGTCAGACTGATAGTATGGTATTATAAAGATGGTACTGATAACTTTTGTGACACATTGATACATTTTATAATAAGAATCTTATTCCATTTATCCTCTTTACCCCCCCCCCCCCTCCCCACACCCCCACGCCACCCCCATTCTTCACAAGGAGGAGTAAAAGTGTAGTGGGATGAAGTGTACTGCCTTCTAATAGAGAGATATATTGAATGTCTGTGGAGTATATTGCATTTTATGTAATATCCAGGATTATTTGCTAATATAGTCACCATACTTTCCTGCTTGCTTGTAGGGCGATATACTCCTATGACCCATATTTCAGTTATTAGGCACATTGTCGCCTGTGCTATTTTTGTTGTACCCTTTTGATAAACAACACAATAGAAACTAACAAAGGCATGAGGGTTAATAGCGTATTAGTTAAATACCTGAGCTCACATAACCATGAGGTCGTGAAATAATTGACCCGTACCGCGGAGCTATTTTTATTAAAGATAACTTATATCCATTCGCACTTGTGTGGATGTTACTTCGAACCCCGGCCTGTTGCAAGACAGTTATTTATTACATTTATTACAATTATTTATTTACAATTACAAGGGAAACATCATGACGAAACCTGCATGCCCAAGAACTAAGAATAAATCTGGAGCAAGTGTTACACCTGTTCCAAACAAAAATGAGCCCGTGCTATGGTACGAAACCCTCTTCTGCCCTGGGGCAGGCTTGCGACCTGCAGTAGGACGTCATAGATATCGATATCGAAATATAAAGGAAAAGAATACATGAATGGTTGTTCAGTATTGAGAGTAGAATCGATACTACCAACTAGTTTTAACAATACGTTTTTTTTTTCATAGTTTATAGTACGTTTTTGGTATAACTTTTATTCTACGCACAATTGCATTGTACACGCGTTCGCTCGCGCCGCACGCGCCGTAACCCGCCGCGCCGGAGCGGCGCTCGGTCATTACTCGTAGCAAACTACGTATTTGCATCTTTTGATTTATTCCCTAACATAAAAAATAATGTTATTTTCCTCTAGAACGGTGTTATATAATTAGTTGTATTTAAGATATCGTCGCTAGTTCGGGGAAAGGGGAAAACACAGTATCTATTGAACAATTTAATTCCTAAGTTGTGCAATGTATTCGCAACTGCATCGAGTCCATTTAAAGTTAGAAAATTATATCCTTGCCTTTTCTATATTAATCCGATTTATATTAAATTAATCTATATTGTTTTTAATCCTAAAATTAAAAAAAAACTGGAATTGTTTCAAAACTCGTGTACCTACTATTGGAGACTATGTTTCTCAAATCTAAGAATTTGCGTAATGTATTAAAATAATCCCGAATTTCTACATCTGGCAATAATTTACGGTGTTTCATCGAAATTGCCTATCATATTTTATTAAAATAGCTCGTTAATCTCGTCTTGTAGGTAACCTTTAAAAAGGTTTCAAATGCAAATCATTATAAAACAATTTCAATTTGGCAGACCTAAACAAATGTTTGTCTCGCAATGTAGAATAACATACCACACTAACGCAAACATCTACGTAAGAACTAATTGACATCGCCGACGCAAACGTTTGACGTCAACTCGCTTTGTTCTTTATAATTAGACCAATAGCAGTGCATTGCACTTTGTTATGTAACTAAAGTAGGGTTGGCATACGTCCTGGTACACCGGGACATGTCACCGGTTAAGAACCTCGGTCCCGGTCATCCCTGTTGACCCACCATATGTCCCGGTAAACAAATAATCATGGTTTTACATTGTTTTTCTTTTTACATTACCATGACCTAAATGAATACGCTATAAAATGGTGGCGACTGTCGATCGCCAGCAACAGTCATTGAACGAACAACATTTGCTACAAACTGCAACCGAAGCTGTCAAAAGACATCGAAGGTGTTAGTTGTCCAGCTCACATCTTACACAATACAGCATCCACATCTGCTGTCGACGTCAAGTCTATAGTATTTAAACTTTACAAATATTTTTCTATATTTACAGTACGCAATGAAAGATTAAAATCCTTTTGTGAGGAAACTGGTGTATTTTACGCTAATTTAGAATCTCATTCGAGGACTAGATTTTTTTTATGGACGATGGCGGCAGACGAGCATACAGTCCACCTGATGGTAACTGGATACTGTCATCCATAGACAGCCGCGATACATGTCACCATCAGTCCATAATGACAAACGTTGGCATGCCCCCGGATGCGCTGCCCACCTTTGCAGATTAAGGAATGGATTTGGGTGAAAGGGTTGGGAAAATGGGGAGGCATAGAATAAGATGAGATTGGAGTGGACTCTGAAATATCTCAATTGCACAGGTTTCATTCAACGTCATTATAAACCGATGCATTTACTACTATATCTTGTGCTCAACATATTCTGTAGAAGACGAAGTCCACGTTAAATTACTAATAAAATTTCGACGACATATTGAAAGATGACCAATATGTACAATATATCTGAAAGCGGCAGGAGTTATAGTAAGCGGGCCATATTACTCACATAACTAACAACCTAGCCCTAGACGAATCCTCAAAAATCGATAAACGCACCGGGAAGCATAGCTCAGCTCAAGGCGATCCGGATAGCTGGATCATTGATTTCAAAAAAATCGTCGGTACAGGTTAAAGCTAGATAGATGAGAAGAATGGAAGATTCACTATTAGAAAAAAATACATTATATGTAGTCCTAATTTGGTGTATCAAATTCTAGAAATTGACTTTTGGGTATGACCTTTGACGTATGTTAAATACCACGATGTTTGTAACTAGTGTTCCCTTTGTATGACCTTGTACCAATTTCGTTCACTATTTAAAAGTATCGAAATACATAATGTTACCAGTTACCACTGACCCATTTGAGAGGATTACGATGAACTGGATTGCCTGACCTTGTATTTTTTATTTTCATATTATTAAACAATTGCGAGCATCCTGCCCATAACTTCAAAAGTATACCCATTTAAAACTGACATGCGGGTTTCGTTTGTATTTCTTTGAGCTAGAGATCAATGTTTGAGCGACCATTACATCGAATTACCGAACTGATTTATGTAGGGTTGCAGTGATTCGGGACAATTTGCAATTGAGTCTTCCCCTCTAACTTTTTAAAGTATTTGATTTTATAAATTGTTTGTGTTGCAGACTGCATCGTTTGTTCTCAATATACCATAGCATTAGCCTGTGTAGGTCTCTGCCAAGGAACGCTGGAACGCTACCACAGTGATATATGCCATAGCCCATTCCCACCCCATCCTGTCCTACCCCTCCCCATTTTCCTAACCCTTTCTCCCAATCGATTCCTTAATCTGCAAATGTAGGCAGCACATCCGAGGGAGTGCCGACGTTTGTCATTCTGGACTGATGTTGGCATGCATCGCGGATGTCTATGGACGACAGTATCCACTTACCATCAGGTGGACTGTACGCTCGTGGGCCGCCTTTTTCTATAAAAAAACAGACACTGTCTTCTGCTCTTCTCATCCAGCTACTAGCGTTCTCAATACTTTGTTATGAAAAAAGGTTGACATCTCCCGTGGAGTCCATCTCCATGTCATAGATGGTCTCTTATTTCACCAAGGAAGAGGTGATTGCCACACAGATATTATTGTATTAACTTTGACCTTGGTCTTAATATATTTTTACTGAATAAAATATATCATAATAGAGAATGTTGGGTAGTTAGCTCTCATACCATGATGCTGACGAAAGCACAACAAGCGACTTGATAGCTCTGTTAAAATATTTTAAGTGTGATGTGATAGTCGAATAACTCCCCGATTTAGGACCGGCGCAGACCTAGCGCCACGCACACTAGGCAAATCATTCCGAGAATGAGAATCCTCGAAGATCCTTTTGAACACAAAAAACGAATCACGGCTCGCACTTCGCAACTGGCGGGATCAACGATTGTCGCGGACATCTTTGCTTGCATTCACTGACTAGGAAACGACAACTGAAACACAATAATGACTTCCGAGCCTTCGTAAACAATCAGTAGATAGCGCTGTATGCTTATAACTTTATTCAGACCCACCAATTATTAAATATACGAAAACGGCCCTTACTTTACGAATATACCTCGTATTAATATCTTCTCATATAATTAGTTTACAATGTCAATTAAGTCAATTAGTTACAATGTCAGCTCATGTTACTTTGCAGTCCGGGTAGAAAAATATTTGTGCATTATTGATAGAATTCTATTATAATTTATAATATTTTCCAAATAATAATCCAATAATCTCAAATAATTTTAAATACTAACGATTTTTCCAGATCCACGATATTCCAATTCCATTGCGTGAGACAATCCTTCTAAATCCTTCTAAAAAAATAGCGTTGTCAGAGGACAATTATCTTAACAATTACATTGGATTACACAAGTTATCTTAACTCAGCACGCTTTCGGTAATATTAGAACTTATTTGATGCCCCATCAGATTTAATCGCTTTTTCATCCTGAAATTAAAAACTAATTTATAGAAAAGGCAGTGACAAAATGAAATTTACGGTTACATCGCAAAAAAAAAATACCTGGCTTCTGTTGCTTTTTTCAACGCTGCATAGTTATGACGTTTTTTTTATTTTCACACAATGGTAAATGGAATCTTTTCTCCCCATTGCTAAAAATAATCAATTTTTTAAATACTATTACGCAATATTTTAAAAATATCAAACACTAGCGACCCGCCCTCACTTCGCTTCGGTTCATAATTTCTTTTTTCAAAATAAAATATAGCCTTTATTAAACACGGATAATGTAGCTTCCTATTTGTGAAAGAATTTTTGAAATTGGTTCAGTAGTTCCAGAAAGTACCCCCAAACATACATACAAACACACAATTTTACCTCTTTATTATATCAATATAGATGTGCAAAAAAACAAATAATTCACAGACTTCAAAAACCAAATAATACCAACCACTATAATATTTTAGTATGTCAACTAAAGAAAACAATAAAAAATTCAATTGATCAAGACGTTGCAATCCTTGTATAATGTTTCGTAAACGCGTGCGATCGGAGCGAGGTGAAATTGACATAAGTCTTATCTCAATGAGCGCTCGCGCCATACTAATGGCCGACGCGAAAATCCTCGAATATAATAGAGCAATTAGAGCAGTTTTGTGATATTAAAAAATATATATAATATCATATATATAATCATTATTTATAAAAATGCTTATGTTTTCTAGTGGAGTATAGGCCGGAAGATTCAATTAATAGTTATGTTTTCGTTTTAATTAGGTACAATATTGATTTTATTCTAAGTATAATTAAAAAAAATCTTTAATAAATGATAAAAAATTGCAGTTATATACCAGGTATTTTACGTCGAAATTGACGCACTTTAATTTATTTTTTCTCGTGATTTCTGTTAATTTGCGGAAATATTAATACACTATGTGTCAATAGAATTATATATTACGTATAATTGTTACTTTTTCTTGTTAAATTGGTGAATTTTAGGAGAAGAGCACGGCTCTGAAATTCTTACTACGCGCGTTTTTGCTAAAACATGGTTGAGTACTATAGGATAAACAAAGAAATATTTCGAAATGTATTACATTAAATGTCAATACAAAGAAATGAGCTATTTAAAATATTTACTCAGAAATGTAAAGCAACTTTCATTTCACCTATAGAAGAGCTCAAAAACTTGTATTTTTCGCTTAAAACGTGAAATGGCTCTTAAAGCCATTTTTCGCAATGTTGCCATACTGTTGGGTAAAAAAAATCTAATTCAGCGATCTCAAAAACGTTAAAATACAAACAATCAAAATTAGCCATCATAACAGAAGTAATCAGCTGATCAGTGATTTCGATTTCTATGCGGCTTTTCGGGGCTGTGCCGCTCACCTTTTACTATCACTACATAGCGAACGATGAACAATTTGAAAATTCTATAAAAGATATCAGTTTCACAGTTTAAATTCAAATCCAATATTCCTCAGCGACTGATCGACCTATTTTTTAAATCCAATTTCAGGCGCTTGACTTCGCTTTGTGTTCGGCCAATGCATTCATGAATACGTTATCAAAATGGCACACAGCCCTGCAAAATCTGCATTATAGTGATGTAGTAGACTTGCGATTAAAAAACGGACCACTGGTCACATTGACCAATCAATTGTTGCATGAATTGTAATAATAAAAAGCATAATGTGCACAATACCAGAAAGATAATGCATTAAGAAATAAATATTTATGGAGAATCTCAAAGAATTTATGGAGAATCGAAAAGATGATGATGACGAAAAGACTAAAAAAAGACTGTATTGAAATTGTACTGAAAAATTAAAACTCGTTTTTTTTCTAAAATGTAACATATTTATTTAATCAAAATATTTACCCGCATTATCTATACATTGTTGCCATCTAACCGGAAGTTCATTTATGCCTTTGCGATAGAACTCTGGGGATGTAGATTCGACAAACTGTGTGAAAGCATTTTGTACTGCCTCTTGGGAAGAAAATTTTTTACCACGTAGAAAATTGTCCAAATCACGAAAAAAATGGTAGTCCGTTGGAGCAAGGTCTGGCGAGTACGGAGGATGACGTATGGTTTCTAACTGCAGGTCCTGTGGAGTTACAATGGTTTCTCGTGCAGTGTGAGGTCTTGCGTTATCATGGAGTTAGTTCCGCGTCGGAACTCGTATTCAAAGATTACTCGGATTTTCGAAGTATCCATCTTTCCCGTCTAAGCTGAATAAAAAAAACAATTGAAAGTCGAAAATCGAATGTTGCACATTTTTTAAAACAAGAACCTCATAGGTATCACGTGAAAAAAGTTTCACTCGAAAATCTCATACCATGGAGGTTTTATGTCAATTCAAAGTATCTATTACTATAAAACGGCAATTTCATACTTTAACCCCTATTATTTCTTTCAAGATATTGATGTGTTGGATAATTATCAAAATTATGATTATTGACCATGTGTGTCAATAATTATAATTTTGATATGGATTGTGGATTGTTTAAAGCATGTGGATTCAAATGGCTGAGTAATGTCGGCCAGCTTTAGAATATCAGCACTCTTCCCGTGAGTGTCATAAAAGGCGACTAAGGAATAACAAAGGCGCTACCACAAACGCAGAGAAACTATACCACATCTATAAGAGTGGACTCGCCAACCCGCTTGGCCAGCGCGACGTTTTGCATCGCTCATGCACAAGACTATGTGTATGAGAAGACCAGCAGTGAACATGGCAACGACAAAAAGGCTGGTTACGGTACCATAGAGTAACTAGGTAAATTTTGAGATACCTACTTAAATTTCAAAAAGAAAACTCATTCGAGCTGTACCGTTTTTAAAACATCATTTATTTGAAATTCGAATTCCGAAAGCCATTTAGGCAAAACAAAAAAAAATAAAATGTACTACTCACTTTTTTATTGCATTTCGCGCGCTTTTCTTTGCAACAATGGAATTCGAATGGAACTGTTTCGTGTAATGATGTTAAACGATTTCAAAGTGGGTTTAAATGAAAATGAGTGTAAATATAGATTTAGTATCAGCTTTTGGGGACCTCGCATCGTCCCTTGCAAAAATTGTCCGATGGTTTTCTCAATTTATACAAGGACAATTTTCCTTGAAACATGATGAGATAAGTAGCTTCCTGCGACTTCAGTAGCGAATGAGAACGTCGAGGCGGTAAAGAAAATGTTGCACGAAGACCAAAATCTACTTACAAACAGATAAAGGAGACTTAAGATTTCATCACCGGTCATTCATGAAATTATACACCAACACTTTCAAGTCAAGAAGCTTTGTTCGCGTTGGGTTCCTCATTCACTGACTGCTGAACAAAAACAAGCTCGCGTGACATGAAGCAGGGAAATGATTGTTAAATTCGAAAATATATACGAAAATACGAAATATATTTAATATTATTACTGGAGATGAGAGTTGGATCTATCAGTATGACCCAATAACTCAGCGGCAATCAACGGTTTACAAGTTTCTAGACGAAGAGCCTCCCAGGGAGGTCAAATGTGGGCGCAATGTGGGCAAAAAAATGGTGGCAACATTCTTCTCTGCAGGTGGCCATATAGCGATAATTTCTTTAGACGCTCAAAAAACTGTTAATGCGCAATGTTACAGTGAATACAGTCGGTAAATCGACTGTATTCGATGTGTTAAATCGATGAGTTGTCTTGTAACCCAAATTAATATATTCTTTTATCTCAAAATGTACCTAGTCACCCACGTACTAAATATTACATAAGTCGTCCGTCTGTGTGGCCCTTGAAATTTAGAACGCTCCTGTTTTAATTTTCGGGACGTAGGCGAGGGATTCGCGGCGCCATGCCTCTCATGTTTTGTGCTGCTGACGTAAATTCTAATGTTTAGTGTGGAGTTTCTTTGAATAGAATATGAAGTGGTTTTACTCTATGAGTTCCTCACCGTCTCATTTATCAAGGTTAGTAGTTAATTTAAAATGATAAGACGACTACACCATTAGTTGTTGTCGACTAGTATTTTATTAATGATTTAACAGATTTAACTACATATTTAACTGGGTGGTCGTTTCGTAACTAACACTGCTATATACATTTACAGGATTCAAAAATATTAACGAACTTTTTGTGATGTAGGTTTTTTTGTTGCCGCGCCCCTTGCGCCGAGGCTACTACACAGCCAAAATTATACCTACGATAATACAGCTAAATCATAAATCATCATCACTACATCATCATCATTTTCACATATTATAAATTAAAGTCCCCCGCTGCGCTGAGTTTGTGTTTGTTCGGTCTAATCTCAGAAACTACTGTACGGTTACTTTTATACCGTTTTCACCAATAGAAAGAGGAATTATCTAGGAACGTTATAGGCTATAATTTAGAAACATTTTGCGAAAATAAGCTACCGGTATGATGATATTTGTGAATTAAGTCCTAAAACCTACAGAGTGTGGAGATCTTGAAATTTAGCAAAAAATTCACTACATCTCCGAACCAATCTTACTTCACTATCTTTCCAGATAATCACAGATCATTCATTCACTACTGCCAACATATTTAATCAAATTGAATCTTCGAGCCGTGCGACTTAGATTTCTGTTCCACATGTATGGATCCAAACATAGATAGTATCGGGTAACGCGTGACCTGATCGTCCCATGATGCACGTCACCACGGAGGGCTTCACTGTTGCCGCCTACGCTGGTCGTCCACCGCGAGAGCGGCATGAAGAAAACTTAAGGCAGCAGTACGGCCCAGAGGGCCAACCCAGCGGCCTGTCTGTGGTGGCGGAGAAAGGATACGCCACTGAAGGGGACTCAGCCCCGAATAGCTATCTCCACCCTCGTGAGGGGGTGTGAAAAGACCTACGGGTTCATTGTCAACTTATCCAATAAGCTGTTAGGTAGCACCAACCGCAAATATAACGTTGTAGAGCAAACTTAGGCATTCAATTTAGAACAACGAATATGAACTTTAAAGTCACCGTTTACAAGAAGTTTTTAATACAAGAAATGTATGAAATCGAGCGAACGGTTCGTTGAACAATGATTTACCACTTGTACGTAAATACTTTTTTTATAAAACGTATGGCAATTATCATAATGTCTCTTCCAAATGGGGCGATGTAATCGATCTCACGAAAACAATGGTTTCATTGACTTATATAACGGAGGGAATAGTTTAGCGCCAACTTTAACTCCTCGATTGAGGTGATTCACGAGTAATTGGCACGAGACTAGTATTTTTTATTTGCTGACACTAGTGACATTGGTTGTGGGCAGGCAAAATGGCACCGGAAATATAATGTTTACATAATGAGAGAGCCTACGTCATTTCCTTTCCTTCTTCAAAACAATCTCCCCTTACTGTGAACATTTATCATTCATTAAGTTCTGGCAGTTTTCTATCTTCTGATTTAATGTTTCTATACTAACCTTATGGCTCATATACATAAGGCGAGCTTCTCAAACATCGGTCAAAAGCTAGTATAAACAACTGTTATCATCATCCTATCACTGTTATCCCTATTACCGTCGAATTTTTATCATCATGCGATCATGCGTTGTAGGCGAGAATTCTATGTAGTTTGGTCGCATACGAGAATCGTATACAATATTCTTGTCTGAACCGTCGGAAAAACTCTCCTTGTGTAAATGAGCCTTTATAATATATTAAATGGTACTGTTGAATCTTCTGATATGCTTAAGGGTGTAGATTGTTGGCCTGAGATCTCGATTTCGAGCGACCGCAGCGCCAAAGTTTAATGTAACATCCGACGGGGCGGATGAATGACCTAGAGAGCGCGATTTTCAAAATGTTTTGCAACAAACGTTCCACGTTGAGAAATTGTTATTGAACTTGAATATTTACAGCATAACAATAACGTTGAATTTTTGGAAACTAGCTGTTGATTCTTTTTAATAGATTAATAAGAGTAGTTGAGACACAATTTTTATGTTTTTCTATCATTTGACATCTGACATTTTTGTATTCTACTTACCTAAAATTCCAACTATTTATTTATTTGTAATTTCACTACCAAAATTTATTCTAATTCGTAAAATATTCATTCAATAAAATAATTGCAAATTCAGTAGGAAGTGTGTTTATCTCTACGCAAGGAAATGTGCCTATTGCGTAAACTCAAATACTTACTTTTTGTTTACGATCACCTCGTCGATATCTAAAAAAAATCCTAGGGTTTTAAAAAAAATGTCAATAAATGAAACACAAGTATAAAAATGATTTATTTACTACACAATAACAAATATGAGTCGCCATTACTCGCTATCTCAAAAGCGTGCTAGGGTTGTACAAAAATTAGTAAATAATTCATTTATTTACTAATTTTAACAGAAGTTTGTAAATTATTAATATACTAATTAAAAGTATGTAATTAAACAATAACGAAATATGAGTTCAAAATTCTAATGGTTTTTCATTCGATTACGGATCAAGTTCTGATTTCTGCTAATTTGATGATAAAATCAATGGCTATCACAAAACCTATCAGAATGAAAACGTTACCAGCTGCCCGATTCACGTAAGTAATAAAAACCGTAGCGCAGTGACGTCACTTCGTTTTTTGCAAATTTAGCCCTTTTAACCGACTTAAAAAAAGGAGAATTCTCAATTCGCTGTATTTTTGAACCAATTTTTATGATTCTTTACACCAGGTAACTCAGAAATTGTATAGTAATTGAGCTATTGGAAGATTTATGACAATCCAAGACTAGATAAGTAAGTGCGTTTAAAACAGAAAACCAAAAGGCGATTTCTAAGTTCCTAAGTTAAAACGACTTTTGGACTGGCGTGTTTACGTGAATCGACTGGCTGGGTAGTTAAGTTACCTGTATCTTTCAAAATCATTAGGCGTTCTTCTCTTTCATAACACGTAAAGCTCTTTCTTTCCTCTCTTTCATAGCCTCTATGATACTGGGCGCGTCACGAATGGGCATGCTTCGTGACTGCCGAGGATCAACTAATTCTGGAAGTAGGCAATCGTAATAAAACCTAACTAATTTCATCTCCATTTTCTCCTCCCAAAATTTGTCGTCCTTTTCTATAATATAAACTTTCATAGGTACAGTAGCACCAAACCAGATGCCAAGCATGCAAACGTTTCTTTTAGTAATATGTACCTGTCCCTGAATTTGGAAATACCAGTTATGATTTTTATTTATGACATAACCCTTGGAAGCCTTGTCCTTAACCCAAAAGGTATGTTTGGCCATTGCTTCATCAAGAGTCATGCCAGCTAAAGAATGTGGGCACTTAATTTCAATTAAACCGTTTGCATAAATGCCATCTGGTGTAGTACCAAGAAATTCATATTGATCGTCGACGAACAAACCGCAACCTTGTATACTAATATTCTCTTGAATTTCTAACTGTTTAATTGCGGTTTCTTCGTTTTCGATACCGTACCGTACAGCAGGCAAACTGGAGATATTACTACCATAAACGATTTTACGAACAAGAACAGCACAACTTGTGCTCTCTCGTTTTTTACAAACTTCCCCGAACGATGATGAGGTTAGTAATTTTCTCCTTGTACTCATCCACTCAGAACTACTTCTTTGCAAATGGGTCGACCTTTCAAGCTCCTCTCTTTCAGCACAAGACAACTTTAAATCGGCTAAAAAAGATGACTTGGCTTTCTCATATAATTCTGGACTCAGATCAGGTTTTTCGCAGTTTGGTCCATAGTGAGCGTCTTTCGATACAGCGCTGTGGCTCTTTTTCAATCTTAATTTAGGTTTAGCAATTAAACGGATTCTACGATTACAATTTTCCACTTTCGCGATCAAAGGATTAGGACTAGATTTAAATATTACTTCATGAGTTTTACTATGAATCGATCCTGTATTAAAAGACACAACAGCAGCTGCGCATCGGCCCGCATAAGAACCACGGGAAGAATAATTTACACGCTTACCCCCTACTAATTTGGCAATCACTGCGTTAAAACTTTCAACTATATTACTTGTACAATTATGAATTAAACTTCTAGAATGATATGACAGTCTTTTACTTAAAATGTGTACCGCGTCCATTAATCCGCATCCAACAATTGCTGGAAGCAACCCAACAGGTTCTATTCGACGAGTATCAGGTCTACAGAAATACTCCTTGCAATATTGGTGATTACCAAATACGTGTTGTGGACCATTTAGGATATCTTCACTAAGATTTTTTATTTTTTCTTCGAGTGACTGATTTTGATCGCCCCAATATTTAATAGCGCATTTTACACCCGTTCTTAAACGCAAATACCTTTCTTTTAGGAATTTCCGCAATTCGCAAGGATACTTAGTGTCTTTCGACAGTTTCTCCAAGCTATTGCAGTAGTTTCGTAAAAGATGATTTTTGCATTGAATTTTCTCTACTGTTAAATTACCGTACGGTCGCGAATCTAATATTTTTTTATAAGTACTGGAATCGCCGTCTGCTACAAATTTATTATAAATTACACCGTGATCAACAATGGAACGTTTAAACCCCTCAACTATTATGGTCGATTCCATACCGGTAGATGATCCCGAATAATTCTTGAAACAACGGTGTTCCGAGGGCTGACTGTCGTTCTTTGCGGCTCGTGCACAAACTACGCAGTATTTATTTTTAACTCCAAAAAACAATACTTTATTAGTTTTAATGCCAATTATCGCAGCTGCGCCGGACAAGGCGGAAAAATTCTTACCATAAGATCTCTTGCTCCAACAACCGTCAACAGCAACAGATATTAATGGTGTACCATTTTTATCAACACTACCTATAGACACTGCGTACTCCGCTTCTTCCTTGACAGCTTCTGCCATGGAATGTGCTGCTGTCTTTTCCCACCAATCGCAAACCGTATTATTAATTTCATTGTATAATGAAGGTGACATGATTGGTAGGGCTACTGCGGCAGTTAATGTTTTTAACTGATAGTAGCTCCCACCAGATGATATGATACCAGATACAATTTGATGATTCACTTCCATTCTATCTTCTTTCTTTTCAATCAAACACACAGTAAATTTCATACTACACATACTACATTTCATGATGAGTTTTGAGTCCAGACCAACTTTTACTTCACCTATTATACTGAGGTAACTTAACTTACAATCCATTGGACCGTGGTCCCCTATGGCCTGAAGAGCTTTAAAAAAAAAAGAAACGTCTACAACTCTACGCCCAACTTCCATTTCATCCACCTTTCCCTCTTGGTCGTTTTCAATAACTAGTTCCTGTAAAGAAAGATAATGGCTTGATTTTTTTTATAAAAAATAATTAAAAATTTAAAAAAATGCAAAAGAATTAATACAATATTAGGTTCCTGATGAATAGAAATTATAATTTCTTTACGCATTAGGTATTGTTTTTTTATGACGTCACCTATTTGAACGTAAATTTTCTTTTGAGAAAGTAGGGGTTGGATGTCACATTTTTTTTCTTTTGCATTTTTAGTGCCCATGTTTTTAGTTTAGCAATGATATTTATATATCAATAGATAGTGTATTTATTCCAGTTTAAAAAGTAATAAAGACTTTTTCGCTAACATTATCTATTGAGGTAATATTAAAATTTTTGTGAAAAAAGAGAAGTGTGACTTTTAACCCCGTGTCAGGGATGGTTGTCACAGTGACTGGGGTAGGTAGTCACATAATAAATTAAGGGGAGAATATAAAAAGAAATGCTTATTTAAATGAAATGAGTATTTAAATGAAAAATATAATCATAGTCAGTCACTAATCTGTTTGGACCCAACATTTTTTAATTAAAAATACCTAACGTAACGAAATTATAGTTAGTCAGTCTAAAAAATCAGTCTGAATATTCAGAATCGCAATTTTGGCAAATGTAATTTGGTAGCCCAGGTGTGCATGCTTCGTGAGCCCATAACTTGCAACCCTGGCACTGAATCCAGACTTCCCTAGACTTGCTAGCAGAGTATGGAGACAAGCAGATCAAGCAAAACTCTTCATCCTCTTTCTCGTCTTCGTCGTTGTCAACTGCTTTCTTTTTAATTTTCTTCCCTTTAGAAACCTTTTTCTTTTCCTTATTTTCACTCAACACACATTTCGATACTTTCTTCTTCTTCGCTTCTTGTTCCTTTTTTTTCTCTTCTAAATAGGACTTCTCCGGTGTATCTGTTAGAATTGCTGATTTACATTTTCTTCTATCAGCTCGCTGGGACTTGCGCGGAGAAACTTTTGGTAGAGGTTTCAAAACTTGCGGCGATACTATCAGAGAACTCCTTGAACCACTTAGACCAGGACTAGTGATCGCCATAGGTTCCTTTGTAACTTGATGCTGCAGCGATAGCTTTGGCATTGGACCTGTGAAATCTTGTAGTGTCATTGCATGAACATTAAGGCCGGGGTTATCATTTTGAGCCAATACGGGGTCATCAAATTTAAATCATATGGAGTCATTGCAGGTTCATTAGGGCCAGTGTTATGATCTTCAGGCATTGTACAACGATTGAGGTCAGAGTTTTCGTTTTGATTCTCTGCGGCATTGTGTACAATCTCGTCATCAGGAACCGTAATTAATGGTCTATCTGTGACAGACGACGGCAGGAAATCGTAGTCCTGAAATATGTCCCGATTAAATGGACAAATCCCACAGATTTTAAACCCTGTGAGTATATTGGATGGAGTTGCTGCCAATGGAAAAGCATGTGCAATTATTCCTGGTATTTCGTATATCGCCATTTGTTGTCCTGGATGATTTACCATCCATTGATCCATTGCGTTGTTAATGTATTTTTTTAAAGGTCCATAAACCGACCTGTCCAACGGTTGCAGGCGGTGAGTACAGTGTGATGGGAAAGATAGCATTATTATGCCATTTTCCTTCGCAAAATTTAGTCCTTCAATGGATAGGTGAGAGCTGTGATTGTCTAACAGCAAGACATGGTTTTTCCTTAGTTGATTTCATGTGGTTATGAAAATGTTTCAGGAAAGCGACAAATAGCTCTTCTGTCATCCAACCCGAAGGATTACTTCCTCCTTTGCAGCCAATTGGCCCATCTCTGATGAAATGGTCTTTGAAATGCACCCGCAGAAAAACGAAGAATGGTGGAACTAAATTGCCACCTCCCGAAACAGCAGCAGCTAGGGTGACTAGTGTGCCTCTCTCGGCTGAGGTAATAGCACCAACTTGCTTAAATCCTTTTCTAGCAACAACTTTGTTCGGTTTTTGCACCGTAGTCACCCCAGTTTCGTCCATGTTCCATATGTCGTGTGGTTGAATACTATATCGTTTAATTACCGATTCAAGGTTTTCAAAAAAACTTTTGACATTGTGTGGATTGAAACTGGTGGCTCGAGCCAAACTGGTGGCTTCAGGTGTTCTAATGGACAGTGAAGGGTGTCTCTTCAAAAATGACGTAATCCAATCGGAGCCAGCTAACTTGTTCGATTCCCAAGACTTTGGAACTTTCAAGTTATTGGAAATAGCAAGCTCGAACGCTATTTTCCCAATATCCTTGGGAGACAACCCGAAATAAATTGAAGCCAGAAGTATGTATTTTTCCAATTCTACTTCCTGTTCATCGGTAAAAATCTGTCGATTCCTTTGGTAGCCTATTTTTGTAGATGGTGTTAATACGGCCGTGTTGCTTATCTCTTCGGTAGTAATTTTTTTACAATATCTTGTTAAAGTGCGATAATTAATTTCATAATCCTTCGCGACAGACCTTACAGATTTGCCATGGTTTTTCACTTCTCTTGCAGCACGCAGCATCAATGCTGGTGAAACAAGCCCTCGAGCAGACTTTCTACTGTGATGCCGTGGCATTTTTATGACTAGCTCTGAAACAAACAAACGTTTATGTAGCAAAACCGTAAAAAGCCAACAAAAAAGGCAGCACAAATGTATGGTGCTGGTTGTCACATGTGACCACCAGCCCCCGTCAACCTGAGACAACCTGCCCCAATACACGTTTTAGAAAATAACGTCCCAAAATAAATTTAAATCAATGTTTATTTAAAAATCCATATAACGATATCATGAAACACATATTTAACATCATAAATACACTAAAAGGTATTATACTATGCCAAATTTAAGTATACTTACGAGACTCGACACAGATGCACAAAAAATTACTTTCGCCGTGCGAAAAAAATGAACGGACGTATCTAGGACACGGCATTTCAGAGCGGACTGAAGTGAAGTATGGAGGGAGGTGTTGCTCTCGCGCTCCTTCGATGCCGATCAATGAACTCATTCTTTCGTTCAATTTTCTGTTATGGCCGCTGTGACAACCAACCCGTGAGACAACCATACCCGGTCTCCCCTAATTGAGAAGTATTTCGGTACTAAGGTGTTTGTCTCTCGATGAAAATAATAAATATTGCAAGAAAAATCTATAGGTAGGTATTGAGATTTTGTCTTCGCCCATCACTAACTAAGTAGTTTGTTTATTTATGTAACAAGTCTACAAGAATTACGTATAACAACTTACCTCTATACAGCGCGTAGCATTGTTGCTCAGAGTCTCGGCCCCAAGGTTTTCTTTATTTTCAATACTGGAAATATTATTCATCAATATTATCCACTTTTTATTTATTTTGTACAACCCTAAGCCAGACGCTAGGCGCCTCGCGTCTGTTTGGCGGTATAGGTATGTCGACAAAGTTGCGCTGTCGCCTACCTACTTCCACAATTTGATATTTAGACAATACTAGCCGACCCGGCGAACTCCGTATCGCCTTTTTTTTTTTTAAAATCCTATTATTTTGATATTACATACAGATACTTCAATTTTATTTATCAGTATAGATATAGATAATACAAACCAATATTTACATGTTATTGTAGGTATATGTCTGAATCGGGCGATCTAAATCATATGACATATTGTATTAGCTTTGTAATGTACCCTGTTCAAATGCGATAATAAATAAGTAGGGAGGAACTTACATTTTATTCCGAGATCTTTTGGCTTTCATATTTTTATAATGCGTACAAAATTTTCTTTTCCCTGGCATGCCACTCAAATTCAATCAGTCCTGCGAAAAAAATAGCCTATGTTACTCAGTGATAATGTAGCTTTCGAATGATAAAAGAATTATTAAAATCAGTCCAGTACTTTTTGAGTTTATTCGTTACATACAAAAATCCAAATCTTTCCTCTTTATAATACCTATTAGTGTAGATATTGTATTTTTTACGATTTATATCTAGTTCCATCATGGTTTTCTTTCAGACATTCATTATATCGATACTTTCTACTAACTGAAAATAAATTAATTATAAAAATGTTATACTTACAGTTTTTTACAAAAAACACAAATTCACAATACGTAATTCTGCTGTCTGCAGCCGACAAGCGTGGTGTCGCGTTCACTTACAGAAAGGAACTGCCGCTGCAGACCACCGAGATTGCACGAATGAAACGAACGTTTTATCCCATACATTTGTGTATGAAAAATTTACCTTAAAATATATCTAGATTTTAGGGCTTTAAAAGAGGAAGTCTTTGTTTGTAAAGGTATAAAAAGAAGTATACAGCTATACTTATTGGTTTCTTCAGTGTTCAAAAAGTGTTTCTTTTTATCAATTTGTGTTGATTTATGGGGTTAAATCTGAAAAATACGAAGTCATGTTTTTGCATTTTTACTCAATTTTGTGCGTTTGTTGACGTTTATTATATAACAACTATTAGGTTTAAGAGTTTAATATAAGCATGAACATACTTATTGGTCTTTGATTGTAATATATACAAATTATCATTGATATCAATCATATGTAAATAGGTTAAATATGAAAAATCGTAACACTCTTTTCGGTGATTTTCACGATCTACACCCTTAATAAACTCGAGATACGTGTACTAAAAATCTCGATCTAAGTACTGGCCCATAATAGATATCGGCAAACCTTCTCCTTCTCCATGTGAGAGTTATAAATTTTGATCCTTTTAATAATAGTATAACTACATTGAGAAGAAAATATTGCGTTACTGCCGCCGGTTTACCGGCGGGGGAGCCCTTAGGCTCGTTGCAACACACATTTTGTTCCTGGCTGAGCGCCTTCTGCGCTCGCCCTAAATTAAACACGACCGCTGACTTTTGAAAGGCCACCAGGGCCACAAGAATTTAGCCATTCCGGAAGGAAAAAAGAGAAAATATTGTGATCGCTTCTCCACTCTTGCCTGATTTCCACTGACAACATTTGCTTATCTTAGACGACCTATTAATAATCGTATAGTTACTATTTATGTGTTAAAACTTGTAATGCCCTCAGTGTTCATGTAATTAAATAAAATTGTAACTAGCCATAAATTTTTCAATGAAAATAAAATAAAAAATAGGCATCGTCCCCGTTCTGTCTGGGTGTTTTTTTATTTATTGACTTACCTACATATAATTAACAATGAGTATTATTGTAAACAATATATTAAATTTAAAAGTATATAACAATAAACTAAGATGCTCTTAAAATAATTAAATGTAGGTATTCGTATTTACACAAACTACGAGTATGAATATAAGTGCTTATGAAATCTCCTTCAAACATATGCTTGCTTACGGAATCGGGATAATGATCCATCAAATATAATTAGGCATCTAGACTGTAATTGGTTGTACCTAAATTCCAATCCAATTTGCTGAAAACAAAACCAAATCAATGAATTATCTCAACAATTAGCTTTAAATCTAGGGCAAACTTGCTATCTTAATCAAATTATGGATATATAAGGTCGGGGAAAAAGTTTCTTCGTATTTTATATACAAATTCAAGACATTTTTTTAAAAGTTTAATTTAAATGTAATTATAATACAATATATATGTGCCGCTTTGTTCTATAATTTGCTACCATCTTGTAGGTAGTGACATGATCCAGTTGCTGTAGAAATTTTGAGATTTCTACAGCGAGAGTGTATGCTGCATTCCCACAGCCTTTGGGCGCACTCGATTGGCCACGTTACCCCTCTCTCGCAGAAGACTACCTTGAAATGTACTGTATTTCCTACCATATCGTATTTCCCCAATGTACGTACGTGTTTCGGTAGTGAGTGAGATATGCCAAGGCCCATTCCCATATATTTTCCCAATTCATTCCTTAATCTACAAAGGTAGGCAGCACATCCGGGGGCGTGCCAACGTTTGTCATTCTGGACTGATGTTGGCATGTATCGCGGATGTCAATGGACGACAGTATCCACTTACCATCAGGTGGACTGTATGCTCGTCTGCCGCCTTTTATCTATAAAAAAAAACTAGAATCATTTCATTTCGCCTGCTTTTATTTTGCACCCTGCATCCCGCCTGCCCTTCGTCCCGGGTCCTACCGGATCCTATTTCCTGGGTATCTTACCCGGACGCACACATAGGATACCTTTAGTGGTATTTTTCACCGCCCATCGCGCCCACTTAGATCATTATACACACTGCATATACGACAAATGGGCGAATTAAATACGAGATATGGAATAAAGAAGGTTCTAGCAGAACTAGGTACCTGCATGTTTTCTGCATATACATTTAACTGTTAATAGTTGTTCAGTGTCAACTAAGCCATGAACTATTTAAACATTTTTTAAAGAGAAATAATTAAATGAGTAATTAGCAAAAAATAATTCAATTATTAGCCGAAACCAGAAATCAAAAGGTAGGTTAGATCATAAGAATAATAAATAATATGAGTATAGAAGGGAATCTCCTTTGTGCGTGTCCTAAAAGCTGCGAAATAAACACCTACTTCCCCCTCAGGGCCTAACGTCCCTCGGCCTCCCACGGATGCCGTGACGGCTGTCACTTATTTAATATAATAATTTATTATATCCGTATACCTATTAGGTCAATTAAATTACGAGTATGTAGTTATTAATTAAAACATTAAAAACTATTAAAAACATGAACTCGTTTTTCTATCAATAGTTTTGTAAAAAAGCAAGGTGGCACTGTATCAAACCGAGCGGGTGACGTTAGGTATCGCGACGACGCCCTGCTTGACAGCTTGTATGATACGATGCGAAACTGTAGACTATTATCGAACGCGTTCGGCGCACGAGTTTCATTGTTATATTGTATTTATTATTCTTATGGTTAGATTCTTAGGTACTCTGGTGACAATAAATTCTTAGTAATTTAAAACGATTGAATTTAGTTATTCAAAAATAGATTGTTTTGCTGATCATGATTTGATGTATATTAAGTATTTTTTGCTGCTCGTTAAATACAGGCCTTTTTGTAAATATTTTTGTGTCAATATTAACATATTTTAATATGTTTTCACTGGAATTTTGGAATATATTTTTTTTAGTTACTTAATTAATAATACGTATGACAATAATAGGTGTTTGCATGCAATGAATGGTAGTGTGGCGATCGAATGTACTAACAACACGTCTTGTACTCACGTTGTGTAAATAAAGAATTTGAATTTACATGAATCATCTTCGAAAATTACTTGCCTATTAATGTCACGTTACTACGAAGTGTGAACACATCACAACCAATTAAATCTTTGAAACGGTACAATTGCAACAATTGTGGTGGGCGCCCGAACTGATTAATTGATGTTATAGCAACCAATTTAATTAAAACGTTTGTTGCGTGCACGTTAATTAATTGATTGCATTTTGTGGGTAGCATTTTGGCGATTAACATACAATACATGTGGATACGTATATTATTTTAGATACCTAGTTCAGCAAACATCAGTAAATATTCTATTGCTTATACGAATGTGTCTCTCAGATCACAGTGAATACTTAGAAGTTTAAGACTATGCTTGTTGAATCGTGTCTGTACCTAACTCTCGACTAATTGGGAACTAGTCTAGTCTATCTATAACTAATTTAACTCGGGTCAACAAATACTACATTATCCAAAAATAATTTAACTCAGGTAATTAATATGGAGATTAGAATATAGCGTGTGATAATAATTGCTTTAATTAATTACTAAAATTAAACAACAACATTAACCATTTTGAGAGTTTCGTCAAAAATACACACCAAGTGAGTAGTTTCCATAGCCATACATACTATTCGTTATGTATAAAAAAGGGATTATTGATTTTTTTATGTTATTAATTGATAATGACGACATTTTGATTAATTTGATATTGACTATATTTCTACACGAGCGGACAGTCCACTTGGTGGTATGTGGATACTGTCGCCCGTGGACATTAGCGGTACACGACAACATCAGAATGACAGACGTCGGCGCACACCCCCGGATTTGGCTCCGTTCCTTTGAAGATTTAGGAACGGCTTTGGAAAAAGGGAAAAGGAAGTATAACAGGACGAGGAGTTTTCCTCATCCCGTTATACCTTCCAATTCTCCTTGAAGTGGGTTGGGGTGGACGGGGAAATCAAGAGTAGGTATAATGAACTGAGTTTCTTTTCTGCATTAAACCTACTCTAAATTTAATGGCATAGGTGGGTATCCCCTATACACAACAAAGCCAGAGACTTCATTTAAAATAATGAACGTTCTTTTTTTGAGAAAATATCAAATTAAAAAAAACGTGTGTTGGTACTTGAAACTCGTACTTGAAAACATTGTGTTGGTCGACTATAGAATAGCAGCACCCTATTCCTTTGCGTGGGTGTTGTAAAAAGCGACGAAGGGTAACAGTGTCGCTACCACAATCACTGAGGAACTACACCATCTCTGAAAGAGTGAACTTGCCCACTCGTTTTGCCAATGTGGCGTTTTATGGCCATATACCTATTCCATTATGCACAAGACAATGTGCATGAGGAGGCCCATGTCCTGCAGTTGACTACACTGCTGATTGAAACCGGCAGCTTGCTTTTTATGCCCCCGGATGTGGATAACAGAATTATTTTTATAGGGCTCAGCTCCTTTGAAAAAACGTTTCATCTGCGGTTCTATTTTCAGCAACACATTTGCAGCCCATTTACGAGTATGTGCGGTCAACAAAAGTTGCCTTTAATCCATGAGAAACCCTAGTCAAACAACAAGTGAAACTGTAGCAGTTTCACTTGTTTTTCTTTACGTGACAAACAACTCTAGTTCCACGACTTTTCGCATAATTTTATATGGTAAACTATTTTTTTTTGCGAAATTGTTTCTCAAGTTGTTTGTCTTGGATGAATTATAGTTTTGTCGACTGTTTCTTGTATATTTTCTTCAGTTTTATGCACATAAAGCTGCAGCATTTTTTTATTTTCGGCAGCAAAATAAAAAAATAGAATTAAGCGTTTGAGCATAATTAGTAACTAGTTACTTCAGCCTATTACTCTTTTTAAAAAGCGCCTAAAAGCCTGATAAATAAAAAGTAACATTAATGAATCACCGACTGCATCTAAAAACCGTCCAAAATCTAATAACCCTTAAAATACGCTATTACTGGTCACCAGCTCCGGCGACAGGTTTCGACCGTTAACTGAAATTTATGTCCATCAGGAAAGTTTATAAAACACGTGCTTCGTATTGTGCGAAAGAGACAGACGAGAGGTGGACTTAACGTCTTGGTATTTAATAAATATATACCATTAACCACCAAATTAAATATTTAGTATAAACAAAAATTGTAAGAGGATCTGAGTAAGTGCAATGGTGGGAATACTGTAAAGCCTACTCAGCTCAAGAAATAGACAAACGCAATACAAACAGGTGCATTAAATATAATATAATACAAGTAATATAATTAATTAACATATAAAAATACAATGCATATTGTAGAAGAGTTTTCGATTCTCCACTCGAAGACTCCAGATTCAAGACCGGAAGAAATCTCCTTCCGTCATATCGCAGATCGAAAACTCCTTCTGCTTTTCAGTTAGGTTGACCGAGAAGCCACGAGAAGAGTAAAACACACGCACACCCTCACACACCCACACAAACCAGCACATTTAAAAACGCACTATTTACTTTTATACTATAATTAGTAACTTATCATTTATTGAAACAATAATAGGCATGTGTTTACAGACTTTTATAATGTAATTTTCATACTGTGTTTATGCTTTTGTTTCATGTAGAATAAAAATAAAATAAGTGTGAGCGTGGCCGTACGGTCATACTGTCGTCCATTGACATCCGCGATACATGCCAACATCAGTCCAGAATGACTAACGTTGGCACGCCCCCGGATGCGCTGCCTACCTCTACAGATAAGGAATGGATTGGGAAAATGGGGAGGGATAACGCGGGATGGAAATGGGCTCTGGCATATCTCACTCACTACCGAAACAGGTACGTACATTGGGGAAATACGATGATTAGGTAATGCAGTACATTTCAAGGTAGTCTTCTGTGAGAGAAGGGTAACGTGGCCAGTCGAGTGCGTCCAGCGGCGGCTGTGGAAATGCACCATGCATTCTGCCCCTATTTACTCTGAACAAAGCTATATTATCTCAGTGAAGAACATTTTCAGTCGGTTACTATTTCCAAAAATTCTACAAGCTTATATCTATAGATGATAACATATAATTGCAAAATTTAATATTACTTAAAAGTATTCAATAAAAATGTTCCTGCGTAATTATTGTAATGAGGAAAGAAATTAAGGAAGGATATTGTTACACTTCATTAAACGATCTCCTATATTTACCTTTCAAAGTCAGTAATTTCGTCTGTGTTTATCCAATATTGGGGATCCAATGTTTTTTAATAACGCTTCTGTCTTTAATTCGGTGCCAAAAGTATAGCTAAGAAAAGATAATGATAAGCCATAAGCCACGACAATATTTCAAGGCAATGTCACAACTCTGTTTGAATTTTTTACTATACCCTAAACTATACATGTACGGTGACTCTTGAAAGGCCATTAGGGCCATAAGAATTTAGACATTCCGAAAAGAAAACAACGACACATATACGGCACATTACGACATATAAAAGTACTTCAGCTTAATGTATGACTGGTCACATCACACGTATCACACGTAGGGGTGTTTATGAAACATTTCCCTTGTCGTTATTGAATGATATTTTCCAGACAGATGCGGGGGCGGACCGTGTTTGTTTATGTAAATGTGTCCACTGACATTATTATATTGACGGCAGAATGCCATGAGATATTAACGACATTCATTGATTCACCCTATGAATATGAAGTGTTATCTTGTTTACAGCCGCAATCACTGGAGGCGACTATTTTCACAACACGCCCACACGTGGGATATTCACGCGCGTTTAGCAAATCTCAAAGGAACGACCAAAATAAAAGCTTGGAAAATGTATTCTGCTCTATATAATTCATTAACATAGCATCGGTTAATAAATCTGTAGTCGCACTCGATAAAGATTAGATCATAAAGTCAATGATAGTCACGTTAAGAAATTATACTATGAATTCTGTCAAAAATCATTTATTTTCTATCAAAAAAGTTGTATTTGCAGTTGTTTTACGTAAAATTTATATAATTAATACAAGTATTGCCCATTATGATCAATGTACTTTTGCTATTTTAATAGAAGTTGAATGCCTCTGCTATAGAACTCCTGGGGACGGGAATCGATGAATTCTCTAAAGGCGTTCGATGCCTCATCAGAGTTGAACTTTTTCCCATGTAAAAAATAATCAAAGTTCCGAAAAATATAGAAATCAGTAGGGCAATGTCTGGCGTGTACCGTGGATGACGGAGAGTTTCCAGTGTAAGTTGCTGTAATTTTGAGACTGTCTGTCGTGAGGTGCGTGGACGAGCGTTATGGTGGTCCTGTGCCGCTATTATCCACTACAGCTTCTTGAGATCTGGAACAACAATTAATGCAGATGTGTACTGTGAAGAACTGCAAACGATGATGGACAAGCTTGCTACCAAATAACCGAGTCTGGTCAATCGCTCTAGTGGACTGTAAAATGCAGGATCGATCTCCACGTCAGATTACAGCTTTTAGAGATTGACCTAAAAATGAAGGAAAATATCTAAAGATCGTTGGAAACAATCTATATCAGAAATCTTATCTTATCATTTGTGATAATATTATCAACAGCTGGTGGCCAATGACATCGACGTAGTATATTTACGTAGGTATTATGGCTTACGTAGAAATAAAAGAACGATGCCGGGTGAAAGTCGTATTCGCTAAGTTCCGCTAATGAGCATACCTGAATAAGTAGGTACCTAAATACGTGATTGACCTGAAATGTATTTATAAGAGATTTGAAATTTATTGGGAGAGATTTGTTTACCAAAATAATAAAATTAGCTGTGCCCGCGGCTTCGCCCGCGTGGAGTATCAAAATATAAGTATCAGAATCATAAGTAGAATCCATGATTTCAGGCTTCGTAATTAGGGTCGGTTATACCCGATTATTACACTATGTTAAGTATCTTTTTTGTAAAAATATCAATTCATTTCATGATAAATAAACACTTTTAAGTTTGTTTTAAATGCATTTCACTGCAAAATCAAATATTTTTAATTTTGTATGAAAAACAAATGTAACAAATTTATATGGAAAATTAGGTAAAAGAAAATAAAATTTATTTTTTGCAAAACAAATTCATTACATTTTCTCGTGCATAAACTCAGAATCACGAATGGAGATTCATAGTTTCAAACTTCGGAAATTGATCGGTTACATTGGTGTACCTATACTTAATATTCTATTTTCATTTAAAAGATAAAACTGAAAATACTATGGATCTTGTAAAATAAAGTGTCCAAAAATGTATACAAAATCGGTTACGAAGTGAGCGAAGTGGCAAGCAAACGCTTGTAATAATATTATGATTGAACTAATGAATCTGTGAGCCGTACAATTCAACAAATGTACGGCTTACGTGTAATTTTCTCGACTTAAGGGTGTAGATTGTTGGCCTGAGATCTCGATTTCGAGCGACCGCAGCGCCAAAGTTTAATGTAACATCCGACGGGGCGGATGAATGACCTAGAGAGCGCGATTTTCAAAATGTTTTGCAACAAACGTTCCACGTTGAGAAATTGTTATTGAACTTGAATATTTACAGCATAACAATAACGTTGAATTTTTGGAAACTAGCTGTTGATTCTTTTTAATAGATTAATAAGAGTAGTTGAGACACAATTTTTATGTTTTTCTATCATTTGACATCTGACATTTTTGTATTCTACTTACCTAAAATTCCAACTATTTATTTATTTGTAATTTCACTACCAAAATTTATTCTAATTCGTAAAATATTCATTCAATAAAATAATTGCAAATTCAGTAGGAAGTGTGTTTATCTCTACGCAAGGAAATGTGCCTATTGCGTAAACTCAAATACTTACTTTTTGTTTACGATCACCTCGTCGATATCTAAAAAAAATCCTAGGGTTTTAAAAAAAATGTCAATAAATGAAACACAAGTATAAAAATGATTTATTTACTACACAATAACAAATATGAGTCGCCATTACTCGCTATCTCAAAAGCGTGCTAGGGTTGTACAAAAATTAGTAAATAATTCATTTATTTACTAATTTTAACAGAAGTTTGTAAATTATTAATATACTAATTAAAAGTATGTAATTAAACAATAACGAAATATGAGTTCAAAATTCTAATGCTTTTTCATTCGATTACGGATCAAGTTCTGATTTCTGCTAATTTGATGATAAAATCAATGGCTATCACAAAACCTATCAGAATGAAAACGTTACCAGCTGCCCGATTCACGTAAGTAATAAAAACCGTAGCGCAGTGACGTCACTTCGTTTTTTGCAAATTTAGCCCTTTTAACCGACTTAAAAAAAGGAGAATTCTCAATTCGCTGTATTTTTGAACCAATTTTTATGATTCTTTACACCAGGTAACTCAGAAATTGTATAGTAATTGAGCTATTGGAAGATTTATGACAATCCAAGACTAGATAAGTAAGTGCGTTTAAAACAGAAAACCAAAAGGCGATTTCTAAGTTCCTAAGTTAAAACGACTTTTGGACTGGCGTGTTTACGTGAATCGACTGGCTGGGTAGTTAAGTTATCTGTATCTTTCAAAACCATTAGGCGTTCTTCTCTTTCATAACACGTAAAGCTCTTTCTTTCCTCTCTTTCATAGCCTCTATGATACTGGGCGCGTCACGAATGGGCATGCTTCGTGACTGCCGAGGATCAACTAATTCTGGAAGTAGGCAATCGTAATAAAACCTAACTAATTTCATCTCCATTTTCTCCTCCCAAAATTTGTCGTCCTTTTCTATAATATAAACTTTCATAGGTACAGTAGCACCAAACCAGATGCCAAGCATGCAAACGTTTCTTTTAGTAATATGTACCTGTCCCTGAATTTGGAAATACCAGTTATGATTTTTATTTATGACATAACCCTTGGAAGCCTTGTCCTTAACCCAAAAGGTATGTTTGGCCATTGCTTCATCAAGAGTCATGCCAGCTAAAGAATGTGGGCACTTAATTTCAATTAAACCGTTTGCATAAATGCCATCTGGTGTAGTACCAAGAAATTCATATTGATCGTCGACGAACAAACCGCAACCTTGTATACTAATATTCTCTTGAATTTCTAACTGTTTAATTGCGGTTTCTTCGTTTTCGATACCGTACCGTACAGCAGGCAAACTGGAGATATTACTACCATAAACGATTTTACGAACAAGAACAGCACAACTTGTGCTCTCTCGTTTTTTACAAACTTCCCCGAACGATGATGAGGTTAGTAATTTTCTCCTTGTACTCATCCACTCAGAACTACTTCTTTGCAAATGGGTCGACCTTTCAAGCTCCTCTCTTTCAGCACAAGACAACTTTAAATCGGCTAAAAAAGATGACTTGGCTTTCTCATATAATTCTGGACTCAGATCAGGTTTTTCGCAGTTTGGTCCATAGTGAGCGTCTTTCGATACAGCGCTGTGGCTCTTTTTCAATCTTAATTTAGGTTTAGCAATTAAACGGATTCTACGATTACAATTTTCCACTTTCGCGATCAAAGGATTAGGACTAGATTTAAATATTACTTCATGAGTTTTACTATGAATCGATCCTGTATTAAAAGACACAACAGCAGCTGCGCATCGGCCCGCATAAGAACCACGGGAAGAATAATTTACACGCTTACCCCCTACTAATTTGGCAATCACTGCGTTAAAACTTTCAACTATATTACTTGTACAATTATGAATTAAACTTCTAGAATGATATGACAGTCTTTTACTTAAAATGTGTACCGCGTCCATTAATCCGCATCCAACAATTGCTGGAAGCAACCCAACAGGTTCTATTCGACGAGTATCAGGTCTACAGAAATACTCCTTGCAATATTGGTGATTACCAAATACGTGTTGTGGACCATTTAGGATATCTTCACTAAGATTTTTTATTTTTTCTTCGAGTGACTGATTTTGATCGCCCCAATATTTAATAGCGTATTTTACACCCGTTCTTAAACGCAAATACCTTTCTTTTAGGAATTTCCGCAATTCGCAAGGATACTTAGTGTCTTTCGACAGTTTCTCCAAGCTATTGCAGTAGTTTCGTAAAAGATGATTTTTGCATTCAATTTTCTCTACTGTTAAATTACCGTACGGTCGCGAATCTAATATTTTTTTATAAGTACTGGAATCGCCGTCTGCTACAAATTTATTATAAATTACACCGTGATCAACAATGGAACGTTTAAACCCCTCAACTATTATGGTCGATTCCATACCGGTAGATGATCCCGAATAATTCTTGAAACAACGGTGTTCCGAGGGCTGACTGTCGTTCTTTGCGGCTCGTGCACAAACTACGCAGTATTTATTTTTAACTCCAAAAAACAATACTTTATTAGTTTTAATGCCAATTATCGCAGCTGCGCCGGACAAGGCGGAAAAATTCTTACCATAAGATCTCTTGCTCCAACAACCGTCAACAGCAACAGATATTAATGGTGTACCATTTTTATCAACACTACCTATAGACACTGCGTACTCCGCTTCTTCCTTGACAGCTTCTGCCATGGAATGTGCTGCTGTCTTTTCCCACCAATCGCAAACCGTATTATTAATTTCATTGTATAATGAAGGTGACATGATTGGTAGGGCTACTGCGGCAGTTAATGTTTTTAACTGATAGTAGCTCCCACCAGATGATATGATACCAGATACAATTTGATGATTCACTTCCATTCTATCTTCTTTCTTTTCAATCAAACACACAGTAAATTTCATACTACACATACTACATTTCATGATGAGTTTTGAGTCCAGACCAACTTTTACTTCACCTATTATACTGAGGTAACTTAACTTACAATCCATTGGACCGTGGTCCCCTATGGCCTGAAGAGCTTTAAAAAAAAAAGAAACGTCTACAACTCTACGCCCAACTTCCATTTCATCCACCTTTCCCTCTTGGTCGTTTTCAATAACTAGTTCCTGTAAAGAAAGATAATGGCTTGATTTTTTTTATAAAAAATAATTAAAAATTTAAAAAAATGCAAAAGAATTAATACAATATTAGGTTCCTGATGAATAGAAATTATAATTTCTTTACGCATTAGGTATTGTTTTTTTATGACGTCACCTATTTGAACGTAAATTTTCTTTTGAGAAAGTAGGGGTTGGAAGTCACATTTTTTTTCTTTTGCATTTTTAGTGCCCATGTTTTTAGTTTAGCAATGATATTTATATATCAATAGATAGTGTATTTATTCCAGTTTAAAAAGTAATAAAGACTTTTTCGCTAACATTATCTATTGAGGTAATATTAAAATTTTTGTGAAAAAAGAGAAGTGTGACTTTTAACCCCGTGTCAGGGATGGTTGTCACAGTGACTGGGGTAGGTAGTCACATAATAAATTAAGGGGAGAATATAAAAAGAAATGCTTATTTAAATGAAATGAGTATTTAAATGAAAAATATAATCATAGTCAGTCACTAATCTGTTTGGACCCAACATTTTTTAATTAAAAATACCTAACGTAACGAAATTATAGTTAGTCAGTCTAAAAAATCAGTCTGAATATTCAGAATCGCAATTTTGGCAAATGTAATTTGGTAGCCCAGGTGTGCATGCTTCGTGAGCCCATAACTTGCAACCCTGGCACTGAATCCAGACTTCCCTAGACTTGCTAGCAGAGTATGGAGACAAGCAGATCAAGCAAAACTCTTCATCCTCTTTCTCGTCTTCGTCGTTGTCAACTGCTTTCTTTTTAATTTTCTTCCCTTTAGAAACCTTTTTCTTTTCCTTATTTTCACTCAACACACATTTCGATACTTTCTTCTTCTTCGCTTCTTGTTCCTTTTTTTTCTCTTCTAAATAGGACTTCTCCGGTGTATCTGTTAGAATTGCTGATTTACATTTTCTTCTATCAGCTCGCTGGGACTTGCGCGGAGAAACTTTTGGTAGAGGTTTCAAAACTTGCGGCGATACTATCAGAGAACTCCTTGAACCACTTAGACCAGGACTAGTGATCGCCATAGGTTCCTTTGTAACTTGATGCTGCAGCGATAGCTTTGGCATTGGACCTGTGAAATCTTGTAGTGTCATTGCATGAACATTAAGGCCGGGGTTATCATTTTGAGCCAATACGGGGTCATCAAATTTAAATCATATGGAGTCATTGCAGGTTCATTAGGGCCAGTGTTATGATCTTCAGGCATTGTACAACGATTGAGGTCAGAGTTTTCGTTTTGATTCTCTGCGGCATTGTGTACAATCTCGTCATCAGGAACCGTAATTAATGGTCTATCTGTGACAGACGACGGCAGGAAATCGTAGTCCTGAAATATGTCCCGATTAAATGGACAAATCCCACAGATTTTAAACCCTGTGAGTATATTGGATGGAGTTGCTGCCAATGGAAAAGCATGTGCAATTATTCCTGGTATTTCGTATATCGCCATTTGTTGTCCTGGATGATTTACCATCCATTGATCCATTGCGTTGTTAATGTATTTTTTTAAAGGTCCATAAACCGACCTGTCCAACGGTTGCAGGCGGTGAGTACAGTGTGATGGGAAAGATAGCATTATTATGCCATTTTCCTTCGCAAAATTTAGTCCTTCAATGGATAGGTGAGAGCTGTGATTGTCTAACAGCAAGACATGGTTTTTCCTTAGTTGATTTCATGTGGTTATGAAAATGTTTCAGGAAAGCGACAAATAGCTCTTCTGTCATCCAACCCGAAGGATTACTTCCTCCTTTGCAGCCAATTGGCCCATCTCTGATGAAATGGTCTTTGAAATGCACCCGCAGAAAAACGAAGAATGGTGGAACTAAATTGCCACCTCCCGAAACAGCAGCAGCTAGGGTGACTAGTGTGCCTCTCTCGGCTGAGGTAATAGCACCAACTTGCTTAAATCCTTTTCTAGCAACAACTTTGTTCGGTTTTTGCACCGTAGTCACCCCAGTTTCGTCCATGTTCCATATGTCGTGTGGTTGAATACTATATCGTTTAATTACCGATTCAAGGTTTTCAAAAAAACTTTTGACATTGTGTGGATTGAAACTGGTGGCTCGAGCCAAACTGGTGGCTTCAGGTGTTCTAATGGACAGTGAAGGGTGTCTCTTCAAAAATGACGTAATCCAATCGGAGCCAGCTAACTTGTTCGATTCCCAAGACTTTGGAACTTTCAAGTTATTGGAAATAGCAAGCTCGAACGCTATTTTCCCAATATCCTTGGGAGACAACCCGAAATAAATTGAAGCCAGAAGTATGTATTTTTCCAATTCTACTTCCTGTTCATCGGTAAAAATCTGTCGATTCCTTTGGTAGCCTATTTTTGTAGATGGTGTTAATACGGCCGTGTTGCTTATCTCTTCGGTAGTAATTTTTTTACAATATCTTGTTAAAGTGCGATAATTAATTTCATAATCCTTCGCGACAGACCTTACAGATTTGCCATGGTTTTTCACTTCTCTTGCAGCACGCAGCATCAATGCTGGTGAAACAAGCCCTCGAGCAGACTTTCTACTGTGATGCCGTGGCATTTTTATGACTAGCTCTGAAACAAACAAACGTTTATGTAGCAAAACCGTAAAAAGCCAACAAAAAAGGCAGCACAAATGTATGGTGCTGGTTGTCACATGTGACCACCAGCCCCCGTCAACCTGAGACAACCTGCCCCAATACACGTTTTAGAAAATAACGTCCCAAAATAAATTTAAATCAATGTTTATTTAAAAATCCATATAACGATATCATGAAACACATATTTAACATCATAAATACACTAAAAGGTATTATACTATGCCAAATTTAAGTATACTTACGAGACTCGACACAGATGCACAAAAAATTACTTTCGCCGTGCGAAAAAAATGAACGGACGTATCTAGGACACGGCATTTCAGAGCGGACTGAAGTGAAGTATGGAGGGAGGTGTTGCTCTCGCGCTCCTTCGATGCCGATCAATGAACTCATTCTTTCGTTCAATTTTCTGTTATGGCCGCTGTGACAACCAACCCGTGAGACAACCATACCCGGTCTCCCCTAATTGAGAAGTATTTCGGTACTAAGGTGTTTGTCTCTCGATGAAAATAATAAATATTGCAAGAAAAATCTATAGGTAGGTATTGAGATTTTGTCTTCGCCCATCACTAACTAAGTAGTTTGTTTATTTATGTAACAAGTCTACAAGAATTACGTATAACAACTTACCTCTATACAGCGCGTAGCATTGTTGCTCAGAGTCTCGGCCCCAAGGTTTTCTTTATTTTCAATACTGGAAATATTATTCATCAATATTATCCACTTTTTATTTATTTTGTACAACCCTAAGCCAGACGCTAGGCGCCTCGCGTCTGTTTGGCGGTATAGGTATGTCGACAAAGTTGCGCTGTCGCCTACCTACTTCCACAATTTGATATTTAGACAATACTAGCCGACCCGGCGAACTCCGTATCGCCTTTTTTTTTTTTTTAAATCCTATTATTTTGATATTACATACAGATACTTCAATTTTATTTATCAGTATAGATATAGATAATACAAACCAATATTTACATGTTATTGTAGGTATATGTCTGAATCGGGCGATCTAAATCATATGACATATTGTATTAGCTTTGTAATGTACCCTGTTCAAATGCGATAATAAATAAGTAGGGAGGAACTTACATTTTATTCCGAGATCTTTTGGCTTTCATATTTTTATAATGCGTACAAAACTTTCTTTTCCCTGGCATGCCACTCAAATTCAATCAGTCCTGCGAAAAAAATAGCCTATGTTACTCAGTGATAATGTAGCTTTCGAATGATAAAAGAATTATTAAAATCAGTCCAGTACTTTTTGAGTTTATTCGTTACATACAAAAATCCAAATCTTTCCTCTTTATAATACCTATTAGTGTAGATATTGTACTTTTTACGATTTATATCTAGTTCCATCATGGTTTTCTTTCAGACATTCATTATATCGATACTTACTACTAACTGAAAATAAATTAATTATAAAAATGTTATACTTACAGTTTTTTACAAAAAACACAAATTCACAATACGTAATTCTGCTGTCTGCAGCCGACAAGCGTGGTGTCGCGTTCACTTACAGAAAGGAACTGCCGCTGCAGACCACCGAGATTGCACGAATGAAACGAACGTTTTATCCCATACATTTGTGTATGAAAAATTTACCTTAAAATATATCTAGATTTTAGGGCTTTAAAAGAGGAAGTCTTTGTTTGTAAAGGTATAAAAAGAAGTATACAGCTATACTTATTGGTTTCTTCAGTGTTCAAAAAGTGTTTCTTTTTATCAATTTGTGTTGATTTATGGGGTTAAATCTGAAAAATACGAAGTCATGTTTTTGCATTTTTACTCAATTTTGTGCGTTTGTTGACGTTTATTATATAACAACTATTAGGTTTAAGAGTTTAATATAAGCATGAACATACTTATTGGTCTTTGATTGTAATATATACAAATTATCATTGATATCAATCATATGTAAATAGGTTAAATATGAAAAATCGTAACACTCTTTTCGGTGATTTTCACGATCTACACCCTTAAGGAACAAAACATTTTGTTGTCAAGTGTAAATTTAACCACAAAGATATAATTTACTCGTACACGATAAATACATACATCGTAAATTTCAAAGCAGTGTGCGTCGCCGACGCTCGAGCCGCATTAAATCTTTTATATTTTCACACAATACGCCACTGAATGTACAGTCATTAACATAAATCGATTAAACTCCTTAAGTTAGAGAATAAAAAAAATCGGGAGCATGTATATCCTAAAATCCGCACCGGACCTACATGGATTATGGTCCGACATCCCTACAATTACTGTAGTGATGTAATAGGAAAGACCATTCTTACCATCACGTGGACTGTCTTCTCGCCTCTCACCTTCATTCTATATAACAAAACCTTCCTAAATACTCTGTCTACTGTACATTTTCACGCATACATTCTAAACATTTTCGCAAACATTTTTAAAGCAACAAGGGAGTACGTGACGAATTATGAAATACATATTCTGTATCTCAATTCGGTAAGCCGTCATATCGGGCATTGATAAGTCTGCCAAATCCGTCTTTACGATACTACAAAAGCATTTGTTAGTATGTACGTTTATAATTATTATTTAAAACAATATTTTATGACACAATCAAAATTTTCGGCATCAAACAAAATTGTTAAATTAAATCACGAATCACTAAACTATTTGTTTCACGAATCACTTATCTATGTAACTACTTTAAAATAAAATACATATTAGTTCATCCAGACAAGTGCTGATACGTCTGTGACCCGTTGGATACCATTCTGCATAAATGATCGAAGAGATAAAAATGAAATTTTACAGAAAAGAAGATTTTGTATTTACGTTTGCTTACTAGATTAGTTTACAATGTGTATAATGTTAATTTTAACTTTTGTTTTTCTGTATATACCAGATTATACCACTTATTGATTTGCATTAGTTACGTGTGGTTATCGTTTCATTTTCTGTGTGTGTAAGTAAAGCTTTGTTATGAAATCCAAAAGAAATAAAATCCACTGTTACACTGACTCCTACTCGTTTTATTTACTGAACCAAGATCATCCTTGGGGACCATTTTGTTTTCTGTACACAAGGCGCTTGCTAAAATATCATGTAAAATTTAAGTAATAATTTAAAAATCTATTAAGCCTTGTTGATTACACTAAATTGAGACAAACTGGACTAGTTATGCATAATTGTGGGATACAATCAATACCGAACCTGACGTTAATGTCAATGAAACCAAAACTGAAGTTGACGTCAATGTCAATGAATCGAAACCGAGCTTAATGGCAATATCAATGAAATCAAAAATTGACGTCAATGCAAAACTGAATTTTTGTGTTATCAGAAAGATTCGTTCTTCAAGATATTCTGTATGTTGAAAGTGACAGATGGCATGCGGTCCACGTGATGGTAAGTGGCTACCGCCGCCCATGAACACCTGTAAAACCTGTGGGTGCGCTGCTGGCCTTGCAAAATCCTATTCACAGCATTCTTGAAGAACCTGATGTCGTAGCACGCTACCATAATCATCCCTTTTAGTATCCACTGTTGGACATGTCTTGTGTTTAAGGTATATATGTATCTTCAAACGCCACGCTCGCTAGCCAAGCAAGTGAACAAGTTTACTTTTTTGGAGCTGGTGTAGTTCCTCGGGGTTTGTGGTAGCGGCTTCGTTATTCCTTAGTCGCCTTTTATGACACCCATGGGGTCGCGGGAAGGGACGCGGTGGTGCTGTTCTAAAATCTGCTGACACCACTCGACACAACACTGTTTTAATTAATGTTAGTAATTAACATTGTAACATTGAAATTAAGCAAGTAAGTAAATATTTTTTATAGTACACCACAAATAAAAATATATAAAACAGTACCTATGCAAAAACACGATCTTTTCCGGACAACCTTCGGGTTAGAGAAATCATTAAAATGAATGGTTAGGTAGGTTTTGGAAGCATGACCCAAAGGTCATGGGTTATTAGGAGTATTATTATTAGTTATTTATTAATATTATTAATCATTAGTTATTGTGGGTTATCATGGCTCAAGACCCATTGTAATTAGCTTTACTCTTGAAAATTGCATCAAAATTTACATCAAGTATCACACAACACTGGTATTATAGAAACCTAAGCAAAACACTTATTACGTCACAAACTAAGTTATGAACTATGAGGAAAACACAAGTAGAGGGCTCTGAGCGTAAGGCAAGCCGCCGACTATAATAGCGTTGGCATTTATTAATGTTAGTCTTCTTTATACTTAAGTCACAAACACGATAATGATCACATGTTTTGTATCCGGTTCTATTTGGGAAAACCCTTGTTTGTAGCACGTGACTCTGATATTACGACATTAAATAATAATAATAATTATAATGAGCATTTAGTTCCCCCATAACCCATATCGGAAACATAGAAGGTATAAAAATAGAATTAGAATATAAATATATAGAATATAGGTAGATATAAAAATACTTAGAATTAAAACTGAGTGCATAAGAAATGCCTAAATGTACACTAGTCTGACTTAACAAATTTTGCTGTTCTCAGTCCTATGCAGATACAACCTATGTCTGGCAAAGGGATTTGTGACATCATCGGTGATTGCCTTTAATATCCCATTATTACTACTGCGTTCTATCGTTCTATCGACCCCAAAAGGATGTCGTCCTTGTTCTTAGGATGGAGCAAAAGTCAGGCATCCTCACGTCCTCTAACATGCCCTTAGGGCTGCAATACCACGGGTTTTTCATAAGGATACGAAACGCATCATTGTAGATAGATGGAACAGAAGAGAATACAATTTCTTAGCATATGTGTATATGCTCTTTGATAAAATCCGTAATGAAGAAATTCGACGAAGAACTAATGTTGCCGACACAGCTCCAAGAATCAGCAAGCTGAAGTGGCAGTGGGCGGGCCATATATACCGCAGGACCGATAACCGATGGAGGGGGCGAGTTCTCGAATGGAGACCGCGCACCGGGAAACGTAACGTGGGACGCCCTGCGGCCACGTGGACAAACGACTCGAAGAAAGACGCCGGTAGTGGCTGGATACGAAGAGCTAAAGACCATGTTTGGTGGCGGTCCTTGGGAATGGCCTATATCCGACAGTGGAGAGATACAGGCTAATGGTATGGTATAATATGGTGTATCATATACTTAGCTGCGATTCTATAAATATACATATACAAAGATATATTATATGTGCGGTCCTAAATAGACTATGATTGGTATTTCAAAATTGAGCATTTATTAAATGGATATTTCTTATATTTTCCTGAATTTTGTAATTGATATTAATGTAATAATTTCTCCTAAAACACTGCAGATCACCTAAAAACGAAATACTGAAAAAAAATCTCTCGCAGAATTTATGTTTTGAAGGAAACCTAATATTAAAATAATAATAAAATATAAATCTCTCCAAAATCTCTTTACCAGTAAGGAAACGCGAGCGTCTTGCATTAATCTTCATTTTATGCGAGGTTAAAGTGTAAGATGCTAATAAAATTGTACTGGCCTGAGGTCGAAATTCATCAAATGCGAGTATCAAATGTCTGTGTGTTATATTGCGCTATCATAGATTAAATAGATAAACTCCTTTTAAGAGAAACAGAAAAGGTTGTCAATGTTAAATGTGTAAGTACCTACTGCAGATTAATGAATACACTGCAGTAGGTGTAAGTACCTACTGCAGATTAATGAGTGAACTGAGCTATTTGACGTTATGCTAAGTGGACCTTCCGCCATTAAACGATTTCAAGACAAAATCCGTATTCTTTATCTTAAGATCATTGATCACAATTTGTTTTCTTTTTCGAGCTTAATCACTAATGTAACTAACTATATCGCCTTATTATTACAATAATAAAATTATAAATTTTTATCTATATTAATATTTGAAAGATATTATTAAATATTTACAATTATTACGGTTAGCCAACTTTATTTTATCGCAAATAATATTATATCTATGCAATATAATCGAGTGCAGGAGACATAAAAAATGATAAACTTCGGAACCAAGTTATACTGAATAGATTTATACTATATTTTTTTGTTGTTGTATTTCCAAAGTAAATTACTAAAAAGTTTACTCTTTGAAAATTACTGCTAATGTTTTTTTCTATATTACTCAGGTTTTTCAATGAGTTATGTCGTATGCTCATATTCTACTTTATTGTTTCAACAGTCCTTGTCAAAAAATACATTTGCCCATAAACTCAAATCACTTCTTCCCATTTTTCATTGGGAATTAAATCTAGTTCCTCCTCAAACGTTCCTTTCAACTGCTCCTCTGTTTAGAATTTGCGGCCCTTTAACTGTACATTTTCACCGAAACAAACTTAAGTCACAGGGCGCGAGATCGGGACTGTAGAGAGGATGTTTTAAAACTTTAATTTCGGTTGCCGTCATAACAATATTTATATGCGGCACTTAGTCTTATTCCACACCAATATACACAAGTACAAGTACAAGGTGTACAAGTATGAAATGCGGATTTGAGACGGACGAAGATTGGACTGATTGATAGATTGGAGATTGGACGAAGACGATTCACAAACACAAAAACAACTCGCAGAGCAATTGAAAGTTAGTCAACAAGCTGTTTCCAATCGCCTACGAGAGGTGGGAAAGATTCAGAAGGTCGGCAGATGGGTACCACATGAGTTGAACGAGAGGCAAATGGAGAGGCGCAAAAACACATGTGAAATTTTGCTCGAACGATACAAAAGAAAGTCGTTCTTGCATCGTATCGTTACTGGGGATGAAAAGTGGATATATTTTGAGAATCTCAAGCGCAAAAAATCATGTGTAGACCCAGGCGCACCATCCACACCGACCGCAAGACCGAATCGCTTTGGCAGGAAGACGATGCTCTGTGTTTGGTGGGACCAGAAGGGTGTGATTTATTATGAGTTATTAAAGCCTGGTGAAACGGTTAATACCAAACGCTACCAACAACAATTGATTGATTTGAACCGTCGAACTACTCGAAAAACGACCAGAATATCGAAAAAGGCAACACAAGGTCATTTTTCTCCATGACAATGCTCCATCACATACGGCAAAACTCGTTCGCGGCACGTTGGAAACACTCAGCTGGGAAGTGCTACCCCATGCGGCTTACTCACCAGACTTGGCTCCTTCCGACTACCACTTGTTTGCTTCGATGGGTCACACACTTGCTGAGCAGCGCTTTGGTTCGTATGAAGATGTGAAAAAATGGCTCGATGAATGGTTCGATGCAAAGGGGGAAGATTTTTACTGGCGTGGTATCCACAAATTACCCGAAAGATGGGAAAAATGTGTAACTAGCAATGGAACATACTTTGAATAAACCACTTTTTATCATTCTTCCGAATTTTCAACTAGAATTTGGAAAAAAAAGCCGCATAATACGTAGGTACTTATGACTTTGCACTTACCCACGCATACACACCTTCACACACACGCACGTGCACTCTTACACACACACACATCACACCTCGGCATCATCTTATATTTAAATTTTGTATTTTTATCTTTATGATAATGTAGTAATAATAATAATTATATATAACGATGTAACTTGTTATGGAAGAGCGTGATCCCCTGGTGTACCTGGACACAGGTATTTCTTATACTTGAAAGGAGACCCCCACCACGTGTATAAAATTGTGTCATTATATTAACGAAATAAAAATGTATTATTATTCAGTATAAATGGATTCCGAAGTAAAAACCCAATTGCACTCGACTAATACGAGTATGTACTAAAAATGTAGTTATCTCTTTAATTCTGCTTTATAAATATCTAATAATAATTGAGAAGTCAAAACAAGATTACAGAATTTTCACTTGTATTTTTTTATAATCACATCACACATGGAACCATCCATTGCATTTCAATGGGAGTTGTAATTTTTATTATGTAGCTTGATATCCAATGCGGTGTGAGCACGGATCCTGACATTTATTTTTATAAAATTTAATATAAAATAGTTTTGTTTTCAATTAATTTAAGTTACCTACTAAAGTACATACACATGTGTCAAGGTTTGAATGCATTTGTAAGAAATCGAAAGGGTACAGTTTTAGTACGCGTCCGGAACGTAGTCATAAAATGCTCGCCACTTGTAGACGCCGCTCTGGAGCAACACTAAGTTACGGAAGCAATGTTTTGTATAACTTATACAGTATAAGTATGTTTTTTTGGTAGTTCGCGGGCTCACGGGCTCAACAGAAAGCGGGGATTGAAAAGAAACTACAACTTTGGATGAGCTTCTTTACATTGAAGGAGGGTCCCATCCTATAAATTTGCCACGGGCCTCAGCGGTATAGGTACGCCACTGATTAGGCGTGCTCATTCGCTGTCTAGTTTAAAAGGCAAGTTAGAAATCATAACTCTATTAGTTAGTTCCTTTGGTTTTCTATTTTTGAAGCATGGCGGCAGGTGACTTTCATTAAGCTTTGAACTATGAACAAACACCAATGTCATAGGTAAAATACTGTAATATAAAATCTGAAGGTGATATAAATAAATATCTATAACAGATAGGAAGTAAAGGAAATATTGAGCTCAAAAATCTTATAACACAAAGACAGAAGTCATATGACTGCTATCTACTCTTTTCTTCGTCCTACATATAAAACATTTTTTTATTAATACCTATGGTTTAACGAATTTAGTTCAAATGTATTTGGTTTAAGGGGTTTAGTTCAATTCTTACATGCTTTCTTTCTCGCGCTGTACAAATAAATAGGTTATGAGAGAGAACAAAACATTTCATTAGCAATCGATAGAACCCAAAGATGGTAGTAAGCCGCGTATGAAATTTTAACAAGTATGATATCATGGGCTTAAAAGGAAAAGTTCGTGAGGAAACTACATTTTAAGACGCTTTTACACTCTCAGAAAACGTATGACAAAAATACAAAACACGGAATTCTTGCAATGGCGCAATTAGCACATTCTGCCAGTGTCAAGTTTTCTTCTCAATAAACTATTTTAAAGTCTAAAACGTATCCTGCCAATGTCCAGTCCCGTCGAAATAAGTCAAGAATCGCTCATTAAAGTGATAGTAGGTTTACTGAAGACAGAAGAGAACTCCTTGGAAGCACACGAAATACGCTTTTATTTGAGTATCACAAACATTATGCACAAAAACACTTTGAAGTTTAATGTAATATCACTATTAAATCACAAAATGCACAATACACATTGTTTATGGTAATCAAACAAAAACTCAACTTCACTTCTCGAGTTCCCACCAAAAAGTCTCTTGTTCTTGTTATCGGGCTCTTTTTTACAAATAATCCATTAGAGCGATCTTTTTGTGTGAGAGCCTTTCCTCAAACATGATATCTACGAGCACCTTCAGCTGTTTCCAGAATTCGAATAGTTTTTCTAAATAGTTTGTAGAAACCACCCGGGGTTTCTACAAACTAAAGTGGAAATTCGACTACTGCATGGCCTGACTGGTGGGTAATTTATAAATACATTTTTCGTACTTGAAGCGCGGAATAAATCAGATCTAAACGAACAGAACAAGCCTGAGTCGATGAAAGAATCGTCCGCAAAGTCATGGATGGTATAATGTACGTAGCAGGTACAACACTCATATTTTGCTACATTCCATTACACTCCTACTTTCCATTGCATCCATACCCATCAAGAAGAGAGTAGCGAGAAAAAGAGGAGGCTTCAGAACTTATAAATCTGTAAACCTATAAAAGAATTGAGTAAATCAGGGGTGCTCAAACTTGAACTGCTGGCGATCTACCTCAATATTGTTAGACTACGATCGATCGACTCTGAGAGGTTGCAAGTATGTGTGATGCAGGATTGTCGTCTAGGTAGGGTGTATCGTAGCATAGATATTAGTTTTCCGCACAATATGCATTTTTTTAGTCAAGGTAAGTGTAAGTCTGCTCTAAAATGTCAATGAAAAAACTCATAATTATTCAAAATTACAAGTTTATTGGTTCTTACAAAACAAACGAGTTCTAGTGTCTAAACTTAACTAAAGAGTGACTTTGGATGATGAAGCGTGGCACTGCATGTCCTCAGCATACTTTTCATAAGATGGTACGTAATTACCGAGTGCTAATCGCAAGCATGATGTCATATGTTCGTCAGTTAGTCGATTGCGATATTTTGACTTAATTATCTTCATTTCAGAAAATGCAGACTCGCACAAGTAAGTTGATCCAAACATTGCCGTCAGCTGAAGGACGATTTGCCTTAGATTCGGATATTTATCTTCAAATATAAAACACCAGAATTTTGTATCAGATGTTGTGGCTTTGAGATGTATATCTGATATAATCTGCACTAACTCATTTTCGACAGAAAATGAGTCCATGTTAAACTGACTTGCTATTTCAGTAGCTAATTCCTCAATGTTTTTACACGAAAAAGGATAACTCATAAATGATGCGATATTTGCCAATTTACTGAAATCATAAAAACGTATTTCGAATTGGCCCAAAATATTTGATAATTCTGCCTCATAAATATCATAATTCAATTGAAGAATCCTTGCTTTCAAAGACAGAAAATGTTTCAGATCCTTTCTTTTCAGTTGATCTATCATAAGTTGCAATTTACTTTTGAATGCGTTTATCGCGCTAATCATCTCAATAATAGTTTTTCCTTTACCTTGAAGCTCCAAGTTAATGGTGTTTAAATGCATTGTGATGTCTGTCAAAAATGCCAAATCAGTCAGCCATTTTCCGTTTTTCAGCATCTGAGTGTCATCACCTCTTTCGTCCAGAAAAGCTGTTATTTCGGGCAATAATTCTTGAAACCTTTCTAGGAATTTTCCGCGAGTCAACCACCTGACGTCCGTGTGAAGAACTAAATCAGTGTGTTCACTATCTTCAGACTCACTATCTTCCAACTGCAATTTAAAGAGCCGTCGTTGCAAGCTATATGCACGGATGGAATTCACAATTTTTATTGCAATGCCCATAATCTCCTCCATGTTTAGAACTTTTGAACACAAAACTTATTGATGTATAATGCAATGGAAGGAGAAAAATGAAGGGAAATCGTCATTTGGTCGACACAATGCCACAAAACCGTTTTTGTTTCCAGTCATTGCTGGTGCTCCGTCGGTTGTAATGTACACTAGTTTATATATTGGCAGCTTGTAGTTTGTTCCAAAATTGAAGAAAACGTCATATATATCTTCGCCACGGATTTTTCCATTCAGAGGAATCATTGTCAAAAACTCTTCCTTAGCCGACATGTCATTGAATACCATTCGAATAAAAATACACAGCTGGGCAGTGTCTGTCATATCGGTGGATTCATCGAACTGTAAAGAAAAGTATGTACATTTCATGATATCATGTTTTAGTTTATCTGCCATGTCCTGACTCATGACTTCAACACGCCTTGTGACAGTCGGACGAGATAACTGAAGTTCTCTAATAGCAGACATAATCTCTGTTTTATTTTTAAAATCTCCAAATAAAGTCTCACCCGCTTTAATAAATGCTTCCTTCACAACCGATCCATCTTCAAATGGTTTCCTGTGTTTCACCAATATATGAGATATTTTAAATGACGCGATCGTTGCAGCTTTTGATTGTTTGGCTGGTCTTGTGAACATGGTTTGTTCTTTTTTCAAACAAGTTATCAAATCACGTACTGTTCGTTTTCTTGATTCACTCTGTGACGGAAAATCCTTTTCATAGTTTTTATGAACCGTTTTATGATGCCTCTCTAAGTTCCACGCTTAGGTATTGCAACTGACACACATCAAATGAGACAAATGCACTTATCCTTTACCATACAAAAGAAAAATTCTTTCTCCCAATCGTTATTAAAATGATACGTTTTACTTTTCTTCGCCGCACTCATTTTGTACTATTTATTAATAAACTTTGTATCGACGAATCGCCTTCAAGTTACAACTCAGACTGACTCCTATTCCTGCAGGCGCAACATTTATATCGGCGCAAACGAAGTCTCGAATGTTCCCGCCAAACACGCCGCTCGAAGTTTCTAGAAAAATCGGCGGGAATCAAAAACGCGGCTTCTCTTTGACAAGTACCGCGCGTTCCTTTGGTAAAGCCGCCTTTTGCCGCTAGTAGGGGGTTATTACGATAAAAGAAAGTGATGAAGGGGTTATTCTGGCCTAATTGTGGATCGAATAAATTTTAGTTGTTTATTCATTACATTTTGTTTTAATTACCTACCTACTAAAACAAAATCTGTGAATAGTTCTACATCGGATATTTTTTCTCTAGATCGACTCAAAAAGCACTCGCGATCGACTTGTCGATCGCGATCGACCGTTTGAGCACCCCTGGTGTAAAGTGTTTAATACCGTTTAATTGTGTAAAGTGTTTAAACCACATAAAATACCAGCCTGTACCGTTTTTAATACCGTGAGATAAAAGCGCCTTTGTTTTTCCTTCTTTTTTCGTATGAACCACACATTGAGCTTTTCATAAAACCTTAAAGCGATAGTAATACGGTCTTAAATCCAGTGGTTCTATATGCATCCGCTTTTAGATATAACTGGGTCGTCCGGACATCACTGTGAGTTTGTTTTACATGGGTACTTTTTATTTGTTCATTTCTACGGAAACATGCCTTCCCTTCTCCTTTTATCCTTGGGCGTATCGATTTATACAAATTTATTTTAATGTGGTTGTTTTGATCCTTTCCGGCTCATTGTTTTACTGAGGCTGTGAATGTTACTGCGAATTTCCGAATTACCAGTTCATTTGGAAGTTGATAATCATAAATATCGCCGGTGAATTTATCGTTATATTTTGTTTATTAACTTAGATGTTACATCCCATAGTAAAGTCCTTTGGAACGTGGAGACTGGGCAATGTAACATAATCTGTGATGTGATTTCACTGCTAAATTACGCTCACTATATGCATGATCTATGTAGAGAATATCACCGTACTTAGCTTAAATACACTTAAAGATTAAAAAATACACTTAAAGGCATGTTCAGTCGGCAATATCTTAATATAACCAAAACTATTGATTAAAAGTTCACCTGTTAAATACTGTATCTTATAACGTCCTATTATGGACTTATATTAAATATTTTTTTCAGTATCCACCAAACATCAATCACCAAGTTGCAAGAGCTATCAGTGCATGACAGAAATCTACATGAACTACAAATGAAAGAATTTCTGTCATTTATGGTCTAGCTCGGTTTATTTTAACATTCATCCGTCGAAATTCGTCATTCGCCATTCTTCGGACATTCACGGTAACATATATTTACATAAGTTATAAGCAAAAGCCAGATTGCTTTTGAATTCACCATCAATCACTCATGGATTAGTGACTCTCGTCTTCCCTGTTAGATGAGAGTACTCGTATATCTTATGTACGTTTCTGATTAAAGTTACCAGAAATCAGTAGAAATTCACCAATAGAATGCAATTGCTGGAAGATCTCTAGGATACCTACCGATCTTTGGGAGGTATTGCGAATCAATAAAAAAAAACCTTCTAGAAACGACTGATTTTGTTTCTGGTTTCAATTATTCCTTATTCCCTTATTTCCTTATATTTCCTTATTTCCTTATATATTAAAGCTCGATTATCACTGACTGACTGACTGACATAATTGTTCTCCCAGTTCCCACCACCAGAGTGAGAAACTTTGAATGAGAAAATGGACCCTCGGGGTGGGTGAGCATCAGAAAAATCCGACTTCTTCGAGTTGTCCAAACCCGATGAAAAATTCAAACGGCCCCGCCAAACGGTAACAGCTGCGCGGGGGGTGCTCGACCGAATGTCATAGGGAACCGCCGGCAGATGCCAGAGCGCGTCGCGAAAATTTGAATTTCGAACGTCCAGCGTCGCCTCCATACAAAATAAAATCGCTCGTAGCTCGGAAACGGTAAGAGGTAAGCGGGAGGTGCTCGACCAAATGTCATTCGGGTCAGTCGTGGTCAAAAATTTTTTTCAAATAGTATCAAATTTGTGCGAAGCAGGATCGGATCGGATCTCATATAAAAACTAAAGCACGCCCTACACCTTCCGATCCTCTCCGATCCGATTCTAATCCTAAATCGGATGCGTTCTCTCCACACTTTCCGATCAGTATTGCGATTTATTAGACACGAAATAGCGGAAAGGTAGTGCAGACGCGTCTGTGCTCGATTTCGCTCGCTTGAGTGACTTTTTTATACTTTACTTTATAGATTTTAATTTTATACTTTATAGAGATACTTTATTACTTTAATGCATATTTATTGCATAAACTTGGATAACGCGTTCGGATATTTCCGGATTAGTCGATGGCCAATGTTTTCGTAATGTATCAGCAATAAAGTGTGCAATAAAGTATCTCGCAATAAAATATGCAATTAGAGGTACGGTAATACATAAACGCGAATGACGCGTTCCATAATTTCCGGATCAGCCGATGGCCAAAGTTTTCGTTATGTATCTGTACTTAAATTTCAAATTTGACTTTTTGATGAATCCCTCTTCTTTTGCTTCACCCTCCTAGAAGTTGCCAACCATGTTTCTTTGCTAAGAACATATGATGTATCAATTAGTCGATTCCCATATAGGTGATTCCGTGCCTAGATAAGAAATATCTTTTAGGAGAGAAAGCATAGAAAATGGACGTTTTCGTTATTATTGGTCTGATTTCTCATCATGCCAGTGAAAGATTGGTTCGCGTGGGCACGGTAGCAACACACTCTGTTATCAGATCACGTAGACGCCACATCAAGTAGATCGCTGATAACGTGGCGCGCGTACACCGACCAAATCTCGTGTTTCCGCTACATGTCTGACGTAAGTTCATTTATACACGTATAGATACATAGACCGTATTAATAATAAAACAGAGTAATTGTAACGATTTAAACCTAATTGATTTGTAAAAAAAAAATCATCTTGTGACCATGGTGAAAACCAGGGGAAATATAAATGTGTATAAAACGAGAAATAATAATAATTATTTTCTTTTAAAAATGTATAACAAAAATATATTTATTTGTTAACTCTTTTTACACTACGAGTATATTGTGCAGAGGCGGACTTAACGCATTAATAAGGCATTCTCTACCAGTCGACTATTGGTAGATAATTTTTAAGCATCCACATGCTTGATATAAAAGTCTCTGTTTGTTAATAAAAGATTTGGGGAAACCATTTTTATTGCAAAATTCTAAACTAGAAAAGAATAATTCTAAAACAAAAATAAATTTGACATAATCTTATCTCCACTAAAATATACTCGTAACATGAACAATTTCTAAATTAACTACAGGATAACATATTTTATGAACTGTTTGATCTCAGAACGATTCGTTTACCATTACCTATGTAGTGTGTATCTGCAAAATTTAAGAATTTCTAACATAAAACCGGACACAAACAAAATAGTTTAATTTTACGCAAACAGAAATATACGCGTAAAAACACCTCAGAAATGCTCAGAACATTATAACATTGACCTTAGCTGGCAACAGGCATGTAAGAGGTTGAGGCGTACCTCATTACAAAACATTAGAATGTCCAGTGGATTGCGAGCGGCTGCAAATTGTCATTAACATTCGATAAATGGAGTCAAGGCGAGCGTTCGTCGGATGAGCGTTGCGAATGACCACTACCGCAAGCTATGGAAATAAAATAAAAATCTAGAGTATAAAATCCGCACTGGGCCCGCGAGCAGGATTACGGCCCAAACTCTAGACTAGACGTAGGTCATTTCATTTTGAAAGAACTAAACGAATTCCTTCAGCACACTGACCTAATAATGTTTTTATTCATTTCACCGTAATAATTATTGAACTCGGACAAAAGAAATCGCGATAGCGAATACAATGAACGAACGATGAAGTATTCTTTCTATGATTGACACTTCGGTCTCGACTCTCGTTACAAACGAACTTAACGAATTTTTGAGGTCTACTAACTTTAGTACAAAATTCAGTACTTACTGACTGTATTGAAATAAGCAACATACCGAACAAAGTGAATTTCTTCCCCTTTTTTAGTCTTATCAGTGAATCATATCAGTGAGCTATGATTACTATACATAGGATTATATGCACTATCAAAGTGCCAAAATATGCACGAAAATGATCTAAATACGCATTATATAGTATGCACTATCAGAAAAGAAACAAATTGGTTTTTCATTGAACTGACATAAATTTACTCAATCAATTATAGTTTTTATGACAATACACTTCTCTCTGAATTATCAATTTCAAACTTGTGACGTTTGTCAGTTAGAATTAATTAGTAGGCCGAAAATGACCGCTCCACGTCGACCGTCGCCGTGACAGGGCAAAATTTGAAATTTGGTGCCATGTCCCTAGAAATAAAGTCAGACAAGCTTTATTGTGGAATTAGTGTAGCTACGCATTTATTTGTTTAATTACGTCAAGACCCGGATTTTTAACAAGAACAGCGTGTAACTTGTTTCGGATCTTTTCTGAAAATGAGTTTTTATATCGAATTATGCACTATAAACGAAACATCATAGAAATATGCAATAGTGTGAAAACCTAGAAATATGTCTATTAATTACCATAGCATATCACCATACTTAGACCTTACAATATTAATTGCTACCCAACATAAAATCTCATTCCTGTTAGATACACGCCTCTCGCAAGGCCCACCACAACGTTTTTCTTTTCTCTTTCAGCCACTACCGATACCGGCGACTTTTTAGACATCGTGTCGGTCCACCCGGTCGGGGAGCGTCCCATCCGGCACTGGTACGCGGTATCCTTTCGAAGACTCGTCTACCTCATTGATTATCGACCCTACAACAGATTATGGCTACGATTGTGACCTGCACATTTCAACTTCAACTAGCTAAATCTTTGATTTATGTGGGTAACTATAGTTTGTCTTCGGTTGGTAATGTATGTTAAATCTTATTCGAACAGAATTAACAAGTTCATAATATGTGAGGAGGGGATGCCCTCGGCCATTTGATGACTTCTTGAATTATAGTATCATTTTCCTTGACCTCAAATACAAGAATAACAATGTCAATAATGCAGGTATGTGTTATCTTCATTGAAGGATGTAAACAGTAAATATTAGCACAATGCACAGAGATACCAGTGTAGAATCTGAATGCAAATGTTTAAAATACAAACACAACACTGCATAGTCACGCGCATACCGAATCCGCAAATAGATTAAATAATGCTAATTAATTTTTCAGTGAGCAATTATGTTTTTTTATAAATACATACCTATAGTTGACACAGTTTTAATGTATTATAAAACATAATTATATAATTGTGAATGGCGCCTGACAGACGAGAAACAAAGGATATCCATATCTACAATGCGTTAATCTAAGTTATCTAAGTTAGGTGGATGCGCGTGCATCTAATACTTAATAAAATAACTTAAGGTCAATATCAATTCAAAAGTTCTTAAAAAATGATTGGGATGAAAGGCTTAAAAGTCATCTGTTAAAGGACAGCAATATGGTAGAATTTTACGTCATTCTGCATGTGTGACAGAAATCACATAGTTCCATACCAGGTCACAACCTCAAACATTCTCAAAGTAATCTACTTAATTTGGTAATTAATTCGGTTAATTATTTTTAATGTAGTTTTATTTTATCTCATCTTTAGTTATTTAATGATAAAAATTGCATGCCGACACTGGCAAGTTGCAGTGATACTACATAATATTATTTATATTTAATACAATATCAATCTGTAACTGGCAATAAAGAAGTTTGAATTTCAATTTTACAATCAACTATCGGTTTCCAATGTTTGTTTGATGAACATTTATTTATGAAATTCCATACTGCTTCTTCGGTATACTGTATACAAATACCTAAACACTATTAAATAGATACTTAACCTACCTGATACTTAACTTAAGATGTAAAGTGCTGCGAATATCAGAAGGATAACATCTCATAAACAGACAATTTAAACAAATGACTTGTCTTTTCCTCGAAGTATTATTATTTTAATAAAGGTCCTTGTTCACGTGATATGAAATAAGGTGATAAAAAAAATCATAATCAAGTGTCTAAAGTTTATCACATTGGGTGTTTTTCCACTGATCTATTCTTTCTATATACAAAAAACTTGCAACAGCTGATTACTAGTACAGTTCAAATAACCAATAATCAGGTCTAACTTAGTTCAAATAATATAACTTACGTCCTGTTTCTCGTTTAGAAGTGTAACCTATTAGTGTACTTTTGATCTTGATGTCACCTTTATTTACCCCCAATGTGACCATTTTAAAAATAGCTCTTTAGTATAGTTTATAAAAAAATTCTTATGTCTTATTTGTATCTTTCTAGGTAGTGTTCTGTGAGAATAAAATGAGATCAGTGTAACTTGGCGAGGCGGGCGTGCCCAGCGTCTGTAGAATTGCAGCGTGCACACTCCCCTTCCCTAAGGAGGAAACATTTTCGACGCCACCAAACTTCCAAAACCACACAACGGTTTGTAGAAAATAAGCTCGCTCCGCTCTCCTGTCCTAGTTATGGACGCGTGACACTCGATTTCCCCCGGTGATGTGGGTTCGGAGTTGAGCGCAAGTTATTACACTGTTTGTTTCACTCGGCTTCCTTAGGTTCAGTCATTTTAATTGTTTTTTGCTCTATTATAAAGTTTCTTGCGATAACCCTCTAAACCGCGGCGCCCTAGGATCTCGATTGGGGAGGACCCAATCCAGATTCTGAGATTAGCGCGAATGAGCCGATCTATCGACAGTAGTTATTTCTCGAGCATGTCTCCTTATAATATTTTTCTCTTACCGCCTAGCTAGTGACAATTTTCAAAAGTCCGTACTTTTAATAGAAACTCAGTAGTTTTAATAGAAACGGACCTAGGATTTGAATTCATGATCACACGAATGTGAGTCGAGTATAAATACCCCTAGACTATCATCATCCCACAGAGCAACACAAATTGTATAGCAGAATGAGCAGAATCATGACCTAAATCCAGATTGTATAGCAGATTGTTTCAAGCTTCGGTAAAGGTTTTCTAACACCCTGTATATATCCTATCCTGTACATATCCTAGTTCTATTGCACATATTATCCTAAGTGCACCTCTAAGTATTATTATATTCTTAATTCCAGACTCCTTAGGACTACTTAGGACAATCTCACTTCACTTGGCCAGTAAGTACCGTCGATCTTTTCTAGTCTCTTTATTCACTAATTAAAGACATTAAATTATCGTGTTCACACTATACAAACCTATTTCATTATCAAATAATTAACTTGTACGTAAGCAAATAAACCCGCTTGTGCGAGTATCATGTGACCGTGTATTGACTCGGCGATAAGGTATTTTGGCCAGCAATAACAAAAGATTTAATGTAATCAGCTCGACTGGCACCGTTAAATAAAAACAATAAATATTTTCATGTCTACTCCAATAGCGCACCAGGAATTTCCGATGTCAAAAGTTTACATAAACTACAATTTATAAAGCCGAGTTCGGAATAAGTATTGTGCAAGTGAATGATTGATTATGCAAACATACTTGCATGTACGTATATTTTTATAATTTTATTGTTTTTGTTATTAGTTATTATTAAAACGAAATCTCCCACAGTATTGCAAGATATGTATATAATATGAACGGTATATATGGCCAATGTCTAGACTCTAGAGACAAACGAGATAAGTGAATCGTCACCTGCGCGGTAGCACGGGTGCGGGGGCGGGACGACGCGGGGATTGCTTTGCTTTGACTGTGGGTGCCGTAAAGGGTGACTATGGGATAACAAAACGGCTACCACAAGCCCTGAGGATCTATACCACCTCTGAAAGAGTGGACTCGACAACCCGCTTGGCCAACGTGGCAATTTAAGGCTATATATCTCTCAAGCACAAGACAATGTCCCATGTCCAGGAGGCCCAAGTCCAGTAGTGCATAATAAAGGGGCTAGTGACGGAGACGAGACTCAGTTCCACGTGCCATCTGCTCAAAGATACCACGGCCTATTTGACGGCGACCGGAATCGAAGTTTGAAAATATCCTCTCGATCTCGCCGCTCTGTTACTTCGGTTTGTTTCTTATCTGAAAATTAGCCTGTAATAGGGCTGCAAATTCACAACAGGGGAGCAGTCGATAGAAGCGTTTTAGGAAGAACTCGATTTAATTTCCAATGGGAATAAATGGGAAGGTTGAATTAATTAGTGATTTGAGCTTACGGGGAAATGTATTATTTGACAAAGACGATACTTTGAAAAAATAAAGTACATGAACACATGATAAAACTTATTAAACAACTACGTACAATCAAAAAATCTTTTTAGTAATTGACTTTAGAAATACAACAACAAAAAAATACAAATCCATTCAGTATAACTGGGTTCCGAGGTTTATCATTTAATAAGGATAATTGCACTCTACTAGTATTATTAAATAAAAACAATATTTTATTTTTCTACGCAAGCGAGGAATGTAATACCTAAATAAATACGAGTATATACGGGTCAAATCTAATCGTTCCCGAGTTATAAGTGTATGAAAATATGTATCTCTACTGCTGGATATAGGCCTCTCCCAAGGCTCGCCACGATCTTCCTTATACAACCACTACTGACAAACTTTTTCAAGTCGTCGTCCATCCATCCAATCCCCATCCAAGAACCCGTCTACTCCATTGATTTATCGATCCTGCGGCAGACATGGCCGGCCCATAGCCACTTTACCTTTGATTCTGTTAGTTATGTCGGTAACCATAGATCCACGTCGAATGTCTTCGTATTGAAGTTAATCCTATCTCTCTCCCAAAGCTCGTTAAGCGACTTTACACTTATGAATGAGACCGAGCATTAGAGTCGAAGTACATACTTGCACCGTACACGTTAGGTACCGTATGTTCCGAATATTGGTATTATTGAGTTTTGATGAATATTTGCTAATTTTCAAGCATCCGTATTTGTACTTTCTAAACGAATACTTGAATGCTAATCGAGTAGTCAGACCCAAAATGGATAAAGAGTTCAGAAAGTGGATTACATGATTAAAAACATTAATAATTTACAAGTGTGTCTGTATTTTCTAATCGAAACATGCCTAGAACATTCTGTGGATTTACACAAGAAATGCTACTGTAATTCATTTTGATAAAAGTTCAATGTAAGAAATTTTGATATATCAAAACTGGTACAATATTATAATGTCATCTTACATTCACATGTATCCCAACAGAACATCGGTTCACTTCACACAGTCGCAGTGATTTGATCAAACGTTATCAGCGGTTATCAACATAATCTACGATCAACTATTACAACGCAATTTCTATCATGCGATAGTCAGCATGTATCTATAGATAAAACCACGATTAGAACAATAACTGGGATTAGTTTGAATTATCATACAGTACGACACATACACAATTGTATTGTTAGGGGCCTCACGTCATAAGCCATGCTTAGTGTGTTACTTATAGGTAAATCTCAATAGGAATAAGTACAGCTATTCCACCTATGTCTCTCCGTTGCTCCGTTGTCTATATGGGCCTCTCCCAAAGCTCGCCACCACACATGATATTCAGCTCTTCTCATCCACACTGGCGAAATTCTTCAAGTGGTCGATCCACCTGACCGTTTAAATGTCGCGTCGGTCCACCTGACTTGAGAGAGCGTCCTCGAGGACCACATAATTTCGTAAATACTTGGAATACAAATTTTAAATTAGTGCATTTAAAATCAAGATTTTTTTTATATTTAAAAAAGTGGGCGGACGAGCAAGCGGTCCCACGCGATGGTATATTACCGCCGCCCATGGAATGTACTCTAAAGAAAACTCGTTTTGAGTCTGTGGTCCTGCCAGGATATATGGTATGACACCGTCCTATCACTTCGTTTCTATAAAAAATATTTAACGAAATTTTGAGACATAAGATCTTAACCACAGTTAATAAGTCCATTACCCATAATAAGGTCCATTTGCTCAAATTACGTCACAAATAATATTAAATGTAGCAGTAATTGTTATATTTTTACAAAATAATTGTCACGGTATTACAATAACAATAAAAGCCATTCGTTGTCCAATCATCATTTTGCATCGCGTGAGTAATTACCACTCCGAACTTTCCTACGCTCCACGTAAGCCATTATGACCTTTATTCTGTTAACAAAAGACATGTGGATAATGTCAGTAGACTACCATTTCTGTTGCCTTTCACATGGGACAGGACTTATCGCGATGGACCCATTCTATTTAGATATGTATGTGTTTTTGTTATTTGTCCAGCAATTTCAGTGATGACAAACTGAAATAGAAAGGTCGATTATTATAGTTAACCGAAGGACACCTAGATCAAATACTTAACTGAATTTGTGGTAATTTTAGATACCATAGGTTCTGTTTTGTGTGCTTTGATAAAAGGGAATGAAATCCCTAGGTTTTAGCAGGTATTGACTTCCATTATTGACCGAAGGATTGAAGTCTTTTGACGTCAATGAAATGATAATTCCCGCGGACGTAAATAACTGAACAGCAAAGGAACAAGTAATCATAATAATTTTTGATTATACAGGTGTAACTTATGTATTCCTGAAGACTGTAATCATGAATTCTGAATTAATTGATATGGAGTTTCCTTTAGTTTAGTTCGATTTTTCATACATATTTGCTTAATTAATTTTCATACATTTTTCTCGTTGCTTGACTTGGACATTACAGAATTAATCAACGAGCATACACAGCGCACACCTTCGCACGCACACATATGTACATTGCAATTTCAACTTGCTAATTCTGTGATCTGCATCTACTTATCTGATGAGTTTTGTCGATGGTGAACTTTATGGAACTGTAAGAATATGAAATTAAAATATATTTCAAACAGGTATTATAAAGCGTCAAGAATGTATACGATAAAATATACCTATGTAATGTTCTGACAATAATAGATGAGAAACTGTTAAAATGTGGCTTCAGTCCAAATTGAAAATAAAACATCCTACTTGTATTTCATTAATAGTGAATAATAGCTACGGCCGTCCATTGAGACCAGGGGACATACGGATATATCATGTGAAGCATTATTCACAGCCTTACCGTAAAGGCCTCAGAGGACAGTTCGTTCCATAAACTACAGGTTCATGGTATAAAACGGACAGTGCATTTTTTTTATGTACAAAGGCGGCAGACGAACATACAGTCTCCCTGATGGTAAGTGGATACTGTCGTGTCGCCCATAGACATCCGCGATACATGCCAACATCAGTCTAAATTGACAAAAATGGGGAGGGATAGGATGGGAATGGGCTCTGGCACATCTCACTCACTACCGAAACACGTACGTACATTAGGGAAATAAGATAAAGTGGGAAATGCAGTACATTTCAAGGTAGTCTTCTGTGAGAGAGGGGTAACGTGGCCAGTCGAGTGCGCCCAGTGGCTGGTGGATTGCAGCATGCACGCTCCATCACGCACCTCACGTATAAAATGGTAAACTCCTTGTCGTGGAAGTGTGGATGTACCGCTTGTTGACGGAAGACGCGGTTGTAGAATTGTAGAATTAGTTTAGCATTAATTTAATCACACTCCGATGTTCAGACAGTGTAGCACGCAGAGAGAAGCAACGTCTCTCCGGAGTAAGGTTGCCAGCTCTCCGGGATTGTCGCGAAATCTGTTGCTGTGTCCCGTGTCCACGAATTTAAAGAAGATTATGGTAATCATCAATTTTAAATTTCAATAGACTTTATATTGCATCGCAGTAGATCGGCCGCTGTTTGCTAGCTTGATCGTTCGACTCTTACCCTGCAGTCCGTCTCCCGCTTGGTGACGCTCACTCATCACTGTGATGGATGAGTCATCATCATTAGTCATCACTCAGTGAATTTAGTTCCGATGCCTTTAAAGACAAAGAAGCTGAGAAAGTGATACTTAATTATGTTAAAATAATGCACTTTGTAATTTGAAGTTTAATTTGATTTCAAAAATTCTTTCACAAATAGGAAACTACATTATCCGTGTCTAATATAGGCTATATTTTAGTTTGAAATTTTGAATAAAAAAATTTAAAAAAAAGTCTTATAAACCGAAGCGAAGCGAGGGCGGGTCGCTAGTTTTGAATAAAAAGCAAAAATTATATAACTTCAATGAAGTTTTGTCATAAATTACATATGGGACACAGCAAAAATGTCTTGGAAAACGTGATTTTATATCTGGCAACCTTACTCCGAACGTTAGAGGTTTCCAACCGACTGTTGTAAGATTAAGAGGTCAGTCTTGATTCTGTTTCAATTTACAACTAATTTTAACGCAACATCCAGTCGTACAAACCGACGACAATAATTGTCGGCTAGTGGAAATGACAACAATACATTTATTGCCATTTGTCACTTTCGCATAATCAACGTTATTAATAAATAAGCTGCCTGGCAACAGTCAAGGACGATCAAAGACGTTTGGAATAAATAATAGTCATTCGTAAGAAATTCGACACCATACCGCGTCAGGGCATAGGCTGGTGACAATATATATGTAGTTTGTAAAAATGAAAAAAATGTTAGTAAAAGTCTAAAAGAGTTAAGGTTAAAATCCTTAAGTTCATTAACGCTTATTTAGCGCTCGAGCGCTCAGTGCTCGTTTTTACGACACTGCTTATCAGCCTGTGTTTCGTCACAGTTGGATATAGCCTACACAGCCATATCCACGGCTATAGGCACCGCACCGCGCTTAGCTTCCGCTCCTCCCATTCAGCCACCTAGCTGGAAAGCATCACATCAGATTATTTTCCCGATACACGATCTCCATTCGAGGAGTCGAGTGCCCCGTCGGTTGTCAATCCTGCGACAGATATAGCTAGTACATTGACACTTCTGTTTACTGATTCTTTGCTATGTCAATGACGTTGATTTTTTATGAATTCCTTCCTTTATTTTGTTTTGTAAATCGTAATGAATAGCTTTCATTAGAATAGCACCATCTTATCTCATCCCGTGGACGTAGTAAAGGGCGATTAAGGGATAACAAAGCCACTACCACTACGAGTACCTCGAAAAGAGCGGACTCGCAAACGTTTTTTTGTTATAGAGTGTGTTATTATAGGTTATGATTGGATACTTTAAAAACCAACCGCTCCAAGTCTACTAAACATTTCTAATAAAAATGTTTTTTTGAAATCATAATCTAGTTTTTTATTAAACAAAGAAACTTTGATTTTATTTCATTTTATTAATTATATTAATTTTGTGTTTTAGTACTTTTTTAAATTTCTGTTCCCGATTGTACAAGTTGCGAGCTACTTTTGTAAATTAGACCCTTAGCTTTTGGCACATTCTACATACTTGGACTTTCAGCGACTTAGGCGTTGTGCGAATTGCACGATTTACTAAATAGACGTTGTGCGAATTAGACGATTTGCTACATAGGCACTCTAATCGTAACACCTAATCTAAGGTATCCAGTTAAAATATTTTAAGTGAATTCGATGTTGAATGGAAAATTAAGCTAACAGAAATTTCAATCTTACTAGAGAGCGCTACTATCAAGTCAGATTTTAAATCAGTCTGTCAATCTGTTTTATAAATAAAGAACATTATATTTGATGTAAATAATTAATGAAAAGATAAATTTATGGAACAACAACCGCATCTATTTTATTGGGATGTTGTTTCTAAAAAATAACAAAAGTTACTTTTTATGTATTAGGGGAAAAAACATACTTATATTTCCTTGTTACTACCTATACGATAACTAGTAGATATATGTAGGTCGTGACATTTTACCATAATCTATCAAGCTATATGACCTTTGAACTTCAATCATTCGCTTTTGTAAGAGTGATCGTATTGGACCGAGCCACACTTGACTGATCAAAGCATCTTTCTTAACGACACAGTATCGCCTATGTGATTATAAAACACCCCTAACTGTCATTAGACCATCAAACATCATAAGATATGATAAACCATTGACGGTTTATCATATCGGACAGTTTATCTTAATTGTCAAAAATCGGCATCTTTAAAAATCATTATACTGCATTCAGTGTAAGTACGCTCGTAGGTAAACTACATATTGTATGCATCTTTCATCGCGAGGATCACAGACGCTGTCATGTGTCATTCTAGCGACGCCGTCTCACGCGCGACACCACGCATCGTAATACTAAACGACGCGAAATGCAGTGCAGTCTCTTATTTATATTTGAAGAATATTTCACACGTTTTTAAAAGAAAGACAACTTGCTCATAGTCTTTATTCTGTGTTCTGTCATATAACCGCGTACCTATAAATAAGCATCAGGGAAGTGAATGAAAACAAATTTGTTGGTTTTAATATTAACTTTCGCGCAGTTCACAAATTTATTGAAATAAGGAAGCGAGGGAGGCGGCTCGGCATTGTTCCAAATATTGGAATGGCTACTCCTGTTTTTCACTCATAACATTATTTCCAATCTTCTGTTAAGAGATTGTGTAGCGATTGTGTTCGGGCGCTTTAAAAGTCACAGGACCCTAACACACTTGCGTGTGTGTGTCCACTTGGACATAACAGTGTCCATATCGACACAACAATGTCATAAGCCCGAAAAGAGCAATATCTTCTAGTTGCGGAAGCCAGTATCAGTTACATTCATTACTGAGTAAGTAACTAAGTAAAAGATAAGTATATGTTAGAGGCGAGGTGGCAGTACGGTCAACACGACGGCAAATGATCATCACCGCCCATGGTCACCTGCAACACCAGGAAGATTGCGAATTGGCAGGATCCTATTCACAGCTTTCTTTCCTCCATATAGCTCAGTGGTAAAATCTCAGTTACCAGTTCAGTCCACAAACGGGTTCGCGGTATAGGGTCATGAAAATCGTATATTACGCAAAAAGCTCCTCGACAATGAAATAAGAATAAGCTGCACTTCGATTGTAAGAGATACGATGGTAAAGGTTGTAAGTGAACAGAATCCACTTAAGCAAGCTTGTTGAAAGTCTGATGCATAATGAGGACGAAAATACAAGACATTACCTAGACGATATCGACTCTCCTACAAAGCTGAACAAAGATCTCCTCTAATTCTACCACTCGATTCGGCACTATGTAGCTCTGTGGGATCTACTCGGTGGTCGTTAATTCCTATTGATATTTTAGTATGCGGCAGCAGACGTGACAAGCCCAGTCCCACTTCAGCTTTACGGCTTTTTTCAAGGTATATGTGTATCCACAGTATATGTGTTTTAATATTTCTAATGATGGTAAATAAATATATCACCATTGCTTCAGCTCTATGTGTGACGTATTCGTTTCGCCGTATCCGGCTTGTTATTAGACTTAATTCACACTCATCGACCTGTGTATTGTAATAATTAATTTTATCTCCAACCTTCATTGTTTAAATTTTTAGTTTATATTTACTATTTCTGTTTCAAATTGACGTGAATCGCCACCAGAATTCTCATAGCACCGCATGTCTCCGCTGTTCTGCTGGGTGGAGACGCAACATAATGTAATTTTGACCATGAACATTGATATTAAATGACACGAATTACCTGTGGCACTACGTCGCATCCGTTGGATGGTCTGAAATAGGCCTAATGCTGAGCCGGATATACCGAATCAAATAAGCGTATAACACCCCTTAGCTCCACGCCAAAAGATGCTTCTTGGCGATGCAAGATTATTTCTAGCGAAAATTGTGTGAGTTATGACTTATGGTAGTTACCCAACAGATCTCTATATAGATTAGCTAGATTTACGAGCAGACAGCTGTAATAGTGAGAAATCAAATGTTACGCCCGTGTGATCAAAATAAAACGTAGTAACAAATACCACGTTCAATTATCACGACCTTTGTTATTCACGATCGGATGATATTTTATTTTGCTGCAAACTTCTTTGAAGTCTGTGCATTTTATTTGCATAAACATAAAATTCTCTGTATAAAACAAAAGGTTACGTAAGCAATGGACTACTGAGATTTTTGTTTCGTGACTTTAGCTCAGTCAGCCTAACATTGTGCCATTCGTGCCTTTCCACTCCTTACACAAGCTATACCTGTAGACCTCGCTTTAACTTCGCCACATTCACCTTTCTATTGCTGTCTTCTCATACTGCCTCTATCGGCAAAACAATTAAGAAAAATGTGGATGTTTTCATGGACAATGGCGGCAGACGAGCATACAGTCCACCTGATGGTAAGTGGATACTGTAGTCCGTGGACATCCGCGATATATGCCAACATTAGTCCAAAATGACAAACGTTGGCACGCCCCCGGACGCGCTGCTTACCTTTGGAGATATAGGAAAGAAGTTGGAGAAAGGGTTGGGAAAATGAGGAGGGATAGAATGGGATGGGAACGGGCTCTGGCATATGACACTCACTACCGAAAGACGTACGTACCTACTTTGGGGAAATAGGATAAAGTGGGAAACGCAGTAGGTACAATTCAAGGTAGTATTCTGTAAGAGAGGGGTAACGTGGCCAAGCGCGCCCAGCGGCTGTTAGATGCAATCTAACTCTCCCCCTCAAAGGGACAAAAAGAACAAAACAAAGAACAAAACCTACGTAACTTAAACACAAAGTTATGCCACAACAGTCAGTTATGTAAAATAAAAATCGATAAGAGAGCTATACTCGGAGTCTTTTTACTGGACAAAATCACAAAGGAAGGAATTCGAACTAAAATTGCCGAGCTATCTCGGCTTGATCAATATCAAAGAATCAACAAGCTAAAGTGGCAGTGGGCAGAACATATCTTTTTTTTTTTTTTTTTTTTTTTTATAGACTAGGGGGCGGACGAGCAAGCGGTCCCACGTGATGGTAAGTGTTACCGCTGCCCATGGGCACCTGCAACACCAGGGGGTATGCGGGCGCGCCGCCGACCTTGCAAAATCCTATTCACAGCTCTCTTGAAGAACCCCATATCGTAGTTCAATGGAAAGACCTCTTGAGGCAGTTCGTTCCACAGCCTACGGGTTCGCGGTATAAAATAGTTTTTGGACCGCATAGTGCGCGACACCTCCGTATCGAGGAAATGCGGATGGACCGCACTTCTGTGACGGGAGATGCGGTTGTAGAAACCCGAGGTGGGAATTATATTAAACAATTCTTCAGAGCATTCCCCATTGTACAGGCGGTAGAACACACAGAGAGACGCAACGTCTCTCCGAACGCTGAGGGATTCTAAACCGCCCGTGAGAGTGGGATCGTCGACAATACGAACAGCACGTCGTTGGATAGAGTCAAATGGGTCCAATTGGTATTTCGGTGCGCCGGCCCAGAGATGAGAGCAGTACTCCATATGGGGCCTCACCTGAGCTTTGTAAAGCATAAGGAGTTGCCCAGGTTTGAAGTACCGCTTCGCTCTGTTCAGCACACCGAGCTTTTTGGAGGCCATTTTGGCCTTATTGTCCAGATGACCCCTAAATTCGACTTTGCTGGAGATGTCGATACCAAGGATCCCGATACTCTCCAAGATCTTAAGAGGTATGCTCTGAAAGCGAGGTGCTACAATAAAAGGGGTTTTTTTAGCGGTGAATGCACAGACTTGCGTCTTACTGGGGTTGAAATCCACTAGGTTCATAGAACCCCAAATCGAAACTAGATCTAAAGAGTCTTCGATTTCAGACACAAGCCTGGCGCGACTCTCTTCCACTTCGACCCGAGGGATGTTGGCGCGGCCCCTGTACAAGGTGTCTCCAGTACTGTCATCCGCATAGCAACGTATGTCACCAATTTGTAACAGGTCGTTGATATGCAGAAGGAACAGAGTTGGGGACAACACGGAGCCTTGCGGGACGCCAGCGTCAATAGACATGGTGTCGGAGCAGCTACCATCGATAACGACTCTGATGCTCCGTCCAGTCAGGAAACTGGCAACCCATTCGCATAATCCCTCGGGTATCCCGAAAGATGGTAGCTTGGAAAGCAGCGATTTGTGCCATACCCGGTCAAAAGCTTTCGCAATGTCTAGGCCTACAGCCAGAGCCTCGCCTCTACTCTCAATGGCGTCAGCCCAGCGGTGTGTGATGGAGTAGATGGAGTCTTCGAATAGGGATTACGTACCGGGAAATGAAGAGTAGGACTCCCTTTGGCCAGATGAACTTTAATAAAGTCACTGGTAGTGGCTAAAGAGAACAGTCATAAATTGTGTATGGTAGCGGGTCAAGGTGTAATAATACTCTTTCGAGTATTGTCCTTTACCGACCTTCTTTCTGCTAAATTCTAATATATAACAACTGGGCGCTGATGAGAAAACCTAAATTCAAATTTACTTCAAACTCTTTGACTCGATTGCTTTATAAATCATTCTGCTGTCTAATTTTTTAACTGTAAAGACGTGCCAAATACATATACTTCGGTAAAGCCTTGTGCATCTGTATGTTTGTGAATATCACATGAAACGATTAAAATTGCGCATGTTACTGCAATCCCGTTGTATAACAATATATTTGTAAAAAACACCGTATTCGGCGGGTTTTTTTACTATTTTAATACTTATTACTGATAAATAAATTGCTGCAGTGAAGACTGAGTGTCACTTATTTACCAAGAATCCCTCTATCGTCTGAGCAAACGTCGCAAAGGGAGAAGTTTATATCCAACAGAGAAAACTCACAGGTAAAAAAGAGAGCAGAGATAAAAGGATGCTACGGTTTGATTATTATCTGCTCTGTGGCTATGCAACCGCAAAGCAATTTACTCGAAACTGATACCTATTACATTCCAGTAAAAAACGTCCAATGAACGATAAAAAATATAATAAGTTGTTTTCGGTGAGGTCACCGTAATTAGGGTGTTTTATTTATAGCGAAGGTCAAACTATCAATTATTTTCTGTTTTGTGAATAGGTGTCAGTAAGGCGGAGGAGTCTGCTGACGCTACATCACTTACCTCGCCTATGCCGACATCAGCCAGTGTCTTCATATCGCAATATTTTTTTATAACTACATATTTACATTGCTATTATTATTATTTTTATATTATATATATTTTATTTCACATGAAATTTAATGAATTACGCCGATATCTATGAACGACAGTATTCACTTTTTTTTCTTTATGGAAAAAAGATGGCAAACGAGCATACAGCCCACCTGATGGTAAGTGGATACTGTTGTCCACAGAAATACAGTATGCCAAGTCGCTGCGGGAATGCAGCTTGCACTCTCCTCCTCCAAAACCATCAGGTGGATTGTATGCTCGGCCGCCGCTTATTTCTATAAATAAAAAAAACATGAATGAACAGCAAAACGCAGTACATTACATTCTAAATAATCACATGCCTATTAATGTTCTAACAAATGATAAGTTATTGCTTATGTTATAACTACATTTTTATAAAACTATTTGTAAAATTTGGTTTTAAGTTTATGAAGATAAATTATTAATTATATGATAAATTATTTTTCATGAAACGAAATTATTTATTTTAATAATGTAAGGTGCATTGGGGTAAGAGCGGACGGGTTTTTGACGAGATAACGAAGGTTTATTTCATGCCGTTATCATTAAGTGTCATTGTCATTCAGCGTGAATGTATAATTACTCCCCCTAAGTAAATTAAACAAATTTTCAGAAAATATAATGCTCATTGCGGTTCGATGTACCATTTTACGATTATATTTAAAACAAAACAAGTTAATAGTAAAAAAAACCTTGGGGTAACACCGCAAAGTAGTGGGGTAAGACCGGCATTTATGCCATTTCTTTAAATATTAACATTAGAGCTATTTGTCACTTGACAACACAATTGACGGTATATTTGTTTAAATATGAGCTTTAATGTGATAAAGTAAAGTGGACTGGTAAGCGAGGAAGACTATATTTAATTTTTGTAATCCGATCTTACCCCGTTTCAGTCAATCGAGTACTTGACATTCTCAAAGTTTTAAAATCGCTAAACAGCAAATATAGAAATATTAACTACGCACAAAATTAAAATAATACTGAAAGCATGTAACAAATTTATTTATTTTTTTACACTGTACCTACAGATAACGTTGTGATTCCTAACACAAAATAAAAACATAATTGAAAGTAAGAAACAATGAAAACTTTGGTATCAATCAAATAAAAAAATAAATACCTCCAAATTAGGTAAAATTTTAATAAAATTAAACTTTTTAAAATGTCAGCTACTCTTACTGTATGTTATATCTATTAAAATCCACATTAAATAATATTTGGCCCCGTCGAGAAATCTTTGGTTTGGGCAATACTGAAATAATGTCATCTAAATGTTTCATAGTAAAAATGTCATCTACTGTCGGGTAAGTGAAAATTGTTCCATTTTTAGATGTCAAATCTTTAACTTTTCTTAAAAATTTAACTGTTGGAATTCTCTCTTTAAGTGACAACACATTCCCCACAAAATATTTCACACTTTTTTTTGAAGAAAATTTTGCTACTATCCAGTCATCTTCTTTTAATGGATTCTCTTTTTCGGTTAAATATTCTATTTCACTGATTCCTAATTGTTCTATATTTTCTTTTTCTTCCTCTTGCTCTTTTAAGCATGCTTCTATGTAGTCTTCCATAGTTTCATAATCTGAATGGTCAGTGTCAGCTATACTCATTTCAATATCAGAGTCCTCAGATGTTGAGTCAGATTGAAGACCAATTTTTCGACATTTCACCGAAGTGGGCTTTTGAGTTCTTTTTCTTTTCTTGGTTTATATTTTGCTTTTCATTTTTCTTTTTTTAGTTATATCCTTGTCCTTGTTCATTTTAATTTTATTTATATTAATTTCTCCGAAAACTTTCTTTGGTTTCGCTTCCATTCCTTTTTTGTTGGGAACAATTGTCATCTGTAAGGTTGTTTGTGTTATGACTTCAGCTCCATGGGCCACTCGCTTCTTTTTTTTCGTAGTATTTTCCCTTTTGGTCTGCTGCACTCTTTGGAGAAGTATTTCTTCGAAAGTATAGTTGTAATTCTGATTTGAAGATCCAGGCTCGATAAGTATGTCAGAACATATTACTACTTTAGGGGATGTCGTCTCTGTAACTTTTAGAAGGTTACCAGAAATTAAAAGATCAATGTGTTCATCTCGTTGTATGCATTCCGCTATATCGCTAGTTTTAAGAGCAATGAATGGCAAATTAGCGTTATTGCTCTTCGCATTACCCAGATAATGAACATCCGGTGTTTGGAAGGATGATGCATTCACAATTGATAGATTCAAGTAATTAATAATATCGATACAAAGCGTTTTTAGACTGTCTGGAGTCTTGGGCATTAGTGATGACTGCAGATCTGAGGCAGCATTTTCTTGAGAATTGGATCTTGGATAGAAATAGTCATGCTTTCCTTTTGCTCTTTACTTTTCTGCCATCTTTGATAAGCATTTGGATCAAGTTTATTTTTGGGAATCACATTGGAATTGAAAGGAAATATCCCCGCTTTTTTAAAACCGTTAGATATTATTTCCGGTTTTGTGTTGTGCCAAATTTCGCTAAAAATTTCTGCAAACTCTTTCTTTGGCAGTTTAATCCCAATATTTTTTCGTTGCCATGTCACCAATTTCGCATCCCAAGACGTTTTGAAAGATTTGAACACAGCTACGTCCAGAGGTTGGAGCAAATGAGATGTGTGAGGTGGTAGTTTCAATATGGTGATGTCATGACGCTTTGCTAGTTCAATCACCTTGACATCGACATGCGTGCCATGACCATCATAAATAACAAGCTGAGGTCTAGCATTTCCAAGTCCTGGAATTAACAGTTTTTCCATATAATTATGGAATATGTCCGTCTCCATCCATCCTTTCTTACTAGCAGCGTAAGATAATTCAAACTCATATTCCTCGTTGCGTTCAGCCATCCATTGATCCCAAATATACTTGCCCTTGAACACGATCAGGGGTGTAAGCTTTACACCATTAGCGTTTACAGCCGTTAAAACAGATATGTTTTCTTTCCCGGTTCCGTGTGTAGTACGAGAACAGGGCGCTCCTTTTTTACCCACTACCTTAGTCTTTGATGGATCCAAGCACACGGAAGTTTCATCTAAATTCCAGATTTGAAGGGGGCTGTTCATCAAATTCAGGCTTTCTAAAGTTGCTTTCAATAACTTGAAATATTCGTCAATTACAAATGGATCTGTCATTTGCCTTCTCACATATTCTAAACATTGGGCTTTTTTTATATAAAGTCCATGACGTTTCCGAAAACCGATGAACCAGTCTGGCCCTGGGGTGTCATTTTTAAACGGGGTTTTAATGTTATGAAGTCGAATAAATTCTGCGACAATATGCATTACTTCATGCCGTGATAGTCCAAATCCCCACTTTTCTAAAGTAATTAGGGCATTTGCTAACCTTTCTTCGACTTCGTAAGGAATAGCAGTTGGTCTGCCTAGTGTTTGGCTTAAATTACCGGTTTTCTCTTTCAAGCGGTCATGCAAAGTAGAAGTAGGTATATTATATTTTTTCCCCGCTGCACATAAAGTCATCTTACCACTCTGCACATCTTTAAGAGTAGAGCTTAAATCTTCTGGAGCATAACAAGTAGCGCGAAGCGTTTTTCTATAATAATTTCGTGGCATGGTGAACCTATAACAAACCTTATTTTCAATATGATTAAATAGCTACGTTATCACCAGCGTTACTAGTAAAGCATAAGACTATCGTCAAACTGAGGGCGTATATGCCAAAAATCTATACAAACCCAGTGTGGGTTAGCAAACTCTAGATAACCCTCGCATGTTTTCTCAGGCCTGTGCAATTTATAAGTAGGATTAAAAAACACTATTATATTTTTATTGAACCCACGACCTTTTAAATAAAAGCCAGTGTCACTTCCAACTAGCTTATCATGTGAAATAATATTGCTCTATAGATCCTATTTTATCATATGTGTAGGCAATTTATGCTCACTACACTGTTTATTATTCACTTTATCTTTTGAAGTACCATGTTGTGGTTTGGCAGAAAGAAGAGCATTGCCAGGCCTCAAAAACGTTTATGAGTAAAGAAATATTGAAACGTAAATAAATGGACCATAAATATTAACATTTATCATCAAAAGTGGTTTCTATAAAAAAATCAAAACTTTGAGAAGCTGTGGCATTTTATATGAAAAATCTAAATGGGGCAAAATCGGATAAATCATATTCCGATCTTAACCCTTGGGAAAAGATCGGAATATTTTTTAAATTGTAAACGGTGACAGATACGTCTTTTCCAATACAATAACACCTTTATAAATGAGATATCTTATTTCAGGAATTTAAAAAAGCTATAGAAACTTACCTGGATAAGAAGTTATAGACCACGGGGTTAGATCGGATTTCTTGAATATTCGCGAAAAAGTGCACACTCCTAAAAACACTCTCATAACATAAGACCTCTCGCCAACAGCGTCTGCAGCCTACTGAGGTGGGGAGCGTTACGACTTTGTCATACCGACAATGTTGCCATGCTTAGAATTGTTCTAACGGTTTTAGAGTTATGAAAGTTTTACGGTCTTTCCCCATTTCCGATCTTGCCCCAATGCACCTTACAGGGTTTTTTAATAATAATATCAGCTTATGATATATTAATTGAATTGATTGAAATGTACTTTTTTTGTGTAATACTTTTCTATTTTTGTTAGGTTAGGTTGTTAGGTTAGGTACCTATATGGTTAGGACTTAAATATTTAATATTTGTGTCCCACTGTTTAGCAAAGGCCCTCCATCTTTTATGTCAAACCGCTCAGCTAACGCCACGTCCAGTCAAGTCCTATTGTATGCTTCTAAGTCATCCCGCCATCGCCTCCTCGGTCTACCTCTACGTCAGTGTCCATTTTGTAATAATTAATTAGTTTAGCAGTAAATAAATATTATATGAGCACAAATCATGATCAACAAAACAACCTATCTATGAATAATTGATTAATTCGTAATTTTATATTACTAAGGATGTCATCACCAACTCGACGGAGACCCTCTTCGTACGACCCCTATTTCTTTATTCTCACCATGGAATGTAAACCTAACTCAACTTTAAATTTGCTGCCATCTATTTACTGCCCATTCAGTATTATTGTTGATTTTTTTTTTGGAATGGCTAAATTCTTGTGGTCCTTATGGCCTTTCAAGAGTCACCGGACATGTATGGTTTAGGGCGAGCGCAGAAGGCGCTCAGCCAGGTGCAAAGAGTGTGTGCAGCAACGAGCCTAAGGGCTCCCCCGGTAGACCGGCCGAAAGAACGGAACTCGGCTTAGGGCGTTGCTTTGGGAGGGTACCGCGGGATTGCGAATCGGTGAGAAGCGCCCAGGCACGTGCCGATACCTGGTACAAATGTTGGCTGAAGGCCGGTGTGTGTTCACGTTGTAGCGAGGGGGACATCCTCGTTTCCGCCTACGGGGATGGTGTATATGTGTAGCCTGTAAGTGTAGTGTAAGAACCGCATTGGCAGCAGTAATTGAGTCGTTGGGGTCGTCTAGGACGTGCCGAGGACGACGTCGACGGCAGCGGGGAGGGTAATTCCTATCGGGGCATAATGGTGAGGGACTCTGTCGTAGTAACGTCGAGCGGAGTCTTTCACGTATTTGACGATGGAGGGACGATCTTTTTTGTTGCTCATTTAATTATTTCTCTATGGTAAAACGTATACAAGTTACTAACCGTACGGTAAATAACTAACTCACTATTTATTTAGATATACGACTTGTTTACAATAGGTGACTCGGCCTGACTAATGACCGCAATTATTTGAACGAACCCCGCATTTATAAAAACACACGGCCACCGTATCCTTGTACCGGCGAACCAAGAGCAATGTCATCCAGAATTAGATAGGGGGGATCTTATTCGGTTGATAACGTGCCAAAATTCAGACGGAGACAGACGAACGAAAATATACCAACAATGCTGCTAAAACTAGATAATGACTAGAATACAAATGTTTGGCAGTCATTAACTCATTTTTCTTTCAGGCGAGACAGAAAAGAATGAAATTCTTCTCGCCTACAAGATCTGACGATTTCATTTTACTGCATCGTCATGCGGGGCAGCAAACTCAGTTCTAAATGAACGACTAAAATTCAGACCTAAGTTAGGTTTTAATATCATCAAATTTATTGTAGATGTTACAGGAACTGTATAGTAGTAGATTTGTAGTAAATGTTACAAGTAGGCTTGAAAATCTGTTCAATTTTCAAATCGGTTTCAACCAACATAGGAAGTTCTATTAGGTAGTCCTATTAGGAACGTTTAAACCCGCCTTCGTGCTACTCTGAATTCAGATATATCAACCCACATCTTGCTAGCTTTTACTTTCTAACATTTCTTGTAATATTATACAAATTGAAAATGTTACGTACACATTTTCAATTGAGAAATTTCCTTGAATCGGGTTGTGTTTCATACTAGATCTGTGTTTCATATGTCGTCTAGAATTTAAGTATCTTTAATTTTACCTATATTCTGTCCTTTCTCCACAATGTAAAAATAAAATGCCATACCGTACCATCAGCCTGTCTCTCCACTGCTGACTACAGGACTCTCTCAAGGCACACCACCACACACGAAAACTGAAATACCTAAAAATAAAAAAGTTTTGTTTCAGTAAAATAACTAATTCGGTCGTATAAAACCGACATATTATTGTATTTAACCAGTCCATCAACAACATATACTTTTCAAATTCCTATCATTGATTAACTGATATACCTACATCCGTTTCAAATTCACCTCTTATTATGGATGCCGATAACGATATGTTGATATGAACCGCCCCATCCCAACTGGGATAATCCGGTTTGGTGAGATTTTTTAAACGTTTGCAATCGTTTCTGTTCCGAACCTAACATTTAATCTAAACCGGTTTTATCGAACGACACCGAAACAATGAGTTCATATAACTTTTAAGTCTTCGCGCTATGCACATATGTGCATAGGTATACATTATATATTTAACGGCATTAAACGCGTATGATTATCTTTCTTAAATATTTATTACTCAATGTGTCAGCTGAATTACACCACGTACATTTTTTTTGTTTATAGATTAGTGGTAAGTGTTACCGCCGCCCATGGACACCTGCAGCACCAGGGAGGGGGTATGCGGGCGTGCCGCCGACCTTGCAAAATCCTATTCACAGCTTTCTTGAAGAACCCCATATCGTACATGAGGCAACTTGAAAAAACTACTCTCAGTTCTCGACGTAGACTATCCGTCTCTGCAGTTAGAGACTTCAAAGGTTTTTGCATTCTCTGTATTCAATTATTTGAATTCCATTTACGTTTAACGATTAACGATTACTCAATACTAAACGTAATCAAATCACACGTTTAGTATGGGGTGATTAGTTCAATCTAACTGATTTACTTTTTCAATTGTTTTTACATTTGATGTCATGGTGCGTTTTTCGAACATCTACGGATTACACACATAAGTGTTGGAGGCATCGAACGAGTTAACTAATAAAGCTATTTTTAACCTATCAATCATTGACTTTCATATGTTATCTTTTAAATTGGTAACCCTATTGGGTCAAGCAGCGTTTATTTGTTCAAATTATTGGGCGACTATAGACAAACAGTATGAGAACTCGTATGCGCGGTTGCAGGGAAAGAGGAGACGTGGCAACGTGGGGGGATTGCGCGGAAAGCCGGTGGAGAGTGCCGTGTGCTTCGCTCTAAAACGTCACCTCGCAACCGCGCAGTCGAAAACTCACTTATCTTGTTTGTCTATAGTTAGTTGATAAAGAAATTTAACCGTTTGTTGTTAACAATGGCATTAAATTACATTGTATTATTTATATTATGTTGAAGTTTGTCATATGCAATAAATAGTATTATGTTATTATTATTAAAATTTCCGGCGTACTCAAAAACTAGCTACTCAACAAAATTAATTATGATGACACTCGGCACCATTAGTTAGGATACAGATTATCACTGTAATGAACGAATACTCATATTACAGTGATAATCTTTTATTAATATCTAGTTTTGTATAACAATAAAATGAATGGGTAACCTTGAACGTTAAACATTATTTCAGTGTTGGAATACCACAAATTGAAGGAAAAAGTGATAATAATATCCGCTCTAGATTATGAATTAATTGAATAATTTCCAATATTTACCCGTGAACTTTTAATTAATACTCACATTCTTAAATATTAAACTCTTGGCAAAGGTTTAATAATATTTTCCCTTGGTAAATTTATATAATTTAAATACAGATGTAAGTATATATAGTTCTTGTGTCTATATTAAAATGATTTTAAGCCGAATAATGCTTAAATATTTTTTGTACCAAGGCAAGGTTGCAGCCGATCAGACAGTTCGCGTAGTGGTAAGTGGATTCTGTCGCCCATGGAAATTCGCTATACGAGTATAATATACCATAATAATATGTCTACATCGGTCAAGAATGATAAAGTGTAAAAGTAATAAGAATAAGATTACGATGTGATTCATTTGCATGTAAAATGTGTGAAGTGTCGTCTAATGACAAGGATGCTTAAGTTGATCTGTGGGTTAAGTTGACTAAATGTACAGAATTATTTTTTTCAACTCATTTTTCCCACCCTAGGATTCCGTGCCGTATAAACCTTCGATTTTAAACAAATGAATGTTCGACCGGGAATTTTACACAGCAGATAGAAGCACTACCAACTGTGCCAAACACAGTGCAAGTTCAACGTGCACTGTGTCAACACTGAGTGCCTTCAATGAGCATGTTATTCAACATTTAGTCTTCTTCTTCTTCTTCTCAGCCCTTGGACGTCCACTGCTGGACATAGGCCTCCCCCATTGTCCGCCATTTAGACCTATCGGCAGCGACCTGCATCCAGCGGGTGCCCGCAACCTTTATGAGGTCGTCTGTCCATCTAGCAGATGGACGTCCTCGGCTTCGTCCGCCGGTACGTGGTCTCCATTCGAGAATCCTTCTGCCCCATCGGCCATCGGTTCTTCGAGCTATGTGCCCTGCCCACTGCCACTTCAGCTTGCTAACCCGAGAGGCTATGTCGGTGACTTTAGTTCGTCTACGGATCTCCTCATTCCTGATTCGATCACGTAGGGAAACCCCGAGCATAGCCCTCTCCATAGCTCGCTGTGCGAGAGTGAGCTTATTTATGAGGCCCATAGTCAGAGACCACGTCTCGGTGCCGCAGGTCATCACTGGCAACACACACTGGTCGAAGACCTTCGTCTTCAAGCACTGAGGTATTTTGGACGAGAAGACGCTGCGTAGCTTCCCGAACGCTGCCCAGCCGAGTTGGATTCGTCGATTGACCTCTTTCTCGAAGTTGGACCTACCTAGTTGGACCGTTTGGCCTAGGTAGACGTACTCGTCAACAACTTCGAGAATCGAGCTCCCAACTGAAACTGGGGTGGGCACGACATGGACATTCGACATGATTTTCGTCTTGTCCATGTTCATTTTAAGGCCCACCTGTTGGGAAACTCGATTGAGGTCTCCGAGCATTGTGCTAAGATCCCCAGCGATTCTGCCATGACCACGATATCGTCGGCAAATCGAAGGTGAGTGATGCATTCGCCATCAACGTTGATGCCGAGTCCTTTCCATTCCAGGAGCTTGAAAGCGTCTTCCATCGCATTGGTGAAGAGCTTCGGAGAGATTACATCTCCTTGTCTCACACCCCTCTGCAATGGAATCGGCTCCGTGCTCCCTTCCTGTACTCGGACTGACATGGTGGCGTTGTTATACAAACACTTCAACACTTCGATATACCGATAGTCAATATGGCACCGCTGGAGGGACTGTAGCACTGCCCAAGTCTCGATCGAATCAAAGGCTTTCTCATAGTCCACAAACGCTAAGCATAATGGCAAGTTATACTCCTCGGTCTTCTGTATAACTTGCCGCAGCGTATGGATGTGGTCTATGGTACTATACCCTTTTCGGAAACCGGCTTGTTCGGGAGGCTGGAAGTCATCAAACCTGCGCTCGAGACGATTCGTGATAACCCTCGAAAACAGCTTATAAACATGGCTCAGAAGCGAGATGGGCCTATAGTTCTTCAACAAGGTCTTGTCGCCTTTCTTGAAGAAGAGCACCACCACGCTTCTGTTCCATGCCTCCGGCGTAATACCTTCGAGCAAGACGGAATTAAAGAGCTTCTGAAGGACTTTCAGTACCGGTGTTCCACCCGCTTTCAGAAGCTCTGAAGTGATTCCGTCTTCACCCGGCGCCTTGTTGTTTCTAAGCTGTTTGAGGGCCATCCTAATCTCGTACAGGCTGATGTCCGGGATGTCTTCGGTATAGTGTCGGGTCAACTTGGCTCTTGGGTCTTTGGCCAAGTTGCCAACAGGTTTAGCGACCGAGGTATACAACTGTCCATAGAACCTCTCGATCTCCCTCAGTACCTCTTGTTTGTCGGAAGTGACACTGCCGTCCTCCCTCTTCAGCTTCGTCAACTGGCTCTGCCCAATAGATAAGTCTCTTGCGAACACTTTGGAGCCTTTATTCCGCTCTATCGTCTCCTTAATACGATTAGTATTAAAGAGACGGATGTCGTGTCGCAAGGACTGGTGAATCCGTCTATTGAGCTGCCGATATGCTTCCGCGTCATCAGGAGTCTGCAGTGCCATCGAACGTCGTTCCGCCAAGAGGTCGAGGGTGTGGTCGGTGAGCTTTTGGGGTCCATCTCTTCGACGATGTCTGAAGAATTTAGACCCCACCGTATGGACAGTTTCTACCAACCTGTTGTTGATATCGTCCACTGCAACGCAATCCTCTAGGCAATCGAAGCGATTTGACAATTCAAGCTGAAAGCTTTCGGGGTTTTGTATGTGGGCAGCAGTAGGTCGGAGCGTAGACTTCATCAGGCGGGACCTTTCCAACTTGACGTTTATATTCAATGTGCCTCTAACCATTCGGTGATCACTACCGGTTTTCACCCTGTGGATCACGGAGACATCATTGAATATTTGTCTCTTTGTGGCCATAATGAAGTCTATCTCATTTTTAACGGAACCGTCGGGGCTCATCCAGGTCCACTTCCTATGAGGCGGCTTCTTGAAGAAAGAGTTCATCATAAAGAGTCCCTCTTTCTCAAGAAAGTCGGCCAGCCTCTGGCCCCTCTGGTTCCGGTGCCCACATCCAAATTGCCCCACTCTCAACTCATCGTCGCCTCTTTTGCCCAGTTTCGCGTTGAAATCCCCCATAACAATATTGTAGTGTGTTTTCGAAGCATGTATGGCTCTACTAATGTCCTCATACATTGCTTCCACTTCGTTATCCGGGTGTGCCGAGGTCGGTGCGTAGACCTGTATGACCTTCAACGAATATCTCTTGGATATTCTGAGTATAAGGTACGCGACCCTGCTCGACACACTCGTGATGGCTACAACATTATTTACGAGGGACTTGTGGACGATAAACCCGACACCACCTTGCGACTGCTGGTCGCCCTCCCGGTAATAGAACAAGTTGTCGGACTTCAGGGTTATCGTGTCCTCCCCCTCTCTTCGGATTTCTGATAACCCCAATATATCCCAGTGCAACTTGCCTATCTCCTCTTCCAGCTCAGCGATCTTCTCGTCTGTCCTCAAAGTGCGCGTGTTGTAAGTTACCAGTGACAACCTACGTCGGTAATCCGTTTTAAGAGCCCTGGTCGTTCGACGGTGGAATCCCGCCCGGAGATTCTTAGCACCCCTGGCTCCAGCGCTCGACCAGCGCCCGTCGTCCACGCCGGTGTTGCGACTGGAGCCGCCGGGAATTTGGGGCCGTTGTACTTTTGCTGCCATAGGGGGGGGGGGGGGGGGGTGGACCGTAACCCGCCGCGCTGGTCCAGTGCGTGGTGGCGGGTCGCCAGAGCCTCGTTCGTTGGTCGGCAGGGTGCACCACGAGCCGGTGAGGTTGGCTTGGGTCCCAGAGATGTAGGTTGGGACCCCTTACACCCCTTTAGTAATACAATTAAAATAACAAGGGACTGAAAAAACAAACACGGTGAACTATATCATAATTTGCTTGAAACACCTATTATTACGTAAGCAATAAACTTCTACACATAATCCTTGATATCGTTATGAAAACAAGTGTCACTTTGACCTCGAATATCGTCCTCCTAAAATGCCTGCCTTATTATCGCAACGATAAGATACGTTTCGTCTCAAGACAAGGCGATAACGTTCCGAGTTTCGCCCTCTTATCTAGCGCATGTATTACATGCATTCAACTGGCTAAATTATCATAATGAAACTTTTTTTTTATGTACGAAAGCGGCAGACGAGCATACAGTCCACCTGATGGTAAGTGGATATCGTCACCCATAGACATCCGCGATACATACCAACATTAGTCCAAAATGACAAACGTTGGCACGCCCTCGGATGCACTGCCTACCTTTGGAGATATAGGAATGGATTTGGAGAAAGGGTTGGGAAAATAGGGAGGGATAGGATATAAAGTGGGAAATGCAGTACATTTCAAAGTAATCTTATACGAGAGGGGGGTAACGGGGCCAGTCGAGTTCGTCCAGCGGCTGTTGGATTGCAGCGTGCACGCTCCCCCTCAAAATAAGTTACATTAGGGAAATAATTTAATGAGCAACAGGAAATACTGAACAGGCAACAAATCCATTGCAGCAAATTTAAAGGTAGGTTAGGTTTAAATTCTCTTGTGACAGTAACAGAAGTGGAAGTCACCGTCGACATAATAATAACATTATTGTATCAGCCTATAACGTCCCACTGCAGGGTACGGGTCTCCCCAAGTAAACCACTGGGGGTTTGGGGCCGTTATCCACTACACAGGCCCAGTGCAACGGATTGGTGGATCACATACTCCAGATTTTTTTATATATTCGAAGCATGCGGATTTCTTCAAGATGTTTTCCCTCACCGCCGAGCCAGTGACATTTTTTAAAACATTTAATTTATTATTTAATTTTTCAAAGACATTCTTAGTAATTTAAAATTATTTACTTTATAGTCCAAGATCCCACCGCGTGATTTCTACGTTCATCTGTTATTAAATCAAAATACATTTTTTATAAATAATTATTAATAGAGAAATAATTAAGAAATACGCAACTAACCTACCTATTGACGCATGAATAATAAATAGTTTTAAAACGACGCGCGGATAGCTGGCACACTGCTTCCTTGTCTGATAGACGGTGTGGTGCGCTAACTCTCTCTCGCTCTTATGTATCTTTAACAGTTGGCAACTCCTTTTTGCGGGTACTTTTACATAAGCAACCGCATGCCATCGTGTAGAGATAAAAATTAGCCTTAATTTGATATATAGTATAATTTATTGAGATAGGTACGTTATGAACGTATAAATTTAACGAAGTTATACCTGTTTACACCTGGCTGACAAGGGGTTGCGACCAAATGAAAAACGGCAACCCAAACTTTTTAAGTTCTTTACATATCTCTCTTTGAAATAGATTATATTTTATCTTCAAAACAAGTGAACGAAATTGTTCGAAAAAAATAATTAATAATTAAAAGTACTTGCAGCCATATTTTGATAGGCAACCCGGCAGAACCGTATTTCTCTATTAATTGTATTTATCTATAAAAATTGTATTTTGATTAAACAACACATGAACATAGAAATCACGCGGTGGGATCTTGGACTATTAGTTATTCAAAAATAGGGTATTTTGTTGATCATAATTTGCTGCTCGTTTCAATACAAGTCCTTTTAATTTATCTGCACTCGATATCAGTCCATAACGTCCCACTGCTGACCTCCCCTTACTTTTACCCCTCCCCTTACAATGACAAAGGCTTTCGGAGGATTCTCCACCATGCGAGCCCAATCCGGTGGATATTACGTATGTCACTCTTTTCTTTAATTCTAGGACCAGTGGATTTCACCGCTGTGCTAGTGATAATTAGAAATCCGTACTTTAATAGAAACCCAGTGGTACATGCCGAGGTTCGAACTCACAAATATGAGTCGAGACTATATATTCCTAGATTATCACCGCTCTTTCTGCGCTAAGGAGGGATAAAAATGCATCGATTGTTTGAGTTGATGAAATCGGCACAATCTGCATTCCTACAGAAAAATAGCTTTATTGTTTAGAATCACTAAACAGTTAGTTCTTAGTTCTTTTAAATTTTAAACAGGATTTAACGTACTATACGCAAACGTACGTTTTGTAAGAACGAAACTAAAAACAGATAGAAAAATAGTCCAAGTGGCCCTGGCGCTAAATGGTCAAACACTGTTATGAATATTCGAATTTTATGACATACGTAATACCGTTTAATACCGTAAAGTTATCAAGACCTTTAGCATGACCTTCGATCTTCTATTGTTCTATTTCTTCCTTTAATGACAGTTTTCTCTAATTATATCTTCAGCCGCACGTGTCGCTTGTGTCCCTAGCTGCTAATTTTGACTCCAACCTACACGTGTGCACGTATTTACACGTAGAGTACCTATATATAGTTTACGCGTTCCAAAAATTAAGAAAAAAAAAATATTGAAACATTTTTATTAATTGAAAATACTGTGCTGTAAAAAAGACAAAGACAAAAAGAATGTGTGATCTTTGTCGGACGTATTTTCAATTATTCATATGTAGTTATTATAATCATATATTCAATTAATCATATATCAGTCATGTAAGTTATTTAAGAGCTACTTAAATAACTATAGATATCAATGAAATAATAATAATATTTACTTTCGCTCTCTTATCTTGAAGTTCCTTTTATCGAAAATAATACGTGCATTCAACTTGACATTAAATTATCGTAATTTTAATTTATAATTGATTAACTTTGCACATTCCAGTGACTATAAAGTAATCCCTTTATTTGGCTATCTAATGTTATTTATATAAATAATAACGTTTTCTGTTATTTATTTCATTATATTTATCTATCTATAAATATACCGTGTTGTACCGTGGATGTCTATATCCACTTACCACCAGGTGGACGGTCTGCTCGTCTGCTGTCTTCAATCAATAAAAAATATTGTGATTAAATCCCATTTATCTGATTAAACCCATGGTTAACTAGTAGATAATATCATAACTTCATACGGCACTAACTCTACTTTAAAATTCAAAAAGACTAAGTACGAATATAATAAATAAAAGAATGTACATTGACCCGACATTAAGTTGTATGTCGTATATTTTAAACAATTTGACGCACAATTCTGCAATTTACTATGCACTCGAGTGTGAAAATCTCTAGATTCAATTCTCTCATTTAAAAGTTTACCATGATAAGATAAATTAGCCGAGTTCTAAACAACCCTTCAGAAATCTTCGTACTAGATATAGAGAAATCTTTCAGATTGTTATTTTTACTACACTTTCATGATGAAGATAAACGATATTTCAATCAGTTAAATACCATACAATCAGCCAATTGATTTGACGTTCAACTCGATTGTTAATTGAAGCATTCAGTCCTGCTGCGAACACGTTTAACAATTCAACAAGTAACTATCTATTAGACTCTCGCATCTATGTTTGCTCTGCAATAGGTTCCGGGTTTTCTTCTCAGTAAAAATAAATATTTGTCTAGGGTCTTGGCCATCTGTTTAATTTGTGTTTGCCCTTCTACAAGTCTGGATCAACGATACACGTATAGAGTAGTTGACTGTTCGTTTGTTTGACATTTACGTATATGCAATGCAACGCAACCAGCCCTTTCAGTATCCACTGCCGGACACGGGCTTCTTCATGCACATTGTCGTGTATGAGGGATGTATGGCCATAAAACGGGACTCTGGCTAGCGGGTTGTCGTGTCCATTATTTTAGAGTTGGTGTAGTTCCCCAGCGCGTGTGGTAGCGATGGACACTGGACAGGTGGACACTCACGATACGTGGCAACATCATTCCAGAATGGAATGATTGCGCAGCCCCAGGTTGCGCAGCCCACTTTGAAGATTTAAAGGAATGGATTTGAAGAAAGAGTTGATAAAATGGAAAAGTATAGGATAGGACGATATGGGAATGCGCTCTGACATATTTCATTCACTACCAAAATAAGTTGGAGAAATAGGATAAAGCGGTAGTCTTCTTCTAATTAATCAGTGAAATACAACAATAAATAAGGTAAAAAACTTTTTGTACATAGCTGCGTAAAACCTTAAAAATGTCAATTTTATATCCATATTTAACACAAATTAATCTAAGTGACGGTTTTTAATTATCTGTAACGATTTTATCGGTTAATATTTTCTGCTGGGGTTAAGTTATCTCTGCAAAAATTGTTTGTAGGTACACAATTTCCGAATTATCCACAAAATTACACAAGATAGCGCACTAATTCCGTTTATCTCAAAAGCTAAATAATCTTAAAAACATTTTGTTAGCATAATGGAAGTTAAAGATTACGTACATTAAATCCTTAAACTTCGGCGGTGTGGTGTCGAGTCAGTTTTAGAGCACCATCCCATCTCTTCCCGTGGGGTGTCATAAAAGGCGACTAAGGATAACAAAGCCGCTACCACAAGCCCTGAAGAATTTCACCACCTCTTATAAGTGTACTCGGTAACCGGCTTGACCAGCGTGGTGTTTTGAGACAATTCACAAGGCAATTCTGTCTGTACAAAACTCAAAATATCGATATTATTTCAAAAAAAATTCTTACCTTTTATACAGTTAACTGTTCTAATGTTCAACTCCTTTGACATACTATACATATCAAAGCATGGTGTATTATCATCGGAATGGAAAGATACATTACTGGATAGGCTATAGGCTTGTCCAAAAACTGGCATCCAAAGGAGATCTAAAGATAAAGGCACAGATAATAAAAAGATCTAAAGATAATAAAAGAAAGAAGGCATAGTCCAGTCCACCTGATATTAAGTGGATACTCTCCGTGAACATAAACATCCACGGCACATGGTAAGGAGTCCAGAATGACAAACATTGGCATGCTTCCGAATGCGCTGTCTACTTTTGGAGATACCTCCCAATTCTCCTTGGAGAGATGGGGAGTGTAATAAGTTTCTTTTATTCCATTATTAGATTTTTATTAGATGGGATAAGAGAGCATGGGATTTGAAGGGAAATGGGCTCCGTCTCGTATATCTCACTCACTACCGAAACATATTTTATCATGGTCTTCAGTGAGTGTGGGGTAACTTGGTTAATCGGGCGCGCCCAGGGATTGCAGGATTGTAGCATACAGGCTCTCCTCCCCCCAAAGATTGGTCACCAAAGACGATCTTCTACTATTCTCATTCAACTACTAATCTAGTAATCTACTAATCCAACGACAAGTTATCGGTCCACCTGACATGTAGGTATGGTACACTTACTACCTATATTTAATGATAATTAGGAATTTAAACATTTATTTTTTATTACTCTACGTTTGGAAATTGTTACGTCATCGGTAGGTAGTCATAAGCTGACTGACTTTAGTCATTCTTTGTTTTAATGCAATAAATACAATTACAGGAGATTAACGGTATTTATTATAAGGTATTTTATGGTAGGCATTATTTAATTTTATGGCAATACCTACTTAAACTTATAACAGGGACCGAAGATAAATGAAAGGAATGTTAAAAAATAATTTTCAACCAATTAGCAGATATTCGCACATAAAAATGTTAATTACTTTTCGCTCTTTCACGACGAATACCAGTAATACTTCCAATATGAAATGGACGTAATTACTTGGAGTGATTGTTACTAAAAAGGTTCTTCTTTTTATGAAACATCTGATAGTTTCTAAGCAAGTAATCTCATAATCTACTTTTTATCAGTCTTAACATTATCACAAACGATTTTGATAAAATCTGTAGTAGGTACCTAATATTTATTTATTTATTTATTTGCAAGATACACCAACAGCATTTACACGAAAAATACAAATGATAAAAACTTATAAATTCAAAATACCGCGTGCAATACTTTAATAGGTGCATACAAGTTCAACACAGAGGCATGCGAGTATGATACAATACGAGCATGATCCAAAAAAAATAAATTTAAATGTGGAAGTACATAAATCCAATTAAATAAGGTTAAATTACAATTTACTATATTATTTAATTAAACAAATGAAAAATACAAAACAAAAAGAATACAAAACCAAAAGTGCCCGACTACAATTTACGTGAAATTTTGCGTTTAAAACTTGCCAAAGAATCATTAAAGATGTCGATGTCATGAGAATTCAGGGCCGTCTTAAGTCTATTCTGCGCCGGGGTGCGGGAGTGTATCCTAAGACAGTCAAACATCCTATTGTGTATCCTATGACAGTCAAATATCCTATTGTGTATCCTATGACAGTCAAATATCCTATTGTGTATCCTATGACAGTCAAATATCCTATTGTGTAATTGTTTACTATAGCGTTATATTTTTTCATTACCTTTAAAAGGTGAGCGCCCGGGGTGCACCGCACCCCTTGCACCCCCTGGTAAAGACGGCCCTGTGAGAATTCAACTCGTTATAAGTATTCAGAAGACGATTTAATGATGAGAATTTACCCAGGTTTGTTTTAGAGGGTGTCGGTACTAATTGCTTGCTTAAAGGATATCTTGGGATAGAGCAAGGAACAGCAAAGCAAATCTGGTTTACCACCTCAGGTATTAACAAGGCGCCATTTAATATTTTGTGCAACAAAACCAAGCAGGAAACCTTCCGACGCACTACTAACGTTGGTAATCCGAAATGAAAGAGTCGTGTATAGTAATTAGAACGATATGGGCATTGGCAGTCCTTGTACGCAAGAAACCTGGTGAACGCACGCTGGATACGTTCAATCCTGTCAGAATGGACTCCATATTGGTGCTGCATATTCAAGACTGCTACGTATCAGTGCGTTATACAGACATAATAAGGTACGTGAATCCCTGAAATCCGCAGAGACACGCTTGGAGAAACCCAACATTCTCCAAGCTCTTGTGCTAATTTTGTTGATATGATCAGTGATAATATGTTCCTTGTACTTTCCTCTAACATGAGAATGTACATTCTATCTGTTGTAGTCTATGATTTGTTTGTCTATTAAAAATACTTTTAGTCTATGTCCTTCCCTTTCCGGCCCCTCTCTCGTGTCATGACTATAAACGATGTAAGACGTGACGAAATAAAATGTGATAATAAAACTATTAAAAAGTCTTAATCAAGAACCCAAACAGAACCCCAAACATGGTGTCAGAACTGGTCTCAGCAAGTCTTCGGATCAGTAAGTCCTTAAATTAAGAATAAAATGTCCGACAAAGCATTCGTCACGCAAATTAAGTCGTTGTCCATACAAAATGGCGACAACGCTTCCGAGAAATGGAAAAAATGGAAATTGCGATTCAAAATTTTCGCAGACGCTAACGAAACAGCAAAATTTCCACAAGCCAAGCAAACTGCAGTATTATTAAATGCAATTGGCGACGATGGCATCGAAATATTTAATAGTTTTAACGTAGACAGGACAAAAACGAATGTCGACGAAATTTTGAAATTATTTGACGAAAAATTCAGCCCGCATGCAAATGTAACAGTAGAAAGATTTAACTTTTTCACGCGATACCAAAAACATGACGAATCGTTAGATGAATACTTAACAACATTAAATAATTTAGCAGCCACGTGTGAATTTCAAAACCTTAAAGACGCACTCATCAAAGACATGCTAGTAATTGGTATAAAAAACACACATATCAAGGAAAAACTTTTGCAAGAAGAAAAATTAACAACGGAAATTGCCATGAAAATAGCTAAAAGTCTGGAATTGTCACAAGAAAGATCAAACAAATTGAGTCAAGACACAAAAACTATTAAAGAAACTGTCCAAATAGCAAAGTCATCGTCAACTGTCCAAAGAAATCGGTCAAGTCAGAGAAACTACCATGCGTACAGAAATCAATCAACGGATCGATACTGCAGAAATAAATCGCCCAAAAATAAAAACTGTACAAAATGTGGTCAAATTCATAAATATAAGTGTCCAGCAGAAGGCAAGACATGCAATAACTGCAAAAAGAAAAATCACTTCGCCAAATATTGTTTTTACAGAAAATCGGAAAATCCAAGTCGTAAAGTGAGTAACATATCCTACCACGAAGAATCAGAAAATATGTCTGATCATTTTGTCATAAACTCAATTGATAAAAGTAACCTTAAGACTAAAGATTGGCAAATAAATGTTTGTTGCAATAATTATAAACTCAAATGTCAAATTGATACAGGTGCAGACACAAATATCATCAGCAGGAAAGTATTAGATAAAATTATGAGCAGCACGCACTCGAAAATCAACATTTTTAGAACAAATAATAAAATCTTTTCTTTTTCAGGACAATTAGTGCCAAATTTAGGTACTTGTTTACTTAATTGTGAATTTGAAAATGGATTATCGACAAAACTTTACTTTGTTGTGGTTGAATGTGATTGTAATACAATTATTGGTTGGGATTCATGTGAGAAACTGGGTATTGTCAAAAGAGTATTCGGAATTCAAGAAAGGTCAGTACAAGAAATTCTTTCTAAATATGCAAAAACATTCGAAGGTCTTGGTTGTCTACCATATAAAGCTCATCTAGACATTGATAGTTGTATACCACCTAAAGTTTGTCCCGTTCGTAGAATACCTTATACTTTAGAAGATCGTCTTAAAGACGAATTGAAGAGTATGGAACAACTTAAAGTCATAGAAAAAGTAGAAAAGCCAACAAAATGGGTGAATTCTATTGTCTTAGTCGAAAAACCTAACGGAAGGTTAAGAATTTGTCTCGACCCTAGAAACCTAAATGAAGCAATCAAGAGACCTCACTACCCTTACCCTACATTTGATGATTTAAGATCTAAAGTTGCCGGTGCATCAATTTTTTCAAAATTAGATGCTAGTTCAGGTTATTGGGCTATAGGTTTAGACCCTGAGAGTAGTGATCTCTGTACTTTTAATACACCTTACGGTAGATACAAGTTTCTGAGATTACCTTATGGAATTAACTCTAGTGGTGAAATTTTCCATAGGACTATGAACGAATTGTTCGGTGATTTGTCAGGTATAATAATTTTTGTGGACGACATCCTTGTTTATGGAGCCAATATAGAAGAACACAATAAAAGACTTGAATTACTATTCAAACGTGCTTCTGAAGTCAATCTAAAATTTAATAAGTCTAAATGTCAATTCGGTATGTCTGAAATCCGCTATGTGGGTCATATTTTTAATAAAAATGGTGTGTCACCTGATCAGTCAAAAATAGAAGCCATTTCAAAAATGTCAAGTCCATCTAATGTCAAAGAATTACAAAGATTTCTAGGCATGATAAACTATTTAGGTTCTTACATACAAAATCTAGCAGAAGAAACTTCTCTTCTGAGAGAATTGCTAAAAAAGCAAAATAAATGGCAATGGTTAGACCAACATGAACAACAGTTCAGAAAATTAAAGTCATTACTATGTCAGTCACCCGTATTAGTCCATTATGATATAAAAAAATCTATAAGATTGTCTGTCGACGCATCCCAAAATGCAGTCGGTGCTGTAATCTTACATGATAAGCATCCAATAGCATATGCCTCAAAGTCATTAAATAAAAGTCAAATTAACTATGCTCAAATAGAAAAAGAACTTTACGCTATAGTATTCGGATGTAAGAAATTTCATCAATACTTGTATGGCAAACCAATTTATGTCGAAACAGACCATCAACCATTAGTCACTCTATTCAAAAAACCTTTAGGAGAAGTTCCTACAAGATTGCAAAGAATGATGATAACATTACAAGCTTATCACTTAATTGTCTCATACACAAAAGGCTCAGAGATGTATATCTCAGATACCTTGTCTCGATCACCAGTCAAAGAAACTAACTTAAATCAAGAATTAGTCAGTCTAGAAGACTTAGATTCAAATATTGATATTCATATTAATTTATTGACATCTAATTTAGCAATTTCACCTAAAAAACTTGACAAAATTTTAAGTCATACTAGTCAAGATTTAATTTCTCAAAAACTTAAAGAATATTATAAAAATGGATGGCCCCATTGTAAAGAACGTTGCGACAAATTGGTATTACCTTATTGGAATATCGAAGAAGAAATTCATGTGATAAATGAAATAATTTTCAAAAATAACTCTGTCATCATACCTATGTCAATGAGATCAGAAATATTAAACATTTTACATGAAGGTCACCAAGGTATAGTAAAATAATTCAGTCTGGACATGCATATAATCACTAATTCACTTTTATTCAATTTAATTTTATTGTTTTACAGTAATTTGTCATTTAATATTGTATTGTTTTAATAACGAAACTTGTTGAAAAATATGGTTATAATTTATGTCACGGTGTCAATGTCATTCCAAACGTCAATGTAAAACCAATGTGTTAAATAATATTTTTTCTTTAGAAAAAAGGGCATGTTGTAGTCTATGATTTGTTTGTCTATTAAAAATACTTTTAGTCTATGTCCTTCCCTTTCCGGCCCCTCTCTCGTGTCATGACTATAAACGATGTAAGACGTGACGAAATAAAATGTGATAATAAAACTATTAAAAAGTCTTAATCAAGAACCCAAACAGAACCCCAAACACTATCTACTTTTTTTTATGTACGAAAGCGGCAGACGAGCATACAGTCCACCGGATGGTAAGTGGATACTGTCGCCCATAGACATCCGCGATACATGTCAACATTAGTCCAAAATCACAAACGTTGGCACGCCCCCGGATGCGCTGCCTACCTTTGGAGATATAGGAATGGATTTGGAGAATTGGTTGGGAAAAGGGGAGGGATAGGATGGGAATGGGCTCTGGCACTTCTTAAATTCTTAATTAAATTACAAGTGATTATTAATTGAAGTCGTTTTTTCCAGATCTGTTTGAAATCGCTTGCAGTACTGACATATTGTACAAGACTGAATCTTGTAGGTAGGTACATAGACTTGTTGTACCTATCAATGGCCGCCACAATATATTAGTTAATAGCGTCAGTCTTGACTGAATAGTTTAAACCGACCCTGTGCATGAAACTGTTAGTTTTTCATACTAGGAATGTTTAACTGACAGTTTTAACTGATAGTGTGTGGCGGCCATATGTCGTTGCATTTGCCTTTGTTAATAATTATAATGATGTCCAACCGTGTTCCTTTTTTTGTCTATGGCAAATAGCTACGATGTGCATTGTCATCGCCTTGTATAATTTATAAAATACAGTTCATTTGAATTATAAGAAAGAACCAGCGACCAACAAACAGGTGGTATAGAATCACTCAGCATCCGAAGAGATGTTGCGTCTCTCTGCCTTTTCTGTCGCCTTTATAATGGGAATGTCCTGAAGAACTGTTCAATTTCGGGTTTTTACCATCGCACTGCTCGTCTACGTCGTGCGGTTCATCCGCACTTCCTTGCCATAGAGTCGCTGCGTATCATACGCGATCAAAAACACACTTTATACCGCAAACCCGAAAGTTGTGGAATGAACTGCCAGCCGAAGTTTTTCCATTACACTAGGATATGGGGCTCCTCAAGAGAGCTGTGAACAGGATTCTATAAGGTGGGCATCGCACCTGCAAGCCTCCCGGTGTTGCAGGTGTTCATGGGCGGCGGTGACCACTTACCATCATGTGGCCCGCCCGCTAGTCTGCCAGCTATTCTATAAAAACAAACTGCTTCACGTATTATCTAAATAATTTTTATTAATTTTGTGGTTGGATCTTTTTTAAAAATATTTCTTTTGTTCTGTATGTATGAATCAATTTTTAATGACAAATACTCTACAATTATTGAAAAAATAATGACTAGATTTGTAAACTGTTCCGATTGTAGCCCATTGGGGACTGTTTTCCGCCGAAAGTTCTGGCAAAAAGCAATTTTTCCTTATTTTTTACTTCTGCTACTTCTAAAACTATTTTACACAGTTTCATACACAAAGAAAAAAACCTATTTTTATTTACGCTAGCTCAAATCTGACGCAGTTAAAACCTTTAAAACTACCTACCTCATTCAATTTCAAATATTCGATGACCTGCGACTGACCTTTTGCAAAAACAAATGCATTTGTTCGGAACTGAACATGTTATATTCGTACAATCCAATTTAAAAAAACAATGCCGTTGTGATATTGATACCCAAGTCTTGTTTATACTACAGTAGATTTTTTTATAGAAGAGATGGCAGATGGGCGGCCGGCCCACCTGATGGCAAGTGGTCACTATATCTGTTACAGCACCGATAACCGATTGAGTAGACGAGCCCTCGAATTGAAACGACGTGTCGAGAAATGTGCCGTGAGACGACCTCTGGCCAGGTGGACCCAAGATTTGAAGAAGTTTGCCGGTAACTAGAATTAGAGAATCGAAGATCTGTAGTGGCGAGTCTTACGAGAGCGCCTATATCCAACAGTGGAGAGACAGGATGATGGTATAGAATGGTATAAAGGTACCTATATAACCTGTCAGTGTACGCGTCTCCAGTCTCGAATAAATCCAGTTATCAATTCCAAGGCTCACCATTCAACCAATAACGATAACTTTTTGTACTGTTGTCATTGTTATATTAAGACGAAATTGGTCATACAACATCCACCTAACGTTGAAACAATGTGCTTTGCATGAGTGAGTGGGAACTTAGTATTTGACTTTCATTAATCAGCATTACTCATTTTAGTGTAGTCTATTGAAATTTATAACGTTGATATTCGTAACAATGCAGCAGCAGCCTTTGTGATGCATCTTCGCACGGTTTGATGGACGGTATTGCCATAATGTTCGTAAACTTCTGAAAACTTCCTCGAATCAAAAATTTTAGAAGTACCAAAACTACTAATATATGAATATAAGCGTCCTCCAAGGTTTGCCGCCACTAATATATTTATACTTATACCTACAGCATATTTAAGTATCTATATGTATACAGTATACGGGAAGCGCATAGTGGGACCTCCTCTGACCAGATACACTGACGACTTGAAGAAGTTTGCCGGTAGTGGCTGAATGAAAAAAGCAGATCGCGTGTGTTGACGATCTTTGGCTGTATCCAGCAGTGAAGACACATAAGCTGATAAATAGTGTAAATAAAACATTCATTTGTATCTCTTGTAAAGTTTGATCACAAGAATATTCGTAAGTTTGTAAGTCGATTGTCTGTGTGTGTTCAGAAACACGCAATAAGATGAACACAAACTACTCAGCCATGAATGAATATTTGTCTTTAAACAATCAAAAGAGAATCGAATTGTAAACAATTCGTCACTGTAAAGTTCTTTATAAAAGCGAAACCTACTGAAATTTTCTCGTTACATATGAAAGGTCTAGTGAAGGACACGCTGACGGCCATATTGCAGTCCGTACTTACTTTTCACGGTTGGTTAAATATTCACATACGAGTATGTCAAGTTTTACGTAAGATGAAACTCGTATGTTACATGTCAACAGCAATGTTATATCGACATAATCTTGTTGAGTCGACATAAACGGGAAAATGCAAAATCTTGACTGTACTTAGGATGTACATAGGTCACACTGAAAATTTCCGGAACTGGCCACTTACATAAACAATATTTAAAAATGGAACTTTTTGGCTGTAGCATAAAGTTTGATTCATCTAACAGTCATTTGTTTTTTCATTGTGGCGTCATTTTAAAAATGCGAAATGGATTTAACTCGTGAAAATTTTCGCTGTATGATGTTCTATGATTTTAAGTGTAATTGGACAGCTTAGCAGAGCCTCGCTCGGCTTCAAACTGCTTTTGGCAATGAAGCACCAAGCAAGACGACAATTTATAGCTGGTTTGCAGAATTCAAACGCGGTCGTGTCAACCGCTGTCAACAACAAAAACATCGATGCTGTGCGCAATATGATCGAGTATGAACTATAAGATTCGGGCATCCTTAGGCATAGGCATGAGTCAGATACAATCAATCTTACAAGAACATTTGGCTGTGCAAAAGATGTGCTCGCGGTGAACGCTACACAATTTGACTGAGGCTCAAAAAACGAAACGCGTCACTTGGTGCAATACCATGCTTACCAGATTCAACGAATACAGTCCCACAAATATAAATAAGCAAACAAATACTAAACTTTACTTCTCGGGTCCCGCCAAAAAGTGCTGACACACATTCATTTAATCGTTTAAATCCATCAATAAAATGACTTTTCGAAATGGCCACCGACGCTTTAGTTAATTTTTCGCTACGCTAATTTACCTACATAGATCCTTGTCGCAGTGTACATTTTTAATGACAACAAATTACGATCTCCGTTACTAAAATACAGTTTGCAATGTACCTACTCAATGGTGTGTAATCTGCACATTACATTATTTCCAGATGTTCCACTTACCAGATGTGTGATTTCCACTCCACGCCACGTCATCTCGTGGCACATGCTAATTTTCACATTCATGTGCGGTAATAAAATCCAAGGTAAGGTTCAGAAATGCTCTGATTTTCATCTCGCTTCCTCATACGAGATAACGCTGTCGTTTTTGAACGTTTTCCTTATAATATCATTTTAGGTTTATACTAGTAGTATACATAAGTATATCAGAATTCACTTCTATTGCGGACTAACTTTCCTTTTCTATCACCAGAATTCTAAAATCCGTATTACTTATTCCTTACAATTTTGGTTCTATTGACTCCATTTATGAAAGAAAAATCATAGAATTTTACATGCGTCTTTTCCAGCTATAGGTAAGTGATAAAGCGTAAAGACAGACTAATTGAGTATTTAATCATTTCTGATAATTGCAAAGAACTTACACCCTTATGTACTTCGCAATTTGGGAGAATTTCGTTTACGTGGCAATTGTAATACTTGTGGCTACGTAATATTTCCAATAATATTCATAGTCATAAAGCCAAGTGGCTCACAAAGAGCGTTTTATGGTGGTAAGGTCAACATACACTCTCAAGGTTTGTAGGAAACGCGTATTCGTTACTCGCATTTATCTTTATTGTTTCTTAATTTGTACCGGGACATGAAACTTGCTTTTCGACGTTCAAGTCGGCGTTATCAAAAAAAAACTGTTATTCAATCTATAAATACAATATACTTTCTTATCTATTAAATTAAATAACAAGCACATAAACAGCGACGCTCAAATTTAATAAACATGACGCGGCTTGGAATTAATTCTGGACGTTAAAGAGGATGTGGTAATTGTCGGGCCTTTTACATTAGTTGAGATAACTGGACACACTATTTCACACTAACATCCTCTCGCCTATACACAATATACTTGCTCTGTGTATACGTAACAGCGCTTTCTCACAACTTCAAGGTTGACAGACATTGCGAGACCGAATCGACCATTGCGAACACACCCACTGGCACACATGCAATGTTTTGAAACTATACTCTCGATCAATTTAATAATTCGACAAACCAATTGAGACTATTTCGTTAACTGTCAATATATTATGCTGAAGTTTGATTGTTACTAAACTCTAGTATTGAGAAACAATGAACGGATTGATTTATATGAGCTTTTGCAAAAACTACGCCTCCTAAAGTTACTAACTGTTCATAACGCTGAACTAACACATATATAAACGAGTAAGAAAAATATAAACCTGACTAAAAACCCTGAATAAGTTTGAAAATTGGACCACACAAGCCGGGACGGGATGTCAGACATTATAGTGACAAAGGGGAGCTGAACAATGAAGATAAACGTGCAAAAGTAGTGAGAAAAATGTGTTCCAGCGATACAAAATCACAAGTCTCTGAAAAGATTTATTACCGTTCATTACCTTCGAAGTTCTTTTAATTTTATATTTTCCTAGTATTGACAAGTTTCTCTTCGAAATAACCGAGGCGAAATGTTACGGGGACAAAAGTTTAAAAAGTAGATGGAGATTGAAATAAAAAAAATCAAATATTAGTCAATATTACACACAGCAATTAATTTTGAATTGAAAGACAAGACAATAACACATTAGAGCTATAGGAACACGTCTGGTTTGTTTGTGGGAATTGCTATCGTGCTGAGGGCACGTGTTACTGAAGCCCGAACTAAAACATCCATTGTGTGGATTGATAATGATCCTCTTGTTCGGACGATCGCGTGTCGAATAAAAGAAATATTACTACATTGGCATCCGGCATCAGCCAGCTTGAATGAAATAATACTATATTGGCATCAGGTATCAGCCAGCTTGAATAAAATAATACTACATTGGCATCCGGCATCAGCCAGCTTGAATGAAATAAATATGGCTGAAATTGGGCTTGTTGGATAGCAAAGATATTGGAATACTACCCGAGGCAATGCACGTGCATTGCCTCGGGTAATATCCCAATATCTTGGGACGAGATCCCAATATCCCAATATCCAGGTAGTATCCCAATATCCGTTACAGGCTATTGGGCAATCCATTGCCTGCAACGGAAATAAGTAAACGATAATACATAACTTGGAGTTCACATGTGATTGAATAAGAGTACGTTAAAGTAAGACTGGCACGTTTTTAAGACATGAAGTACTAAGAAAATTAATAGAAAGAAGGTCAGCCTTGAATTTAATCACCTAACGCTGTCTTAATTCTTATTCTTTGCTCTATTGACTTACTCGTATAAACTATAAGACAGAATAAACGTTACAGGTGTCTAAAACAACATTTTGCATGACTCAAAATGCATGAATAATAAACGCTTAGTAACTGAAGCGGTAGCTTGTCTTTTACAATATTAACTTCTTGAAAATCAATGCCTAGCTAGCAACAGACACTAAACAATGTTTTCATAATGAAAATAGAAGAACAGTTATTAATACACTTCTGACGTGTTGTGATTTTCACATCGCTTTTACGTAACGTAGAAGCAGGAATCAGACAATCGTAAAACGTTCGTTTTAGAACTTTGTTTAGACTGGGGTGATGTTACGCCGGAAACGCCACCGAATACAACAAATATTTCGTTAACTGACAAATATGGGAGTATGATCAAAATTTATCAAGCTATCCGGAATTTATATCTGTTGTAGGAGCAGACGCTTTCTAAAACAAATCTGGTGCACGATACTTGAAGAACAATTAGACGCTAAAATAATAGATATAAGAATGACTTTTTTATAGAAAAAAGGCGGCAGACGAGCATACAGTCCACCTGATGGTAAGTGGATACCGTCGTCCATAGACATCCGCGATAAATGCCAACATCAGTCCAGAATGACAAATGTTGGCACGCCTCCGGATGCGTTGCCTACCTTTGCAGATTAAGGAATGGATTGGGGGAAAGGGTTGGGGGAAAACGGGGAGGGATGGGATAGGAATGAGCTCTGCCATATCTCACTCACTACTAAAACACGTACGTACATTGAGGAAATACGATAAAGTAGGAAAGCAGTACATTTCAAAGTAGTCTTCTGTGAGAGAGGGGTAACGTGGCCAGTTGAGTGCGCCCAGCGGCTGTGAGAATGCAGCGTCCACTCTCCTCTTACAAAAATTGGGAAATTTGACAAAATATATCTATTGGGAAGATCACTACTTTTGATTTTCTCAGATTTCGATATAAAATATATGGTCAAACTGCAGTATACATTTCTTAACAGATTGTAATGAAATTCAGCTCAAAAATAGTTTAAGCATTTCAGTAATGCCAAAATTATGACGGCGAAAAGAAAATACAAAACCAATATATATAAAAATAAACTACGTGTTGTTATATAGGGTTGGTAAAGCTCAAAAACTTTCGTATAGTTTTTTTTTTATATATATAAAACATAAGGAAATAATGAAATCTCCCCTTCAACTAGTTTGCCACCCTTTTTTTTATGCAATATAAAATTATTTTATATGCAGTGTAGAACTACAAAGTAATGAAAGAAATGGAAGGAAGTATAGGATACTTCCGACCTCCAGTAATTAAAACTGAAGGCCAGGACATTGACGATTAAACGAATATCGGAAAATTGGTTTATACGATATCGATAACAAGATCGCATCAAATTTTGAAGCGACATGATTGTGTTGACAGAGATAATAACACGGTGCAAATATAATAAGTATAACACGCTGTTTAAAGACAACATACTGTAAATAAATACCTATTATATAAATCAATTATATACCTATTCTAAAAAAGTTTTATTAACACAGAAATGAGTCTTTCGCTTTGCTTAAAAGTTAAACCTTTTTGTTCGACCATCTATTGGTTTTTTGGTGTAACCGAGATCGCCAACAGATGGCAGTGTTTCGAAACCGTACATCACGTTATGGTTAAGTTTTGTGTAAATCTGTATATGTTTGTTTTTCTAAGTGACAGGGTTCCGGGCAGCCGATATCGATTTATCTTCAATAGTTATGGCAGACTGTCTTTTTTTAATACTACCTAACCGTTTGTACACTTTTACATATCAATGGGACACCGTAGGGAGGCAACTAGACGAGCGAGTCACTCGCGGCAGGCGATACCTAGTTATAACTAACCCCTACTTGGTGTAGTCAATCACTGTTAGCTAGAATGGAAATCTCTCCTAATCAGAAACGATTTGGCTCGTTTAGGGAGTCTATAATGGCCGCCACATACGATCAGTCAAAACAGATCAGTTAAAACTATCAGTTTTCACAGAACACTTTAAACTGACCATGTGTAGGGCGAAAACTCAGTTTTTCATACTAGGAACATCAGTTTATCAGTTCAAACTGTTGTCAGAACTAATAATTTTAACTGATCGTGTGTGGCGGCCATTATAGACTCACTAAACGAGTCAAATCGTTTCTGATTAGGAGATTTCCATTCTAGCTAACAGTGATTGACTGAGGTGAGGTGTTGAGGTGATCGCGATGCTTTAAGTATAAGTAATGATGTGCTGGAAATACTAATTCCTATGTGGCCTAATTCCTATTACGCTGTAACATTCGTTGATTTAGGACAGACCTATATACAAATATAATTACTAAAACTATCTTCTTGGAAACACCACTTTGTAAAGAGCCAAGGTCTGTTCAATTGCTGTGATATTTAGATATGGGTATAGGTAAATATCGTAACACGTTTCGGGACAATTCTTAACAGATCCAAGGATTTAGGATATGGCCGATATTGCTACGAATCGAATGCCAATGTGTCTCGCCTTGCAATGCCTTGCAATATAGTCGCAATCTGCAACACCCATAGATACTCGTAAATACCACAGCGATTTGAACAACCTTTAAAATTTACACTGCTAAAAATTAGATTTTTTTGGCTTAGGTTAATGCGGAGCCAACATAAAACGCCTCTAGCTGGTGGGAATGATGAAAGGTACACGGACGACAAAGCATTCCGCTTTATTAGGAAGCCACGTATTAGCGCGCCTCAGCGCCCCACGTGCCTGCACCGTGCTCTACCAAACGTGCCAAACGATCGTGTGTGCCTACATGATCATATTACACACAACTACGCGTAGGTACACGTTATTATGTATAATATATAATCTTAATACATAATGCAAATACATAATACATAAGTGACGTTGCCCAATCTTTACACAAACTATTTATCAATATTGTATGTATTCCTCTCTTTAATCTCTCTATATGTTCTACCTGTATATTCTATCTATAGGATGTGTAAGAAAATTTCGAAGACTTAATTTTATCTGGTTTATCCGTCTATCAAAACTTCTTCGGATATAGGAGTATATTCCCAAGTTTCCTGTTTTTCTACTTTTCTTATTCCGAATGTAAAAATACTTAATATTCAAGAATTTTACTAGATTTTCTTTTTTATAATGTAGTAAAATACTTGAATATGTTTTCAAGTATTTTTACCACCAAGTTCGAAGTATATCCGAAAAAGTTTTGGAAGCCTGATACCTCATGTATAACCATTAATCAGGTAAAATTAACCCGACAACTTTTTAAGCATCTTATTATGCATAACATAAATATATAGATATTGTAGCATTATGCAAAACGAAGCAACCTATTGATCGCCGTTACATACGCAGTTGGTTAATTGGTAATCTAAATGTTAACTTGTGTCGTGTAGAAAATAAAACATTTCTTTTTTCTATTTCTATTGTAGAAATCAATACAAAACTATTAGTGACATTAACTGAAAAAAAGAGACCTAGTTTAGTGTTTTTTATATTTTATGATTTTTATGTATCAAATCAGATGTTAGTAGAGCATGTTTCTATTTAACAGAATGTTGAAACAATAATAATCATGGTTATTATTGTTGTAATTATTACATTCTACGTTAGACAATGCTGTCACTAAGTCCATGCCGTCAATAAGGTCCCTTTGCTCCGATGACGTCACATTTTACCATATCAATAATTTTGTCGCACATTGAACTCTCGTGGAGGTACATCGCGACGTACCATAATGTAATAAGGAGCAATGGACTTTATTTCCTATATAGCATTGGTGCAATTAGCACATTCAGCCCGTGTCAAGTTTTCTTCGTAATAAACAATTTCAAAGTCTAAAACGTATCCTGTCAATGTCCAGTGCCGTCGAAGCAAGTCGCTTACTGAGTCGCTCAGTAAAGCGATAGTAGGTTTACTGAGGACAGAAGAGGACTGCTTGGAAGCACACGAAAAATGCAGTCGGACACATTTATTTGATTATCACAAACACCACGCACGAAAAACACTTTGAAGTTTAATAAACTATCAATTTGTTATTTATTACAATAAATAATGAAACAAAAACTAACTTCACGTCCCAAGTTCTCGCCAAAAACAGTTTCGTTAAATATTATTCAAAAATGTATATAACCTTTTTTGTTTCATCTTAAACACTTTATTTTTTCTGAAGACTAATGAAAATGTATTTTTAGAATATAGCAATTTGATGGTGTTTAATTTTCTTTTAGTCTGTACCACTATTACACCATTTTCGATTTTTGCACATATTGCGAATTGCACAATTTGCAAATTACACACTTGAATTTCACATTATGCACCGTATGACGAGAGGAAAATATTATTGAGATAGTACAATGGTTCTGAACCAAATCAAATCAAAACCAAATCAAACAAATGTATACTGTTACATCGATATTTTAATTTCATCGTAATTTTATGGAAGATCAATACATGGTGACAAATAATTACTGAAATTAACTGACTTTTTACACTTTCAATGCTATAGGCACTCGATATAATAGATCTAGACGTGAACATTTTAATATTAATATGCACAGATATAAAAAGATGACTGCTCACAAATACACATACTGTCACACTAAATGTTTATAATATCCAAAATGGGTTAAAATGTTCACATTAGAACATCCATTTTGTGTCAATGAGCAAGTTGTGAAGCCACATTATCGGAGGTCTGCGGATATCGAAGCTGATATCAAATTCACTAATTACAGGGGACACAATCACTCTAGAGTTATATACAATGATAGTAACAAAAGTTACATCTCGAAAATACCTTATTATTTATGATACGATTTAAAAAGAACGAAACGCGTCAGTTAGTAGAAATGCCTTTAGAAACGCCATGTTAAACAATGTCCAAATGGTGAATGTCAAATCTTTAAAATGTACAAATAATAGCAATTATTTCACAGGTAACTGACAACCCTGACAACAATAGAAAATATACTTTTCATTCGCATAGAAAAACTGCTTGATTACAGACAATCTAAATTGTCGTTTCTGGAAAGTGATCTTGTTTAAGCATTTTTTTCTTAAAAATACTTTTACGCTTACTTTACAAAAATCATTAACTAATTACCTACCTAATCTAATTAATGTTCTAATAAATTCTAAAGCATTGTTACATGTTACATCGAGCTCTTTCGCAATTGCAATTCTCATGAAATAATTAAAGATTAAGTGACTAGCTACTTTCATTGAATTGTGTGATTACTTATTATCATTGCCGCATTAAGATTTGTACAGGGTCTAATTCAAATACATGTTTCTTATCAATACAGACTTGTACCATAGTTTATTAATTCAAGGTAGGGTACAACAATGAGCACATTTTGAGTGCCTTTTATAATTACATCCCGTACACAATTTTACTTTACTAGACTCCAGTTACATTAAGCAGTAAACATGTAGTAGGAAAAGTGGCATAATTTGTCACTGGCAACACTACGACAAAGGGTAGATTGAAATAGTACTCAGTCACAGATAAAAGTATCAATTATTCCAGTCGGGAAAATTTCATTGCAACATACAATTTTGTTCAACATTTTGTTTTTAAATTAAAATACTTAAAATATTGTAATTAACTTTAGAAATCAATGACAAGAATTTCTAGATAAAAGAATTATGGCACCAAAAAGGATCTATATTACAAATCTTTGTTTAAGATTTTGGTAATAAGTCCATGATTCAGACATTTCATCCATTAAGACATTGTTCCAATTGTATTAGGTGATTAAATTTAAGAATTAGTAGGTAGGTTTATAAAATGTTTTTTTATTTTTTTTTTACTCGATCATAATTATTTATTTAGATGTTTAAACATTTTGATTGTATTCCAATGACTAAAGAACTTGTAGAATATTGAATAATGATTAGTATAATTTGATATGATTTTGCATCATCCATTTTATACTCTTTCTAGTGCTTGTAGATTATTTTATATTAAAACAATACTAACTATAACATGCATCAAGTTGAGCCACCAGTTACAAGAAATATGAAATGTGAAAAGGTTAAGTAACCTTCCCAGATTGACCAACCTAACAACTATTACCACAGACCCTCACAATATTTCCACAATGTAAAATGCACTACGATTAACTAGATATTTGTACAGCCTGGATTTAAAGTCCTACTTCTAATAGCTAACAAATTTTACATTAAACACTGCCAAAGATGCTGTTAACTCTCTGAAGAATTAGATTGAAAATTGCCACATTTGATATCAGATTGGTAAACATTCACATTATTAACACTTATTGATAACATCAGTCTCAATAACAAGATATTGCCGTAATGGCATTTTTAGAGATACACTAATAAGAAATTAAACATATTCCTAGATATCAAAGAAAACAACATTTCACCTGTTAACTTCTCTTTCAGTACAATTGTGCTACGCTCTGTTGCCAAGCACTAATATAGGCTGTTGTTTTCATTATTTAGGAAAATATGTTTGAATTCATTGTCTTATCAATTTATTGCTTTTAAAAAACTGATGCTAACAATAAGTGAGAGGGCATAATGTTTGCTAAACACAGGCTGTTTTGGTGGTGATCAGATTATACAAAATACATAAAAACTACAAAATAAGGAACTATACAAATTACACTTAAATTCAAACAAATTCTCACATCAGATCACAAACACATATAGCTCAAATTGCACATGTGAACACAACTACATACCGATATAATAATAAATTAATCTCTTCAATATTCTGATGCAGTTAAAATCATGTATATAAAATATCAACTGATACAACTATAAATAAAACCAATAACAAAAATGTCAATTAATTAAAACCTATACAACATGTATTTTAGGAAATTCAATTATAATAAATTGACTAAAAATTTGTGATGGAAATAGCTAATCTAATGGTTAAGTGATGTGATAAAAATTGAGAAATTTGAATGTGAAGAATTATTCTTAAAAGCAATAAGAAAATTGATCAATACACATTTACAAAATTTAATTTGATCATGTAAAAACAATTAAACAATATTTTTAAATAATAATGCTCACCACATTCCAACTAACGGCAAACAACCATAATGAAAATAAACCAACATTGAGTGCACCAAGTAACACTTGTGGGTAGACGCTGGCTAGACACACACCTCGGGGAATATCACCTGAACAAGGGTCACTTCAGCTCCTATCTGCTCTATGTTACGTCTGAAAGGGCACTAAGCAAATGAACGCCACCGATATATCGGAAATCAGTTTACTAATCGCCTACACTCCAAAGTTGATCCTTCAGGGGCGGATTAGAGGCGCGACAGCGTCCATCACCACCCAAAACCACCGACAAAGAGATGCACTTGACGACACCTTTACACGACCACGTCGGCGCCGCGGTAGATTCATTAGAACAAGACACCAGCCCGCGGGAGAACCCGCGCGCAGGTACCTACCTCGCGCTCAGAACTCAGCAAACTCCTTCGCACACTTCTCCGTGGATGAGATACGTAACGCCTCCTCCTCATAATCGTCAAAGTTGCTTGTATCCCCTGGCCCCTTGCAGCGAGGAATAAACGGCGCCTCTATCTTCTTCTGGAAGACCGCAATCCAATCGGTACTCGCGAACCATTTGTGACCTTTGATATCGTTCACGCCCGCCTTTAGGTTCCCGTAGCGTTTCGTCAGATCTACCTGCAGTAAATTACGTAGCAGATCCTTCAAATCTGATCCAAAGTGAGAGGGGAAGCGTACCTTACCGGATACGATTTTTTCGTAGATCTGGATCGGCTGGTCGGCGAAGAATGGAGGATATCCGGCCGCCATCTCGTACACTAGGACGCCGAGCGCCCACCAGTCCACAGCCTTGTTGTAGCCTTTCGAGAGGATGATCTCTGGCGCAAGATACTCGGGTGTTCCGCACAACGTCCACGTACGCCCTTTCACGCGTTTCGCAAAACCGAAGTCAGTCACTTTGAGGTAACCCTGCGAGTCAATTAACAGGTTCTCAGGCTTGAGATCCCTGTATATGAGGTCCAAGTAATGAAGGTACTCGAACGCTAGCACTATCTGCGCCGCGTAGAACCGCGAGTGAGGCTCTGAGAAGCGCCCCACTTTGCGCAGATGTGAGAACATCTCACCACCTGGGACATACTCCAAAACCATGTACAAGTTAGAGTTGTCCTTGAAGTGGAATTTAAGGCTCACGAGGAAGGGAAAATTGATAGCTTGCAAAATTCGTTTCTCGTTCAACGTATGCTCTACCTGCTTCAACTTCACCACTTTCTGTTTATCGAGTATTTTCATAGCGTAATATTCTTTCGTAGGTTTATGTTGGACTATCATAACTCGGCCGAAAGAGCCCGTGCCGAGGGTTTTTATTCGTTCGAAGTCGTTCAGTCCGGCGGTGTTAGTAGGATTCTTCTTCCATTTCTCCTCGAAATCCTCCTTGGCCTGATCGAGGAACTCCTTGACGCTTTCAGCGGCGTCCACCTTCTTGTTGGCGGTGGCAGCATTGTTGCCCATGGCGCAGGAAACAAACTAGTGCAGAACCTCGACTTGCCGTTATTAGAGGCCGCCTTGTTTCACTAATCGATGCCTGCCTGTACGACCGCCTAAGAAACGGGGCAGGTCAACACAAACCGATTTGAAACACGTACATTATTTACTATAAACGCACGATCACACGTCACAAACGACATTTAACGTAGTCACACATTGAAAACGATTATTTTAAATACTGAGATCCCAAAAATATTTTGTCACATTCACAAGAATAAATTAAAATGGCTTCCACAACCGTACTCGATCGACAGGGTGGGAGCGAGATCGAGGGCACAAACGATTCCATTCGCTCACGGTGGCGGTCAATTATGTCGAAGTTGCCATAATTTTCTAAAGTTGTTACCATTTGTACAAAAATTCTACCATAAATTTTGTACCATTCCATTGTAAAGTATACATCTGTGAGGAACATTTTTGTTTAAAAATATTATAAGTATGTATTTATTTTAGGAAAAACAGTGGAAACAGAGTTTAGACAGACATAAAATAATAGTTACATGATTAATAATAAATATAACTGAGCCTCAACTCAGGCGGCAGTACAACTTCTTAAGGAACACAAAGACAGCCTATGTCCATCTGCACCAGTACAAGAATTTATTTATTTTGGAAGAGAACAGCGAAAACAGCATCAGATCGAGGTTTAGGTTTAGCAGATAACACGTTTTATTTTTAGACTGCGTACTTGTTTAATTCTATAACTAACTTCGAGACTGTGGTCACCTTTATTATTAACCATCGTGCCCAGATAATTATATAGACTGATATGTTCCAACTTAGTAACCGAGCTAGACCTATACACGGCATCCACGAGTGACTGCAGCAGTCTGGCGGCACTGTCAGCAATCAGAATGATGTCATCTACGTAACGTCTATTGTTGATAACTCTCTGCCACAATACCCTTCACCGCATTATTTATAACAATACCTTCCGACGTGTCGTATAGTCTCTCTGAGAAAATTCGAAATATGTGTTACAACAGTAAAAGCAAGAGGATACAGCCCTGCCTTACCCCTCTTAGTATTTCTACGTAGGAGGAAGATGTCGTTCAATTTTAACATTAGTCATTTACAGCCAGTAAAGATTTTTAATTATTCTCAGATTCCACTTATCGACACCAAGTGATCGCATTTTCTCAATGAGCTTGAGATGTTGCACTTTGTCAAGTGCAATTTCATAATTTACAAAGCATACCTGCAAATCATGGTTTACATCCCGACATCTATTGGTATCCAAATAGAGCATCACGTCTTCCTAGTCCTAATCAAAATCTAAATTGATTGTTTGAGATATCTGCCTAGCATTTAGCGTATTTTCTTTAGTGGATTATCTAGAACATATTCAACACGTAACTCGTTAGCGATATAGTTCAGTAGTCATTGAATTTTTTGATGTGTTGATTTTAGGTTGGTAATGAAAGTAAATGAGATTGAAGAAACGTGCTGGGTAATCTAGATTGCTTTCATCTATTATTTTGAATGTCTGTTAGTATTTCGCCAAGACCGATAGTTTTACCGGAACCCGGTTACAAATGGTGATGCAAGGTTTCTTTTGTTCTTACAACATCTGACGATCTCAGCAATAACTTAAAATTTTCTTATTGTGCATAAATGTAATTACATAATTATACCATTGGCATTTATTTAGTTGCGTTCAGGGGGTTAGTTTCTTCAATTAGAGACTCCATGTCACAAAGAATTACACTAAACTGGAAGCTTTGTTAAAAATACTGCCAAATAAAGTATCCAATAAAAGAAGAGAATTGTATTTAAAAATCTTTTTACACCATATGAATCCACGAACTCTGTATCATTGGCGTCGTATCACTTAACCCCCATAATAATGGCAAAGACAAGCCATTGATATCAATTGCTTTTATCAAAATACTATTATGATTGACAGCAATGTTTGTTGTGAACCTGTAAACGTGGCTATAGTAATACTATGTACGTTACAAGTACATACTATGTACGTTTGTCATTTTGGACTAATGTTAGCATGTATCACGGATGTCTATGGGCGACAGTGTCCATTTACCATCAGGTGGCCTGTATGCTCGTCTGCCGCCTTCGTACATAAAACAAAAAAATATATATATATGTCACATACGTACATTTTTTTTCTAATGAACTATACTTTTTTAATGTTCAGTAAACATATTGTCGAAAATGTACAATATTCTACTATATTTAGCACATTTTCAGAATATTGCAACATTAAAATATTTTTTCTTATTTTCTCACAGGTGGCAGCACAGACTTGTTGCGCGAAAGATGCGCCGTAATAAGTTCGTTGTGCCGTTGTTAGTTTGTTCTGCTGATTTTCATGCTGCTAGTGCTGCTGCCATAGCTACGTGTTACATAATTGAACTAATTTAATTCATTTCTCAGATTCCAGCAATATTTTTATTATTAATATTTATTTTTTTTATTTTTTTAAAACCAAGTCATGCAGAAGCATCGTCTACTTGAAAGCGGTGATTTTAGATGTTATCGTAATAGTGACTTTATCAACGTATGAGCTATATCAAAATTCCTCTATTATAATAATAAAATTACTCTTCAGTACCCTTTTAAATATGAAAAAATCCGCAAGTATCTTAATTTAATTGATACATCAAAAATATTGAAATGGTAAAAGGTTTAAATTGAGTCACAAGCAATTCAGATTACTTTGCATTACATTACAAAGAGACATCTGCATTTTCATAGTTTAAATAGGTTATCTCATCGTTTATCTCTATAAAATTTCATGTTTAGTAGATATCTCTAATAAAATATAAGAACCGCGTCTGTATGTTTAATTATATCCGTGCACGGCGGGAATAAGTTGATAAGATCAAATCAACTGTTTTCAAGGGCACACTTTAAAAGTTTAATGTTTGTGTTTACGCTTTGGACATCGAGATAAATACCTATCACTATAATGCAAATGCCGAAATCAATTTCCCTGAAGCTATCGGCTACTGAACCGTTTTATTTTGTTATTTTAGGTACCTATATCCAAAGTGATATAATCGTATTAGAACTTCTTATTTAAAATTTTATATAGGTATCTCGAGTTATAAAGTATTTCTACCGTACGCGGATATACCTACCAATGAATTGACTTCCAAGTAAATTTTTCGTTCGATATTTTTTTGCTTAGCAAATGTCAAAACTATTGTTAGTCTGTAAACACGAATTAATTTCTAGTAGTAAGAACTGGACGGTATTTCTTGCTATTTTCATCGTTGTCTATGGTTATTATTCTAGGAAGTTTTAGTGCATTTCTTTTTCAATTGGTCCAGTGGTTTTCAAATTATAGCAGTTTTGAACACAGTGATTTAATTTAACAATTTCCCTGGCGAAATACGGTTACAACATAAATCAAATACAAAAAGAAATAGGTCTAATTACAAAGCAAATACCTACGTACTTTGTTGGGTTTCAAGCGAATGAAGTTCGGGCCAATTCGGGATGGTGCACCCTGGGCAACAATCAGCAACTTTTCTTCGGGGGTTTTGCTAGCTGTTGGCTAACATCCTGGCAAACATAGGGACAGGGGCTCTGCCTGGGTGGACGGTGTTCCCCTTTAGGTTTCTCTGCGTGTCCCTTAGAAATTGGGGACATTCAGAGAGACACGGACGGTCTACGCGTGTCTTGCTCTACGGACGTCGGGCACGGCGGAAAGACAGGGAATCGTGCGCGGCAAGTTAATAATTTGAGATAGAACATTTTAAATAAGAAATTCAAACATGTATCATATTATATTTATCATATTGGATGGTATTCCTGCAGTAGTGGTCAAATTCTGCGCTCCCGAGTTATCTCCCGGTGCTTACGCGACTCTTTAGGCTCTCATATTACACAAAAAGTTTCCCGTTAGCATAGAAGGTAGTTATATTCACCCTTCGCCTAAAAAGGGTGACCGCACCGACCCGGCCAACTACAGGCCAATAGCGATCACCTCCCTCCTCTCCAAGATGATGGAGCGTGTCATAAACACACAGCTTCTTGGGCACCTAGAGGATCACCAGCTGATTAGCGACCGTCATCAAATTTCGGGGTCATCTGGAAAATAAAGCCAAAATAGCCTCCAAAAAGCTCAGTGTGCTGAACAGAGCGCAGCGGTACTTCACCCCTGGGGAACTCCTTATGCTTTACAAAGCTCTGGTGAGGCCCCATATGGAGTATTGCTCTCATCTCTGGGCCGGCGCACTGAAATACCCATTGGACCCATTGGATACCCAATGGACGTGCTGTTCGTATTGTCGACGATCCCACTCTCACGGGCAGTTTAGAACCCCTCAGCATTCGGAGAGACCTTGCGAGAGACCTCTGTGTGTTCTACCGCCTGTACCGTGGGGAATGCTCTGAAGAATTGTTTAATATAATTCCCACCTCGGGTTTCTACAACCGCACCTCCCATCAGAGAAGTGCGGTCCATCCGCATTTCCTCGATACGGAGATGTCGCGTACTGTTCGGTCCAAAAATTATTTTATACCGCTAACCCGTAGGCTGTGGAACGAACTGCCTCAAGAGGTCTTTCCATTAAGCTACGATATGGGGTTCTTCAAGAAAGCTACGAATAGGATATTGCAAGGTCGGCGGCGCACCTGGTGTTGTAGGTGTCCATGGGCGGCGAGAACACTTACCATCACGTGGGACCGCTTGCTCGTCTGCCCACTTATCTATAATAAAAAAAAAAAACAATAAAAAAAAATCTCTATCGACTGCTTCAGAGAAATTTATTTCAGCACTAAAGTGACATTACGAGTATCTCAATATTCAAAGAGAAAACACAAACAAGACACAACAAACATTAAACTTTTAAACTGACCTTGAAAAAAGTTGATTTTGACTTGTTAGCTTATTCCCGCCATGCACGAATATAGCTAAGCAAATTTATATTAAAGAAGAACGCGAAATATATGATCAAAATATTGATAGTGTAAGTCGGCTTTGATATCAAAATAAGTCTATAGAATTTAATCAGCTACTCTTCGCTAAATTATGAGCGTTCTTCGCTTAACTTTTAGATCCAATTTTGCTCACACGGAGCGACAACTAGTTTTGGCGGGCGTACTTTTGTATGTAGAAATTTGATTTTTTTTGGAATCTAGCCTTTTATATTTACAATACTATAAGGTAGTGTCTAGGCTCGTGACTTAATTAAATCACACTAAAAATTAATATCGACATGACTCTACAATGGTAATGACGGGTTACTCCTCTTGACGGCCACGTAACGACCACTTTAGTCTGTTAGCTATTTTTATATTTTGTTTATTTATTTACACTTTATTGTTTTAACAAAAGGCGGACTTAATGCTAAAAGCGTTTTCTCCCAGCCAACCTTCGGGCTATATTATATAGTGATGGCATGATAGGTGGTAGGTGCAAAATTGGAATAAATAAAATATACAAACAATAAATAGTAATAAACACTTAAAATACACACACATGCATACGTACATACATATACATACTTACACATATATAAAAATACCTGCATATTGTAAGATACTTATTTTTATAAAGTTTCCATTGAAATGTTTTGTTACAAAATTATACCTAATATCTGTGAAAAGTAATTGTTAGATAATATTTTGTTGTGTCAACACTGAATTGAGGAGGGTTTTCTATGTTTGGCTGTCAAATGAGAAAAATAAGGCATGACCGTGTGAACAGATAAAATTGTTAAATAGAAATAAGATTATAATAATAACAAATTATATGTGATTCTCGTGCCGGACCATTTGTATTAGAAGCTACAATATATGAATTTAAAAGCGGAGTTATGTATCACTGGATTCCTGCGTTATACAATATCAAATAAAATTAAATATTATATATGTATATTCAAATAAATAATTAATACGTAGATAAAAATACACTACGCAAATAAAATAACTAAACAATATCTCTTTGGAGGAGGTAATCCTTCATCTCCTCTTAAAACAATTCTGACATGGAGCTTTTCTGATTTTGACGGGAAGTTCGTTCCAGTCTTGTGAACTGCACGGCGAAAAATTTAGAGAGGAAACCTGTAGGGTTTCATATTTGTTCCATTTGTTGGGCGATCGGATTCGGCCGTCAGTTGGAAACAAAGAAAAATATAATAATTAATTTTAATTCCTTTGACCGTTGATATTTAACACATGGTAATTTATTTATTTGTTAAAGATCGAATATACGCTATAATGTAAATATCTAGAAAACACAAAGTAAGGGATTTTTATTTTTCACTAACTCAAAAATTATTTGTTATCAAAAATGTGTGATTTCACTACCAGACCTTCGTTTACCCTATTAGACCACGGATATCTTGAACACTTCAAGAATTCATATTTGATTAATGGAGAAAAAATATCATTTGTTAATTTTAAAAGTCAGTATACTTATTATACCATCAGTCTACGTCTCTCCAGTGCTGGATATAGGCCTCTCTCACAGCTCGCCACCACACACGATCCTCGGTTCCTCTCATACAACCACCACCGACTGGATAGTGGTTGATTTGGTGGTTTATTATATTAATTATTACTAAACAATCATGTTATAACATTTTACGTATTATGTGAAAAATAATATTTTCTCAACTTTTAGAATGATTTTGTTGTAAGTATAAACTATTTTTTATATTAGTTTTATATCTATAAGATAATAATTTTACACAGAACAACTTGTCCTTAAAACAATTAGTTTGATTTAGTTAAACAATTATTATTTTACTCTATTGGTTATAAAAAATAATGAAAATATAATTCATTCGTCTCTCGTTGCATTTTCAATAAAATATATTTATTAATGAAAAATAATAATTTGTTATAAGCGCCAATTTTAAAGTTAGCCGTTAATAGTGGTCGTTAAGTGGAATAAACCATAATGACAAGACAATTTCGAAATTCATTCAAGTACGCGGCCCATCCGACTAGTCTGTTCTGGTTGACGAATTCAGATTCTGACGAAATCACCATCAGGTGCCAAGATTTCTTTAAAAGCCAACGACCTACCCTGAAAACAAGTTAGTTTTTTCATCTCAGAATTAAATAAAGGGAACTTTATTATAAGGACGTAAAGGTGAATTGGAATTTATAAACGGCATGTATGATTTGGTCAACGAGTGCGTCGAGCCGACAGTTTTGGCTCAAGAGAGGTGAACCGAATACATGTTGGTGGAAAATAAACCTGTGCGTAATTTAATTAGGCCCGCTCCACCTTTGGGGGACATGCTTGTCCATGGACATAGATAGCCATAAACTTTACTTTACATTATTGAATTTAATTTTATTGAAAAAAAAAAGGTAATAACATTTGTAATTATGGCATTTAGCCTCTTTGTTCCCTTTTTTTAAATGTAACCAAATATTGATTTTTGATAGAATTCGTGAATTTTTATTTTTTTCCGCCTTACTCATAACGCGATTGCTTAAAATTTCTTGTCCTTTTCTAACAATTAGCACTTCATACAGGTTTGAAAGTGAAAAAGCATTTTACCTACCCAGCTTTTAAAATAGTTCTGGATGGGTTTTGGTAGCCCTAGCTACGTACCCACCCTTAAAGTTATAACAACATACAAAAACAAAATTACGAAAATTATAGTAGGTATACCTAATTCCTAACATTTATACACATAAGCATAAAATTTAATTTTACACCTACCATATCACTCACATACGCAAATATGATTGAAACACGATAGATCAATTCAGTGTTAAAATTAAACAAAGTTTAAAATATAATAAACAATAGCAAGGCTGGCTAGGCCATTGAACTTCAAAAACACGTTATCTGAAGAATTCTTTAATATTTTTTACATTTTGCGCGGTCTCAGTCATTTTCAATACAAAATGACTCAACTCAACCAGTGAGACACTACTATTGTTTAAACAATTTGTTAGAGAAGGACGGCAAATAAGTAAATATTTTTATTCCCAATCACAGTCAAAACGGAACCGATTTAAATACCGGGAAATACCGACATAGTAATTCATACAGGGAATAGAATTGGACTTACGGCTATAAAAAAACTGGAATATTCCTGAAAAAATTACCATGGAAATCCGGTCAGGATCTACTTCAAAAGTGTTCTTATGGGTATTAAAATGATTTTACAGGCGGTAATATTATAGGTACCTAGAGCGAATAATATGAATTAAATGATTAATTTAATGATGACACTGATGACACAAATAACAAGTAGCTTTAAATTAAATTTTCCATGAATACCAATTTCCGGCGCATTTAAAACAAGCTCAATATTTTAACGATAGGTACATATTTTCAAATAGGAGAGAGCAAGGTAGAATTTGCCTGTTCGCTTCAGTTCCACGAATTCAAGGTTGTTTCAACATATCCTGACAATAATATAGATGTCTCGTTTTAATATACGCCTTTCGTGTATAGTTATTTCAATTGACTGATAACATGTACGAACTTCATGTCAATTTGCGCGGTGCCGTGACGCGACGCGCATGATATTTTCTTCTTTTCCCTCCTTCATTTGATCGTCAGTGTTTGTGGTGTGAGCAGTGTTGTACGTAGTGCGTGACACGTGCTTATTTTCCTCAAGAACCAGTTTTCCTCCAAAAGTACAAAATAACAATGGCAGACGCAGCCGTCGAAAAGAAGTAAGTTATTATTACACGTTTCTGTCATTTCCACGAAAGTTTACCAAACTTTAATTTTGGCGGCATCCGAAACGTGATCAAAATGGCTTCCTATTTTAAAGCCTAAATTTCGTGTTTTCCGTACATTTATAGACATTTTATCACCGCGGTGCATTAAAAGTTGTTTGTTGAATGTTATGAATAAATAAATAATAGTAGTGGCTGTTGATAGTATTGTATTTAATTGATGCGAATACGTACACGCGCGAACATGTTATCATTGATAACTTTGTTGACGTATTTTTTATTTTAACATTTCCATAGTTATGGTGTAGTGGATTCTGTGAAGTGTTTACAATGCATTGTAATCCATCAATTCCGCGTTTCCTTGTAATGTAATAATGAGCTGAAGTTAAAGCACGCCGATCACTGAGCGTCCGTCCGAGGAAGCAAGATGGCGCTGCTGCGCGGCGTCACCGGCGCGCGCTCATTTTGAACACGGCGACTGAGTTTTGCAACACGTCGGTTACGTTATCGCTAGGGACGCGTGTTGTCATTAGTTATTTTTAACGCTTTCGTGTTAGCGTCTAGAAGCGCCGATTACTGGAGCGAGTAACGTATTCAGTAATCGTGTTTACGTACGGTTTCCTTGCAACTTTCCCACATGCACCCTTGCGCAACTACCAGTTGTTTTTGTTCTGGCACTTTTCCTTTTATGCCCCCCACTTGTAACGACCGCAGTGTAATACATACATTACCTATATGTTCCGTTAACCGGTTTGGGTTGGTTCAGCGAGCCGTACATACCTTATCGCGGTTACGATTATTGTTTGCCAAAATTAACAATAACATAAAACTTTTCCAGGGAAGTCGCTCCCGAGGAGGTGAGTTCAACTGAGGCGAAAGAGTCCCCAGTAAAGAAGTCTCCCGCCAAGAAGGTAGCAGAACCCGAAAGCAATGGAAAGGAAGAGAATGGCAGTGGAGATGCACCAGAAGAGACTCCTGCCGAGAATGGGGATGCTGAGGACAGCAACGACGCCACTGAAAATGGTGATGCCACAGGTTTGTAAACCATGTCTAATTAATTTATTAAATGGCTCCGCTCCTAAAACCATATGGATATTTTTTTAATTGATTACACTAATGTAATCAATAAAAAGTTAAACTCGTGTTTCAAGACTAGGGTAGGGACCCATACTATATTATATAGTATCATACTATATTTTAGTCATTGTACATACTATTGAGAAAAAATATAGTACGAAAAATACTATATTTTAATTGAAAATTCAACTGTCCTGCTAATGCTAATAATGAAAGTAACAAAAAGAGCATTATTTTATTACCTAACCAAAACTGCTATAAATATTCATTTGGCACTAAAAGGGAGGCGCTCTTGTAACATAATTGTTGGGGCCACAAGCTCGTTCTATGGTTTTAGATGAAGATTAAGTAAAGATGTATTCTAATGTATACAAAGTGACACTTCAACCAGAAAACATGTCAAACTCTTTCCATTAGTTATTCAGTACTTTACTGTGGATAATAGTATTCAGAATAAACTACTGGACTTTATGAGAATCAGGAATGAGCGGATGGAATGTTTAAAGCAACTACAAATTCCCTAGACTTTTATGAGAATCAGGAATCAGCGAATGGAATGTTTAAAGGAACTACAAACGCCCTAGACTTTTATGAGAATCAGCAGATGGAATGTTTATAGCAACTACAAATTCCCTAGACTTTTATGAGAATCAGGAATCAGCGGATGGAATGTTTAAAGCAACTACAAATTTCTAAAGTGAACATTTTTTTAGACAAAATATCAGGGTTAAGCGCTGATAATTCCAATGCGAATTTTGGAATCCATCATTCATTGTTCACTAATATGCAAACAATTGTTCCTGGTATAATCAAATGCAACTGTCATGCATATATTGTGCACGACACAGTGAAATTTGATGTAAAATGTTTATCACCTGATGTTGAGAATATTATTTTAAAAATTTATAGCTATTTTTCATCTTCACTGCTGACATGGAAAGAGTTAAAAAAAATATTGAAGGTGTCAATGGGGAATGGCATGAACTAAAAAGCCATTTAGGCACAAGGTTGCTAGCTATCTTTTACCTTGTATTGATAATATATTGCTCAATTGGTTACCCATAAAGAAACTATATTGATAGTCTAACAATCGATAGTCAATAGTCTAGAGGAAGATTGTCTAACAATCGATAGTCATTAGTCTAGAGGAAGATTGTCTAACAAACAAAATATTCTTTTGTTAAATGAATCCAAAGGTTATCATTGAATTATATGGTTATCATGATCATTGAAATTTATTATCATTTTGTAAGTCATATATTGCATTTATTCAACAAAACTGAAATATCTAGAAGTCAATAAGATCACTATTTTAGATGTTTTTACAAAACGCAAATTACAAAATACAATATTTTGGTTTGCTACAAAATTGTTTTTGAACAATATCGCAGCTAATATAACTTTTGAACACTTCAATCTTTGTAGTAACAAAAACTGGGAGCATGTTTTACTTTTACTTAAATGCAATAGAAATATTGCAATGCATTTGTAAGTGAATATTATAATTGAAACAGCCGAATCAAACATCAAAAGTATTTCTTACAAGTATTTTATTAAAAGATTACATAATACTAATTCTATACCATACACAATGAAATGTTTACAAGTGTGAATAATTACTCCCATAACTATTGAAACTGTAAAATATATGTACTAACATAAACTATCCGCCAATCCAGTGTTCACACAAATAAAGTCCTTTACAGTTCATTATCAACTTGGTCAATAAGCGGTTAGGTAGCACCAATCGCAATTATAATCTGGTGATTGACTAGTAGAAAATGTCTTATGGCATTAAATCCGCCTGTTGTACACATCATTGTGCAATGAAGTTTAAAATAAATAAATAAACAAATCTATTCCCTTTGACTTTAGAGCAATGAAAATTAACTCACTACAATGCAAATATACTACAATGTATACAAATGCAATAAAGCCAATGCTTTCTGTTTCGAGATTGAGTGAGATAGATATGCCTATATTCTAAAATTTTATTGCCAACCCATTGAGAGTAGAGAGCCTTCATTTCCCATGAGACTACCAAGTCGCACTAAGGGACACCACCAGTACTGGTCAGTAGGGGAAGGCAAAAGTAGAGAGAGTAATAGAATAGGAAACCTTATTCCATTATACTCTCTTGTCTCACCTCAACCTCCTATTAACGGGATTTAATTCATCTCGATGTTATTTCTATTACGTTAATAATAAAAGAAGGGCAACAGTCTTCACTTACCAAGAGAAATATCTGCTCGTCTCCCACCTTCATTCTATATAAAAAATGAAATATAACATTTATTTTTACAGAAAAGAAAGAAGTTGGCGTGAAAAGGAAATCTGCAGCTGCAGACAACGGTGATGCCGTTGAAAAAAACACGCCGGAGAAAAAGGCCAAAGTGACAGAAGAGGCTCCACCTGCAGAGGAGGAGGCTACAGCCTAAAATAACCAACTCCTTTAAAGCCTTCGGTACACTGCACTGCATTAGTTCATTAGAGCTCAACTCTACCGACTGACTATACATATCCTATATACAGATATTTCACATACAAATTCAATACAATAGTTTTTATACAGTTGTATATTGCAATGTTATGTGGCAGTTGGGCTCTTGGGACAATACTTAACTTTAGGTTAATACACTGTGTATTAAATGGACCTGTGACATATGTACCTGTAAAGTGTAAATTAATATTATAACTTGGTCGGAAAATTGCTGACATTTGGTTCTTTAATGTAGTTCTGCCTCATATCGATTTCTTTTATTCGCTGAAAATTCGTCTCGTTCCAGTAATTTTAGTTTCGTCGTTTCGACCCTTTGGACTGTGTACAATCAATAAAACAAATATATAATAAAGTGAAATTAATTTGCCTGGCGGCGGGTGATAATAAAAAAGGTCGAAGGGAAGGTCATACTCGTTTGACTAATATCCCTCACACATATCCATTTCTTGAAATTAATAACATTTGAATCCATTTCTTGAAATTAATAACATTTGACTTATTGCATTTCACAGTAATGCACTTCTAATTAATTTTCAATTAATGGCATATAAAATGGTTTCTGTCTGCTATTGACTCCACATAGCAGAACCAAGAGGACACTTGAATAAAGACTCGACATAACGTAGGGGGAACTCCACGTAACGTAGGGGTAACTCCACGTAACGTAGGGGTAACTCGACGTAACGTAGAGGTAACTCGACGTAACGTAGGGGAACTCTACTTAACGTAGGGGGAACTCTACTTAACGTAGGGGGAACTCCACGTAACATAGGAGAAACCGACGTGACGTGAGGGAACTCGACATAAAGGAACCAAATGTTGACTGAAGTGTGCATTGCAGTGAACTGACTTGAGGAAGTCGCGATTAGGTGTTTGTATGCTGTTCTGCGTTTAGGTGTCTATTTGAATGAACTGTAGAGATGGATTATTGAATTGATGGAGAATTAGCAAGGATCCGGTATCGGTATAAAGTTTTGCCAGTAAACTAACTGCCAAAGTAATTCAAGTTGAATCAATTCACTGTCCGTTCTGTGAACGACGCGTTAACATAAACAGCTTCCGAAAAACATGGATTTTAGATTAATTAAGATTTTTAATGTTTAGATAATTAATTCAGTTGTAAATTTAAGTTAGCAGTTAAATGTCGCACATACTATATTTTCATAGGCATTATTTACTTAACCATTTTAAACATTCCTTTGACATTTTGGTTATGGTTTACATTGTGAACAAAGAATCTTTTTGGTTTGGTTGGAGTCTACGTTAAGGTCGCTTTACATTGCTGTTCGATCGATAACTTCGACAATTCGGATCAATTTATGTGGTAAATAAATGTCGATCGATATGTAAAACTTACCGTTCCCGGTTAAGCATTGATCATCGATCATTCAAAATGTACGTGTAGACGTCACGGCAGAATACGAAATACGAGTACATTCTGCTAGGTAGATAAGTCATCGTTGCACTTGTGTAGCGACCATAGATATCGATTGATTAATCTATCATCAATCGATTGACTCATCGATATACCGCAATCTAGGGCCATCTTTACGATCATCCTCAATTTACAGATACTGTGTGGAATACAACTATAGATATACTCGTAAACTCCATCCACCTCACGAGGGGCATTCATTTAAGTAAACATTTCATGGTGTAACTAATTTTAAGATATGAAATTTAAAGTTCAAATTTGACAAGGTGTTAGTTTATGGACATATTTCTAGTGCTATTTTTTATTTGACATGTCTTTATTTTTCTTATATCCTGTTTTTCTAATTTATTTTCTTCTCAATTGATATGTGATACATAGCAAACCTCGAATGTAAGATAATTCTTGTGGACATGAATCTGCATTTTTATTGCCAAACAAATAATATGTATTATAACACATTGTGTTCCATTCATTATATTAAGGCATATTCGTATTAAGATTTAACTTTTTCAGATTCTACTTAAATACTTTTTAATTCACGACAGAAGTACATAGTATTAGAGTTATAGTAGTGTGTACAGTTTTAACATTTACTTCTCTCACCCGTGGAGTTAGTGTTTGTAAAACGTTTCAGGCAATAAAATAGTCCAAACAATTTTTGTGTTTACTTTATGACAATCCTATTATTTTAAAATACGCTTTGTCACGCTTTCATATAAGTTAATGCTGTCAAAACAAACTATGATTGCTGATGAAGCAACGGGCATTGAAAATATCATAAATAACGTAGGGCGGATCAAGGACGAACATCTCCGTGGTAACTAGATAGTACACAGAATGGTCAACGTGTGAATAACTCACCATTATGAGTTTAGTTGGCCCCTACCGTACTTAGCGGCCAGTCGAAAACTCGAAATCGAATAACCATGGTCAGAATAAAGTGATGGCGGGGCGGAAGGGAAGAAAAATGTGGTCACTACTCACTGTTTTCTTTCTATTTCTGTTTTGCTGTGGCACATTTTCGCAAACAACGCAAAATATAAATGTTTGTAAGTATGAATCATTTGAGGCTAGGGAACTACACAGTGACAGTTATTTTTGAACATGAAATCTGAAAGAAAAATGTTTTTCAGTACTCATCAACGAAGAAAATAATGCGCTAGCTGAAAGGGCTTTTGAGGTGGCGAAGGAGTATGTTAGACGAAATCCTAGTTTGGGTCTAGCTGTAGATCCTGTGATTGTGGTAGGCAATCGCACAGATGCCAAAGATTTTTTAGAGAACGGTAAGACTCTTCTAATAAATTTGAATAAATCGTTATGACTTCGAATAATAAATGGAAACGTTTTAGTTTGCAGAAAGTACAACGACATGCTTTCGATAAAGAAAACTCCGCACGTTGTCCTAGATTTCACTATGACCGGGGTGGGTTCAGAAACCATAAAATCATTTACTGCAGCATTGGGCTTGCCCACCATTTCTGGGTCATTCGGTCAAGCTGGCGATTTACGACAATGGCGTTCTTTAGACGCTAATCAAACTAAGTTCCTACTCCAAGTCATGCCGCCTTCTGATATCCTGCCGGAGTCAATTCGGGCTATTGTAACTAAGCAAGACATTACGAACGCAGCTATTTTGTTTGACGAATTCTTTGGTAGGTAAACTATATAGGTTTGCATGAAATAAATGTACGAATTACTCTAACCTTATTAAGTATTGACAATGACCTATTTGTTCGCAGTAATGGACCATAAATACAAATCGCTCTTGCAAAACATCCCTACCCGACATGTAATTACACCAGTTAAGAGTTTTAACAAGGAAGATATAAAAACCCAGCTAAGAAGCTTACGGGAATTAGACATTGTGAACTTTTTTCTAGTCGGCAGTCTAAGGACGATAAAGAACGTCCTAGATGCAGCCGATGAAAATCAGTATTTTGGACGGAAAACTGCGTGGTTTGCTCTTTCATTGGATAAAGGAGACATCACCTGTGGATGTAAAGACGCTACTATAGTTTACATGAGACCAACACCCGATGCTAAAAGTAGAGATCGCTTAGGAAAAATTAAAACTACGTACAGCATGAATGGTGAACCTGAAATCACTTCTGCATTTTACTTCGACCTGTCTCTCCGAACATTTTTAGCTATTAAGTAATAACCTTTAGTACCTACTCTAGTGTAGGCGTGCTCATTTCAATTTAGCACGCCACATGAAATGTGGTTTGTCTAATTATAACTGGGTATATTCCATGAGAGTTCACGTTTTATGAATTTCCAGGTCATTACTGGATTCTGGCAAGTGGCCAAATGACATGAAATATATTACTTGTGATGATTACGACGGTAAGAATACACCTAACAGGACCTTGGACCTCAAATCTGCTTTTCAAGAGGTGTGTTGACACCTTTATTACTATGTATTGTTTACCTGCATTCCTAGACAATGAAACGTAAATTAATATTTTCAAAAAGCTATAGGCTCAAGTTCATTTAGCAAGTAAATATTTTCATAGGTGAAGGAGATGCCGACGTATGCTCCATTCTACATTCCTGAAGACGATCCTATGAATGGAAGGAGCTACATGGAATTCAATACAGATTTATCTGCTGTCACAGTAAAAGATGGAGCCTCAATTGGGAGTCGGTCGTTAGGATCTTGGAAAGCCGGTCTGTCCAATTCATTGTCCTTGACTGACCCTGAAAATATGAGCGACTATTCAGCGCAGTTAGTCTATAGAGTGGTCACAGTAGAGGTGGGTAAATGAACTCTTCCATTGTTTATAACTCCGCTGGCAATTTGATAAAATGTTGTCAGTTTGTTTAATTTCAGCTGTGCATACAATCACGTTATTTCTTCGTTTTTATCTTTGTAATGGAATGCAACTGATTTTGAAATTTTCAATTATTGAAATAAAATACCTATTTAAATATGTAGGTACACTAGTATTTTACGTACCTAAGTAGACTGTAGATATTATTGACCTTGTCAAACACTAATAGACCGTTAAACGTTTTATTTTTGTAGCAACAACCATTTATCATAAGAGATGACAAGGCGCCGAAAGGATTTAAAGGTTACTGCATCGACCTCATAGAGGAGATCAGGCAAATAGTAAAGTTCGACTATGAAATAACATTATCCCCTGATGGGAATTTCGGTACAATGGATGAGAATGGTAACTGGAATGGTATTATAAAAGAGCTTGTTGAAAAGAGGGCTGACATAGGTCTCACTTCGCTGTCAGTGATGGCTGAACGGGAAAGTGTTGTAGACTTTACCGTCCCATATTATGATTTGGTTGGAATAACAATTTTGATGAAACTGCCAAGAACTCCTACATCTCTGTTCAAATTCTTGACTGTTTTGGAGAATGACGTTTGGTTGTCCATACTGGCGGCATATTTCTTTACTAGGTAAGTCGTGTTAAAAACAGTGTTTACTGGTTTTACAACTTCCTAATTCATTGTATAACATTTAGAAACCTGTTTGTAACGAGTATGTATGTCGTCTATTGCTATTTATTTCCGGCTTCGGTAATACATCGATTCATCATCCTATAGGTATAAGTTCTTGTAAGGTGTCACCACCACTAGTAAATGCGCAGCCATCCGTGACATATTGACGTTTGTTTGCTACACACATCGGTCGATCGACTCGAGCCCACCTGCTTCCATTATTTCTTATCAGATTTATTGGAACGAGGTCAAATGATGGACCTGGCACGTTATTAACGCTAAAACATAGTTATTAATATTGTTATTTATTATTACTTTAGCAGCTATACACGTGTTACCGAAATTATTCGGTCTGAATAATAATTAGTAGCTAGGTACTTACATTAATTCAGTCGAGGTCATTGCCGTGGAGGGGCATGAAATATCATAATGAAATGATAATAATAGATGTATAATTTTAATAAGAAAATACCTACTAAAACAATACTAATCAAGACGTGTTATAGTCTATTTTAGCTCATAGGTCCCAATTTGACACTGACACTTGAGCTGATAGTCTTTTGCATTTATAAATGATCTTCACCAAACTCTACAATTGATCTTATCGTTACGTTTGCCAAAGATGATGATATACACCTACGCAACATTTTAAAGTAATTTCAGGCCAGGTGGTCCGACACGCCTTGAAAAAAGTCGCCGGTAGTGTCGCCACAGTCTGCTCATCCAGCCACTACCGGCTGTTAGCATGGCTTGACATTACAATTCTATGGCTAACTAAAGAGATAAATTTATGACTTATTAACTCCAAACGTTACGGAAATTCAATTACGATAGGTACCCAATCCACGTACTCTTATTAACAAGTAACTAGGCACCTACATATATAAATTTATTTATTTTAGTATTATTTTGATGTTTAACGTTAACGTTAACGTTTTGCAACGTTAACTTTGGAATAAGGAAAACAACAAATATTAAAAGTAAATCATCTTTATGTTGCACGTAATTTATGCATGAAGAGATAACATCATTTCTGTCAGATTTTAAAAAATACAACGCATAATAATTCTTACATTTTTTTACAAATATAACTGAGTAGTGATTTAACAAGACTGGGATAGATTTTTAAGCATTCCTAATATTTAAAAAGACACCTGGAAGGGTAAGCTCGGCACATGCTTCTGTACCTATATCATTTTGCTAATAAAACTGCAAGTTATATTTTTCCAATTTCTAAGGGTACGGTATTTAATTGCATTAGACCGATAATCAACAGTAACATTTTAATACGGTTATCTATAGTAAGTACATATTTCTGTAAATAAAATTTGGTATTTTTCTACAACCACATTGAGTTTTTTTTTTATAGACTAGTGGGCGGACGAGCAAGCGGTCCCATGTGATGGTAAGTGTTACCGTCGCCCATGGACACCTGCAAATGCCGGCGCGCCGCCGACCTTGAAAAATTCTATTCACAGCTCTCTTGAAGAACCCCATATCGTAGCAGTTGAGGCTCAAGAGCAAGAACTCTTGAGGCAGTTCGTTTCACAGCCTACGGGTTCGCGGTATCAAATAATTTTTGGACCGAACAGTGCGCGACACCTCCGTATCGTGGAAATGCGGATGGACAGCACTTCTGTGACGGGAGGTGCGGTTGTAGAAACCCGAGATGGGAATTATATTAAACAATTCTTCAGAGCATTCCCCATTGTACAGGCGGTAGAACACACAGAGAGACGCAACGTCTCTCCGAATGCTGAGGGATTCTAAACCGCCCGTGAGAGTGGGGTCGTCGACAATACGAAGAGCACGTCGTTGGATGGAGTCAAATAGGTGGTTGGTCGAATGGTTGGTATTTCGGTGCGCCGCCGGCCCAGAGATGAAAGCAATACTCCACATGGGGCCTCACCTGAGCTTTGTAAAGCATAAGGAGTTGCCCAGAGGTGAAGTACCGCTTCGCTCTGTTCAGCACACCGAACTTTTTGGAGGCTATTTTGGTCTTATATTCCAGATGACCCCTAAATTTGACTTTGCTGGAGATGATGACACCTAGAATTCCGATATTCTCCGTGATCTTAAGAGGTATGCTCTGAAAGCGAGGTGCTACGACAAAGGGTTTTTTTTTAGCGGTGAATGCACAGTTGTCGAAGACAGACTTTTTACACCCTTTAAAGTAGCGCAGCAAATCTGATTAGATAGCTAATGATTAAAAAATTGAGTCAAATGCTCTTCAGAGCATCTCAGCTAACGTAGCTAATGAACGAAATGACTAAGAAAAAAAAAAGATCAAAAAAAAATATTTAAGGAGCAAGCTTTGTTAAAAATGAGCAGTTATAAGATATTTCATGATCCATCTTCTTTTGTTGCGCACATTATATGATGCCTTTACCATTGTTATATTATCATCACATTTCCTTCCATTTTGATGTAAATCAATTTTTCAGCCGTGTATCTTCATGAAGGGTTGTGTTTTTTTTGTAGTTTTCGGTTTTAATCCTTCATTATCTTGTTGAATTTTCGAACAGTGTTCTTATGAATATATTCTACTATACCTTCATAATAATTTTGATTAATATAAACTCCCATATAGAATCCTGTTCCGTATAATAATACAGTTTTCAAAGATGCAGTTACAAATCCCATATTTGCTGTTTTACTGCTGTGTTGATATCCTTAACGTGATTTTATTTTAATTAGTTAGATATTGTATAATGACATATTTTATAATTATGCAAGTATGGATGTCAAAATCGGGTAGGCAGTGCATTCACAGTTTGTGCTAATGTATTAAATATTGTGCTAATATTGAATGGAAGATGAGCGGCACGAGAGATGCTTATTACCATTTGGATTCGTTATTTTCCTATTAATTCTTGGTTTAGTCTTTGTCAACAACGGTTGGAGATACGTAGATCTATATAAATTGGTGAGTTAAGTGGACCACACCGAAATATGCCGGCACAATAGGAGCGACAAACGGAGGAGATGACTTGATTTTGATGACTGATAGTAGATTAGTCACAGAAATTAACTCCTATCACTCTATAACTATAAAATATATTTTATAATTTCTACCTCTTAGAACTTTTTTAATTTGATGTGATTCAGGGAATTATTTTTTCTTTTAACGACATCTGCTTTGGTCGATGGACTGAACTGATTATATCGCTGGTCTCTGCTTTCCTTTTTTCTTTTGGCCCTTATCGATCGTTCCATAATCACGATCCTCTGACTTTTATCCTTTCAGTTTTCTCATGTGGGTGTTCGACAAATGGAGTCCATACAGTTACCAGAACAACAGAGAGAAGTATATAGAAGACGAGGAGAAAAGGGAATTCACACTGAAGGAGTGTCTTTGGTTTTGTATGACATCACTCACTCCTCAAGGTGGCGGGGAGGCGCCTAAGAACTTGTCTGGACGCTTGTTGGCTGCTACTTGGTGGCTTTTTGGGTATATAACCATTATAAATGGCTAACAGTTAGCAGCAATCTGTTTAGACTAGACATTTTTAAATCACTTCACTAAACAGCTCCTAAAGTGTTTAGTGAATAATATATGTTGTTGTGTTAGTTTCTTTTGATTTAGTAGAATCTATTTAAAGTCAGATTTTTTATTCGAGTCATCCCTGACTCGAATAAAAAATCTACATGACATGTAGAACTGTCATACAGAGTGAAATTTATACGGGGATGACACTTTATTGACAGGTCTACATGTCATATCCCTGACTCGAATAAAAAATCTGACTTTAGAGGGTTATATTTTGCAATAAAGAAGCAAATGAAATGATGATTTTCCAGATCTAGTAAACCATGAGTCTCATAAACGCATGGTCTGAGTTATTTGAACGATTATAATATATATTTGCTTGTAATATATATTTTCTTAATAAAGTTATTAGTGAGTTAAATTAGTTGTAACATCTCTCTAGTTACTTTTAAAATATTTTGCATCTATATGTAGGTACTTTTTGAAAAAGAATAACAACAAAAACAAACTGGCGTTCTCTACAAGTAAACATTCTCATTACAAAACACCATAATCTTGGTCAAGACATCAAGGGAACTTGGCGTATTTAGGTCAATTTAACAGAAAAAGATTTATATTTTTACTGTCTGTGGTAATGAACCACTTGAATGAACATGTGGCAATGAACAGTATGAGATTTATGGACCACTTTAACGACAATATGTCAGGTTTTCAAGACACGTCGCTAGCAAACTGGTAGATTTAAAAATAATATTTAGTGCGTAAGTCAATAGCTTAATTTCATATTTTTATTCGAAGATGTTTTTTCCTGGTCACAGTGCCGAAACATGGCCGAAACACTGAGGTTTAAAATGAGATAACTCGTGATTGGCACTGGAAGAAAGTAAACATTTCATGAGATATCTCTGGTTTGCTTTTAAAATATTTCTTCCGACAAGGAAAGGGTTAAACAATTACCTAAATACAAACCAGTATTCGAATTTAAAGATAGATTTTTATGATGTGTTTAATCACGGTGTTATCCACCCTTTCCCTTAAAACCTTGGATTTTTGTGAATAAAAAAATAAATAAATAAATAAAATAAATCCAGTTTATGACAGAAAAAAAGAAAAAAAACAGAAATTTATGACTACAGTTACTAATTGTAAATAATTCCTCTTTTAGCTTCATCATTATAGCCTCATACACGGCGAACTTGGCCGCGTTCTTAACAGTGTCGCGTTTAGACACCCCCATAGAATCACTGGACGACCTCTCCAAACAATACAAGATACAGTACGCGCCCCTCAATGGCTCCGCAGCCATGACTTACTTCGAAAGGATGGCGCATATAGAGCTCCGGTTTTATGAGTGAGTAAATCATAATACAAGGTCATAACGCGTCCGTCCTGCCAATTTATTTTGATCTCTCTGAAGTTAGCAGTAAATCCTCCCGCCATTTTTACCTGCGCCTGTTGTGTATATGTGAGTATGAAGTATTGTGGTTATAATGTCATTCGCGCTAATTTCAGAAAATACAAGGTGCTGGTCGAGTCGTGTAATTGACATCAACGCTTAATTCGTTTGCTTTGTAATCTACACGTGGCCGCTTTGAGCTTCCTCAGAATTTACGTAGTTTCTCCAGTTTTAATTATATTATTTGCTTCGCATTGCACTACTAGGAAATCACCTAATCATTGGCAGTATTCTGATTAGGAAATTCCTAAGAGAGTAATCACTAGGAGTCACTGCATAAGAAGAATAAAGGATCAGTGGTGGCGGGCTGCAGGAGAGACCTTAATCAACAAGGGAGAGACAGAGGCTGATTCTATGGCCTGCATAGCTAAACTGCCAACCTTTTGTTTAAATTTAACTGTAAAAAGCCGATTGAATTTACTAGATAGATAGACGTTACAAAGGAAAATGACAAACTAGGATACAAATTTAAAAACATTACAAGATTTCGATAAGACCCAACCTAAAACATATTTTTGCTTAATATTCAATCAGATCTCGCTTCGGGTGCACAAGTTGCAGGTAGACAAATGTTACATTTTTAAATGTAACTTCTTTCAGTGCCTTCTGCTACCGGAGGTTGGCTGTTATTATCTTAAATGTAGATACTGCTGCTTGGAACAATCTAGTGCTAATCTAAAGCAACTCGTGTAGGTTTATCATTCAATTCCTTGGATTTTTCTTTTATAGATTTGTATATCGACACCTTGCGATTAAATTGGCGAAAATTAGTTGTTTACACAGTTTTGTTCAGTTTTTACGCTATATTGAGCTGTATATTTAAAATGTCGATATTCCCAATAAAATGGCTTTTACTACGCACTATTTTTGTGAGCCTAGGAAAGATTTTCACAGAAATTATGACGTTAAAGACAAATTGTTTTGCTACAAGATCGCCTAGGATGTAATGTAAAAGCAGTTTGTAGAAATTCAAAATGGTCTCAAAGGCCACCTTTCTTATGTTTAAAAGCCATTTGGTTTTTACGACCATGAATGTATTTAACAAAAAAAGTGTTTAAAAACGTTCAATAGTAACTTCTATTTATACATTTTTGTTATTTTCATCTTTCGTATTAGTAAATGAAACCGTTTAAATTCACAGATAATAATCTATAAACTAAGTAAATTGTACCAAATAATATGATTCTAATGTCATATTATTCTGTCCATCTCTATAAATTGTTACTAATGATTTTCCTATAAGTTCTTATTGTTAAAAATCTGTTAAATTGTAGATAAAGTATGGCTTTAACATCAATAGGTTGAGTAAATTCAGAATGCTACTGGTGTATACACCACATATTTGTACAGAATACAAGTAAAAAGATATTTACGTCAACTTACTTACTTACTTTCTTAAAAGTTACTTAGTGGGACTTATAAACGTTACTTATAAACGTATTATAAACTAATATATATTAACTAACTATATATTATAAACTTATAAACGTTGTTACTTATAAACGCCAGAAAGTAGATGACAATTTTTGGGTACAAAAGGTTAGGTACGAGTAGTATTAAAAAAAGGACAGTTTGCCATAATAGTTTATTGAAGATAAATGGTTATGGGCTGCCCTGAATTTACGTAGAAAAACAAACATATTAGAAAGGTGCACAAAACGTAACCACAGCGTGAGGTACGGTATTGAAACAGTACCATCTGTTGGCGTTCTCGGTTACACCAAAAACATCAATCGATGGTCGAACATACTGCCCACCAAGGGCAGATACGCTCTTCAAACCGCATGGTTTTATAACTGCATTTCCTGCCTCTCTCACAAAAGACTACCTTGAAATGTACTGCATTTACCATTTTATCTTATTTCCCTAATGTACGTACGTGTTTCGGTAGTGAGTGAGATGTGCCAGAGCCCATTCCTATCCTATCCTTCCCCATTTTCCCAACCCTTTCTCCAAATCCATTTCTATATCTCCAAAGGTAGGCAGCGCATCCGGGGGCGTGCCAATGTTTGTCATTTTGGACTAATGTTGGCATGGGCATGGCATGGTTATCTATGGGCGACAGTATCCACTTACCATCAGGTGGACTGTATGCTCGTATGCCACCTTTGTCCATAAAAAAAATGCAATGAACTTAGCATGGATAAGAAAATTGATCCGATACAACATGTGACTCAAATGCTACAGATTCAACATGCTCAAGATTGCAGGTGAAATAATTATCTTAAATACAGGTCTCATAAGTTTAGAATTTTTGCATCTTAATGTAACGATTCTGGTAACCGGATCCAGACCAGGGTGCTTCTCTTCTATCGTACCAAACAACCATTTAGAGGGAGGGAGGTCATCCTCCTTGATCAAAACGACATCACATACGTTTGGTTCAGGCGTAACCCTCGTCCATTTGTGTCCCTGGTGGAGAGCTTTTAGATATTCCTGAGAGCATCTTCTCCAAAAATGTTGTATCATCTTCTGCGTCAACTGCCATTGACGCAGACAACATTCTGGGCATTATAGCTACGGTCTGGTGTAGTAACTCCCACAGCTGTTCTCCCACAAGGAAATGACTAGGTGCAAGTGGCGTTGGATCATCTTTACTCAATGGCAGACTATACATAGGCCTAGAATTGAGGCAAGCTTCGATTTGAGCGAGCACAGTCGATAGCTCTCCATAGGTCAATGTAGAGTCTGCTATAATACGCCGTAGATGGAATTTTGTTGATTTTACTCCCAAATACCACTAAATTTCGGGCTACTGGGGTATAGTGCCATTCCGTACCTAAATTGGCAAGATGGCAAATTGGTAAATTAAGCTGGCGACGTCATCGATAACGCTCGCGTTCTCGCTTTCAAATAAGAGCTTGAGCTCCCTAGTGGCACCAACGAAGTTGGTATAGGTTCTCTGTCTGATCGTTTTTCACTGATTATTCTAAAGTCTAACTCAGGGTTAACCAGCTGACGACCCCCGATGCCGTTCTGTGTTTATTAGACTGCTTATTAGCTTATTAGACAAAAAAATCAGAAAATTAATTTAAAATGCCTTCCTTTTGAAAAAGATTTTGTAATTTAATATAAACAAACTTTTACTTTAATTAAAATAAAATATTTAAAACAAATATTTGAGCAATATAAAGAAATATTACTACTTTTGGTTTTATTAATAACTTTACCTTACATAGGTTCTTATTGATACTTTAAAATTAAAAGTATATAATAATAATTTAATTTAAAGTTTGAAATAAAGTATTATTATATGGCCCGCAACTACGTTCAAGGTTTTAATTTTGGCCCTTGAGGCTTTGTAAATTGAACACCCCTGGTCTAACTAATTTGAAATTTTACAAGACCAATATTAACTTTGAAAATTTTGCAAATCTTGATTCACTTTGTTTTAGAGTTCAATTTACTTACTGAAAAGTAGCATTTTGGCTTTTACGCCAATTGAATGGCAAGGTGTCGATCTGATCAATCGGAGGTGGTATTTCTCATTAATTCATTACGCGTGGACGAATTTAAATGTAAAGTTAAGACTAATGGTTCTTTTCCAGAATATGGAAAGACATGAGCCTCAACGATAGTCTAAGCGACGTAGAAAGAGCAAAACTTGCAGTATGGGATTATCCAGTCAGTGATAAGTACAGCAAAATGTGGCAGGCCATGAAAGAGGCAGGTCTACCCAACACTATAAACGAAGCTGTGCAGAGAGTTCGGGATTCTAAAAGTTCTAGCGAGGGATTCGCTTGGCTTGGCGATGCGACCGATGTGAGGTACCATGTGTTGACGAGCTGTGACCTTCAAATGGTTGGTGATGAGTTTTCGAGGAAGCCGTATGCGATTGCAGTCCAGCAAGGGTCACCTCTGAAGGACCAGTTCAATAATGCGTAAGTATTCGGTGCATTCGTTTTTATCTTTTCGTGTCTTATTATGATAATAAACTGACATTTGACGAAATTTAGGTACGTGGGGAAGTAGATTCATGATCACATAATATGTTTTTTTTTTAATTGGGCGCAGACATATTAGTAAACCAATTATTTATTAGGAACCATGTAATAGGTATATCGAACAAATCATTCGCTCAGTTGAATATGGAGCGAAGGGTACCTACTTACGGAGTTGAAATGTGTATGTCATGATATTTATTTGTAATATCTCGAAAGCAGTACTAATCACACCAGACATTTTTTTTTTTTAAATATAAGTCTATATATTTTTTAATATATATTTTAATAAAGGTCATAATATATTTTTACTGATGACTTCATTGAAATAGTAAGAAATGCGATATTGACACTGTAACATAATTCTAGGAATCTAGAAACTAGTTTTACAATAATAAAACGATAATGTTGTTGCCATTTGATATTATAGTCGTAAAAGTTGCTTTGCCTATATATGATACTGTAGCAAAGGTAGCTTATATAACAAATTAAAACTCCAAATAAGATTCCATACCTTATTTGGAGTTTTAATATTATTGTTATTAGGTATAAGTTTATTTTATTTTATAAAATACCTACTTTTTTGGTTATAAATAAAATTTATTTATTTATCCATTACAATAAAGTCAACTTAAAAGTAAATTAACATAATATAAAATATCTAATTATAAAATATCGCTGACACATCCATATAGGTACCTACATAATATGTATTTATGCACTACACTTGGTAAATCTTTTCCCAAAACCATTTCTAATCTATTTATATACATTTATCACATAATTGGCAAAGAAGATACATACATATTTCGATAAGAAAGTAAATAAATTAGAAAATTTTATTTATAAAAACGTAGGTACATAAACAGACATAATCCAGAAGCTGTGTTAGTAGTAAAAATCGCGATACCATTGCATCTAAACATTTCAATTATACGTCCAAATCAATATGAAGGGTTGTAGGCTTGGGAATAACCATAACTTAAAAAAAAAGAACGTCGGTCCGAAAATATTAGAATCGACAAAGTATCGAGGTATAAAAATCAATCATCCCATTATACTCTATAGTCTGTCCCATCCTCTCAATATACTACTATCTATACTCCTCTCGTACTATCTCGTCCATCTTAAACTCTACTTTCTATCCCACCCCATCTATAGAATGCGGACATAGAAGAGGCATAAAAACACAACAATAATATACTTACTGCACATAGCTTACTTGTCGAGAATTACAAGAAAAATATCAATTGCCATACCTTACGTACATACCTATCACCATCTATCGGTGAGAAAAGAACTAAAACATAAAAGGCAGTTCATAATACCGCCGCCTCGTCAACGGCAAAAATAATTAGTATAATTATTGTATCCACTTGTATAAAACAACCGGTCAATGTTTTATGTAAATTGGTATAGAGGTGACTGCGATGACATTCGGGCGGAATAAATTGCACTAATGTTGTTTACCGGCTTCGTAGCGTGATCGTTGTTGATGCAGAAAGTCAATAAAAACGTAGCCAATTACGTGATTGAATGAAACGTGTTTACGTTCGCTACATTGAGTACAAGGCCGAATGTTGCCAGTATGTATGCCTTATTTACACTGTAGAAAATAAATTTATGTCCAATTGTCCATTAAAGATTCAATGTACCTACTTCAAGGTACATCATAATTTAAATGCTTTAATAGTTCCAGGATATGATGGGATATACTTATTCATTATATTTCCTACTTCTCATCTCATTCCACCCCATTGAATGGAGAATGAGATAAATAAAACACCTCATTCCCAATAGGGAAATATTGTAATTCCAGGGTATAAATCCTTCTGAATCGATCTCCACTGCACGACTGTCCCATTATTTATATACAAGTACATACTTACTCTAATTAATATAATAATAATAACTTTTCCTTGTAGGAATAAATCTTGCGTCTAAAGTAATAAAAGATTTTCTAAAGTAATAAAAAGAAAAATCTAGATTTTCCTTGCATCACCATAATTTCACTATCAACTCGCGCGAAAAAATAACTTACGACTTTTTCAATTCCCGATTCCTGATTTAGTATGAGATTTTTGAATGCAGTTTTTCATAAAATCCACACCACGGTTCCCTAGAATATTTTTTTCTATTTCTTATAGTTTCAGACTTCCATACCGATCCGTCTTAATAAAAAGACCTCTGTATATGTAGAGTATAGAAATAGTTTTTCCCCACAGCATTCTCCAACTTCTTAACAAACGCAAGCTGGAGAAACTTAAAGAAAACTGGTGGAATAATAACCCTGAAGCCATGAAATGTGAGAAGCAGGACGATCAATCTGACGGGATCTCCATACAGAACATCGGCGGAGTGTTCATTGTCATATTCATGGGAATTGGCCTCGCCTGCATCACGCTGGGAGTTGAATACTGGTGGTATAAATGGAGGAAGAGGCCTACTATTGGAGATGTGACACAGGTATAGTGTATGATGCAAATACATGGAAATATCAAAAAGTCTAATTAGTCAATTTTTCATGCAACTCTTCGTCAATTCTGTTTGAGTAGTGCCTTCTTCTGGATTTTAGGAAGTACCTGTAAATCCTGCAATATAAAACAAAGTGTCCAAATTTGATTAAAGGCATTGATTAAAGAAGAGTTTCTCGAGCGCATCGAAAGAAATCGTAAAGGAAATCACTGTTATTATACAGTTTTTATCATCATGTGAACTGTTGCAGACAAGCATCGTATACAATATACTCAGTTATACTCTCCCGAACCGTTCGAGAAACTCTTCTTGTGTAAGTGAGCTTTAATATAAGGCTCATATACGTACAGTTTAAATTGTACATCGTTTTTCTTTTATAGGGAAGTAAGCGGTCCCACGTAATGGGAATTGTCTGCTTCTGATAGAAATTAATGTCCATTTTTATCAATTCAAGATTTCCATTTCAGGTTGAACCAGCGAAGGGGTCCAGGAACAATGTCGACAACTTTACTACAGCGAAAGTAGCAGATGGTTTCAGTTTCCGATCCAGAAACTTCGGTTTATCCAATTTCAGATCGAAATTTTAAATTAAATCTCATTTGAAACAGTTTTTATAAACCTGAAGATTATTTTTCATGTACAACATAATAGCTCAAAACTAATTTAATAAGTTTATTTTTTGACTATTATTATTATTGTAGAGGTAGTTAATTAGTTGTAGGTTCTGCTCCAAATGTGTGATATAACATTGTATGTGTGATTGCAATAAACACCCAGCACTAAGAATTTGAAGTTTTTTTCTCATGGCAATAATCCAATTAGAATATTGTGCAAGTGTCGAGTTTTCGTCTATTTCTCCAGTTTAAATAATTTATGGAATCTTTTTCTACTCCAGTTGAAATAAATTCATTAATAAACATGGATGTATAGAATGATTTTCATTGGCCATGTGGCCTTTGCCTTTAGTAATACTTTGACTCGCAGCAAGCTTTAAAACAAACCGGGTAGGACATGGGACTAGGCGAAATGGTCCCATTAACAATGCCAAAATAAAAACAATTGAAAATACGTCACGTCGCAAAATACGTCGCGGCGTATAGTGAGAGTGGATTTACCGAGGCCAGAATTCGAATCCATACGAAAAACGAAAAATACGATACGAAAACGATACGAATCATACGAAAAACGCAATCTTATGCTCTTATTTGTTTTTCACAAATGTTACGCACTTTTAAGTGTAATAAACTATCAGAGGTTTTCAGGATATAGTGACCTAAAAACAATAAAAAAGAACATGAATATTATCTATTCAACCACGAAGCCCACACAATACACAATTTTTAATAATTTGTGTAATGAAACAAAAAATATACTTTCACTTTTGGAGTTCTCGCCATAAAGTACTAGAAAAGTGTTGTAGAAATATAAAGACAATGATATTTTTTCGTAATAACTTTTATTATCTACAATAACTTAAAGATATCTCGTAATGAAAACGCGTAGGGTCACGGCGGCTACAGTGGATGACTTTTTGTTTAAAACTCCGTAACTTACCAGTTAATGACAATTGAGAATCTGTAATTTAGCACTAATATAGTCTTTCTTTTATTTAGCGTAATTACTTTTCAGAATTGTATGTTAATAATAATGTTAAACATTTAAAAAAAATATGGAAACAGATCTACTGTGTACTACGGGGTAGGTTCCGTGGATCACCACTTAGCGTACGGTGGATCATGCAGTGGTCTCAAATCAATTGTACATCCGAACGAATAAGAGAAATCATTACTGAATAGTGGTGGGTAATCAAGACTTCTCGGAGTGTTTTAACTCACTTAATCCTGCTCCGCTTGCGAATCCAACTCCTCTTAGTTACTCCTTAACTCTTTTGATTCACCTACTTATTCACCTTCCAAGAGCCCTTTCCCTAACGGTTGTTGCATAAGCAAAAAAAAGGTCATGCCATCATTGCATCTCGATTTTGAGCCCCGACAAGTGCCGATGCGCGATTACACTCACGATCATGATTGGCGCCGGAATCGGAATGAATAACAATTCGATGGAACAATTAAGGGATTCTGCAACGCTCGCGGATCCAACTCTGTTGATTCATTAACTCCGGAGTCACCCATCACTAATACTGAATATATTTTTATTATGTAAAATAAACGCAGTTAAACTTAACCACTCTGCTCTCAAAAAAAAAATACTTAAGTCTCTTTACTATAAAGTCTAAAAATGGATAAGATAAAATACCTACCGCTTTGAGATCAAAAACTAAAAGATTCACGTCTTAACATAGGCTGTTCTCTTAAACACGTTTATGCTCAACCCGTAAAACAATCTTTCATATGTTCGTCTTGCTCTCCCATTCGAATTTTATTTAATCATAAGGTTTTCTGTATAATAATCAATTTTACAGAGGTTTTCGGGATATAGTCTTCTAAAAACAATAAAAAAAAACACATAAATAATTTCACAGTAAAAATTAATTCTTATAATAACGTGAATAGACAGGAATACAATAGGTACCCAGTAATAGTGACAGTACTCGGAGACACAGTGGATACACAGTGGATCACGATCCCCTGTGTACTGGCATGCAGATTTTTCTTCAAGTACGATGTAATGAAAGCTAGACTGTATCACACAATAAATTAAGTGGTCAATTCTAATTTAGCATATTTTATTATATGTAGATAGGTATAACAACAAAAAGATATAGATAGCTGTTAGATATAGATGTGGAAACGAATATTTTATACCTTAAAAACAATATTTTACAAATAAAATATATAATTTTTCACTACAGAAGTACGTATAACTGTAGACGCAGACCAATTGGTTGGAACGTGTTCAAGTCCCGAGAGGAAGCCTGGAGTGAAAGAAATATATGTCTCTGTTGCTCTTACGCGTATTACCTCTCAACTAGTGTACCCACTACAGCGGCTAGCCACTGTACCCACCTTGACCCTATTCCCAAAAATAGGGGCCGTGTAAATAAATGTACAATAATTTATAGGTCGTGTGACATTTCCGTTGCCAGTTGAGTATTATTATATTGAACTATCTTAATAATTAATGAACGGGGGAACAGAAAATTATCAATATTTGGGAATGTGTAAGAGCACATAATAATACAATATATAGAACACGATGCAACATGTAGAGCACATAATAATAGGGGTTAAAGTATGAAATTGCCGTTTTATAGTAATATGGTAGATACTTTGAATTGACATAAAACCTTCATGGTGTGAGATTTTCGAGTGAAACTTTTTTCACATGATACCTATGAGGTTCTTGTTTAAAAAATGTGCAACATTCGATTTTCGACTTTCAATCGTTTTTTTTATTCAGCTTAGACGGGAAAGATGGATACTTCGACAATCCGAGTAATCTTTGAATACGAGTTCCGACGCGGAACTAACGCGGCAGAAACGGCTCGCAATATCAATGCTGCGTTTGGAGAGGAGACTGCTAATGAACGAACCGTGCGTTTTTGGTTCAAACGCTTTCGTAATGGAAACTTCGACTTGAAGAACGAACCACGTGGAAGACCGATCCGATTCAAACTACCCAGGAATTAGCGGCATGGTTTAACGTTACCTTGCCTACAATATTGACTCATTTGCATCAAATCAATAAGATAAAAAAATATGAAAAATGGGTGCCTCATGATTTGACTGATCTGCAGAAAGAAACGCGTGTTGAAATTTGCGTTGCCTTGTTGAATCGGTACAGAAATGAAAGAATATTGGATCGGATTGTGACATGTGACGAAAAGCGGATTCTTTACGATAACCGAAAGCGAAAAATGCAATGGCTGACCCCAGGTCAAACGCCGCAACAGTGCCCTAAGGCAAAGCTTACCAATAAAAAGGTTATGGTAACTGTTTGGTGGTCTATTCATGGTGTTATTCACTATAGCTTTCTCAGGTCTGGTCAAGCAATAACAGCAGATGTTTACTGTGCCGAACTTCGAACAATGATGGCGAAACTAGCAGTGAAACAGCCCCGACTCGTGAATCGATCTTCACCATTATTGCTCCATGATAACGCATGACCTCACACTGCACGAGAAACCGTTGTAACTCTACAGGAGCTGCAGTTAGAAACCATACGTCATCCTCCGTACTCGCCAGACCTTGCTCCAACGGACTACCATTTTTTTCGTGATTTGGACAATTTTCTACGTGGTAAAAAATTTTCTTCCCAAGAGGTAGTACAAAATGCTTTCACACAGTTTGTCGAATCTACATCCCCAGAGTTCTATCGCAAAGGCATAAATGAACTTCCGATTAGATGGCAACAATGTATAGATAATGCGGGTAAATATTTTGATTAAATAAATGTTACATTTTAGAAAAAAACGAGTTTTAATTTTTCAGTACAAATCGGCAATTTCATACTTTAACCCCTAATACTATATGTAGAACACATAATGCAATATGTAGAGCACATAATACAATATGTAGAACACAATGCAATATGCAGAGCACATAATGCAACATGTAGAGCACATAATGCAATATGTAGAACACATAATGCAATATGTAGAACACATAATGCAATATGTAGAGCACATAATACAATATGTAGAACACAATGCAATATGCAGAGCACATAATGCAACATGTAGAGCACATAATGCAATATGTAGAACACATAATGCAATATGTAGAGCACATAATACAATATGTAGAACACAATGCAATATGCAGAGCACTTAATGCAATATGTAGAGCACATAATACAATATGCAGAACACAATGCAATATGTAGAGCACATAATACAATATGTAGAACACATAATGCAATATGTAGAGCACATAATACAATATGTAGAACACAATGCAATATGCAGAGCACATAATGCAACATGTAGAGCACATAATGCAATATGTAGAACACATAATGCAATATGTAGAGCACATAATACAATATGTAGAACACAATGCAATATGCAGAGCACATAATGCAACATGTAGAGCACATAATGCAATATGTAGAACACATAATGCAATATGTAGAGCACATAATACAATATGTAGAACACAATGCAATATGCAGAGCACTTAATGCAATATGTAGAGCACATAATACAATATGCAGAACACAATGCAATATGTAGAGCACATAATACAATATGTAGAACACAATGCAATATGCAGAGCACATAATGCAACATGTAGAGCACATAATGCAATATGCAGAACACATAATGCAATATGTAGAGCACATAATACAATATGCAGAACACATAATGCAATATGTAGAGCACATAATACAATATGCAGAACACATAATGCAATATGTAGAGCACACAATACAATATGCAGAGCACATAATGCAATATGTAGAATGCAAAATGCGGAAAGTACATTTTATAATGAAAGAACTGAGTAGGTATTACTATTTTTGTGACTTCATTTTAAAATAGAATAAAGATTTTGATACAATAGTTCCTACTTTTAAATTTGCTTATAGAAAATGTTGACAAATTTATCAAGTTTGTAAGATATAAAATCTTATAAATCGAAGGAATATTGCATATTATGTCTAAACATGAAAAAAAATGTAGTAGAATTGATAAATTCGTCATCATTTGGTAAACCTGATTAAAAGAAGCAACTCTTGTCCCAGTAATAAAATTAAATACGAAAATATATATAGTATATATATTCAGAGGATCATTATATTTTCATAAGGTGCACTCCCGCAACAAAAAATGGCGTTATGCTACATATTCCAAAAGATTGATATTTTTTTTGAAATTTCCGCTTCAGTTTTCCTTGTAAGTTCTTGTAAGTAAACTGACAGTCAATAGAGGCAAGATAACTCCAAGAAAAACTAAGACTAAGTTATTTACAAATGCAAGAGTAGCCTTGTTTATATAAATATTAAACTCTACAGAATTTGGTAGCGTCACTACAACTCTATTGCCTTTCCGTGTTTGTTCATATTTTTCATATTTTTGTTGCACAACTCCAGTTCTAGCCTCAGACTGTCTACTTCCGCCTCCAAAGTGCGTGATCTCCGAAACATTTGCACGTAGTTCAGTTGTAGCTGCTTCTGATATCGGAGCACTTTGTCCTTCTCTTCCGACCATTTTCTTCTCTCGTTATTGAACTGTGTTTCTTTTGTTTCCAAATCGCATTTGAGCCTTTCAACGACTGCACTTGCAGGGCAAGGGTCACTACAAGGGTCTGGAAGTTCCCCATTCAGTCTTTGGACTTCTGCGTCTTCTAGAGCACTATCATTTGAAGTCCAGTGGTACTCATTCGTTTTGCAGACATCGTATATTCCCCTCATAGTTCTTCCACACTCGATTCCTTCATATCCACTCAGAGAGACGTCTGACAGTTCTTGTCTCAGTTCCTTCAGTTCGGTTTTCAGTCTCTCTATTTCGATTTTGCTGTTCTCTTTTGTCTTTGATAGGTCTGACACGCTCTCCATTAAGTCGTTCGTGAGTCTGTCGACTTCCGACTGGAGTCGGTTGACGGTTTTCTCTTTCTCCTCTGACTCTGCTCGGAGTCTCATGATCTCTTTCTCTTTCTTGTCGAGCGCTTCTCTCAGTTGGCGGCAGTCGGCCTTCATTGTGAGATATTCGTGCCCTTTCGCGGTTTGTTCGTTCTGAAAATAAGAAAATTAACTTTTTCAATATTTTATATAGATATACTAACATTTGCTCACCACTTCGTCCGGTTGAGACTCTCCAAATCAGTTTTTCTGTGTGTTTTGACAGATTGAAAGATGACTTCATTATAGACCATTACTTCATTACGTATCTAGATGACTTTGATAGAGGTAGTTAGATGACTTTCAGAATAAACACGATGCACAGTAGTGCAAGCCACAATAAAATTAGCCAAGCAGATCCCGAAATTATCGTAAATAGATTCAAGTAGACACACAGCCAGATGTTGTTCTATATCGTCTTCAGTAACATTAACTCTCTAGTTCTTTGGCTATTTGTCATGTCTCAATATCGTTAGGTCCAGTCGATGTATCTTTTGTTGATAACTCTGATTTCTATTAATGCTATCACTAGCCATATCTTTCATTATTATGTATGTAATGATGTTAATGTCTGATTACTAACCTGAGCATCCTTCAACTGCGTTTTTAATAAGGCAATCTCCCCCGCTCTTTGGCAGAGACTCCACTCAGTGTCCTCAAGCCTCTGCCTCAGCAAGGCGCGGTCTCTTCTAACGCGCGCCAGTTCCGTGTCTCGCTCGTCGCGTCGCGACCCGTACGACTGCAGCATGAGGGCTCGCGGCGCGCGGACCCGGACCTCGTGACCGCGAAGACGGTCGGTGGAACTGGAAAGCAGAATACGAGTTTAATAGAAACTGCTTATTTCTGCTTTAGAAACTGATTTAGAAGCTTTAGAAGCAATCGGTTCAACAGGAGGAAAGGAATAGGGAGGAGGCACGGAGTTTTAGTTTAACATCACTTTATTTGAGGGGATAACTGTTAGACTAAAACACAACGCGAAATATCCGGTGGTGATAACAAACCCTGACTTCCCAGGGTGGCTATCACTGGGTCTAAATAACAGCAAAAAAGGCTAGATTCACTATGTCCCAATGTTTTAAAGCCTTTGAACACCTTTCAGAACTACAAGGAGATACCTGTGCCCTACAGTAAACTTTTATAGGCTGATTTCCATTGTTTTATTTAACATTTATATGTTATCGTTTTATAATGTATGTGTCGCGGATGTCGATGGGCGACAAAATTACTTACAATTGGGTGAACTAAGCCCTAAGAGAAGCCCCAGTGCCTCAAGAGATCTCTCCATTAAACTGTAAACGGATTATTTCCTATGTCTCATTACAGACACCAGAACATCTTCAATGCCCACCAGAAGATGTAAACTGAAACACTTTTTTACTTAAATGTATGAGGATGAGTGTTAATTTTTTTATACCAAGTAATAATCTCACCTGTAGTCATGATGGTCTCTCTCCAGCTCAGAGACTCCGGAATCAGCAGGCGAAGGTGCCGGTGCAGGCTCCTTGTTTTCCGCGCCGCTCAGGCCCGAATTTGACTTCGTTCTGAAAAACATATATGTCTTACATAACTACAGATTCTTTTTAACTTCCCCAATTAGGTACTAGGAGGCGTTTGATGACAGACAAACAGTTGGCCGATTCAATGATAAGTGGATAAGGTTGCTTATGTTCTCCAAACTGTCTACTTTTAACTTCAATCGGATGAAGATTGTTAAATACATATAGAGCGTTATCTAACTTTGAACTTAATTATTCTTTGAACGTATCTTTACGAGAACAATAAAACCACAAATCACTTGTAAATATTGGACGTGAACCATCAAATGTTAAAGCGGTTCGTGCATGTTCCGATCACTGAGCCACAGTTCCAAGAACTGGCGAGTGAAAAAATAAAGTCGGCGTGTGATGACTCACTTTGCTTCTTGTAGGTAGAACTTTGACAACATGCAAGACATATAAGAACATAGTCCGAAAACAGTACAGCATATTCAAGACTACAATAATATATTCCTTATATTAAGGGATTTTTGAGAGGGAGAGTGCACGCTGCAATGTAACAACCGCTGGGCGCGCTCGACTGGCCACGTTACCCCTCACTCACAGAAGACTAGCTTGAAAGGCATTAACCACTTTATCTTATTTCCCTAATGTAAGTACGTGTTTCGGTAATGAGTGAGATGTGCCACAGCCCATTCCCATCCTATGGCTCCCCGTTTTCCCAATCCTTTCCTATATTTTCAAAGTTAAGCAGTGCATCCGGGGGCGTGCCAACGTTTGTCATTTTGGACTAATGTTGGCATGTATGGCGGATGTCTATAGACGACAGTATCCACTTACCATTAGGTGGCCTGTATGCTTTTCAGCCGTCTGCGTCCATAAAAAAAAAATTGCATATAAATGCTTGCAAAAGGAGTCAATAGCCATTGTATTCATTGTACCTATTGGGAGGTCTGAATTAATACAAATTTCTTTGCAGTTCATTAATTAACAACTAGACGAATATGTGAGAACCAACCCACGACCCAGTGTAATGTTGTAAAACAAATCTTTTGTTTCAATTACAGTAATTAATATAAATCATAATCATTAACCTGTCTACAAAAAAAAATTGTAATCGTATGAATGTTCGGTTATAGATTTTATGTGTAAATCAGACTTTTACATAAAAGTAGTTTGGCCATATTGTCTGTGCAATGATTTTTTTTTTAAAAAAAGTGATGTGTCTATCACCACGTAAAATTATTATTGCCTGTAAAGCACGTTTGACTGTAAAGATGCAAAATATCAAATTTGACCCAAGTGTTTGACAAATTTGAATAAAACACCATAAGTCACATCGTAAAACACATGTTTGTCGGGGCTACTTAGACTTTAGACTACTTAGTCAAGGAGGCCTAGAGTCACGACAAACATGTGTTTTACGCCATGTTTAGACATGTGTTGTGTACTATGTGTGCCATGTTTGACATGTGACTCTTTCTCGCTTATGGACCTTATGATACCACGTGCTATGTTTTAAATTCTCGCTCACACGCTGTGTTAAACTTTGCGATAAAAAAAATTCCAATTCTTTGGTAAATATAGTTTAACTAAGCAAGACAGGCATACTTATTCCCATCGCAATATGATCTCTACACTATAATTTCCTAATTTCACTACGAAAGCTTTCTCGGCGTGTTTTCTGTATTAGAATACGGTATACATGCGTACTAATAATAATGGTTGTATGAAAGGTGCGTCTCGGTCGACAGAGCGTCTTGCTCTGGCGGCCGACCGTGGAGATGATACAAGTTTCCGACTTCAATATATTGAGCCGGCGAATAGGTTATAAAAAAACAAAAGTATTTAATTTCTACAGCATTTACTTTAATGAGTAAGACGTCGTCGGGCAAACGACGTCACAAGCCAACAGCTCGAAAGGCGTTGTATGAGGCAATTCAATAGAGTCCATACAGTTATATCTGATCGCGCGACCGAGCTGCCAGCCACGGCCACTTGCACGCAGTCGCACTTCGAAAGTAGCGACCAATCGAGCGTTTGCAAAAATATAAATTCTTTTGCAGCTCTTAATGGACGTTTGAGAAGATAAACATTTCTAATTTGCACATTAATTTATATACATATTTAACAAAAATCTTCTTATAGTAGGGTGCTATTAAAGGGCTTAATTTTCTTTACACGTGGAATTTTATTATGCCATGCGCACATGGAACCGCGCAGTTCTATTAACTAGCGATTTCAATATACGTGGATGACACTGAAAGTTTTTAGAATCTCAACAATGAAATCAGATATAAAGATGGAAGTTGTTTTATTGCTTTTCGAAGTATTATTCCCTGCGACATGTGACTTTTTATGCGATGAAACAATTGTGCCACCAATCTTTAGGCACCTCTTCAACAACCGTTTGGAAGGCCGTTACTGCCTCTTCTGCGTTCCTAAAACGTATTATTCCTGAGTTTATCCTCAATTTTAGGGAATGAATAAAAATAACAGTGCGCGAGGTCGGGACTGTATGGCGGATGACCCATTAACTCTACATTTACAGTACCTACTCAAAAATTACTTCGTTTGTCTGACGGAGTGAGCTGGGGCATTGTCGTGATGGAAGATCATTCTGCTTCGTGGGCGTCGTACTTTGATTTTTCCAAAACAGAAGCAGCTGTATGTAAACCAGTCCGCAGTTACTGTTCTTTTATTTTTTAAAGTTTCTAAAGTAGCAAAGTGAACTTATCTGCCAAAAAAGGAGACAATCATCTTCTTTTCAGTACTCCGTCCTTTCTTCACTTTCGTCGGCTATTCTTCGAAAGGAAGGACCCACTGCACAGATTGCCTCCTAGTTTCAGGGTCACAGCAGTAGATTCAACTTTCATCACTTATTACTAAATTGAAAACAGCATTTGATTGACCATTGTCGAATTTTTCAAGCATTTGGAGACACAATTCCACGAGGCAGAGTTTTTAAGCTTCGCTCAAATTGTGAGGAATCCATCTAGAACAAAGGTTCTTTACCCGTGGGTGATCATGTAAAATAGTTTGAACTTGACTTATACCAATACCTAATGTATCTGCTGATAGATAAGTCGTTCGTTTGTCTGCTTCAATCATGAGCCGCACAGTTTTGATGTTTTCCTCCGTCACAGCCGTCGCAGGGCGCTCTTCTCTAACATCTTCACTGAGGTGAGTACGACCACGTTTAAATTCACTGAACCCGTTATAAACAGTGGCACTGGATGGGGCTTCATCACTAAATGCTAACTTAAGTCTTTCATAACTTTGTTTCCGGTTTAGACCTCTACGAAAGTCATAAAAATCATTGAACGAAAATGTTCTCTTGTTAAATTCATTTTTCCGCAAACAATTAGTTTTCAAATTGCCACCAGAAATAAAAAACAAATGCCAACTTTGAAAATTTAATGACGTTTGACAAGCAAAGAGTTCCATTTGAAAAATTCGAATTTTCTATCGTATTATCGTATTCTTATCGTATTAATTCCTTTATTCATACATTCAGACTTCAATAGGTCTATAAAAGAAAAAAGAACAACAAATACAAACACAAATAAACACACACAGAATATATAACTTGACTGTCAGGTATCCTGCGGCTGGCCCATCCAGTTACACTTGTAACATATATCTCGACGAACCTACTGAGGACCGCGTAGTCAAGTTTCTCAGCAAACACTCTCAGGAGGCTGCTGGAGCTCCTCCGCAACCTGTGCGTGCACTACTACATACACAATTTTGTAATGAATGAATGACTAATGCACTCTGAAAGTGTGTTTCTTTTCTTTATTCATCTCTTCGTATTTGTTAGGATAATTAAGATGGCGATCCTTTTGAGAACAAGTTGAAGATTTAGCGAGATTTATAAAAGTAACGGATAGCAAAGGTATATCAGGTCAATTTAGAGATCAATGTTTTTGCTACATGGTTTTAATACATTTAGCAATCTGATAGATAAATTATCTGCCTACTAAATCTAGCTGATACTGACTTTCTGATACCTCCTGATACCTTATCAGGTGAGAAAGGCCCTTAGAATTTAAAATGAGAGATAATTATTATTGGCAGAAGTAAATATTAAATTAGCAGCAATTCCACGGAGTAGTGGAGTAGTGGAGTGGGTTAGGTTAGAATACAGATACAGAAATAAAGGAATCCCTCGACATTCTTGTATTACAATTATTATTTGATTCAGTTATTAAAAAAAAGCTTGTAAATAATTTACTGTTCGTTTACACTGGTTATTAAAAAATATCTTTCTGTCGCCACATACCACTAGCTAGATTAATTAATTAATTCAGTTTAATTCACGGTTTGACAGTTGCAGACAATTGGGTCGCACGTTTAATTGACGCAGCCTTAATTATTTTGATAAATGACTAGGTACCTACACCGATGTTTATGAATTGATGATGATTAGTTTTTTTTAAGACCTTGGCCCAAAAATTAATCGCGTCTGTAACTTACTATATAACTTTAACTACATACGGTTTTAATAACTGTAATTACTTAATTATTTTTAAATTAATATTGATCGATGTGACTACGATAAGACTACAGTTAGATCTAAATAGCTTTCTACTAGGTAAAATCGAAAAGGGTGGTCGATTAATTTGACTATTTTTAGAAAAATACTTGATAATTGATAATACTTGAAAAATAATTGATTATTGATTCACCACCTTCAATCAAACATCACGAGGAAACCCGCGTGCCTGAAGATTAGAGCATGTTTGAAAAACAGTCGTCACAGGGCCCTCACAGGGTATAGGGTCCGTATGATCTACGTCCGAACTTTTTTTATTTTTATATGTGGCAATGGTACAATTAGCACATTCTGCCAGTGTCAAGTTTTCTTCGTAATAAACAATTTCAAAGTCTAAAACGTATCCTGTCAATGTCCAGTCACGTGGAAGTAAGTCAGGTGTCGCTCAGTAAAGCGATAGTAGGTTTATAGTAGGCGATACTGGTAACAAGAGGACTGCTTGGAACCACACGAAAAACGCAGTTTATACTTTTATTTCGTTATCACAAACATCACGCACAAAGAACACCTTGAAGTTTAATAAACTATCACTATTAAAACCACAAAACGTATAATACACAATTATTACAATTAATTAAACAGAAACGCAACTTCATTTCTCGAGTTCCCGCCAAAAAGTACAACCGACTTTATTAGACTACAGTATGATTTTAAACTCCAAGATGAGGACCATACTCTGTAGAAATAACTAATAATAAATAAACTGATAAAAACGCAGGTTTCGAAATTAAAATCTAACCATAAATTAGTCACTAACGATCAGTTCCAATTATCGATCAAAACAGTCTATTTCCTACATGGAGTATAGAAAATCATGGGATAAACTTATTGAAACTCAGAATTTGAAATCGATCCATCAATTAGTCGCTGATGAATGATGATCCTTTGCAATAATCAACCAAAGCAGTCTGCTTCCTGCATGGAAAATGGATACTCATCCTTGCGAAATAGTGCGCATTGGCAAACAGTTTTTAATTACTTTATGCAAATGAGTGGTGTTCACCACCACGTAGTTCCGGTGTTCTTCTCGCAATAACCTATTGTTACAGCTTCTCGCGAAGGCTGTTGATATTCATTTTATCACGTGATTATTGGCTAGCGAATTGCCCTGGCTTTATCCGATCATTTTTAATAGAAAGGTTTTTTGAAATGATTAAATTGATGCGGCCCTAGTGGATTTCCCGAGTCATCGGTATAGTTAGATAGAGCGGTAACTCGGAAGATAGTTACTATAGTTACAAATTAGTCTGTCTGTGCACTAAATAGGTACTGCTGATAGCAGTAAACTGAACGGATACAACGAATGACTGCCGCGGATGTCAACGTGTACCACTTTCGTTATCAAATTATGACTAACAATAATTAGATAAGTATTATTTAACTAGTGTGCGTTAACGATTCTGCCTGCTCCGTTCACCAGTTTATTATATTCCAAATATATTTTTTATACAATTATTTTTTTTGTTCTAAAATTTTAATTAAATCCTTTTGAAATAAACTAATAAAGTTTTACCGAAAAAGAGGTATCGCCCGGTGACTTTGTAATGAGATCATCGTAATATTCTGTTTCTTTTTTAACATTCATATTTAGTAGGTAATTTAATACAACTAATTTCTAACTAATTTCTAATACATATGTACTTCGTTTGTTTTTAAGCTTTATTAATTCAACTTGATCAGAATATTTTTAGTGGTCTTCTGAATATAAACATTATTTATTCAGAACTGTTCGATAGATCATCGACAGAATTACAAGGAAAATATCTATATTTTTAGATAAGAAGTTACTTAACACTCACCTATGCATAACAATAATGAATTACATCAAAACATCCCTAAGAAACCACACGATTTAAAATTCACATTTTTCGCACGGCACTTTTTCACTATCCGTAGATTCCTATATAATAAATATTTTTGTTATTGTTATTTCGATAAGAACAATAGTTAAGGGAGCGTACACACGAGCAGTTAGGCAAACCGCAGCTGTGACTGTGTGGACGCGTGGACGGGGCGCGTGCTCTGCGCCGCTAAAATGCCATTTCAGTTAAATAGTAGTCTTTGTTATGATGTTATTAGTTTTTTAGACCGTAGCGTCGACCTACTTTTTAGATAATAAAAAATAAAGCGATATTTACTGTTTAAATGTGAATGTAAGTATTTTAAGTGGCAAAATATTCAAATATTTTTATTTGCGAGCTCTGGGACAAAAAATATTATAGCTCTTTAATTGATTTTCACGCGGAATATAATAAAAATGTGACGTCTGCATTCATATTATACGTAGACTTTCTCGCAGAGTGATTCTCAATAAATATTCTAAGAACTTCAATACCATACCATACCATCAGCCTGTGTCTCTCCACTGCTGGATTTAGGCCTCTCCTAAGGAACGTCGACTAACGGCAACTTCAATTCACTTCACTTACTAGAACTTTAATACGCGAATAAAATAAATAACAGGAGATCCACGTGAAAAGGTAAGCAAACAAACATCTAAGACATTATTATTCATGTCATTCCGTACTCATAGGACGACCTAATTGTATTATGTAAAAAAAATTTAAAGGGAATTTACCCATGACACTGTATAGCTCACCTAATTGTCTTTCGCAAAAAAATAATAATGTAAATTTGCATATAATATATATTTATGATGTTTTTCAAACAAAGAACGATCGTCATATTTTAAGACTTACAAAGATTTATAGGAAAGTTATCCAGAATTATTAGTATAGTATTATTATGCTTTAAAAATTTGATCTGGCGTTACATTCTTATTAAATTGTAAGTTGTGCTATGTGTCTATATTACAGATGTTCTTACATAAGATTTCTAAACAAAACAAAATAAGAAAAATGTACTTGCATAATATAATTGCGGGTTCAATAACTTACTTGTAAAAACTAATAGCAAATATTATTACAATTACATAAACATGTATACATACTAAAAATGTTACATAAGCAACATAATATAGTTTAATTACGTACATATTCTGAAACGTATCGTGGTCTAAAGAAAGTGATTGTTGTTACGTATGGTTTTGTTACTCCATTTATAAATGTATAAAATTGTCAGTACTTCTTCTACATTTATATATTTTTTATTATGCATGTTTCTAACTCTTACCCTAAAGTTAACTTCGAAATATACCACTTGGCGATAAAGTTCTGTTTCATTTTATACACACAATAATGTTTAGCACAATCACATCACATGTTTTAATAATTGATAAACAAAAAACAAAAATAAATTTCTCGTGTCGGGATATATGTTCTACTTTTACATTTATTTACACGACAAAATAAAATATTCAAGGCGACATTTTACCGGCACACGCCAGTCATGTACTGTACGAGACCCATTCATGAATCGTTAAGGCGGGCGCTCGTCTGTTCCTCAGTTCGTCACGCGACACTCCACTCGTTAATAACTTTAATACCACCGCTAAGTGGACAGACACCGAACCGATTGTATGAGTCATTGACATTTCAATAATTACACTAATTGTTGGGGCTTATGGATAGTAAAAACGAATTAAGAAAGTCTGTCTTCTGTGTGTAGGGGGAGAGTGTCCGCTGCATTACCCCTCTCCCACAAAAGACTACCTTGAAATGTACTTTATCGTATTTCCCCGATGTGTTTTGGTAGTGAGTGAGAGCCCATTCCCACCCCATCCTATCCTATCCTTCCCCATTTTCCCAACCCTTTCTCCCAATCCATTTCTTATTCTGCCAAGGTAGGCAGCACATCCGGGGGTGTGCCAACGTTTGTTATTCTGGACTGATGTTGGCATGTATCGTGAGTGTTTATGGACGACAGTATCCACTTATCATTAGGTGGATTGTATGCTCGTCTGCCGGCTTTTTTTCTATAAAAAAAGACTTGGATATTCTCATTTCATGTTTATTCCATTTATTTCTAAATCAGTTCTAAATCTAAATTCTAAATTTCTAAATCTGTTAGTAGAAATTACTTATACAGTTTGATTATCACACATTAGGGGCTCTGGATATGTGCACGTATGTGTAATTGTGTACCTAGTCATCAATTAAAAATGTTATAATTGAAAGAAAATCTCAATTACCACGAACGCAACGGTAAATAAAAGCATCGTAACGAAACCCACGTAGTCTATTTAAAAAAGTCTGAGATTTGTGTAATATCCACTAAACCGCACTGGGCCCGTGTGATAAATAAATATGTCGAGGACCCTCATGTAATTGCAAGGGAAGACTGTGCTCTGCAATGGGACTTCACAGGATGATATGGATATCAATTATTTTATTTCTTATTAAAACCCTTTTTAAAACTAGTGATTAAAAGTTATAAAAATTACTTTTACAAGATCATGTAACAACTGATGCCGCAAGAATACAGCTTCCTCATGCTGTGCCATTGTAATAACTTCAGCCTGAATAAAGATTTGTTTGACATTTTCCACTTGTGATTAAAGTCTGTTTCGCCCCTCAAAAAAGCAAGAATATGAATAAATCTTAACGAAACTAAGCAAATGTATGGTCAGTTGTAGACTGTGGTACTTACACAATAGCGGAGTGGTGCCTCTGGTGTAGCGGAGTGGAGAGATTGGCGGGCGGAAGAGCGGAGAGCGACGCGGGTTGCGGTGAACCACACCAGCGCGCCTCGCGAACGTCTGATGAACCTGAGGACATTGTGGTACTTCATGCCGTATATCATTAAAATTAGAGACATTTCATACATAATGGTAACCTATCACGAACAATAAGACTAGAAAAGAAAAACGAATTTTGAAGATTTATTAACGTCTGTATTCGTAGAGTACAATTAAAGTAACAGATATCATTTCAACAGATGACGACTACATGGCGGTGGCAGTACCTATTGACACTTGAACCAGCATATCGAATTGTGGAGTTAGTCATGTTAGCCATCAGATATTTTGGAAGGAAAACTGATTTTAGACACTGATTACTATCATAGAGTAAAAACAACGAATGTAAGATTTTTTTATACATATACGAGTGGAAGCAATGGCAGACTGTCTAAATTAAGGTAATAAAGGTTTATAGATTTGTTATAAGTTATTTGGTTAGAAATGTACATCTTAAAATGTTGTTAAAATGTGCAGTGTTATTTCGTTTGTTCAAAATCTTAAATCTCCGAAAGTTCTTCACCGATTGCTTTGAATTTTGACACAACGTTGCATTCGAATACGTGCGTGTTTTTATATACCTATCACAGGGTAAAAACATGCTTTTTACCAAAAACAGGTGAAAACAGGGTAAGCGCTATCTGTTGGGCAGCCACAGCAACGCGTGGCTGGGCACAGCTAGTTCATAATAAAAACAGGTTCGCACCTAGAACCCGTGCCGACATACCTGTATGCGATGGAACCGTTTCAGCGGAAACGTAACGAAAATAGGTAGGTATCTACTTCCAATTATACGGCGTCGACTACCTGAAGACGGGCTACTCGCATTCTTTATGTTTGAAATTAAAAGACGTATGCGTAGAAGCAGCATAGTCAGTTTAGAATGCTTTGAACGTTAACCCATGCATCACTAATTTATGTCTAGCAAAGAAGGTATTTACAGTATATGTACTTACTGCCATAAAGCGTCATGTGCGAAGGCGGCCGGCTGGCCAACACCGGCGTCGAGCCATATCGCTCGCCGCCCGCCGACAATCGACCACCTAGCGGCTTGAACGCTATCGGACGGATCACTGACTTGCCCTGCAACAATAAAGAAACCATTATTAAATTTACGTGATCTCAGTTTTTTACCGACGACGGAACGGGGTTGGTATATGCATTTGGGGTAAGAGAATGTACCTATGTTTGTGTACCCTTTTGTTACCTCTTTTGTCTGGACAATCTCCTGGATTTATGATTTATGTAGTTTAATTTAACAAATCAGAAAATTTCACAGCGGTAACTATGTGTACCTTGCGTAATAGAGGATACCCGCACGACGTGTACTACTTCACTAGATTTTAATATAAGCTCGGTTTTCAGGTAATTGTAACCGCCTGCTCCGTGCTAAGCTATTAGTACGTAATCGCTGGCGCGCGTGTTGGGGCCATACCATTACCTACACATGTATGTTTTCCTCAGTAGTATGTTTTCTTCAGTAGTACGGTCGCGAGAAATAATGCCGTTAAGAAGGATACCCTTTCGACACATATGGGACCGGGCAGTTATATGTTATATATGCTTATATGTTTTAATGACTTTTAGAATAATAAATTATCACGTTACGCGATCACTTGTGTATGTGAAATAAAAATCTATCTATATATCTATCTTATTCTTAATTTTGTCGTGTTATACGTACGACTGTGACTTGACGTGATAAAATTTTTTTTTTTGGAATATTTTAATTCATGTGGCTTTAAGAGTCACCGGGCATGTATAGTTTAGGGCGAGCGCAAAAGGCGCTCAGCCAGGAGTAAAGAGTGTGTGCAGCAAGGAGCCTAAGGGCTCCCCCGCCAGTAGATCGGCGGAAGGAACGGACCCCGGTTTAGGGCGTTGCTGTCGGAGGGTACCGCGGGATCGCGAGTCGGTGAGAACCAGGCCCAGGTACGTGCCGATACCTGGTAAAAGTGTTGGCTGAAGGCCGGTGTGTGTTCACGTTGTAGCGAGGGTGACGTCCTCGTCTCCGCCGGCGGGAACGCTATATATGTGTAGTCTGTGACTGTAGTGTAAGAACCGCATTGGCAGCAGTAATTGGGTCGTCGGGGTCGTCTAAGACGTGCCGAGGACGTAGTACAAGTAAATTGTGCGATGCATAAACAGTACCACTTTAATTGCATGCTCTCTCGCTCTCATTCTGCGAATGCGTGTCCGATTTGGAATTTGAAAGGAGTGATCCAATATGGGTCGTTAATGTTTCGTGATGCTGTACGGCGTGTACGGTATATCTACATTATGATATGGAAAACTAGTAGCTTGTAATATCTTCCGGTTTGCTTCACATATTCGGTTTATTGTTCAATTTCATAAAAGCATATGAGTACCCTTCTTTATATTTAAGTTCATATTTTAATTTATGGCCTCCATGATACAGGCTGATATTTGCCTAGTTAATATCTGACACTAGTATTTTAATGTGGGTACTGCGAAATTGTGGTGTAAAACGAAAACGAAGGTGTAAGAGAACTCTTATTTATTAATCATCATTTAAAGTTCAATTATTTATAGGTTTCATCGCTATTTCCTATGGCTCTCTGTTCAACCCAAAGGTTGGCTGGTAGAGAATGCATCTAGGCATTAAGCTCGCCTTTTATACTTATTCGACTTTGCCTTTTAGTGACTAAGTGCAATAAAGTTTTTTAAATGAAAATAAATTCGTGTGTCATGTGGTGTCGGCCGGCTATAGAACCATCTCATCCCATGGGTGTCGTAAAAGGCGGCTAAGGGATAACAAAGCGGCTACCACGAGCGCTGAGGAACTACACCACCCCTAAAAGAGTGGACTCGCCAACCCGCTTGGCCAGCGTGGCGTTTTAAGGCCATACATCTTGTGCGCGAGGACGTCCATGTCCAACAGTGTCCATTTACGATACTGGTTGGTTGCATTGCATTGCGTTGCAAATATAAAAAAAACTACTGTATTCATTTAAATCCAAACATGTGATTCACTAACAAACAAACAATGTTTTCGTGACAATTTTTACATGTATGCTAGGCCTGCTAAGTTAATGGCATTCCGCAGTTATCTCGTTCCGCCGCTGCACGGATTTGACATTTCGTACGCAGCAGACGCAGCAAAATGTCACGACGCAAAGGTCAGCTCTTTGCGACATGCATCCGCTGGTACCGTTGCACACGCCCGACCGACACGCATTATGACGATAATATAAGTAATGTCTGTAATTCACGCGTACGTGATGAGTTAATTTTATGAGATGAGGGTAACCCAGACAAGGCGGGGTTGTATTCGTAGCAACCATCGTTGAATGAAACACGCCGCACTGAAAACACGAGTATTAACAAACAATAGTTCTTTATGCCAATATGATATACATTCATTTATTACTCAGTTACTGTGTAAAAAGTGTACAGTGTTTATTAAAAATAGGTATCTTGGGTATTTATTAACTATTGATCAAAATAAATAAAGTATGGCCAAAGGACTTAGTATCCATGTCAAAACATTAAAAAAATAATAGGACTGTGGAACTTTATGTTATTCTATTGGTTTTTTGTCACTTCGTTTTCATAATATTAGATAGTCGAATAAGTAGTTCGCGGCCTTTTTATAGTGAAAATAATAAAGACCTTTTTGTATTATATAAAATTAAATATTTATTGAATGGAATATAGTCAATTTAATTCGACTATCTTTCGCCACTTTTCTGGCAGTCATTATCCCATCGCTATTAAATTTTTGGGGTTTCTGAGCGAAAAACTGATTTCGATGGTTTATACAGGATATGGACGACGCATTAAAACTTCCCAGCCAAGTTGGGGTCCGGTTGTCATAAAATAAAATTAATAATAATTATACACGCTCCGCTTCAATGTCTAGTTCTACCTTTAATAAATATTTTTTTATATCTACAATCAAAAATGATTTTGTCCCTTCTATGTTTTTGATGTAGGTATTATATTCTGCGAATAACGTTACGTTTATAATTTGTATACAATTCAGACTAGCTAGCCGGCACTACTCGACATGATAAAAATATCATGAATGAAAAACTCGCATTTTTATCAACAACTTCACAGGACACTTGAAACCGTCAAATCGATAAACAAATAAAAGTAATCTGGGTCATTCAACCCACAATTGTAACATTTACAAGTACATACAGCGGTCACGTAAGGTTTATTTTATTGCCCAATTAGACTGAAATAAGGAACAGTGTTCAATCTCAAGTGATATTCCTACGTTAGGTCGGTTATACACGTTCAACGTGGCTAGTCGACATCTAATATTTTCCAATGGAAAAGACAATGTTTGTTCTTATATCACTACTACAGATCCAGGCACCGTGTGTTTTACAACTTCAAACATATTATTTTTATTTACAATTTCCGCATCTCGTCGTGTGGGTGTAGTAAAAAGCGACTAAGATTAGTAAAAATATTTTTTATGAGGCCAAAATATACAACAAATTGCCAAAACATATTCGATACGTAGATAGAAGACTTATAAACAAATTTTAATAATTTTAAATGTAATGTTTTCACATTTTTAGTAAGTAAATAATATTACAATATTGAGGATTGTTCTGACTACTCAACAGACAGCTCTACCTACTAAGTAAAAATTACGAATTTGGTCAGTGCAAAAAAAAAAAGCTGAGATATCCGAAGTAATTTTATTATTTTCTTATTTGTAATAACAGCGTGTTTCATCCTTTTTAACATTTTATTACGAATATATCAACTAGACATTATTGTAATATTGTACGCCCAATGGCAATATATTTATGTATTATATAATAAATTAAATACCCAATTGAACTACTTATGTACATTGCCGTGTGTAGTGTGTGTATGTGTAGTAGAAATCGATACTGGTTTGCTATAATTATCGTTTAAATGAGTAATATAATTCCCTGCTTACCAAGTGGCTGTAATAAATTCACGGCGATTTCCCACTGACATCGACACTGAAACTGCTGCACATATCGTTCTCGAGTGAGGGATTATCGTTACGCGGTCGTGGGTAAAAAAATAAGAATAGAAAATACAGTTTCTCAAATCAAATCAAATCAAAATGTTTATTTGTACCTAACAAAGATGTCATAATAATTACAAAAAATAATAAGTCCTCTACATCCCGCCCTTTGGACATACAAATACAAATCAACTAATATATATTTTTATTTTAATTCTATCTAATAAATTTATATTTTTTTATTTTTAGTTATTAATTGTAGTATTCAGATTAGTATTAGTTCTTCTCATCGGCTATAATTCTTAGTCTACAATGAGGTGCCGAAACGTGGCTTCTGACAACAGACCTAGTCAAAATAGATCAGCGAGTCATAGACTGAGCTTTACGTGAAGTTTATTTGCTCGATAAGATTCGCATGACCTAATTTTAAAAATACAGGTTTTTGGATAATTACGAGTATTTTGTTCATTGTAACTGACATTACTAGAATTATATTGGTACTGGTGTGGTATTTATGTTAATACAATTGAGAAATCTCATTATGGTTTAGCGAACATCATCAGTAAACTTAGATCGTAGGCACTTTATTTACAACAATAATGTTCACTGTAAAACAATTAAACAGTGGACTAATTAATGTATTCATTAAATGTTTTACAGTGAACCAATAAATGTATTCATTAAATGTTTTACACTGGATTAATTAATGTATTCATTAAATGTTTTACAGTGGACTAACTAATGTATTCATTAAATATTTTACAGTGGACTAATTCATGTATTCATTAAATGTTTTACAGTGGACTAATTAATGTATTCGATGAATGTTTTACAGTGGACTAATTAATGTATTCGTTAAATGTTTTACAGTGGACTAATTAATGTATTCGTTAGATGTTTTACAGTGGACTAATTAATGTATTCGTTAAATGTGTTACAGTGGACTAAACAATGTATTCATTAAATGCTTTACAGTGAACTAATGAATGTATTCGTTAGATGTTTTACAGTGGACTAATTAATGTATTCGTTAAATGTTTTACAGTGGACTAATCAATGTATTCGTTAAATGCTTTACAGTGAACTAATTAATGTATTCGTTAGATGTTTTACAGTGGACTAATTAATGTATTCATTAAATGTTTTACAGTGAACTAACTAATGTATTCCTTAAATGTTTTACAGTGGACTAATTCATGTATTCATTAAATGTTTTACAGTGGACTAATTAATGTATTCGATAAATGTTTTACAGTGGACTAATTAATGTATTCGTTAAATGCTTTACAGTGAACTAATTAATGTATTCGTTAGATGTTTTACAGTGGACTAATTAATGTATTCGTTTTAAAGTCATCAATACAGTTAGATCGTTCTAAATACAGTTAGAGCGAAGTACGAGAATTATGTTTGTAATTCAATGTAACAAATACGACTCATAACAAAATTAATTAATACTAATTAAAAGTATTGATTTAATTAATAATGAGTAATGAAATGACATAGCAACAATTGCTGACAGATCAATGAAGCGTAGAGGGACGATTAGCGAATAACCGACATCCAGTGATGTCGAACAATGCCTGAAATTAGCAGTAATGTCATGCGCGATGACAAAAATCGTCTTGCAGTTATCGCACAAAGCAGCTAAAACGGCTGTATCACTAGCGCCACTATCATAAAAACTCGAAACTCCTTTGTTTGTAAATATTGAAAAACATTGATTCCAGGGTATAGGAGTGACGACTTGAAGAATGTTGCCGGTGGTGACTGGACAAGAAGAGCAGTAAACAGTGTGGTGGCCGGTCTTGGGAGAAATCCACATCCAGCAACGGAGTCTTTGATGGTACAGGTATGCTATTATAACACATAGATAGATTTTTTTTTATATACTAGTGGGCGGACGAGCAAGCGGTCCCACGTGATGGTAAGTGTTACCGCCGCCCATGGACACCTGCAACACCAGGGGGTATGCGGGCTCGCCGCCAACCTTGCAAGATCCTATTCACAGCTCTCTTGAAGAACCCCATATCGTAGCTCAATGGAAAGACCTCTTGAGGCAGTTCGTTCCACAGCCTACGGGTTCGCGGTATAAAATATTTTTTGGGCCGAACAGTGCACGATACCTCCGTATCGAGGAAATGCGGATGGACTCTTTATTGCACACTAAAACAAAACAAGACAGTAACAGACATTGTAATACGTGAAATGCACTAGAGGCGATCTTATCGCTATTAGCGATCTCTGCTAGACAACCTTTGGGTAGAGAGGAAATAAAATTTTAATCACGTAGGTATAATGTCGCTCGACTTTTGCAATATGCTTTCAATACGTTTAAGAATATAAAGCTTAGTGGGTTTTCTTTACTATAAATTTTACTTCACTTTATTATTTTCTATGCTATTCTTTAGTGCAAATCATTTTTCAGATTACAGTACCACTATTAACTAATCCGTGCCAGTACTTTGAAGAAACCTGGTGAATGCCAATTATGTAAAATTTCATGAAATCAGTGCACTCGTAAAAATAATAAAAATTCTTAAGCGACTCATTCACGAGAATCGCTGATAATGGTTAGTCAGGAGATCGCTAACACGAGCCGCTTAGCGTAATGGCGACGATTCATTAGCGGTTTGCAAGCGTTTTACCGTAACGTTACACTCTGAACAATTTGCTTCACATAACTTTTTGACTATCTGTTGTACTGAATCGTTAGGATTATTTTAAGTTACCTTTATAGACTTTATTCAATTTAAAAAGTTAAAATACGTTTTTGGTTATACCGTTTTAATATTCAGTTGAACTTACGGGTTTTAACAATGAGTAATTGCGACACGAATTCACGATACTAATAAATCAGAACGCACAAATCGTGGGTGAAGCCTTGAATGCCTCCTGGCTAGGATTTCCGTCTTTTCATAAATATTTCTGTCTCACTCCTAAAATTCATCGATCATACGAGTAACGATACGAGTAATTTTTGTTGATAGATAGGGGCAAGCAGGCAGCTCGCCTAATGGTAAGGCAGTTAGTGCTGCCCACACACTATTAGACGATACTTAATCCAAGAATGACCGATGTTAATATTGTTTGTTTACGATGAGATTCAATGCAACACTACCAACATTACAATGTAATTATTTGTCTCTTTTCTCATATTTGTTGCAATTATTACATGATGATTTAAATATTTGCACGCCAGTAACGGCAGAAGGTGTAGTTCTTATCTATTTTATCATCTATATTACTCTGCACACATTTTGGCAAATAAATATAAAAAAATCAATAGTCTTTTGAAGAAGAGAAAAAGCACACACACATCCGAATTTGTGCCTGTTTATACGTGTTTAAATATTTACTAATGTTAGCGGCGTCTTTTTTGTGGTATATTATGGCTTATTTGATTGTCGATTCATATGAAAGAGTTCAGTAACATCGCATTTTGTGGGTTAAGCGTGACAAGGCCTCGGAGGCTGCGGGCCGGAGGTATGACCCTTACAAGTTATAAGCAGAAGCGGTTGTGCACTAAAACAAGTCGTGTCACATGTCACATTTACCCCATGACAACATGCAATTAATTTAGTATCATCGCAATATGTTCGAGTGACATTGTGTTAATCCAATATTATAAATGCGAAAGTTGCGAAAGCTGAACCGACTTCGTTGAAACTTGGCAAATGGATATATTCTAAGTTGGATTAACACTTAGTTGGATTTGCGGGCAAAAGCTAGTAACTGCTTAGATAGCTAGTAGTAATGTAATTTGCGTGTAACATGTTCACATGTTACACGTAAATTACGCTGGTATATTTGTAGCCGATTATCATGTTAATAATAATCAAAGACTTAAATAATACAATAACAAAATCTTAAAATCAATATAACTTTATATTACCTACGACCTGAAGCTTCCGAGGCCTTGTCACCGCTAGCCCACAAACGATGTTCAAGACCCGTGCAAGCGATAAGCTGAAGCAATTTTTGCATTCTCAATGTAAATTTTAGCATAAATCAGAATTTACATAAAAAGAGGATAAAGATACCGGCGATCCATGTATATAAATAGGCAGACGATCTATAATAAATTAAGACGAGTATAAAGCGGCTGGATATAATTGAGACTTTATGGCAGTTTTATTCACAAAATGTGTATTTGAATGTGTCGATCAATTATTTGTACCAATACCAATGTGACCCATCCTTCTTGAAATCATAAGATTTGATCGAAATCTTTCTTTTTATTTACAAAACTAACTTTCTGCTGATCAATAACTAATGAATTATTATATTCTAGTTACTTATTTAAGTAGGCACTAAGTAATGCAGCCCTCGAACCAGATAAAAGTTCAATCAGCATTATCGGCCTGCCTCTAAAGACCCACTGCAGAGCACAGGCCTTTTAATCCTCATAAAGCCATTTTAAACCTCGTGGCTTTGTAGCCAAAAGCTTTAAAACGCCACGCGCTAGTCCACTCTGTTTTGGAGTTATTTAGACTTCACCGGCTTGTGATAGTTGTCGACGTTGTCGGAAATTCATTGTTGTATTGTTGCCTATTTAGAATCGCCCGTGAGACACGTGTATGGTGCTGAAAGGTTAACTCAGAATGTAAGCAACAATTGCCCTGGATAAAAATTTGTAACAAAAATCGCCATCTCTTGTTGCTTATGATTTGTACCGACTTGATAACTGTTCGTCCCGTTGCCACGAGGAAACTATAGTATCGATCCACCGCGGCACGATTTTATTGTCACTTGTTTGAAGTGGATGTTCTTTTATGAAGAAAGGAGTCGAACTTTATGGATTGCAATCGGCTACGTGATACCTCGTTCGCTTTGTGTATTTTTACTAGACTGGAACGCTGAAGTATTGCTTAACAGAAATCTTTGTAGACTGATCTCGTAAAGTTACTCTATTTTTGTTCTTTTTGGCATTTCGGGTAGCCTGCTTGGTTTCAATCTGATAATACTTATCTTACGTCTGTTTGCCTTCTTTTATTTACTTTTGTAACACCAAGGATAGGCACAAGTGCATACAACATTGTTTAACATTTGTCTCATAACAATGAAAAAAAGATCCAAAATGATTGCTAAATATCGTTGAATTAGTATTCTAGAACATTCGTTGGACAAGGAAAAGCCGTTCTCTAAACATCATTGATCTATGCAATTTAGAAAAATCTAAATTATTGCAGATTAATTTCAAATAATTAATCCGCTCATATCTATCTATTCTCGACTCTTATTTGTGAAATATTTGTTTAATACCCGTGCAGCTGAGTTTATAATTAAGGATGATTTTTTTATATGTCACTAATAGCTCGGCGGTGAGGGAAAACATCTTGAGGAAACCCGCATATCCACGAATTAAAAAAAGAAAATATGTACCTTTCCACTAATATGCACCGGTAACCTCGTAATGATTTGCTAGCCTGCAATGAATACATATGTACATATGCCCTGCAATGAAACGTTTCGATATTTTGAACTTCTTATTTCGATCATCGATATACCTCTAACAGCAATTATATCTATAAATAACTTCATATCTATCCACATTACGAAAAGCATCCTGCAATTAGTGTGAGGCAAGAAACCAGTAAGACATTTATAACAAATTGAACGGAAGATTGCGCAGAAGTTAACAGAGTTAAGTAAAGGAAACTTTCCTTTTCTAAACACACAACTTGGTCAACCCTATTCACGTTGTTTGTGTACAAAGTGAACTACAAAAAGATCCTTCTGTACGTAGTATTGTGTTTGTTCGCCGCAATATTGGCATAAATCTTCATGTGATTTCTTTCTTTCACTACTGAGTGGGTTGTTTGTTTGGGAAGATTTTTATCAAAATGAGTGTAGTAATTTTTGAAAATAGTCGATTTAACAAGACAGGATCGTCAAACATAACTTGGTAATGAAATTAGACTCCAAGGGAAATATTAGTAATTGTAATAACAATTCAATGTAACAAGTTGTTGAGACCTTAAATAATTTGCAATTACCTACGGTATTCTTTCTATAAACAGTTCATAAAAAATAAAAGAAACTTAACAACATTGATTGATAGCAACTGTGTTTTAGGACGCTACTTATAATAAAATTACGTGATTAGTTTTCAAAATGACTGCATGTTAGTGGTCCTACTGACCTTTCCAAGATTCATTGGACGACACTTGATGGCGAAGTTATTTAGTTACTTATGTAAAATATATATTATAATAAAACCTAGGGAATAAACAATTTCACGCATGCTATTTATTAGTTGGGAATGAAAGGTATTGCGTTCATAATCACGAGTACCTACATACACAGGTGTCTAAAGAGCGGCGTTAAATTTTGATAGATATACCTACTCGTATATAATAGTAGAGTGGACAACCTGTTGTTTTATTCAGGAACAGAGAAAAACTAAAGGCTAAATCGTTTGCGTCAAGTTTTTTTTTCCTTTATAGAGCATAAGCCAGCGCCTCTACGTAGGTATAACTTAAAATTTTATCATACAGAAAAAAAATCGTGTAGACGTGACGCAGGACCGAAAAAGATGGCGTCTCTTGGTGTCGGAGGCCAAGATCCACACCGGGTCGCTGAGCCAACGGAGTTAGCCGTGAACGCGTTACTAACGTTTGCAAACGATAGAAACTTACACTGGTAGCACACGACAACAGAGCCCAAGTAAAGAAAGACATATAAACAATAATAATAAGTAAGCTAAAACAGAGCTGAAGATAATTAGATAGATGATTATTTCACTAAACCCTGTTAGGAAATTAATGAAGTCACTGAATATTCCAGTAATATGAAATCTAATACAATTGTTTTACCATTTCCGGGATTTGATCAAATCCCTAGTGATTCGATCAATCACTAATTTTCTAATGTTAATGCGACAAATACATAGTATTAGGTGAACTCAGCCAGTCCTACCATAACTATCCTATATGTCGTTGTGGCCGACCCGCAGCGAGCACGCGCTGGGTGGCTGGCTCCCCATCATTCATTTCACGGAACCTCCGCTCCGCTAGTATTAGATGCTATTACTCGTTACCTGTTTACTGTATAAATGTGATGAGAAACTCGAGTATTTATTACTTTATCGTTATCACACACAGGTTATACAGTTATCTCGTTAGTAAATGATAGACGTACCTATCAGAAGTCCATCTGTATTTTTTCGGTTAACTATTATCTGTTTTTTTTTTTTCGGAATGGCTAAATTCTTGTGGTCCTAATGGCCTTTCAAGAGTCAAGCATGCGACATATATGGTTCAGGTCGAACGCAGAAGGCGTTCAGCCAGGAGCAGTATGTGTGCAGCAACGAGCCTAAGGGCTCCCCCGTCGGTGAAAACTACTATACAGATTCGATTTTTTTTGTTTTTATTTTAATTTGTCTCAAATATTTTGGTGTATAGTCAAAACTTTTGAAAATAAAAATCGGTCGAGTGGCAAAATATTTATACAAAATATTAAGTTCTGAAATATTTTTTTTCTGGTCCAACTTACGACCGAAAGTTAGATCAGCATGGTTATCCTTACGCGAGTAGGGTTACCCATCTGACCGGATAAATCCGATCTTGACCGGATTTTAAGAGGTTAGACCGAACTGCGCCCGGATTTCATTCGAGACCGGATTTTTGTCAAACATTGAAATACGATGCATAACAAGCGGCACGCACGCTCCGCACGCATGGCACGGCGCAAATGTAAATGACAACAAAGTGGCGGGCGGCTCGATTTTCATACTTACTGAAATGTACTTTTTTGTATTTTGCCACACAACGCAAATGTAGAAATGTTTTTTTCGCTTATGACATCTCAGTAGACTAAAGAAAGGAACACATTGCCAGTAGAATCAATAAGAGCACAATAATCACATACAACTTTAATGCGCTCGATGTTTCGAATGTGTGCGTTCGAGTGGACTCCCGGCCTCTATTCTTTACCATGCTGTCCGGACCCTTTTCCGGTCAGGTTCATAAGGTCCAATATGTCAGAATATCCACAGGACCAATTAACTAAATCGTTCAGTCCCTATAATATATTATAAATAACCTATATCCTATATAAATACCAAATTTATGTAAATAAAAACTTTCGTATAAATAATCCATTGAGTTTTATTTTGAACGGAAGACAAGATCTTTTTTGAAAAATCTGTTTTCTTAACTATATACCGGGTTTTCTATTTCAGCCTCTGGTAACCCTATACGCAGGAAACTGCTGCCCGGAAGAGACTTCGTGCGCATCCTAAACCATTAACGTTGTTCATTAACAATCAGACTTTTGAATTGTATCATATGATTATGTAATGAGAATAGGAATCTGAATGGTAAATATCTTCGTAGAAACTTATTACCACGTCCAAGAGGGCGGAGTTACATCCAAATGCTAGTTATACAATATTATCATTTATGAAGATTATCATACATATTCATTCATCTTACATCACACACGAAAAGAAACGCCTACTATTAATGAGGTATTGCAAAAATGAATTTGCATGTCACAAACAAGAGGCAAATATCAGTACAAAATAACAGATTTGCGACACCCCCGGGCGCTCTCCCACGCTCTGCCGTACCAGTTAGGGCCACGTGTTGCTGGGCTGGTCCATAAACGGACCATCAGTCTGTCTCTTTCTAACCATATGCACCTCCAATCTGAAGTTAGATGCAGGCTCTCGCTCGTAATTATGTCAGTTCGGGAACATGTCTCTGTAGAATCACTTGCGCGAATTTCAAGTAGCCAAAAATATTTGGAGAGACTTGTAATAGGGAAAGAGACGGCATTTTACCGGAATGTTTTGAAACAGCCTCCAGCTAACTCCCAGGCTTGGTCTACTGCTCGAATTATCCGGATTGTGCAGAATTATGAATAATTTTTGCTTAATTATTTTGTTGCTTGGAACATTTGGGCGGGCAATTTGCGTTCCGATGCAGTGGTAGAGTAAGTAGCCCGCTACGCATTCCGACGTTCAGAATTTATCAAGCAAGTTTTAAAGATTTTTGTTTTAAGACTGCATTTCTTCATTCTTTCATTTTTTTAACTCCTAATTTTGATTAAGTGTCGACAGGTTCATGACAAACGTGACTACAAAAGGACGTCTGCTAGTTAGACACTGTTAGTCACTTTAGACTCCTAGGTCAATGTTGAATTGTTGATACTGTCAGGGATGATAGATTTGTTTTTAAAAGATTGTCAGACTTATGAGTAACCCACTGGATCATATGTGATCACCGGTATGTGGTCAGATTGATTACACACTTGCAATACCAGATGGATGCGTGGCGTTTTAGCAGAATCCTTTCAGATATTTCTTAAAGAGCCTCATAGTAGCTTAGTGGGGAAACCTCACTATAAAGTGTCTTGAAGACTGTATTTTAAGCAATAGCTCTTTGTCAAATGCGGATGAACCGTGTTTCAGTGACGAGAGGTGCGTTGTTAATAATCACAAATTGAACAGTTCTTCAGAACATTACTTATTCATTATATGCAAATGTATTTGAAATTATATACAAAAGTGTATATAATTATATGTATGTGTATATGTATATATATTATATATGTATTTGAAATCCATTATCTTCAAATTGCTTTTCCCGTGTGGTACAACCTGTAGGTACTACACAGTCATATTCAGGTCGTGTACATAATAAGAAAATGGTATCGCGTTACTTAAATCACTTTTTTGCTAAGCCTCGTTCACTGAAAGAAAGGAAAGCAGGAACTGGCAGGAAGCCGCATTTCATATTGCATTAACTACCATATTAACTGTTAAAAGTTAGTTACAAGCCCCGTTAATCGCATCGGACATCCTCCACAAGTGCACCCCAGTGTTACTTTTATGTTTATATAGTTAGTATTATAACTGTATTGAGATAATAAAGGACGTGGAGCGGCATTTGATTGTGAATCGTACAAGATCGTAAATTAGACGATTACGATCTGAACAGGACGTTTTACAAGGCTACAGCACAGTGGAGATAATTAAACAGTAAGGAACCTCACATGTCGTGTCACATCAGAGCTAGGGTTGTCAATCATTATAGTTTATGGCCTCCTCTAGTAATCACGAGATAATTTCGGGCCAGCTCACTACAGGGGCCCAATGCAGATTGGTGAATATACATGTCGCACATTTTTGAATTCTCGAGCATATGAGTTTCCTCACGAAGTTTTCCTTCACCGCTGAACTGAAGATAATTTAAAAATCCCTACTTAAAACTACAAACTCAGTGGTATGGGCCGAGTTTTGAACTCAAAATTTCATAAATACATCTGGCGGCTATCACCGCTCTAAATTCCAGAATATCAATTTAATATTATTCTTACATACCTACTTGCTGCAAGTACATAAATGACCCTACCTAATTCTAACTCCCGCTTATTGAATAATTAAAAAAATACAAGCGAAAATATGCATGTTTTTATAAATCGTAATTTATTTCTTGTTATTTACTTTCTACTTATTTCATAACGGTTTCATAGTAACCTTATCTCGTCACTGTAGTAACATGACTGCGGGTCCCAAAAACCTCAGAAAACAGCAAATATGCAACTGGTTTGTGTGCGTGAAGCGCATTTTAAGACTTTGTACGAAGACACTATACTACAAATTACTTATATTGTGGCCATTGAGTCCTCCAAGAAGAATGTCGCGTGCTTCCCACAAACAATGTTGCAAACATTAAAATTGGCATGTGAAAAGAAGGATCGAGTGTCTTACAATCGATTACGAATAAGTGGTAATGTGCGTGGATTTTGACTTCGGCAAGCATTAAGCGGTTATCTTTTGACAAGATAGATTGCATAAAAAGCGAATTAAACTGTTGGTCGGCGTAATTTTTATGGAAATACTTTTTTACATATTTTTATATACGTTTAGAAATTCAATGCTGACAGAGTATATAATGCTATACTATATTATTACACAGTACAAAGAAATCTGGAAATAACGAATAAATTGAATAATATCAAATATAATAAAAGAAAATAGGTGTAAAAAAACATTACACTTGTACCTATTAAATGCTAATATTTACACTCGGCTTCGCCCGCTTATTATCTTATTTCCAAGTCAGCTTGCATCTAGCTAGATAGATTTTTACGATATCATACCATCATCCAGATATCAAAATGAGGGTAATTTTGCTCAATTTTGTTCTGGACCAGTTTTGATATAAACTACCCTATAATCTTCTGGGATAAACAGTAACGCTATGCTACAAAATCGGGATAGGTACCTACTAAATCTCGAAATTAGTGCGAATAAACGAACTGATAGACATCCTTTATTATAAATGTTTATTACTTAGTACAGCTATACTCTAAGTGTGTTCCGCGGAACCCTAGGGTTCCGTGATACCTCTGTCGGGGTTCCGCAAGAATTTAGAAATAAAAAAATCAAAACACCTCTCTCTGGTCGCTCCGCGGCTGTGCGGACTCCGCGGCCGCGCGGAGACAAAACGCTATGAATGTTATTTATTTATTTATTTGTATTTGTATAAGCTTGTGTTACATTAGCTGGTACAATATCTCATAAGTTTGGTCTCAACAATTTTATACTTGTACAACGCGTTCGCTCTAAGTTTGCCGGTCTGTGGAATGCGCGTACCCTCCCCCACGTGACAACAAAACTTATAATGTGTCATAGTTTTACCCAAATATCTAACGTACACAATTTTTATTGTTACAATTAAATAAAAAATTTCGAACGTCATACACTCATACCTATCGCCAGCGGCAAACTTAAAACGAGCGGGTAGTATACTTGTAAGCGCTCAGTCTCTTTGATAAAAGCCGCCTCTAAATTAGACGCTATAGTTGTCAACTAGCGACTTTCGTCTCTAACTTCAAAGGATAAAGTCGATATTGTTTACAACGCTATTTTTAAATTTCTGTTTTTATTTTTGCTTTTTGTTTATCAAAGGTGCCGACTCGAGTATTTTCGAGAATATTTGAGATCGAGTCTAGGACTAAGTATAAAAGCGGCGATCGCGCGTTGGCGTCGTCAGTTGATGATTAGCGTTCGGAGCGATAAGTTACTACCTACTTACAAGCTCGCTAGCGAGAAACTAGTGTTCATTGTTTTACTGCCTGCTGTATTCTGTTGTCTCAGTTTTATACATTTCTTCCCTGTAGGTTCTAAATTTAGTCTCTTATACGCAGTAACGATTGTGCATTATTTAAACCCCACTATCCTGACTTGTAACATTATAAATAAAGAAGAATGGAACGTTGGCTTAAAGGTGTTAAACGTGTTCCAACAACATCTTCTAATGACGCTGAATGTTCAAAAGCAATGCGCGCGGAGAATTTAGCAATCACCGATCCAGAAGATGATGCCACGAGTGCCACGACGTCAAGCTCGACGGTTTCAAAGACGAAAAAAAGGAAGTATGATGAATCTTATATCAGTTTCGGATTTGTTGATTCCAACGGCTCACCTCTCTGCATGCTCTGTAGTAAACTGCTTCCTAATAGTTCCATGGCACCTGCCAAATTGCGTCGACATTTAGAAACCGTACACCCCGAGACTAAAGACAAGAATAAAGAATTTTTTGTTCGCAAAAAAGATCAGTTATTAGAAAGTCAAAAAAATATGATGCATGTAACACAAACTACCAACGAAAAGGCCACGGAGGCATCATACTTAGTTAGCTATCGCATTGCACAAGCAGGTGAAGCGCACACTATCGCTGAGAAATTAATAAAACCATGTGTATTAGACATAACAAAATGTATGCTTGATGAAAAATCTGCAAAGCATCTTTCTACTGTTCCGCTATCAAACGATACTGTTTCACGACGAATCCATGATCTGGCAAGCTACGTCAAACAAGAACTAGTTACACGTCTACAAAATACACGATTCGCTTTGCAAATGGACGAGTCGACTGATGTCGCTGGTTTGGCTATCCTGCTGGTTATTGTGAGATATCCATATAAAAGTTCTTTTGAAGAAGACATGCTTATGTGTTCATCGCTGCTTACAAACACTACCGGGGAAGAAATTTTTAATAAAATAAATATATTTTTTGAAGAACATAATCTCAGTTGGAACAATTGCATTGACATTTGTACAGATGGGGCCAAGGCGATGACAGGTAAAACAGCAGGAGCAGTGTCACGAATGAAAAATAAAGCGCCTAATTGTAGTTCCAGTCATTGTATTCTGCATAGACAAGCACTTGCGATGAAGCAAATGCCGTCTAATCTAAAATTAGTTATGGATGAAGCGGTAAAAATAATTAATTTTATCAAATCACGACCACTACAATCCCGATTGTTCTCATTATTGTGTGAAGATTATGGCAGCAAACATAAAACACTGCTGCTCCATACAGAAGTGCGATGGCTGTCTCGGGGAAAAACTTTAACAAGGCTATTTGAACTTAGAGCCGAGTTACAAATGTTTCTTTCAGCAGATACTTCTTTTAATTTGAAGGACCGTTTGTATGATAAAAAACTTGGTTGTTCCGATTGTCTTTTATGGCGGATATCTTTCAAAAACTTAACGAATTAAATTTATCGTTGCAAGGTAAACAGACAACAGTGTTTCAGGCCTATAATAAAATAACTGCTTTTAAAAGAAAATTAGATTTTTGGATCATTTGCATTGGTAAGAAAGAAATAGAAAGTTTTACGTTACTCAGTGAGTTTGTTAGCGAAAACGACTCAGAAATGTTTGAAGATAATGTGTTTGAAGAATTGGTCCAATATCTCAGTTCGATGCGCGCATCTTTTGAAAAGTATTTTCCCGAAGAACACAATACAAAAATTAAAGTGAACTCCTGGATTCATAATCCTTTTTTACCCAACTTGGAAAAGCCTGAAAACATGTCAAATGAGATATATGAATCTCTTTTAGAAATGTCATCAGACACAAGTATGGAGTCATTGTTCAAAACGACGCCTCTTAATGATTTTTGGTGCAGAATCCAAGATGAATATGCAATGCTTGGCCAAATGGCTCTGGATATTCTTCTCCCGTTCCCAACTACATATTTGTGCGAAACAGGATTCTCTACCTACGCAGCCACGAAAACAAAATATCGCAATAGACTGGACGCCGAAGCTGATATGAGACTCCAACTTTCTTCCATCAAACCTGATATCAAGCAATTGATGAAAAATAAAAAACAGTTTCATACCTCCCACTAGTTAGATTTTTTCTTTTTTAATGTTTTCTATTATTGTCCTTACCAAGTGGTGAAGTAAATAATAATTAGTAACTGATACATTGTACTTTTATTATGCTGATTAATATAGAATACACTTATAAAAATAATTGTTTTATTGTAGGGTTCCATCAAGTATTTTGCTTCCCAAAAGGGTTCCGTCATTTAAAAAGTTTGAGAACCACTGACTTAGTAGATATGTTCTGAAGTCGCTATTAATATAAAATTCAAAGATTTAAATTTTTGATAAAAGTATAGAAACTAGTGGCGTGTGGTGCCTGCCGTCTTTAAAAGAATGCATTACCCCATCTCTTCTCGGGAGTGTCGTAAATGGCGAGTAAGGGTTAACAAAGCCACTAACCACAAGTGCTGAGGAACTACATCACCTCTACAAGAGTGGACTCGTCAATCCGTTTGGCCAACGTGGCATTTATGACCACACCCCCCTCCCCCCGTGCACAAGACAATGTGCATGAGGAGCATGTTCAGCAGTGGATGCTAAAAGGGCCGGTTGCATTGCATACAAACTATTGATAAAAAGTCGCTATTATTATAAAAAAAATCTAGTTTTTACTGATTTTTTTTTATAGAAATGCAAATAAAACTCCTACTTACAAAATCCTTTTCATACACAATCGGCATGATGGAAACTATCTATAATTTTTCACAAAACTTTAACAAAATAATTTAACACACTAAATATACACAGAACTCATAGTAAACACCGCACTTCACTACAGTGTCACAGTACTACAGAACACTATTGAACAATACCAAACTGTAACTGTAGAGACGCGTATGAACATTTTTAAATCCGCACGTGCCCAGCAGATGTGTGCATCATTGCTACATCTGCCCATATGCACCCTTATAAAACCTATGCATGACCCTACAATTAATCACCCTCCAACCTAAGTTCTTTTAGAACGAAGAGCTCGAAAACGTATGTATTTAATGTTTAACGAATACACGCTTTTATCGTGTAGCAAAATTATTAATATTTTTAAAGACGTCGACTTTTAATCAAATGAAGTAAAAATAAATAAGGAGATTATCAGTGTAGCAACATTTCGAAGCACCTAGCAAGCAATCATATTCCGTAAAGCATTGGCCGACCGAGCGTGTGCACGATAACAACACTTTTTAGCGAATAGTTCCTATTCGTTGCTCTAACTAATTGAATAAATAGATTTATTGTTCTTCAATGATATACATAAATATGTATATCGTTGCCGCAATGCGGCTGGCGTTACCAAATCGCTTATCGAATAAATTGATAACGAGCTGCAAAGAAGTATTTGTGCTAAAGCTCGATTGGTTGAAACTATTTTTTTTATATAGACAAGAGGGCGGACGAGCAAGCGGTCCCGCATGATGATAAGTGTTACCGCCGCCCATGGACACCTGCAACACCAGGAGGTATGCGGGCGCGCCGTCGACCTTGCATAGTTGTGACATTATCTGAAAAATGAGAACTTATGTCGGTTCCACTTTTCCATATATAAGAAAATAACATATGTTATAAGAAAGGATGAAGCGGATTTAAATAATAGGTATTTTTACAATTTGTTGTTCTCTCGGCAGCGAGCGATGCAACTTCTCGCCAGAATTCAGGGAGAAAATAGGGGAATACGTTTGTATGGAGAAGACTGTCGTCCCATCTTAAAAGTCAAATGTCAGAACATGTTTCTATTTAAACAGAATCTAGAGACATCAAAAATTTTAAATTAGAAAATCTTAACTAAGGGTAATAAGTACATGCCGAGAATAAGTTCAAACAACGTTGCTTAAAATAACATCCTATTTGAGGATTTCATTTGACCAGTTTTGTATATTTTTACTATGCATCATCTTCTATTAAAAGTGATTCTATAATAAAACTTCCGTGCGAATATGCGCGGGCCAAAGAAAAGGATTTTGTTTTTCAGATTTCATATTCAGAGAAATGGAGTCACGTAGAAAGTCGCGACTTACCCTATTAGTATTCTGATTCTGTTTACAAGGTATAGGCGTTTTTGCAAGTCCGATATCAATTGATAGACGGCGGACAGGTTGCATCAACTTCGCGGGAGAAAGCTGGCGATGTATCAAGACACGGAGAGAGGCGTCGAGATCGATCGGAACGGTTTCGAGGTTGCTTATCGATATCAATCGAATGACAAAAGAAAATCGTCCGACTTTAAAATGTATCTTAACTCTAATAAAATGGAAAGAAAAATATTTTTAACTCAATTATATTAATAGAGTACGTATTCAGCTTAAGTTTGTAGCGATTTAGTTGATTTAATTATACTTTTCAGTTACAAATATTGATAAACAAAAATTCAATATTTTTTTACTGTCTATCGAGATACAATAGACACAGCTTGTTTGAAATTATAAGTAAAACTTCAAATTACAAAATGTTTTCTGGACATTGATCGCTAATACAAAAAGAATTAAAATGTCTGGAAACATTTGACTAATCTGTAATTTGACGGCAAAAATATTAGCCAAGTAACGAACAATTCCAAACCATTCCAACGCTGGGCCATCCCACCTTTCTATTATTTTTAGTTCCATTCCAGTCAAATCATTATATTCAAAATTTGTAACAAACCACACACATTGACAGCACAAAAAGCAGTGCATACGCAACTGATGTTATTAAATGTATTGTTATGATTATGACTTTTAGAGCACATTAGTGAAATACTGGAGGCCTTGGCACCAATGCGGTCTCATATATCGTGACGAGAACGAGTAATCCGATTAAAGTAACTCACGATGTGTTTTGGCAATACGGTACACCTACAATAGGTGCAAGTTACTCATGAAAAAAATGTCCGTTTCAATTCAGTTCAATAAGATGTGCATAATTTCTAATAACTAAACGTTTTGTAGGGGGAGAGTGCACGCTGCATTCCCATAGCTGCTGGGCGCACTCAACTGGCCAGATTACCCCTCTATCACAGAAGAGTACCTTGAAATGTACTGCATTCCCTACTTTATCCTATTTCCCCAATGTACGTATGTGTTTCGGTATCTAGTGAGTGAGATATGCCAGATCTCATTCCCATCCCATCCTATCTTATCCCTCCTCATTTTTCCAACCCTTTTTTCCAATCCATTCCTTAATCTGCAGAGGTAGGCTGCGCCTCCGGCCAACGTTTGTCATTCTGGACTGATGTTGGCACGTATCGCGGATGTCTATGGACGACAGTATCCATTTACCATCAGGTAGGTGGACTGTATGCTCGTCTGCCGCCTGTTTTCTATATAAAAAAAGTTAACATAATTAATTTTAAAGTAATCAAAAATATTGCAGAACGAGAGCATAACGGAGAGCTTGCTATTGCAACTCTTGCTTATTGCAATAAGCAAGAGTGCAACGAAGATTCCTTAATAACTAAATACAATTAAATTGGATATGTCTAAAACGCAAGTGAGAAAGAAGCATTGTGATAAATGCAAAGATCGTGATGATTAAGAAGTTGGTGATATGGATAATATTCATGAAAATGATGACACACGCGACTTTGAAAAATCATATCAACTAATTAACAAAGTTACATAATCAAGGGGCCTGTAAAACCTACACTGAAAGATTGTAAGGAATATAGATTACAAAATTGATTGAATAACTTCAACAACACTTTTACAGAGCAATGACGAAAATTTCTTTGTGAAGACGGATCATTTCTATGTAATCACAGTCGATCACAGTGAACAAACTACTATTACGTACATTGAATCTCACAATGTATAGGCCACCGCTAACAACACCCCAGTAAGACCTTCGCAAGTCTGACGAGTGAAACTACCTTACTTTGTTGCGCATTGTACACAAACCGTTTTGCACAACAACTTGCCATCTATTGTTGAGACACTGTAGGCGTTTATTAGATGACTATCGAATCTGTACCGGAGCGAAACCCCCACTTTAGGTAACAGCTATATTTTTAAGTTTAAGCTAAGAGTAGTTAGCGAAGGCGGAAATTCTCATCTGTTTAGTTTTGGATAAATCATGTAACTTATATGGACTGGAAATCATTAAGCGTAAACTGTTACACAAAGTTCTGTGTGATGTCGTTCTCTGCTGTAACGTAAGCACCTGTCCTTTTTGAAACAACAATAAATTGATAGTACATACTCAAGTGCACTAAGTATCTTTATGAACATGTTCAGTTCAGTTAAAGAAAATAACGTAAAAAGCATTATTGAGAGGAAAATATAAACAAACATGATTTTAATTGAAACGTTTAGATACATTGTTTGAACATAGACATAGGAAAATGATAAATATAGATCTGCGAATCTTGTAAAAGGTTTATACCTACTACTATTAAAAAAAGAGAAAGGCTTGTTTTTCTCTGTCTTTAACCGCACTTCCGCTCCTAACTGTTACTTGTGGCATAGCAAATCGACGCATCATCCACCCATCAGAGAACAATAAACAAATAATTGCATTTCATTAAAAACAATGCTCTCGTAATACAACAATAGATGGTTTGGTTAAATGAAACCACTGTTGAGAAAATAGATGCGGTCATTAATATTCAATAGCTAATCACAATAGATGGAATATATAAGCTATAACTAGATATATAAAGGCTATAAATTTAACAAGAATACATGAATCCAGGAAATGCGAGTGTCTCTAAACAATAGACCATTAATTGGATGGACTTATTGAAATGGTAATAACAGAAGACGAAGTTATTGAAGTAATAGACGTAGAAAGTTCCACGAAGATGCTATAAATTGTAAAACGACAAAGTGGTACCGATACATGGAGACAATACAATAAATTATTGGAGAACGTTCAGAAGTAACCAAGAAAATAAGATTATTGTTCTCATTCAGTGTTTGAGAGATACGTGTATAGAATATTAAAATGATTGTGCTGAATAGAGTTACAATTATTGACATATTCTATAAATAAGTTTTTGCGTCTATTTCTGAAAGTTCAACGATTTCAGGTCAGTAGAGAAATTTTTAAAGAAAGTAACATAAAGTTTTATATAGTTGTAAAACTGTCGCACATTATACAAAATCTTCACAAAATCTATTTTATTTTTGTGAAATGCTGAATTTGATGTCAAAAAGCGAATAAATAATAATTATAATAATAGAAAAATAGGAGAATAATATTAAATATTATGCACTAAAATTATATACATTAATGCGATTTCCAATTGAGTAATACACAGAATAAAATTAAAGAAATAAACAAAAACAGTAATTAAACATCCGGAAGGTCTCCACGGTAGCAATACCTGATATTGACATTGGAAAAAACATTAACTTGTCAACGGCATTCGCACTAAAAGCTTTATTGAAGTCTCAAGTTAAATTACAAGCGTACGAGAACAAATTTTTAATCACGCAGCCTACGCCCGTGAAAGTGAGAGTGAAAGAGGCAATGTATTAAAGATTTTGTTAATGGACTAGCTTAGAATGGCAAATAGAAAACGAAATGTAACACTTACAAGTCTAGCATTGACGCCTGTAGTGTTGAACGGGTATTTTTAACTAACCAACTATCTATGTTTGTCTTTTTATATTCTCTGAGACCTCAAAATTAGTAATTTTAACATAAGAAGGTAAAATTTGGTCTTGAGGCAATCGCCCGATTAACTCATTAGGCAGTGTCCCGTCAAGAGTTTCCATTTTGATTCCCACTCATTTGTTTGGAGAAACATTGTTTAAAGACGAATGTTTGTTCAGAATCTAAGTAGTTTGTATACGTCTGTGTGTCTCTAGAACCATGACGTAGGGAATTCTAGAGTGGGCCTTTAAGAGGGGTGGTATTATTACTAAAGCGAAATCACTTGATATAAGGCATTTCATCTACCTATGAATTGGAAATAAATCTCTCACTGACGGCAGAACACAACTGCGACATTGCAATAACAAAACAATAATCAGGCAAATGCTTAAAAAAAATGACAGCCTATCGTTTTTTCAAGGACAATTATATATGCATAAAAGTGTATAAAGGAATATGTCCAGACCCATGAACTTAATTAACTATCGCATAGGTCTTGCATGAGGATGGTAGATAATCTCGAGCAGGGACACAGTATAACCGTACAAATAGACTTGTCAGCAGATAATCTAAGCGTAGGCGATGCAATATAAGCACTGCCATCAGCAGACAAGATACCAGACAGCCATGAATAATCCACTACATTACCCATATTAACGTATTCATTGCTGGTCCGGTAGGGTTATACATGAAGCGTTTGAATTGCTTTCATACCGAGTTAACGTCGAGATGGCTACTCTCTATGACAGCAATGACAATCACAATTCTTAAATACTTTGGCAGAAAACATTATCAGTTTTCAGCTGGTTTTTTTATAGAAGAAAGGCGGCAGACGAGCATACAGTCCACCTGATGGCAAGTGGATACTGTCGTCCATAGACAACCGCGATACATGCCAACATCAGTCCAGAATGACAAACGTTGGCACGCTCCTGGTTGCGCTGCCTACCTTTACAGATTAAAGAATGGATTGGGAAAATCCCTCCGGATGGGATGGGAATGGGCTCTGGCATATGTCACTCATTACCGAAACACGTACATACATTGGGGAAATACGATGATGTAGGAAATGCAATACATTTCAAGTAAGTCTTCTGTGAGAGAGGGGTAATGTGGCCAGTCGAGTGCGCCCAGCGGCTGTGGGAATGCAGCATGCACTCTCCTCCTACCAAAATTATGTAACGCATTATTATTAAATTTTGTACAATAGTTTTATACATTTTATAGTTACATTATTATTAAATAATGTAACACTGTAATAATGTATTATTAAATAATGTAATACTAGATGATTTCAATTCAAAGTTCAGCTGTTACGTTTTCGCGAATACTGAATGTTAAGTAATTCAAAAGTGATTAAAATATTTAGAGGGTAATCCGATAGGGCATTCATGTAATTCTGTGAATTTTAGTGTGAAACAGGTTAAAAATCTTTTAAAAATTAACAGTATTATTAAGTATAAAAAAAAAAAATTAAAATTTAATCTGTTAGATTTTAGAAGAAGACTTAGATTTTTTTGTGATATAATTAAGTGTTAATTAGAACCTCTCATTAAAAACTTATCACGAAAATTTACATTTGAATAATATGAGGTTTTACAATGACTACTTTACTACTGAACTGTATCAAATGTCAAAGTCAAAGTCAAAAGTGTCAAAGTGGTGAAACCTCGCGTTTTCACGCATATTGTCCATTTTGTCGGCGAAATGGAATTCAATGATTAATAAATTTAATAAAATAAACCTTAGACGTCTGGAGGCTACCTCAGATATTGTGTGTTATGTGCCGCAACTTTCAGGACTATGAAGACGAACGCGGGGTAGTTAATGAAACTGCCAGCAAATATCGACGTGGACTACCCGCCTCTTCAGTCAGTTCGTGACCACGGTTGGTGCAACCCGACCGAAACGTCGAGTAAAACAAATAAGGTAACCATATGCGGTTGAGACCCGATCAAATATAAGTAGATGAATATGTACATAGAAGCCTTGTTAATTTTGTTAAATATATTTTTATTGAATCGTTAAAGTATTACTTATATGGTTGTAGTGGCAAACAATTCACATTCAATTGTTATTGTGCGATATTAACGATAGTAATCAACCTACAAATAATAAATAAGTATTTAATTTTTTTCTCGCAAGTCGCGTTATAGAACTAAAAACACATACGCGTAAACTTAAAGCAACTAACAAAACTCCATTAGTCAGACTCGACGGCATAATAACAAATGACGTTCCAACTAATCCAAGATCCGCTACAAAAGAAACTAGTAAAAAGGACTCCTAACGGTCAATTAACATAGACGCCGGTCTGCAACAGGTCCGCAGATAGCGGCAGTCGCCGATATGCTAATGCATACATACGGTCGCGGCCGGTGGTCCAAGATGCACACAGCGAGATATGAGACGACATTGTCTTTAACTCTCTCCTCACTTTGAATGGAAGCGTGCTGAGTTGAATGGACCGTCCTCTTGTGTTTACTTCTTCGTTATCCATTAGTAAATCGGTTATGGTGCAAGTTAATTAACGATGAGGTGATATTAAGCGTTGGTTGTGCAGTTTTAGTGATCTATTGAGTACGTGCTGTTCCTTTAGATTCCCAAGGGAACTTATAACGGCACGGAATAGAAAGTACGTTGACCAAGGAGATAAATTGTCAGTGTACTTATTAAATTTTATAAAAATCCATCTAGGGGTTTTTTGTGATCTCTGATATTTTACATGCGGCCTTGACAATGATTTTCGTTGGAAGTTTATAATCAATATAATATAATGGATCTGGATATAAAGAATGCTACGGTGAAACCGGCACATAAGTCGTTTATAACAATGTTAAATTTTATTAAAATCCGACTAGTGGTTTATGCGTGATGCACGTACAGACAGACAGAAAAAACACAGAGACAAAAAATTTAAAATTTGTTGTTTTGGGTTCTGTATCAATCGTACTTGTTTCTAATTGATACGATTTTATTATATTTTATGTATAAATTTTAGACTATTGCAGTATAGCTCTATTGCACATATCTATGACAAGAATTTAGGTATTTTTCATTGACTCTGATATGAATTTGTTTAAAAAAGTCTTAGCGAAAGAAAAGATCTATGCAGTTACACCGTTGCGCTTTCAAACAAATCGTAAATTTACACGAAGTTCCCACTGGCTTACATGAATAATCAAGTGAGCTCTGTAAGGGTGTAGTGGCATCCATACAATAGGGTCGATTAATAAAACATTACTCGGACGGCCTATCTGTATGGCTATCACACGATGCTGTGTAACTGCCTACTATATAGAGGAAACAGCAAGACATCTCAGATTTTCAAAAAAAAATCTACGAATTAAACCAATTATGGCCAATTGATTTATTAAAATTTCTTTTATGAATTCCGTTTATTGTATCAAAGTTCAGCATAAAATTATTGTTACACCCTTTATTGAATATAAAGACCTCCTCCAAAATCTCCAAGGCCTCCTCAAAATAGGACATTTTGAAAAATATTCCAAGTTTCACTGGAAGAAAAGACTTTCATTATTAAGTAGGCGTTTTTCATCGCCGGAGTGGGTCTCGCGCTTATAAAGAATATATCACTACGCGCCGCACACTGGGGCATGGTATAAGGAGGCAATGCCCATAATTATATTTTTAAAATGTGAGTAGGTCATGAAAATTATGACAAGTGTTCACTTTATGATATATTTTGTATCAGTTAGCATCGGTCTTATCTATCTAAAGGTTATCAGTTTGCTTCTATACTCCCTTAAAGTTCACTATGTTCATAGTTGTTGCATTTGCAACAGTGAGAGTCATACATTAAACTTGTCATTACTTTAACTTTAAAATTGTTATCTTAAAACTAAAATATGATGAGCGAAGGTCAAGGTCAGTACAATTTAAAATATTAGTCAAATTAAGTAACTGGATTGTTTAAGCATATTAAATTAAAATCTTAAATTATTACTTTTTCTTTTTTTTTTAATGAGTGGGTCTTTATTGTGCGCAAAGATCTTTTGAAATTGAATATTGTATTATAGACAGTGAAGCTTCCTTATTAAAAAACCATAAGCAAAAGTAAAAGCACTTTGCGCAAATTTGAAATATTTTACAATTTTGCTTTTACTTAATTGTTAGGCGCATTAGATTTTTTAAATTTGATTTAAGATATAACTGCCAAAGTCAATATTAAGAGAAAATATTTACTAGAAGTATTTCTCAAGAGCAATTATAAATTATTTGATCGCAAATTTAAAGAAATAATAGATTTTGTCGCCTACAAGACCACTTGTCCAAAGCAATCTCGTACTGATTTAGTTTCAGAACTACGTAACTTCAAACAACAATTTCAAAAGAAATGGCTATTGCATGGCAGACATAAAGAAAGATTATTAACTAATGAAAAGACTTGGATAGATGGAAGTTGTGAATTTACTCGATTTATGGTTTCGAAACCAGGAAGACCAACTTTAACTTTCAACGAATGTAGTGAAAATTCGAAACGTAAAAAAACATCTAGTCTGCGTACTGAGAATGCGGATGTTTTAACTTATGCTGCTCAAATGAAGTTGAGGGCCTCAGGAGAAATTAAGAAAATGTCAGAGTCTTCCAAATATGCTAAGGACTGTTTCGACATATCTACCGAAGAAGCAAAAATTAAGAAATTATCACCACGAGAAGCTCTTTCATTACTTGTTGAAGCACAACTGTCACGTAAAGAATACGATATAATCAGAAACTATGCAAAATAATAGATAGAGATTCCAATAATAGATATCAATAGAGATTAATATAGATGGTAAACTATATATAGTTGTGCATAAGCTCATTTTTACAATGGTAGATGGAAAATTGTGCAATACACTGTCTGACACCAAATCTACCATGAACTGTTTGTTATCTGTGTGGTGTAACTTCAAAAGATTTCATTAATCTTGATGTCGTTTTGCATATACCTGTTAATACTGAATACATATCGTTCGGTTTATCAGTTTTGCATTGCAGGATACGATTGTTCGAAGCGCTTTTACACCTGTCATATAAATTACCTATTCAGGTGGGGCGTGTAAACAAAGAAAATAAAAAGATAGTTGAACAAAATAAAAAAAAGCTACAAACGAAGTTTAAGAAGTAACTGCATCTAATTGTTGACAGGCCGAAACCTGGGTTTGGCAACAGTAATGATGGAAATGTAGCACGCACTTTCTTTCAGAATTATGAATAAAATGCAAAAATAACATAGATTGATCTGCAGCTCATAAAACGATTTTTTATAATACTACAAACTATATCTAGTGGATTTAATATAAATGAAAACAAATTCAAAACGTTTTGCCTAGACACGGCTTCTCTATATATAAATCTGTATCTATGGATGCCAATGACATCAACAGTTCATAAAATATTAATTCATGGTCCTGAAATTATTATCTAACCACGCATTGTTGTCGATCGGTCAACTCAGCGAAGAAGCCCAGGAGGTCCAGGAATAAAGATTTTAAATCATACAGAGAACGCTTTAGTAGAAAAACCTCCAGAGATGAAAATCTCGTGGACGTCATAAATCATTTATTTATATCCTCAGACCCCATCATAAGCCTGATGCCTGAAGTACCCAAAATGAAACGAAAACCCTTTGATCCGGAGGTGATTGACATGTTAGAAGAGGAATAAATGTTAATAAATTATTTTTTTACATTGTGTGACTTTTGGGTAATGCCTGCATATAGCCTGCCCCAGTGTGCGCCGGTCAGAAAGAAGCACATACGAGATAAACTCACTTCGATATCGGGATAAAAAAATCTTCGACAGAGGCGGTCTATGGACTGACTGTTTAAATGAGATGGATGCATGTACTGAGTGAATGGAATGGCAAAAGACAAAATAATATTGTTAGTGTATGCTGCGTAGCGCTTCGCAGGGCAGTAATGTTGAGGAAGCTATGTGTTTACAAATATTTTAAAGAGATGTAAGAGGTATAGCAACAATTTTATTTATTCTCAGGCTACTCCGTGTAAGAAATATTTCCATCGATGACGTCACGCAAGGACGTCGTATCATGTCGCGGCCGCCTTGAAAGCCAGCCGTGTAAGCTGCATGTGTGTGATTGTGCAGCACATTAATCAAATAGGTACTAAAATGAACTGCTGGTTGATCTATGTGCTGTGATGCCTGTAGCGTGTCTGCGCACGCGCTCGTAGCGCGGCTATTGATGTCAGGTGAGCTTTCAGATATTTGCATATCTGAACACTTGTGCACACTGTGTTGTTCGCATAAAAATAAAAAAATATTAATGGGTGATTTGTAGTTTTGTTTCAAACCTCTATAATGAATCACCATTAGTCATTCGAAACAATGTTATTAATGAAAGGCAACAGATCCTGTGTAAAATTTACATTCTTAAGTGTACTTAGATAAAATGAAATTATATTTTAGTACCTACAGAAAAACCTGGAACCATTACAATATAACTAATATAAATAACATTATCAACATCAACTTCAAAGTAAATTTTTTAATCAATATAAATCAATATCTTTGATCTTAATAGTTGGTACATTTTGTGGACATTAGACGATAAAAAGTAACATGTTGGAAATAACTTACGTAAAGTGTCATATAATCTACTGTTGATACGGTAAACTGATTTCAACCGATCAATAATTAGGAAAATGAGAACGAACATACCTAGGAATCAAAATTAGAGAGAATTGTATATGAAAATTGTATGTTAGAGGGAAATTTTGACAGTGTTTCTCAATCTATAGCTATAGAAAATACTTGCGGCAACTTCAGTGCAGCCATCTTAATTGTAGATCTAAATTATTTCTAAGAATTATAAACGTTTGTCTAACTTGTCTGTCTGGCTTTACTAGTAATAAACCCATATTATTTGTTTTTATTGCAACAGTATCATAAATTCATAACCGATAGCTGTAAAGGTATTATTAAGTTGCTCTACAAGTTTGTTATCACAATCCTAGCGCAGGGTTGTTAGCAATTATCCGACGCTTAGCTAGACTCGGTTCATGTCGTGACCACCGGATCTCGAATCCGCCACCAGTTGCTGGCCTTGGACTATTTCCACCTTTATATCAACTACAACAAAGGTCAATTGGAAAGTTTCTACTACACTTTAAATGCCATTGTTGCTTCAAGCTGCTTCATTAGACACCACCATTCTAGATCATAATCTTAAAGATAGAGTAACATAATAGATATTTAAGGTGCTGTTATTAATCGTAACGATCTAATCGTAATAATTAAGTGCTATAATTAGAGCTTTTAGTGAAGTATTAGAGCTGATGCAATCAGACGTGCGATTATCTCGAGTTACAACACATATAGTGTTAGAAGCCATGGACAAATCCGTGATGTAACCAAGGTCAAGAGCGGAGACAAATTTGATTATGTACACCGCAACAAGTAACCGACCATGGATACAATTGAATCGAAAATTGAATCGAAACGATCACGCTAGAAATATTACGAACAACTATTTATATATTTTTTCATTAAAGGTGTTGAATTAGTGTTAACTGAGCATGATCCCAGTGGGTAACTGGGCACCAATAAAGATTGACCGTAAAACCGTTGACTATCTCAATCGCCTCGCCAGACCGGGCCTATTTATGCTAATCGCTTGGAATTTCTGACACCAACACACCACACTACAACTATTATATTTATCAGTATCACGATCCAGTGATTTGTGGGCGTCGACCATCCGGAAGAACGATGAGCCCAAGTTTTAGGCATTTTTAATAAGCGGACGCGAGGTCAATAGATTTCTGCTGCATATGAAATTTCTCGCGTATCAAATTTGGTGATCTATATTGCTTTGTGGGCGAACAAGGTGTAAAGATGTTCATTGATATTCGATCCAGTTTGTTTTATTGATTTTTATTATCTCCAACTATTTTAATATGTGTAGACATTTCTCTTTCGGTTGAATTTATGTGGTTACCGATATAACTTTTACATCTTTTTTGTATCGTGAGCCTTTTAACGACTTCTTGTCGTTCATTTATTACGCAGTTAAAACTCCCACAACATTAATGCCCGTGTCAGTCAGTTCACAAATATTAACAAACCAAACTTCCTTTAACAATTATCTGAATGATGGTTCTTTATCTGTGTGATGTTTTTTATCTAAGCCTATTGCTTCACGGTGCGCAAGTCATTAATTTGTTTGCGATCGGTAACATCAGTCAACCGTCAAGCAAAGAATCACTCCCACGCTGGGACTTCGCACAAACAAGACTTTGATCATTCTCGTTATGGTGCACTTACGTTACTTAACAGTTGGAGAAAATTAAAAGTCAGGGACAAATCCGGTGTCCTAATATATTCAAATTTGAATTGTGCTACTTAAGCTTCAGATGTATTGAGCAAATAGTTTTTTCACTTGGTTTGATCGTTAATTTATGTTGTGCATTTACCTGCGACTCACTGCTGTTCAATTACGATGATAACTTGCCATCAGATGATATTTTCTGTTGCTTTGTGTTCCAAGGCTACTTTTTATACTTCAGTGACTCATAAAACGATTTGCTCTAATTGTAAATGGCGAGTTCAATAACGTGTGAGTTTTTTTTGTTGACAATTGAGTTTTTAAGATTTTTAATTTTTTCGTCTTCAGAGAATAATTGCAATTTTCCGTGTCTGTACACTTAAACCGCAAGCAATCATGACCGTGCGACTAATTTAACATTCTTTATTTTTCATTGTTTATGCCTCATAAGAGTCATAAGCTAATACCTCATAGTCATAGTAAGTCATAGTAAAAATATTATAAGTTTTTATTGTTATTGATAGGTACATACAATTATATGATACACGTGTAGCGAAATGCGAAACACCTGTATAGAAAAATACTGGTAGGTGTAAACTATATTTGAATGATAATCCAATGTCCAATATTTCCAAATGTGAACATACTTCCAAAAGTGATATTCATGATTTAATTGATCGTTATTGGTTTCGTAGTAAATAATAAGATAACCAAAGGCTACTATAATTATAAATTATAATTGTATAATTATAACATATAATTATTTACGTTAATAAATATGTAGGTAGTCTTTGATATAATCAATATTATCTACCGTGTTTAATTTTTATTGAATGGATAATAATAACGAAGACAGATGCCTCAATTTGGGGGCCTCTCGACCTCGTAGACTCCGATGGCGTGACGGAAGGACGCACAAAGATTTTTTGTTTCCCTTAGTAATGTTGGTGATCTGTAAAGAATAGACTATGACAGCGACTCACATTTGAATGTGAGGAAGTAGGTGAATTATTGTTCGAGACTTAATATCGTGAAGTGCATATGTTACGGCCAATGCGAGTAGTTTTTATATTCCGATTCTTTGAACTTACTAACAGTAAAACTACAATACGATGAAATTGTAGCGATATAAAGACTGTGTATAGACATAAATATATACATATAGTTATTTATATAATGTATCCATTAATTATGTATACCTTGTATGTATCTATTATATTTATTGTCATGTATTTATGTATGTGTGTAAATTTGTGTGTATGTATATATATATGTATTTTAGCGCACCGTCTAAATTGTGTCTTTCATGCATCTCCCAATTGTACCTCTCTGATCAACCTAAAAGTTGGCTGGTAGAGAATGCCTTAGGGATTATGTACGATATTGTGCAATGAAATGTAAAATAATTAAATAATAGGTTTAAAGTTTCAAATCCTACTTGCGATCATAATTTTTAAATATTCGTTTGGATTATCTGGAAGCCTAGTCTTATATTATTGTTAAAAATCGAAAGTAAAACATGAAACTAAATGTCTGCATCAACAAGTCGAATATGAATCAGTTCAATGAATATTATCAAATACACAAACACACCCGCAGACGGTGCTCACCTACACTACCTACTAAAAATTTAAAATTACGAGAATTAAAACAAACATTTCACACGTAGAAGAATAAATAACAGAGAAAAAGATATAAAAGAATAAAACGGAAAAAATAAAGGAAAGGAATTTAAGACAAAGGGAAGTAAGACTAGAAGTAACAACGAAACAATATTATTTCAACGTATTTCTCATGAACTTTGAATATAGAATGAATGAATTAGTGATGTAACGAATATCGATTTTTATACATTCGCTAATCAATGAACTTTTCTGATCTGGCACCGTTAGTGTATGGTTAAAAATTGACAACTATGCACGCATACACAATACACATAATATTTACATTGCGGCTTATATATTCTAAATTATCCTTATAATATTATGGACAAAGTATTTCCTATAATCTAAATTTAAACTTAAAATTTCCTCAAGGTTCTCTTTTTTTTTGTTTCGAAATACTTGTTGTAAAAAAATAGTTATATATAAATTTAATTTAAAATTTTGCCAACTATATGCTTAATACTTCCCAATTTTGTGATGGAATTAATACTTCTCAATTTTGTGATATAATTAAGAAAATATTGTGTAATGCAAGTAAGGCTTCCTAACTCAAGTCCTAAATTAATTTCAAGATTGGGTAGATATATTGTTTTAAAATGAAAATACTTTTTTATGCAGTTTAACAATAAAAATGTTGTAAAGTTATTGTTTTCTTGAACATTTTATTGTTGCAAACATATTCGCAATATATCCGCATTATTTTTTGCGAATACGACTGCGAAAATTAAAAAAATATATGAATACAAATGCGGAATATTCACTAGAATGAATGACGTTATAATAAGAATGTAACACGAGATAGAAGGACATATGAGAGATACTGACTAATTACTTATTAAAGACGAAGGTATGACAATTACAAACCAGACTATAAACAATGTCTACAATTACAGTAGCTCCTTCATTGATAATTAGATAAACAAACATTGAATGGGTCATGATTGCGTCAGTGAATCATTTGTTACGGATTCGTTATGGATCAATTTATAAAGGTGTCTCAACAAGAACTTTCATTTTGAATAAATGCAATAACACAGTACGAAAATGAATTTCGTAGAAATATATATTTACATAAATATATCAATTATTGACATTACATGTGAAATAATTTGTGAGTTAATTTGTTAATTGGTTTGTATAGATCTTGTTTTTCAAAAAAACAAGAACACAGAAAGCAATCTATGCTAATTAAATCACAATTTCTTGGCGGCCAGTTTTGGTCTACAAAACGAGAGATTACAGGACCTGGGAAATTGGTTTGCAACAACGTCATTGTTTCGCGCGCAGTGTGTCAAGTGGCACCATCCTGCTGAAATACATGTCAGTTATGTTTATTTCATTCAAATTTTCCAAAAAAAGTTTCAGTCCACATAATATTTTTAGCTACATAATATTTTCTAGATAAAATAATAAAACACATTAGTGAATCTAGATAGTCTAATATCATCCAGAAAACGATAAACACAATACAAGGCATCTTCTCTTTTCTTAGATAACGCCACATATATTTAAAACTATCTTAAAGACCTAAGTAAATTTCCTTTGGAACCATTAATAGTTAATATTATGGTGCTCCCCCCACATATACCTAACACTTGTAATTGAACCCACTGACCTGCTATCGCAAACTCACATGTATAGCCGATGTTAACAAAACCGGCTGAGATCAGAATAAGGCTGTGCTACATTTGCAACCAGTGCATCCATTTAGCATTTTATTGCCATTAAACGTAATTTAAATTATTGATGATATATCATTAATTTAATTATCTTTCGCGGTAGAGCATAGGAAAAATAGAAATTAGAACTGGACGAAAAAGGCGACGTGTAACATTTGTACTGGTATTACAAAGAGTTGTGTTATACCTATGTGAGAGTTTTTTCGTTTGGTGGTATTTAAGGGGTGTACTCAAAAACTGATGAACCGATTTTGAAAATTCGTTCACTTTTAGAAAGCTAATCTAATGTAAATGGACATAGGCTATGTTTACGTTCCCTGGGAATATATTATGTTAGCAGAGAGGGTAGTAACGTTGCGACGTTTGCTCACACAGTAGAGGGGCTCTTAGGAAATAAATGACACCTAGTCTTCACTCACATTTACTCCGTCTATTTGAAACAAGTTTGAAACAAATGAAAGGCAGTTAAGAAACTAATTTTATAAAAGCAAACTGCGTATGTATAAACGGACCTTTAAACACTACTTACCCTAATAAGGTTTTTTTTTATAAATATATTGTTATACAACAGAACTCCAGTAACAAGCGCAATTACAAGAGTTGTATAAGATATTAACAAACATACGGATACAGGAGACTTTATCGAAGTGTAATAGGCGCCAAATCGAAAATTAGACAGCAGAATGAATGAAAAGGCAATTGAATCAAAGAGTTTGAAGTAAAACTGAATTTAGGTCGCTTCTTTAGCAGCGAGGAAGTCGATAAAGGACAATACTCAATATACTTAGTATTGTTACTTCGAAATGAGCCCTTTTTCCGTTTACTGATGGATATTGGGCTTTCATACATATTGTGTCTTGTGCCTTTGACCCGTTTGACCTTTAGACGTGATGTAGTTCCTCAGTGCATGTGGTAACGACTTTGTTAACTCTCATTCGCCTTTTAGACAACCACGGGAAGAGATGGAGTGGAAATGAAAGAAGAAATGCTATTCCAAAAGCCGGCCGACACAGCACGACCAATAAAAAATTACGTAACATTTCATGTTAATTAACTCAGAATCTTGAACAGAACATGGTCTCTGTCTTTGGGAATACTTTTAACACTCTATATATGAACTTTACTGATAAAATGCTTGATAAGAGTCCATGAAAGCTCTTCTGTTGTATAAAATTCTTCGAATTAAAACGCATCCAAACTAGTTTCAATTTCCAACGATTTCGCGAGCAACACATTCCTGAGGCTTATAAGGCGATTCCCAGACGAGGCAAAAAACCTGTGGTCCAGACACGGCTAGCATAAGTAGCAGTAGTGAGTCACTGGTGACGTCATCGCTGGCCCAATATGGCCACGGTCACATTAACAGGCCCACATGGACATAAATGTGATGTCGACTGATAGGATAACATATTTGAAATATTTTGCGAGTGCTAATTTCGTGGATCAAAATTCACAAATGAATAAAATATATGAACAGACAATTTATTTTAAGTAGGTATAAAAAGTGAAATTGATTTTAGCATTAAAGTGATATCTCGATATTCAAGTCAAAACACAAACAAGTTTAACTTATCAACTTATCAAAAAAAGAAACTTTATTCCCGCCATGCAAGGAAATCTTCTTCGTTGTTACGGTTACATAAAACAAATTAAACTTCCTAAAGTGGATACATTATGTATGATCTTTTGTGATTTCTAAAATATCATTAATGTATTTTAGTAATTACATGAAAACATAATCGTACACTAATGTTTTAAGGGCCTACACTTCATGTCTAAGGGCCACGTGTGAAAGTGGGTTAATTGCACATGTCACATAAATATCGGAGAACTTATTCAGCTGTCAGTATGTTTGTTACTAGTCATTATACATACATGAACGCATTTATTACGCTTTCTGTCTATTAAACTTCTGGACTAACACATTTATGGAAATGGTTTTCATGTGATAAGAATTTATTAAAAATGCTTTTAAGATATTTGTCAAAATTAAAATATATCTGACTTTAATTGATGTATAAGACATAGTGTTCGGTTAATTTCATTTTTAACAAATAGATATTGTTAAAACATTTTTGTTAATACGAGTAGATTTAATTCGTCGGTAAAATAACGTCTATACCGCACCATGTCATCAGTTTGTTTGTTTCCACTATTGGATATAAACCTCTTTTAAAGCCCGTTACCACACACACCCTTTTCATCCAGAAGAGTGGATGAGAATCATCATCCACCTTCTCAGCCACCGATGACTTTCTTTACGTAAGTCATCAGTCTACCTGGAAACGTCTCATACAAATGTTAATAATTGTTTGTCGATTAAATTATCATATTAGATATTAATAACAGTCACTAATTACTTTTATTGATAATTCATTTATTTATTATAGGCATTAGGCATTAGGTACTATTATAGCATTAAGTGATTATAGCCAATGGGCTATTTATAATAGTTTCAGGATTTATTTTTATGCCGATGTACCTAAGTGTGCAACGTTTCGTATCAAAATTCAGTAAACCAATTCAGTAAACTAAAATTGTAATAATATACATTTATTTTTCTCTGTTACAAATGTCACGAATTGATAGTTCTCGACTAATAATTTAAGGCCTTAATTCTCAGGCCTTTTTTATGGAGATACGGAGCTTGGTGAGGCGCGTAATGCGGAGCGTTGAGCGGGCAATTCAAACATATGTATGAGGGCGTTTATGCAGAAGCGTTATTGCGTGTGTTTTGTTTAAGTTTTAAGCGGATTTTTATGGGTATACGTAGATCAGAACGCAACAACATCGCGGCGGAACAAACAGCAAAATACGCGGGGGAATACGCTGCGGAAACAACATCAGTGCAAGCGGGTCACTACTCGACAAAGGAACACGCAATAAGCTGTGTTTCTTCCGCTGCGGGCTCTGCGGCGCAGTCCACTCACGCACTGCCTCTCCGTAATTGGAAAATACGCCCCGCTTAACGCTCAACAGCCTGCATCACGCGCCGCGCCCGGCGTCGCGTCTCCATGAACAAGGCCTCACTCTGAATGGTAAGATAGAACTATAAAAAGTTGACCTAAAGGGCAGGACAAGCAGCTCATATAATAGCCACTTCAAACACCTGCGGCAGCAATAGGTCACTTAATGTGTTACGTTTTTTATTACTTTAATTAATCGTTATACAGTTACTTTAATAAAACGTTTCTGTGAAGGTTTATAAGAATAATTTCTTTATATTCTATTAAAATAATTACCATATTATAATCACGAATGAGTAACCAAACGGAATTATATGTTCTTGGTGGGCAGTCATTTTGATAACTTTTATTTTCAATAAACTTGTATTTAAACGAGCAGCAAAAATAATTAATAGTTAAGTAATACTAAGAAAGTCATTACCAAGTCATTACGCTTCGCGGGACTCTCTCTTTCTTTATTGGCACCAGGGAACCTAAAGCTAACCCACCTTAAAATTTGCTCGTTTAAATACAAGTCTATTGAAAACAAGTTGTTAAAATAACTACCCACCAAGAACTTATAATTCCAGCTGGTTACTCATTCGTGATTATAATACAGTGTTTATTTTAATAGCATAAAAGAAATTCCTTCTCTTTATAAAAGTTTGATGTGTATGGACTGTAAATTAATAGCGATAACTCTGTACATAACCCTATTTAAAATTATTATAGCTGTAAATAACAGCGATTTAATGACTCTAGTTCTACTATAATTTATGCAATAACAAAAGAAATATTTTTATTGAGAAAATTATTATGTTACAAGTAGTCGAAATTAATTGAAACCGGGTTTGTTGCTGTTCCTATAGACTAATGACATTAAACCGTAACTGTATCAGGTATTATACCATCAAATAGATAGATAGTTAAGCCGATTTTAATGAGGACTTATCGAAGATTCGACTCGGTCAATAAAGTAAATGATTTTGTCAAAAACAGACAGGATGGATTATATTTTTATGATTATTTATAGAAATCGGATTACATTTTAATTAACCGTCTTGTGAGAAAAAAATAAAACACATACCTAAACTTAATAAACAATTAACGTTAGGAATATAGTTGTTACGTCGTGAGAGAATTTCAGAAATGGGCCAAAGAATTTTTGTGCTAAGGATGCGATTTTAAAAACAGAAAGCGTGTTCGTCAGTCCACTCTTTAAGAGGTGGTGTAGTTCCTAGGCGTTTATGGTAGCGGCTTTGTTATTCTTTAGTCTCGTTTTACAACATTCACGACAAGAGACGGCATGTAAAATAAAATAATGCATTTTATAGGGGAGAGTGCATGCTGCATTTTCACGGCCGCTGGGCGCACTCGATTGGCCACGTTACCCCTCTCTCACAGAAGACTACCTTGAAATGTATTGCATTTCCTACTTTATCGTATTTCCCCAATGTACGTACGTGTTTCGGCAGTGAGTGACATATGCCAGAGACCATTTCCATCCCATCCTATCCCTCCCCAATTTCCCATTCCATTCCTTAATCTACAAAGGTAGGCAAGGCAGCGCATCTGGGAGCGTGCCAGCGTTTGTCATTCTGGACTGGTGTTGCCATGTATCGCGGATGTCTATGGACGACAGTATCCACTTACCATTAGGTGGACTCATAAAAAGTATGCTCGTCTACCACCTTTTTTCTATATAAAAAAAAATGTTATTGATAATGGACTTATTTCTACGAGATTTTTTTAATGTCAGTGAAATCAGATTGTCTGACCATTGTAAACTTCAGCAGGTTGTTTGTAAACACGTTTGATACGAAAATAATAGGTCCAGTGAGAGTGAAAGTATTAGGCTTTCAAACTATGAGTAATGGGGGGTATCGCACACATTATCACAATTTTGGACGCGGAGAAAGTTCATCCATTAAAATGTTAAATTCATTAATCAAGTGCACATCTCTTACGCGCTCTTTGTTTATATAGTTCCTTATTCTTTAAATAGCGTTAATTTATTGGTATTTAAGTTTTAATTTATTACGATTACGTACAACATTTGTGTAGAACTTTAGATGTTCGTACCTATGATTTTTTTTATTATTATTATTATTTTTTATTTCCTTTTATATCCTTAGGGCGAGACATAGTTGTACTATCTGAATTTTAAACATGACAACGTTATAAACCTATAGTCCATAATCCACAATTAAATGATTTGATTTGGAATAAATTCGTAAATCTCACGCTTTAAGTATGTTTGATTTTATAGCGAGTTTAAAGTTACCAGTCGTATTAACTCCACTACTATAATCTGCCTGAGTGTTGCTATTGCTGGACAGCTCTCCATTCTATTGATGGCAAGCCTTAAGAGAGACCTATCTTAAAGCCTATCTATGGAATTTTTCAAGACAGCTGTGAATAGGATTTTGCAATGTCGGCGGCGTACTCGCATACTTCCCGGTGTTGCAGGTGTCCATGGGCGGCGGCTAACACTTACCATTACGTGGGACCGCTTGCTCATCCGCCTACTTACCTATGTATATAAAAAAAGTTCGCCAACACACGATCTTCTGTTCTTCACATCTAACCACTATTGGCAACTTGTTTTAGTACTGTAAAAACTTAATCATGATTTTATAACAAAATATCTATGCAAATATTGTTCAAACAATTCATTAACTTTTTTTAATGGACGAAAGCGGCAGACGAGCATACAGTCCACCTGATGGTAAGTGGACACTGTCACCCATAGACATCCGCGATACATGCCAACATTAGTCCAAAATGACAAACGTTGGCACGCCCCCGGATGCGCTGCCTACCTTTGGAGATATAAGAATGGATTGGGAGAAAGGGTTGGGAAAATGGGGAGGGATAGAATAGAATGGGATGGGAATGGGCTCTGGCACATCTCACTCACTACCGAAACACGTACGTACATTAGGGAAATAAGATAAAGTGGGAAATGCAGTACATGTCAAGGTAGTCTTCTGTGTTATTCAGTTGTGTTAAAGCAGTTCTGGTAGTCTTAACTTGTTTCACCAAACAAATCTCTACCGATAATTGTTAAATAGCAATTTTATAACCTGTAAATTTTATTATGGTATTTTACATTCCAATTATTTAGAACCAATTTCATTATGAAGACATAAAAACATCAAAAAACTGCAAATTCCTGAATATTCATACGAATAAAGTACATGTAGGTACTCGTAGGTAAACAACGTTGCGCGGCGAGACTACTCGATAACTAAAGTCAATATTGATCACACGATCCAACTACATAGGAAACGGATTTATTTGTGATAAGAATAAAACCAATATTGGATTCTAAACTACCTTCTATTACCGTAGCACCCCAATTAGAAAAATGACATTTATGGAATGCACCACTTATATCACAAAAATAATATATATACATATACTCGTATAATAATTTAATAAATTATGTTAAGATATATTAAACTTTCTGTTGTGATAACTTGTTGTTCGTTGCAACGAGACAGTTACAAAACAATTATTATAAGACTCAGATGTCACGTTTGGATCCACAGTAACACGACTATATCGCTAAATTGCGATATAACTGCGCCAAATCCTGTCTGTATAAACGTGTTTATACAATACTAGCGACCCGCCCTCGATTCGCTTCGGTTTATAAGTTTTTTTGTTATTTTTCTATTTTATTTTCCAAATTTCAAAATAAAATATAGCCTATATTAGACATGGATAATGTAGCTTCCTATTTGGGACAGAATTTTTGAAATCGGTTCAATAGCTCCAGAGATTACCCCTAACATACCCACAAACACACAATTTTACCACTTATATTAGTATAGATAATTTTATAAAGACCAAGTTTTGCAATTTGGGAATGACATTTTTCTAAAACGTTCCAAAATAGTTTTAAGTAACACAAGTTTACGTCTTTTCCATCTGAATTACGGTGTACCTACAGTAAAATTGCAGATAGATAAATGTAATAACAAAACACATTTTTAGAATAATCTTGAAATAGGTACTTAAGTTACGCAACGGAAGTAAACTAACACGTCACCAAAACAGTAACGACTTTATAACACCGTAGATGGACATTTCACAGCGAACGTTCGTCTCATTGTAAGTAAACATCAAAAGGTAAATGTACTAACAAGTTAGGCGATCGCATCTTGCTTGGCTTACGTTTCCCTCTCATGAATAAACGTATAGTACGCTTCCGATAATAGATAGAACAAACACCCAAACGTACGTGTTAAAAAATACAAGTGTAACTAAAAATTGGATGTAAATATTTGGAACACCTTTTTTGAGTGGCCTCTTACCTTTTTATGAGAAATCCCATTTAAGGGCCGTTTTGGTCTCTTGCCTTTCATCAAAAAAAAATAATTTAAAGGTTGATAGAAGGCTTATATGTATTTTAATATTTTATAACAATGACAAGATAATGAGCAATTAAAGCATTTTAACTATTCCTATAAAATGATTGAAATATGTATTTCCTAAGCAATGATTTTCTAATTTTCAATAAGGACTTGTTGAATTTGGTCAAGGTTTTCTACCTTAAAATGTTTTTGTTTCAAGATTCCTTTTTTAAAACAAATGCTTTAAAATCGCGTTTTTAGGACAAATAAAATAAATATTTAAAATTTCACTCCAGTATTGGGCAAGGACCTTTTTCTTACATAACATCACATTTTTCTAACCGCCTGACGATTTAGCCTTAAATATATTTCTTATGTTCTTGTAAAGTATGGAGGTGTTTACACATTGGTATCGTATCGGACTGTCGAGCTATCTCCCTCGAGATGGCCATGTTTTCGATAAATATTTACACCATAACAACAGAAGTGAGACAGGAAGCAGGCACCATTGCCACTATTTGACATAGAAAACGGAGCATTTACTTGTTAGATACACAAGTACTGCTCAACAACATAACGTTTAATCTACTTCAGACTTCTGACATCTTACCCGAAAGGTCAAGTTAGATATCTAGGTTGTAAAATTTCTAAACCAACAACTGTAATTGCAACTATTTTATTAACTATGTTTTTATGTTATGATAAGTGTAAAAGTAGGTGAAGAGATCGAACTAAGAAAACTTGTACCAGAAAGTGTTATACCCACGTTATTTATTGAAGACCGCTTTATCGCCGCGTCAAGTTTATTACTCCAACCGCGGTTTTCTCAGTTGTAAAATTCCTGACACCATTTTAAATAATTATGTTGACAGGTTAAGTATACCCTTGCAATTTTCGCGTGAAATCATTGTCAAAAATCACAAAAACACCATAAAGATTAACACAACGGTACAGTAGGGTGGGTCCATTTAGCAAAGTAAATTACTTAACAAAAAGCTAAATGCCAGAGGAAATGTTGTGCACTTACCTCATTGTACACAGACGTCATCTCGGAATTACACTAAAATGTTTTGTTTTGCAAACCGGAACGATCACAATCTAGAATCTAAAACCACATTTCACAAGTAACAAAAAAAAATCTTCAATAAAATTCAAGTGTTCCGCCAAAGATTATAAAGTTATGTGTGGGCTGTCAAATCTCCCGCCAAACGAGCGCGCGAAGAAAAGAAGCCAAAGTGACAAGGTTTACGCAGCCTACTCGGGCGCGTGTAACGCGTTCCGTGTTTAGGAGCGGCACTGAGCGACGGGCGACGGCGGCGAACGGCTGAATGGATGACTGTGGCGCATTGCTGTGCTCAATGAACCACTTGAGTTCGGAGGTCACCGATCATCCTGACCCCACTGCATGTGATGGCTTAAAGTTTCTCTATTACCCTATAAACCTAATAAGGAAAATTATCATTCAATTCACGAAATTTTCAATACATTTCAATAAAAACATCTAGATACTTCTAGGCTTTATGGATCTAATTCCTAGATCCATTTTTGACTTGAAAATTCAATTGAATTTACTATGTACGGTAGAAATCAATTTATCTAACCTAATGAAACAATTAAAATAAAATTAGTCTAAGCAACTAAGAGCACTGCAAACTTAAAAGTAGTCTACAATTACTTGATCAAGTAAAAAGTTGATTCTCTGGCTATCGACCCGATTCTAGCGCGTCAGGCATTTGAGAATGTTTTTATCGTCAGACATCCGAGTTCGTCGACAGTGATCATTCAGTTTATTTGTCATAGAACCGGTATTGGGTTCGGCTGCGACGATTTCGTCCGGTTACTTATGGAATGGTCATTAGAAACAATTGATTCATCCACGGATATACAAACGAGGAATTTACGATTTTTGGAGATTTGCACGTGTCGATGGATAAAATTTGATCACTTTATTAACAAATTGTATGTGTTCAATCGGTATTTGAACAATGTCGTCTGCAAATTTCCTATTAAGCAACCAAGAAACTCAATATTAATTGCTACTAATTAAAGGGTATTTTTCATTCTTCGTCCCTATCATTGATGGTCTCTTTATCATTTCCATCATCATTTTCATTTTCATGCGTAGCTGATACCTGCTCTTCTACATTATTAGCAAGAACAGTAACGTCGGCATCGAGTAGGTACTTGCATCAAAGTTCCACAGGGTATTCCGTTATGGCAACAAAAGATTACATGCATCACGTTACACCATATTACGTGTTACCCACTATTGTTTCAAGATCGTTAACCGAGAGCGAAATAGTGCAAAAAAGAAGCGACGTCTGTGGCTTCTCCATCAAACGATTACGAACAATGATTATTTCATAAGTAATAAGGTTTTGAATCGTATTTTAAATTGTCTACAACAGGTTTTGTTCAAGCACTCACACGTGTAAAATGTATTCTTATTTGAATCTAGTTTGATTATCTTTAATGTAAAGTTTTGTGCGTAGTCTTTTGACTAACCGTTTGTACATTTTAAATACATATGGCAATGCAATATTTACAATATTTACATAAATTTACATATACAATAATAATTTAATTTGACTTCATGATTTAGTAAGTTTGCAATTTTGTTATTGCTTTGTATTCTTAGTGCCTGATAAAGTAAACATTCTCTGTATCTAAATCCTAGAGCTTGTATTTATACACCTATAGAAACAAGGAAGTTATATAGGTATAAAAAGCATTGATCAATTACCAGTATTTCTCATAAAACAACTAATAAATTATAATTAATAAATAAAAAAAAAAGGTACGAGAGCAGAAACTAGTTTTTGCTGTCCGACGTATCTTATCTACACAAAGAGTAGTCCATCTGGTTCCCGCAACAATCGATTCCTCATATGCATGTTATCAAACGTGGGAACAAACACACAATCACAAAGGCAAGCCGCACACCGCTAGTTTATTGCCAATGTCTTCGGATAACCATATAAATTGTACGGGAGAAATGCAAAGCCATCTAAATTTGTGATAGAGATCTTGATGGATAGATATAATGACGCCGCTGCGAGTAGAGATGCGCTCAATTCTATCGATTGTAAATTTTGATGCGGCGCAGTGTAACTGCGGTTCGTACCTACTCGTATTTAGTGTTAGTTTATTGTTTTGTTTTCTACATCTTTTTTGAATCAAATAGTCATTTATAAAAATGACTAGCATCATTTTGAAATTACTAAGTGTGATTTTTTTCTTATAATACATCAAAATAACGTATGCGTAACGTATTTCAAGAATCTGTTTCTTCATAACTGTGTTTAAAAATAGTGTTCCAATTTCATCGATAAAACTAATCTACAATATATAGATACAAACTGCGCGTGCGCCTTTTATCGGGAAATCTCGGAGCGCAATATGGTGCCTGGGCACCATTGTAAATCACCCGCTTAGAAGAAAAAACAAGTCATTATCTGCGACAATTTATTATTACCAGTGGATGGTTGTAATATTTTTAATACATTCTATACATTCCATTGACTTAAAACAAGGATGTTATTCCTACTAAAGCATTTATCATAAATTTATTTTCCTTTAATAAACGATTTATCCAAAAATATTGCAATTACTGCAACGATTGTATTCTTTATTTTTGTTTGCATTAGGCTGTCTATAATTTTGAATCTCATTTGTTAATATTAATTGAATCAATTTATTAAATAAATTCTTAAAAAGAAAACAAAACAATCCATTTTTGAAGTCCGATTGAATTATAACATCCGTTGAACTAAGTTATTAGCCACTGAGCCAAGCACGTGTAAAGTTCTATCGGATAGAAAGTTAATAAAAACGTTAGTTCGACTGCAAAAAACAGTCCGCTTTTTCGGCTGGCAGGTCTGTTTACATTGGATATTTTTGCCCTATAAAATAATCAAATATAAAAATGGCATGCCGACTACTTCTGTGAGATACTTCTAGCACGTGGACGTACGATCAGTATAATAGTAATGGTGATAGCTATCGCGAATGTAAAGTTTCGTAGCACGATCAGTACCCCTGCTGTTTTTGTAAACTTGAAACCTGATACACGTATGTATATATATATATGTATACGTATGTTGGCAACCGCGTAATCGCGTTTCTACTTTTGTTTTGGCTACACGTAACGTGTTTTCATCAGCGCAATTCAAAATCAAGGTAATTTAAAATGATTTTTACAACTTAATTTAAATTTTCGCTTGTGACCATAACGGTCATGATGGTGTCTCAAAAAATGAGGTCTCCAATAACAATGACAATTAATTGCGAATATTGATGGATGACAACTAAGTAAACTATTTAAAATTTAAATTATTTAAAATTCAAAGCACAATTCGCTACAAATGCTTTGTCTCTATTTTATAGGTCCAAACTTTTTTTTTAATATTTATCTCTATTATTATATCTAAGTATACCAATAAGTAAGTATAGAATATTTTTAAACAGTAAGTAGGAAAGATAAACCTCCATCTAAATGATTTACTTCAAACTTTTCGTGCTAGTAAACTTGACCTTCCGTGTCAGTAACACAATACGTGAGGTTGTAGGCGTCAGCAAATCTCTTTTCATTTGCAACACACGGCTTCACCCGTCACCGAAAGGTCACCTGGCATCTTTGTTGTGCCATTATTTATATCCTTTTCAAAATTAAGTCCGTATTGAACGATAGAAGGCCTTAGTTCACCAAAATCTTTAACATCAGGACTTTTGAGTATACGATTTTCTGCCAAATACGAGTAGTTGACCAATGGTGAACATAGAGAGAGTAAAACTTTTGAAAGAAAGACCGTTTAAGCACAAAAGACTAATCGAAACTTTTTAAATTATGTTAGAGAAACATAAGAGATAACTACTAAGATAATCCGCGCCAGCCTTTTACGGATTTTAGAGTCATAATACTCTCCCATTACAGTTGTATGAAGCTATCTGTAAGTAATAGATAATTTGCATTTAATTTGCGAGTTCCTAGCAATTTCACACAATGGGATTTAATCGTTTTTCGATCTTTAGGTATGAATTGCAAGGTGCAATATTGTTGCTGCGATTTTATCACTACGTTGTCGATACCATAATAATAGCCTTATTGACCTAATAATAGCTCATATAGGTGATCTCTCTCAATCACAATGAAAAGGAAATGACATCCATATAGAGCTAGGTGTATAAAATATTTCAACATTAAATGAATATAATGATAGTCACTTATCTTTCTCAAGAACTATGAGATAGTTTAGCAGTTTAGCTAAATTATTGTAACATGATAAAGTTTATGTGTACAGACTCTTTGTTTCGTAGAAACAGCTGGATTATCAAACCAATCTTGACATGAACTTGTCAATAGCTATTCTAAAAATAAAAACGTAGAGTGGGATTAAGAGTGGGACCAATATAGTGCAAAATTGCTAAGAGGATAGCATTTGAGTGACAGAGGACTAGTTTGTGCTGTCGAAGAAGATTTTGCTGACGGCGTCATGAAAATATACTGTGTCAAAGTGAACAATATTACAAATAAACGATACATGTCAATATGAAGATGAATAAACCGATAAACCGTAACTAACCCTTTTATAGCCCACTGCTGGAGACGGGCGTCCTCGGCCTGAAAACGCCATGCTGGTCAAACGGGTTGGCTAATCAACCCTTTTAAAGATGGTATAGTTCGTCAGCGCTCGTAGTAACCGATTTATTATCCCTTCGTCACATTTTACGAAACCCACGCGAAGAGATAGGGTGGTGCTATTGGAAATCGGCCGACACCAAACGGTTAAAAATTTATAGAACGTTAAAGAAAACCTCGGTCTAATGATGTTCATGTTCGTTCATAAACTCCAGTCTCGAAACACGCGCTGACTACTGCAGGGTTGCCTGCAAATTTGACTCCGTCTCAATCAGGTTCTTATGGCAAGTTTCTAGAGATTCCCACAACACCCTTAGAAGTGCTAATGGATTTTATTGCTCGTCAATTTTGTGACAAATATTTATTACGTGTTGGCGATAACCTTTTATACGGCAGTAAATAATATTGTATTATAAAGCCAATTCAGTAGTTAGATTATGGTTATTGTCAATCTAATTATGACTAATATATTTAATCGTCTATGTTATAACTTATAAGGGCTATATCTAGAAAAGAAGAGACCCGTTTGATGGTAGAAAAAATAATCGTTTTCTAAATTATTTTAATAAGGCTAGTTATCAAATCTCGTTAGACTGCGAAAACAAACTACAAATAGGTACTTAAAATTAGCCTTCATGATAACTTTAATATCAAATGCATATTAAAGTAAAATGCAAACTATATCAAATGCATTCAAATATAACGAATACGCAACGCCATGTGAAGTGCCATCATAATAGTAACATGCATTCAAATAAAAAAAACCCGCTGCAAGTGATAAGTCGTCCATAATATTCTCGATTGTGCGTAGCAAACACATTTCGTATTTGGCTCCATGTGTGGACGGTCGTATTGCATATTTGTCGGTACGTCAAATATTTTGTAAAATGCAACTACCACACATTCACGAATACGCAACGCCACGTGAAGTGTCACCATAACATATACTCGTATATCAAAGACGCTAAGAAAGATATAAGAATTTTTATTAAACATTCAAGTCACCCCGTGACCACGTCCACTGCAAAGTGTTCGAAACGTCCGGATATAAATAATGTTAAATATACGCGATTTAAACCGTTCAAAGTTGTTTAATTGCTAAGATATAAGAACTTGTAAAAGACGAAAGAAGTTTCGTCATATGACGTTAGTTAAATTGTTCTTGAATGGTGATAATTTCCATATTTTATTTGGAAAAAAAGAAATCTGAACGGAAATAACAAATGAGGTTGCTCAAAGATTAAAGGAAGGAAGAACATTAATATCGAGCAAAGATAAACATCAAGTTTAGTGACTTTTTCAACGAGTTTTTTACAACTTGCTCATCTTAAAGAGTGTGGATACCACGCACTTTTTAATTAAATAAACGTGTAAAATTTTCTAGTCTTGTAAATGTCACTATTTACTATAAGCCCGCGCCTATCAATATATGTATTTCTATTATGTAGCAAACGATCACGTCATCGTGGTATTTTTGTGGGTGAGTCGTTGACCGTTGTGCGATATGGCCAAACTTATTTTGCTTTTTGCATAATTTATGACAAAATCATTACAATTTGAATTTAAAAAAACATTGCCTCTTGTGTTTAATTGTTTTCACGCTATATTTTATGTGGGTAATTAACATAACATTAAAGACGTCCCATTATACAACTGGATCAAAACGAGATTATTTTTTACAACTTAAATGGATTGAGAATCAAACGATTTTTAACAAATTATCAGATCTCTGAGAAAATTACTATCCATTAATTAATGCAATGAATATAAAGTTACTCTTAATATAAAATTAAAACATGGCGTAAATTCTTCTTAAGGTAATCTCACTTAAAATTAATATTATAACGTATGTAAATAGAAAACAAGTATGTTATTTATTTATGTTATGTTATATAATCAAAGACTAATCAAATAATCATTTAAATAAAAAGTATTATACGGTTTAACAGAACAGTTTCACGAAATAACAAATACGATGCAGTATGATGAGACTGCAAAAAATATCGGTAATAATTCCGTATACTTGTAGTAGACTGTAGACAGCACATGTTCAATAAAAATATCGGTAATAATTCCGTATACTTGTAGTAGACTGTAGACAGCACATATTCAATAAAAATATCGGTAATAATTCCATATACTTAGTAGACTGTAGACAGCACATGTTCAATAAAAATATCGATAATAACTCCGTATACTTGTAGTAGACTGTAGACAGCACATGTTCAATAAAATATAGGTAATAATTCCATATACTTGTAGTAGACTGTAGACAGCACATGTTCAATAAAAATAATTTCTATTTAACAAATATACCCTGATGTGATTGGTAGTCGTCCGCCTCCACAAAGATTGACTGTAATATTTTTTTAGTAATCTCTGCACTGACAAGTGCTTTAGCTCTTAATGGCTCGTAAAATATAAAGCAGTTAATGCATTTCCCATATGTGTGTGGTAACACAATGAACGTAAATTTACACGTCGTAGTTGATCTACGGTACACGTATTGGCGTTGTTAAAATGTTAAAAAACGTGACTTTCGGTCACGAGCTTTGTTTCGTGAGCGAGACCTGTCAACTGACATGTTCGTGTACCCTACGACACTCGAACCACTATTAATTCGCGAAACGTAAGAGTCAAAGTTTTAAAAAATACAACCATCTTTATCATTCGTATTCAATTTTTTACTTACCCTTTTTAGAAAAAACGGGGACTGGATCTGGACCTGTCAACTGACATGTTCGTGTGTGCACCCTACCACACTCGGACTAATATACTATACTAGTGATTCGCAAAACAGAAGAGATAAAGTTAAAATAAAACAATCATCTATAGACAATAGACAATTCCCGAATGATTATTTTTCACTTCCTATAGTTTATTCAATAAATTCAGAATGAGCGAAAACCTAAAGCTTATAGAGGTCTGTCTATCTATATGTAAGAGTGAGTAATGTGTATCGACCTTTTTTTAAAATATAGGACTCTCCCGAGATCCACAATCAGTGGCGATCTTCGTCACTAATCTCATCCAGCCGTGACTTTCTTTAAGTGTACAATCGCGGTTTATAAAATGTTTACCAGTTTTAAAATTCATTCCATTCTGACATCGCGCGCAATGAGGTATATTTCATATCAACGTACTTATTACCTTTTAGCATGTAAGAAACTTCAATCGTATCAAAAAGATTATTAAAGAGTTTTTGATGTCACGAACTTTATTGTTTTCTCTATATTCCTTTTTTATTGGAAATTAACGGTAGAACTAATGTTATTTATAAATAATAAAATAAGGGCGAGGTTATCACTGCAGCAAAGGGCACAAATAATATTGTTGCATGAAGGAAGAGGGATTAAATATTAGTGATATATCGCAGGAATTAAATATAATTATCTCGGTTCACCGAATGATTTTGGATCCGGCGACATGGAGACGGAGGGAAGTCACATCATCGATGATCATATCATGATCATCGACGCAATTCAGGATGATAGCAGATATTATGTACAGCGCAAGATACCGCTATGATTCGTCCATACTATGAGAACGACTTCACCCCTACTAGTTATTTTGCTGCTTGGTATGATGTTCAAGATTACGCGGCAATCCATAAGGCCCGTGCTACAGTGCAGTGGTTTAACCGGTTTAACCACCATCATGAGGTTTAACAATCATAAGGCTCATGCAATGGCCTTTCCAATATCTGCTGACTTGAACCCAATAAAAAATCTTAAGGCTTTAATAGTTCAGCGCTGCTACTATCAAAATGAAGGGGAACCCCCAAAGTCCTTCTTATACACTGCGCTCGCCTGTGGGCCGACATTAGGAGGACTGATGTACGAGTATGCGCTTACCTTGTCGCCTCTATGTCAAATATACTCAGCTAACGGAGAATAAATGAAATACTAAAAAAAGATAAGATTGTTATTAAAAACAATTCCATCAAATATACAATGTTTCAATTCTTTTTTTGTCATTATATTTAATATTTTATAATTTATAAACTAACTTTATAAATTACGATTTTACATCTTTAAACTTTGGAAACCATAGCCAAATATTTTTTTTATTCTATTGGAAGTACTTGCCTTTTTTGTGGGAACATTTTTGTCATCTGATAACACCAAGAAACGTCAGAACTCAATGAAATTAAAAATCAGAGGATACTACCTAACCAAAATGTCGTTATGAACAACCAAATGTGTAATGTGTTTGACATTGCCATGTGATCTATAGAGAGTAATGACATTTTGTCACAATTTTAGACAACGACCTTATTAAACACGCAAATATAGGACTTAAGGTGGTAAATTTTTAGACCGCGATTGTACCTACATTGCTAATATCCTTATCGACCAGTATTCAGCATGAACGGAAACCATTATCGGATAACTTGAGTACCCTTTATACATATAATGGAACAATAACACAAATTGATATAAGCACATTTCTCAGATACTCCACCAATTGATTTGATAACATTATTCATTAACATTGCAAGACAAATACAAACATTGTAATATTCAGTTAGGTGGGAGGTTAAATGAAACATTACTCAGTGCTCAAGATATAAAGTACATTAGACTAATAGTGATAGCATTACCCAAGATGCCAACTAGAAGTCTTAGTATGGCTTCTAGGGAAAATACGTAAGGCATTCACATTTACACCAAAAGACTTATAGATTACACAAACAGAAACATTTATTTCAGTCGATAAAAACATAGAAACAAATGGTACTAGATGCATTCGCGCTCGGAATACCTCTATCTGTGAATGTAATCGTTCAAACAAATTGCACTTCTTTGTGGGATCATTACTTATTTTTATCATTGTGTCAAGGAATAATTGCAGACTGCCATTTTTATCCAATGCCTGGGAAATATCTAATTATTATTTTTATCGCATTTTGTAGTCGTTATATTAGTCTGTTATGTTATAACTATCAAGTTTTGCATCAAGTAGTAGTTTAATGAAATTAAAAGTATTAAAAGCTAAATATATCTCGTACATATAGGGTATTAAACATGGAGGGGATTTTTTGAATGCAGATCCATTCACTCATGTAATACCTGACTAACCTAACTTCCAATATTTCGTGTAACTCTTACTTAAAAAGATATTTGTAAACGCAATATTAAAAGTTCAAAATAACTTTGAAAACTTTCGCGTGTTGTACACATTTTGTATTCTAAATCGGGTCTGAACAGGTATATTGTTTACCTTTGTTTTGTTTTGTCGTACCTTTGTTTTTGTTTTTGTTTGCGGTATTTGTTTAAAAGTTTAATATAATCTATTAATCTTGTTTCTGTATTTTTAATTAAAGTAGGGGAGACCGAGGTGGGTTGACACAAAATTTACATTTCTGGTGATAGCTTCCTTATTTTTAGAGCTAAGATTATAAACTAAAACTTTATAGAAAGATTATTTCATGTTTTATATAAAGTTATAAACAAAATGGTTTAAACTAATCACAAATTAGTGAGAAATCAATTTTAAGGGATGCATTCCAACTGTTTCAACCCTCCTTGTACCGAGGTAAGTTGACACAGCCCCAAAGGTTGGTTGAAACACTTAATTAATATTAGTTTGAACCATAATAAAATACTTTATTTAATTAAATCTATTTTATTTATATTAAAAATAAGTAAAGCACTGTAGTTGTTATATCATTTTTTTTTTATATACATATATTAAGGCACTTTTATTTTAATTCTAGGCAAGTAGACATTCTAAACATTAAAGAGATCAATATAGGAATCATCAGTATATAATAATTATTATTGTCTTATAAAGTCAAAGTTTATATAGGTAAAGTCTTAAATTCCAAAAAGATCTATTTAGGTATTTTTTTGATACAATAAATCACAATTTAATCAAACTTACTTCTAATTTAAATCTTATTTAGTCTGACAAACAATTCTGACAAACGTAATTTAATTCGCCTCCTGTGCATTCTTCGTGAGCCCAGCCTTTGCAGTCTAGGCATTGGACCCATTGCTCGTTGGGTCTGCTATTTTTATACTGTTCGAGACAGCACAAACATATACAATCATCGTCGTTATCATGTTCGCTGCCGTTGCATTTGGTATATTTAGTTGGCTTCTTTTTCTTTCTGCCCTTTTTCTTTTCTTCTCCTTCAACAAATACTTGTCTTTTAGCATGTTTTAGTTTTCTATTTGCTTCTATTGCCTCTAAAGCTTCTTTTTCAGGAGTATTGGTTAATATAGCTGATTTTACCTTTCTTCTATGCTGAGTTCTCTTTCTTGGTAGAGCTTTAGGCAAAGGTCTAATAACCTCTGGTGAGAACACTTTGGTGATGACGGTTTCGATTGAAGTACAGGCAATTGGTTCTCGAGATGCACTGGAAGTGGAAGCGATGGGATCTTCCGGTGCGCAATCTGACGTATAAACAATGAGATCTTTATTTGCTGCAATGTCATTAATGTCAATAAAAGTCGTCGTTCTGGGGTTACAATTGGTAGAACATCTTTGTGCTGAATTTGATGAAATTTCATTGTTTTCTTGACCGTTTTTTATTGTATTTTGCTGCAAATTATTCAATGGGCGGTCTGTAACTTGACTAGGTAAAAAGTCTTGCTCTGTAAAGATAGCTGTATTGAGCGGGCAAATTCCAGTTGCAGAAAACCCAGATGTTATATTTCTTCCTGTGACTGCTATTTCAAATGACACTTTCACAATCCCAGGAATATCATAAATGGTCATTGTTTTTGCTGGATTTGAACGCATCCAACTATCACAAGAAGAATTAATGGCTTTTTTTAACGGACCAAATACAGCACGGTCTAAAGGTTGCAACTTGTGCGTGCAGTGTGGTGGAAATGTTAACAGAATTATACCATTTTCTTTACAAAGTTGAATGTTTTTCACAGCTATATGGGAACTGTGGTTATCAAGTATTAAGAGGACATTATGCTCAATCATAGAAGGTCTGACATATTTCTTGAAGTGTTGTAGAAACGTATGAAAATCATCTTCTTGCATCCACCCTGAACTATTTCCCGTCCCAACGCTTCCAACAGGTCCATTGCGTATGAAATGATCTTTAAAACGTTTTCGGGGAAAGACAAACATAGGAGGAAGATTATTTCCTACAGCGTTCACAGCTAGAGCCAGTGTAACCAAAGTCCCTCTTTCTGTCGATGTCATGGAGCTAACTTGTTTTTCACACTTTCGAGCAATTACCCTATTCGGTGTTTGAACCGTGGTTATACCCGTTTCATCCATGTTCCAGATGTCAGCAGGTTCAAACTTATATTTGTCCAATAGTTGTGTGTAATTATCATAAAATAATTTAACATTTGCTTCATTAAAGCTAGTAGCTCGAGCCAAGCTTGTTGCTTGAGGAGTCCGTAAAGAGAGAGTAGCGTGTCGTTCCATAAATAGTTTCAACCATATTTCTCCAGCCATTTCATTCTTTTCCCATGAAGGAGGAAACTTTTTGTCGTATTGTTTAGCAAGTTGATAAGCAAGTCGTCTTGCTTCCTTAGTAGACATACCATAATTAGCTGCTGAACAAGTTAGAAGATACTCACACAAGATATTCTCTTCCTCAGCAGTAAATATAAAATTGTGCACATATCCCATTCTAACCTGGTTTTCATCTTCTTTATGTGTTCTAATCTTCTTAATAAAGCGGTATAATGAAGAGTAATTTAAATTGTAAGATTCTGCAGCATTACGAAGGCTTTTCCCCCTTAAATTTACCTCTTCCGCTGCTAGTTGATAGATTTCGACACTAGCTTCGCCTCTATTCGTTTTACGTTTGTAATTATTTGGCATTCTGAAATAATAAAACATAACTTTTTAATATCATTTTAATTTTTAATGTTTAATGTAAATAAATTACGTTTAATATTCGTAACCGAGGTGAGTTGACACAAGGTGTTTCAACGTACCTCGATCATAAAAATAACGACTTTTTAAACTTTATGTCGAGTACATGCTACAAGGTCATAATTTGAGCCAAAACGAAGTCCAATTACGAAACTTGGGTAAATATGCTACATTAATACTAATCAGGCAATTACTAAATAATTTACGTAACATGTAATACATACATTTAAAAATTAATGAAAAACTTACTTTTCACCGATTTTTGAGCACGGACGTTGTATCAACACAACCGCTGACCGCACGCCTTCGACGTGTACTGACAGCTTGATCCGCTTCCCAAACGAGTTTAAAATGTGTTATTGCCATACATATATAGCTTATAGTTATTGAGATATCGACAGTGTGTCAACTTACCTTTGTGTCAACCCACCTCGGTCTCCCCTACTGTTATTTTTTGTAGTAGATTCAAAATTGACATTTGGTTTATGTGGTTAAGACATGCTGCATCTTATAAAGTGTACACAATCCCACATTAAGGTCTAAAATGGATAAAATTAAGAAAAAACGGTATTGAATCTGTTCTGACAACGAACAATTTCGCATTAGTATCCTTCATTTATCATTATTATCAGTATATACAGGTTTAAAATTAAACTATTAATGCGTAGCGCCACCAACGCCACACTAATGCCACCAGATCTTTTGGGATAATTCGATTTAATGAAGTTTATTAAACATTTGCAAATCGGTTTCGTATCAAACGTAACCTTCATATAAATTTATTTTTATAACATTTATAAGTCGATATCTTTGTACCAGATCCAAACTTTGTTCCATATTGGACGAAATTATTTTTCGATTCCCACCGACCGACTTCTAAATTGGTTAACAGTAAAGTAAAAGAAGCCAAGAAAGATTTATTTTCAAAACCTGCTAAACATGACTCACGGAGCCTTGGGGCTAAAATAAGTAGACCAATAATTTTCGAGCCACACCCGAGAATATATAAATTGAACCGGTTGTATCCCAGATTATATCGTACGAGTTCATTCATTGCTATAATTTTTATTACTTATAGCCGTATGTATGATCAATAATACTCCTAGTAGTAGAAAGCCTCTCTACTACTTTTATGGTCATATAATTGGGATGATTCGCTGTTATGTGCCTATTATTTCTGTTTATTTGTAATGTTTTTAGTAAAGAAACTATTGTTGCTATGACTTATTGACTCGGATTAAGATGTTTTCAACCAAAATTTTGAAATTTCATTAAAACACAGGCAAATTAACTTCTTATCCTACTGTATTCTTTACTCCCCATTCCCTCCCTAAAGGACGAAAGAGGAGTGCAATGGAATCCCGTCAGAAGGAGTATTCTCTATTTCCCTATTTCCTATTTCAAAATCCACTCGAAAATCTCCAAAAGCAGCATGCGCATTTAGGAGCGTGCTAACGTTTGTTATTCTTGACTGATGTTGGTATGTATCACGGATGTCCATACTGCTATTAACTTACCATCAAGTGACATGCTCGTCTGCCACCTTACTTTAATAAAAAATAAAAAAAATTAACGCCCGACTTATCAGAATGTTTTGAAATGAATTCTAATAGCTTTGTGATCCTATAAAAAATTGATCTACTGTATTCATAGAATCGTAACAAAGCCATCTGTCACCTTCTTTCTATAAAAAATAACCATAACCTCAAACAAAATAAAATTCAACAGGAACTCAACAATTTTATGTTTGGTTTATGGTTTGGTTTAACTTTATGGTTTTAACAAATCAACAACAACAGCTCAAACCTTGATGGTTTTAATTATAATAGAAAACCCAGGCCATTTATCCCTTTTATATATTTTCACTAATACAAATTAATGTCATTCTATTTTTCCATTGTCTATTCAATATCTCACGTCTGTACATAATATCTGTATAATTAACGTTAGCAAGCAAACTCTGCACATTCTTTTCATTCAAAGGAATGACACTTTAAATAATTTATGTTCATAGTTCACAATCTTGATCTGATACAAGTGTGTATTATCATTAAACCCTGAATAGAGCTCAACTGGACCCTAATGGCGAAATAACGTTTCAAGTGTGTCAGTACCGTATCAAGAGGGATTATGTCCGGCACGTGGTCTGTTCTCACGACCCTAAGGTGATTTGCTGATTGAACTGGTCTTGTCTATTGTGAATCAGCAGTCGTAGGATTCACCAGTGCAGTCTGTACGCTTTGGATTAGTATTTAAATTTGGTTTTATTTTTGTTGAAATGAGAACTGCTCGTTACAAATGAGGTGATGAAAAATTATTTTATGAAAGCAAAGAGTATTTTTTCAGCTTCTTGATTCGCTATTTGAATATCAGTATTATCAGGAGAATTGGATCAACCTCCATAAATAAATAGAACATCGAAGAAAACCCATAAGGAATCGAATCGCTCAGATTCAATTGTTTAAAAGCCCAAAAAAATTAAATCAACTAAGTACTACCAAATTTCTTTAAAAAGACGTAACGAAATTAACTCCATAAAATTTACCCGAAACATTTTGTGGTGAAATTATTTTACTTGGAAGGTTTAAAATCATCAATTATTAGTTGGTTTGTCTGAAAGAGACAGCTTATAATTTTGATACGGTTGATATTAATTTGTAAATGATGATAAATATTTGCAGCATTACTATGAATGTAAATCAAGAGATACATTTTGAATTATTTTTGCTACACCCAAAATGTCTAAATTAAATTACCTATAAGCGCTTCTCACTCCTACGCCAATGTTGATTTAATAATGTTGAAGTGCCTAGGCTGTGGTTTCCAGCACTTGGATTACTGCGTTTCAATCCCCGTCTTCGACTGAATAACGGTCACGTAAGTGGGCCAATACAAATAGCCTCATGGAGTTCCTGGAGAACCAATAAATGTGTGTTTTGTTTTACCTAGCTTTAGCTCTTTCACTAATATTTGTTTTAGTCTACCTATAGCATAAAACATTTTATATTGGAACTAAAGTAAATAAATTAAATTGCTACAGTTAGAGTTAGTAAAAACAATTCTGATGTTGGGACAAAAGGTCGGATTGAAAAAAGTGTAACAAAGAGACTGTGGGAACTTCTAAAGGGAAATCGTATGTAAAGGATAGGAAGGCAATCATATTTGGCATAAAAAGAAATGGTTGGCAATTTGTTGTTTTTAGAGATTTTTTATGATAACGCTTTGGAATTCTTACGTTGCAGATGGTGCGGTGCTTTCACTTCACTAGTGTAAAAAATGAATTCATCGGTAATATGTATCTGTACTAAAATAAATTATGGTTATCTTATAAGTTTAAATAATTTGGAGATTCAATTATTTTAAGTCTGAAAAAAATAATTATCATAAAACGTACGTGAACAAATGTGTTAATGGGCGGTTAATTTTAATTAATTAGATAATTTTATTATACTAACAAATTATTCTGATAGTTATAAAAAACCGAATAATAATATCATAGAACGGGAGAATTAACAGAACCTTTACATTATCGATATTAAAGCGAGTGAATGTCATCATATCATAAACTATTAAAAGTGTGGTTGAAAGACAATATTACTTAAGGTGTTCACATAATCTACAATCTGAAGATAATAGGCGTGCAGACGTTATGGAGTATGCACAAAAAGACGGAAGGCGCTGCGCGTTCAAATTCACTTCCTTCAGTCCGGAGTGTGACGTGAGAGACGTTTGACAGGATCTAAGAGATAAATAACGTTAATTATATAATTATATATAAATAACTTTATATATTTGTTTTGTATAGCTATAACATAGACAGTATAGTTTCAGTCAAACACGGTAGAGAGAACGAATCAAAAGCTTTGGCCCAACTTAGCGGCCAAGAAAATATAATAATAGAAAAATGTGTTTTTTTCATCGACGAAGAGTACTGTTTTTAGGGGCATCACCTGATGGGTTGTGTGATGAAGGTCTGGTTGAAGTAAAGTGCCCTAGCTCTGCTTTTGGAATGGATCCTATAACTGCCATTCATGAAAAGAAATTAAAATGTTTCAAGTTGGACAGTCGATCTCAAATCGTTCTGAACCCAAACCACAATTGGCATTTTCAAATTCAGGGCCAGTTGCACATTGCTAAAAAAACTATGTGTTTGTTTGCAGTGTGGACTGGTTCAGAATTTCTGCTGAAAGACGTGAGAGTCTACAGGGATAACGATTTTTGGAACGAAAAATGTTACTAAAGTTAACTCAGTTTTACAATAGTTGTATCTTACCAGAAGTCATAGATCCAAGAAAGTCTCGATCTATGCCTTTACGGAAAATATTTATTTTAGAGCTATTTAAATTTAATTACGCGCGAATTAAATTTAAGTTTCGGTAAATTCGAGTACAGTGATTGTTTCGTCAGTCCAAAGATGTTATTATACTCTGATACTGGAATAAACATTTTGATCCAGTAAATTATTATGTCAGTGTAGTGTATGCACATTACTACAGATTTTATTTTTATAACAGAGTAATAAACAATTATTTATTTAGTTATTTGTGGATATCAGCTAATAAAGCAGTTGTATCTTGCACTTAGAACGAGTTATTTTATTTTAAACCTATTAATATTACATATATATCATTATTTTATAAAATAGTTTTTATTCAAAGTATCAAAACTTTTTTCCATAGTTACGCTATAGAGACGGGGCATGAACTATCGCCAGTCGCGTAGCGTTGTAATTACCTAAACTTGCTTTAGTCATTTTTGTTAAATGGCTCTTAATGTATTATTAAGTAGTCTTAAAACATCCGAAAATTACAATTGAATATCAAAGACTTAAAATATATTTATATGTTATAATTTCTCGTATACTCTAGCTAGACCAGGGTTTCCCAAACTATGGTACGCGTAACACTTGTGATATCTACGCAAGGCTTCTCAAAGTGGTACGCAAGCATACATGAGCCGTCTTATAACTATATAACTTTTTAGCATACGTTCATTTCTTTTCTCACTATTTGGGATTTTTTTCATGTATAGGCACACTGAAAATATTAGTTAGCCAGTCGGGGCCATCAAGCGAATGGGTTTAGTCTTGTCGCAACTTGCTTGTGGCGCGAAGAGTGCGTTTAGTTATCGTCGTTAACTTATTACGAAACTTGCAGAATGTTTAACACGTATGCAACGTTTTAAACATTCTGCAGTTTCTTTGAATTGTTTTGGTTTATTTATCGTAAAATATAAATAAGCATGGATAAGTGGCTTAAAAGAGCAACGGACGTTTGTCTTCCGAAATCCATTGATATCATCTTCAGAATGCGCGGTGAATCAAGAAGAGAAAATTTCTTCCAAAATACCAAGTCGTAAGAAAATATGAACCTGATTATATTAAAATTGGATTTACGATCACGGATGCAAACAATGAACCTTGGCCTCAATGTGCTGTGAAATTCTTTCAAATCAAAACATAAAGCTCTCCTTATTGAAACGCCATCTTAGTACGAAGCATTCCACTTTAGAAAACAACCCTAAAGATGACTTTGTTCGAAAATTGACCGAGATGATCTTTCATAGATACAAAGAAAATTATGTAATCTTTTACCAACAGACTCAAAAGGCAGTGGATTTTTAGTGAACTTAAGAATAGCAAAATGTGGAAAAACTCATACAATCGGTGAGATGCTGTTGTTACCTGCCGTGAAAGACATGGTGACCAGTATGTTGGGTGAACCTTCATTAAAACAGCCAGATATGATACCACTCTCAAATAATACCGTGTGCCGCGGAATTGAAGGTAAGGCACTAAACGTTAAAGAAATATTAGTAGCTTTCAACAAGTGTTTTTTCGCCATACAACTTGATGAGAGAACTGATATAACAAACTTTGCTCAGCTTATGGTTTACGTGCGGTATGTATTCCAGACAACAATTAAAGAGGATTATTTATTTTGTGAAGCGCTGCCAACATGATCTATTACCGATGAAATATTCAAGAAGCTAAATGACTTCTTAGTAGAAAATGAATTGGACTGGAAAAAGTACGTGGGGTTCTGTTCTGACGGCGCTCGAGCTATGACGGGAAAATACGGAGGTGTTGTCATTAAAGTGAAGTCGGTAGCAGAAAATTGGAATTTGAAACATTGCAGTATCCACAGACAAGCTTTAGCAGTAAAACATATGCCTGAACAATTCAAAATGTAGTTGAGGAGACTGTCAAGGTGATAATTTCTTTTAAATCTCGGGCTCTGAACTCTTGATTATTTACTAACCTGTTTCTGAAATGGGCAGTGATCACGTTCAGTTGTTACTACACACAGAGGTAAGGTGGGCTTTCTCAAGGAAAATGTTAAGCCAGTTGTTTGGGTTACATTCTGAAGTGCAGTTATTTCTAATGGAGACAAATTTTGAATTAAGAGATCGATTGATAGACGAACTGTGGATAACAACACTAGCATACTTAACAGATATTTTCACTCGCCTTAATGACTTGAATTTACAAGGTTACAACAAATCGATTTTCTATCGACGACAAAATAAGGGTGTATTCATTAAAAAACTTCGAATGATGAATAGCAGTGTTTCGAGAGGAAATCTGCAGTCTTTTTCTAATCTGCAAAATTTTGTGACAGAGCACGACATTAAAGTGACCAACGATTTTATCAATAATATAAAACGCCGTTGACAAATGCTAGCTGAATCTTTTGAAGAATACTTTAAGGACTATACTAAATTTTTTTCGATAAGAAACCCATTCATGGTAGATAACATTCCTGAAACTCTAACTTCCAAAAAGAGTCTTTAATAGAACTGTCTTGCCATGGAGGTTTAAAAATGGAATTTACCAAATTAGAGTTGGGTGAATTTTGGTTAAGGGCTAATGATGAATATTCGCCACTGTCCAGAAAAGCATTACTGTTTTTAATACCATTTGCAACCACATATCTGTGCGAAACTGGATTTTTTGTAATGCTGACCATAAAAAATGAATATCGTAATAATCTAAATCTTGACCCAAATCAGCGCTTAAAATAGTAATTATATATGGTTGAAGCCGACATCTCCTCGCGGGTTTCAAGCATGCAGTTCCATCCTTCCACTAATTGTTTCAAATAAGAATATCGTTTTGATTCCTAATAAAACGTTTAATTGATTAGTGGGACGCGGCAAATCCTTAATACACACGAGTGGTATGCGAAAAAAATAGATTAGGAACCACTGCACTAGACAATGCAGTTCATTACTATTTTTATGTTTTATCAGTGACGTAATTTACACCACGTTGAAAGGTCGAGGCTCTTCAGAGTGATATTTTCTAGACCTAATAAAAAAAACACCAAGGTAGACCAACTAATTTATAAATAGCATGGTGACATAATTTACTTATGTTTATGCCTTGTGTACGTATATGGGATAACTATAGAGCTCTAAATCGGCGCAGTGGGGGACGATTCTTACGATTACACCAATTAAATTGATTTATATAATTAAGCAAGAATTGTAGCCCTATTTGTTAGAGCACTCTACAGTTAATTAAATTTAACGCTGTGGACAAAGGGACAGCTAATAGAAGCGACTGCCGTCGAGTTACTGTTACATGTATAAAGGGTTTTATAAAGGATTGTGGAGTGAAACAAACTTATTTGGTGTTGCTTTGATATTCAAAGAAACGACATATAATGTTTAATCTTCAATCCTTTTTTAAAATCTATTATCTTATGTCTACCTACAACTTTACAATTTTGTCTACCTACAGAACAATTCTCTTCACCTGACGCCCACACTGTTTTACCGACACCATAATACGAATAGTTTTACCGACAGCGCGGAGCGCCTCTAAATTCAGATGAAAGAAATATATTTTCTTTACATCTCCCCCCCTAGGAAAGAAAACTTTCGCCATATTCACCCATCTTCTTCTGTTTCTTTTGTTTCTCTATCTTCATATAATTTTATAGGGACTGGAAGAAGTTTTGTAATATGAAAAAGATTTGATTCCGTTTTTTTGTGTCCAGTATCTATCCTATATATTGTGTTAGATATTTTTTCAATAATCTCATATGGTCCAATTCTCAGTTCATCCAATTTCCTCCTGTTTAACTTGTTTCCATTTTCCACGTACACCATGTCTCCTACATTAAATTCCCAATATTTTAGTTTTTTGTCGTATAGTGTTTTGTTGTAATTGTGTGATTTTATTGTATTCTCAAGTGCTGTTCTTCTGTCTCTGATCCAGTCACTACGTGATTTTTCTTGTTTTAATTCTTTCGGTAAAATCGTAACATCCGTACCATATAAAAGATAACTTGGTGAAAAGCCAGTAACTGTGTGGTTAATTTCATTGTATTTATTTACGCATTCTTGAGCTATTGTTGTCCAAGCTTTCTTTTTCACTCTTTCATTTATTTTGCATCTTATTTTGTTTACTAGTGTTTGATTTAGTCTTTCATTTAGGCCATTCGAGAGTGGTGCATTTACTGCTGTAAATACAATTGGAATCTGCTTGTCATTTAAGAATTTCTTGAACTCTTTAGAATTAATTCCCGGGTATTGGTCTGTTAGAAGCATACCAATATCCTCCGATTCTGTTATATTCTTGACTAGTTTTTCAAAATCATTTGCACTCTGAGTTTTTGATGTTAGAATAAATGCGTATCTAGTAAAATGATCTACCAACAGATGTAGATATTTTTTTGTTGATCTTGTACCTCCAAAACCTCCAATTGTGTCAATTGAAATTATTTCGAAAGGCTTTGTGGCCGGGCCTAGATGAGACATAAACCCATATTTGTCGTGTCCTCTTGTTTTATTTTTTATACAAATTTCACAGCTTCTACAAACTTTTTTAATATTTTTTGTCAAATTTTTGGCTGTGTAGAGCGGACTAATCGTTTTCTGCATTTGTCCAATTCCAATATGGCACAGGTTTTCATGTATTTTTCTTAAAAGCTTGATGCTAAATTCTTCTGTTAGTATTATTTTTTCTTTTCTTCTGACCTTTTTTAAGTATAATTTATTTTTTTCAATTAATTTGCTTTTTTTATTTTGTATTTCTTTATTCTTATCCTGATCTGTTAGAATATCTTCCAGTTTTACAAAGTTCACAACTTTTAATTGTTCATCCTTATTTTCATCCGATTCCAATACTGGATTCCTGCTCAGGCAGTCTGCTTCCAGATTTTGTTTTCCTGGAGCATATTTTATTTTAAATTCATATTGCGATAAATAATATGTCAGATCACCCAGTTCTTCATCAGTTCTAGATTTCAAATTCATGTTTTCTAGTGGTTTGTGGTCTGAATAAACTGTAAATGGTTTACCTATCAACCAGTATTGCCAGTATCTCACCGCTTCTTTGATAGCTAAACATTCTAAATATATTGCTTTTTTTTTCTTTTGGGCTAAATTTAGTTTTTTTGAAAAGTAAGCCACTGGTTTTTCTTTTCCATCAGGCTGTGTCTGTTTCAAAATGGCTCCAACGCCTTCTAAAGAAGCATCTGTGTAAATATTAATTGGTAAATCTTGATCAAAAATTTCCAGTATTGGTTGAGAGCATAGGAGGCTTTTTATTGTCTCAAATGCTTTTTGGCATTCATCTGACCAAACCATTTTTTGATTTTTCCTGAGTAAATTATGCAATGGATCCAGTATTATTGCACTCTTTGGTATGTACTCATGGTAAAAATTAATTTTCCCTAGAAATTGTCTTACATTCTTCTGCGTTTTTGGAACAGGAAAATTCCTTATTGAAATCAGGTTATCTTTCACTGGTTTAAAAGAATTATTTTGTATTATATGACCCAGGTATTTTACTGAGTCTGATGCAAATGTACACTTTGTAAATTTTAATCTGAAACCTTCTGTTGTGATTGCTTCCAGCAATAATGCCAGATGTTTTATGTGTTCAGCAAAAGTTTTAGAAAATATTAAAATATCGTCTATATAATTAACGGTAAAGTGGGTAAGTTTATATTTTCTCAAAATATTACTTAATATCCTCTGGAAAATTGCCGGTGAGGTCTTTAGTCCAAATAGTAGGCAGGTCCATTGAAAATGTCCTTCCTGTGTTACAAATCCCGTCTTTTTCCTATCTTCAATTCGTAATGGAATAGACCAAAAAGCAGAGTTTATGTCCAGAGTTGTAAAAAAATTGCAATTCCTGGTCTTTATCATCAGGTCTTCAGTTAACGGAAATGGTTGGGCTTGAGGTACTACAATTTTATTCAAGTCCCTGAAGTCTATACATAATCTTGATTTTTTATTTTCTTCTTTTTTAAATGCTAAAGTAACAGGTGCACCAAATGGACTGTAGGATTCTTCTATCAGTTTATTATCTAGTAATTTTGCTATTTGTTCCTCTATTTCTTTTTTATCTTCTACAGTACATTTGTAAGGCCTTTTGCTGCAATATTTGTCTATTAATAAATCGATTCTTGCTTCATATCCATTAACAGTTCCGACATCGTATTTATTTTTTGCAAAAACTGATCTGTATTTGTTAATCAGTTTATTTATTTCTGATTTTTCATACTCATTTAAATGATTTATTTTTATTTCAAAATCTTCTTCTTTCACATGTTCATTAAAATTTATTTCATATTCTTTTGTAGTGTTATTTATTTTCTCTTTACTTTTTAATTCCGTATTTGTTCTGTTATTTGTAGAAATTTCTTCCACCTTTTTTGTATTTTCAATATTCTGAGACTGTTTCTGAGTTATTTTCAAGTCTTCATTTTGGATTAGTTTGAATGTTTTTATCAAATCTAATCCTATCAAAAAATCATATTTGAAATTTTGTTCATTAATAATGTACACATCAACACTTTTTTCAATTTCAAATATTTTTACTTTTAAATTAGTCAAACCACTTGTTTTTTTAACACCATTAATTAATCGTTAATAAATCTGTTTCATTCAAATTGTTTCCTTCTCCTTTTAGTTTTAATAATTTAGAATTTATCAGAGAAACGTTTGAACCTGAATCATAAATTCCATTTACTTCTACTGTATCATTTAATAGTAGCTTGACATTTATTAATGGTGTCACTATTCGTTTTTTTGATTAGTTTCATTTAACTCAGCTTCTATCACGGTGTTATTTACATGTTTAATGATATTTTTCTTTTCCTTATCATTCTCTCTTGTTCTAAACCAGCATGTAGCTTCCGAGTGATAACGAGTTCCTTTATTTAATTTTTCACATATTTTACATGGGGTTTGTTTTTCATTTTTACTATAATTTTTTGAATTTCCATATATTCTCGTAGGTAAAAAACTTTTTCTATTTACCATGTGTTCATATTTGCTCACCTCATTAAACAAATCCACTGTGTCTGTTAATGCTTCTCTATTAATCTTATTGAGTATGTATTCTGGTAACCCAACTGCAATAAGATCCACCAAAGTACCTGTATCAATCGATTTTCTCATTTCCAGTATAAGTTTTTCTTTCCTTATAGCGTAATTCAACAATGAACCTTCTCTATATTTAAATAATAGAGCATAAGTGACTGGGTTCCATCCCTTGTTTGTAAATGATTCACAGAATTTGGTTTTCCACATTGACCACTCTGAGTTCATTGTCAATTTTATAATCATGGAACTGTACCAATCTGCGCAACTTTTATCCATAAACAATCTGAGTATTTCAATTTTATTTTCATCCTTCGTTACATCAAAGCGTATGCATTCTTTTTCAAAAATATCAATCCACTGGTTTGCATTCGTATTCTTGGTTGTAAATTTCTCAAGCACAAACCTCTCTGCGATGTATTTTAAATTCTGTGGTCTATTTTCCTGTATATTTTCCATGAATTTCTCAAAAAGTTTTCCCAATGTACCTGTTTCTTGTTGTTGTGCTGCAGCAACTTGTTCTGGATTCAATTCTTCTAGAAATTGACCCCCAAACTGTAAATTATCATCCTCATCTATGTAAGTTTTTTTTAGTTCATCTGTTATTGTTATCCATACCTTTCTTTTCTGGTATCTTTTCACTATACTGTTTATTACTTTGCTGTAAGCATTTGTTTTTATTATTTCTTTATGAAGACTCACTGATTGTAGGGCTTCTGGTATTGCATACACTTTATTATCACTTGTGGTTATTGAGGTTATACTATAAATGTTTGTTTTTGGATCACTTGCAGGCAATAATGCAAATTCGAAACGAAGTTTCTCCATTTTCAATTGACTTTTGTAACCAAATATGTCGTTTTATAAAGGGTTTTATAAAGGATTGTGGAGTGAAACAAACTTATTTGGTGTTGCTTTGATATTCAAAAAAACGACATATAATGTTTAATCTTCAATCCTTTTTTAAAATCTATTATCTTATGTCTACCTACAACTTTACAATTTTGTCTACCTACAGAACAATTCTCTTCACCTGACGCCCACACTGTTTTACCGACACCATAATACGAATAGTGTTACCGACAGCGCGGAGCGCCTCTAAATTCAGATGAAAGAAATATATTTTCTTTATAAAATCTTAACTACATAAGTATATGTAAACGTCAAATTATTAAGTATTTGACGTTGAAGGAAATTTTCTGCAGTGACTGCAGAGGTACCAAACTAATCATGGGGTACCAAAGGATTAATTTACAAAGAACTGCGGACTATACGCATTATCTATACTCAAATATAATACACAATTTCATATTTGATTGAATGCTATAACTACGTATAATACGGATAATTCGTATAATTACGGAGATTAGTATTACGGAAGATGAATACACAAAATTGTAATAACTTAATGAGAACAAAAACTTGTTCGTTTAATTACAAATTCATCATGGAAATGAATCTAAATAACCACCATTGCAACATTAGTCTTAACACAATCCACCCACTGGCCTTTATAGTTGAATCGACAACACCTACACGATATGTGATAAAATCACATATAAACATGATCATTGCACCTCGTACTTTCCTTGCACTTGACCGCCCCAACAATTATACCATAAACTTTCGCTGGCGCGAGGTATGCAATTGTCTGACCTTCATCCACGGCCGGTGCCCGAGTGCTCCACAGCCTCAGGCATCGGCTTTCACGGCCGAACAGTCGATCGATCCGTGGACTTGTCATTTCCCACTTGAAATACTGGGAATAAAATTCACCACGATTTTCGTGATGATACCGAATATGGTTTCGAATTTCGATGATGTATTGCCTTTTACTACCGCAGTAATAACGCCTTTCCATATTGATTTTTGTGGTGATAATGCACTGCAACACTCTCTTTCATATATTGATATGAAAATGTCTGATCTCAATCCTTGCATTGACATGGGCATTATGAGAGATCTTGAAATTATAATACATCTAACCATTATTGAAGACCTGAATTGCAAAATGATTTATGTCATTTGTTTGGATTGCAATATTACGTTGATACGTTAACCATAAATCTTCCGATATAGAGCCCAGGTGAATCGGTCACTACTTTACCGAACCCATACCACTTTCATTTGGGCACAATGGGCGCGGACCAAAATCACGACTGTTATTCTTATTTGTAATACACGCTTTCACTGCGACCACTCGATTGATGGCTACAATATACCAAACATATTCAGAAATTCATCAGCCAAAGAATTAAGGTTCAAAATTGCGGGATTTTTATGCCAAGTCCCGGAATGGAGTTCGGAATCATCAATTTTTCTTCTAAGAATAGCGAAAGCATTGTTTGTTTCATGCATAACGAAGCTCTTATAAGATTGAAAGCTAGAAATGTCTTGCTGCGAGCTATTTTTCGTCGTGTACAATCAGAATTGTTTAGCAGTTGTTAAATATGATCTGTTACGCAACTTGCGACTGCAAACACCGTGTTACATAAATATTAGCAACTGTCTCGTCAGACAATTCTAGTTTCACTTCTTGTTCTCTGATTTATCCTTTGACATTGGAATTATCTAACGGTTTTGTAACTACATTATTAATTCCAATAGCTTACAAATGACTTGGGTATTTGCGATTTTAAGCTGTTCATTTAGTTATCGCTGGGCAAAGGTCACTGCTTAAAACTATTACGCTGTACTTAGATCAATGCTGTAGGTACATCTATTTGGTTTCCAATTTCGAGAAACAATTTGCAAAGCGACTCAATTTGAATTACAAGTATGCTAACCAGCAATCTATTACATTTTACTATTATTCAATATGTGTTTCTGGATTTCTTTTATGCAATGTTTTCAACATTTTATTTTCATTTACCTGTCGCTGCGCGAGACTTTTATTGTAGTAATCAGCAACTGCAACTTCAAACAAAAGAAAAATATCTTTGTTTGATCCAAACCCGTGTAGGTACTAATCAATTCTATTTGACTGAACTTCAATTAAATGAATGTGTTTTCTAATTCTACAGCACCACAATTAGACACTATATCTATATCACTACGAACTTGGGTTTTTATGTTTTTGGTGAGAAATGTATAAAGAGATCTATAGATAGAGAGAAATTTTCTTTAATTAGTGTAAGATCTGTTTCTGTAATTTCTCCTTAAATAAATAAATTCTCATACAGTTTTCAGCTGTTTTATATATTATATAGCTTTTATATCTCTCCTTTTTATTTCTGTCTACTTTCCTCAAAGATACCACCTTTCAGCTCAGCCCACACACACCCATGCTCATAATGCTCTAAGTTAACGCATTGTTAATGCACTTTACTACGGAATATCTCAAGCTTACCCGCGTACAATATTTATATACGAATATAACTTGTGTTAGTATCAAAAGTATGCCAGCAGGTTCGTGCGACCGTCTGCCCCACTTCGGGGAGGTGGATGCATATAAATAAGTATTACCATACTTATAGCGTTTGCTTATCGCTGCTTTGCATTTCGTTCGAAGAACGCTTTTTGCAAGTGCCCTTCTTACAGTATGTATTCAGTAAAAGGCTGTTCTCATCGGCATTGATGTACCGCTCGGTTCATATTTGCGTTTAATATAATCATCCTACCACTATATCGATCCTTATATCGAAATATTATAACAACACTTGTTACGATTCTAAAGTTCAAAGCAATTCTGTCATTGTTAGTACAAATTTACGAATAATTCGTATAGACTTGTATATTCGTGTACTTTCTACGACTTGAAATTTGCACTTGCAACGAGGAAGTTTCATGTAATAATGAAAGCACTAGTATTTGAAATTATCTACTGTTGTAACCTTACAAAAATATTCTGTATTTTACAATTCACAGACGTAATTATCATACAGTGCCGTATTAATAGGGCTATAAAAATTACAGTACTTGTTGTAGAAGGATCTTTAGTGTCCCATATTTTGCCCGTCGTTAATTAACAACATTTAACAGCAATGCCAATTACATGCCAACGTTCATAAGACTTCCCACATTTATCTTCCGCACAATTACACCAACAAATACAGAAGAGTTATCTCAATACCAATTACGGAGACAAAATCCGTATAAAGTGCTTACAATGTAGAAATGAGAAAAAACAGGGACTTATACAATGAACTGGTTGGCATTAAGGTTGAAATCAGGGTTCTGATGAGACAAGGACATTCGAAGATTGACAGTGGAATACAGTGGACGATTCAGCTTATCTAGGAGAAGGGTTGTCAAGGAAAAAAATATTGACACTAATGGTCCTTTGGACCTTCACGTTGCAAACACCGGCTGCACAAGATTGTAAAATTGCATCGGCATTCGTAAACGTTGAAGATTTTTTTGATACTTTATTAGAACATAAGAAATAAAAGTTACAAAAAAATTGTTAAGCAACTATACATAAAAAGTAGTAGTCGATGGTATATTTATACGATGGTATAGATTTTTATCTTTATTTTTAAGAGGGTTTGAACAGAAAGATCATGTCTCCCTCATTTTTTCTAATCCAAACACATATCTATAATCTATGTATTATAACTTTCTGTTCACACCTAATTGTACCGATTGATATAACCACTTGGCTTTACCCGACACTGCAAGAGAAATTGTTTTCTATTCAATTTCATTCTGAACACATTCCATCAGGATATCCGCATCTTCTATCATGCCGTATAGTACCATATAGTCGTAAAATCATCCGATGACATTATTATAAGACAGTAATGGAACATGCAGCAAGGTACCTCCTTCGATTCTTCGATTACATCTATTTCTGTAGACATGTCTTTAAACTCACAATTTCTTCCTCTTTTCAAAACCCGCCCGGTCTGTTCTTTGCAAATAATATATTATTATGTTAGTAAGGAAAATTATTTGTGATAAATATGATATATGGTAGCTTATATCCAGTGCCGGGCTGCGGTAGCCTAGATGTATACCATATGCATTCTAGCCTCAAATTCACGAGGTAACTATTGTGTTTCTACTTATATACGAGTATTTATATTCTTACTTATATTCGTCGGAAATGCACTGATTCCTTCTTAAGTACAGATTTTTTATTTATTATCACAAACTTGGTGGCGAAGTTTACTCTCGTTTTCAACTCAAAATAAAAATCTGGGGCATGTATAATAACCATTAATCCGCACTGGGCCTGGATGATAGATTACGATCCAAAAACCCTCGTAATTGGAAGGAGAGGTCTGTGTTCTGCAGTGAAATGTTATGAGTTGATATCGAATTGAAAGAACATTTTATAAATTAACACCACTTCAGTGGCGTTGTGATGAAGTGATAATTTTGAATCGAAGTAAATCTTTATATCTCCCTGCATCCGTTTTGAGCGGATGGTCGACGTTGATAGATGGACAGTGCAGGTGGAAAGGTACTAATTGGCACTCTGATGCAAACCGCCCACGAACCTTACTGATCACACTGGCTTAATTAGTACTCGGGGCCATCAGATCTTCAACAGGTACCGTTAGACGCTATCGAGATGCTACGTGTGGTCTAGAACTTAAAACAGTTGCAATGTTTGTAAAATGCACGGTCTATCCGTCTGTGAGCTTACACAAATAAGTACCGTTGGACAAATGTTGACGGAGCTAATCCGTAATCCGTTTAGTAAACTAAATGGTTGTAATTTCGATTTAATTTTATTCGGATGGTTCCATTTATTAGTTCCTGAGGAGACAATATAATATGGTATTTTCGAATCCTACTGTACTTTAACATATTCTAATACTGAGGAAATACAATACACATTTTGAAAATATAAATACTATTTTTTTTTTATGGACGATGGAGGCAGACGAGCATACAGTCCACCTGATGGCAAGTGGGTACTGCCGCCTATAGACATCCGCGATACATGCTAACATTAGTCAATGCAACGCCCTAAGCCGAGGCCCGTTCCTTTCGCCGGTTTACTGGCGGGGGAGCCCTTAGGCTCGTTGTAACACACATTTTGTTCCTGGCTGAGCGCCTTCTGCGCTCGCCCTAAATTAAACACGACCGGTGACTCTTGAACGGCCACTAGGGCCTCAATAATTTAGCCATTCCGAAAAAAAAAAGCCAACATTAGGCCAAAATGACAAACGTAGGCACGCCCCAGGATGCGCTGCCTACCTTTGGATATAGGAATGGATTTGGTGAAAGGGTTGGGAACATGGGGAGTGGGTAGAATGGGAATGGGCTCTGGCACATCTCACTCACTACCGAAACACACACGTATAACTAAAAAAAATTGAAAATATTGCTTAATGGACTTCGACAAAATTAAATTTACCAATTAATTTATTAAATTACTTTTTTGTTTATGGAATTTATTAAAACAATAATTGTATATGTATATGAAAAAAGTCTATCGATTTCGTAATTTTTTGTAGGTTTTAAAATAAAAAGTTTAGACAGAGTTATAATTTCATGAACCCTATCTAATAATAATATATTATCATTTGTACGTCGGCCCGACCGCCAGAAATCCTTTAAGTGTTTGAATTAAGTGACCGAAATATTTAATGCGGCGTGATTCGATCAGTCAATCAGTTGACAGGATTGAATAACTACTGATTGTCTTATTGTCACATGGAATCGACAATTTCTAGAAAAAAAATAACGTATAGTAAACCGCAAATCCAGTCTAAACGAATAATTCAGAAGTATTTGAAAACGATTTAATTTATTAACTGAAGTACGTACCTAAAATACCTAATATATACGTAATAATATCAATACCTAATATATACGTATTGGCTTCGAATTATTATGGGGATATAAAAACGTCGTAATTCTGAAACTACAAGAACTGAACTATAAGACCCAAATTATTTTTGTACGAACTTTCATTAATTTGTTTCAATTTGTTAAGAAATTAGTTTGTTAGAATTAGAAATTTCTGTCAGTGGAATTTATCTGAAATCTACAACAGGTAAATTTCTTTGAGAATACCAAACAGTAATAGTCAAATTATGTCCCAAATATTTCAGTCACTGTTTCAATCTCAGCGAAACTGCCTTCCAAACTATTTCGCAATATGAAACAAATGATAATTGTGAATATTTGTAAAGCAATTACCGTATAAAGGCACATTTTGCAACAATTGATATTGCATTTCCTACGAATTATTTCCCTACTAATAATAAAGGTTAGAGTTGGAGTCATTAAATTAATCGTGACCTAAATGCACCTAGAGAACGAAGTGTAAGGAAATATTTCTTAAGATTAAGACCTTTGTTTTGAGAAGTTAAGCTGAGCTTATGTTGAAATCATGCGGTATTCTTTATTAGCATCATAAACATAAGCGATTTACTCATGAAAGTAAAACCTTTTTATGGGCAATGTTTATAAAACGGCTGCTCTTATATTTTTATATATAATATTTTTTTTTATGTACGAAGGCGGCAGACGAGCCACCACCTGATGGTAAGTGGATACTGTCGCCCATAGACATCCGCGATACATGCCAACATTAGTCCAAAATGACAAACGTTGACACGCCTCCGGATGCGCTGCCTACCTTTGGAGATATAAGAATGAATTTGGAGAAAGGGTTGGGAATTTGGGGAGGGATAGGATGGGAATGGGCTCCGGCACATCTCACTCACTCCCGAAATACGTACGTACATTAGGGAAATAAGATAAAGAGGGAAACGCAGTACATTTCAAGGTAGTCTTCTGTGAGAAAGGGATAACGTGGCCAGTCGAGCGCGCCCAACGGCTGTTGGATTGCAGCGTGTATTCTCCCCTAACTAAGAAGTCTTTAAGACTAAGAATATAGATTTGGAAGTCCGCAAATTGAATGTAAGATTTGGTATCTCATAAATGTAACACAAAAATTACTGATATGATTGATTTATATACATTTTAAATTAGTTAACACAATATTCGTTTGAATTCGAATTTACAATACGATAGAGAACAAATATCAATGGATAAAAACAAACAATTTCTTAACTCAGCAATTTATATTAGTATATCGACAATTTTGCATAATTAACTGTAAGTATAATAAAAATTAGAATAAAATAGAAAATATTTTTTTTTAATTAAAAGAATCTAATAAATTAGAAAAAACACATTATGAAACAGTTTGGAATGGTTAGATCTACAAAAAACAAATTCGAAAAGATAGACGCTTAAATTAAGGAATACAATTCGATAGATTTAATTTTTATCCTGTAATGTTGAAGAACGCAGTATCTATCAAGTACAGCACCTACAACGTTTATATTAAGTAAAAAAAATAACCGCTAGTATATTTTCCCTTATTTTATTTTTAACTGCGCAATTTCCTAGCTGTCAGGAAAATTGTATAGCAGATAACGCGGCGCGTAAGCGAAGGAGAATATTAATACATCCGCTGCTATTGCAAAAAGTTGAGGCGGTAAGGGCGTGTTTCTTGTTGCTTACATCCGCCCGACGCGCTAGATCGGACGATCGTTTTCTACAAAATAAAACATAAATAAGCATAATATCGCCCCGTTGAGTGTTCAGAGGTCAAGCGTGCACTGGTTTGCATTGTCTTCCAATATAAACGGCGAATAATGCCCCCTCGTAGCGGCCTTTAACATCGACGACGGACAAAGCTACCCATAAACGGAGCGGTACATACTAAAATTGACACTAGCAGGGAGGATAAAAAGGTGAACGAGAGGCACCAAAGTGTTGCTCGTTCTGAGCATTGTGTGCAACTTAGTAAACTAAAGAATATTATATTACAAGCAACTCTGTCTCGCGGGACAGGTGTAAAAAAGAATTTTAAGGCTGTGAAAATTTAACCGCAATCTTGCAAAGTAATGTTAAGTTTAAACTAGAGTTTCTTCGTAAAGATATTAAATATGGCAGAACTAAATGTTGAAACTCGACCTACAAAAGACGGATACAAAAACTTACCAGTCTAAAGGTATCTGAATGTTGACTGTAGTTCCATGGCAATTAAATTGGTAATATTCGTATAGCACAATTTTATAGTTATTTTTTCATATATCAATGTTCTAAAATCAATTGTTGCCAAGGGTCATACAGATAATCGACAAACGATAGAAATATAAACTAAAAATTATTAAACTACAATTTATAAAAATTAAATAATATGGCAATAAAACAAATATTAAATTTTGAAACAATACAAATACGAGTAAAGTGATGTTAAATAATAATGAAATATCGATAAATATATGTATATTTGGATCATTCGGTTTGATGATTAAACGGCATATGGTTAGTGATTATGATAATAATAATAAAGTTATGAGGTTTTATTGTAAATCCATATCGACAATGGAAAAATTCTTTTATTGCAACTGGTAATGTCATAATCATATAAATCTCATTTCAGATGTCTAATCAAGATAGCTTTTCTAAAAACGTCTAATCCTCCAATTATTGTGTCCGTCTCTACAGCCTTTAAGTCTTAAAATGCGTGATTTTCACGCACCATTCCCTCGCAAGTATCGAGAGCATCTTTTTAAAGCAACGGTCAAGTACTATGTAACGAGCGGTCTTGCCCCAGCATTAACTGAGGCACTAATTGGCGAGGACTCTACCGTTACTCCGAACATTTCGCTATATTCGTGCTGTATTGCACCGTGACCGACATCTGGCCGCCATTTAATTTTTAAACTCATTATCTTTGTTGCCAACTTCCAAACAGGCTGGCCAGTCTTCTGACATAATTTTACGGCAAAAACTTGTTGTCAAATGTATAGAAAATATTTTTCTCTTTATTCTTTTTTAATAATGAAAATTATTAAATCAATCAGCCATTTCATCCAACTGCTTGATATAACCGTAAATAAAAAAACTTTACTGTGGACATTATGGATTATGGTCCATTTTTCTGACAGTCATTAAACTTGAGGTTAAGACAATATTTAATGAAAAAGCATTCCAATTCAAAGCCTTTGAATAACTCAAAGAATTACGAGTCAGCTACCGACTTTGCAAAGCTTTATGCACTCTTCCACAAACCGAAGCTCAAAATAGTGGCATTATTATCTTTATAAGCTTCTAAAGGCCTTAAAATTTAATGCCCGCGAATTTCTCTGCACTTAACAACGTTTCCTAGTAAATTGTATTAAAGCATAGCCCACGTAAATGTGCCATCTCACTTGTCTTTGTTTATATGCCCTCCAGTCACTGTCATGAGATCTGCGCTTGCCCTTAATAAGGGCTTAAAGCCAGCTGAGGGAAGCGACGAGCAATTTATGGAGGTAAGAAGATTTCGCCTGAACGTAATCTGTTGCGTCCCGGCCGCCGGCGCAGACCGTACTACTGAAGCAATATAATGAGGGACAGTAGTTTATCTCCGTATAAATGTTCACGCACACAGAGAAGCACGGTTTATGCGTCATTCGATGGTGAGTTTCAAGAAATTGCAAGTTCTACAGTATAACAATTGTATGACATATTATCACGAACCATACGTTTCACCACTTAACGAAACAGCGCTAATCACTAATATTTTTTTAAAAAGAGCGCTGAGATTGCATGCTGATTTATTATTCATACTGCAGTAGCGAGCATAAATTGCAACGATTTGCGATACCTAACAGCGCTTGGGTTTTAGCACATCGTTATAGAATCAGACTAAAGTATAGGTTGTTGTACTGCCTTTAACGCAGTAACAGACTTACGACTGTTATTACACCGTTTGAGGAAATCATTATCAAACGTTACCGACTGCTTCATAGTGCTATTTGGATATTTACAGTGGATTCTGATTTCAGCAAATGTGTTTAAAGACAATGTGGAATTGTTCCAAGTACAGACAAATCAGTGGATTGCAGTCTTTATAAGGCATGCCTACCCATTTCTTACTCTTGTTATAACTTCTTACGAGCTTTTATTCAACTTCACGTATTTGTTAGTTTGTTAAGGTGAAATATGGCAAGTCGATTTTAACCCACTTCCACTTGTGGTACTCCCTCAAAATTTTACACATGTATATAAAGCCGATGACATTACAATAATCCGATGACCTTAACCTGATGCTGCAACCAGCAAAGCCAGCACACTGTGGAACTCCTCAATGGCGAACGGTAGACATGTCGTGTATGGGCTCGTTTTTATGGACTCTTAGAGAAGTTTCTACGACTTGGAACAGTAAAAAGGAGTAAATAAATTAAACTTAAAAACCTTTTAAACACAAGCTTTGAAAACACATAAAAACATTGACAAATAATAGTAATGACGTCTTCTATGTTTATTATCTTCATTTTAGTGCATTTTAATAAGTGCTTGCGCTGAAAGGGTATTTTTCGTTTAATTTACGTTTAGGTACTATGATGAATGCTTAGGTGTTCTATGATAAGACGGACCATTTGCTTTTTGTTCTATTCAGAACAACGATCGAATATATATCTAAGAACAGAAGAAACAAAGATGTTTGTTTCGTGTAAGCACTTGGCACTTTGCTGGTGTATACAGGAAAGGTGCGGGGTGGGTAGTAGTCATCAAGCATCGTCTCCAAGTTTCTATTTTTAAAGACTATATAGAACAAGTCTTTATAAATGTCGTTCATGCATTGTTTACAATATATGACATATGAACATAAGGATGATTGTGAGCTTTGCGAGTTAAAAACTTATCAAATTGACATATAGTCTAAAATAACCAACAGACAGCGTGTTTATTTCTATTCTTAGACATTGCCCGTTTGCCTTCATAATCATTGACTCTAAAAACCCAGATCATAGATACTCTCTAAAGCTTACGAGTAGTTGACAAGGAAAAATTATGACTAGATTTAACGTCTATGGGAACAAGGGCACCAAAATCATTAGTATAACTAGTCTGCTATAGTTTTCTCACTTCACGAAGACGTATTGCTGAACCTTATGAGTACGACACTAAAGTTCATCTTCAACACGCCTTCGTACCAATACCAACACCTATAACTAGATTTATGAGCCGTCAACAGTTTCATCCTCGACAATCCCCTCAGTATCATCCATCACGTCGTCTTATTAACCCGTTGAGCTGAAAGCGACAAGGCTCCAGTAGGCTTTGATTTACGCATCACTTTCCTCACCGATACCGTTAAACCTTTTAAACTGGTCGATAAGACGGCAGAGGAAAGTCGGCAAAGCAAGACGGATGGTAAGTTGCTTAATTTTACGAGTATGTTAATGACAAAACTGGCGTGTGAAATGGACCGTGCCGTCTCTATTGATGCGAGATCGGTTTATGGGATTGAACAATATGGAAATTGGTCGTCGTTTACGTTTTAATCAATATGGTGATTATGATATTTGATCTGCATGAGGTTTTTGGTTGATTTGGGTAAGAATTTAACGATACATTTTTAAGAAGCTACATTGCTTACGGTGTAATTTGTATATTTCCTACATTATAATTTATTAAAATAGATGATTTAAACAGTTAGAATACGAATGCATTTAAAAGCAATATCATCATTAGGTTGTAAATATTTACATCAAAATGAATTACCATTATTTCAACGTCCATTATATAAAAATGTATAATATATTAAAAAATGTATATAATGTATTTAATACCGTATATAAAAATGTAAATGTATAAAATGTATAACTGTCATGCAGTCACCAATAATAATCAACTTCATTAGTTAAAACAGTCATAAATTTAATGTGCTATAATTTGTGTATAGACATCAATTGGCACTTTATCGACATTATTGAAACTTTAGTGAGAATAAAAAGTATACGAGTATTTGTTGCTTCATTTTAAAAATTTGATGTTAAACCATGTTTCTATTTCAATAGAATCTTGAAACAGCGAAATGTTATGTTAGAAAATCTTAACAGAACTCAATATATCCATGCCGACTGTTTCAATACCCAACGGCAGTCACGTTTCGTAGGCTAAATAAAGTATAGGTAGATACTCTGAAATCTAATTTGGCATTACTTATAGTACTTGAATGGCTACACGTGCTGTATCAGTATGAGTGAAAATTAATTGTTTTAAATCAGACACGTGCTATTGTTTCTTTTGAATATAATTGTTATAACGTTTTAATTGACAGTAATACTCCCATTGTTTTATTTATCACATGTTTGTGATTAAATCTGCACCAACATGGGTCTGTTTAACCACATTAATTTCTCACACTCACATCCTAATCATATTTTTTTTTATTTTCACATTAGCAAGAACAAATACAGAAAAGTAGGTTCATCACATCAATTTTTTCATTTTTTATTATCAGAGTTAATCTTATTATTTTTGAATTCTTATTATTACAAAATCAATAAGGAAAATATACAATGTATCACCGAAATAATGCAAAATCTGAAACACATCAACTAATTTAAAATAATAGGTTGCCGTAAAAGTTCGCGGCCTTTTTGAACGTATGACTTCAGCGTGCTACATTTCTGGCAGCACTGATCATTGTTTGACAGCTGATTTTTTTGTAATGGCGACAAATTGAAATTACATGATAAAAGTTTTATCTTTTCATGTTTTTAAGAATTATTATAATATGGAAGTTAATAAGAAGAAAATTAGATATGTATTACAATTTTTTTTCGACAAGGGTATAAATACTTCTAGTGCTCGAAAAGAGATTTGTGGTGTTTTCGGAGAAGATGATTTATCTAAAAACTGCAAATAAGTGGTTCAGTCGATTCAGGTCTGGTAATTTTGATGTGAATGATGTTCCTCGCTGTGGTCGGCCAAGATGAATGTTGATGTTATTATTGAAAAAAATGAAGCAGATCGACACATAAGCAGTCATCAAATTGCGGAAGAGCTTAACATTCACCACTCAACAGTTTTGGATCACCTTATAAACTGAATTTTGTAAAAAAAAGCTAGATGTTTTGGTGCCGCATGATTTAAATGATGATTTGAAAACGATCTTGGTCAAAGCGAGGTGAGCCATCACAAGTAGTCCAAAAGCCAGACCTCACTCTAAACAAAGTCATGTTATGTGTAAAGTGAGACTGGAAAGGTATTGTGTATTGTGAGCTTTTGCCACATAGCCAAACGATTAATTCTGATGTCTACCGTCAACAATTAGTAAAATTGGAACAAGCACTTAATGAGAATTAATTAATAGAAAAGGTGTAGTTTTCCATCCCGACAATACTCCACCGCATACATCTTTGATGACCAAACGAAAGTTAATGGACGTTGGCTGGGAAGTTTTAATGTATCCTTCATACAGTCCAGACATAGCACCTTGGGATTATTATTTATTCCCTTCTTTACAAAATACCTGTAATTCAGTTAAATCAGTTTTAAAATAAATCCAGTATAGCGATGGAATAATGGCTCTGCCAGAAAAAATGGAGAAAGATAGTGGAATTAAATGGTCAATATTCCGTTCAACAAATATTTATGTAATACAAAAAAAGTTTTATTAAATTAATGGATTTGCCTTTCCTTAACAAATTAAATTACAAATCATTGGCAAAGTATCACGTAAAATATCGCTAAAAATGTATTCTGAAGTCTTTACCATTAAAGATAAATTAGCTTAAAAAACTAATCACGTTATTATCTACTAAAGTCAGCTGTAACTGCATTAAATTTGTGACAAGGATAGTTTCCATTACACATAAGTAGCTCAGTATCACCTTTCTCATTCACCTTTGCTCTAATAAAAGTTAGTTACCACAGAACCTGTGACAAAGTAAGTATAAACAGTAGTTTGAACGATTAAGTAAAAGTCCCTTTGCAGCTGTTTATCAAATTAACCAACAGGCGGCTAAGTGACTCCAACCGCAAAAAAAACCAACATTGAAATTGACTTATTTTTTCAGTTTAGAGCACTGCATATACCTTCTTCTTTTCAGCCCTTGGACGTCCACTGCTGGACATAGGTCTCCCCCAAAATATATAGCGTATACCTAAGCGTTAGTTATTTGTTTGAAACAGCAAAAAAGCATTCTTTGAATGTTTGAGTCCACTGTCTTCAGAAAATTGGTTAAAAGGGTATACTTACATTCCCGAGGAAGCCACTGCAGGGTTGTATTGGCGGTGGTAGTGGCGGCAGGTCAGGCGAGCGACGCGCTGGACTCCCGCGCCGATGCGACTCCTCCGTCTGGCCCATGCTTTAATTACGGATCATCTCTGGAGACAAATAAAACATAATTAATAATATTTAGGTTTATATCGATGGCTACTTATGTCATCGTCACCACCCCTTTCAGTATCTACCGCTGGACATGGGCCTCCGCATGCACATTGTTTGGTACATGAGGGATGTAAAACCTTAAAACGGCACACTGATCAAGAGGGTTGGTGAGACCACTCTTTTAGAGCTGGTGTAACTACTCTTTTAAGGTGGTGTGATAGTGTAAGCTCTTAGGAACTCCTAAGTGTTTGTGGATGCGGCTTTGTTATCCCTTAGGTACCACTACACGAGCGAGTCTCTCGCGGCGATAATCTCGCCGTGCCACTAATTTCAACAGTAACAATATTATCTAATCTACACACGGCTATATCGCCGTGTAGACTCGCTCGTGTAGTTGACGCCTTAGTTACCTTTTATGACACTCTATTCAAAGCTGTGCTAATTTAAAGTCGGCCGACAACACTACACGGCCAGATGGCTACTTAGCAACAGTTCAATGTTTTTTTTTTCTTATCCGACGATAAAACTTGTATACACTGCGTTTCATAAAAATATTCTTAAGTGTGGTGGATACTATGAATATGTGGTAGATGTATACTACGTATTTATTCCATTACAAATGTAAAGTAACAATACTCGTGGAACTCCTATGACTCTTCATTTGTGGATTATACATACATTTTTCATTAGCCAATCGCTTTAAGTAAAATGTAAATTACCTATTATGCGAATCTAATTACGTTCCGTGTTCTACTCTTGACTTTCCCTACTAAAAAAATCAAGGAAATTCTAAAGGAAATTAAGTCTGTACTTTCTTCATTCTTTTTATACCTTACTTATATTCATACCTTATAATTTAGAAGCAATGGGTACTTTCCCCAGCAATTGTCTAACTCAAACAAACGGACGTATACAAACGGAGTTTTGCAACCATTATATTAGTTTTAGGGGGAGATTTCGAACATTGTAGAGATCAAAAATTTTGGATAGAAATAATTTGGGCCTAGTTATATCTCGGTTCTTTGCGGGTTAGGCTCCGAAAGGAACAGATTCGGCGAAAAACGGAAGTCACCGACATAGCTCACAGAATTGGGAAGCTGAAGTGGCAATGAGCAGGCCACATTTGCCGCAGGACCAGCGACCGATGGGGTAGTGCGGGATGCCCTCCGACCAAGTGGAGCGACGACGTGAATAAGTTAGAGACGATAGTGGCTGGATGGAAAGGAGCAAGACCGAGTGTGGTGACGAGACTTGGGAGAGGCGTATATCCAGCAGTGCAGATACATGGGCTGGTGGTATGGTATATCTTAGTTAAGTTCGAAGATGCGCTAAATTGGTTTAAAACTAAATTATTGATTTAATAAAAAAATCCAAAAAATATTTAACGTCAATACAATACATACTAACTATATGTCGTTGGATTGCGCTCGTAAAACTCTACAACATTTGTTTGAAATGTTGTTTAAACGCTCGTAAAACATTTCTTTAAAATGTTGCAGTTTTACAAATAAATAAATTTATACAAATAAATACTTTTTCTAAAACGTATGGAAAATATCGATATGTTCCTTCCGAATGGCGGTGCCATTCAATTTCTTGTGGTTGCTCAGATTTCTTAATCTAAACGTTTGTCCGCACTTTACCCATTTCGAATTTTACTAGCCAAATTCTCCGTTGTTATTTTGGTAGTAAAACAAGAAAAACCCGATTATGTGAATAGGATTGCGGATATAAGTGCGTATTGTGATATATGCAGATTGGAGCCGGTGTGTTATTAATTCTCGTGTTATAAGCCAACGGGCGACGGCCGAGGTCGTTTGTTCACCTCGTCAAAGAATAGCAGATGAGTTCACGCAAATTTCACTTGATTTTTGCTTGAAACATAGCTTTCAAAATACGAAGCTATCGCTTGATTGTGCATTAATTTACCACTTATTGTGAGAGATTGATATCCAATTGTTATAGGGAGTTATAGATTGTTATATCTCTTAACACCTTACACGTGGTTCTCGAAGGGGGATACATGTCCCCAGGGGCGCCGACTTATAAAAAATATTGGGGGGGGGCCCATACCGGGGTCCTGCCCCGGGAAATTTTCTAAATTTTAGATGAAAATTAGTGAGTTTTAAAGTTTTTTTAAATATTTTAGAGTCATATGATCAACATTAGAACCCCGAAAACTCGAATTTTTGAGGGGGCTTGGGCCCCCTCAGGCCCCATGGAGTCGGCGCCTATGCATGTCCCTTTCAAAGGACTATAAAACAAATAGATTCAATAAAACAAGCGTCATATATCGGGCGGTGAAGACCCGACCGCTCGGTTTACCAGGGCGGCTACCCATAAGCTGTGGTGAAATCTAAACAACCCCAAAGTTTGGGTTTACCAACTGACAATGAGCAGCATGACTTAGAGATTTAATTTTGTTCCCTACAGTAACAATTAGGCTGATATCGATTCTTACTTATTGAAGCCTAACCTTAGGTTAATTATGTATCTATCTCAGTGGCAATACATTGTAAACGTAGATCCCACTCTCTATTTTGATCGTGAAATTAAGAATAAGCAGCTCCTTTATAAATTCATTGCTTTTAATAAAAAAAAATACTTCTAAATATACACACTCAACAATGCGAAGGAAGATGGAATTTTAACTATGTCTGTTGGGTTCTCAAATACCTATTATGTATTATTTAAATCTCTTATAAAAACGAATTACTGTAGATATCAACTAGTAATCTTTTTAATCTTAATTTTAATTTTTAAAGCCCTTAATCAATAGACATGTCAGTCCCATCATAACTTATTAGGACTACACTTCCGCAAACACATAATTATCGAAGATGGTTTGGTTAAAATGCTTTGGAAAAGGTGAATGTCTGAACTATTGGTATTCAGTTTATGCTAAAGCTATTTATTCCATTTGTATTTCCCTAACTAATGTTAAATATTAGTTACTAAACGTCTCTAAAGCTTTCACGGTTCTTTTTTGCCAAAATCATCTGTCTTAGAAATAATGGACTAGGCATTCGAAAGAAAATTCTATGTATAAAAGACATTATTAAAACCGTAAATCCATCTCGAAATCACTTGGCACATAAAATTAATTAGCCGTGTCGACATTCCACGGAAAAAATACCTACTACATAAACATGACGATGAGAAAACATTTGCATTGCATACCCAACGTAATGCTGGATAGGAGCAAGCACTGCTCATTAGAGTTTGAAAATGTAATGAAACACATGCTAATCTTCACGATTCTGTATGATTTCCTTTTAACTAAGTACATATTTCCGCAATCAAAAACTATAAGCGTCTATCTATCTATCGAATTTATTTTATTATTCAACATCATTATACAAAATCATCTCAAATATATAAAAGTCTGCAATCTGTGGAAAAAGCTTGCAAAGAATCGGTAGAATTTTGAATAATTATTTTTAATATTGTTTTATAGTCGTCATGCCACACCATCAGCCTGTCTCTCCACTGCTGAATATAGGTCTCTCCGAAGAACCGCCACCACACACGGTCTTCTCTCCAGCCACTACCGAAGACTTTCTTCAAGTTGTCAGCTCATAGTCGTAATATATAATTATAATTTTGTAAAGATTATTTTGTTTTTATATAGGTACCTAAGATTTTAATAACAAGTCATTGCATGCCCATAGGGTACAGGTATTACATCTGTAATGTAGAAGAACACCTGTAACATCTGTTAACAATACCTGTAATTATCACAATCAGTAAGTAATAAATTGCAAAATATCACTATTGAAAATATTATTTTATATTTTTTTAATAATATTTATCTAAACATTTTTTATCGAAATTTACATATGTATGTAACCAAGTATACCAAATAACAAATTTTAAGAAACAAGTAGTCTTCTGAGAAATACACAGTTTAGTTCAGAAACATGTCAAGGAATCTAAAACAGCCGAGCGGAGACATTATAGAGAACAGGACATGTTCATTATTTTGTTGATTTGCATTTCGTTACAAGGCAGTCGTGCTGTGTCCACGTGTAATTGACGATTTGTAGTTATATCTACAACAAAACAGTAAGTTAACATAATAGAAATGTACAAAATGCGGTTTACACACATAGACGCAATAATTACCTACATTCGCAGAGGCAGAAACAGATGACGCAAAATGACGCTCTGCAGTGATACGTTTTGTCCATCGTGCGACAACAAAATTTCAAAAAACAATATATCTTGTGTGTTCATTTATTTCTTTATGATCTGCATTATGTTCTATGTTCTGTGCAATTAATTTTTTGTCATAAAATTATTTCTTAGTCTTAAAAATTCTAAGTGATATATATTATATAAGAAAGGGTTTTTAAATTACGTTTACGTTAGCGTACTGTTCATATCTCTCTTGTGTTATAAAAACCATGTTAATTAAATTACCATATTTAATGTGCCTAGCTAAGCAGCTCGTTATTATTTATTGCAAAATTTCACACCGCGACTCACGAGTTGCGAATGTCGATAATAAAATGAAATTAATTAATGAAATTAATGAGTTATTAATTAATTATATTTATTTATAGTAAATATTCTAATCTAGGTGACAGCACTACTGACAAGAGGATTTGCAATACGGATTTACTTTAAGGCTATGATTCCATCACAAAAAAGTGATGAAGATCATCAATCATATTTATTAATTTTTCGTAAATTATAAACTCATCTCTAGACTCTTTGGAGGAAATTCGAGAAGTGAAGTCGAGTTATTGTTTGATTATTATAAAAATTGTGTATTATGACATGACTATTATGAGTTTGTGGTTTAATAGTATTAGTTTATTACACTTCAAAGTGTTTTTATGCGTAATGTTTGTGATAATCAAATAAAAGTATAAGACTGTGTTTTTCCTGTGCTTCCAAGGAGTCCAACTCTCCCGTTCTTAGTAAACTTATTCTCATTCAGTCCTTACTTCGACGAGACTGGACATTAAGAAGATGCGTTTTTAATTTGTTTAGACCTTAAAAATTGTTAAATACGAAGAAAACTCGACATTGGCACAATGCGCTAATTGCGTTATTGTCAATATAAGAAAAAAGAAAAATACTCGTCCACCAATGAATCCGCCAATTTAAAAAAAACGTTCATTGATAAAGCTACAAACAACAACAAGCATACACAAAATTGCTCAGTTCAAGACAAAACTGACCGATCCACTTCATTATGCAAGAACGGAATTATGGGAGATTATTACTCGTAAGTGATAGAAAACAGAAGAAAACTGTATTTAAGTAGGTTTTTGAATTTTGTATCTCATAAGTAAATAATATAGGTATATTAATTTCTGTACATTTTGTGTAACTGTCTATAAAGTTCTCGAAACAAAGTCCCTAAACTGTACTAAAATACCAAGAAATACAAATAATAAACATAAAGTACTAATGTAAATATTACTATTATCGAATACGTAATAAGTAAAATGCATTATACAATAGAATAAATTATATGTAAGCTCTCTTACATAACTTGACCTTTCTCGGGATATGAGCGATTTGTTTTTAGATTTTCTATGTAGCTACGATGATCGCATCTATAAAAACAAAACTACCATAAAACACAAAGTGACCTGTATCATGTACGAGTATGTTTAAAAAGATTTCATGTACGAGCAATCTGTAGAGAAGCCTTGAACATAAAATTGTTACATCAGAAAATTGCTTTCGTTTTAACATGTAAGGGTTTTTATTGATCTAGCCGAGGAATAACATTGTATAAAGAAGTTTGTATCATGGGGCTATTTGAAGGGAAAAGTAATGAGATTTTTAGGATGTTTGAGATAAAATGATTTTTAGGATTATGTTTATACTTAACTTTTAGTTGTTATATGCATTTCGCAGGGGCCTTTGATAAAGTAAACAGTTTTTTTTTTGTTGTGATAAAATAAGAATCAGATTGTAGGGGATTCATTAAATAAGAAATACCGGATGAGCATCAAATACTTGTAGAGTTAGTTTTAGGGTTACGAGTGGAAGCGGAACTTCGTTGATTTAAACGTTCTTAGTAATTTAAAAAAATAAAGTTATTTAAATTAATTTTAAACTTTAGTTATTCTAAAATGGGTTGTTTTGTTGATCGTGATTTGCTGCTTATTCAGTATTTTTTGCTGCTCGTTTAAATACAAGCCTTTTAAAAGGCATTAAAAACGATTGTTTTCGGCCGTTATCCGTTAAACATGTTTTAACAGTTGAAAGAAGAATTAAATGAAAAAACTTATCAAGTATTCTACGGCCATCAGGGTCACGGGTTTTTATTATTATTCTGACATAATACGAAAGGTCGTCAAGAAAACAGGATAGTTGTATCAACTTCGACAAATGCCATAGTGTTTTGACATATTCTTATTCAAATCAAATTAGATGTTGACTTGTGTAGCGAATGTAACATGGGCGACAGTATCCTGTCTATTGGTTTACAACAACAAAATACCAACAACGAAATCTGATTCTATTTAGAGATCAGAATACAATATTTAAAACCGCCTACTACCATTTTTCTTTTTCATCTGTATTCTCGAGCAAAATTTTATCAAAAAAGTAAATAGCAATATTAAAGGATAATTCCCTCTATTTCTATATTCAGTTATATTTCCAGTCGCATACTCAAGTCCCATTCATACTCGTACATCCAATGCCAAGACGGATTTCTGTAGTACCGAATTGAATCAATCTATAAATAGTCTCTAGTTTGCCGACGAATTTCACTCTTTTATTTACAGACTTGCTGGTAATTTAAATTATAGAGGGTGGATTGTTAAACCAAGCACGACTCATGAAGTTGTTGGAACAGTTTTTACCTTTTTCTGTAGCATTAGATCACAACGAGGCGGCCATTATAAAAACCGAACGGACTTCGTTTGAGGTCGGTAATTGTGCAGGCATCTACGAACTTTAACTGTTCAAGAATTGATTTCATTTAATCTTTACGGGGTATAATGGAAAAGAGCTGGAGATTATTGCAAGCAATGTTAAATGCGTGCCTTCATTAATGTTGCTAACCTTATTAACCTTATTTTATGCACGAGGAATGTTTTGGTCTTACAACCCCACGCTGGTCAAGTCCACTCTCAAGGTTGAAGAGTCCACTCTTTTGGAGGTGGTGCTCCAAATCTATTCTTAAATCTACAAAGTGCCTACCTGTGCAATGCGCACCGGTAGCTTGCCAAAGTATGTCATTTTGGACTGGCATGTATAGCACTTACCACCAGGTGGACTGTACGTTCGTTTGTCGTCTTCTTTGCAATAACATACACACAAAGTCGAATAAAATCTTCAATAGCAACCTTTATATTACATTACCTATGGCAATTTTCAGACATGCATTATATAGTGTCATTTGCTGCGCAGCATAATATTTTTTTTTTCGGAATGGCTAAATTCTAGTGGCCCTAATGGTCTTTCAAGAGTCACCGGACATTTATGGTTTAGGGCGAGCGTAAAAGCCGCTCAGCCAGGAGCAAAATGTGTGTGCAGCAACGAGCTTAAGGGCTCCCTCACCGGTAGACCGGCGGAAGGAACGGACCCCAGGCTTAGGGCGTTGCTTTGGGAGGGTACTGCGGAATTGCGAGTCAGTGAGAAGCGCCCAGGTACGTGTCGATACCTGGTAAGTGTTCCCTGAAGGCCGGTGTGTTCACGGTGTAGTGAGGGGACGTCCTCCGCCGGCGGGGACGGTGTATATGTGTAGCCTGCGAGTGTAATGTAAGAACCGCATTGGCAGCAGTAATTGGGTTGTTGGGGTCGTCTAGGACGTGCCGAGGACGACGACGACGGTAACGGGGAAGGTAACGCAACATTTGAACTGTCAATGTTTCCGCACGCCTCCAGAGAGTTCCTTCCCATGCAACATTTACGTAGTGAAAATAAAGACTACACATAGGTAACTGATAGTTTGACACACTAATACATTATCGTGTTACCGTGTATGCAACGGCATCATTACCTCCACGGTGGTCGAACCAAGGCGACTATCGGCCCAGGTGATAAATAAGTCGTTATCTCGATCGGGATGCGACTCGGGACGTGTGCGGTCTCCCCGTGAGAAACGCAGATTGATTTCAACTTTACTTGTATTATCATGTGCTTGTATTACGAGCATATAATAGGCTCGGGGAAAAAACTGGCTTTCTCCCGAGACATCTCAAAATAAAGCCGACGTTCGCCGCGCCGTCCACCGAAGCTTGTATGAAATACGAGTAGCATACGTACGAGCATCGTATTTTTAAAGACATTTCTTAATATTAATAGTAAATCTGTCGACTACAAATTCCTTTTAGTTGACCTCTTTGTTGATTGATTCCGCCATGTCTGTTCGGCATAATAGGTTAGGTCGGGTCATTTTTATTGTTTACAAACTTTAATTACTGATTTTCAAATACTAGGGAACCTATAAATCACATAGTCTACACATATTTATCCAACTGCAACAGTTGAACTTCTTGAAAGTGAATTAATTTTCAACTTCGATTCATCCAGTAGCTTTTGAGTTAACCTCTTACACATACACTAAACAAATAGTGTGTTTTATAAAATTAACCTCTCAAGCAATGACCTTTGACCTCTTTTTATTGTTTGTCTATTGTTTGCTTGGATGCATACATCCTTCTGCCCCCGTAAAAAATAATATATATAGATTAAAGATTAATCTTCAGTATTAATATTGAAATAATAAATAGTTATTTCAATGTGATTCATAAATTCCCCAGATTGTAAAAATGGAATTATTCGACTGTCAACAAAAATTGTATTTACGAGTATAATATGTTGAACACATATTTATTATGTTATTACCACTATCATTAAATATTAATCATTAAGTATTAATTTACTGATAATCTTGAATATTTTCGAGTGGTTTTGACTCTATTTTGCGGCAGTCTGTTGTTGTGCTGGTCTGCTGTTTCGAAGTTCAGGCTTTAAAGATCAACGTACAAACTTGGAATAGTTGATGTACGTAAGACCTGCTTGTCTCCAGCAGTCATTTTATAAGTTACAGCACCGCAAAGTAGTAAATCCACAAAACGTGGTTAAAATTAAAAATCGAACATGTAATGTTAGACAACTAATGCGTATTGCGTATAGATATCAACATTTATGTTTGAGCGGATGATAATAGGGGTTAAAGTATGAAATTGCCGTTTATAGTAATAGATACTTTGAATTGACATAAAACCTTCATGGTGTGAGTGAAACTTTTTTCACATGATACCTATGAGGTTGTTGTTTTAAAAAATGTGCAACATTCGATTTTCGACTTTCAATTGTTTTTTTTATTCAGCTTAGACGGGAAAGATGGATACTTCGAAAATCCGAGTAATCTTTGAATACGAGTTCCGACGCGGAACTAACGCGGTAGAAACGGCTCCCAATAACTATGCTGCGTTTGGAGAGGAGACTGCTAATGAACAAACTGTGCGTTTTTGGTTTAAACGCTTTCGTAATGGAAACTTCGACTTGAAGAACGAACCACGTGGAAGACCACAGTGAATAACGCTGAATTGAAGGAGATGGTGGAAGCCGATCCGAGTCAAACTACCCAGGAATTAGCGGCATGGTTTAACGTTACCTTACCTACAATATTGACTCATTTGCATCAAATCAATAAAAGAATATGAAAAATGGGTGCCTCATGATTTAACTGATCTGCAGAAAGAAACGCGTGTTGAAACTTGCGTTGCCTTGTTGAATCGGTACAGAAATGAAGGAATATTGGATCGAATTGTGACATGTGACGAAAAGTATATTCTTTACGATAACCGAAAGCGAAAAATGCAATGGCTGACCCCAGGTCATACGCCGCAACAGTGCCCTAAGGCAAAGCTTACCAATAAAAAGGTAATGGTAACTGTTTGGTGGTCTATTCATGGTGTTATTCACTATAGCTTTCTCAGGTCTGGTCAAGCAATAACAGCAGATGTTTACTGTGCCGAACTTCGAACAATGATGGCGAAACTAGCAGTGAAACAGCCCCGACTCGTGAATCGATCTTCACCATTATTGCTCCATGATAACGCAAGACCTCACACTGCATGAGAAACCGTTGTAACTGTACAGGAGCTGCAGTTAGAAACCATACGTCATCCTCCGTACTCGCCAGACCTTGCTCCAACGGACTACCATTTTTTTCGGGCTTTGGACAATTTTCTACGTGGTAAAAAATTTTCTTCCCAAGAGGCAGTACAAAATGCTTTCACACAGTTTGTCGACTCTACATCCCCAGAGTTCTATCGCAAAGGCATAAATGAACTTCCGATTAGATGGCAACAATGTATAGATAATGAGGGTAAATATTTTGATTAAATAAATATGTTACATTTTAGAAAAAAACGAGTTTCAATTTTTCAGTACAAATCGGCAATTTCATACTTTAACCCCTAATATTACCAATGTGTGTTGTCATTCGACAAAATGAGTAGCTGAGAACAGGAATCTGTAAGGTGTCGGCGCACCCATATACCGCCCCGTGTTGCAGGTGTCGATGGGCGGCGGCGACCAAATACTCTTAAAATCACGTAGCTCGCCCGCCATCTCTTCTATAAAAAAATTGATATGCTCCAACGTACCTGAACATTGGCGACGAGCACTTTGCTTAAACATTAACAGGAGACGCGTTGAGAAAGGCTTATATGTAGTCTTTATGTAACATTCGCCATAATATTACAAGTACTTAAATATCCCGCTTACCAAGACTTTAAATACTTTAAACTGACTGAGTGTTCAGTTCGATAATATTTAAACCAGTGAATGCTTGATGATGTCAAGTGAACGCTCAAAATTATATCTTGTCTGTCTGTCTATGAACGCTTTGCTGGATAGCTTAAGCAGTGACCAAGCGTAAAAGACTCGCTTCGATTTTCAATGTCCGGGAAAAGTGTATCACTAGGTTCACTCACGCTCTTTCGATTCCCACGATACACGATAAAATCTTGATCTTACGTTACCTGCCTCATTATAATAGACAGAATATCTTTGTATATAGCACATGACAATTATTTACTTATTTATGTGAATTATTTATCTTATTTTCTTTAGGAAGGAACAGCAGTAATTGTCCCGTGCTCTGAGATACCGTAAGAACAATAGACATTGACATTTATTTGGACGAACATCAATCAATCACGTTCCAAATGGATATGAGAACCAACCACAGAAAATAATAGAGGTTTATCTAATCGAAACGATTCTGTAGAACTCGCAGAATGTTTTTTTCTAAATTTCGTAACGAATACCGACGAATACCGAAGTTTGTGGCACGAGTTTTGGAGACGCCGTATACGACAAAGGAACTCGCCGACTGACCGCGTTAACTTCTCACGTAAGTTACCTACAACTACAACCTCTAACAAAATGACATTAAGACTTAAAATCTCCCTAAATCTTGTTAGAAACTAGACAAAGTAACACTGGTAACATAGTATTACGGCGGGTTTGACAAAGGGAGTCAATTTGAGCGTATCTCGCGATCGTTCGTGACTCATCCGTCTAGGGCGATTATCTCAAAATAATAGCTCGAGACTCGTGAGCTTTGAGGTGTTCTCTTAAACCGAGGGGCAATATTGGAATGACTACCTACTATAAAATAAATTACACATCTATACTAATATAATAAAGAGATAAAATTGTGTTTCTTTTAGTGGGTATGTTGGGGGGGGGGGGGGGGGGGGTAATCTCCGGAACTACTGAGCCGATTTTAAAAATTCTTTCACAAATAGGAAGCTACATTATCCGTGTCTAATATAGGCTATATTTTATTATGAATTTTTGAAATAAAAATTGAAAAAAAAAAAGCTCTTATAACCCGAAGCGAAGCGAGGGCGGGTCACTAGTCAATAAATACATTACAGTACATTCACCTGTTCCTTTATAACAGTTACGATGAAAATCAACAGAAATTATAAAGGAATCGCTTTTTTTTTTAATAACTAGTTTTTGTTCTAGACGCCAGATGTAACTTGGCGCCCAAATGTGGTTTTCGTATCTAAGTAACAAACGTACATGGGCAGAAGTCCTCTACATGGAGATTAAAATATGAAATTTCTTATTTATAGGAGCCTTAGAACAGGTGTACTCTTAAGATTCAACAAAGTCCACTCACATATGTAAAGATTGTTAAAAGCATAAAACGATCTTTTCTTTTTGAAATTCTGTTTTGCAGGAACACTAATTAATTCAAGGCCGGTTAAACGCCTTAAAAATCACATAGAATTGGTTGTAGAGGCTTAGAATAGAAGTAAGGCGCCAACTACACGGCGAATATAGGCTTGCGCACTCGGCGATAACCATAATATGTAGTTACTATTGAAATAATTTTTGTAGCACGGGCGAGAATATCGATGCGAGAGATTTGCTCGTGTAGTTGTTGCCTATGTGCTGACTGATAAGTAACATCCGTGCCAGTTCTACAAGATTTAAATAAAACGAAGCTTCATTTTACAAAGAGCGTTCGTGACAGATACAGCGAAGTCTGTCTCCTCCAAGGAGACAAAGTATTGTGCATTAATATTACATTCCGTTCCAAGAAACAGTCCTCCTACCGCGATCAGTCTGTTTGAATTTCAACGCTACTACTTAATTTGTATCTACTACTGGGAACTTGCGTGACCCATTCAAACCTAGCACTTGTTATGCGCTGTACCTAACTATATGGAAGACTATGAAAAAAATTGTAAAAACATGTATGAGTTGTATCTTATACAAAAGACGATATTTTTTTATGAGCACATTATGGATTTTATGCGATATCGCGACGTGTTTACGTTTTTTTTTGAATCGTTATTTCAATGAATTTTGCATGACTTAATAAGTTTACAAATAGTATCCACTGTCAGCCATCGTTTAAATTATACAATTTGTTATCATTTAGAATTTTATAAACGTAATAATACCAATATTTGTGAGTAGGTACTGAACTTAACTTTTAGTGTTTATATTAGATTTCCATACAAATAATTCGAAGTAGACAATTCAAATTAGACGTTGTAGTCACGTTTTGAAAGTCAGTTGTATGATTTGCTCTCGTTTCAATTCAGTTATCATGCCCACTAACTTCCATTTTCGTCGCTTCATAAAACGTTAAAGGAAACATGGCGGCTTGGTTAACGGCGAATGTCTTGTACCTATATCAAGCTGGGTAACACGGTTCATATCCAAAACATATTATTATATAAATAAGGTCTCCAGTTAATTTTAATTAGCTTTAATTTTTAAAAGAACCGCAATTGAACCATTTTAACATTTACAAAGGATTTATTTTTCGAAACAATCTATCAATGCTGTCATTCTAAATAATAGGGGTTAAAGTATGAAATTGCCGTTTTATAGTAATAGATACTTTGAATTGACATAAAACCTTCATGGTGTGAGATTTTCAAGTGAAACTTTTTTCACATGATACCTATGAGGTTCTTGTTTTAAAAAATGTGCAACATTCGATTTTCGACTTTCAATTGTTTTTTTTTATTCAGCTTAGACGAGAAAGATGGATATTTCGAAAATCCGAGTAATCTTTGAATACGAGTTCCGACGCGGAACTAACGCGGCAGAAACGGCTCGAAATATCAATGCTGCGTTTGGAGAGGAGACTGCTAATGAACGAACCGTGCGTTTTTGGTTTAAACGCTTTCGTAATGGAAACTTCGACTTGAAGAACGAACCACGTGGAAGACCGCCCACACAGGTGATTAACGCTGAATTGAAGGAGATGGTGGAAGCCGATCCGAGTCAAACCACCCAGGAATTAGCGGCATGGTTTAACGTTACCTTACCTACAATATTGACTCATTTGCATCAAATCAATAAGATAAAAAAATATGAAAAATGGGTGTCTCATGATTTGACTGATCTGCAGAAAGAAACGCGTGTTGAAACTTGCGTTGCCTTGTTGAATCGGTACAGAAATGAAAGAATATTGGATCGGATTGTGACATGTGACGAAAAGTGGATTCTTTACGATAACCGAAAGCGAAAAATGCAATGGCTGACCCCAGGTCAAACGCCGCAACAGTGCCCTAAGGCAAAGCTTACCAATAAAAAGGTAATGGTAACTGTTTGGTGGTCTATTCATGGTGTTATTCACTATAGCTTTCTCAGGTCTGGTCAAGCAATAACAGCAGGTGTTTACTGTGCCGAACTTCGAACAATGATGGCGAAACTAGCAGTGAAACAGCCCCGACTCGTGAATCGATCTTCACCATTATTGCTCCATGATAACGCAAGACCTCACACTGCATGAGAAACCGTTGTAACTCTACAGGAGCTGCAGTTAGAAACCATACGTCATCCTCCGTACTCGACAGACCTTGCTCCAACGGACTACCATTATTTTCGTGATTTGGACAATTTTCTACGTGGTAAAAAATTTTCTTCCCAAGAGGCAGTACAAAATGCTTTCACACAGTTTGTCGAATCTACATCCCCAGAGTTCTATCGCAAAGGCATAAATGAACTTCCGATTAGATGGCAACAATGTATAGATAATGAGGATAAATATTTTGATTAAATAAATACGAATATGTTACATTTTAGAAAAAAACGAGATTTAATTTTTCAGTACAAATCGGCAATATCATACTTTAACCCCTAATATTAAGGTACATCCACGTTTATGTGAATAATTGTGTATGCGCATGCGTACAATGCAACACAATGATATAACAGTTTCATCGTTGATAACGGAGGGATTACAAGCTCCGTTGACTTTAATTTCTAGAGCGATTTCACTATAATCCGAGATCATAAGTTACGTCGGTTCTTCAAATTACGTAATTCGTTAATCCTCTAGTGAAAGGATACCTTTACAAGGCTAAAGGATGACTTAGTAATGCCTAAAGCACGAACCGGCTTACTCAAGACGGCCTTTTGTTCCAGCCGTGTCCCATCTGGTGAAGAGATAGGTATCGACACAAAAGAAATTAAATGTCCGTAGCTAGCTTTAACTATTGCACTGTCAGGAAAACGGATTGCACTTTCAACGGTTTATGCAATGATTATGTATCTTGCTAGGCGTTTTTCGAGTGTGTTAATGTTGCACGTTTTGTAAAAAAAGAGTATCAGATGACATACAACTTTGCAAAACGAGGCTGTTGTGACGCAAATGGCAGCCTAATTTTCGCGGTTTCACTTAATGCTTAGCAAATCTAGCAACATTTATGTTCAAAGTTCAAGTCTATCTACAGTAGTTGCTGAAATAAGAGCCGTTTTGTCTACACAGTTGAACCACTTATTACATCTATACTGATCACTCATGATCGATGAAGAACAACAAAACTCCTTTGAGCTTTAAATGTTAATTGGTTTAATCTCCACGAATCTATCAGAACAAATAAAATATCGTACCGATATCTCTCACGATCTCGAGCGTCCGGGGAAAGCACATATTACTGTGTTTATGGTGTAGTGTGGACAATGGGTAATTATATGTGGATGGAGATGTGGGCGGACTATCCACTGTGCCTCCAGTACTTTTGTGGCTATCGTTCAATCTAAACCCGCTAATAAGCCTTGGTGATTTGTGAACAGTGCTCACTGCGCCTTGCAATTTTGTTTATTCACCTTCGAGCTTCGCGGACTTCTCCTCCGTTTATTACCCTACATCAAACTTTATATTTGCATGCACTTTTATGTAGTCATTATTCATAAATTCTAAGATTCTAATATAATATATTTCCTACTCAACAATGGTTATGAAATTCTGTAAAGAACTACTTAAGTAGATATTTTATAACACTGGCTGCAGCGCAACTGGCGCATAACGTAGACGCTTGAAAAATTATGTAAGTTGCAGTAAGTGCATTGTAAATACTATTTTGTAGTTTGGTGTTTTACCATACATACTCCATCAACCTACCTCTTCAATCTCCATTACTGGCTATGGTTGCTTTATCTGCAATTGTCTTCAACTCTAATGTTGCTGGTGTTGCTCTCGTGTGAGATGAGTACGTACCCAACATGAGAAGTTTAAATTGAATAGTTTAGATCGTACTTGTACATACAACTAACATCGATACGTTAGTCATTTTACTTTGGTGTTGCCATTATTATTAGCGGGATTATATTGGTATAACATAATGACGACAGCTTGGCCAGTTGGTAGTGCCCCTATATGCTGTACAAAGGGTCCTCGGTTCAATTCACGGTCGAACCTTCATTCGCATAGAATGTTTTTTCGAGTCTAGGTGGAGTTCGTCTTTTGGACCCACAATACAGGGAATCCCAGTGTAGGCCGTTGCCTGTAGCGTTATTTATTAATAAAAATATATACCATATATATATAAAATATATTTTGAAGTTGGGTAATAAGTAGTGATTCTGTGCTGGTATCCAAATAAAGTTTTTTCAGTCTGTTAAATGTCAGGAGCAATAACAAACACTAACGACCGCCCGCGGGTCGTCCACTTTAGCAGAGAAATATCGTAGTAGTTAAATGGTAAGCTCTGATATCTACTTGCCATTGATCTAAGTTTCAGAAGGTACACGCTGGTAGGGTACTTAGTTTTTAAAGATTTATTCCTTTTAATATAACGGTTAGTCGCAAACCTATACCTACGTGACAAATTATGCGAAGCAGCGTAATCATACAAATATGTTCGACACGTCTAAGACCCGTTTCTCTGTATTGATCTAGGTCTAGCCTTGGTTTACACGTGTATCGAACTACGAGTCACTACATTCGTTATGTTATGTGCAACGAGGACCCGAATCAGACTGCAATTTTTTAGTGTGGTCGGAAAGATTTGGAGTAAAAATTTGGTGAAGATATACGCAGCAATATGGACCTTGGAGTGTCAAGCCTGAGTCACTCTACGCTTCTCATATATACATAGGCTTTGATTAATAAACCAATACTCAAAGACCACATGGCTCTGCCCTTTAGTGATAAGGTGATAACGGAAGGATTTAATGTAAAAAAGTAAATAACGGGAGGGCAAGATCTAAGCTGGAAAGATCATATTAATAGACTGATTACCAGTCACTGCACTTGTTATATCTACCTACTATGCTAATAAGGTTCCAATTGGACAGAACTCTAGTGAATAATGGGGAGAAAATGTATTGTAATGTTAATAATTGTAGACGTGGCGTGATCGCAGCTGAAGTCTGTAATTCAAATTGTAGTGTGAGCTAAGTTAACTACCTACCAAGCTATGGCCCAATAGGACCACTAATACAAAAGGATTATTGACTCTTTCAGACTAAGGACACCAAATACATTGCTTGATGGGTTAACTTTATAAGAGTACCTAATGAAAACCATAGATTGTCTCAGATGATGAAAACTGTTTTGTCTACGGTCATAGTCTGGATCATCAAGGTTTAATGGTTTACGGTAGTTTACCGCCGCTTACGGCATGTGTGCCTTTGAAGAAAACAATTCCAAAGGGATCCAAATACGCATGCTTTTAGTAGACAGAAAAAAAGTGTGCCGAGAATTTAGATGTTTTGTGTTCTGTGAGGAACCGTTTTCTTTTAGTAGACATTTAGCTGTTTGCCTATAACAGGACCTAAGCTACTTTCCTAGATACCTATCTCTATCTACGCAGTGTCACCAGTATCCTTTCACCACTAGCAGTCAGTTATGATTTTTGTTTTATTTCCTGTGATTACGTTTACAAACATCGGTTTTCTAAATTGTAAAGAAATATTTTATTTAACAATTATATTTAAAGAAACTTCCAGATCTGCAATAGGCGTTTATACCTTGTACGTAACGGTTCTTTTAGTTTTACGCTAAACCGACAGTTAAACTATATATTTATTGGATCTTAGTTACAAAAATTTCTGATTTTTTATTTATTCTAGTTTGTTAATCATTTCAAGTAGGTACCTATCTTAATGAAATCTTAACACGATGGTTTTATCATAAATATAACTCAAACTTATCTTTATTGTGAATATAAGCTGTTTCATTAGTCTAATCAGATCTATTTGTGCTTAAGAAATTCAATGGGAAAGTGGTAATGAAATTGAAACTGGGCTGGTGTATCATTAGTAATCATCACATTACGATACATTCTATTGGAAATGTTTATAAGATGAAATTAATTACGAAAACCTTCACTGTTTCGAATATTAACGGTTTCTGGGGAATGTTGTACGTATAAAAATAATATCTATGCAAGTGTTAACTAATCAGATAACTAAAATATGTAAATAAAAGTGAACACTCACCTCGACAAAAAGCACAGAACTATATCGCCGATTTATAACAACAAACAGTTCCGGCAACTCACAAACGTGTTTATTCACTGTTAAATGCAACACGCAAAATCGGCTCGTATCACTCGAATGTCAGTTTAGTTATTATTTTTGTTAGGAGATAACAGTTGTCCAGTAGGCAATATTTTGAACGGTCGAACCGGCGTGTTTCGCTCGCAACGAAGCACCGCGTGCATTTCAATGGATGAAAGTGTAACAGAGGTTTTTGTATAGCGCTCTCTCGCTTTTACCCACACGCGAGACAAGGAGAGATGTGACTCGCTACCAGTGTGTGTGGCTTTTTGAGTTGAGCGCCCACTATTTTATTGTTATTCTAATTCTGGACATCTTGAGAGTCCTTCCGAAGTTAAACATCCCTAAATAGTGAAATTAAAAAGTTGGTTTTCAAGCTACACTATTGAGAGGTAAGGTGCTTAAAATTAACAAATAAAACAATGAAAATGTGGATTGTTTACTTTATTTTCTTCCCACAGGTGGCAAGAACCAGAGTAGTGAGCGTAACCTATGAAAATGGTAACTATTTTTCAGGGATGCCACTCGTCTTCTAAGCAAATATGAACAAGAATCTTTAAGAACATTGAATCTAGTAATCCGAAAGCGTATAGGTACATACAATTGTAATATCTATTTCATCTACTTTTTAATTACAAACTTATTTAGTGCCAAATAAAATGTCTTTAAACTGACAAATTGTATTTAAAAATTTTAGGTGCAAGTAAGGAATTTACCGAGCTATGTTAATGCTGTGTATAAAATTTATGAACGACAATGAATGTTCGATATTTGGGACTAAGGAGTGAAATCCCTTGTTCAGCTCCTCTACCCCGGCGTATAAGATAACTTTACTGCTAATGAATTCTAATTTCAAAAAGAAAATGTTACATTTTGATATACTGTAAACAAATATGCATGTAACCAAGGCCACATCGTCAGGTATCGGTTACAAGCCGACTTGTCGTTAAGGTGAGGGCGTTAAGATTTTGAATTTAACAACACATACAAATTAGTGAATTTAAAAAATGCGTGCTGTTATCCACGTGTCGAGAACAGGCACAAGGTGTTGCTCTCACCCCAACATAAAACATCTAAATATACTGTATATTTGATTAAAACACAAAACTAGATTTCCAATAATTTGTAGACTGATAAAATGATGCATGACTATATCAATAAGACTTGACGAAATATCGCCACTAGAAGGTACCGTGTGGCTTACAATAGTGTATAGTGATTTTGGGGACATTGAATCGCCTTTAAACACACTTGCATTGTCTTTATAATTGTTAACACTTGCAAGTGCACTTGGAGGAGATTTTGTGAAATGCAACATCATTAACTATTGGACACAATTGTTTTAGCTAAAGCTAACGTTCATAAAACATTCATTAGTTATTGACATTGTATATCGTACATGAAAGCCTACAATGGTTTGGTGTACGTGCATTTAAACGGTTTGCTGTATTCGTCCCCTTCATTACAACCATTGCAGACTTTGTGTTTTCAAACAACATTATATTGTTACAAAACACTTGATATCCACAGATCTTACGGATAATAAGACTATCAAGTGCATAGGCACATTACATCAGATTTAATACTAATCAAACATAATATTATATGCAAACTTGACGTTATTTTCTTCATTTTTTTGGTTTTTTATATTTTTTTCCGAGGTATTCTCTTTAGCGAACATTATTAATGGAATAAGTACAATATATAAACTTACGACAGAAAAAATGAATCTGTGATGGAATCATAATGATTTAGATGACACACAAAAAATGAAAGTGAATTAATTAGTTGAATGAGTTTTAAAAATACCCAACCGCAAATAATGATGTATAACTTTAGATACATAATAAAAATAGCTTCATTATCTGAAATTATGTAAACTGATTGTTGATACCGTTTCCCATAGAGAAAACAGAGTAAATACTTCAGATAAAGAAACTAAAAACAGAATAATGAAAAAATAATAATACATACAAAATTGGAAATGACTATACATTAATTTCACGATATACTAAATATTATGTACATACAATATTAGCCTTTTCATGCAAATTTTGCATTTGTAAATTTTTTTTCATCTTTTTTTTATTTTCAGTTATTACAAACGGAAGTAAATCACACTACAGAAAAATATATATCAAACACGACATATTAAAATTTTATATGAAATTGTAACTATGAAGGCTTTAAAATATAATAGATAAATGTGTTGGGTTGTGCACCGAACCGATGGGACGCCGCGCGAGCGAACCAATGTGTGGGCGGCGAATAGCAGCTCGGTACACTGGCCGCCATACAGAGCGCCCTATACCCCCATACAAAATGAAGATAATACGAAAATATAACATATACACTTCTTATGTTTTACATAAACTATAATAACAGTTACGCCTATATGAATTACTATCCATATTCGGCCTGTAAACTATGTCACAAGTGACGCGGTCACTGCTCACCGCTCCCTCGCACTGGCCTCCCACTGGAGGCGATTGTAGAACTTAAACAGGATTACAAAAAAACAGTTCTAAACCAAAACAAAGCGCTTGGAAACGTTAAACAGCGGCTGCGTGCTACACGAAGAGCAATACAATCTTCATCCCGTCCGGTAACACACTAGGGGGCGATTGTCCCCGTCTTGCATTGTCCAGCTTCGTACAAAACATTACACGTTCAATTACTAGTTGGCCGACTTGCGGGGCGCGGACGTCGGACTCAGACCGCTGACACCGTTATGGGTCCAGACCTTAAAAGCGCGAACGCAGTAGCAGGCGATACACCTACTTCTCAATATAGAAAAGGACAGCTGTTTAATAAACCCTTTCAAAAATAGAGCCTCTGGGAGACCACGTAACGCCAGGCATTAGCGAGGCGCCGAGCGTTTCCAAATCACACAAACTGATTTGTCCCTATCATTTTTGATATTTAGTGCCAAAAACGCCCCCAAAGCCCTGCTTGTCCCTACTCTACTTTCGCGGCTACTCAATAAAATCGCCGCGCACAAAACTTACCGACATATTGAATAAACCATGCACTACTTTCCGATAACGCAGACGTAAACAGTCTAATCCGTCTCAATTTTCCCCCTTTTAAAATATAGTAACAGAAACAACACATCGTTTACCGTATAACATTTAGAAGAAGTTTAGATTGCCTGAAAACGTGAACGAAAAAATACTAACAAAAATAAAATACCTGCTTTACCTACATTTTATATTAACAATTTTTTTAAACAACTTGGGACGATATTATTGTAAGAATTATATTAGAATCGTCCTATATGCTCAACATGGAATGCTAATGCTCGCAGTGTTGACGTAAATACCCGAATAAATGTATTTATAACGAAATTATGTAAAAACATAAAATTAAAAAAATGGAAAATGGAACTTTTGCGTGAATACTTCTTAAAAATTACTTCATCGCAAACAGGAAATATAAAATATCTTTAGGATTTCACTCGATTTTACCAAATGACACACAAAATGACGTCGGCAAGAGCATTCCATCAAGCATTCCTACATCAATACAAAATCTCTACAAAGAAAATTGAACTAAAATTAATGTTACGCTATACTCCTTCCTCAATATCTACAATCATAAGATATGTTAGCACATTTCTAGCCTTCGTATGTAAACTTTCCTCAAGTAATGTAATAATGTTAAGGCTTTGCTAAACCTATTATTATTGCTAACTATTTCTTCCTAATGCCACTTGAAAGAATACAAATAGTCACAAAGAACATAGTTCTCCCGGCACGCTGATTAAGAGTTTCAATTGTGGATTATTTTGATAACATACAAACTATTACTGAAAATAATTAGTAATATATATTAACGGGCGATATATCCAGGGAGTGCAAAATATTTGTATGGTATAGCAAAGAATTTAGATGCCGTCTTGATTCAGTACTTAGCAGAAATTATCGTACAAACTTATTAGATAAATAAGTTCTTTAAATTATCAAAGACATGTGTGATTACATGAGTCAAATGGCACAAAAAAAAAAAATTAAATCCTCGGGATGAATATAGTAATTATATTTCGTCAAGTCAAAAGTACTGTAGCAAAATGGCATCTTCAACTAGAGAGAAACAAAAATCTTCAACCTTATAAAATGTGCTTCCTACGGGAGATAGCGACATTGAGAAATTTAACTAAAGATTTAGGTATAATTTGATCTTCACCTGCTTGGCCGCAGAGGGTCGAAAATGTCGCAAATACAAAAAATAGGACGACCATTGAAGCAGATACAAATTATAATGTATCGGGTCCATGCTCATCGAGATCGAATACGTTCGCGGCGAGACGCTATGCTGCGACTCAGAACGAGTGAAGAACAGAAAAGCTACTACTACCTTTATACTTATGATGATACGTTGTCACGATGTCAACAGTTTGTGCTGTTGTCATTGTGACAACCTTTCGTTGAGGCTTTCTAATCCAATAAACAAATTGTTACTTCTTACTCATCTATTAATAAATTTCATTTCATCTCAGTAGCTGATCCTCTCGTTATTCACTCTCATCACAGCCTGAGTGCAGAAGTTAAATTTCTCAATGACGGCCCTAAAACTCAATGCGGGCGCGGGCGGTATTCTTAATGTATTGAAATACAGCGCTCTTGGCGAGTAATGACATAAATTCGCAAGCCCGCCTCCGCCGTTTCAGTGTTTAAGGGCCATAATATGTGCCGCTTCAGCGAGTGAGTGGGCGGTCAAGAGCCAATGTGCAACAGTGAAGGAAGCGTGCGTGCGGATGGTTGCAAACACCGCCAATCGCTTCAACGCAGCGCAATGCCGCGCTATGCCTTCGCTTGCGGTCCGCACTCACTAATGTCTCCTCTACTAGGTCTGTGCTCTCCCCGTTCGCGTATTGGGCGTGCGCCGCACTAATATCCGACAACAATTCTTCCCAGTCACGCGATAATTCTTCAGGCGGCGGCACGCTAGCCGGCGGACGCACAGGCGGCACAGCACACGTCTCGCAACCACCCGCCACACTCCAAATACTTTCTATCCCGTTCGGACGCATTTTCTTAGCTGAGTGACCGCACTCCTCACATTCGCCCCACGACATATCTGTCTGCACCCCTGCATCTAACTGACGTATTGGAAACCGCAACTTAAAACCAGACTTTGACTTCGAGCGTTCGTTATCTACGCGGTAGTCGAGATACAACAAGTTCTCAAAGTATACACCACCCGACTCGCTTCGCTTGTACTCGATTACGTCTAGATCTCCGCAGATGTCAAATGCGTCGCCGTCGGCGTAGCGCGGCGCCGCCTCTTCCGACTCGCGACGAATGGGACGAAAATGCGTACGAGCAGACGTGAGTAAATCCTCTCGAGGTGGCGTCGGCTTCGACTCACTCCGTTCTTCTTTTGGAGCGTCGAGAGAAAGTGGCTCCCCGCGTTTCGGTCTTGGCGGCACCTCGGCGAAGCCGCTGCGGTAGCGGCTGTGGTTAATCGCGCTAAAAGAGTGCATCGACTTAGTAACAGTTGGCACTGCGTCCAGAATCTCGTCACTGTTAAAATCCAGCGACTGCAACTCGGGAGCTGAAACCTCATCTGCGAGATTCAAAGGTTTAAAGCTCTCGCGCAGGCCATCTACGATACGCGAAGTGGACGTGCGGGCGTTAGGCGGCAGCGAATACGACGCGTTCGACCAGATGCTCTCAGTAAGAGATATTAGACTGCACTTCTCGGTGGATGGATCTGCGAACAGGTGGTCGGAGGGGGATGACAACAAGTCCTGGAAGTCAATAGGCAGGTCCTGGTATTCGTCATCGGGAGTGTTTTGATCCTTCAGCCATAAAGCCTCAATGCTCCGGTCAAACTTGGCCTCAAATTTTGCATATAGCTCCTCCTCTAAAGGAGAGCGGACCCTCTCACAGTCCAAATCCTCCTGTGTAATCACCCAGTCGGTATCCAGGTCGGGGCCATCGTGCCAGTCAGGCACCATGTCTGCATTCATCCTAATATTGACCTGTGTTATTTCTTTAACCTCGTCTGTGACTGTGTTCTCACAGGTACCGTAGCCCTCGTCGAGTGCTAATGCTCTAATGAACTCCTTCACGGGATCCTGAGTTTCGATATCCCACACTCCCTCGTGTGTCACCCACTCCGGTAGACTCTCTTTGCTCTCAAAGGACCTGCTGTAACTATTGTTGCGTTTTCTATTATTCTTTTTATGGCCGTGGTAGGAATTACGTCGCTCCTTATTCGAAAATGACTTTTTGTATCTGGAATTCCAATCTTTTGCTGCAGATATTTCACTTTGCATCTTGGGCTGATCTTCTGGAACAGACTTGCGACACCAGGCCGGCGGGGGCAAGTAGTACAGCAGGGGAGACTCCTCGCCTTTCTTGAGAGCCGGAAATGCAGCGCAATACCGTCGAACAGCTTCAGAGTGCTCTATAGAACATGTAGGCATACCTACTTGTGAATTGCCCTTCCGATCCTTTATGTCTTGCAGGCCCGTATGCAGGTGATCAACAAGTTTATCGAGATTTGATTCCTGTAAAGAATAAACGTCAACTGTTAATGGAATTGAAAATGGTCCTTCTAAAAATATATACCTATTATATTAAACCCAAAAAAATTACACACAAACAATAGCAGATGCTTAAAATATGTTTTGTTAAGTACAATATTGTAGAAAGAACAAAGCAGATGAGTATTTTGTGTAAAATATCAATAGATTGTAATCTCCAGTGAATGTCAGACATGAATATTATGTATGTCTTCATGGTTTGTAAAGGAGACAAGGTCATTGCACCAAAGTCTGTTATTTACACTTCTGATAAAAACTAAACAATGGGTTATTTTAAAATTAAATTAAAACTTAAAGCAACGATTTTATGGAATTTAAGTAGCATTCACTATAAAACATGAATAAATAAATAATTAAAAATGCATTCAGTATAATTTAATACTGATAATATTTTTTACACTACTGCATATAACACACTGCAAAATTTATACATACATAAATACATGTAGGTGAACTAAGGGGGAAATACACTGCTGAACTAAAGTGCAACCAAATATAAGATCTAAAACAAAATATAATGCATATTCCATAGGCAACATTTTCATGTACATACAAGTTTTGTTTTGAGGAATCCCGCTTAATACATGAATCATGCTGATGCATCTTATCAAATTATCAGATAATGCTAATATAAATGTTGCTATATATAAAGTTATATAAACTTAATATAAAGGTAGCCATGTTGCCTATGAATATCTCTTTAGTGCAATAGATTCAAGACCGACCTTTTTGTAAGGATTCTTATAATTGTTAACAGTCTTCATTTTATTCCCACTGTTATGGTCTCTTTCCAGTGTTACCGAGCACTGCATATCTTGACAGTGGAAAAAACAACAATTAGTTAACAAACTAGCGCTGGTTCATTACCAAACACTCATCCTATTTTATATCAAAGCAATTAATGTAATTTATGTTTAATTATTAGTAGCAAAAGGGTAACAGCCATACAATTTGCAGTGTGTATAACTTTATCAGTTGTTTAGTAAACAAACAGCTATCATAATTTAGTGTTTATTGGCCAATTGACCCAAATAATTAGATTGATAATACAATGTTCAAGTGCAATAGCAATGTTATTTGCCATTATTACTATGAATTTAGAGGTAAAATAGCTTGCAATGACACCCTGTATAAATTCATGATTTGTCAAATTTTACACTGTCAAAACTATGTTTGACAAATAAGGGTTTAAACTAGGGTCACCAACACTACCATATAATATAGTATCCTATTATAACTGGAGCCCTACTACTGTAGGCAAAACTATTATATTTGCATGACAAGCAAATTCATACAAGTACATTGGGAATTCAAATATTGCTGAACATTTTCAACAAATGTGTCAAACTGCTCGAAGGAAACAGTGTAACAATTGTAGATACTTTTAAATTATGCAGAACTTAAAACAACAAATAATACAAAGAGAAAATGATGTATAAGTAAAAAAAAAAAGGCTCAAAAAGTTAGAGCAAGAGTTTCCTGATGCGTTTCAAATAAGTAAGAGGAATCTGTTGTTACTTTTGACAAAAAGTCAGAATTATTTACATTGGTTTGATTGGTTCACAATCAAGTTGGCTAGTCTTCTAAAAGACTTCAATCTAACAACATAACTGGAATTTTCCAAATGCTGTATTGGTAGAAAAATTAGAAATTGCTCAAAAATAAAAATCTCATAAAAAAATTCTGTACTATAAATCAACTGCTGAAAAATAGCAACCTCTTGGTGATTGGCTTTTTGGCTTTTCCTCTTTGGTGATTCAGATTTCTGTACTATTCTAAAAATTATGTCATTTATTCTAACAATTGCAGCAACATCAGCATTTACAGTGTGCATATTTTGTGATGAATACTAAATGGAGAGATGAGCGCAGCAGAGCCAGCATAAATCTTATAAAACTGGTGTTATCGGTTTATTTTAATTCAAATTCAGAGTTCAATAATATTCTATAAAAATTAAATATAAATAAACACTTATTACCTTAAGATATTAAATATAATTTTGAAACATACCATTTATTTTTTCCTAATCAACTATATATTTATGGGTACTGGGCTTGAAAACACTATATTCCACCTAAAAAATGTTGGCAACCATAGTGATGTAAAATAAAAATTGTCAAACATGTTTTCAGTATTAAAATATTTCTCATTATGTAGTCATTCAAAGGAATTTTAGAGCATGAGAAGGCCCATGTCCAGCAGTGGATACTGAAGGGGTATGGTAGTCATTAAAAAAAAAGTGAAATTCACTATTGATTAATCTAATGTGACATCTCTTTCTGTAATATAAAAATATATAAAGATACACCATAATTAAGTTGTCAGTGATTTTTACAAGTTTTAGAATAGTCTTAGTTGACAAACAGATCCCTTGAAGGTGTAACCTTCAAACTTGTTTGTCAAAACCATCAATGTGGATTTTTCTTTTTATAATGTAATGCACATAAAGGATTCTTTTTATGTGGATTGGAAATTTGTCACATTATTTGGATGTTTATATGGCATTTTAATGGCAATGAGCATGGAGTGATGGGAGTGCGACTTACCCGTTAGTTTTGTGTGGGTATCAGATGAAGGAGTGTATAATGTGAAGTTCTCGTGCAGTGGTAGGCCAGCAGGCGGACGCCTGGCTCCCTCTCTTGTGCTTACGCATCCTGACCGCAGTAATCTCTGCCGTTATCAAACACCATAATCGTAATTAGAAATCGAGGGTCCATTTTTCAATCGCCGTGGGCCGTGTGTAATAAATCGATCCTTTTCTATGCTTTCGTACTAACACATCCTTGGTTTCTTTGGCGTATTATTTACTTGTGGTTCGATTTACTTTTATAAGGCAACGTTGACGAGCTTAGTTTGTTGCGTGCAATCGCATTGTCACTAGCTATTAGCAAATGACGCACTTCGTGCACCCCCTTGGATCTGCAACACAAAGTTGAATCATGTAAACATGTGATGTTATTTTCATAGAAAGGTCATTGTGTTTGCAAAAGTATAATGGATTTTATGGCACGGGCACCCGCCCCGCCGGGCTAAATGGGTCGATGCGATGGCGCCAAAACGTCATCCTAGGTAGAAGGGTGAGAATAAATCAAGGGCCTCCGTATTGTACACGAACACTCACTTTGTATGTTATCGACAAAGAAATTGCCGCATTTCTCGCACAAAGCGTAAATGCTTTTGATTATTTTACACTGAGTCATACTCATTCTAGATTATGATCACAAAGAAAAGATGCAATTTTACAACAAGGTGACAGTGTTACATGATGCACTTTCACTAACAACGCAACATATATTTCCGCGCCCGTGTTGAACAATCAATCTAAAATAAATAAAACACTTACCTGTAACAGTTTATATGGGGTTAAAATATCATGTTATGAATATACACGTACAGCCCACATGAAAAAAAACATGGCAGCCGTAAAGAGTGACTGAGAGTAAAAAATGCTAAATTTTGCGCAACTCCGTCAAATGGTTGGAATAAAGTCTCTATAGCCACCAATAGCGTGCCTTTATTTCAAAACCTATTACAGATGGCCGACTTTGAGCCCGTGATTAAACATTTTCTTCATCGATATTTGTAGAAATATCAAACGTACATTCTATTGGTTGATAAATTAATAAAATCACCAATGAGAAGGTGGTTGAGAAACCGGATGTACACGATAATTCGCGCCAACAGAGTCCGCCGGTTTTTAAATTTACTTCGTCGGACTTTTTGGTGGGAAATTGAATGTGAAGTTGAGTTTTTGTTTGATTATTGCAAAAAATGTGTATTAGGCGTTTTATAGTTTAATAGTGATAGTTTATTAAACTCTAAAGTGTTTTTCGTGAATGGTGTTAGTGATAACAAATAAATGCGTGAGACTATGTTTTTTGTGTGCTTGTGTTCTACTACGGCTTTAAGGGTGTAGATCGTGAAAATCACCGAAAAGAGTGTTACGATTTTTCATATTTAACCTATTTACATATGATTGATATCAATGATAATTTGTATATATTACAATCAAAGACCAATAAGTATGTTCATGCTTATATTAAACTCTTAAACCTAATAGTTGTTATATAATAAACGTCAACAAACGCACAAAATTGAGTAAAAATGCAAAAACATGACTTCGTATTTTTCAGATTTAACCCCATAAATCAACACAAATTGATAAAAAGAAACACTTTTTGAACACTGAAGAAACCAATAAGTATAGCTGTATACTTCTTTTTATACCTTTACAAACAAAGACTTCCTCTTTTAAAGCCCTAAAATCTAGATATATTTTAAGGTAAATTTTTCATACACAAATGTATGGGATAAAACGTTCGTTTCATTCGTGCAATCTCGGTGGTCTGCAGCGGCAGTTCCTTTCTGTAAGTGAACGCGACACCACGCTTGTCGGCTGCAGACAGCAGAATTACGTATTGTGAATTTGTGTTTTTTGTAAAAAACTGTAAGTATAACATTTTTATAATTAATTTATTTTCAGTTAGTAGAAAGTATCGATATAATGAATGTCTGAAAGAAAACCATGATGGAACTAGATATAAATCGTAAAAAATACAATATCTACACTAATAGGTATTATAAAGAGGAAAGATTTGGATTTTTGTATGTAACGAATAAACTCAAAAAGTACTGGACTGATTTTAATAATTCTTTTATCATTCGAAAGCTACATTATCACTGAGTAACATAGGCTATTTTTTTCGCAGGACTGATTGAATTTGAGTGGCATGCCAGGGAAAAGAAAGTTTTGTACGCATTATAAAAATATGAAAGCCAAAAGATCTCGGAATAAAATGTAAGTTCCTCCCTACTTATTTATTATCGCATTTGAACAGGGTACATTACAAAGCTAATACAATATGTCATATGATTTAGATCGCCCGATTCAGACATATACCTACAATAACATGTAAATATTGGTTTGTATTATCTATATCTATACTGATAAATAAAATTGAAGTATCTGTATGTAATATCAAAATAATAGGATTTTTAAAAAAAAAAAAGGCGATACGGAGTTCGCCGGGTCGGCTAGTATTGTCTAAATATCAAATTGTGGAAGTAGGTAGGCGACAGCGCAACTTTGTCGACATACCTATACCGCCAAACAGACGCGAGGCGCCTAGCGTCTGGCTTAGGGTTGTACAAAATAAATAAAAAGTGGATAATATTGATGAATAATATTTCCAGTATTGAAAATAAAGAAAACCTTGGGGCCGAGACTCTGAGCAACAATGCTACGCGCTGTATAGAGGTAAGTTGTTATACGTAATTCTTGTAGACTTGTTACATAAATAAACAAACTACTTAGTTAGTGATGGGCGAAGACAAAATCTCAATACCTACCTATAGATTTTTCTTGCAATATTTATTATTTTCATCGAGAGACAAACACCTTAGTACCGAAATACTTCTCAATTACTTTCTCAAAAGAAAATTTACGTTCAAATAGGTGACGTCATAAAAAAACAATACCTAATGCGTAAAGAAATTATAATTTCTATTCATCAGGAACCTAATATTGTATTAATTCTTTTGCATTTTTTTAAATTTTTAATTATTTTTTATAAAAAAAATCAAGCCATTATCTTTCTTTACAGGAACTAGTTATTGAAAACGACCAAGAGGGAAAGGTGGATGAAATGGAAGTTGGGCGTAGAGTTGTAGACGTTTCTTTTTTTTTTAAAGCTCTTCAGGCCATAGGGGACCACGGTCCAATGGATTGTAAGTTAAGTTACCTCAGTATAATAGGTGAAGTAAAAGTTGGTCTGGACTCAAAACTCATCATGAAATGTAGTATGTGTAGTATGAAATTTACTGTGTGTTTGATTGAAAAGAAAGAAGATAGAATGGAAGTGAATCATCAAATTGTATCTGGTATCATATCATCTGGTGGGAGCTACTATCAGTTAAAAACATTAACTGCCGCAGTAGCCCTACCAATCATGTCACCTTCATTATACAATGAAATTAATAATACGGTTTGCGATTGGTGGGAAAAGACAGCAGCACATTCCATGGCAGAAGCTGTCAAGGAAGAAGCGGAGTACGCAGTGTCTATAGGTAGTGTTGATAAAAATGGTACACCATTAATATCTGTTGCTGTTGACGGTTGTTGGAGCAAGAGATCTTATGGTAAGAATTTTTCCGCCTTGTCCGGCGCAGCTGCGATAATTGGCATTAAAACTAATAAAGTATTGTTTTTTGGAGTTAAAAATAAATACTGCGTAGTTTGTGCACGAGCCGCAAAGAACGACAGTCAGCCCTCGGAACACCGTTGTTTCAAGAATTATTCGGGATCATCTACCGGTATGGAATCGACCATAATAGTTGAGGGGTTTAAACGTTCCATTGTTGATCACGGTGTAATTTATAATAAATTTGTAGCAGACGGCGATTCCAGTACTTATAAAAAAATATTAGATTCGCGACCGTACGGTAATTTAACAGTAGAGAAAATTGAATGCAAAAATCATCTTTTACGAAACTACTGCAATAGCTTGGAGAAACTGTCGAAAGACACTAAGTATCCTTGCGAATTGCGGAAATTCCTAAAAGAAAGGTATTTGCGTTTAAGAACGGGTGTAAAATGCGCTATTAAATATTGGGGCGATCAAAATCAGTCACTCGAAGAAAAAATAAAAAATCTTAGTGAAGATATCCTAAATGGTCCACAACACGTATTTGGTAATCACCAATATTGCAAGGAGTATTTCTGTAGACCTGATACTCGTCGAATAGAACCTGTTGGGTTGCTTCCAGCAATTGTTGGATGCGGATTAATGGACGCGGTACACATTTTAAGTAAAAGACTGTCATATCATTCTAGAAGTTTAATTCATAATTGTACAAGTAATATAGTTGAAAGTTTTAACGCAGTGATTGCCAAATTAGTAGGGGGTAAGCGTGTAAATTATTCTTCCCGTGGTTCTTATGCGGGCCGATGCGCAGCTGCTGTTGTGTCTTTTAATACAGGATCGATTCATAGTAAAACTCATGAAGTAATATTTAAATCTAGTCCTAATCCTTTGATCGCGAAAGTGGAAAATTGTAATCGTAGAATCCGTTTAATTGCTAAACCTAAATTAAGATTGAAAAAGAGCCACAGCGCTGTATCGAAAGACGCTCACTATGGACCAAACTGCGAAAAACCTGATCTGAGTCCAGAATTATATGAGAAAGCCAAGTCATCTTTTTTAGCCGATTTAAAGTTGTCTTGTGCTGAAAGAGAGGAGCTTGAAAGGTCGACCCATTTGCAAAGAAGTAGTTCTGAGTGGATGAGTACAAGGAGAAAATTACTAACCTCATCATCGTTCGGGGAAGTTTGTAAAAAACGAGAGAGCACAAGTTGTGCTGTTCTTGTTCGTAAAATCGTTTATGGTAGTAATATCTCCAGTTTGCCTGCTGTACGGTACGGTATCGAAAACGAAGAAACCGCAATTAAACAGTTAGAAATTCAAGAGAATATTAGTATACAAGGTTGCGGTTTGTTCGTCGACGATCAATATGAATTTCTTGGTACTACACCAGATGGCATTTATGCAAACGGTTTAATTGAAATTAAGTGCCCACATTCTTTAGCTGGCATGACTCTTGATGAAGCAATGGCCAAACATACCTTTTGGGTTAAGGACAAGGCTTCCAAGGGTTATGTCATAAATAAAAATCATAACTGGTATTTCCAAATTCAGGGACAGGTACATATTACTAAAAGAAACGTTTGCATGCTTGGCATCTGGTTTGGTGCTACTGTACCTATGAAAGTTTATATTACAGAAAAGGACGACAAATTTTGGGAGGAGAAAATGGAGATGAAATTAGTTAGGTTTTATTACGATTGCCTACTTCCAGAATTAGTTGATCCTCGGCAGTCACGAAGCATGCCCATTCGTGACGCGCCCAGTATCATAGAGGCTATGAAAGAGAGGAAAGAAAGAGCTTTACGTGTTATGAAAGAGAAGAACGCCTAATGATTTTGAAAGATACAGGTAACTTAACTACCCAGCCAGTCGATTCACGTAAACACGCCAGTCCAAAAGTCGTTTTAACTTAGGAACTTAGAAATCGCCTTTTGGTTTTCTGTTTTAAACGCACTTACTTATCTAGTCTTGGATTGTCATAAATCTTCCAATAGCTCAATTACTATACAATTTCTGAGTTACCTGGTGTAAAGAATCATAAAAATTGGTTCAAAAATACAGCGAATTGAGAATTCTCCTTTTTTTAAGTCGGTTAAAAGGGCTAAATTTGCAAAAAACGAAGTGACGTCACTGCGCTACGGTTTTTATTACTTACGTGAATCGGGCAGCTGGTAACGTTTTCATTCTGATAGGTTTTGTGATAGCCATTGATTTTATCATCAAATTAGCAGAAATCAGAACTTGATCCGTAATCGAATGAAAAACCATTAGAATTTTGAACTCATATTTCGTTATTGTTTAATTACATACTTTTAATTAGTATATTAATAATTTACAAACTTCTGTTAAAATTAGTAAATAAATGAATTATTTACTAATTTTTGTACAACCCTAGCACGCTTTTGAGATAGCGAGTAATGGCGACTCATATTTGTTATTGTGTAGTAAATAAATCATTTTTATACTTGTGTTTCATTTATTGACATTTTTTTTAAAACCCTAGGATTTTTTTTAGATATCGACGAGGTGATCGTAAACAAAAAGTAAGTATTTGAGTTTACGCAATAGGCACATTTCCTTGCGTAGAGATAAACACACTTCCTACTGAATTTGCAATTATTTTATTGAATGAATATTTTACGAATTAGAATAAATTTTGGTAGTGAAATTACAAATAAATAAATAGTTGGAATTTTAGGTAAGTAGAATACAAAAATGTCAGATGTCAAATGATAGAAAAACATAAAAATTGTGTCTCAACTACTCTTATTAATCTATTAAAAAGAATCAACAGCTAGTTTCCAAAAATTCAACGTTATTGTTATGCTGTAAATATTCAAGTTCAATAACAATTTCTCAACGTGGAACGTTTGTTGCAAAACATTTTGAAAATCGCGCTCTCTAGGTCATTCATCCGCCCCGTCGGATGTTACATTAAACTTTGGCGCTGCGGTCGCTCGAAATCGAGATCTCAGGCCAACAATCTACACCCTTAAGCTGGGTTGACACGATACGAGTATTAGGAGTACACTCTGTCCAAGTAGGCTCGTTTTCGAACATTTTGAATTGAGTGCACGTACGAGATGTTACCGCAATTAATCAATCATTTTACTCTTAATTCAAAACGGTAAATCTGACAGATATGTTAATCGAAAAGACTTGGTGAATTACTCGTAAATGAATTTTGACAAGTATTTTTTTATACAAAGGCGACAGACGAGCATACAGTCCACTTGGTGGTGAGTGGATACCGTCACCTTGCGACATTCACGATACATGATAACATCAGTCCAGTATGACAAACGTTTGCACGCCCCCGGACACGTTTCCTTTGGAGATTTACGAGTATGAAATTATTTCGAGAAAATATTGGGAAAAATGGGCGGGAAAGGATGGGATGGCCGTCATCTTTTTCAAAGACTTCACGAAGAGAATTGTGGCATGCACCCAATTCATCACCAAAGAGCACCCAATCATTTGGAAGGGGAGAATGCACGCTAATGAAATCCCACAGCTGTTGGACATATACGACTGGCCACGTTACCCCTCTCACACAGACGACTACTGTGAAATATACTGCATCTTATTCCTCTAATGTACGTACGTCTTTCAGTGGTAAGTAAAGTAATATCTCACTGCGGGTGCGAGAGGCCATTCCCATCCCTTTCCCCCCATTTTTTCCAATCCTTTCTTGAAATAAATACCTATTTCGAGAATAAAGTGATTGATCAAGTATAGTAACATACGAGCACTCGGTTAAAAATGTTTGAAAATACCATAGTCGTATAACCAATTTACGAGTGACCTCGAACAAGGCTAATTCATACGAGCCTACTTGTAGCAAGTGTGCTCGTATTATACGACCAAGCGAACTAGACGAATGTCAAGCGTGACGTCATTCGCACGCTATGTCATCACAAATTACCTATAATAAAATTTTCATCGAAATAAATTTCTGACTATTAACACTAATTTAAGAATCGGCAATAGTTTATTTGGTTATTATTGTTATAAAAACAAAAAAGAAAATAAAAAGTTAATAATAATATTCTGGAGTTAACGGGAGCAATTAATAAAAATATAATACCAAAATCAATAAATTCTTTATTTATATTAAATCTTCGTCATCAACATCTATTTCTTCGATACCTGATATTTCGGCGTCCGAAAACATATTGATATCTTCTGAATCGGAATCGCTGTCATCACTAACATTTAATCGCTGTCTTTCTTCTAATTCATCGAGTTTTTCTTTTTCCCAATACTACTGTGCCAATTTCTCAACCTAATTCACTTCCTTTCTCCAGTCGGCTGCATTTATTGACTGAATTGCTGCGCGGATTAATCTCTCAATTTCCTTTTCAGATTGGTTTACATTTTTTGCCGCGACTTCCTGCTTCATTAGATTCTACACGTATTCAATCGGGTTCAGTTCACACTGATAAGGAGGAAGTCGTAATACTTCGTGGCCATTTGCCTGAAACAATTGATCCACATGACACTGTTTTGGTGGACGATTTTGCACAATCAAATAATATAATTCCTTTTTGGTCATTCTAGCGTCGTATTCAATATTTTTTTGGTCCAGCCAGTTTTTCATTTCTTCTTTACGTGAGGCCATTGTAGGGGGTTTATTTAATTTGCTTCCTGTGGTACGGGGCATTGTCCATTACAACAATACTATTTGGCGGCAGGTTTGGTAAAAGTTTTTCAGTTAGCCATTTTGTAAAGTTATTAATTTAACAATAACAATTCAGAAAAGATTAGCGTAAGATGTGCGAACGTATCAAAACAATAACCACAAAAACAAACTTAACTTCTAACAACAAAATTTAACAATAACAATTCAGAAAAGATTAGCGTAAGACGTGCGAACGTATCAAAACAATAACCACAAAAATAAACTTAACTTCAAACAACAAAATTTAACAATAACAATTCAAAAAAAAATTTGCGTAAGACGTAAGAACGTATCAATGCTGCGAACGGTACTAAGACGAACGCGGAGCCTGAGGCGGTATGCGGGCGGGGAAATCGCGTTTCACCCGCGTCTAGTTCGCTTGGTCTAGTAATATCGTGTCAACCCGGCTTTACTTTGACCGGACTTGACATTCAAAGCAACGTTTTTTTTTCATCATTTTTTGCAATTAGCACATTCTGCCCGTGTCAAGTTTTCTTCGTAATTAACAATTTCAGTCTAAAACGAATCCTATCAATGTCCAGTCTCGTCGAAGTAAGTCAGGAGTTGCATAGTAAAACGATACTATGTTTACTGGCGACAGAAGGGGACTCATGGGTGATACAGGCTATTCAAACTACTATAATTCCCAATTGTCAGATTGTTAATTCAAGATACGAATGCTTGTTTCTCCTTATTAAAGCACTTGTACTTTCGAAGATAATATATACGTTCCATAATACCCTTAACTTATATTCCATATTAAATCAAAAATATACTCGCCCCTAAGCGCAAAACACACAGAAATGGAGTCTGGCGCTGGCGAGGCTCGGGCGTCTTGCCATTCATTCTCATTTCATACAAAATATATGGAAGCGACGCGATTTAAAACATACTGAAATGGCGTGGCGCGGGCGGTCACATGGCATCCATGCCATGTTTGCATCACGCCCGAGCCACGTCAGCGCCAGACACCATTTCTATGTGTTTTGCGCCCTAGAGAGAACTCACGCTATTTATTCTGGCAAGGATCTTATGAAACATACAGGCATTTTTGTTCAAATTGCGAGAGCCCCCAATAACGTCTCGTGTTATTGGGATTGATTCCGTACACTCCGTCCGGAATCAATCAAGTGATGGACATCTTTTTGCTGGTCTTTTTTATGACGTACTTATTAAGTGGCTTTTGTCTAGAAGGGGCAGTCTGAACGCTAAGTGTATACTTAATTTAGCTTCGGAAAACTAAAGTATTAGGTCCATACCTATGAAATTGCCGTTCGTTCATAGTAGCCACTTTGAACTGAATTATCTTACGTCTCACCGACTCGCAATCCCGCGGTACTCTCCCAAAGCAACAACGCCTTAAGTCGAGGTCCGTTCCTTTCGCCGGTCTACCGGAGGGGGAGCCCTTAGGCTCGTTGCTGCACACACTGCTCCTGGGTGAGCGCCTTCTCCGTTCGCCCTAAACTATACATGTCCGATGACTTTTGAAAGGCTGTTAGGGCCACAAGAATTTAGCCATTCCGATACGAAAAAAAATATATATTTGTTAATTTGCGTTTGGTACGGAATTCCAAATACAAATTAATTACAATTTAAAGCCATGACATTCTTTATCAAAATCAATTATTTTTGTTTTCCGTCAAATGACTTTTTGCTTAGTTATCGTTGTTTGAGACCGTGCAAAAGTTAAAAATTCGCTATTTTCAAGTATGAGTTTCGTTTTGGCAGCAACGTAGTATAAGACGGCACGCAATATCAACGATGTGTACGGACTAAACACCGCAAACCAACGTACGGTGCGTTTTTGGTTTCATCGCTTCCGTTTTGGAGATTTCGACCTGAAGAACAAACCCCGTGGACGACCGAATACTAAAGTCGATAATGACGAATTGAAACCAATAGTGGAAGCGGATTCATCTTAAACCACGTCTGAGTTAGCAGCAGCCTTCGGCGTAAGTGACAAAACGATATTGATTCATTTGCGTCAAATCGGGAAAGTGGGAACCGTCCGAGTTCAATGAAAGTCAGCTGTAAACACGCGTCGAAGCTTGCCATACTTTGCTGAACTGGCACAAAAATTACGGGATTCTGAATCGTATTGTCAGTTAAAATGAGAAGTGTATCCCGTATGATAATCTTGAACGTTCATCACAATGGTTTAAGTCACGGTATGCAGCCAAATCCATCCACTGTTTCTCCATGATAACGCTCACCCACACTGCATGACAGTCTCAAATTTATAGGAGTTTCGAGTAGAAACTCTGTCACCCACCGTACTCGGTGGATGTTGCCCCTACTGATTTCTATTTTTTTCGGAATTAGGATGTTTTATACGAAAAAAAATTAACTCCGATGAGGCAATGAAAAACGCCTTCAGAGAATTCATCGATTCCCGTTGACGGGAGTTTCTAAAGCAGAGGCATCAATCAACTTCCATTAAAATGGCTTAAGTGCATTGATAATAATGGACAATACTTGGATAACTTAAATACATATATAATTTTCATACCAAAAAATATTTGAATGTTTCCATACAAAACGACAACAATAGGTAAGGATCTAATAATCTAATGAGGATCTAATGAGGAGGCATATTATGAATGCTGCTGACGGTCTGCAATGAAATTTTCATGGCATAGGCTCATGGCACTCATTGATGAGAGGGTTGAATGGTGGTGTTTCAAGAAATATTATTATTTCAAATTCAACTAGTGTTTGTAAACAGATTATGAAATAAAACGGTATTATGTTACGATCTCTTTATTCGCTTACTTTTCAAAAGTAAATATTTTCGAGTACACGTATATCTAACAGTAAAATTACAAAAATCATTACATAATTTATAGTTAACAATTTTATAATTTCCAGTTCAGGTCGACTTTATAAACTGAGTATCGCATTATTAGTAATAATGTTACATTTTAAATGCAACTAATGTAATACTTACATATGAAAATAAGGTGATCCAATTGAAAGTGTAATTCTAAAAGAAATTTCAGTTGAAATACATTGTTCGACATTAACAATTTGTGCTTATTCATTTTTACATAAAAATAAAAATCTATAACTGAACATCGATCACAGAAATGCATAAAACGATATATATTAAAGACTTAGTAGCCGTGGGTCTAATAAACGTTTCGTATAAATCGCCGTTGGTCAATACTCAGTTCGTCTGACATGTGCTTAGTCAAAATAAAGTCCTGAAAAAAAATAGAATTTTATTTATTTGATACACAGTACAAAACTGAACTTCAAACTTAACAAAATTTAAACTTACACTTAAAACTAATTTAAAGAAATAATTTCTTCTGTTCTTCTAAACATATTATGATTTTTGGCTTTTCACTGTATATCTCAATTTCATAAACCCACCTAACTTTCTTCAAAACCGATATTGGTGATTTATTTCGACGAAGTTGAAAATTTTTTAATTCATTTAATATTTTAATTTTCTATTGTTTGCTAAAAATTATGTCTCTTTTCTTTCTCTTTGATACATACAAGCCGCTTCATTTTTGTTTGATTAAGTGGTCAAAATGTATGGGGACACTTTTTTATTTGGGCGATTGTAAACTTCTAAACTGTTTTTTTGTCCTGTATTTTTCTGTAGAACAACTTTTATGTTAAAAAAAAGGAGGAACATTCGAGCCAACATTCAGGAAAGAATTCCGTGGGTAATAAAGCCATGTAGGTACATAATCTCATATTTCTCCCATATGAAGTATCCACCATCTTTAAATCCTTCCAATATTTTTTAAATCTCTTTAATAATGGAAGTAGCACCCTGTTAATAGTAATACTGTTTCGAAATGACATTTGTAATATTGTATGTCAAGCTCTAATTTTTCTTTTAATATTGAGAATAGCTTTATATACGTATCTTCTTTTTATCTGGCAGGAGTGCATAGATAACTGATATAATGTTGTTGTATTTTTCTGTTGATTGAAAATCTGCGTGTATTGTAAATAACTGACAATATGGTTTGTAAATAACTGACAATACCTTTTGAATGTCCCCATCTCCTAAAAACTTAATGATTTCGTATCTCCAGTGTTTTAGTATCTTTTGACTTAACTTTGAACAAAAAATTTAAATCCTCACCATCATAAACCACAAAGTCTTATAGAGTTCGGAAAATTAAATTTGACAGGCCCATTTTTCGCTTACGCTCTCTATATTGTGTCCCGTTTGCTGAGAAAGGTGAGATTTCACAGACTGGAACATCCTTCAGATCATTATTTCCCTCAAAACAGGATTCGAAAATGGCTTGTATAGAACCAAAATCTTCAATGACTTTGTTTGCATTAGTCAAAAAGCATATCGACTGCATTTCTGCAAAAATTAGGAGAACATGTCGAGTTTCACGTTCAACAATGTCACGTGCCTTATTAAGTAATAACGAGGCAGTGCACTCTTTTCTATTGCTCCAACGCCATACCGAACTTCCACATTTATTTTCAACATTTATTGTATATCAAAAAGCTTTTCTTAATAAGACCGGCTTACCTTTTTTTCTGTCAATGGAGTTAAAATCCGCTTTATTATCCATTTTTTATATATTTTTTGTGCAAAATAATTAATAGATAGATGCGACAAAACAATAGTAAACAATGTTGTAGATTGACATTGACACAATAATTGATAGTCATCTGTTTCAAGTGTTGGGTGATGCTCCTAGATAATTCTAAATACAAGAGATAAATGCATGCAAATTTATTTTCTTTTTACCTGTACAGCAACATTATATTTTGGACTAACCGCGTGTTAGACGAACTGAGTATTGACCAGCGGTGATTTAGACGAAACGCTTATTAGACTCACGGCTACTAAGTCATATTAAACATCTGAACAATAAGAGGAAAGAAACGAAAATAAATAAGCAAGATAACATATTACAAAAATAAGTTCGTACGGTGTAGAAAATGTACTAGTCTGGCAAACAAAACGTGGCACAATGGCATAATTATTCAAAATGATTTAGATGACAAATTTTTGTAATAATATGAATTGGCTGAAAAGACTTATCCAGAGTCGTAAAATATAATTTAAAAAGGTAAATTGATTTTATAGTGTATGATACACATCTTGATACTCGTTGCGTTTTTTGTATCTAATGATCGTATAGATTTGCAAAATGGATGGATAACATAGTATAGGATCAATTTGTTAACCCACTACAGAATAATATTATATGTATAAACTACAGAATAATTTGAGACGCTGCATTATAGAAGTTACCAGTTTTAGAATAAAAAATCTGTTACAAAATATAAAAACTAACTTCATAGAAGAGTTAAAAAGTTTAAAATAACCGCGTTATTAGATATGATTATCAAAATTTCAAGTTTCATTTATGTTTCAGTTTCAGTTTTAGACTAGAAAATATAAAGTATAAAATTAGTTTGTTCTGATTTTGAAATTTGCCTCTCCTTTCTTGTGCCACGTTCCGTCTGATAGACTCTTTAAAATAGTATTAAAATATCATAAACAACATTCTAGAGCGTATTGAATGTTGAACGAATTATTTACACACATTTAAATGACTGATGCAAAATGTTTTACAAAATGCTTATTGTCAGATAACATATTTATTATATTAACGTAAAACATTATTGTACATGAATTCATGGTGAGATAATATGTTACACTATCTTAGGGAAATGAAACTTTAGTGGTCTTTAAAAAAACATAATTTATTGCGTCATCTTGAAAATCAGATGTTGGGTTTTTTGGCGGGAACTCGAGAACAGAAGGTATTTTTTCTTCATATATGGCAGTGGTGCAATTAGCACATTCTGCTAGTGTCAAGTTTTCTTCGTAATAAACAATTTCAATGTCTAAAACGTATCCTGTCAATGTCCAGTCACGTGGAAGTAAGTTAGGAGTGGCACGGTAAAGCGATAGTAGGTTTACCGAGGACAGGAGAGGACTCCTTGGAAGCACATGAAAAATGCAGCTACACGCCTTTATTTGATTATCACAAACACCACGCACGCAAAACAGTTTGAAGTTTAATAATCTATTACTATTTAACCATAAAACGCCTAATAGACATTTTTTACAATAATCAAACAAAAACTCAACTTCACGAGCTCCCACCAAAAAGTCGAAATGAAGAGTATTTATTTCATTATTGTAAAAAATATATATTTGAGTTTTGTCGTTTAATAGTGTTAGTGTATTAAACTTCAAAGTACCTAGTGTTTGTGCATAATGTTTGTCAGAGGGAGAGTGCACTCTGCAATCCACCAGCCGCTGGGCGGGCTCGACTGTCCACGTTACCCCTCTTACAGAAGACTACCTTGAAATGGACTGTATTTCCGACTTTATCTTATTTCCCTAATGTCCGTGTTTCGGTAGTGAGTGAGATGTGCCAGAGGCCATTCCCATCCTATTCCTCCCATTTTTCCAACCTTTCTCCAAATCCATTCCTACATCTCCAAAGGTAGGTAGCGTGCCTACGTTTGTCATTTTGAACAACATTAGCACGTATCGCGGATGTCTATGGGCGACAGTATCCACTTACCATCAGGTGGACTGTATGCTCGTCTGACGCCTTCATACATAAAAAAAAGATTATCAAATAAAAGCATAACAGTGCATTTTTCGTGTTCTTCCAAGGAGTCCATCTCGGTTGGCAATTTACCATTTATTATAAAAAATATTTTTTAGTTTCCTTTCAATTTTTATAATTACGCAATGTTTGTATATTATCTGTCAAGAACTGACATTTCAAGATGGCCGCTGATAATTTATCCGCAACAATTAAAGCCTTGTAGCCTGTGTATAAAATTTTATTAGATTATTTTTGGACCAAGAGTTACATATTTTAAACTGTAACACGTGATTGAATATATGTCAATAGACAGACATTTGAAGATGGCCACCAATAGGTCCTTTTCGGCATGTTCATTTATAGAATTGTGGAAGCATACAATAACATGAATATAGTAATCAATATTTTAAACATTATTTTGTAATTCCCTTTCAATCAATATTTATAATAACGGACGTGCTTGTGTATCTTTCAATAGACTGACATTCAAAATGGCCAGTAATAAATGGCCTTTTGCCACGTTCATTTAGACTTGTTGAAGTATTTATACAATTTTGTAATCACTTATTTCAATATTTATTTAATAGTTACGTTTTAATTTTTATAATTACGACGTCAAAGTAACTTGTCCAAACCTTTAACGACTCGATCGATCGAACTGCTGCTGCCATCTTTGCTAATTTATGGAACAAACCAGTAAGACGTAAGTAACCGCATAGAACCACCTAAAAAGCTCACACACCAAAACTTATTTACACTTTGACTAAGTAGTTACTATTTAACATCGATCAACCAAACTACATAGATGGATAATCCCCTGTGACAAAACTGTGTGAATAAGTGATACTAGTGGTATAAATAAAATGTTACTGTCACGACAAACGAGTAGTAATAATTACGCTTTTGGAAATCCACGCTTCATTTATTTACTTAAAATGAATTACGCTAAGATATTTACCTCGAAATATTATTCTGGATTATACAAAAAAAAAGTTTTGTTTTCAATTATTTCTAATTTCTTATATTTTTTACATTGACAACGTTACGTGAAAAATATTGCAGGGGCTTTATGGCGGCAACTCGAGAAAGTGTTTTTATTTGATTATTATAAAAATTGTGTACGTTTTGTGGTTTAATAGTGATAATTTATTAAATTTAGTGTTTTTGTGCGTAATGCTTATGATAATCAAATAAAAGTGCAGAACTGCCTTTTTCTTGAGCTTCCAAGGAGTCCTCTTCTGTAAACCTACTATCACTTTATTGAACGACTCGACTTACTTAGACGGGACTGGACATTAACAAGATAAGTTTTAACACTTTGTAATTGTTTATCATGAAGTTAAACTTGACAGCAGAATGTGCTAATTGCACTATTGCCATATTAAATAAATTATCATGTTATCTTCTTATAAAAAGAAAGAAAAGAATAAATATTTCAACTTTATTTTAAAAAAGGTAACCTATTCATACGTTCTTAGTAGAATTTTGTCATCAAATGACGAATGAATTGACAAATCGGTAAGTTTAACCGCCTTGCATATGCTTTAGTTTTAGGGCCGCAATGCTACCTACATCTCTGTATTTTGGTTGATTGGCGCTATTTAAGTTAATTCAGTTAACTATTCAATGGCTCTCTGGCCGTTTACTGCTTTCCTCTGGTTTGCTAACAATGCCTTCGCTCTTGGGTATAGTGGGTTCTTCTCCGAATTTCTCTACGGCTTTCTTCATTTCCCGCCTCTTCTGCGCTTCTCGGATTAAATCGAATAAACTCTGAAAGTAAAAACATTGTTTCAGTCAGCGGCGTGTTTTGGGAAATAATAATACTTATTATTATTTATTTAACTCAAATTTGTACAGACATTTGTACAGTGGGGTTAGTAAGAGACTTATTAAACTATGTTAGTAATTACGAAAATTGTAACGATATTGGTCTATTTTGAAGTCACCGCAACCAAATCAGTTGAAAGAGTCAATAGTTATTTCGCTAACATTGGACGTGCGCTTGCTGAGAACATAATAAAAAACCCTTCACCTTCAAGCAACAAGTTTACTCACAACATTTCAAACCCTAATCATATCCATAATTAGAAAGTCCTGTTGGATGGGATGGAATTCCATCTAAATTGTTATAAATAGTTGGTGATGCAATAATTCATTTATTGACCAAAATCTGTAATCTTTGTCTGGAAAAGGGACGGTTTCCTAGCGCCCTTAAAATATCTCTTATACATCCCATATACAGGGGAGGGCACTTTCTAATATATATCAATGAGCTCTGTCAGATGATGCTAGATAATAGCAGCATTGTTACCTTCGCCGACGACATGGCTATTGTGTTTCACAGAGAGACATGGGAACATACAAACAGATATGCCGAGAAGGGACTCCATACTGTAACGAATTGGTTACGTAGTAATCTACTAACAGTGAACGTGACAAAGACCAAATTTATGCGTTATTTACCAATTTACCTTGCGTAAAACCATAAAACTTCCACTATATCTCGTTCAAATCCCCATAACTGTGGCATAAATATCTCTTTGATGACAAACTGTGCATACTCTAACCTAGAATCTGTTCCTACCATTCGATACTTAGGTATTCTTCTTGAGGACCGATTAACGTGGAAACCGCACATCGATCTTGTAAACATCTAGAGTTAGAAAATTGACATGTATTTAAGAAGCTTCGTAATGTCGTTAATCCTAAACTTCTACAAACAATTTATATTGTTCTCTGTCAATCTATAATGAGTTATTGCATATCTATATGGAGAGGAGCTGCAAAAACTCACCTCATACATTTAGAAGGGACTCAAAGGTCCACTTTAAAGGTGATGACTTTCAGAAAAGTAAGATTTCCAACTAGGACACTATATTCGGAATGCAAACCACTTACTGTACTTCAACTATACATGCTGAACTCTCTTCTTCATCTCCACAGTAATCTTTATGCTGATGATCTGATCAAATATATCTGCGAAATATCCGGTGACAAAGTTCATTATCCCACGCGTAAAGGGAAGACACGGTAGTCTTGACGTCCATTACCATGAAGTACGTGGCAATGAACTTGTTGGCAAAATGCCAGCGAAATATGAGAAATATGTGGGATAAAAAGTAATTATAGCCACGGAAGGGCGGACACCGCTCATCTCTCATAATACTTGTCAGTATTTTAGACGGTAACGTTACACTATATGATGATTTGAATAGATTCGAAAATTAGCCTTTAATCTAAGTGGTAATAGTAATAAAACACTCTTTATTGCATACTACTAGTTATTACATGTGAACATATCGTTAAATGACAGAAATACAATAGGCGACCCTATCGATAAGGCGGTAAATACCAGTATGTTCAGAAAAATATTTTATATCCGTGTGTGGTATAAATTAGTTGATACGTTAAAATCAACTGGTTTTCAAGAACACGGTTTCGAAATTTAATGCTTGTGTGTACGATTTAAATATTGACATAATACAGGTATTATTATCACTTTAATGCTGAAAATCAATTTCTCTGAAGTTAATCGATTATTGAAAGACTTATTTTTTTTATTGTAACAATACAACATGTTAGAACTTCTTATTTAAAACTTCTTAAAATTTTATAAGGAAGTTAGATTCAAGTGGGAGATCGGAATTGTGAGTTGGTACCGAATTGTCTAATCTGTAAAATAAAATAAAATAGAAAGTTTAAAAATAGTTCTTGCAACGGGACATGAGCTTTGCATGCGAATTGTCCAATCCGATTATATCGAAATGGTTCGCACCGTGCACTGTCGGTATATACTGACACAAACTCAAAGCTCATGTCTCGTTGATTTCACTATAGCTTTGCGTTATTTATCTATTAAACGATAGATAAATAACACAATATTTGATACCCTGTATTTTAGTCCCCTGACACAACTTTGAAAGACGGTAAAATACATTTAATTAATTGCATCTATACATATAATATTATAATACATATAATAATATAATACATATAAATATATAATATATAATATAATAAATATATAATATAATACATATAAATTGTAACAATGTTTCTGTACATGAAACTTTAAAAAAAAAAAGTCGTTGCAGTGTATTCTACGACTAGGGTTACCAGAGGCTGAAATCGAAAACCCGGTATCATGAAGTTAATAATCCTGATTTTAAAAAAAAGTCAGGTCTTCGGTTCAAAATAAAATTCATTAGATTATATGTAATTATAATTTAAAAGTTTTTATTGGCATAAATTTGATTATAAACACTTATATTATTGGTCACAGATAATGTGTTTAAAGTTGTATTATGTGATTAATATTGTTCTTATTGATTCTACTGACAATGTGTTCTTTCTTTAGTGTATTGAGATGTCATAAGCGAAAAATACATTTCCATGTTTGTGTTGTTTGGCAAAATACAAAAAAGTACTGACAAATTTTCAGTAACTGAAAATCGAGCCGTGCGCCACTGTCGGCATCTACATTTGCGCTGTGCCATGCGTGCGGAGCGTGCGTGCGTGCCGCTTGTTATGCAGCGTATTTCAATATTTGACAAAAATCCGGTCTCGAATGAAATCGGGCGGAGTCCGGTCTAACCTCTTTAAATCCGGTCTTTACCCCATCTACGACCGACAAAGAACTCAAAACATCCACTTTTAAAATTTTTGCCTATCTGAACGCACATCACGCAAAAATTACTGGACGGATTTTAAAGAAAATTGGATAGTTATAGCTTATGTCGGGTTGACACCTAGGGTACTTCATGTTTTTATCCAGATAAATTATAGAGTTCCCACGGGAATAACAAGTTCACGCGAACGATGTCACTGGCACCGCTATTTGTAGAATATTTACACGCTTCAAGTTAAGAAACAAGTAAAGAAATAATTAAAGAAATACAAACACTGACCTTGCCATCACTCTCGTTAGTCTTGTCCTGTTCCTTGGCCGCGATGGCAGCCTTGTCAAGCGCCTTCTGGATCTTGCTCTCCACTTCCAGAACCTCTTCCTTGTCCAGTAGTTCGATCAGCTCAGCCATCTGCTTCTCAGACAGGTTCACGTGCTCGTTGCCGATTATCTCCAACATCTGGAAATGTTTACCAATAAAAATAATAGTCTTTCGTAAAAAGAACACAGGAAAAGTGATTCTCACGGTTGTAATTGCTTATATTGCAATGCAACCAGCCCTTTCAATATAATCTACAGTATAATTTCAGGATGATTCACTGTTGGACATGGTCCTCCTCATGCATATTGTCTTATGCATGAGAGATGTATGGTCTTAAAACGCCACGCTGGTCGCGCGGGTTGGCGAGTCCACTCATCACTTGGTCGCTTTTTACGACACCCCCGGAAAGAGATGGGGTGGTGCTATTCTATAGCTTTTTTATAGGGAAGTAGGCGGACGATCCAGCGGTCCCACGTGATGATAAGTGTTACCGCCGCCCATGGACATCTGCGACACCAGGGGGCATGCGGGTGCGCCGCCGACCTTGCAAAATCCTATTCACAGCTTTATTGAAGAACCCCATATCGTAGCGTAATGGAAAGACCTCTTGAGACATTCCACGGTGTACGGGTTCGTGGTATAAAATGATTTTTGGACCGAATAGTACGCGACACCTCCGTATCGAGGAAATGCGGATGGACCGCACTTCTGTGACGGGAAGTGTCGTGAAGAAACCCGTGAAGAAAACGGGAAGAAACCCGAGGTGGGAATTATATTCAACATTTGTTCAGAGCAATCCCCATTGTATAGGCGGTAGAACACACAGTCCAATTGATATTTCGGTGCGCCGGCCCAGAGATGTGAGCAATACTCCATATGGGGCCTAACCTGAGCTTTGTAGAGCGTTAGGAGGTGCCCAGGGGTGAAGTACCGCTTTCGGTCATTTTCGCTTATTTTCCAGATGACCCCTAAATTCGACTTTGCTGGAAATGTCGACACCAAGGATCCCAATACTCTTCGAAATCTTAAGAGGTATGAAAACAAAAAAATATAATATAAGCTGTATAAGTGTGGAAACCTTTGTGGTATTATTGTTGGATTAAATGTAATATAAACGTGTAGGTTTTATAGGTCGTTTATAAACGTGTAGGTCGCTGCCGATAGGTCTAAATGGCGGACAATGGGGGAGGCCTATGTCCAGTAGTGGACGTCCAAGGGCTGAAATGATGATGATGATGATGAGGTTTTATAGACTTTTTACCTGTCTAGTCAAAATTCAAAGCCGTCTCTATATCCCAGCCGGAATAAGGGACACAAGATATTTTATGTCAAGTCTATGAGACGAACATACAACTCATGTAAAAGACACATTGACATAGGCGCAATATGTGTAATGCAACGGCAGGTGAGGGAATACCCTCCCTTCCTACACCTTTGACATCAATAGTACATTAGACCAGCCTTTCCTAACCTGGGGTCCGCGAGTATGTCCGTGGGGGTCCGCAGACCCATCTCTGGACTATATAAATGAAATAAATAAATCCCACCAAAAGTCGCGCGATCGCGACCGCGTAGCGTAGCAATAAAAAAGCGAAAGACTCATTAACACTGCGAACGGGCGTCTATTATCTGGCACTATTGCTGCATTCATAGGGAGGCATTAGCTGCTAAGACTATGCTAGAAATATTGAAAAAACAGTATTAGATAACATTGTGCAGGTGGTCAATTTTATAAAAGCTAGGCCTCTAGATTCCTGTATTTTCGCTATCATTTGTGAAGAGATGGGAAGCATTCACAAACAGTTGTTAGGTATAGCACGCTGAAATGCGCTGGTTGTCTCGTAGCAAAGTTGTGTCGAGGTTTTTGAGCTGAGAGATGAGACAGAATGTTTTTTTTCAATAATTCTACAGGTGGCGTCAATAAACATGCTGCTAGGCCTCTAGATTCCTGTATTTTCGCTATCATTTGTGAAGAGATGGGAAGCATTCACAAACAGTTGTTAAGTATAGCAAGCTGAAATGCGCTGGTTGTCTCGTAGCAAAGTTGTGTCGAGGTTTTTGAGCTGAGAGATGAGACAGAATGTTTTTTTTCAATAATTCTACAGGTGGCGTCAATAAACATGCTGCTAGGCCTCTAGATTCCTGTATTTTCGCTATCATTTGTGAAGAGATGGGAAGCATTCACAAACAGTTGTTAAGTATAGCAAGCTGAAATGCGCTGGTTGTCTCGTAGCAAAGTTGTGTCGAGGTTTTTGAGCTGAGAGATGAGACAGAATGTTTTTTTTCAATAATTCTACAGGTGGCGTCAATAAACATGCTGCTAGGCCTCTAGATTCCTGTATTTTCGCTATCATTTGTGAAGAGATGGGAAGCATTCACAAACAGTTGTTAAGTATAGCAAGCTGAAATGCGCTGGTTGTCTCGTAGCAAAGTTGTGTCGAGGTTTTTGAGCTGAAAGTTGACACAGAATGTTTTTTTTTTTCAATAATTCTACAGGTGGCGTCAATAAACATGCTGATCACATCAATGACTTTGGATAACTCTCAATGGTAGCCTATGTAGCTGACATCTTTAGTGCCGTCAACGAGCTGAATTTGAGCCTACAAGGGACTAATATCATCTTCACATCTGAAGATAAAATTGAAACAATATTTATAAAACTTGATTTATGGAAAAATCGTTCACTTAAAAAAAATATGATCATTTTCCCACACTTTCTACTTTTTTTGGAATCATCTGGTGGAGCTTTGTTGCCAGCAGAAGTACACGACGAAATTATTAAACACCTCCGCGCTTTTAGGTCTTCATTTCGAGATTATTTCCCAGCACCAGACATAAAAATTTGATATCAGACCCTTTCAATACAGATATTACTGGCTTGACAAAGACAGGAAAAACAATTAATAGAAATATTGTGTGATTCAGCTTTGAAACGGAATTTCAAAGAATCCTCTGTAACCAGTTTTTGGGTAAATTTAAAAAAGGTTATAAGGAAATATCAAAAGAAGCACTGAAACACTTCTTGCTGTTTTCAACAATATGTGAAAAGTTTTCATGTGTTCAACAACATTCAACATTTTCAATTTTCATGTAAAAAGGCATTTTCTACGCTTGTATATATTAAAAGCAAATGCAGAAACAGATTGCAAGTAGAACCAGATTTAAGAATACAACATAGTAGTAACATCAATTCGAATATCACCGATTTCACATTAAAAAAAATATGATAATACATTTATAATAATTATAAATTATATATATTACAATTATTGTGAAAGAAAATTACATTTTGAAGGTTACAAAGTAATGTTTTTTTATATATTTGTAGTACTAATAAAATTTATGCGACATGTATTAGGTACTGTTTTTTTATTAAGGGGGTCCATAACAATTGTGCTTGATTTTCTAGGGGTCCGCAGCTGGAACAGGTTGGGAAACGCTGCATTAGACATTTCATATACAACGTGTTACCCAAATAAAGCAAAATATGAAACGTCCATTAATTTAAAATATATAAAACCATTCTACAGAAAAATAATAGTATAAGTATATTTATTAACTGAATCTTCCGGGCTACTTGGCCGAGGTCTTCTGGAATCCCTTCTGTTTCTTCCAAACGTTTCGTCAACAACTGCGGTTGACATCTTCAGTGGCGACTGCGTTCACTTTCGGAGAGATGTTATCTCTTCGGCTTCTCAGTTGCGCTCGAAACGTTTGGAAAAAAGAGAAGAGATTCCAGAAGACCTCGGTCAAGTAGCCCGGAAGATTCAATTAATATGGACAACGGCCGAGAAAGCCTACACTCCACTATAAGTATATTATTATAAGGAGTAAATAAATAATCACATGTAAAATTTGTTGTTCTATCTAGAAAGTTCGTAGCGGTCATTATCTACTCAGTGCAGAGTAATGAGTGACCGAGCGCGACGGGTAGTTGTAATTAGTGTACTTATTTGTTTTGCGTAACTACGCGTAGAATAAAAGATATACTAGACATAACTCATGAAAAAACAACTATTGTAAAAGCTGGTGGAATCGATTCTACTCTTGATACCGTACAACCTATTTTTAGCTTTTGCATTATTTCAGTGACATGTAGAAGATCAACTTACCTTCAAAACGTCATCAAATTTGAGCTGTCCGTCGAAATCATCGTCCAATCTCCCCAATACGTCCTGTATTAGCTTCAGTTTAGCTTCATCTGGAACCTTCTGCAGGCTCTTAATGGAATGCATCAGTTCATCAATCTGGATCAGTTGCTCCTTGGCTTTCTGCGGCTCAGACTTAGTCTGCTCTAGTGTGGTTTTTAGAGCTTTCTCTTTGTTCTCTAGTTCTATTAAAGCAGCGTCCAGCTTGCCTATCATGTTGTTAACTGCGCGGTATAATCTGTAAGTCAGAAATGCTGTGATTAAGAATTTGAGTATGTACTTTATTATATTTATTTTTATGACTTATGAAAAAATACTAAATGAGTAGAAAATCATGATCAACAAAGCAACCTGTCGCGGGGCTCCGGTGTCTTTAAGGATCGCGCACATTACAGCTGGAGCGCATCGAACTGCAAAACTGTGGCAACGTACGTTACAGACGCGGCGGGCCGCAACTCAACACAATAATTTAAATCAGTTAGTTGTTGACATTCAATTCTTTGCGTCATATCGCACAGCGAATAACTCTCGCATTACGTCCGTTAACTGCGCCAGTTCATCTTATATTGAGGCGGGCCGCGTTACAGCGCATAACATCGGCGCATAAATACGGCTGGCGAGCGATCCGCCAGTGCGCTGCATAGCGGCCCGCCTGGAGTGTGAGATGGTATAAACAAAATGTATGAAAGTGATTCAGGAGGATTATTGCAATGTTAGGCGCTGCGGTGCGGCCAGTCGTAATATGCGTAATTACATAGCAGGAAAAAATTGTAAGTAATTTTTTGCTGCAATGTAATTATTTTTCTATTTTTTCATATTTTTTATTATTTTATTTATTAGGTAGTTGGATAAGTTCGCGGCTTTTTTTATAGTGAAAATAATAAAGACTTTTTGTATTACATAAATATTTATTGAACGGAATATTGTCCATTTAATTAGACTATTTTTCCCTTTTTCTCGCAGTCATTATCCTATCGCTATAAAATTTTTGGGTTTATACAGGCTTCTCTTTACTCCATATACAGGATTTTGTAAAAAGTGGAATAAATGATAATCCGAAGGTGCTATGTCTGAACTGTATCGAGGATGCATTAAAACTTCCCAGCCAAGGTCCATCAATTTTTGTTTAGTTATCAAAGATGCGTGGGGTCGAGCATTGTCGTGATGGAAAACTACACCTTTTCTATTCATTAATTCTAGGTGTTTTTCTCCAAGTACTTAATATTACTAATTGCTGACAGCAGACATCAGAATTAAATGTTTGGTCATGTAGCAAAAGCTCATTATACACAATGCCTTTCCAGTCCCACCATACACATAACATGACTTTGTTCGGAGTGAGGCCTAGCTTTTGGATTATTTGTGATGGCTCACGTCGCTTAGACCTTGATTGTTTTCGAACATTTTTACCGTAGGTGGTCCACTTCTAATCGCCCGTTACCAATCTTTTCAGAAATGGATCGATTTCATTTCATTTTAGCAACATCTCGCATGTGGAAATTCCATTCACCAAGTTTCTGTCATTTAAACCATGCCAAACATCAAGCTTTTTACAAAATTTAATTTATGCAGGTGATCCAAAATTGTTGTGGTAAATGCAATTTGATGACTTTTTATGTGTCACTGCTTAACCTTAACAGGACGATCACAGGGAGGAACATCATTCACATCAAAATTACCAGACCTGAATCGACTGAACCATTTTCTTGCAGTAGTTTTAGATAAAGCATCTTCTCCATAAACACCGCAAATCTCTTTTCGAGCACTAAAAGCATTCTTACTCTTGCCGAAAAAAATTTGCAAAACATCTAATTTTCTCCTAATTAACTTCCATTTTAAAATTGATAAAAAAATTAGAAAAGATAAAACTATTAACTTGTAATTTCAATTTGCCGCCATTACAAAAAAGTCAGTTGTCAAACGGTATATCACTTTCCCGCCAGTGATCAGTGTTGCCAGAAATATAGCACGCTAAAGTCATACGTTCATGAAGACCGCGCACTTTTCAGACTACCTATTATATTAATATAAATTTTAAAACTTATAAAATTGTAGTGCTTATTGGTTGATGTTATGCATTATTGTAATAACAATAAAACTTTTATTTTGCCTGTTGTGCAAAAAATAATGGGTTCAATCTAGGTCGGACAAACATTTGTTAGAGAAATTTTCATTCTGAATGTGTGTTTGTTCTGGTAAATGTATGCCCCCGAATTCACGACACAGGCAATCCTATCCTAATAAGGTTCATCGAATGTTGCGTTATTTATTTATTACAAAAATAAAACACGTGCGCAAATCAATTATGCAAATTACATGTTTAACCTTCAAATTACGTAATACCGTTATTTAAAATAGATTTCAGACAGAAATAAACGGTCCAAAGTTGTAAAATAATTGAAGAATATTAGTGTTGATAAGGGAACAATAAGTTATATTACTACTCGAGTAATCATCACAAGGTCAAATACTCTTATCATGCGAAAATTTGATAAACATCACGTGTTGTCTGGTTCGACACAAAGCTAGCTATGATTAATTCTGTGGTAGCTCCAGGCTACCAAGCTACAAAAGGTGATGAATCACGAGAATTAACTAAATTAGTTATTTGCCTATCCTATCACGAGATGGTTTGAAAATACGAAAATTGAATAAATTTATAGATATATTAATTAAGTATTTGTTTCCAGTAATTATAATATGTGCACGATCAAAGGCTGCCTGAAAGAGATCGCTTTTGCGATAAGGCCTGCTTTTTGTATATATACCTATATATTTAATTTAACTGTAAACTCTTATATGCAATGACTTCTATGTATTCTACTAGACAAGCATTGCAGCACTAAAAATTGCTCATTATGTCACGGTCAATTATCAACATCTTTATTCGATCGTGCGCAAGCGAGAGAAGTTCTTTTTTATCTTTTAAAGTGAAGTTATATTTATAGTTATAAGTTATAGTATATTTATAGTATAGTATACTTTTATAGTTTATATTGAGTAGATTTTTTAACAATAATAATAAAATATAAAGCTTTTATATTACTCTTGAAGTGAATTCAAGTAAAGATCTGTTTTACTTGTTCAGTATATGGCAGATTCTAGAAAAGACACACTTTTTATGGCACATTAGTTATAGGACAAATATACAATTACTCATAATAATAACTATAATTTAGTTTACAATTTTTATTCTTTAGCAATTTTGCCTATTCCAGAACCTCTCCTATACATAATCTGTCATAAACTGAACAAGGTGTCTGTTTAGTGTCAACAAGTTTTTTTGTTTTCGTATTAATAATTTATCATTGATAGGAATGATGGAAAGTTCTAAATATAACGCCAAGGAAAGACGAGTACCACAATGCTCGCATTGAAGCATATTACAGGGGATTCCCCTGTAAATATTTTTTATCACATGTGTCACATGACCTTGGTTTAGATTTTATTTTAACAATTAATCAAACAGTGATAAAAAGGGACATTTTTGGATGGTGCTTCAAAAATGCTTTTATCTCTCAGGCAGTTAATTAGCGACCTTAGGTTCAGCGCCGGCTCTACCCCATGTAGCGCCCGGGTGCAATCAATACCCTGGGACCCTCTAGTAGGCGCGCGAACACGGAAGCAGGGTCTTTGAGAGCGCCCCCTAAAACCCTGCGCCCGTGTGCGCAGCACACCCTGCACCATAGGTAAAGCCGGCTCTGCTTAGGTTGACTTGTAGGTCAGGCACCTGTATCCGTAATCAGCCCTTTCATTATCCACTGCTAGACACGAGTCTCCTCGTACACGCTGTCGATGGTCGGCAGATTGGCAGAGTCCATAAAATCAATGAAATAAAACCTTTTATTTATTACTTTGATTAAAATTTGTTAAAAAAATTAAAATTGATTAATTAACAGACTGTTTTTACCAAGAATTATAAATTTGCTAAGTTCGGATTGAAATAATGGAAAAGAGGTTTTATTTCTATGATTTTATTATTCAATGAGATTATTTGAACTTGACACTAGATCTCAATCCTTTTTAATCATTTGTTTAATATCCTATATTTTATAAAAGTGAGGTGGCAGACGTGCAAACAGTTCACCTGTTTGTAAGTGAATAATGTATACTGTCGCTCATGGACATCCACCATATAATAGGTCGGGGAGAAAGTCTTTTCGTATTTTGTATGTATGAAGTTGTGATCCAATATTTTTGATTGAACTGTTTGTACCTGGCTGGTTATGATACCATATAAATGGTAACATTTAAAAAAAGAAATAAAAAGATAAAAAACTGTTTCCCGCCGTTTTTCAATTGTTTTTCTGACCAAGAAAATGAGTGAATCTAAGGAAGAAATTGGATACATTTTAAAGTTTTATTACAAAAAAAGGGAAAAACGACGCAAGCCGCGAAAAAAATTTGTGTTGTTTATGGACCTAATGCAGTGTCAGTAAGAGTAGCACAAAGTTGGTTTCAGCGTTTTCAGTCAGGAAATCTTAATGTTAAAGATGCAGTTCGCTCCGGTGGCCCTGTTACCGATAAAGTTGATGCCATTTGTGAAAAAGTGCAGCAAGATTGGCATATAAGTAGTTACAACATTGCTGATGAACTGGGCATTGACCATAAAACAGTTTTGATTCATTTGAAAAAGTCTGGATATTTAGTAACCACACGAGCTCACTGAAAGAAACCTAATGAACCGTGTACTCGTTTGCGATTCTCTATTAAAACGCAATGAAACCGAACCGTTTTTGAAAAGATTGATTACTGGTGATGAGAAGTGGACCACTTACGACAAGAACGTGCGGAAAAGATCATTGTCTAAGTGTGGCCAAGCTCCACAGACCGTGGTGAAACCCGGATTAACGCGCAATAAGGTGATGTTGTGTGTATGGTGGGATTGGAAGAGCATCATTCATTATGAGCTTTGAGCATTATGAGCATTAAAACCATCGATTCGGATCTCTACTGCTAACAGCTGATGAGACTAAAGCAAGAAATTGCGAAACATCGCCCAGAATTGATCAACAGAAAGGGTGTAGTCTTTTATCATGATAACATCAGACCACACACATCTTTGGCCACTCAGCAAAAATTGAGAGACCTTGCGCCCTCAGATTTCCACTTGTTTCGGTCTCTTCAGAATTCTTTAGGTAGTGTAAGGTTAACATCAAGAGAGGACTGTCAAAACTACTTGTCGCTATTTTTTGACCAAAAATCCCAAAATTTCTACAGCAACGGGATCATGTCACAAGTCACAAGATGGCAACAAGTTATAGAACAAAATATATACATTATAATTATAACGGCACATATATATTATAATTAAATGTAATTAAACTTTTAAAAAAAATTGTCTTCAATTTGTATATAAAATACAAAGAAACTTTTTTCCGGACCTTATATGTCAACATCAGTCAAGAATGACAGACGCTGGCACGCGCCCGGTTGTACCGCCTACGTTTCGAAATTTAAGAATGGATTAGGGGATTGGGGTGATAATATGTTTCATGTTTTGACAGGAACTTGGCTATTTGTTTGTTTTTGATTAGATTTTACATACCTGCGAGCTCCCTTCGTCAGTTTAATGTCTGCATGTTTGGTCTTGACAATCTCCTGCATCTCCTTAACATCTTCACTGTACTCCGACAGTTCCGTCTTCAACTCCTGGATGCTCTCCTTTTCAAGAAGCAGGGACTTCCTTTGTTCGGCTGAATATAACAAAGTAGATTTTATATAATTTTGACTGTATTTTATGTACAAATTAGGTGGGGAATTTATAAATAACTAGCTATTGCCCGCGACTTCGTTTGCGTGGTGTACATAAAAAGTAGCCTATATGTTAATTTGGATACAATATAACTATCTGCCAAGTTTCAACAAAATCAGTTTAACAGTTTCAATGTGATTGAGTAATAAATATCTAAACATTCAATCTTTCGCATTTATATCTAATATATTATTTTAGTGGGATTCTTCGAATGTATTTTGCAATGTAAAAATTTAAAGTAATGTAAGCTTGTTCTTTACGTTCAAACACAGTTATTATGATCTACAAGATTTGCAACTCAGGATCATACCATAGGCCCTCTATTTTTGCAGCCTTCAAACTATATATTTCTTGAATTTAACAAGGAAAATGCATATAAAAATGCATATATTTTCAAAGTTTTCAAATACATATAACATACATGTGTTAAAAACCACATATTACGATTTATAAAATTGGAATAAAAAAAAAACAATACAAAATATTTGTCTCCTTTGTTGTATGTTTTAGAAGTTCTTTGTTATTCAAATAAATATACAACAAAAATGCTAACTAAACGGTGGCTTTATAAAAATATTATATGGAAGTATTCTTTTCAAACATAGTGCAAATATATTATGAAAGTAATTGTGTGTTCATATTTTATTGTGCTCCAATGAACGTGCTTTGTCCTTGTTAACGTGCAGTGTTTATGCCTGACTCAAAGATACATACATGCAAATAACTGGTATTAGACTTGCACATGCATGTTTTGTATTGTTTTATTTTGTATTTACACTGTAGAAAAGATGAAAAACACAGAAGTTGAAATGATATTTCAACTACAGATTGAAATGTGTAGTTTTCTCAATCCAATATACATTAGATACAATTACTAACCAAAAAGATATCCTGTCTAAATATCATACATCCTTTTTTATCTTTGTAATGTAAGAGATGCAGCATTATTTAAATTATCAGAGTGATAATTACATGTTTTGTAACACAGTCCTATTATTTCTTGATGAGAAGTATTGTTATAATAGAGCTAACCACGATATTTCAGTAGTATATCTCTTATTGACCTTCACTATTAACAAAACGTTTCAAAAACACTAAATCTTGAAGCCACCTTTAATATGTACAAAAAATTATACATACATATTTCATACATATGAACTTTAATTTTTCAATATTTAAATTTCATGTAAATAGTGAAATAGGTCAAATTAGCAAATCTATGAAGTATAAACCTATTCCCCTATTCTTTATACTCTCAAGTTAATCAGCAGCTTAATGTCAAATTGTACACATCTTATCAGCTCCCAATGGGATCTTAGGTCCCTTAACCCTATCTTCTATTCTTGGTCCCCAAGTATGATATCCATATACTTCAGGATATCAAGCAGTTGCAATGACAAAACTGTATCAAATCTTAGCTGTCCATATAATGAGCTAGTGAAACAATATTCAATAATAGACAGTTACTATATAGACCAATACACATGTTGTTCTACACATAATTAATTATAATACTCCGTTACAAACATTGAATTTTATAAAAAATATGGATTTGTGCCAATACTACTCACCTATTTTTTCTAAAGCGCCTTCAATGACCTCTATATCTTTAGTAGATATACCCTCTTCAGTTTTAGCTTTTGGCATATCTACAATTAATGGAGCCGTATCAACCATAACTGGTGTTGTTTCTGGATCAATAATTGGAGCTTTGTCTTTGATTTCCTCCTTCTCTCTCTTTTTAGCTTCCAAAATCTCTTTTTCTCTTTCTGCCTCCTGCATTTCTTTCTTTTCTTCTTTGATCTTTTGTTCTTCAAGTTTGATGGCCTCTGCTTTCGTCTGGAGTATTAAAAACAGATTTTTATAAAAAAAAATTGAACTAAGTACAAAATCATTTGACAAGTGATTAAAATAACAATAATGATGTGTGTATTGTAACTCTTATTTATAACTTTGTATTATGTATTATAAATAATAAAGTTAATAATTTTATATGCAACTTTATTAATATTTATTAATACAATTACTTATAATAATATTAATATAGTAGGTATATAAATAATGGTATTCTATAAATTCATCAGTAATACATGTTTAATATGAAATTACAAAACAATTGATTTCATGGTATAAATTGACTGGCAATCAGAGATGTTAATAGAGAGATAAGCTTTGGACTAAGAGCAACATTTAAATCTTATAATCAAACTAAATCAAATAAAATGTAATGTGTTAACAAAATATGTCATTTGGCTCTATGATTTACTAGAACTTAGAAAACATAAATATTCTTTCCTTATTCTTCCTTTGTTTGAGTTACTGAATCCACAATCCAATGTATGTACATTAACAATTATAAGGTAAAAGGTACAATTATAAGGAAGTACTTTGAGTGTTTTAGAAGCCAGTGTTGTATTAAATCATTGAACCATCATTATATACAAATCTTAGGATGTTAAACATAGCATTTCATTAGATAACATTGGATACTTTGAGTGTTTTAGAAGCCAGTGTTGTATTAAAACATTGAACTATCATTACAAATCTTAGGATGTTAAACATAGCATTTCATTGGATAACATTTTGTTTACATTAGCCAATGTCTCTTCACTGCTGGATATTGGCTTCTTCCAAGGTATAATATTGAAAGAGGCTAAAGACAGAAGAAAATCTACAGGTAGAATTACTAGCAGATAAATGTGGCATTAGAGAATATTCAATAACAAACCTTAAAGTCAACTTTGCCTTCCTTCTCTCCAATGGCTGCTTTAGTCTGAGTAACGACATGTTCAGGTAGTGCCGAGATAGTTGCTTTCAGCTTATATGTTGTTGGGACATGTTCGGGCACCATCAGAGCTCTCGAAAGCAGCAGTAAAGATGGTGGCACCTTCTCATTCAATGACAAGTCCAGCCAATTCCTCAATTCCTTTCGCAATCTCTCCTCAGAAACACCATAAGCTCTCATACCTCTCGCTCTACATGCCTGTTGCAACTCACTAAAGTTCAAACTATCCACACCTTCCTTAGCAATCACCTTGTCATCTGCCGCTAACGATCTCAATTTCATCCTGAGATTAAATCTCAACATTGCACTGGTACCTATAGTGGAAACATTCAACACTTTACACAGAGCAACTAAATGTGGCCGCTGAAGAGAGTCCAAAGTAATTTCATCCTCAAATAACTTCGAAAATTTCATTATCTCATCACTAGTTGCCATATCTCCTGAAGTTCGAATTCTACTAAAGAAATTTGAAAACTCTTTTGCAAGTTCTGAATGCCTGTTACTTGCTTGTGGAGCCATTTGATCTAAAGTTTCTTGAAAAAATTTGGCCATCTCTAACTTCACTTTTAAATGCTGTTTAAGTTTATCCTCCTTCTGACTCTTGCTTTCAAAAGTAGATGGCAACATACCTGGGAAGAATTTGATAAATAATGGGAGAGCAAATTCCAAAAATGGGACAACTATGAAAACTATGAAGGGGACCATTCTAAAGAGATCACCAATTGTTGTCACCAAGAGCCTATGTTCTCTGCGAGTTAAGGAGTGTCCTCGTAATATCTGAAACACTAATGATGTTGATATTCGTATTTCAATAAAGAGAAGCTTGAATCCATGGTAGTAATGTCTCAATTCATCCATGAACCTCTCTTTTAAACTCTTTTTCACAACTTCCTTTTGTGGGAGTTTCTCTTTCTCTTCTATATCTTTCTTTATTGTCTCTACAGTAGCTTCAACTTTTGATGAGGGTTTCAAGGGTTCTTTGTCATAGTAGTAGCTACTTGTGCTGATTGGTCTGAAATGTCGAGGGTAACAGTAGATAGTCGTGTTCAAAGGCTTTTGGGTGATGTCATGTTGCAGGCAGATAGGTCGCGTCGTGTAGTATGACAATGACCTTGAGAGAGTTATGTATGGAAAGTTTTGATATAGCCTGGTCTCTTTCAGTAGAACTAAAACAAAAAACATGTTCAGTATATATTGTTTAAATAAAACAAATCAAAAGGTGTATTGTATTATAATTTTAAGGGAAATTATTTTCGTATAAGGGATACAGAAATGCAAGAATTTTGGCAATAAATATAATTTCACAATTTACTTTTACTATGGAATTACAGATTTTTAAAATATTATTGCGTAAATTATGCGATAAGGTTAGAATAGGATACGATAAATTGAAAAATTTGTCGTGGATTTCTTGTTAGAAGTTTTACACATCTATATAACATACAAATAGACATGAGTATAATAAATAAATAAAAAGAACCAATTTTAATTAAATAGCTTATTTACATACTAACTTTACAATATTGAATTGTATAAACTTGTTAATTTTCTTTTTGCTCTGTTCAATGGACTGTTAACTTTATATTATGTATTATAAGCGAAAGTTCTCATGGAAGTGGCAATAATTGTCTTAATAAGAATAAAGAAATTTAAACCTAAAATATATTTATTGGATATGACAAATAAAGAAACATTTTTATTTATTTCGTGCGATGAAGTCATAAAACAATCAATCAAAGAGCTCGTGATAGGTTAGGAAAAGGTAAATAAATGTACAACAACATGATTTACACTTACTTGATCTTTTTAAGTACAGACAATTATTTAATATTATTCTGTTCATGTTTATCTGAAACTGTTTTAATAATGAGATTAATGCGAGAAAATAAAAACAAAATCAACCTTTAGACACCATGACAATGTATAAGCAGAAGTCAATCAGTGTGTCGTCGATGTTCTTTTTATTATCAAACTGTTTAGTGCTCAATTACACCAATGAAAAAATTACGAATAATAAATCAACCAATAAAAAGCAGTCTGGAATTAGTGACCAATAAAATTCATTCTTTTGAGGCTTTGGGTAATTTTTTTTTCATCTATAGCAATGGTGCAATTAGCACAATATGCCAGTGTCAAGTTTACTTCGTAATAACAAATTTCGTAGTAACATAGCCTGTCAATTTCCTGAGTCAGTCACTGCGTTTTAGAGCTCCCGCAGACTTACAATTTCAAGTTGGCCAACTAAATCGCAGAGTATGCTAATGGGCATGGTGACATATGATAGCCCGCACACTTTATCCAACTAAATCATCCAATTAAATTATTGGACACTGATCGGATCAGAACTCCAATTCCTTTCCGATTGTTTCCGATTAAAAAGTTGGCCAACTATCTGCCAACTGCATATTAGTACGGACACCTTATACAAGCTCGCAAACTACCCAATTTAGTTGGTCAGTCGTCTGGCAAGATGCAAGAAGGACATACACCTGCGCATGATTTTCCCGCGCCCGCGCCCGGGCCATCTTGATCACTAATTGCTAACGATAAAATCGAACAATTGATAGAGGAAGTAGAGAAAAGACTAGCACTTTATAAGAAAAATATTAAACATTACTCTGACATAAATTTAAAGAAGAAGTTATGGGAGGAAGTATGTGAAGTACTTATAAATAATTGGGGAGCGCTTGATGTGAACGAAAGAAAACAACAAGGTTAGTTTTTAATTTTTATTTTATTTTGGCCACAAACAGTCTTCAGTTGTAGTTTATGTTTATATTATTGTGTTTTTATGCATTTCTATATATTCTATTCTATTTATTCTATTATATTCTATTTATGTATCCCGTCTTTTGTGCGAACGTAGTTGTGTAAAATGCATGCTGCTTTAATAATCTTTACGGCAAAGTTTATGTTGACATTGATGGGGCGATGAAATATACGCCACTTGTTAGCTAAAATGCCAAACGTGCATTCTACTAGCCGACGTGCTCGAGTATGTCTATAGTTAAATATGCGTTTAGCGTGGGTCAAGTTTTTCTTAGAGTAAGGACGTAATATGTGACTCGAAAGGCCAAAAGCTTCATCACCGACAACGTAAAATGGTATCACAGGCCCATCATTTTCATTAGGCAAGTGTTGTCCACTAGGAATGTTAAGTCGATTTTCAGTTAACAGTTTGCCCATTTGTGACGACTTAAATATCTCAGAATCACTACTGCTTCCATATGCACCTAGATCAATATGGACAAACTTGTAGTCTGCATCGGTCCAAGCCATCAAAACGCAAGAAAAAAATTTTTTGTAGTTAAAAACTGACGATCCTGACTTTTGTGGTTGAACGATTCGTATGTGTTTTCCATCTATAGCCCCTACTACATTTGGAAAATTTGTACGTTCAAAGAATTCAGCAGCAATTCTAATCCAATCTTCTTCTGTTTTTTCTGGCATATATAGCGAATGAAGTACATTCCATATTTGTTCACAAGTAGATTTCACTATATCTCTGATTGTAGATTCACCAATTAAGTAATCTAACGAAAGTTGAGAGAAATATGCCCCTGTTGCCAAATACCTGAAACAAAGCCATTCATCATTATTATAAAAAAAATTTAAGACATTGGACAATACACAATTAAACTAAATTAACTGCTATGCAGGAAGGCTTGAGTTCGATTCCCGGGGTGGACAGAGTTCACCGTCTGGATGTTGTATTCTATCTATATATAGACTATAAGAACCATACGATGAACTCTATCTACCCCGGGATAAATATTATTTCATGTTATGTCATTATGTTACTTATTTCAATTATAATAATTATTATTATAAGTGTGTTGAATACATAATATTTTCTTAGGTTTTCGCGATTACTATACATAGCAATTAAACAACTTTGAACGGTTTAAGTCGCGTATATTTGACATTATTTATATCCCGACGTTTCGAACACTTTGCAGTGGACGTGGTCACGGGGTGACTAATTGATTTTATTTGTCACTTGAGTTATTAAGAAATTATTTGGACTACCGTCTGAAATTTTTTGAATTACCGTCTGGATTTTTTAATCATAACATTACCTATGCACGCAGTATTCACTCACGGTGTCCAGAGGTCTTGCAGTATTGCGTTGGCCTTGCGATTTAATTAATTTAATGACTGGATCCCAAGCCGGTGGTACTTGCCAACCATCTTCTCTATTGAAATTTGGGTGTTTCTTGATTTCAATAGCCTCGCGTAACATTCTTGGCATGAATCGGGTCTCTCTAGCGAGGATTTGTGGATTATCAAATCCAATGTAATGGTTGGGTTTGTCCAGAGCATGTTCACAAACTGCAGACTTGGTCGAGCGTCTGTTCTTCATGTCAGCTATGTGTTCTTTTATCCGGATACCGATGCTCCTCTTTGTTTGCCCAATGTATGATAACCCGCATTCACAATCAAGCTTGTAAACACCTGCATCTTGTAGGGGGATATTGCTCTTGACCGGTCTTAAAAATTGGCTAATCTTCTTGTGCGGCTTGAAGTAAGTTTTAATTGAAGCTCGTCTTAAGATATTGCCAATTTTGTCAGTGATGCCCTTGATGTATGGTAAGATGGCAGGTTGTCGCTCAACTGTAGGAGGCTTGGGGCGGCTTCTGTGACGCATTCGTGGGAGTTTGTGATTGTTGCTTCGCAGTACTTGTTTCACATGCAGAAGCTCTTCCTCGAGGTGGTCAGTGTCACAGATGCCGTGTGCTCTCTGTAACAAAGATTTGCCTACGGTAGCCAACTGACATGGATGGTGATGGGAGTTACCATTGAGATATTTATCTGTGTGGGTGGGTTTCCTATACACAGTATGACCAAGAGAGTTGTCAGGATTTCTGATGACTAAAATGTCAAGGAAAGCTAAGGATTTATTGACCTCAGACTCCATCGTAAATTGGATTTTATCATGTAACGAGTTTAAATGATTTAGGAATGCAGAAACATTATTTTTGGGGAGGACGGCAAAAGTATCGTCTACGTACCGTTTGTAGATCTTCGGCATAGCCACAGCTCTGGTGAAAGCCTTCTCCTCGAAGTCTTCCATGAAAATATCGGCGACAACAGGGGAGACTGGAGAGCCCATTGCTACACCATCGATCTGTATGTAGAATTTATTATCCCAGAATAGGTAGCCAGATGTTAGGCAGTGTTCTAGTAGTTCTGCATATTCTATGGGTAGGTCGTGCTCAGTTAGTTTTTTCATGACAATTTCAATGCAATCATGTACAGGTAAGCATGTAAATAACGACTGTACATCAAAGCTGACCATTATTTCATCATCAGTCAATTGTAGATGTTTGATTTGGCTGACAAAATGGTAAGAATCCTTGACATGCGCACTAGTTTGACCGCGAAGTGGAGACAGTATTTTAGCAAGATGTTGAGCTAGTTTGTATGTCGGCGAGTCAATTTGGCTTACAATTGGGCGCAAAGGGACGTCATTTTTGTGTATTTTCGGTAATCCATAGTTTTGGTGGTTTCACACACGAAGGTACCAGTGCCGTGACGTCTAAACCAAGTGTGTCGGAGTGCTTACTAATTATTTCTTTAGTTTTAGTTACAATTTTGGCCGTGGGATCGCTTTTTACTGGTTTGTAGGTGCTTTCGTCCGACAATAGTTCTTGTATTTTTAGGTTATAATCTGACGTATCCATGATCACAGTGGAATTACCTTTATCTGCTCGAAGTATGGTTATGTCTGGATTTTTGTGTAGGTTGGTGAGTGCAAGATATTGTTCACGAGGTAGATTCGGTGTGGGCACTTTACTTCGACGCAAGACAGCAGAGATATCTTGGCGTAACGCCTCCAAATCTTCCTTCTTTACATTGTTTTTTGTGAGACAATGTTCCACGGAGCAAATTATCTGTTCAAAAGGCACTGATCTCGGGGATACCGCGAAGTTTAATCCATTTTCGAGGGCCTGAAGGGCGACCGGATTTAATATTGTTTGTTTCGATAAATTTGTGACACTATCAGCTGTTTCTGACGGTCGCGAGGTTGCGTTTCGTTCCGAATGTAGCAATTGCTTTGCCGCGAGTTTTTTATATTTTGCTAAATGACGGTTTTTGAATTCATCATTTTTTGCCGCGGCGCGATTATTAATCATTTGCATGCATTTTTGGAAATCCGATAATAAATAATGTCAAATATACGCGATTTAAACCGTTCAAAGTTGTTTAATTGCTATGTGTTGAATACAATTTAAATAGGTAATAAACATATATTTTTAATATCATTATTATTTTTAATATTAGGTTTATTGTTTTTATTTTAGGTCATGATATCCAAAGAAAGTGGAATAACTTGCGGACCTGCTTTGCTAGAGAACTGAAAGCACAAAAGTCAGTAAAATCTGGACAAACAGCATCAAAACGGCGACCATATATCTACTATGAGCGCATGTTGTTTTTGGCACCCTGCATGGAATCACGACCAACCGAAGGTAGTATTGAAAATGCTGAATTAAACCAGGATGACACCGATATATCTGAAGAAACACAGTCACAATCACAACGAAAACGAAAAACTTAAAAAGCGACTTTGATGAACAAATATTAAAGGCACTACAGTCTAGTGAAGATCACGATACTAATTATTGCTTGTCATTGGTTCCATTCATGAAAGAACTAACTTCGGACGAAAAATTAGAAGTCCGTATAAGAATTTTACAAATATTCCAAGACATGAAGAAAAGTAGATTGTTGCCAAACACATCTGTTTTATCCGCGATACGCGGAGTCAACGATAAGAAAGGAATCCAAAAGTTCTGACCTTGTAACCTCCTGTTCACTCACTCTCGATCTTCCTGGGGGCCCCCGGGACTGCTGAACAGGGATGCGCTTAATAGCGCCGTTGCAAGGTCGTCGTTCACTGTTTTCACTGTCACTGCCATACACTTATTATCCAACTATGGCCACTCGCGTGCCCCAAGGTCTCCCAAAAATGTGCAGCCTACTTGCACAACAACAAATTGCGATCGTATCGTACCGAGCCGCCGAAGGGTCAAAAGCTAACTAATGGGCGATCCGCGCCCGCGCAGCACGTGAATTCACCCCTCACCCCGCAGCCCCCGAACAATACCGAACAACATCTTATGCCATTCAGTCCAGATATTCCAGACGAGCTCCAGCAACGTCTGTTCGGATTATTTCTGATCAAGTTATTCAGCCACAACACAGACGCCAAGTCCATTCCACAAATCAGGCAATTTTATCACAGCATCCGACAGAATCTCAACAGCAATCTGTCTCTGTGCCACCGGATACCATACCATATTTGCAGCAACTTTCAAGTCCATCTCCAGAAAGTCAAACGCCATCCCCGCAATGTCTAACTCCATCTTCATATGATGATGCCATTGCTTCATACTGGTCAAATTTTTCAGAGCCGTCGGATTCAGAACTGATTGACTTGTAAAAATAACAGATTTTTTCCACAGTCTGAATTTTGATAATAAAACATTAAAAAATAATAATAAACAAATGTAAATATTTTTTTTTTACCCGACTTATGTACTTACCTTAGTGTTAAGCCAAGCCTCTCTTCAACTGTGATGGCAAATCTCAAAGTTGTGTCCTGTTTGAATATTGCTGGCCCGATTAAATGCACAAGCTCATAAAACGATGAAATACTCATTCTGTAGAATGAAAAAAAATTATCTGGGTAACATCTCAGTTTAGGATGTAAGGTATGATGTTGCCCATGTTCTAATCTGTCACTTATTACAGGATGCACCCAAAATTTTCTTTTCCGTTTTTGTCTTTTTTTTATCAATATTGCAACGATATCGTTTCTTTTCCGCATTTTCACGCAAACGTCAACTCGTTAGCAACACTGACACCGTCTAAATCAGATAGATGTGCGGCTGACAACCAACAATTAAATTGACCGATTAAATTGTATAATAACACAATTTAGTTGTTTGATAGTTGGCCAACTTCAAATTGTAAGTCTGCGGGAGCTCTTAATCTAGGACAAAATCTATGCAAAGACAGTACCTACTATAATTTTTGGCAAATACTATCTCTATAATTTCCATAGATAATGGTTGTCTGACAGCCTGGTTTCAACACTGGCAATACGCTACACGCTGTCAATTAAATTATTAGTCTCACTACATATAAGCTATTTACTTATTGTGTGCTGTTAATAATTCATTTTATTTAATTTTAATGAGTCATTTAATTACTTAGTGTTGCTCTATAAATGAATATCTTTCGCTTTATGTCTATTAAAGTAAGTGGTGCTTTAAAAGCTGTTACTCTTTCAAATCTTACAGGTAAGTGTTTTTAAAATCGTTATGTTATAGGTTATTTTATCAGCAGTATTCTTGAGATCTAAAACAAGGAGCGTAGAAAGTGAAACGATCATATACCGTTATAGAATGAGAATATGGCCACAAAATAAATCTAGGCATGGTATAATTGCTTCTGCTTGCAATTATTATAACCTGTTCCAAATGTTGATGAAAGTACAATATAATATCAACAGGTCATAGTGTAATCAATAATCGTATAGACCGTAGGTCAAACAGAAATACTTGAAAATTATTGAGTGGCTTCCCAACAAGCGTAGATCCTTAGTACCTAGGGCACTATAGGAACCTGTTTGCAACATGAAAAAATTGGTTGTTGTGTTGGCAACATTATTTCTGTTTTTCAGTTGCAAAAAATAATCTTTTGTCAACAAACAAAACATTATTTAATATTTTCTTAGGTTTTCGCGATTACTATACATAGCAATTAAACAACTTTGAACGTAAATCGCGTATATTTAACATTATTTATATGCCGACGTTTCGAACACTTTGCAGTGGACGTGGTCACAGGTTGACTAATTGATTTTATTTGTCATTTGAGTTATTAAGAAATTATTTCAACTACTGTCTGAAATTTTTTTTAATCATAACAGTCCCTATGCACGCAGTATTCAGCTCACGGTGTCCAGAGGTCTTGCAGTAATGCGTTGGCCTTGGGATTTAATTAATTTAATGACTGGATCCCAAGCCGGTGGTACTTGCCAACCATCTTCTCTATTGAAATTTGGGTATTTCTTGATTTCAATAGCCTCGCGTAACATTATTGGCATGAACCGGGTCTCTCTAGCGAGGATTTGTGGATTATCGAATCGAATGTAATGGTTGGGTTTGTCCAAAACATGTTCACAAACTGCAGACTTGGTCGAGCGTCTGTTCTTCATGTCACCTATGTGTTCTTTTATCCGGATACCAATGCTCCTCTTGTTTGCCCAATGTATGATAACCCGCATTCACAATCAAGCTTGTAAACACCTGCATCTTGTAGAGGGATATTGCTCTTGACAGGTCTTAAAAATTGGCTAATCTTCTTGTGCGGCTTGAAGTAAGTTTTAATTGAAGCTCGTCTTAAGATATTGCCAATTTTGTCAGTGATGCCCTTGAAGTATGGTAAGATGGCAGGTTGTCGCTCAACTGTGGGAGGCTTGGGGCGGCTTTTGTGACGCATTTGTGGGAGTTTGTGATTGTTGCTTCGCAGTACTTGTTTCACATGCAGAAGCTCTTCCTCGAGGTGGTCAGTGTCACAGATGCAGTGTGCTCTCTGTAACAAAGATTTGCCTATGGTAGCCAACTGACATGGATGGTGATGGGAGTTACCATTGAGATATTTATCTGTATGGGTGGGTTTCCTATACACAGTATGACCAAGAGAGTTGTCAGGATTTCTGATGACTAGAATGTCAAGGAAAGCTAAGGATTTATTGACCTCAGACTCCATAGTAAATTGTATTTATAGTGTAATTTCTTTTACATTAACCCATGTTTCGTCACCCGTCATGACTGTTTTAAGATGTTCTGGATTGTTGTTGAGTTCATTCAGCATTTCTTGAGCGAATGTCTACGCCGATATCGTTTTTGGGCGAAATTCAGAAATTTCGGAACAACCTGCTGCCATACGTTTCATGCCCAAAACATTCGAAAGAAATCTTGGTATGAGCCAAATGACCTACTTACCGACATCATTAGTAACCTCTCTGATAGTGATTCGGCCATTTTCCAGAATAATTTTCTTCACTTGTTCGACGTTGTCGTGGGTTGTTGATGTGCTAGGGCGTCTAAGGCGGTTGTCATCTTCAACGTTTTCACGGCCCTCTGAAACGTCTGTACCACTTGTAAACTCTTGTCTTACTCATAGTAGATTCGTCAAAAGCCACAATCAACATTTCGAGTGTGGTGCTCTGCACTTTACTCCATTTTTCAAGCAAAATTTAATACAAATTCTTTGATCCATCCTTTTCGAAAGTAAAAATCGACGAGTACACCAAAACACCTTTTCAACTGTCTAAAATAAACTAAATATTGAAAATGGCTGCAAATGTCAACATACGTCAGGAACATGTGTACCAACAAGATAATTTTTATTTTTTTTAAAAAACGGATTCATAAAGCCTGCGAAATTAAAAAAATACCGTTATTTTTTATTACACCTTGTATATAGAATATTCTTTAATTCCCAATTACAGTCTTGCACCTCACTCACTCGTAAAGTATGGAATTTACTTTTATTTATGAATGATTTCTGTAAAATACTGTTTGATGTGTGGTGTAAGAATGGCGAACCTTTTTTCTTCTGTAAACATACATAAAGAACATAAATTAATGTTTAAGGAGTTTTATGGCTGAGGTAACTAAAAAATAAACATTATGTATATTATATTAAAAAGATAATAAATAATTTTATATATTTTGTTTCATTTAGTTCCCATTTATTTTATATGAAAGTAATACAAAATTACGAGTTTTAAACTTTGTCACTGCAAGAGTTGTATTGAGATTATTTTTCGTAATTCATTCTTAAATCTCCAGAAGTAAGCACCACTTCATTTTCGGTTTGCCAATGTTTGTCGTTTTGAAGTGATGTTGGCTTATATATCTATTTCCACTCTCTTAATATGGCCCCGTCGAGACTTCGATGTGGCTTATATATCGTAGATGTCTATGGGCGACAGTACGCACTTAGCATCAGGAAAAGTGTGTTCTGCCACCTTCTTTATATCAAGCCTTTTTTTGAAGAACATAGTAGGCAACAAAGTACAAAAAATCGTAATGCCTTATGTACCTTGAAAGTTACTAAACAATTAAAAAGAAAAATGTTATTATCTTTTTTTTAATTTTGTAATTGTCTCTTACGATATTATTCCTAAAATGGCTTGATATAAAAAAACAGATTCAAATACCTGTATGCACATTTTTATACGGAAATGATATCTTTTACAGGTAGACAAGTACAGGCTAAGAATTCACAGACTCATAACAGACAAATACACAGTATGAATTCATCAACTAGTAATGGATATGGACAAGATGCAGCTAAAAGGATTGTATGGGTGGACTTAGAAATGACAGGATTGAATGTGGATAATGATCATATACTTGAGATAGCCTGCTTAGTCACTGATCATCAGTTGAATGTCATTGCTGAAGGTCCAAATGTAATCATACATCAGCCTGATGATGTTTTAAGCAACATGAACGCGTGGTGTGTGAGGCAACATGCTGAAGTAGGTACTAAGTTGTTTATTAAATTGATAAGTAGCTGTAAATATTTTGAAATTTAATCTTCAATTGTAATGATAGGTTGCCGTATGGTGTCGTAAAAGGCCACTAAGGGATAACAAAGCTGCTACCATAAGCCCTGAGGAACTATGTCACCTCTAAAACTTGCCAAACCGCTTGGCCAGCATAGCGTTTTACCCTCCGTTACGCCGGAGCACGTTATCGTGCACTCATTTGGTGCTTCCTTCGTGTGCCGGAGCACTATATAGTGCTCTGGCACACAATTAGTTTGATTGACCTTATTTTAAGATTTCTGAACAGTTACGCTTTCTTATAATGCATTATAATGCACTGCTTTCCACGTAATTATAACATTTATCTTTTTAAAAAAAAGTAATATTTACACTATTTCATAAACAATTATTAAGTGCACAACTCGCGCGTGAAGTACGCGCGAAATCGTCTGGCATACAAGGGCACGCCATTACAGATAGCGCTCGACACTTAGCCAGAGAGAGCTTAAGGCATACATCCATTAGATTACTTTCGTATCCGTTCTAGTTTTCCAGATGTTTTTTGTTATAGGGAAGTAGGCGGACGAGCAAGCGGTCCCACGTGATGGTAAGTGTTACCGCCGCCCATGGACACCTGCAACACCAGGGGGTATGCGGTTGCTCCGCCGACCTTGTAAAATCTTATTCACAGCTTTCTTGAAGAACCCCATATCGTAGCGTAATAGAAAGACCTCTTCAAGTAGTTTGTTCCTACGGATTTGCGGTATAAAATGATTTTTAGACTGAAGAGTATGGGACATCTCCGTATCGAGGAAATGCGGATGGACCGCATTTCCGTGACGGGAGGTGGGAATTATATTGAACAATTCTTCAGAGCATTCCCCATTGCACAGGCGGTAGAACATACAGAGGGACGCATCGTCTTTCCGAACGCTAAGGGATTCTAAACCGCCCGTGAGAGTGGGATCGTCGACAATTCGAACAGCATGTCGTTGGATGGAGCGCCGGCCCAGAAATGTGAGCTGTAATCCATATGGGGCCTAATCTGGGCTTTGTAGAGCGTTAGGAGTTGCCCAGGGGTGAAGTACCGCTTCACTCTGTTCAGCACATAGAGCTTTTTGGAGGCCGTTTTGGCTTTATTTTCCAGATGACCCCTAAATTGACTTTGCTGGAAATGTCGACACCAAGGTTCCCGATACTTTCCGAGATCTTAAGAGGTATGTATGCTCTGAAAGTGAGGTGCTGCGACAAAAGGGGTTTTTTTAGCGGTGAATGCACAGACTTGACTTTTACTGGGGTTGAAACCCAATAGGTTTAGAGAACCCCAAATCGAGACTTGATTTAAAGCGTCTTCGATTTCAAACACAAGCCTGACGCGACTCTTCCACTTCGACCTGAGGGATGTTGGCATCCCCAGTGCTGTCATCTGCATAACAACGTATATCATCAATTTGCAACAGATCAACAGATATGCAGAAGGAACAGAGTTGGTGATAGCACAGAGCCTTGCGGAACGCCAGTGTTAATAGACATGGTGTCGGAGCAGCTCCATCGATAACAACTCTGACGCTCCGTCCAGTCAGGAAACTGGCAACCCATTCGCACACCCCCTAGGCTACTCCGAAAGATGGTAGCTTGGTAAGCAGCGATTTGTGCCATACCCGTTCAATAGCTTGCGCAATGTCTAGGCCAACAGCTAGAGCTTCGCCTCTACTCACAATAGCGTCAGTCAAGCGGTGAGTTAAAAACGCTAAAAGATCACCAGCTAAGCGATTATTGCGAAATCCACATAGACGGTCGCTAATCAGCTGGTGATCCTCTAGGTACCCAAGGAGCTGAGTGTTTATAACACGCTCCATCACCTTGGAGAGGAGGGAGGTGATCGCTATTGGCCTGTAGTTGGCCGGGTCGGTGCGGTCACCCTTTTTAGGCAAAGGGTGATCATGGGCTACCTTCCATGCTGACGGGAGGCTTTTTGTGGAGTATCAGAGCCTAAAGAGTCGCGTAAGCACCGGAGACAACTCAGGAGCGCATAATTTGAGCACCACTGCAGGAATACTATCTGGCCCACTCGACTTTCGCATATCAAGAGATGCTACAGTTCGCCGGACTTCACGCCGGGTGAAACAGATTTCTGATATGGAGTTTGTGCACCGCGTGATACGACGGCGGTGAGGCACCTCTATTGTCCAGAGTCGAGTTCGAGGCAAAAATATAGCCCAGAAAGTCGGCTTGCTCCTTCGCCCCATGGACCAGTGAGCCATTGAGTTTGCGCAGCGGTGGGAGAGACGACTGACAGAAGTTACCCTCAGCAGCCTTGGTGAGCGACCCCGAAAGCTCGGCTTTCAGAAGGATAGTTTACTAGTCGATCGCCAATTCTACAGATGTGCTCATTCCTTGCCCTAACAGTGATCCTTTTACTGCACCTCGAGGCAGCGTTAAATTTATTCCTCAAGTCGGTGGTATTCGGATCTCCAGATTCCTGTGCTTTGGCCCAGGGCCTGTATGCCGCCCGTTTATTATAGCGGGCTTTTCTGTAGGACACGAGTATCACGGAACAAGGAATATAACATTCCATGCCCTGCACCACCTTTAGCTTATTGACATAGATATTGAGATTTTAGCGAAATTAAAAAAATGTATGGTAGAGCATGTTTATATTCAAACAGAATCTATAGACTATGAAATTTTAAGTTAGAAAATCATAACCAAGGTCAATAATTCTATACCCAACCAGCAAAATTTAGTAATTATTGCTAAATTACCAGTAATTAATTTATTTATTTAAACCTCATTGCACAAGTATTTATCATGTACAAAAACCGGACGTACCATTCTCTAACAGATCAATTACCACCAGATCAAACAGAAAAATGAACGCTGGCGCAGTTTTGGTTTATACACAATAATATGTATATATGTACTTAATAAATAATACGTACATAAGATACATATATTTAAATAAAAATAACATACAACGTGTCAGCGAAACAACAAAATCTGAAACACGTCAACTAAATTAAAATATAATCCGTTCTAGTGAATACTAAAATTATTTTAGGGAATGAATCAAAAGTTACAAACGTAAAGTTTTGTTGTACTATCTAAAACGTTCGTAACGCTCATTATACAGTACAGGGTACTGAGTGCTGACCGTCCAGCAGTTGCAATGAGTGTAGTTGTTTTGCCTGACTAAAAGTACAATAAAAGAAAAAGAAACTGTTTTAAGCTTTTGCGTTCTTTTAGTGATACAGACTATTTTGTTATATATTTGTCATTCGTAATTTGTCCCTTCCAGAGTGGTCTGACAACGGCTAGTCGGACATCCAAAACTCTTCTCCGGGAAGCTGAAACCCAAATCCTACAGTTCGTAAAGAAACATGTTCCTGAAAAGAAATGCCCTCTAGGAGGGAACAGTGTTTACATGGACCGTTTGTTTATACGCAAATATATGCCGAATTTAGACCAATACCTACATTATAGGATTATTGATGTGAGTTCAATAAAAGAACTAGCAAAACGATGGCATAAAAAAGAATATTCTAGATTACCACAAAAGAAATTCAAACATAGAGCCATAGACGATATCTTAGATAGTGTTGAAGAGCTGAAATATTATAAGGATAACGTTTTTAAGTAAAAAAAAAAGATTTATGAACAATTGTTTTTGACACTCATGGCCAGAGTAGTGTGGCATTTTGAGAATTTGTGTTACGAAAAACTATTTTAGATATATTCCTTCCAATTCCAATTTCTTAATATGGCCCCGTCGAGACTTCGATGATTCTGCCGATGTCAAGGTTGAATGAAACAGTAAAAAACATTGAAAGAAAAATATAAACATACGGAGATTATGCTGGTTCCAGTTAAGCACATTACAACGAAGAATATTTAAATTTATATATAAGTACAATATATATATATATATATATATATATATGAATATAACATTAAATTAGATATTAGTTTTCAACTTTCACCTAACTGGCTTCTATTGTGACAGCCACAATAATTCCGCCACGACCACGTGGTTGACAGAACACTAAGCTGAAATCTATAATTTCAGCGTATAGATAATTTTGTATCCAGACTTGTAGGAATGGTCTAAAACAAAGGAGAATACAACATTAAGAGTTTATATATGATTATTATAAATATAAGTGAACATGTTTAAATATACCTATGTTTATAATTTGATATTAGTTTTATAAATATGAAGACAGTATGACAGAACAATAAGTATTTTTGTTTAATAATTATATACTTAAAATAGAATACTGATGATGAATATGATGTAATAGTTAAAAAATAATATAAAATAATTAAAGAACAATGTTATTAACTCTAATGAATCACCGAAGAATATTAATACCAGGGGAAAAGACAAGGGTTTGTATGTAATTCACATTTACAGGGCCGTAAGGAAGTATATCGTAAAGAGAGGCGTTGCTAGACGGGGGACAACTAAAAAAAAAATGTGCCTTCAAGTCCACACTCAGACAAAGAATGATCCCGAATCCTTAGCTTAGCCGGAAAAATACGTGTCCTAATCTTAAACGAATTATAACTGACGTAGCCAATTTATTGATGTTCTTATACTTAAAAAACATTATTTGTCTTTGATGTACAAAGAGAATTCTCCAAAGTGGGACAATTTTATTACCGCCGTGTTGATAGGAGCCATGGAAGTGTTCCCTAAGCAGCGTTCAGTAAAATATAAATGAACTGGGTCGTGAGTGAAGGTCGTGACCTCCGGTCGAGGGGCAATCAGTCCCTTTATTGAGGTATTATTGCATTATGCTATTGGTAGTACGGTCGTGTCAGACCCAAAAATCTATTTCTATTCATCTATACGAAGATGTATGTAATGTGTACCGAGGAATGTTGGTCTGACTGTGTAGGTGAAATGTGTGTATAGGTGAGTTACAGTATATCAGTGGGTTATGGAACGAATTCTGTCCGTTATAGACGTTTCATATAAATATATCACAGCTACTTAGTCAGTGGTCGACTTCATAAGGTCGGGGAAAACTTCATTTTTTAAAAATTATATAAGCCAATGGTGCAATTAGCACATTCTGCTAGTGTCAAGTTTTGTTCGTAATAAACAATTTCTAAATCTCAAACATATCCTATCCATATCCAATCCCGTAGATGTAAGTCAGGAGTAGCTCCGGAAAACATAGTAGATTTACTGTGGACAGCAGAGGACCCTGGGAGCACACGAAAAACGCAGTCCCACGATTTTATTTCATTATCACAAACATTATGCAAAAGTTTGAAAGACACTGAAAGTTTAATAAACTACCACTATTAAACCACAAAACGCCTAATACACATTTTTTACAATAATCAAACAAAAACTCAACTTCACTTCTCGAGTTTCCGCCAAAAAGTCTTAAGACTTCAATTTTAAACAACCGCGATTGTTTTTAAAAAGAAGGTGATAGACGAACAGACAGTTCACCTGGTGGTAAGTGGATACTGTTGCCTATGGACAACACCAGTCCAGAATGACAAATGTCGGCACGGCACGCTAAAATCGGCACGGTAAAATTACAGTGGATCCTCAGGAAACGCTGTTTATTACCTACCTTTGGCAATTTTGGAATGACTTGAGAAAGGGTTAGGAAAAAGGGGAGTAGGAAATATAACGTGACGACCGGTGTCATAATAATATATAGGTACTATGCATGTAGGTAGTTGTATATTGGTATTACCTACCTAATGGAGAGTTAATTAAAAATAATAAAAGTCGGTTTACATCTGACCACTTGATTCATATCGCTTAACCAATAGGTACATGGCGCACTCTGTAGGATAACGTCGCCACGTATCCTACAGTATATTGCATATGGATTAGTCCGGAAGCATGATAGAATAGGGCCATTCATAAATTACGTCACACGTTAAGGAGGAGGGAGGGGGTCAACAAAGTGTGACAAGGGAGGACGGACGAGTCATAAGACCAGGTATCGGCACGTGCCTGGGCGCTTCTCACCGACTCGCGATCCCACGGTATCCCCCCAATGCAACGTCCTAAGCCGAGGTCCGTTCCTTCCGCCGGTTTACCGGCGGGGGAGCCCTTAGGCTCGTTGCAACACACATTTTGTTCCTAGTTGAGCGCCTTCTGCGCTCGCCCTAAATTAAACAAGTCCGGTGACTCTTGAAAGACCACTAGGGCCACAAGAATTTAGCCATTCCGAAAAAAAAAGGACGAGTCATAAGCTTCCTGACGTCACATGTATAAATCTAAAGAATTAAAACTAAACTTCAACTCTAACTACAAACTTTAAAATATTACCAACTCTCAATATTATTATAAGGTTGTTTAAATTCAGTAATTTCTGAATGTAAAATTGCTAAATATGTGACGTCACTCGAGGGGGGGGTCACACAAATGTGATCACCTGTGACAAGGACGGGGGGGGGGGGGGGCTCTAAAATTCATGGAATTCGTGTGATGTAATTTATGGATGGCCTCATACACGTAGGTCATATGTGCACAGAGAAATGCACTGATGTGTTAATAATGATTTACACAACATGATCTCTAATTGTGACGTTTCTTTATCACACAGAAGAAGAAATGAAATTCTAAATAGACCTTAGGAGAAAGCAGGTGTAGGTTTCACATTAAAGGTAGGAATTAGGTACTTGTTGTTGGTACACTATTTTAGTATATTTATCGAAATGGTGGAATTGCACACCACCACCGCTGATTACATAATATCTAACATACCTATTTAAAAAATAATTTTAGTCCAGGCATACCTAACATCGTAATGTCGGACGGTGGCCCGCAGTTCACTTCAAGTAGTTTTGGAGAATTTAGCCAATGGGGGTTTACTCATCTAATGTCATCGCCTTATTATCCACAGTCAAATGCTCAAATTAAGCGAACTGAAAAATGTAATTATTAAAACAAGTAAAGACCATCGTCTGGCAATACCTAGTTCAATATTAGTTCAATATTGAATACACCGTTAGGAGATAACTTAGCTTCACCAGCAGAACAGAGTAGAAGCAGAAGTGTCGTAAAAAGCGACTAAGGGATAACAAATCGGCTACCATAAGTCTTGGGGGACTACACCACCCTCTAAAGTGGACTCGCCAACCACAAATAACAATAAGAAATTGCAGGCATATTTTGGATTTCGTCCACCGAAGCGATGAGCCTATAGACTACAGTTTCCACTGTGATGATTCTTCCATCTCCAATAATATTGACTCAATCGTTACAATTTTATAAACGGAAATTCATTTTTAAAACTACGGTAAAAAGATAGGCTAAGTATAATAAATTGGTTTGAATTGAGTCGTTAATTTTCATGCCTTTCAATACAACGCCATATTCATCTCAGCTACGAACAGCGATGCGTTGCTTACCTTGCTCCCGGGTTTAAAGCAAAATGTTATGGGAACCATTTATTTCCTGTTTAGTAGAACAAAATTAATGTCCTTTTATTGCGCTATGAAAAGTTTATAGATTCGTTTACTGTTGTCACATCGTGTGGAACGTTAACAACCAACATTGTAAACATTACGTTACCTACATGACAACTAAATCTCTATATTATAATGTCCATATAACTTTTTAATTTTTTTAATTTAAGTTTTAAATTTCGCGGGTCTGTAGGCGTATAATAAAGGTTTTTGTTTACCTTTTATTCCTACTCTACGTTTCGGCACCGGGTTACACCAGCCGTGGTCACGAGTTGACTGAAGAGGCGGGTAGACCAGTATGGGAACTGCGAGCAGTTTTATCAACTACCCACATTTGATCTTCACATTCCGAAAGGGTACGAAGGTAAACAAATACCTTTATTATATGCGTTCAGACCCGATTTAAAATATAAAATTATAATGTTCTCGTTTTATAGAAATCAGGCGGCAAACTGTCCACTTGCTGGTAATTGGATATTGTTGCCTATGGACATCCACCATACATGTGAACATCAATCTAAAATGATAAACGTTAACATGCCTCCGGATATGCTACTTACCCTTTTAGACTACGGTGCTTACACGGTGCAGTTACACGTAATACAACCGCTATGTCCAACTAGTTGTACTAGTACTTTTTCCCCTTGGAATAACTATTCAGATGTACCTACTTATAGGGAAATACATATCTATGTTCTTTAGTACAACTATTTGCATAATAATAGCTAGTTGAGATGTCCAGTTCATCAAAAGAGAAATCAGCTTCCAAGGGAAAGTTTAAGTTGAAAGTTCAATTTTATGTTTTATTTTACGGACATAAACATATTTGTGATAAGTAGGTATATAATAAATACATATGCCATTTACATTTATAATTTTTTTAGGATATATCCATATTTTTGTTTATTATAGAAAAAGGCGACAAACATTTCTCCAAATCGATTCCTATATCTCCAAAGGTAGGCAACGCATCTGGGGGCGTTCCAACGTTTGTCATTTTGGACTAATTTTGGCATGTATCGCGGATGCCTATGGGCGACAGTATCCACTTTCTATCAGGTGGACTGTACGCTCGTCTGCCGCATCGGGCATAAAAAAAATACTGTCCTATCTCGCCCCATTTTTCCAACTCTTTCTCCCAAACCATTCCTTAATTTGCAAAGGTAGGCAACGCATCCGGGGGCGTGCCAAAGCTTGTCGAATGACAAGCGTTGGCACGAATTGAATTGACGTTGGCATTTATTTTGGTATCCACTTACCATCAGATGGACTGTATGCTCGTCTGCCGCCTTTTTTCTATATAAATAATATCCAGTTCTGTGCTGATTGTTCCATTAACCGTAAGCAATGAAAAGTCGTTGTTAATCTTCAGAGAAATAACTTTGTAAAATATGTTTTGAATTTGTTATGCCCCACTTTTTGACTTAGCGAACGGTCTGGTAACATTTTAGAGGTTTACCTATACCATATGTAATGTAATGTAATAAAATACCCGTTGTAATAGACGATAGAAAATACAGAATTTCGTTATAAGTTCGTCTTGTCTCATACGCAATTGGAGGAATAGCTGATGACAAATATCAGGTCTGTGTCAAATGGAAAAAATGATTCAGATGTTTCACTTGGATCGCATATAAAGTGGTAATTGTGGACTGACGATTTGAAGAGTCGCCGGTAGTGGCTGGATGAGAAAAGCTGAACCGTGTGTGGTGGCGGTTCGTGGGAGAGGCCTATATTCAGCAGTGAAAATCGTATGGTAGGTATATAAATACAGCTCGCTGTGCAGATGGGACAGATTTTAATGGTTTATCAGGCGGTAGTCAATTTATCTGTAGAGTGGGTGGGTTAAAAACAAACATAACCATTCGTCAATTGGCACCCATGCAAAAAGATATTTCATTACGTAAATATTACGTTATTAGCCAAAAACTACATTGATGTCGGCATGAAGTTATAGGTATTTCTAAAATACACATATATGAAGGTGCGGTGATTCCTAGATAGACTTTTTAGTCTGGACTCACAAATGTGGGGTCGGGAAGTCACACTATGGCTCGTGGTACGAACCACTGAGTTTATACTTAAATATCTATGTATTTCTCAATTAAAATTATCGCTTTTTTATAGGAAGAAGGCAGCATACAGTTCACCTGGTGGTAAATGGATACTGTCGCCGTGACATGCCAACATTCGTCCGGAACGGCGGCGCGTCCGCGGATGTGTTTGCCCACCTTCGGAGATTTAGGAATGTATTTGAAGAAAGGGTTGGAAAATCAGAAAGGATGGGAATGGGCTCTAGTATATCCCACTCATTACGGAAACGCTTATATTGGGGGGAATAAGATAAAGTGGGAAATGTAGTACATTAGTTCTCAGGAGTTCATCCAGTTAAGTGCGCTCAGCAACTGTGGGATGGCTTGGCGAAGAAGCAAAACATCTTGCTTGAGAAAACCCACGTGGTGGAGGATAAAGAAATTTGAAGTTGAAATCGACGGTAAGGTAGTTTTGGCTGATATTCAAAGGATACACATATTATGTAACTTAATGCTGATAACCTCAAGGTCTATTTATTTTGTTATCGCAGGTGGAAGTATATCAGCGCAGAAAACGCCCAGCAACGTAAACAGTTTTAGCTGAATAAATATTTAATTAGGAAAGGTAGAAATAGACTTGCCTATTCATTTACATAAACCATAAAAGCCTTAGCCGTGACCTTTGCGAGGATTAGGGCTGCCTGTTTAGAATAAAGTTATTTTATTGAGTATACAGGGTGCCTAGTATGCTCGCCTGCTCAAGACCACCTTCATAAGAAGATGTAGAGCCTGCATCAGGGCAGGCGGCATACAATGTGAGCATCTTCTCTAATTTTCATAATAAACGAAATGTGTTATATATTTATGTTTGTTTTTCTTTAGTCCCTCACATACCTTGATAAATTAATTATGTCTTAAAATCAATTAAAGTGCACATTATTAATGAAAATTAATAATTTAATTTTGTTAAAAATTTTAATTTGGTAAATCATTTCTGAAAAAGGAAACCGCATGTATTATACCATTTTAGCCTACATTTTTTTAAATAGTTGATCCCCGTTAGATTGCTACATTTTTTTTGGTAAATGAAGGTCAAATTCAAAATAGTAAACAAAGGTTGTACCTTAACTTGCGACAAAAGTAAACTTTTCAATGATACCATAACAGTAAATGAAAAATATCTACTGATTTCGCTTAACAGAACAACTCTTCGAGAATAATAAACACGGAACAAAGTGTGATTTTTCCTTTATCTGTAGCTGCAGCACGCAAATTACTGACTAGGGGTGTCAATTTTTAAAAAGTCGAAAGGGCCAATATCTCGAAAACCGTGCGACTTTTCACTAAGATTAATTGCGGTTATCGACAGTTTCAAGTTTGGCCATTATTTACTTGACACCTGTATATTTAAAAAAATAGTAGGATTTTTACAGCTATTTATTTAGTACGCTGTAATCGTAAAACTGTAAACGTGTCTCTCATTACCGTCGTCCACGGCACGTCTTAGACGACCTAATTACTGCTGCCAATGTGGTTCTTACACTATACTCACAGACTTCACAGATACACCGTCCCCGCCGGCGGAGACGTGGACGTCCCCCTCGCTACACCGTCAACACACACCGGCCCTCAGCCAACACTTTTACCAGGTACCGGCACGTGCCTGGGCGCTTCTCACCGACTCGCGATCCCACGGTATCCCCCCAATGCAACGCCCTAAGCCGAAGCCCGTTCCTTCCGCCGGTTTACCGGCGGGGGAGCCCTTTGGCTCGTTGCAATACATATTTTGTTCCTGGCTGAGTGCCTTCTGCGCTCGCCCTAAATTAAACACGACCGGTAACTCTTGAAAGCCACTAGGGCCATAAGAATTTAGCCATTCCGAAAAAAAGTGTCTGTCATACATTGCTATGGTAATTTAGCAGCGCGACTCGATAGCGTAATAGACTATTCAGCAGCGACGCGCTGAGTAGTACGACGTTATCAACGTGTAATCTCTTAACATATTGGCGAAAGTGACGTGGATCTCATACAAGCAGACTACTATTTAACTCTTCTTATCTACACTAACATGGGTGACCACTGCTATTCTTATTGTTTCTGATTTTTTCCAGTCGGTTAAAATAAATTATTACATACTGTCATTTTTCAATTCTAACTCTCAACTTTAAGGGTTTAAGACCATGAAACGTCAAAATTTGGGACTATAACGCTCGAGTCTTAAAGATTCTCAGCCTCTGAGTGTCGAGCACTCACCGCTCATTTGTACAACACTATCAGCGAGGTAACGACGGAGGTGTGGGACAATTTTAATAAAAAATTAAAGCAAGTGTAATAATTTCGGAAATAATAAAGTATTTTCACGTTCGGTGCTATAGCCGCTACAGGTGGGAAGCTTTACACTGGGGTCATAAATATTCAATCGGCAGTGTTGGCACATTTCCGTCCACCACTTACTCGCGATGAGTCCGTTTTTTGCATGAACAAGTTCTGGTTTGTTTCATAGTGAATACAATATGAGAACGGTCCAGTTTGCTCCCCGAAATGCATGATTTAGTGAAAGAAAAATTGTCCTATAAGCCGAATTAGCATGATGTAAATTGAGAATGCATGAACTGTTAATAATGTAGACATGTTCCATCGATGTTGGCAAAATACTTTAATTTCAAATATGAAAGAGAATAATAAAAAAATAAGTAATAAAAACTTGATATTAAGCCAAATAGTCGTAATTCAGCATATCTTGCAATACTAATCACGGGCTGCGTGTGACCACGGTAGGCATGTTAGGAATACAAAATGCCTTCCAATCCAAAAGATTAAAAATGTTTATGAACGTCGATAAGCATTCGGAGTGTGAACCAATTTATTCAGACGGTATTGACTCAGCCAAAACTTTTACCAGGTATCGGCACGTGCCTGGGCGTTTCCCACCGACTCGCGATCCCGCGTTACCATCCCAAAGCATCGCCCTAAGACGAAAAAGTGGGTGCAGCAACGAGCCTAAGGGCTCCCCTTAGGTTCGTTGCTACACCCACTTTTTGCCCCTGGCTGAGCGCCTTCTGCGCTCGCCCTAAATCATACATGTCCGGTGACTCTTGAAAGGCCATTGGGGCCACAAGAATTTGGCCATTGAGAAAAAAAACGGTATTGCCACCATCCCCTTACCTTACTTCCTCAGCTAGTTGTACTGTCGAGTAGCAATAGTTTCGGTGTGTGGAGCTAAAACGACCAGTGATAAGAACTGCAGGTAAAACTGAACTGTAACCTATTTCATATTGTTTATATAGTAAAGGTGACAGACGAGCAGATAGTACATCAGGTGGTATGTGGATACCAACACCAGTCAAGAATGACAACTTAACTTTGCCGCATAAATGGTCGCTTCGATCGAGTAATTGTGGAAAAGAACCTACCTTTGATGATGGAGCGCGTTTAGAAAAAAAGGTTTGAGAAAGATTCAGAACAGAGGGTACAACGGGTATAATGTGTATAATATATACAGAAGAGGGAGAGTATAAAGGGTATAGATCCATCTTCCTGGATGGATGCAGTCGGTTGTGGGATGCAGTATCGTCCTCCCCTTTAGTATTCGTATTCTAGAGTTGCGTACTTAAAAAATTAGTGGTATGGGCGGAGCGTATACTACTTACCATAGGCTATCTACCGCTCTACCACATTTGGATGGTGTTCTGCGTTTGTGTATCATATCAACACACAAAAACTCTATTTCGAGAAAACGAGCGTGAAAGTTTTTTGTAAAAAATAGGTGCATTTCTTTATTTAATTGTCGCATAGGTACTTATAATTTTGATACTCACTTTTTTGTAAAAACGGGAAGATTATAATTCATTAATTTAATGTAATAATTACTTCCTTTAAAACTTTCTATTTAAAAAAAAGTTTAATTAAATTTTAAATGTGTGAATATTTATTCTAACTGCCTTAGGATATTTTAAAAATATCTTATCATTGTAGCTAACTATGAAACATGTCTCCGCACAACTTTACAATGCTGTAGTATGCAGTATACTGTATTTAAGAACTAGTATATTATTTAGAAATGTTTTTATTTTATTATTATTTAATAAGAAGATACATTCTGTATTTTTGTGAAAATGTTAAAAATATTTTTATAGATAGAGATAAATATTTATCTACAATTCTCATAGCATTTTGGTTAACTTAATATCGTTCAAGGATATCAATTCAACAAATAGAAAACATAAAAATACGAACTTGCCTACTTCGTATATCCAATATGCAGTATTACCCGTACATAGTCCCTATACAAATGCAAACCTTAAATAATGGCATATTATTATTTCATAAAAATAAATTTTGCTATTTAGAAAGGAATATATTTAAAAAAATAAAAAATAACAAGAATATCAAAATTTAGTCGTTTTCAGACACGGCTACATAAATAAGTAAAAATCCGTTTTTGTGGGTTAATACATAAATGCAGAACACCGTCCATTTATTAGTTATATAAATAAAAATCATGTGCCAACCCTAGAACTCTCTCACATGAAGTGTTTAGAAATTGCCCACTCGGGTGGCACCAATACGCTTAGCGCGGTAAGCGAATAACGAGGTTGGCAATAATTTTAGACCAAAATCCCTTGGATATGAAGATCAAAGGAATGTGTTACCTTTCCTGGCCACTGAATATGACATTAGCCATGAAAGCCCTTTCACCTTTCAACAAATGCTGACATTATGGGATTTATTGCTATTTCTACAGAATAAAATGTGTGTAATATCCACACAGTGTGTGTAGTGTCCACCGACGGGCACTGGGGACTGCATGGATTATTGCCTGAAACCATTTTGCAATTGCAAGGGGTAGTCTGGCAGTGGGACATTATTAGGCTGATATCGTAGAGATTGTCTGAAGCTAGTATTTCTTTGTTGTGTATAAACGCAACGTATGTATGCACGCATACATAATACGACGCAGCTGACAACTCTGGTAGAACGTTTTCAAAGCGTACAAACATTGCGGATATACGCTGCATTTAAATACAACGATGCGTTTATAAATATCAAAGGAATTTTCTATTTTTAATGTAAAATCATGTTCTCTTTCTTAACGTTTTCTATACATTTCTTCGGTGTCAAAAATAACCTTAATCGGTAGTCGAAATAACAGTGTTATAAAAAACAATTTAAAAAATATATTTTTATACCTGTCATCAATAGTCATCATTTTTCAGGATCAATTTGGTATGTGTGAAATGAGCAAAATAGATAGCTAAACTGAAGGCGCCATTTAGCACTTCGATATAATGGAACGTAAGATACGTTTAGTATTTAGAAAAATAAAGTTTTTCATTTTAATTTTTCATATAACAAAAAAATTACAAATTATTCCAGGAAAATTATAAGAGTTTACTGCTAGGTATTTTAAATGTAATTACTACATGTCTACACATACATTATACATTTATGTCTACTAATGATAAACTTGCGCGTCGAAGCGTTAACGGGAGGCACTTTAATCTCGACATTTGCGCGCCCTCGCTGAACTAGCTGAATTTATTAAGCCACATAAATATGAAAAGTCATAAAATATAATAATGTTAGCCTTTTATCGCGCCGATCTTAATTGAATTCCCCGAATAACTTTATGAAGTCATCCTTTCGATTCAAAGTTACCCATTCGGTAGACATTCCCAATACATTCAGGAAATTTTTGTCAATTCATTCCTATAATACCGATTATACACAAGTAGAATGTTACGTGACATGTTTCCGCAGACCTTATTTGAATTTTAGAGTTGCGAGTCTTGGAATCGTCGTATCTAAGATGCAAATAGCTATGTTGTAAAGCGATTTAGTCCCTTGTTCAGTATCATATACATTTTCCATAATTTGTAATCTTCTTAGGTGTTGGGTAAGCTGGTGCTTGCGCTTCTACTTTGCTGTTTGTATGACTTATCCAATATATATAGAAGGCTGGTGTATTATATTATAAATTTATAAGATAGAGAATATTTTAAACTTACAAAAAAAAATCATAAAGAACGAGTAGATTATATTCCAATAATTCTAGTGTCACAGATTTATAGTGACTAATTTAACGTTGTATTCCATCACATCAAGGAGAGTTACAGTAATCATACCATTATCAGCTAACTATGATATTATCTTTTTTAAGATTTGTAGCAGTTGTTGGGTAATCGAGATAAAATGCATTATAGTTTTTTTAACTAAATTTATTCCCAAAACTATCTTTTTAGAAATCCTACGATAGTTAAGTCCAGTTTCAACACTGTTTTCCTCCAGATAAATGTCTACAAGATTATGTAAAATTATGTCCACATCACATCGGATTCTTATAGTATCCTTATTTATAAAATTGTTTAATATTGTTTCTATTAACATGTAACTAAACTCTAAACACAATAAACATTTAAGATTCTAACACAAATATAGATATTTTATTACTATCTATAATATTCTGATATTATTCAAATTTTGAATAATCCGTTATTACAAATTCAAATTACAATATTACGTTATTACAAATTCCGTTATTACAATAAACTTTTAGGTAGATAAATATTGCATTATCGTTTACTGATTTCTTGCTCTATTGATAGTTCCTACGTAACTGATCGCTAAGCACACATAAAGCCTAATTAACAAGGCTTAGTTTACTAAACACGCATTAATTAATCGGCTTCAGCTGAAAATCCAGACTGCAAGCGTCAACGCTGCCATGTTATGTATAACGCGTTAAGGGGTCGACCATTTCTTCAAAATATTCCATTACCATTTCATTTACGTAACTTTTGGATTTCAAAAGGAGTTTCGCAATAGTAGTAATTTATAAATTTCAGTGAATTTTGTGAATGTATTTATTATTAACATTTCGATTTCGTGTCCTTCTTCCTGCCGTCGGCATAACAGAACACCAATGATTATACATGATTTGAATTTTAACGGTTTTACATGATGATTTTAAATATACAAATGTCATTTTCACAGAGAATCACCGATGACTCTAATTCTTTATTCTTTTTAATTAGCTTCTAGAGTTGTATGTAGTTACATTTCATAACTGCGAAATTCAACGAGCATACCTTTACAATTTTCATGCTGGTGGAAATTTGAAAGGAAGTCTTTGGATAATAAATTACTCGTTTTATTATGAATGTCGTCGACGATTACGTAGACTACAATCGATTTTATGTTTTTAGAGCAAGAATCACGCGACTTTGATATCAGCAAAACTTATCAGGCTAATTCTCTAACGATTTTAAGCGTACAACGTTTTAGCATCTACGTACGTATTACAAAGTAAATATTTGATCACATAATGAGGTATTAGGCTACCGAAATAACTATAATTTTCAAGCAGGAAGATTGGTATGGAAGTTTAGCTTAAAAATATTTTTGTATTCTAATGATATGGCTGCGATCGTTTAAATTCGACTTTGCAGATTAAATTAAAAAAGTTTTGTGCAAATGATAACCAGATATCCTTATCCCGTAAGGCTCAATTGTCTAGATAAGGACAGGTTGTTAAACATTTCGCATTCTAACGAAAAACTTTGTTGGAGCGCGGAAATATTTTCCTCTAACTTTCACTTTGAATGACTTTGACACTTCCAGAGTTATAATTGTGTCTTTATCTTGTTACGTGAAACTTTCACGTCCTTATTGCTCGTTTGTTGCGTACATCTTATTTTAAAATGAGCCGAATGCAGGAAAGCTAACTGGAATATTTAGTTTGGATACAATTTTAACGCGGGTTACCTACATTGCGTAAAATTACAAATCAGAATCAAATTTTGGACTTACATCTATACAACTATAATAAACGCCTATAGAATAATAAAAATGTATTGATCACAACACATCACTCAGTAGGTAGACAGTTACATTTGACTTAATAAAATTTCATTTTATTAAAATATAAAAAATGTAATGATACTTAAACACAAAGCCAGTATCTGACTTACAATAATATAATAATTTGGCATAATTATTGTATCAAAAAAGATGGCCCTCGCATTTAAGTTCAATTCATAACGATTCATTAATTGTAAAATAGATAGAAAATAATGTGAAAACCTTCGTTAGAAATAGGTAAGTATTATATTATGTAATAGTACACAACTTTTTAGTTCTAAAAAGAGATCATATTCTTTAAAATCTACTGTATTTTATATTTTTACATTTAACACTAACACCACTTGTTACATGATTTATGTTAAGATTTCACTTATTTATCTACACATATGTTACCGCATTTCAATTGTGGGTCCTTTATTTCAATAGAGTTATGAAAATTGTGCCAACTTTATGCACCACGCAAACATCTCATTGTAGACAAGTTTTAAAGTTATTGCAAGTTATTTAAACTTTTTTCAAGAAAATTAAGGCGCATCTATGTCAAGTGTTACCTGCGCTCAAAACATTGTAATCTCTGCAACTCGTGTGTACAAGAATACACCTTCCTCCCAGGGCACTGTTACTGATGCACAGTGTGAATACAAAACTATAGAAGACTTTATTCACGCACGAACACAAATTCGTTGTAGTGGTTCCAGCGGTTTTCTTCCGAATCAACTCCTGGCTTCAACTCGGCTGCACCACCTGCCGTGCCGCTACCGCAACTGGCCGTTAATTTAAACCCGTTCTCTTGCAGCATATCGAAAGCTTGCTCGATGAATGAGTGCTTCAGGAAAAACCTCGAAGTATATCGGTCTGCAAGGCCGTGATCAGGATCGCGAGATTCATTCAAAGTTTCGCCAAACACGTCGCGGCAAAGCGTTACTTTTCCACAAACTAAAATACGTGACAATTTGCGGAACTTCACGTCAGCCAGGCCGTCTCGGCCGAATGCGAAGCTGCCTCGGTACCCGACAGTAATGCATCCTCGTTCGCGGTTCGGTGGGCGAGGATCTGTCTCCCGTACTGCGTTCTCCAATCCGGGAAGCCGGTAATGCTTTGCTTCTCGCGCTAGACGTTTGTGTTCACGAAAACACTCCGGGAGCACGAGGCCGCCGTCTCTGAGGTAGTCCAGAACGTAGCGGAAGAGAACACCGTCGCGGTCGAAGAAAATACGACCGCGGGCATCGCGCGGATGTTCGGGATCGCGAAGCGCCGCCGCGGGCAGCGAATCGGGTTCGCGGAGGATCGTGTCTCGCGTAGTGGCATAATGCACGCCGCCAACGTTGAGCTCGAGGACTTCGAGCGGCGCGTCCGCCATGGTTGCGAACTGAGGGCGCAGTGCCGCGGCGGCTGCGCGCCCCTCACCCCCTCTCTGACCCACTTACCACGCGTCTCGGCGCCGCCGCGCGGGCCCATCAATAACGCACACCCGGGTTACTGACTCGAACGTAATTATTTCCCACCCTTTCGAAGGAACTTCTTCGTAAAAGCCTTCAAGGTCGACGTCTATTGTTAGCTAACAGATGGTTTATTATTCCCCGATATTCCGGAGAATGTGCTCATATTTGAGTGGCTTCCTTTATGGATAAATGGGGCGCCCACACATCCATGTAAGCACAAAGTACTAATAGACACACGCTCGAGTAGCTTCCGCCGTACTTTTTCGCGAGTCTAATTGTTCATTAACAGCAAAGGTTCTAAAATAATCTTTGCTTTATATATTTATATTCTTGTACAACATTGAACGTACAGGACGGTTTTTTATTGGGGAGTGCATGCAGTAATTTCTTCCCAAGGTATAATCACTCAGCAAAATGGGATTTACCGCGAGCCAAAATTTTTGCTCATTACAAGAGTAACGACGAGGGCCCCTTTATTACAGCCTCGGGAAAATGCTTTTGTTTTCTACACATTTGCGAGATGGAGGTTGACGTAGAGCAAAATGTAATTAAAATTTTATAGCGAGCTTTTTGTGTTTTTAGTAATGAAAATTAATGATCAATTTAAAATAAATAAAAAACATATTTTTTTAATGTTTAACGTATATTTAAAGGAAATAAATAATTTACACCTAAATTTATAATATAGTTATAATAATTATTATGACCAATATATCATACGAGAGCTATATTTCAACAAGCAATTTAAACAAGCAGATTCAGTCCTCTAACCTTTTCTAATGCTGAAATGATCAAATGAATACTCAGTGATGTCCTGCTGGTTCTTAAATTCAGTCTTATCAATTTGGCTGCTAGGGCTGCCCGTCGTCTTCAGCCAGTGCATCCTGGAAACGTACAATTTCGAACAGAAACTTCATCCTTTGATCACTTTTAAGTGAGAGTACCATGCCATATCTGTCTTTCTATCGATATAGGCCTCTCTCAAGGCTCGCCACCAAATACGACCTTCAGTTCTTCTCATCCAGCCACTACCGGCGACTCACATTGCGCTTCTCACCACGTGGTCTCGAATCAAGTATTCGTCTACCCTATTGGCCATTGGTCCTGCGACAGATATGACCTGTCCATAGGAAGGGTAAATAAAGTCAATGAAACGCGGTATGTTCGCGACAAACTAGTTTTCTATTCAACTGATTTTGACGCGGTTTTCAATACTTATATTGTGTGGGATGTTTATTAGGAAAGTTTTAGCTAGTGTATTTAATAGCTTTATTATTATAGCTTTGAAAATAAATAAGACACATAAACTTCGTCACGTAAGCGAGTGAAATTGCGAACCAAAGTTAGTTTTATATAAAGTAAAGATAAAAAGTAAAATAACTACTTATTAATTTATTTAACGTTAACAAGTATTACGGTAGATACCGTTTCTTCGTTATGTGAGCAAAGGAATCTTGTTGTCAGTATGGGACTTATTGTCTTTCGTTAAGATTTTCAAACTTAAAATTTCGGTGTTTCAAATTTCTTATTAAATAGAAACCGGTTCTAACGTCTGGTTTTTAAGAAAAAAACAATAAAATATATGTATTTTTAAACATATGTACTTTAATACCTGTCTAGTCTCAATACCGGTCCTCAAGATAATGTTACATAATATTGTAGGTAAACATTACGTCATATTTACTTGTTACATTATAATATGTAGGTGGAAGTGAATAAAAATTGGTGCTGTCCCGACACATGGTGTTGTTAAAACGAGCCCCCAACGCTTGAACGCTCGAGGGGTTTGCGCTAATAAGTACCAGTGCACTGTGTATTCAGTGCGGTGCGGTTCATGTGCGGTTAAGGTTCAACCTTAACCGTTTTAAATTCGAGCTATTAACTACAAGAGTTTAAGTTTAAGACGTTAAAAATTGGACTATAACGCTCACTAATACTTGTATTAGTCTTAAAAGGTCATTAGCGCTCAGTCAGCGCTCGAGTGTCGAGCATTCAACGCACGTTATTAAAGTACCGAAATTCCCTCGTGATAACTAGGGGATATCTGTGTCCCGGCAGTGGGACGTCACAGGCTATGTAAATATTAAAGGTGAAAGACTTGATGTAAAAGTTGGGAGTGTTTTCAATCCGTTCCGGTGATGCTGCCGTAGTAAGCGTATCCCGCAAAGTTATTATATAACTAACTTGTTGCTCAAATACAGTTGTAAAATTACGTGAATGAAACGGATTTCGTTCAGGAAAACTGCATTTTGGTACAATGAATGAGCAACAGGGAGGCTTATTGAAGCCAGGCTGTTGGCAGGCATATCGAGATGCGAATTCTTTAATAGCAAGAAGGTGGCAGTCAAACAAATATTCCGCTTAGTGGTAAGCGGATACTGCCGTCTATGGACATTTGGACCACGTGCCAACATAAACAAAAAGACGAACTTTTGCACGAAACTATGCATTACCTTTAGGAATTTATGGATTTGTAAACGGATTAGGAAGGATGTAAAATAGGAAGTAGAAGAGAATGACGGGTTTTGTTCCTTCTATTATCTTTTTAGATTGGATTATACGGGCTGGGATTGGATAACATAAGATTGGATGGAACGAGGCGGTATGAGAGAGAATACGGACTCTGGCAACTTTTACTCAATGGATACAAGTGGATATGGGTGATATATGGCGACATCAGTCAAGAGTCACGAATGTTGGCATATTTTGGAATGGAATATTGGATGCGAGACTTAGCTTTGGAGTTTAAGGAAGGGATTTAGAAAAAGAATTGGGAAGTATGGAAGTATACTCCATATTGTTCATCGAAGGTGGATATGGATGGGATGAGAAGGGGTGGGATGAGAAGTATATTGGGATACGTGGTTTAATTTAATCCTATTATAATGCAAAGCTACCCAATTCCGAATCATCTTAATGCTACCTTAAACCATGGAGTTTTTTAGCTATTGTCTATTTAACTCGCGCCTTTTCGGATTGAAAACTGTCGCAAAGCTGCAATTGTAAGATGGTTTAACTTTAATTACACATTGCAGTTAAACAACTTTTAACGGTTTAAATCGCGTATATTTGACATGATTTATATCCCGACGTTTCGAACACTTTGCAGTGGACGTGGTCACGTTAGTCACCCCGTGACCACGTCCACTGCAAAGTGTTCGAAACGTGGGGATATAAATCATGTCAAATATACGCGATTTAAACCGTTAAAAGTTGTTTAATTGCAATGTATAGTAATCGCGAAAACCTAAGAAAATATTTAATTACACATTTTACTTTCGATCACTAAAATCTCAAAAATAAGGTTCATTCTTAAGTGAAACTTCTTTAGGAAATTTTATACATATACTAAAAAGAGCACTAAACAATAACTTATTTACGATTTATTTTTGTTTTATATTGTTCTTTTTTTTACATTTGGCCTAACAAGTATTTAAACAATTACAACCTTTCTATTTACGGTTCCTAAAAAAATTACTTTACTAAGGTTTATATTTGGTGCTTTAATCTGAAACTAAAAGTACTACAACATTGTTTTTGCAGTTGAAATCACATAGTTTTTCTATTAAATAAGTCGATAACGAGCTGTAAAGGGATTTGTAATGCTTTGAACACCTGATTGGTCCAGTATTAGGTATAATAGGGATAGGGGGAGAGTGCATGCTGCATTCCCACAGTCGCTGGGCGCACTCGACTGGCCACATTACCCCCCTCTCACAGAAAACTACCTAGCATTATATTGCATTTCCTACTTTAACTAGGCCGTGCATCTGGTGGCCAATGTTTGTCATTCTGGATTGATGTTGGCATATATTGTGGATGTCTATGGACAAGAGTATCCACTTACCATCAGGTGGACTGTATGCTCGTCTGCCGACCTTCCCATTTAAAAAACAAGAAATAGGTTTGTATTTAAACAAGTAGCCAAAAAATAGTAAATGGGCAGCAAGCCAAGATCAGAAAACAACTTATGTTTGAATAACTGAAATAAACAATTTTAAATCACTAAGAATAAGAAGAAGTCGAGGGAGTTACATTTCGCAGGACTTCTGTTTCTTTATAGTTATAGAACCTAAACCTAAGTCACCTTTAAATTTGATGCCATGGATTTCCTGTCTGTACGGTATTTTTTGGCAGCCTGCTCTTTTAATTATATCCTGATATAATAGTCAATATTAGATGGATTAAAATGATCATTCAATATAAACATAATAACCAGCTCTTTTATTGTCCACTGCTATACATGGCCCTCCTCATGCACATTGTATTGTACATGAGTGATATATGACCTTAAAACGCCACTCTAGCCAAGTGGGTTGGTGCATCCCTTCCTATAGAGGTGGCCTCAGGGCTTGTGGTAGCGGCGTTGTTATCCTTCAGTCGCCCTTTACGACACCCATGGGAAGAGATGGGATGGTGCTATGAGCTGACACTTAATCACTTAACATCATTGTTCAATATATATAGCAATCATTGATTCTGTACACAGATTTCTAGGCATGAGAATGTGAGACTGACATAATAGTGGCTGAATGAAAAAAAGGAAGTGTGAAAAGAGATCTTGGGAAAAGTTTTTTGCATCAGTGGGAAGACCTGTGATACAAACTAATGGTATGGTATCACTATCATAAAAAAGTAGACTTATCTTCATAGGGGTATAAATTATGGTTTGAACAAAATGTTTTGTAAATGGATACAGCATTGCATTATGGTTACAAATACATGCACACAAGTAAACTGGAATATGTATACTTGTCTGTTTATTATAGCATAGACTAACTTACATGGACTCTATCTTGTTGGACGGTCCCTGCATGTGACCAAGGACAGTTCCTTGATGGGTGTTCATACACCAGCCCCTGAGTCCTAACTTGTCGGCCTGTTCTTTGGTGAACTGTAACAATAGTTTTACATTGTGATATTTAGTACCAGTTTTTAAAGAAAAAACATCATTTTACTTTTTATTATTATACTATTCTTTGCAACAATTTATTTATTCATTCAAATTTAATTTTTTTACATACTATTCAATTTTTTTTATTTATTCAAACCAAGTTTTCACAAACTTGTACTTCACAGAATATATAAATAGTTTTTGGTGTTGCCAAACATAAGCCTTTACAGATTTACATTATATTTATGCAACTTTATAAACATTTTTCTTCAGCAACATCCACAATTTATTACAAAAAACATCAGTAGGTATTATTAACGTCTTTCAGCATTTGTGTGTGTACAAAGTAAAAGAGGAATTATATTAACCAAAAGGGAATTAATTAAGAATTAACAACCAGTGAAATCAGACAAGTATATATATACTTGTTTTAAAGTGACCTTAGAAGAGTAAAAATTTGTAAATATATTTCAATAGGTGTGTTGTAACCTACCATGCATTAATCAACCTCGCATGGATGGTGTTATGCAGTGTCGAGTTTAAATCTAAAGAAATAGTAGGGGGCTTGATAGGAATAGTTGAATGGCGTTTTTTGTGGTATATTTCGAGCTTTTATTCAGCACTGCAGCACAGATGGCAGTATGTGATTTTTCACTATGTATTCTCTTAGCTAATATAGTTCTGCCAGGCACAAGTAATAATTCTATAAATACCAATAACCGCATCCTTACATGTAACGTTGTCAGAGATTTAGACACAGATTTAGGGTAAAATCGGTGAAATTACTCAGAGAATTACATTAAATTACGTAAATATAGATACATTTTAATAAAACATAGTTACATGAACATATTAAATGTACCTTTCGAAAGAAAACTCCTTGCACCCGGCCAAATACTTCAAAATCCGTGGCTCGCAGAGCCATGGTTGTGGAGATTGTTGTAATGTAATTTGTCCTCAAAGCAGTGGCAAGCGTTGTTATTAGTAATAAACGAAACATCCACTCTGAGAAACTGGTATATACCAGCTATATTTTTCAATAAATTGAAGATTTCCTTTTTTCTACAATACGGAATCGGAATCCGCATTCTATAATGCACATTGTATGAGCAGGATAGTTCCGAAAGTGAATACAAGCAACAAACATATGTAGCTAAAATCAATATTTATAATCAAATTGGTAGGTAACACCTTTTTTATCATAATATTTTAGAAATCACTAATAACTAAAACAAATATATGATTAAATTTCTCTTCTTTTTATGGTTCAATTTGTTTATCTGAAACAAAAGCGACAGAAATATTCTCTGGTATTTGAACAATTATCACATTGACACTTTAAGCAAGAGGATGCGTTCTGAACTATTTATTAAAAAGATTTCGCAAAATTTTGAGAACAAATAATTCAATATAAACTTATTTTATTCGTTTTATAAATGACTTGAATAAAAGCTTGTTTTTAAAAAACGTTTTTTTATATTTTATTTTATTTGTATTTTGTATTGAAAGTATTTACCTATGGCACTTAACATTTTTCCCTATTTTTTCTGATTTCTTGAAACGGTGCAGATATAAAATTTAAATGCAGAGCGGAGTGAGATTTTTAAAAATCGCCTCGGCTTTTTTGAGGAATAAAGAATCGAATGAAAGGTTTCCATTATCTCATAATACTCTCTTTGGGAAGAAATAACATGGTAGATGGGTTCCAGAGGCTCTTATTCACTCCAGAAACACGTTTTTTTTTGTCGGAGCTTGTCGACCCAACTGCGTAATAATAAGTGACTTATGGAGCGTTCAATTTTACTTGACGGATGACATACGGAGTAGCGGTTTTTCAGACGCGTCTACTCCATTGCAAACCTGTGAAGTTTTGCACTACCAAAATCATATTTGGACGGTATTAAGTATTCAATAAAACCGCGTAAATTAATTAATCACGAGTTTAATGAAGTAGACATAACACTTCTAATCAACCACCGAGTCAAGAGAGCGAGATCTCCTGAGAGAGCGAGACCGAGAGAGATCTAGGGATATCATACTCTCCCTCACCTTACTCAACTTAATAGGTATATTAAGTTTACAATATAGAACAATAAAATTATAACTATATAGTCTAGGGTTACTTAACTACTAGTACTTTTTTTATTCCTCTAAAGTTACTGAACACGGAATTATCTGGTTTACCTGCCTTCCATTGGCATCCATCTACATCAATAATATATGTGACACCTGGTACAGGCTTGTATCCCTTCCGGTAATCTTTAATCAAAACTTTTTGGCCTGTTTCAAACTTTATGTCCCTATTTCCTTGATTCCTGTTCTATACCTTGTACTCTACTTCTTCCCTCACTGGTGGTGGTCGGAGCACACTAAATCTATTTCTCAGTTCCCTCCCAAACATTAATTTAGCTGGTGTGATGCCAGTTGTTCGTTGAGGTGTATTCCTATAGTCCATTAAAAATAAATTAATAGCAAATGATAAACTTTGGTATCGAAACATATTGTCAACTTTTTAATTGCTGTAAAGTCTGATTCACGGCTCCCATAATCACTCAGACACGTTAACACCACAAAATAATATACAATAAATATTAGAAATATTTATTGTGTATTACTACACAATAAATAGATTACACAGTGTATTACACAGTGTAGATCTACAGATCTACAATAAATATGCCAATACCACAAATCATTTTAATGTACTTAGTCAACACGTCAATATTACCTACTCGTAGCTGCATCATTTTTTTTTATATATGCTAGTGGGCGGACGAGAAACCGGTTCCACGTGATCAGGGACGTAACTAGGCTAAATATCACCCGGGGCAATACCTCACTTTGGCGCCCCCCCCCCCCCCCCCTTTCACCCACTTAAACGAAGAATGTCCAACCATGACCAATGAAACGAAAACTCTTCTAAACAACACTCCTGAGATTGTTACCAAACATTTACTATACTTTTCATAATTAACTTGGGTAGGTGGTAAATAAATGCTCGATTTCAAAGGTAGGTAAAAAGTTAATTTAATAGTTATTGAAATCACGCAATCAATACATTTACAGAAATTAATAGTTACATAGTGTATTAGGCCTATACAGTTTACACGTATATTTATGTATATCTAAAAGATTCTGAAAAATAATGAAAAACTTTGGTGAAACTTAAAACCTGAATATGAACTAAAATTTTACTTTACGACTTTTTGTAGCGCAAAAATCCTTACAATTTCGTCAAAACATAGTTTAGAAGCTATTTGGTGCTCTATGGAAATGATCCCAAGGTTGGTAAGTCGTTGCTGTCCTGTCAAGTCCTGATAACCGAAAGCGAAAAATGCAATGGCTGACCCCAGGTCAAACGCCGCAACAGTGCCGTAAGGCAAAGCTTACCAATAAAAAGGTAATGGTAACTGTTTGGTGGTCTATTCATGGTGTTATTCACTATAGCTTTCTCAGGTCTGGTCAAGCAATAACAGCAGATGTTTTGATTAAATAAATATGTTACATTTTAGAAAAAAACAAGTTTTAATTTTTCAGTACAAATCGGCAATTTCATACTTTAACCCCTATTATAAGAAATAAATCACATTTAAATTATCGCCAACTTCCACGATCTCTATAGACTATAGACCAATCAAAATCGAGTACCTTCCCGCTAGCCGGCGCGCACCGCGCTCTAAATCTTTCTTCCCATTTCCAGACTTTTCTGTACTCTGGAGATATCCTTATGACGCAATAACTCAAATCTTTGGAGCGCCAGTTTAAAATTTTATTAATATTATTTATTTATTTTATTATTTTTATCTTCCACTTGTATTTTTTGGAAAACAACAATTGCTATTTTGGCGCCCCTGAAAACCCGGCGCCCGGGGCACAAGCCCCGTCCGCCCCCCCCCTAGTTACGTCCCTGCACGTGATGGTAAGTGTTACCGCCGCCCATGGACACTTGCAACACCAGGGGGTATGCGGGCAGCCGACCTTGCAAAATCCTATTCACAGCTCTTTTGAAGAACCCCATATCGTTCGTACGTTTCACGATGTCTTCTGTGACGGCTTATGATGTTTCAGCAGGTTTTTAATCAATTTGTCGCGTTGAACAAATTCAAACTGTATTGCTCCATATTATAAGGCAATCTATGACTAATAAAGACGCAATGTATCTACATTCGCGATAAAATTATTGAAATGGTAGGTAGGTAAATTAATTCTCAATTGCTAGACCAGGTGATAGTTAATGGAACTTTGCGAAACCTTATTTTTTTTTATTATTACTGGCCGTATGATATTTATTGTCGTCTGATTGTCAATTGTTTGAGGTATTTTGATATTTCTCCAATAAATATCAGTTTCAATTTTATATTTCAGTGTTTAAACTAATTATAATTTAACATTAACGACTTTGAAGACTTTAACATTAAAGATATATAATATGCTATCCACGATTGGAAATTTTACTTCAGTTACACGAAATACAGTTTTCGCATGTGCTCTTAATAAAAGGTAGGCACCTACTTGTCGTTATACTATCATTGTTTGTGCTCTTTATATTTATTATTACGATATCAATCTATAACGAATGAGCTATTGAAGCATGCATGCCTCCCCTACCTAGAAGGGATTGCGGTCCCGTAATTCTCTAACCACGAGGACAAAGCGGATTGTTGAACGCATGCTTAGGTTTTTTTTAATTCTTCGGACACGTGGGTTTCTTTACCATGTTTTCCTCATCGTTGAGCTAGAAATAAGTAATAAATCTGTACTTAAGTTATGTGAAACTCAATGGTAGGTACGGTTCACTCACAATAGGTACGAATTTACGACCTCTCGAGATTAAGGGTGTAGATTGTTGGCCTGAGATCTCGATTTCGAGCGACCGCAGCGCCAAAGTTTAATGTAACATCCGACGGGGCGGATGAATGACCTAGAGAGCGCGATTTTCAAAATGTTTTGCAACAAACGTTCCACGTTGAGAAATTGTTATTGAACTTGAATATTTACAGCATAACAATAACGTTGAATTTTTGGAAACTAGCTGTTGATTCTTTTTAATAGATTAATAAGAGTAGTTGAGACACAATTTTTATGTTTTTCTATCATTTGACATCTGACATTTTTGTATTCTACTTACCTAAAATTCCAACTATTTATTTATTTGTAATTTCACTACCAAAATTTATTCTAATTCGTAAAATATTCATTCAATAAAATAATTGCAAGGAAATGTGCCTATTGCGTAAACTCAAATACTTACTTTTTGTTTACGATCACCTCGTCGATATCTAAAAAAAATCCTAGGGTTTTAAAAAAAATGTCAATAAATGAAACACAAGTATAAAAATGATTTATTTACTACACAATAACAAATATGAGTCGCCATTACTCGCTATCTCAAAAGCGTGCTAGGGTTGTACAAAAATTAGTAAATAATTCATTTATTTACTAATTTTAACAGAAGTTTGTAAATTATTAATATACTAATTAAAAGTATGTAATTAAACAATAACGAAATATGAGTTCAAAATTCTAATGGTTTTTCATTCGATTACGGATCAAGTTCTGATTTCTGCTAATTTGATGATAAAATCAATGGCTATCACAAAACCTATCAGAATGAAAACGTTACCAGCTGCCCGATTCACGTAAGTAATAAAAACCGTAGCGCAGTGACGTCACTTCGTTTTTTGCAAATTTAGCCCTTTTAACCGACTTAAAAAAAAGAGAATTCTCAATTCGCTGTATTTTTGAACCAATTTTTATGATTCTTTACACCAGGTAACTCAGAAATTGTATAGTAATTGAGCTATTGGAAGATTTATGACAATCCAAGACTAGATAAGTAAGTGCGTTTAAAACAGAAAACCAAAAGGCGATTTCTAAGTTCCTAAGTTAAAACGACTTTTGGACTGGCGTGTTTACGTGAATCGACTGGCTGGGTAGTTAAGTTACCTGTATCTTTCAAAATCATTAGGCGTTCTTCTCTTTCATAACACGTAAAGCTCTTTCTTTCCTCTCTTTCATAGCCTCTATGATACTGGGCGCGTCACGAATGGGCATGCTTCGTGACTGCCGAGGATCAACTAATTCTGGAAGTAGGCAATCGTAATAAAACCTAACTAATTTCATCTCCATTTTCTCCTCCCAAAATTTGTCGTCCTTTTCTATAATATAAACTTTCATAGGTACAGTAGCACCAAACCAGATGCCAAGCATGCAAACGTTTCTTTTAGTAATATGTACCTGTCCCTGAATTTGGAAATACCAGTTATGATTTTTATTTATGACATAACCCTTGGAAGCCTTGTCCTTAACCCAAAAGGTATGTTTGGCCATTGCTTCATCAAGAGTCATGCCAGCTAAAGAATGTGGGCACTTAATTTCAATTAAACCGTTTGCATAAATGCCATCTGGTGTAGTACCAAGAAATTCATATTGATCGTCGACGAACAAACCGCAACCTTGTATACTAATATTCTCTTGAATTTCTAACTGTTTAATTGCGGTTTCTTCGTTTTCGATACCGTACCGTACAGCAGGCAAACTGGAGATATTACTACCATAAACGATTTTACGAACAAGAACAGCACAACTTGTGCTCTCTCGTTTTTTACAAACTTCCCCGAACGATGATGAGGTTAGTAATTTTCTCCTTGTACTCATCCACTCAGAACTACTTCTTTGCAAATGGGTCGACCTTTCAAGCTCCTCTCTTTCAGCACAAGACAACTTTAAATCGGCTAAAAAAGATGACTTGGCTTTCTCATATAATTCTGGACTCAGATCAGGTTTTTCGCAGTTTGGTCCATAGTGAGCGTCTTTCGATACAGCGCTGTGGCTCTTTTTCAATCTTAATTTAGGTTTAGCAATTAAACGGATTCTACGATTACAATTTTCCACTTTCGCGATCAAAGGATTAGGACTAGATTTAAATATTACTTCATGAGTTTTACTATGAATCGATCCTGTATTAAAAGACACAACAGCAGCTGCGCATCGGCCCGCATAAGAACCACGGGAAGAATAATTTACACGCTTACCCCCTACTAATTTGGCAATCACTGCGTTAAAACTTTCAACTATATTACTTGTACAATTATGAATTAAACTTCTAGAATGATATGACAGTCTTTTACTTAAAATGTGTACCGCGTCCATTAATCCGCATCCAACAATTGCTGGAAGCAACCCAACAGGTTCTATTCGACGAGTATCAGGTCTACAGAAATACTCCTTGTAATATTGGTGATTACCAAATACGTGTTGTGGACCATTTAGGATATCTTCACTAAGATTTTTTATTTTTTCTTCGAGTGACTGATTTTGATCGCCCCAATATTTAATAGCGCATTTTACACCCGTTCTTAAACGCAAATACCTTTCTTTTAGGAATTTCCGCAATTCGCAAGGATACTTAGTGTCTTTCGACAGTTTCTCCAAGCTATTGCAGTAGTTTCGTAAAAGATGATTTTTGCATTCAATTTTCTCTACTGTTAAATTACCGTACGGTCGCGAATCTAATATTTTTTTATAAGTACTGGAATCGCCGTCTGCTACAAATTTATTATAAATTACACCGTGATCAACAATGGAACGTTTAAACCCCTCAACTATTATGGTCGATTCCATACCGGTAGATGATCCCGAATAATTCTTGAAACAACGGTGTTCCGAGGGCTGACTGTCGTTCTTTGCGGCTCGTGCACAAACTACGCAGTATTTATTTTTAACTCCTAAAAACAATACTTTATTAGTTTTAATGCCAATTATCGCAGCTGCGCCGGACAAGGCGGAAAAATTCTTACCATAAGATCTCTTGCTCCAACAACCGTCAACAGCAACAGATATTAATGGTGTACCATTTTTATCAACACTACCTATAGACACTGCGTACTCCGCTTCTTCCTTGACAGCTTCTGCCATGGAATGTGCTGCTGTCTTTTCCCACCAATCGCAAACCGTATTATTAATTTCATTGTATAATGAAGGTGACATGATTGGTAGGGCTACTGCGGCAGTTAATGTTTTTAACTGATAGTAGCTCCCACCAGATGATATGATACCAGATACAATTTGATGATTCACTTCCATTCTATCTTCTTTCTTTTCAATCAAACACACAGTAAATTTCATACTACACATACTACATTTCATGATGAGTTTTGAGTCCAGACCAACTTTTACTTCACCTATTATACTGAGGTAACTTAACTTACAATCCATTGGACCGTGGTCCCCTATGGCCTGAAGAGCTTTAAAAAAAAAAGAAACGTCTACAACTCTACGCCCAACTTCCATTTCATCCACCTTTCCCTCTTGGTCGTTTTCAATAACTAGTTCCTGTAAAGAAAGATAATGGCTTGATTTTTTTTATAAAAAATAATTAAAAATTTAAAAAAATGCAAAAGAATTAATACAATATTAGGTTCCTGATGAATAGAAATTATAATTTCTTTACGCATTAGGTATTGTTTTTTTATGACGTCACCTATTTGAACGTAAATTTTCTTTTGAGAAAGTAATTGAGAAGTATTTCGGTACTAAGGTGTTTGTCTCTCGATGAAAATAATAAATATTGCAAGAAAAATCTATAGGTAGGTATTGAGATTTTGTCTTCGCCCATCACTAACTAAGTAGTTTGTTTATTTATGTAACAAGTCTACAAGAATTACGTATAACAACTTACCTCTATACAGCGCGTAGCATTGTTGCTCAGAGTCTCGGCCCCAAGGTTTTCTTTATTTTCAATACTGGAAATATTATTCATCAATATTATCCACTTTTTATTTATTTTGTACAACCCTAAGCCAGACGCTAGGCGCCTCGCGTCTGTTTGGCGGTATAGGTATGTCGACAAAGTTGCGCTGTCGCCTACCTACTTCCACAATTTGATATTTAGACAATACTAGCCGACCCGGCGAACTCCGTATCGCCTTTTTTTTTTTTAAAAATCCTATTATTTTGATATTACATACAGATACTTCAATTTTATTTATCAGTATAGATATAGATAATACAAACCAATATTTACATGTTATTGTAGGTATATGTCTGAATCGGGCGATCTAAATCATATGACATATTGTATTAGCTTTGTAATGTACCCTGTTCAAATGCGATAATAAATAAGTAGGGAGGAACTTACATTTTATTCCGAGATCTTTTGGCTTTCATATTTTTATAATGCGTACAAAACTTTCTTTTCCCTGGCATGCCACTCAAATTCAATCAGTCCTGCGAAAAAAATAGCCTATGTTACTCAGTGATAATGTAGCTTTCGAATGATAAAAGAATTATTAAAATCAGTCCAGTACTTTTTGAGTTTATTCGTTACATACAAAAATCCAAATCTTTCCTCTTTATAATACCTATTAGTGTAGATATTGTATTTTTTACGATTTATATCTAGTTCCATCATGGTTTTCTTTCAGACATTCATTATATCGATACTTTCTACTAACTGAAAATAAATAAATTAATTATAAAAATGTTATACTTACAGTTTTTTACAAAAAACACAAATTCACAATACGTAATTCTGCTGTCTGCAGCCGACAAGCGTGGTGTCGCGTTCACTTACAGAAAGGAACTGCCGCTGCAGACCACCGAGATTGCACGAATGAAACGAACGTTTTATCCCATACATTTGTGTATGAAAAATTTACCTTAAAATATATCTAGATTTTAGGGCTTTAAAAGAGGAAGTCTTTGTTTGTAAAGGTATAAAAAGAAGTATACAGCTATACTTATTGGTTTCTTCAGTGTTCAAAAAGTGTTTCTTTTTATCAATTTGTGTTGATTTATGGGGTTAAATCTGAAAAATACGAAGTCATGTTTTTGCATTTTTACTCAATTTTGTGCGTTTGTTGACGTTTATTATATAACAACTATTAGGTTTAAGAGTTTAATATAAGCATGAACATGCTTATTGGTCTTTGATTGTAATATATACAAATTATCATTGATATCAATCATATGTAAATAGGTTAAATATGAAAAATCGTAACACTCTTTTCGGTGATTTTCACGATCTACACCCTTAAGTCTAAAATAGAAGATACGCCTAGGCCATCAGTGCTTTATTATTGTTCACTATTTTTTAAATCTGTTTTAAGAAAATCTATTTTTTTATTACATTTTAGAATATAATTATTAATTTAATAATATAAATTATTATTATTTGTACTATTTATTTGTTTAGTGAACAAATATTATGTATCACGCGTGTAACCAACATAGCAAGTTCGAGTGTGTTAGAGGATATTTCATAGCTTAATTAAGAAACCTTTTGGTATAACAACCAACACAATACACCCAACAACCTTCTACCCAACCTTCTTCCTCTATAAAGTCAATAAGTTTATACCGACAATAAGGTCCCATTGCTAGATAACGTCATATAGATAACGTCATACATCGCAATAGAGAGTACGGAAACGAGATTTTTTTTATTATGTTATGTGTTAGTTATATCTGTTTAATAATATTTTTACATTTATTTCTTCTAGACCACAAAACGTTCAACAAATTATTAACTGTACTCGAAAAATTCCATTATTTATTATAAATAACGATTTGGCATCATGTCCTGATCAAAGTAAAGGACGAGTTGTCTACAAGCCTTATGTGAAGCCTTGTTACGAAGATCATGATCACAAAAATATGCGCCTTAAAAGACCAATGTCGCCGCATTTAACAGTTTATGCGCCAACTTTACCTTCGATGACATCAATTCTTCAGCGTACTACCGGTGAGAACTTGTTTAATACAAACATAATATATCATATACCTATACATTTTATTATATGTATTTATATTGGTCACTGCAGCGCCGCTCACGGAAACCTGCAACACCAGGAATGCGAGTGCGCTGCCGACCTTGCTGGATCCTATTCACAGCCTTCTTGAAGAGACTCCTATGTCGTAACTAAGTGGAAAAACCGCAGTAGGTAGTTCGCTTCACAAATTTCGCGTTTGCGGTAAAAAGTGTCTTGGAGACCGTACAGTACGTAGTAGCTCTCTGGCAACTAAGAGCGAATGAATCGCGCTTCGGTGACGAGAGGTGCAATGATAAAAACCCGAAATTGGCGTCAGATTGAATGGCTCTTTAGAACATTCCCCTTATAAAGGCAGTTGAAAACGCAGAGAGAATATCTTCGGATGCTGAGTGATTCGCTGTGAAAATACTACTTGCAATATGTTGCCAAATACAAAAATACTTTATTCACTTATTAGTTATCATATCACTTATCAGTTATCAAGATTGACCAAAATGGAAAATCATTTTCGCCGTTTTGAGTTACCTATATACCTGTTATAAATATTATCTATTTACGATTTATAAACTTACTACTATACATTCTATGGAATCTCCTAACGAATTTTTCCTTTTATTTTTGCAGGTATCATAGTAGTAACTTATACTTTTACTTTATCCAGTGGAACACTGTTTTTATCAGACGGTATCAATACTTATGTTACCATTATTCAGAGCCTAAATTTGTCCACCTTTCTTATAATTATATTTAAATTATTGATTGGCCTTCCATTCGCATATCATTACTGTAATGGTATACGCTTTGTTGGATTTAATGCGGGGAAGTGGTTGAACAAGAAAGAAGTTTTCAGTAGTGCGAAAATGTCTTGGATAGCTGCTGCAGTCATTGTTGTCTTCTTTGCACTTCGTTAAATGATACATTTAATAATTATGATTATAGAGGTGTTATAGGGATGCTTCGAATATTATTTATTGATATGCGGAGAGCCCTATTGTTTATAGACCGTAAATCGAACATAATACATAGATTTGAAATTAGATATTTTATTAAAAGACAAAATTACGCTCTTTAAGTTATAAAACGTATTCACATGTATACAATTTACAAAACGCTCAATGGTTTAGTCTGCCAGAATAAAAGTTACGACTGGAAAATCCCGACAATTAAAAAAAATAGCTTATCCCTAAAAATAGTCGAAAAAATAATTTAGATACTGGAAATCAATAATAAAGTTAGCCTAGCATGTAATTCAACTATTCAAATCAATTTTCTAACTAATTTTAGTAATAAGTTAACCCTTTCTTCTTTAATTTGCCGCACTTTTCTTGTCTCTACTTTTATTTGAGAGACATACATACTTTAATAGTTCCGCTATTTCAAAACGCTTATACTAGTTAATATAAATAAATAAAACAATAAATAAAGAAAAACAAATTCATTAAATTGAATAAATTAATAAAAGAGCTCTAAGGTTTTTGCATTTTTAATATCTATTTTCAATTAGAATTACTGTAGTGTAATTCTAATTAACATACGTCATGCTTAGGGAAATAGAAATATTCGGCTATTGCTCCTACCTATCCCTTTACATTTCGAGGTTACAAAACTAGGATATTTGAGCGCACGAAACTTATCAGCTGTAAACGAAACGTAAAGATTCAATGTCCAGTGACATATCTGTCAATCTATATTATTCTAATATATATTCGAAGTTGTCAGACTCGCTGGTGAGTTGTTTGTTTGTTTCGTTGAAAGTTAGATATATAATTTATTACTTTACTCATTTCATTCCAAGATCTTTATATATATTACAGAAGCAAACGACGTTTTTTATTGTTCGGTTAACTAGGAACAATGGCATTCTCTTGCTACACCAGGTATGTCACTATTGAATATTATGTAACAATGTAAAATGAAGATTTGGAGTGGTTTAATTAATTATTATTTTACAGATTGGGCAATAAGTCGGTGCTGACGACTTTAAGTAAGTTCCCTAATGTATTGAGCACCGTTCAATACACCCAGGCCGCAGGCGTTAAAATAACCTACAAAAAATCCGAAACGCCGGAGTTGGAACCTTACGATGACAGGAATGCTCGTCTCAAACGTCCGATGTCGCCGCATCTTACCATCTATGCACCGCAGTTGACCAGCATGTTGTCAATCACTCATCGTGCTGCAGGTAAGAAGGAATTTTTGCTTGTTTTGGTGTATTTGGCCATTAATCTCAGCATTTATAAGGGAAGTAGTCTGTTATTGATATACGACTAAATAAAAATTTGAAATAATTTATTAATTATTATAGTGTTGACAAACTAAATATGGTCCACCCTTCTGTATCTTCATAATTTAAAAGCAGACAGCATGATTTGAACTGTCTTTGCTTTGGTCCCTCTCTTTCCCACAATTAGTCTATCAAAGTAACAGTTTTGTGTGAGTTGTGATCATTTTGGACTGTCAAAGAGTGATTTTAGCGTGTCCCGAATAGCATCCCAGATTATTTTCTATAGAGCTATATTTTAAGCTTTAATTTAAGAATGTTTTCTTAAACATCCTTTACTTCCTTGGGTGGTTAATCCACACTTCCTTGGACAAAAGTCGTCATTGGAAAACTATACTGTGATCTCGCAAGTTGTGGAATGAACTGCCAGCTGAGGATTTCCCGCTATGCTACAACATGAGGTTCTCCAAGAAAGCTGTGAATAGGATTTACAAGGCTGACAGTGCACCCATATACCCTCTGGTGTTGCAGGTGTCCATGGGTGGCGGTAGACACTTACCATCATATGGGCCTCATGTCCATCTGCCACCCTCACCATAAAAAAAAACTGACACATTTTTTAGTGCTTTAAACCATAGTTTTTTAAACAAGCATTTCCTTCATTCTCTGATACTTATGTAATAAACAAGTAACATTACTGCTGGTGGACCTGTATGTATCCTGTGCTAGATATTTTAGTTTTTTTTCTAGAAAGAAGTTGGTACATGACTACTTATATATGTCTGTTGCCTATGGGACATCTGTAGTCCATGCCAAAATTATGTCAGTCAAAACTAAATATCTTACGCTCCCCAGATCCCCAGTGATTTTAAATGAGGTTTGGGAAGGGATTGACTGCATAATTGGTTCTTAATTTTTGGAAACGAGAAGAAGGAAGTCACAATGTGCCATGTTGGGACTATATGAAGGATGGCTTATGAGTTCTATGTTTTTCGCCTTCAAAAAATCGTTTGTCTGTTTGGCTGTGTGAGCTCTACAATTGTCATGTTGCAAGATTATTCAGCGGTTATGGTTGTTTTTACGGAGTTCATCATTGACTTCCGGCAAGCAATTGGTCGTGTACCAATCAACATTCACGGTACGACGATTCTCCAAAGCAACAGTAGCCATATGTCCAGTTTTTCTAAAAAAAGAGGCGATCATGTGCTTCGCGGCACTTTGCACACGTGCCACTTTGGTGGGGTTTGCCTCATCTTGAAAGACCCATATGGTCGATTGCTGCCTTGTTTCGGGGTAGCAGCTGTAAATCCATATTTCATCACCCGTTACTATGTTCCACACCAAATTTGTCGCCCCTTTGTTGAATCTGGTAAGCATGGCATTGCTCTAGGCTCTAGAGCCTACAGCCTATTCTACAACCAAAGGTTCCATTTTCAAATATAATATTGTAATTACTTTTTGACTATTGTTTATGTAAGTGGCCACTTCCGGAAATTGTCAGTGTGACTTTTGTATTGATAGGTGTCCACAACCCCTTTGGTGAGAATGTTGTGAATTGAAAAGTCATTTATTTATTTATCTACTGTTTGTGCTGTATTGCAGAGGTGGACTTAATGCCTTAAGGTATTCTCTACCAATTGACTCTTCTTGTTATTCTTGTTAAAATGAGATAAATTAGTGGGTGCAGTAGAAATTATACAGAACATTCAAGAAACGGTCATTCACGAATTTTGTTTAATATCAGACTTATATAATATCTTATTACCTACCCTAATAAGTCGCAAAATAGTTGCACATACATACATCAAATTCTTGGGCATGCAAGTTTTCTCACAATCTTTTCCATCACTGAATACTTTAGTAGTAGGACCTTATTATTTACAAGATAGAGTATGTAATTCACATATTTTAGGGTGCGGTCACATTGGCGAGCTGGTAGCCGGTAGATAGTGTGCTAGTAAACTATTAGCGAATAGTGGTCACATTGGCGAGCTATTAACTGGTAGATAGTGAGCTAGCAAACTAGTAGCAGTGAACACTGTAGAAGGGGAATGTTGAACTCTTGGATAGTACAGTCAGCGTCAAAAGTAGCTTAACTTCCAAAAGTATTTATTGATTATTTTCACAATAACTTGACTTCTCCATTTATTATAATAAATGTTCATATTAATGTTTTTTATATTATAAGTATTTTTTTTGTTAACCATTTAATGTATCTTTTTAGGGATGATACTCACAGGTTATGTTAGTGCGCTGGGCATTGGTGCATTGGTGCTACCAAATGACATTTCACATTACATCACCATGATTGAAGGACTCCATCTGTCTCCAGCTACACTTTTTATTTTGAAGGCATTGATTGCATCTCCTCTTGGCTACCATTTTGCTAATGGCATCAGGCATTTGTACTGGGATACGGCAAGAGGTCTAACAATCAAGGAGGTTTATTCTACTGGCTACACTATGTTGGCAGTTGCAACTGTCATTACATTGGCTTTAGCAGCATTATAATTGATGTAAAGTGAAGTAAAAGTGATGTCTCAACAGTTGTCTTTAAGGTATTATTTATTCTCATTTTAAAATGTAATAATGTTAATTAAATATTGAATCAGAATTTCGTTTTTATGTTTATCTTCTTCACTTAATTAACATCAAATATTGATACTTTATTAATCAGGTCTAAAAATAAATTATCATGTCTGTAGCTAAGAGGAAAAGGAAAAGTTGTAATGAAAAGGAAATGAAAAAAAATGAAATTTTACGTGGCAAGTAAAAATATATCATTGGAGCATAGTTTTACCACTTGAATTAATTTTAGGCTTGAATATTAAAAGCTATTGTTTATAGAATTTATTACTTTTTACAATATAAAGTAGCCCTTTGGAAACTATAAACTCTCAATTTAAATAAATAATCTGGTCTTAGTATCTTATATAATTATACATAATAATATGTATCGATATATGGGATTAAATAAAAATCCTGCAATGTTTTTTTGAATTTACTTTTTGTTTTATACCCAAAAACATAATTTATTTAAATGAAATCTCTGACTTTGTTACTCTGCACTACTCATTATACGCTACTACCAACGCCGACGCTGCACAATGTATTAATAAATAGCAGCTGCTAATCTAACCTCCACCACGTACATCTTTTGTGTCGTCGGTTAGTCGGCAAACGAAGCTTGTTATTTATTGTGTTTTTACACTTACTGTAGTAGATTTTTCTTATAAACCGACTTGTTTTCACATGTTTGGTAATTTTCATTGTATTTTTTTTAGTTTTAGTGTCTCTCTTTTATTATGCTTAGTTCTTCTAGATAGTTTTACTTTTGTATCAGTTCACTGTAATACTCAACTAAGCTTTAAAACATAAAGTCATAGTTTTTTCATTTATGTCTTCTAAGGATGCGCTTACTTGCGTTTGACTTTTGCAACTCATATGTTACAGTGAAACGCAGTATGTTCTTTTACAATTCGCGTTACCACCGATCATGTTAAACTCGAACGCAGTCTATAGCATTAATTGCATTTTAACTTGAGTTTATATCCGAATGACTTAAAATGCAGCAAATGAGTAAGTACTGTATGTATATCTAGTAAACGAACACATACTGCATTATTATTTGGAAACAGACCTCTTAAACATTAAATTATTTTGTACCAATAACACATATGCACATTGATTCTAGTAAACGTAGGTATTTTACTGCAGATAGACATATGAAAAGCATACAAGTTTGTTGAAATATTGCATTATAACTTAATTTTTCTGTAATTTGTATTGAAAAATCAACACATTTTGTATTTTTATTGCGTAATATGGGCCCCAGTGACTTCGTTCCACAAAATCCGAACATCTCAATAATGTCGATTAGGTACTACTGCATTTTTTGTTAGGTACGACAACGGCAGAAATGTACCAAAATTGTACTATCAATCAAAACAAATGTACTAAAAAAAAATACTAAATATCAATTTTCGAAAAGTCACCGAGCCAGTACGCATATGTACTTCTTAGCGGGCGCTATGTTTTCCTATAACAAGCCAGATGAGTTTCTGAGTAGTATTTTTAAAGACTAGAAAAAGTACGAAAAATGATGTCCTACTTCCTGGCGGTGACATGACAACGTAGGTACGAACTCCAAACTGGTATGAAAACAATGTACTATAAATCAAAATCCTCTTTGAGGCCCCTCGAGTCCATCTCATCTGCTCTGAATCCATCTTGTGCGTACATGCAATATGCCAGGTGCTGCTAGAGTACAGAAACTACTATCGGTTCGCGTTAAGAATGCAATGAGAGCCATTGCTCATTACATACAGTACACGTCTCACCCCTTTTTACCAACAGTGTTCTTTAGAATTCTTAGTTATGTTTCACAATGGGTAAAAAAAAAACTGATGGCCACGTTGAGCAATACACAACATTTCTAATGCGAACCGAGTTTCCTGTGTCACTTTTGTTCTTTGACATGTATGCACTCCATATACTCTACGATACTGTGTTGCGTTTATGACTTCCACTCACTGCATGTAACATTGTAAGTAGCATAAAGGAACTGCAGTAAAACATTAGACAAGTTTTATCCTTTATTGGTACTTAAAAACTTAAAACTTAGCATTTAACTGAGTAACATGTTAGTTGCACGACGATATTGTGTCGCGGATCTCCTTAAACTTGCTGAAGTACGCATCTCTTTGGTCTTTTGGTACAGTTGTCAGTCCAGTAGCAGCATTCTGAAAGTATATATCATTTTTTGAAATTATAAATCAAGGTAATTGTGCTGGGGGGTAATTGGAAACAGAGTAATTGAGAAGAGGGGTAACTAAATACAGTGGTTAAAGAGAGGAGGGATGATTGGAAACGGAAGATTTAAAATGATCTGTTAATTATTGTTTTGGGGTAAACAGCGGATAAAACCACACGACCGTCGGTAAATGACTTTCTGTCCAACATTCTCGCACAAAATCTACATTATTTTCAAAGCTACTGTGGTACGATTTCGATGAAAGAAAAAAACACTAAACAGGTCGCGGCCTCGCTGTATGGCAGCCATCTTGAAAAATGGCGGAATCAAAATAATAATACCAAATCCTTAGTCAGGGTCCCCCGAGCCCCCCAGATCTTCCAGAATAAATACTCAACACAATAGTATATGAATGACATCAGGTTAATTTCTTAATTTGGTTAATTTCTTAATTTGGTTAATTTCTTAAGGGTGCTAGGGCGATATATTTTTTTATAGAATGTGTTTAATGTAGGTTACAAGTACCTACATTAAACAATACTTGCATTGAATATATCGTTATTCTTCAAAAATTCCCCATAAATGTCCAACAAGCCAGTGTTAGCATCCAGTAATTCAGCCAGGCTGAGTGGGGTGTGGTATAAGGCTACATTCAGGAAGATCTCTTTGGCTGATAGCTACATTCTTGAAGGTCCTAGTGCGATGTTACATATGACTATACTATATTCATTATAGCATGAGACGAAAGGTAAACAAAAAGACAGTAGTTTTAAATCTTAATTCCTATCACTAGCATATTCCTGGGGTTAAGCTTGCAGGTTATTATTGCCTATATATTAGATAGAACATAGACAAGAACTAAAGACTCATCATTCTAGGCTCTAATTAAATGAAACAAAGTTATATTTTATTTATTATATTATAGTTTTTATTATATTTTTGTTTACCTTTTGTCTCACCTGTCAATGAATAGAGTATATATTCAATACAATACTTACATTGAATATAACGTTGTTATTTTTCAAGAATTCCCCATAAATGTTGAACAAGCCGGTGTTAGAATTTAGTAATTCAGCCAGGCTGAGTGGCGTGTGGTATATGGCTACATCTGAGAGGGTCTCTTTGGCTGATAGCCAGGTTCTTGAAGGTGCCAGTGCTATGTTACAAGAGGCGTAGTTATTGAGGGAGTCGCGACCTCCTGCACCTTTGTTGAGGCAGAGTAACTCATATTGTGACGAGTCGAAGTTTGATAAATCTGCGCCTGGTTGGAAAATATGAAGTTATTAGATTACTTATAAACAAGATAGATATAGTCTGACAAGTGAATGATGAGACTGGAAAACAAATTAAAAAAAAAGTTATTACTAAAAATAGATGGAAAAATATTTTTGATACCTACTTGAATATTGAATTCAAGTTGAATTGAATTCAATGCTAATTATTATTGAATTAAAGTATCAAAATGATTTTTTCAATTATTTTTAGTGATAGATATTCTACAAACCCTGTATTTATCCGATTGATACAGTTAATTAATAACAAACCCTCAAAGCATTTAGGCGGAGTAGGCCAGCTTCGAAGAAGGTCAGATGCAAAGAAAGTGGCACGCATTAGTACAGTTGGAAAGAAAAAGGAAAATTAAGTCAAAGCTACGAGTAAGAAGGTGCCGTGTGGTGTTGGTCAACTTTAGAATGGCATCACCCCCATCTCTTAAGGCCACTAAGGAATAACAAAGCCGCTACCGTAAGCCTTGAGGAAAACTACACCACCTCTAAAAGAGTGGATTCCGCGACAGCGACCGTATGTCCAACCCGCGACATACGAACATTGACATTCTACGAATCTAGCGTAGGTACTCCTAAAAGGCGCTCCACAAGATACTACAATTATTTAATTTTTAACTGATATGTGCCATAGGGGTTGTTATATATTACATAGCAAAAAGTACTACATATTGCACGAAAATAAATAGTATAGGTACTATATTGTACAGTTAAATACTACACCACATTACAGTCACTAGTACACTATAATAATTTACGACACAGTAAACAATATATTTATATGACACAGCAAACTATATATTTATATGACACAGCAAACTATATATTTATATGACACAGTAAACAATATATTTATATGACACAGTAAACAATATATTTATATGACACAGTAAACAATGTATTTATATGACACAGTAAACAATATATTTTATGACAGTAAACAAGATATACAGTAAATAGTTTACTCACTGGACACAAAGGCGACGTCTCCTCTGTCCTCTTGGAGGCACTTCGCCGGCCTATTGTCGGCGGAACATTGCTGCTTGAGTTTGGACACGTCAGCACCTACCAAACCGACAAATTAGTATGGTCTTAAAAGAAATACAAAGATGTCATAATATTTAGAAAAAAAAGCTTTATTGTTTTGTCATGTCTTGTCATTTATGTTTTTAAAGTTGAATATTTATAGTAAAGTCAAAATAGCTATAACCACCTGGGAATAATAATTCAGATGGAGCTATTTTTTGCGTGAGCTTTCATACTATCCTTCTGAATGAAATGTTAAAAGTCCCCATCGATTAGTATACAAGCTGTCAAAAGTAAAAAAAAAAAAAAAGGTTTTTTTTAACGTCCCGTTGGTCTTATTCACAATATGTTCTTTTCAAATCGTCTTGAATATATATTTTTTATAGAAAAAGCGGCAGACGAGCATACAGTCCACCTGATGGTAAGTGGATACTGTCGTTCATAGACAGCCACGATACATGCCAACATCAGTCCAGAATGACAAACGTTGGCACGCCCCCGGATGCGCTGCCTACCTTTGCAGATTAACGAATGGACTGGGAGAAAGGGATGGGAAAACGGGTAGGGATAGAATGGGATGCGAATGCGCTTTGGCATATCTCACTACCGAAACACGTACGTACATTGGAGAATTGGGAAAATACGATTAAGTAGAAAATACAGTATATTTCAAGGTAGTCTCCTGTGAGAGAGACGTAACGTGGCCCGTCAAGTGCGCCCAGCGGCTGTGAGAATGGAGCATGCACTCTCCGCCTACAAATTTTAACCATGTTGAGATTAATCTTGTTAAAATTCCATTTTGTCTCTTATACAGTTATACAATCTTTTATATGGGGGATCGATCACCGATCTTTTAAGGGACTACACTTGTTTTTATCGACAAAAATGAGCGCTGAGCGCTCGACGCTCGAACACTGACTGAGCGCTTAATTTTTAGTAATCGAGCGAAATATGGTTACTTAAATTGGATAAATAAATAAATGTGTGTTTACCACGAGATTTTTTTTTGTTCCTATAAAAATAATCTAATCTGTAGGTAGCAATTACATAGGTACAAATATCTTCATGAATACAAAATCTAAATATAACTTCTAGAATTAAGGAAAGTAAAAATGGTTCAGACATTCTGACGTCACGATGGCTGATCACTTGTTAATTATTTTTCTTGGTTTATGAAGAGGTACCAAATAATTCCTTATAGGTACCAAATAGTAGCAAATAGGCACTGTGAATTTCCCGTGATGCAGTCTCCCAAATATTTCACTTGGTTCAGACATTCTGACAGACGCGGAAATAATGAGGGAAATAAAAAGTTACTTACCTTTAGGGTTATTTTCGGGCTTTTCGACTCCGGGCAAGCATGAACCACCGCTGAAGTATTCCCCTAAATTCTTCACGCACTGTAAAATAAATTATCTTTACTTAATATGTTCGATATTAGTGTGTAACGTCCCGCCGCAGGGCACAAACTTCATTGCAATTTTGACTTGCCTAATATTAATTTATACTCGTATGGTGGTGGGTTTATGGAAATGTTCTGCAATTTCGCAGTAGATTCGTCTGAAAGAATAGAATATCGCTGTTATGTTTTAAAGACTCGATTTTGAAATACTTTACGGTCGTCGCCACGCATAATGTTCAAGATTCCAGTATCTTGAACATTACTTGAAAATATTTAATTACGCAATATGGTTCAACAATTCAAAATGTGTTCACTAGGCAATATTTTGTATTGAATAAAGAGAAATGTCCCAATCAACTGACTCACCATTCCCATCAACGCCATTATCACAAATACACCACGTTTGGAATTAAATCACAGTTTAAATTAATCCACAAAACCATGTGTGTACGAAACCACCTACTCTGCTGCATCACATCGTGATCACAACTATCACAAACCGAAACCGGTGCAGCTAGAAACATAAAAATTTACAGTAACTTTGTTTTATGACCTAAGAGACTTATTAAGAAGTAAATTCTCGAAAACTGGCTTGTATGGAAAGTTTGTATGGTTTCTATGAAAAAAAAACCTAATGGAATGTATGGAAGAAAAGCGAGCGAAGTTGCGGGGAATAACTTGTTATCACTATAAACTATACTATAGTTATAACACTATAGTTAGTTATATACTATATTATATTACTATATAGTTATATACTATAGTTATACGCTATAACTATACTATAGTTGATAAACTATCCTATCACTATAGTTTCATTAAAATGCATGCTATTGGTTTTATGTGACGACTGAAGTTGCACGTGCGGACTTGACGATAATTCCCGCGGAAATTTTGTAACTGGTTTGTATAAAAATATACGTCACAATAGTATATGTATCTTAAGTATTTTACATATTTGTGGAGGAATCATCATTCTAGATTCTAGACAAACCCGAATTGTTTTTGAATGCCTTTAATTGAATAACTATGATGTTATACATCCATTTGCCAATAATTTGGCAATGTGTCGATCTTATGACGAAGCTGTTAAAAGGAGTCTTCTACTGATTCAGAATTCAGAACTAACCAGAATTTTGGTGGCTTTAGACGTCAAATAGTAATCTATTCCACACACAGTCTATGAAGTCTTATTTGTATCTTTTATTAACATTATTATAATTATGCATCTTTTTTGGGTCTATAACTGGTAAAATTGTTATCTGGGCTTGATGGCAGTACATATTTAAAGGGGGGTCAACTAGTATTTTTGTCAAATAATGTATTGCTTTGTTGTTCTTCTGTTTTGTACTTTAAAATACAATAACATAAAAAATACGGTTTCAAAAATACTTTAAAATCAATGATCAATGTCACATACCTGATCGGCTTTGATTAATGTCTTCTTAATGAGGTAATAGAGTGGTGCGTCCAGGCCGCTGAAACTGCCGTACGGCTCGTGACAAGACCTAATAATATATTTGTTAGACATGAACTGTATTATTAATTACTCCTATCTATACTTCATATTAATATTGTTTTTTATTTATTTATTTAAACTTCATTGCACAAGTAATTGTACAAATGGCGGACTTAATGCTATAAGACATTTTGTAGCAGCGCACCGCTAGATCAAAGAGGACTAGGTATGCGGCTGCAATTTAGTTATTTTAATTATACTAGGTGGATCAATATATTTTTTGTAAAAGTATTGAAACTTTATGAAATGTATATCTAAATTGTATTTATTTTTCAACGTAATCACCTTCTAATCTAATACACCTTGAATAACGTTTTGAAAGTTGCTCAATTCCCCTATTTTTGTGCTTCGTGCTTTGCTTTGTGTCGTAAAAGCCGACTAAAAGATATGAAAGCCGCTACCGCAAGCGCCGAGGAACTGTACCATCTGTAAAACAGCGGGTGTCTGTAAGCTGCTTGGGCAGCGTGGCGTTTTAAAGCCAAGGTCCAGGAGTGTATACTGAAAGGGCTGGTTGCATATACCTAACCGTGTTGAGAGCACCTCTATGTTACGTAACGCCTCAGCGAATAATATAAAAGCTAAATGCTAGAATTGAAAATGTTATCTCGAATGTTCGGTGCTCGATGTCCAATTATAAAAATGGACAGAAAAAAAAATTGAACACAAAACAATGTAATACGAAAAAATAAACATTCAAACACCAACAAATGATAGATCTTTTGTTTGGGTGCATTACGTCCTGTTACCGGAATGTCCAGTTGGGGCATCTTATATTATCTTATAAATATCCATCTAACATATTATTATAATTTAAACTAACAATTTCTGCCTGTTAATAATAATGGGACACTCAAGAAATGGGAAATTAAAGGAATAGGACGTAAGGGACCTAACCAGATTGTTTCAATTAGCAAATCTGTTATTTAAAGTGAAAAATCTTTTACACACATCACGATAACTACACGGGCACATGATGCTGCTATTTGCAATTTTTTTATAAGGACATAATCAACTTTATTTAACCTAGAGCAGTGTTTCCCAAAGCATGGGTCGCAAGCGAACATTGCGTCGGGCCCAAAAAAAAAAAATTATAATCTAATTTTAAGTATATTGTTCTGATTTATATTATTTTTACTTATTATTGAACATTTCGTTTGTAACTGGATTAGTTCTTATTATTTTAATTGTACAATCTTTCATATGTAGCTACGTAACCGCGAACATGGTGCAGCAGCGACACAATGTTACTTCCATATAAGGCGTAGGATGGGTCCCGAACTGTCATTTTTTAAGATGGGTCGCAGTTTATATAACTTTGGGAATCACTGACCTAGAGGAATCAATGCAACCAATGCATGCAACTGCAATGCAACCAGCCCTTTCAGTATCCACTGCTGGACATGGGCCCCCCTTATGCACATTATCTTGTGCATGAGGAATGTATGGCTTTGTTATCCTTTAATCGCCTTTCACGACACCCTCGGGGTGAGATGGGGTGGTGCTATTCTATAGGCGGCCGACACCACACGGCACACGTTAACAAGGATCCTTATTAACATTTATTTAACCTTGAAGGAAGATCACATTCCTTCTGTTGAATGATATCTGTGAATAGGATTCTAAAAGACGGCCAGCGATCACAAAACGAAGACCATCTTTAACTATACCTACCTTTTCCCTTTCAAATCTTCAATCTTGTCGAACGCCGTATTCTTCTTAACGACAGCCACTGCGTAGTTGGGAGTTTTCTTCTCACCATAGACTTCGTGGAAGACCGGATTGAGCGTTGTGAATCTACTGATAACGCCTATATCGCGAAGATCGTCTACTGATGTCAAGTCGGAGCCGTTGTCTTGAACCTATGAAGTCATTAGGAATCATTAGTAGATGTAAAATTAATAGGCATGTTAATTTTACATCTGCTAATGAGGTGCTGGCATTAATAGGTTAATAGTCAAGATGAATTGTTGGTGAGTACCGTTGTCTACGCTTGAAGTATCTAAGTGGAGATTGTCTTCGGAAGAAAAAGAAACCTCGGAAGATAAGGTTGAGCATAGTTAGTATATGGTATATAATGCCTATACGACGTGTCACTAAATAACGCAAAATCTGGGCGATAGTATCGAGAGTAGAACTGATTCTACCAGTTCTTATACAATGCATTTTTTAATTGTTCATTTCTGGTATATGTTTTATTCTACGCGCAGTTGCATTCAAGGCGCGTCGGCCGTGCTGCGCCCGGTCATTGCCCCATACTGAGTAATGAGTACCACGAACGTATTAGACAGAGCAACAAAATTTTATTTTTCGTTAAAATTTTCAGGTATTGCGTTATTTCAGTGACACGTTGTAGCGGAGATGGTTACATTGAATTACATTGAACATAAATATGCACGTACGACTAAATTTTGATTAATTTAGTCGTATGTGCATAACACATTACGTAGTTGATATAGTCTTAATATTTACGTGTACTTATTAACAGAAGCGGGCGCGTTCAAAGATCTAAGCGAGCGAGTGTGGATAGTATTATGTACATAACGAGTAAATGATTCGCCAATATTTTTTCTAATGCAATAAAAAATCATGTTTAGTGTACTGATTGACACATAAAATATTTTACACTATTTTTGTAGGACACTATATAATATTATCATAACCACAATGTGTTTAATGTAAAATGGAGATATTTATTTGTTTGAAAAAACTAGATAGATGTCTATTTATTTGCATTTAATAGTACAAAAGGCAATTTCAATGGCTGGGGGCATTCTCTACTAGTCAACCTTTGGATTGAACAGAGAGACACGTTGGGAGGTGCAGTGAAATGTATAAATAGAACTTAAACGATGCTAAGTAAATATTTATACTATGTACCTACAGATAACTACATTGAAACCCTATATCCAGTTGGTTAAATTTATACTGGGATTAATATTTGAAGTAGACGGGTCGTTAAGAGGTTTAGCGCGTAGATATTCACATATTATATGAAATGGGAGTTCATGTAAAGACATTAATCTACCGTAATTAATTATTGCTTTCATCGAGAACATCAGCATTATACCGCTGAATCACGTTCTGTTAACCATCGAGCCAAATGAAACTGCACAAAAGGGGGCATATTAGCACAGTGACGTCACGCGATCCACAATGGCTCCGAAAAAACTGCTCAGAATGCTTTTATGAAAATTTTTCGCGAACTTCTGAAAGTTTTACAGTGAAAATTACTTTTTCACATGCGAGATTAAGGTCAAAATTTGTAATAAAATTTCATGACGTAGCACTTTAAATTATTATCACAGGAAGTTGGTACATACGAGTACCTATATCAATAAATATTGCTAGTTGTTGGTGTTGATTTTGTTTAATAATTTAATATATATCGAATACAAAGTACATTTTGGGATATTTGCACACGATATAAGTAGATAATTTGCAATGGACATTACTGAAAATGCATTGTATTTTATTGCACACTAAAGTGCAGTGCAGTGTAGATTTTATAACCGTTGAAAAATAAATCCATAGAATTTGTTGTAGATAAACATTACACATATATTTTATAATCTGAGGCTGTGTTGTGATATGGTCTAAAAGAAAGGAAAGTGTGTCTAAAGGAATGGACTCGCTAACCCGCTTCGCTTGGTCAGCGTTGCTTTTGGAGGCCATATAGGTAATGCACAAGCACAAGACAGTGTGCATGTGCGAGAGCGAGAGTCATGTTTGATGTTATGGTTACTCTCTATTCAATGAGACAGGATGGGATGGGATCGTGTCGTGTTGTGTTGTGAGGATGTTACTCACGCTCCGCAGACAGTCGTCGGTGGAAGATTCCTGGACACAGTCGAGGCGCGGGCGGATGTCGCGGCTGAACGCAAATATGGACATCGCGCGACACTTGGCGAGAGCCACGTTTGATGTTACACACATCCTGCAATACAAATGGGTAAAGACAGGTTAAAGACAGAGTAAAGACAATGAGTAATCGGTTCTAGACTCACTGTCGTGCCGAATTCATGCCGTGAGCCTGCGTGCGCTGAGAACATCTCTCACACTGACATTTGTTCACAGTCATATTCACGTATTTGTTCGAAATGGAAATGACAGTAGCTCTCGAATGTATGAAATATTATCCATCTCCATGCAATTCCTATAAATTTATATAGTTTTCATTCCAATTCTGGCTTATTCAAATCCACTTATTCAAATGCCCGCCTTGTGATTTTTGTTGTGTAGCGGATATTTTGCATCTCATAATATTGGTTCAGCTTGGTAATATTCCAAAAACTTTAATTCTAACTCATTACTCCAACTGTTACACATTTTGTAAGAATAAATCTTGCAAGAGAAGTAGCTCGCAGCTACTTCAAGAGACGGACCGAGGACGACGCTTGAATGTGGAGAACGTGAATGTTTTGCGCCCGCGAACACTTTGTCGCGGACATAGCTTATCGACTCTGACCGGGAAACAAACTGTGACCGTGCGACAAGTCCGCGAAAATCATCCACACTCGCGTTCATGACTGTTCACGGGGCTTCACGGCGTGAGTCTAGAGCCTGGTTTAAATTTAAAGAAGAAGACGAAGGTGGTGGCATAATTTCAGAAAAATGTAACTTTTCGAAAATACCATAAAAGTATATGAAAAATATTGATTTGTCTCAGTACTCTTCGAGAATAATAAGGGCAACACATAATGTAATTATTCGTTAAGGCAAATTATTCCTATTCGCGAATAGTTCTTTTTTGCTATTCGAAACATCCCTAATACGAGTACATGTATTAGGGAGTATTGACTTTGTTAATTACCTGACTACCGGTTCGGGAGCTCCGTGTCCCCTCTCTATGACTTCCGTGTAGTTCGCCTTTTTCAAATAGTGTACCGGTTTGATCGGAATGTTGTCCGCCACATAGTGGATTTTCTCGGAAAGGCCGAGGACATTCGTGAACCATTCTGCTTTTGTAGTTGCACCTGGAGAAATACAAATTGATTATGTTGTAAAAATGGCAAATGTTATTGTTATTGTAAATCGAGAATTCGGTTAGAAAAAGGTGACAAATTAAAAGTATTCTATTTATAATTTTTGTTATAGAATGATTTTATACAGTTTTTTAATATACATATTTTGATGACATTTTTTATATTAACTTCATATTCCTCCTTAATATATTGATCCTTACCTACGGAATTGCCGTTTTATATGGAACAATATATTTTTTTGTATGAAAGTTATACGAGTATATTGTTTAATCGCAGTGTTGTCCATTATTATCAACGTACTTTTGCCATTTTAATGGCAGTTTATTGGTGCCTCTGCTATAGAACTACTGGAGACCGACATCGATGAATTCTCTGAAAGCGTTTTTCACTGCCTCATTGGAGTTGAAATTTTACTCTAAAAGTTATACAAATTCCGAATAAAATTGAAATCATTAGGGGCATGGTCTGGCGAGTGCGGTGGATGACGGAGAGTTTCTAGTCGAAGCTTCTGTAACTTTGAGACTGTCTGTCGTGCAGTGTGTGGGCGGTCGTTATCGTATCATGTAGAAGAAGCAATGGATTATAGCGATTGACCAGACTCGGTTGTTTGATAGTGAGTTTGTCCATCCTCGTTTGCACTTCTTCACAGTACACATCTGCATTAATTGTTCTGCCAGATATCAAGACGCTGTAGTGGATAATACCGGCGCAGCACCACCGTGACCTTTTTTGACTCAGTTTACGCTTGGGTCATTGTCTGGCTGTGTTTCCTGGGTTCAACCATTGTGACGAACGTTTACGATTATCATACAAGACCCACGTTTCATCATAAGTGACAGTACTATTCAGAATCCTTTCATTTTTGTACCGGTTCACCAAAGTAAGACAAGCTTCAACGCGTGTTTGCAGCTGACTGTCATTAAGCTCGTACGGGATACCCACTTTCCGAGTGTCGTCACTTTCCCGATTTGATGCAAATAAATTAATATCGTTTTGCTACTTACGGCGCAGGCTGCTGCTAACTCGGACATGATTTGAGATGAATGCGCTTCCATTGTTCCTTTCAATTCGTCATTATCGACTTTAATCTCCGGTCGTCCGCGGGGCTTGTTCTTGAAGTCGAAATTTCCAGAACGGAAACAATCAAATCACAACAATCGGGAAAGTGACGACACTCGGAAAGCGGGTACCCCGTACGAGCTTAATGACAGTCAGCTGCAAACACGCGTTGAAGCTTGTCTTACTTTGGTGAACCGGTACAAAAATGAAAGGATTCTGAATAGTATTGTCACTTATGATGAAACGTGGGTCTTGTATGATAATCGTAAACATTCGTCATAATGGTTGAACCCAGGAAACACAGCCAGACAATGACCCAAGCGTAAACTGAGTCAAAAAAGTTCACGGTGGTCCTGCGCCGGTATTATCCACTACAGCGTCTTGATATCTGGCAGAATAATTAATGCAGATGTGTACTGTGAAGAAGTACAAACGACGATGGACGAACTCACTATCAAACAAACCAATCAAAGCCTGTTAGTTTGCAGCCGTGTGTGTTGGGTGCACCGTTGATATTGCGTGCCGTCTGTGCTGCGTTGCTGCCACGATGGAACTCATATTCGAGAATAACACGAATTTTAACTTTTCCATGGTCGCAAAAACATATCTAAGCAAAAAGTAGTTTGACAGGAAAGCAGATGAATAACTAACTAAAAAAAATGTCATGGCTTTAAATTGAAATTAATTTAAATTTGAAATTCCAATCCAAACACAAAATAACTAAGTTCAAAGTGGCCACTATGATTCATATGGCCCTTAATATTTATACAGATTGTGTTCGAACTTTCCCGAATTTTGAAACAATAGTTTCTGCTCATGAATCTGAATTGATTGACATTATTACGTATTTTTATTTAAATAAATCATTACTTGGGGTTTGTATTTTTCAAATCTGTATGTTTTTTTAAGTACTCAAAAAATAAAAATATTGTTATAGATTCGTAGTATTTTCATATGCCAATGAACACAGAATCATAACTGGAATCCAATGGTTAAACCTGAAAGGTCGCTTTTACACTCTCATATTCACGTATGAGATTTTACTTAATATACGTGACTCGTTTGTTGATTAAGAAGTATATATACGATTTGATTGTAATACTTGTTTTTCAGGTCTCTATTATCTTTGATCTATTTGGAATTAAATTGATGAATAAAACAGCCATGAGTTTGATAATAACAACATGACTATAACACTAAAATTTATTAATGAAGAAGACGAAGTTTAAAATCATTCGGAAAGACTATACAATGAGAATAGAACAAGGACCCGTGTCCATCTAAACATTTGTACTAAAACATTTGTATACTTACCAACATTAGCCAGCTGCTTGATCTTCTCCCTTATAGGTGATAAGCTCGCCAACACGTCGTTGTGTCCCAACAGCCCTTGCCAAGGTCTTGCAGCCCAGGAGCAGGCCTTATCTCTTATCGGTACCTTAGACCCATCGGAGCAAAGGTATCTGAACTCGTCAGGATTCTCATTTGAAGGACTGGCTGGGATTGTACCTACTGGGAGCTGAAGAATTCTGTGATTAGACTTTATTGTTTATGGTAGTCAAATTTGTTACAGGGTTTACTGGAACTCGTGTTTAATTCGTGTTTACTCGTGTTTAAAAGTCTGAGAGGTAAAGATGTTCAGTTATAAAAAAAATTATCTGAGTGTTTGAAAAATAAGTAAAAATTGCCAGAAGCGTTTTCTCTCCCATTCAACCCTATCGAATATACTCTGCATTTAATCTTAATGGAATGAGAGCAATTGCTTATCCAAGTATGTTTCCCTACGCCCCATCGTTCCCAATCCTTTTTAAAAATCCGGACCTAGGTAGCGTGTCTGCGAACTTGCTTACGTTTCTTATTTCTGACATTTATTGCAGATGTACATGCAATATGCGATAAACCCGCTTACCAACTGGGGTAAAGTTGCGTTATTCTACCACATTATTTTCATAAAAGATTATTCTAAGTTCCTAAGTTCTAAGTTTTAGGTCAAAACAGATGGGGTTCTTCAAGAGAGCTGTGAATAGGATTTTGCAAGGTCGGCGGCGCGCCCGCATGCCCCCTGGTGTTGCAGGTGCCCATGGGCGGCGGTGACACTTACCATCACGTGGGACCGCTTGCTCGTCCGCCCCCTAGTCTATAAAAAAAAAAAAAAAAAGAGAACGAATACGGTCTTTTAGGAAATCTTTTCCCTTTATGGATATTCCCTTTATTTTTATGGCTGGATTATTATATCTCGCTAAAAGATAAAGTTCAGGTCGGATTATACGTGATTCTTATTGCCTATCATTCACGTGAGTTTCGGGAACGTATTAAATGAATTCTTCTTTAATATCCCAACCCTACTTAGTAGTCAGATTGCAAAAAGTTACAGTAAAAGAAGGATCTATTGAATGTTCTTTTAAGATGCCTAATGATCATCCCCTCAGGCCTTTATAAATGGAGCGAAAACCGGATAAAGACCTCTGCAAAGTTGAAGGCATTAGCAATTTGCTAGGACTTGCGTAACGTCATTAAGAGCCAGGATCTTACTTTTATTGTATGATAAAATCTAACAACGAGTACTTATATTGTTTTATGTTTTTATCGGTAGCTAATTGGATAAATAGATGGAAAATCGCGGTAAAACAGGAAATGATGGGGCATTTTGCACAAACATGCTGTCAAAAGTGATGTAAAGATGTAGATGGTCTTTCTAAAGTTGTAGCATCATTAATTACCGGTGAATTTATGGGAAAGGCGTCAGTTAATAGGTCATGTTCCTGGTTAAAGAATTTTAAATTTTCTGTTATTTCTACGTAGTACATCACTGAGTGAGTTTACTGAATTTGCATTACGATAGTTTGCTTGGTAAAGTACGAGTACCTAGTTCTAAATAATTCATGTGAGTTGATCGTGGTTCGGAGAAGTTTTCTCCAATATTTGGATTCCGATATATTCAAAAATATATTGGGGCAAACTATTGAAGCAAAGCAAGCAAGCAGCAGTCCTATTATTATTGTTGTTGAATATATTATTATATGTTCAAGAGCAGTTACGTTTGAATATTTTCGACAATAAATATCAAAATTGTAATAAGTATATCTTCTCCGTGAGGCCCGCATGTTAATAAATCTGAATAGGCCTCAAAAAAGCCTACTCTACCTTTTAATTTAGTATAGGCGTTTTAGCAGTAAATATAACCCAATTTTCACGGCGGAAAAGATGTTATTAAACCTAAGTGCCAGCTTTTTACGCCGAAAACGAGTGAGAAATTAGGTTAAGTCGTGTTAAGTGGCGGAAAACGGTGTCGAAGCAACATCCCGAGATGAAATATTTTTATTTTTGTTTTTAAGATACGAAGAAAGTACCACGAAGAAAATTGAAACAGGAAAATTTTATTAATTTGAGTTTCAGGAAACAGAAAATATTTTTTTGCGTTCTCAAAAATGTATTTTTCACAACATCAGAAGATCAGTTACCGCATCAGATTACTTTATTATTATTATGTAGCTATTTATTATTTTGGAGGGGCAGAGTGCACGTTGCACTCCCACAGCTCCTGGGCGCGCTCAACTTGCCATGTTACTGTAGTCTTCTCTCACAGAAGACTACCTTGAAATGTACTGCATTTCCTACTTTATCGTATTTCCCCAATGTACGTATGCACGTGTACGTGTACGCATGTACGTACGTGTGTGAGATATGCCAGAGCCCATCCCCATCCTATCTCTCCCCATTTTTCCAACCCTTTCCCCAAATACATTCCTATATTATTATCTCCAAAAGTAGGCAACGCATCCGAGGGCGTGCCAAATTTTGTCATTTCGGACTGATGTTGACATGTATCACGGATGTAAAAAAATATCAATTGATAAGTTCCAATTTGCAAAATAAAATCGTAGTTAGAAATGTTAAATTGAAACTCACCTTTAATCCGCTCAACATTGTCATCGGCCAACCGTATACGTGTTTCGGTAATGAGTGAAATATGGCAGAATCCATTTCGATCCCATCCTATCTCGTTTTCTCAACCCTCGCTCTAAATTCATTCTATATCTCTAAAAGTAGACATCGCGTGCCAACGCTTGTCATTCTGGACTAATGTTGGCACGTATCGCGGGCGACAGTATCTAGTTACCATCAGGTGAATTGTCTGCCAATCAGTCATTTATTCGAATCAAAGTCACAATCAGTTTATTCGAATGATAACCATTTGTTTTAATAACACCCATGACGTGTTTGTCTGTCTGTTACGACGTGTGTTATTAATGATACCTGCGAGTGATGTGCACACATTTCCACGCTCATATCCGCCGGAAGCCCTACCCTTTTCCATTATCCACCGCATCGCGTTTTCTACCATTACCTACATGAAATATTGCTGATATTTTTTCCAAGATTTAACAATAAAATAAAACAATTCTAAATAAAAAAAATGTTATTGTTCTGTTGGTGAATTCTTGACAGACAATTTATAACGGTCGTCCTCCAACCTAAGTTTGCTAATGTAAAGACTTTATTAGTTTATGTTAGAATTGGTACTACCTATTTAAAAAAAAACAATTTAAATTGTAATTTGAATTATTTATATTATTTCAATTAATATAATGTGTATATAGTTATAAATTTGCTACACCCTATAAGACAGGGTCCATGTATGGTCTCAAATACTTTGTAACATCTAATGTAACACCCATGAATGCAAATAAATATGTGTTGTTTTCATTTTCAAGCATTGCCCAATATAGGTACTGAATTTGTCAATCAAATGTTTAGGTAGGACATCGTTTACATATACATATATGCAAATGGCTCAAATGTAAATCGGTTCAATAGAGAAAAGCAAAGCTATCTAATTTCGGACCTTAACCTTAATGGAATCAATGATCTTTTAACCACTTAATATTTAATTAATTGGGCGTTTTTTCGAATGGAAAGACGTTCCAATATTGCAATTGCCAGATACGTTCAAAATAAAGGTAGGACGTCGGAATTAGGTCGCCTTGCCGCAATTTATTTACCATTTTTAGATAATAATGTAATTAAATAATACATAGTAGTATTATAAGTCCTATAGTTTATCTGTCTGTCTGTTACGTCTTAACGACTAAACTACTGAACCGATTTCTATGAAATATGGCAGGGACGTAGCATGAAATCTGGAATAGGATTTTTATTGGTTAGTTTTTCCAGCGGGAGTCAACTGCTTTTAAAACAGTTTAAGCAGATGAAGCCATGGTCTTAAGCCAGTTCAACATACTTGAATAACTTGAAATCATAATAATAATATTAAGTGAAAATTTCGTTAATATACACATTAAAATACGTTTAAAAATGATGGAGTTATGTTATGGGGCTTTGAAGTTACTGAAGCACGAGCCACGAGCAGCGTTTTAAATAGAAAAGGACCGCAATATTGTGTTAATGGCGTCACTAAGACAGTGATACCATTACAACCATGCTAAAGTGACAAAGATGGTGAACCCATTACAAATATTCTCAAGCTTACTATCTATCTATTATTAGGTAATTGCTATTATTGGACAAAACAAATATTTATGTTTGTTTTGTCCCTCATCGCCTAATAATGGCTTATTAAAAACAACAATCTCAGGAGCAGTTAACAACTATCAGATTGTTCCAAAATTATTTTGACAACCAAAGGGTTGCGGCTATTCTTGCATAGTTAGATTATAAAAAAACACATAGATATACCTATTACCATAGATATACAGATATCGCATTGATACAACAAAAAAAATCCTAAAAAAGCTAATAAAAATACAAACTACAAATTTTGTCAAAACATTTATTTCTATATCGTATATTCTACCAAAAATAACAAAATCTACCGTTTTGAATGTTGGTGTAATAAGTACTGGTTTAATCACCTGTACGTTGTAATCAAGGTTTTGCCTTTAAATTTTAATCTTATATTCATTTATCTAGAGCGGCCTAGGGGTATCTATACTCGATTCACATTCGCGTGATCGTGAGTTCAAATCCTTGGCCCGCACCACTGAGTTTCTACGAACGGATTTTTTAAAATTGTCACTAGCTCGGCGGTGAGGGAAGACATCGTCAAAAAACTCGCATCGTCAAGAAATAAAAACAATAATCTGAAGTAGGTAAGTGGTGCAGTGCAGGCCCTGCAGTGGGACATAATAGGCTGATACAAACATTTATATTGTGACAAACACTAAGATTAATTTGTTTATTACAATAAAGAATGTCACATGCTATCGTTGTTCTTAGATTATCGTAGGACGTTACGGGAGGGGAAGGGGGGGGGGGGGGGTTGATCATCTGATGCTATTATCCATTTACAGTAGTTGACTATAGACATTCGAAGGCTATTAATGTCAATGGGCAATTAGACACCCAACAGTTGTTTGGGTGTGTCTTTGGGTATTCGTGTCTATCTATAACTTTAGTAAAATGTAGTAAATGAAACATTAGCTTTTCCCCGCAGCTTCATCTGCGTGTTTGGGATAACTAGCCAGTCGAGTGCGCCCAGCGGCTGTGGGGTTGTAGCTAATACTCCCCCCCACCCCTTCCAAAAATTTAAGATGTATAAAGTAGAGATGTGTTAAATTTATCGAGGCATAATTTGGCATCGTGGAGCTGCGGTAGGATCGTAATTCTTTACATGGCAACATTATTTAAATAGTAACTTGATTGACATTATTTAATTCATAGCGCGATATAAACATTTTCATAGTTGTTACTCCTTTTGTAGATATTTAATTAATGTATAGTTTTACAAATGCGCCGATCGCATATTAAGTATTAAATTTATTAATGCATAGAGTTTTACAAATGCGCGGATCGCATATTAAGTGTTAAATTTAATTAATGTATAGTTTTAAAATGCGCGGATCGCATATTAAGTGTTAAATTTAATTAATGTATAGTTTTACAAATGCGCGGATCGCATATTAAGTGTTAAATTTAATTAATGTATAGTTTTACAAATGCGTGGATCGCATATTAAGTGTTAAATTTAATTAATGTATAGTTTTACAAATGCGCGGATCGCATATTAAGTGTTAAATTTAATTAATGTATAGTTTTACAAATGCGCGGATCGCATATTAAGTGTTAAAGTCCCAGCGGTCTTTTCTAGCGACAGCTAGAAACTAAGTTAAGTAATGTAACTAAGTAACAGTAACTTAACAGTTAAGTAATGTAACTAGTAACTTAACAGTTACTTAGTTAACTAAGTGTAGTTAAGTAACTAAGCATTTGTAGTCAGTCACCTGTAATGAATGTATACATCATTCTAAGTAAAAAATATACTCACCCCAAAGAACTTCCTGACGTAAATGACCTTAGTAAAAGCGACTTCTCCTCCGTTGTGTGCGAGACATCGTAGGGCGCCTTCGTATCCGCTGAAGTTATCGGGATAATCACATTTGTCTGGGTGTTCGCAAAGTGCACACAGTTGACTGTACCGGGTTTCTGGAAAATTCTCGAACCATCAGTAAATATAATGCTCTATTTTTTGTATACATATATGGCAATTGTGTAATTAACACATTCTGATCGTGTTGAGTTTCCTTCGTCATTAAAGTCAAAATATTTTAAAACATGTCTTGTGAATGTCCAGTCACGTCAGAGGTCGGAGTCGCTCAGTAAAGTGATAGTAGGTTTACTGAGGACAGAGTTGGACTCCTTGGAAGCACACGAAGAATGTAATCTCATGATTTTAGTTGATTATCACAAACATTATGCACAAACACTAGGGCACTTTGAAGTTTAGTAATCCGTTCAATGTAGCGTTAATTGATAATTCGATGAACGCTCCCTTTCGTAATTGGTCAATAGGTGAAATTACGTGAGTGACAGTGATGTTATCACTTTTTTCTTAACTTGAATAGAGAGTAATTTTAGCATATTTTTCGGAAGAAAACGTTCCGAACGTATGGAGCTTGACAATGGAATACGGATTCTAAGGAGAATATTAAACATTAAAAAAGATGAATGAGGAAAAATCAGGAATGGAAATTGTGGAGAAATGTTTATAAAGAAAGCAGGAAAAGAGGGATATAAACGAGTGGACTGTAAAAATAGAAAAGACATACGATTAGTGATGGTTGTGGTAAACATGTTTTTACTTCAGAGCAAAATGTGTGTTCTCTCTGTGTGTTCTACCGCCTGTACAATGGGGAATGTTCTGAAGCTGGGGAATGCTTCAATATAATTCCCACCTCGGTTTCTACAACTGCACCTCCCGTCACAAAAGTGCGGTCCATCCGCATTTCCTCGATACGGAGGTGTCGCGTACTGGTCGGTCCAAAAATCATTTTATATCGCGAATCCGTAGGCTGTGGAACGAACTGCCTCAAGGGGTCTTCCCATTAAGCTACGACTACGGGGTTCTCAAGAAAGCTGTGAATAGGATTTTGCAAGGTCGGCTGCGCGCCCGCATACCCCCTGGTGTTGCAGGTGTCCATGAGCGGCGGTAACACTTACCATCACGTGAGACCGCTTGCTCGTCCGCCCTCTTGTCTATATAAAAAAAATAAAGTAAACAAGGCAGATAAAAATTATCATAGACAAGAAGACCTATACATATAATATTAGGTTCTTACCTATGAAATCTATCAGCTACGATGTTCTTATTTAAAAATCAGTATTTTTGTTTTTCTGTACCTAAATTTTGCTCATGTGATTGTCTTGAAAATAAAATGGATAAATTGAAAATTCGTGCTATTTTTGAATATGAGTTTCATCGCGGCACCAACGCAACTGAGACAGCTCACAATATCAATAGTGTGTATGGGCCAAACAACACATACGATTGCACCGTGCGTCGATGGTTTGAACGCTTCCGTTCTGGAAATTTCGATCTTAATGATGAGCCCCATGGACGACCTACGACCAAGGTTAATAACGATGCATTAAAGGCTATAGTGGAAGCAGATCCATCTCAAAGTACAGCTGAGTTAGCAGCAGGGTTCGATGTTAGTGATAAAACTATGTCGCTTAATCTGCGTCAAATCGGTAAAATAAAGAAGCTCGAAAAGTGGGTACCGTATGAACTGAACGAACGTCAGCGACAACAACGCGCCGAAGTGTGCGCTGTGTTATTGAACCGTCACGAAAATAAAGGAATTTTGAATCGCATCGTGACTTGCGATGAGAAATGGATCCTGTACGATAACCGCAAACGTTCGTGTCAGTGGCTGGATCCAGGAGTTGCAGCCCAACAATATTCAAAACGCAAGATAACTGAGAAAAAGTTATTGGTATCAGTTCGGTGGTCCTGTGTCGGTATTGTCCACTACAGTTTCTTGAGAGCGGGTCAAACGATTGATGCAGATGTGTACTGGAAACAGAGCTACCAAGTTTGGTCAATCGCTCATCTCCATTTCTCACTTCTGCCCGCCCTCACACTTCTCATACGACAGTTTTAAAATTTCCCTCACTCACCATAGTCATCGGACCTTGTCACGACAGATTTCCATTTCTTTCGAAATTTGTACAATTATTTGCACAGAAAAAAATTTGATTCTGAAGTAGTTGTGATTCATTGAGAATTTGTCCACGAGTCTTGTACAGGAGTGGCATCATTCAACTGCCCGCGAGGTGGCGAAAGTGTGTAAGATAATATGGATCAATATTTCAACTAACATAAAAAATATTTTTTAAACAATTTTTTTTTCAGTTTCTCATACAAATCGGTCATTTCATAGGTAAGCACCTAATAGAATCGTAACGAAGCCTGTCTGTACATGAAATGCTTGTTCAAAACAGTGTTTGCAATATAAAGTATGAATGAAACAGAGCACAAAATAAGATTTTGGAATTTTTAACGCTCTACAAAGCTCAGGTTAGGTTAGGTTAGGTTAGGTTATGCCAGAGATGTGAGCAGTACTCCATATGGGGATATGGAGTACTGCTCACATCTCTGGGCCGGGCGCACCGAAATATCAATTGGACCCATTTGACTCTATCTAACGACGTGTTGTTCGAATTATTGACGATGCTAGTCTCACGGGCCGTTTAGAACCCCCCAGCGTCAGCGTTGGCTATCGTTAACTCATCGGTGTAACTCAGTAGAAATGTCAAATTAATTTATATAAAATCAAATAATTGGAAATGTCGCGTGTCAAGTGCGCGTTCGAGACCCGTTTAATTGATAACTAAATATAAAAAAGTTGCAAATAGGAGCTCTGTCGACAATGGAAGTTAAAATTCCCCATTCAAAACAGAGAGCTAGAAAGAAACGTCCATGATGACCAAGTGAAGCACCGCACTGTGCCATTTGTTACTAGGCCAAGAGGCTTCGTTTAAAATCGGTCAGACGAATAATAGCGGTTTACAAAACGGGGGTGTTTAAACAATTTGTCGAGGAATGTTTGATATGAACGAAAAAGTTAATAAAAAATAATTAATTAAGAAATAATAAAAAGGTTTTATATTATGAGAAATAATAAAAAGAATAAAACGACTAACAATAACATAAAAAGATTCTTTTTTAACAAGATACTTTTAACAACATACAAATCAATAGTAAAAAAGGTCTTATCGTACGTTGGTTGTAAAATATTCAGGTTCTAAATCAGGCATCTGTAGCATAGCATGTAGTCTCGAGAGTAGTCAAGAGTAGCGTTTAAGAGATCAAGGAGTAGCATTCTGTAGAATTGAAATGGAAGTGCTACTATTTATAAAGCAGACGTAAGTAAAACACAACCTTTGCGTAGTCGGTGCAAAAGGTCCCGGGTTTGATTCCCGGTCGGACATACATCTGTTTAAAGACAAATGTATGTTCGGGTATGGGTGTGTGTTTGTGTTTGTCTTTGTATGTGTCTCTGTACCCACGACACAGGGAATCCTAGTGTGGGCTTGAGTGTGGCGTTATTTATTTATAAATCTTAGCATGAACTAACGTTAAGAATCATGGGTTCGATTTTTCTTGCGGTTTTTACTATTGATTGATTTCCAATGTTTTAAGCATTATAATGTTTTGCCATACTGTCAACTAGAAAATATAAACAGGTGTCATTTTATGAGAATGTGTTCAAAATTAAGAATGTACATACATTATGTTATTTTCATGTCTATTTATTACTATGTATATTTCAATTAAAATTACACTACCATACTTTTTCGGTCTAATCTGGTCAACCACCAGTCAACCACTGGTAGAGAATGCCGCAAGATAGTAATTAAGTTCGCCTTTTGTACATGTCAAATACCTACATGTTCAATGAATTAAAAAAAAGAAATGTTCCCTGCTTACACGGTATACCAAACAGTCAATTCTATAAAAATAGTCACTTACTCCAAGCGGTGTTAGTGGCATCATCTGGTGACCATTTTCCAACAATGCAGGACTTCTTGAAGAATGTCGACAACGCTTTCAGTTCGTTCTCTTTCGGCGATATGGAGTGGTCGTTCATCTTCGGGAAGATCGCTCGCTTCATCAGCATTGTTAGGGGGATCTGTGAGTAAATTAATTAAAGGTTATGCCCACAGTAATAGAACGATAGAGAAGAAGCTGACCGTCGGTGCGTGCCCGAAGTTGGCGCTAAGCTCCTACTCCTCGTGCTGTTCGATCAGTCTGTTCTGAATCGTATCGCTAGCAAATCGTTGTTACAAAACACAAAAATGCTTAATTCAGCTAAAATCAATTGTAAAAATTCGTCAAGTACAAGTCAGGGAGATGTTTCGTTGCATCGGTGAGTGGTTTCCCATCACTAAAATTTATTAAAATGACACGCTTGGTTAATCACGACATCACTTCAATTCTGAAATCAATTTTACTCAAGCTATCGAGTTTTCAATGATTACATTTTTTTATTGCATATTTCAAAGCGATAGAACGTGCTAGAATGTTGTATTTAAAATTTTACATATTACGAGTTATCAACTTATTCCTGCCGTGTACGGAAATAAAGACATTAAATAAATAATAAACATTAAATAAAGATTACACGCAATGTACGTCATTTTATTATATTAAATCTTAATTTAATGTTATTAATCATTAACAATTAATCACTAAAATGATTTGTAGAATATGTTAATTGATTATTTCTATTATGTACCTAGACCTATACATAGTTCTAGTAGAGGAAAGAAAAATGACACAATATGGTGATTAAAAAAAATCCAATCTAGAAATGTACTCTTAGCGATGCATTATGTGAAAAATACTTCGTACGTTACACGATGTAACATACGACCGAATGGAGTAGAAAGCTTTTAAAAAATAAAACTTTGCAAGCTTTGCACTGCAAGGCTTGATCCCATTTCGTTTTCAAAATTAACGTTGTCATATTGTATGAATACCATTTTCCATATTAAATATTGGATATCTGGAATTTTAGGACATGTCAAAGTTTGGTACATGTAACTATAATGATTTAATTTAGACATGTATTATGTTTTTGCCTCAAATAAAACTTGTTTTTATTATTTGTTATTGGACTAAGAGACACTTTAGAACGATTTATCGTTCATTCACCTTTATACCGGATGTATTTGTCTTGTATTAAGGATACTTGTATGGGGGTCACAAATGTCACAATAGATCTGCAAGGATACAGTGACCGAATAACCCTCTCTTCCTTTAGTTTCATAAACATTACAATTTGGTATTAATGGAACTTAAGGAAAAATGTGTCAAATGGGCCAAATTGCCGGCTGTGTCTCATGTCTCCACGTGAAAATAACAGTAGCACTGTAAATTAAAGCTCTGATAAATTAAAGCCATATTGTGTTTGTTGAAAGGAGTTACAATTCTTATTAGACCAAAGTGCGTGTATAAGGCTGGTGGCATATTCACGTAGTAAATCACTTACTATTAGGTGGGCCTAGATCTGCCAATTGCCAGGGCTCCGGCCGTCAATACTGATTTCAATCTGATTGAATGAGCCTTGATTAAACATGTAACAGACGTGTACTGTGGTTGTGTCGTGGTCGTGTCGTATCCGTGTCGATTCATCCACACATGACGTTCATTTCTACGTAAAGCTATTACACAGCTAGGGTCCCGTGTTTTTACCAGTAAGTTTATTAACAAAGACATTGATTTAAATGTCACTTATTTCTAGAAAATAAAGAGATGAGAAAAGGGATATAATTAATAAATGTAGTGAGGTCTTGTTAGTTATGTTAAACGTCGGATGTACAACAGTCGTCAAAGGCTTACGGATTCAATAACCTGCCTTTCCATTTAATCTTAAAGATGACCTATGACTTTCAATTGTTTTCTTTGGTATTAGTGGCCCTGTTGGGTCAAGCCGCGCCTGGTCAAATATTTCATTATATTTCATTAACCTTTAAGAGATAGACGTTCGTATCAAATGCAGTTTAAGAACATCTAAGACTCGTATAAATATAGATTGACATTTAAATTATTGAAAATGTCCGTCAAAGATGTTACGGATAACTCAAATAACATACTAATTCGCTGTCTTGTTTGAATTCTTTTTACGTCTCTATTGTGGAATTTTCTATAAATTTGTGAATTTGATATCATGTACTCGTAGGCTGATCTCACTGTAGGATATAAATCCTCGCTTGCAATCACCGAGGGATTTATTACTATCAGATTCGTGGATGCGAAACATCAATTGAATAGCAGTCGAGCAAAGCGTAATCTAAATTGGAACGAAATTGTTATTTCGTAGCGAAACGCAGAAGGAGGTACGCCAAAGGCGAATTTGATCGGAAATCGTTCTGGAATCCTGGGAAGGCGAGTCCAGCTCACCCTTGGCAGATTTTTTTAATAACATACATGTCTGCAACAGCCGTCGCGTCATGTTCGTTCCATTGTGCGGTGTGACTGATTGAATTACAATCACTTGGTAAGGCGGGCGGATATGAGATGTATAGGAACATATACACAGAGACAGAGGTATAGTTTCGAGTTGTGAATACAAACGTTATTATTATTCTTTGTGTTGATTTGCTCTGACTTCCAATTTCTTGTTTGATATATATGTATCGGCACGTTTCTGTGCGCTGAGCGAATTACCAAGGAGTCTTGACTTGGTAAGAATCTAGATTCCATTGAATAGCTTTTTTTTTCTTCATATATGGCAATGGTGCAATTTTAACACATCTTGTCAATGTCCAGGCCCGTGGAAGTAGATAAGTCATGAGTCCCTCAGTAAACTGATAGTAAAGTTTATTGAGGACAGAAGGGGACTCCTTGGAAGCACACGAAAAACGCAGTCAGATGCTTTTATTTGATTCTCACAAACATTACGCACAAAAAACATTTAATCAAATAAAAACTCAATTACACTTCTCGCGTTCCCGCCAAAAAGTTCTCGAATAGCCTTCCCGAAATGAATAGCCATTCTCCCGAGCCTTGTATCAGAAGTAGGCATTAGTCACTCTTGGTAACAGTTGATAAAATGGGAGTATCCATGGACGATAGTAATGATTATTTATTAGTAGTCGAACTGTTTGCTCATCTGCCACTTTTTGCCTATAAAAGGTATATAGGTACCTATTTGATTGTAAAATTGGAAATATTTAAGAAATGAGTGGCAAAATTAAAATTAAAAAATTTCAATGAAATCATTTAGATTGAAATAGCAAACATGAGCTAAATAGCTTGAATTGTTAGTTAAAACTGTGAGTAAAAAGTATAATAATTATCGACCGATCGAATTTTCTAATATACCACCTGTTTCAGACTATTTAGATGGAAATGTATTTCTTATCCTGGCATAACTAAGACCCGTCAACTTCATTCTTGTATTCTTTAGCTATTATTACAATTTATTTAACAATCATTTAATAGTCATCACTAGTCAGTTAAGAAAATAGATGCTTTCTCCCTCACCTTATATCCAACGTTTCTGTTGACACCTGTGTGGCAGGACTTCAGTCCCTTCAGTTGGTCCAGGTTATTAATGGGCAGATCTTTGTGCACCACTATTACTGCTTGGTAGCGGAACTCCGCTGGAATACACAAAAATGAAAATATAATTATACCACACGCAATCTTTTAAGGCAATCTAAGGTAATTAACTCTAGAGGGTTGCGAATGTTCAGTCGTGAATTCTTCTTTGTGTCGAAGAATAGGGGTTGGGATAAAAAAAACGTGTGCGGTCAGGGGAAGGGGAGGGGGGGGGGAATTAATCCCAGGAACGGAGATCCTCACGCATTTTTTTTTAAAACTCCGAATGTAATTCGAAATAAAATCTGTATAGTTCATGTATTTTTTTTTATTTTGTATCATATTTTCAATGCAAATAATTTAAAATAAGAAATCAAATCAAAAATAAAAAAGTTTGTGACGCTGAGCTTGTGATTGCACTATTGTCTCTCTATAATGTATATAAATATAGTAAATAGCAAACACTCGAATCACATGTGCGATAAACGTATGTAAACAGTAAGTACCTAATTGCTTCAAGTTATAGGTACAATATCAACAATATCAACAACGATATCAACGATATCAACAACAGGTTGGTAGAAACTGTCAATACGGTGGGGTCTAAATTCTTCAAACATCGTCGAAGAGATGGACCCCAAAAGCTCACCGACCACACCCTCGACCTCTTGGGGGAACGACGTTCAATGACACTGCAGACTCCTGATGACGCGGAAGCATATCGGCAGCTCAATAGACGGATTCACCAGTCCTTGCGACACGACATCCGTCTCTTTAATAATAATCGTATTAAGGAGACGATAGAGCGGAATAAAGGCTCCAAAGTGTTCGCAAGAGACTTATCTATTGGGCAGAGCCAGTTGACGAAGCTGAAGAGGGAGGACGGCAGTGTCACTTCCGACAAACAAGAGGTACTGAGGGAGACCGAGAAGTCCTATGGACAGTTGTATACCTCGGTCGCTAAACCTGTTGGCAACTTGGCCAAAGACCCAAGAGTCAAGTTGACCCGACACTATACCGAAGACATCCCGGACATCAGCCTGTACGAGATTAGGATGGCCCTTAAACAGCTTAGAAACAACAAGGCGCCGGGTGAAGACGGAATCACTTCAGAGCTTCTGAAAGCGGGTGGAACACCGGTACTGAAAGTCCTTCAGAAGCTCTTTAATTCCGTCTTGCTCGAAGGTATTACGCCGGAGGCATGGAACAGAAACGTGGTGGTGCTCTTCTTCAAGAAAGGTGATAAGACCTTGTTGAAGAACTATAGGCCCATCTCGCTTCTGAGCCATGTTTATAAGCTGTTTTCGAGGGTTATCACGAATCGTCTCGAGCGCAGGTTTGATGACTTCCAGCCCCCCGAACAAGCCGGTTTCCGAAAAGGCTATAGTACCATAGACCACATCCATACGCTGCGGCAAGCTATACAGAAGACCGAGGAGTATAACTTGCCATTATGCTTAGCGTTTGTGGACTATGAGAAAGCCTTTGATTCGATCGAGACTTGAGCAGTGCTACAGTCCCTCCAGCGGTGCCATATTGACTATCGGTATATCGAAGTGTTGAAGTGTTTGTATAACAACGCCACCATGTCAGTTCGAGTGCAGGAAGGGAGCACGGAGCCGATTCCATTGCAGAGGGGTGTGAGACAAGGAGATGTCATCTCTCCGAAGCTCTTCACCAATGCGATGGAAGACGCTTTCAAGCTCCTGGAATGGAAAGGACTCGGCATCAACGTTGATGGCGAATGCATCACTCACCTTCGATTTGCCGACGATATCGTGGTCATGGCAGAATCGCTGGAGGATCTTAGCACAATGCTCGGAGACCTCAATCGAGTTTCCCAACAGGTGGGCCTTAAAATGAACATGGACAAGACGAAAATCATGTCGAATGTCCATGTCGTGCCCACCCCAGTTTCAGTTGGGAGCTCGATTCTCGAAGTTGTTGACGAGTACGTCTACCTAGGCCAAACGGTCCAACTAGGTAGGTCCAACTTCGAGAAAGAGGTCAATCGACGAATCCAACTCGGCTGGGCAGCGTTCGGGAAGCTACGCAGCGTCTTCTCGTCCAAAATACCTCAGTGCTTGAAGACGAAGTGTGTGTTGCCAGTGATGACCTACGGCACCGAGACGTGGTCTCTGACTATGGGCCTCATAAATAAGCTCACTGTCGCACAGCGAGCTATGTAGGGGGCTATGCTCGGGGTTTCCCTACGTGATCGAATCAGGAATGAGGAGATCCGTAGACGAACTAAAGTCACCGACATAGCCTCTCGGGTTAGCAAGCTAAGTGGCAGTGGGCAGGGCACATAGCTCGAAGAACCGATGGCCGATGGGGCAGAAGGGTTCTCGAGTGGAGACCACGTACCGGCAGACGAAGCCGAGGACGTCCATGTGCCAGATGGACAGACGACCTCATAAAGGTTGCGGGCACCCGCTGGATGCAGGTCGCTGCCGATAGGTCTAAATGGCGGACAATGGGGGAGGCCTATGTCCTGCAGTGGACGTCCAAGGGCCGAAATGATGAAAATGATGATAGGTACAATTTTATTAACTTATTTTTCTAAATCTGTATTTTGCCATTCCCAAATTTCCCAAGAGTTTCCATTTCCCAAAACCTTATTACAATAATGAGACAATATTATAACTCACGTATGATTTAAAACAAACAAATACATTTTAACGAAATTTTTTCGTGTTTAGTATTTAGGCTATACAACCGGCCACGTACTAGTCTGCACGTCTGTGATTCTGCTTGAGTCTCGCTTTCGATAGTCGCACGCACACACAGAGAGAGAAAGAGAAAAGCGTATGGAGGGGGAAAAAATCTTACGTGACGTTACATTTTCTCTCGAATCACACCTACCGCAAGCCGCGTAAAGGAACTTCGTTCCAAAAAAAAAATAAAGAGAATAAGTCGTATATTTACATTTTTCTTCTATATAAAATAACACTTGACAATCTACACTTGGATGTCCTTGGTCGTGGATGTCCTTGACATTGAAACAGGAATACGAACTACCTAAATCCCGAAGAAACGTCTTTCTACGAATGTTAAATTCAAATAATTTAATTTAAAAGAAATCCAACAGAAGACCTTTTGTATGGTACAATAGGAACATTATTGAAGCGGTCGACTGACAGTGTTGTGTGAAAGCAAAAAGTAATTTTGCCATCTGTGGCGATGGCTACATATATTTTTTTTTCTATAAAAAAGTGGGCGGACGAGCTAGCGGTCCCACGTGATGGTAAGTGTTACCGCCGCCCATGGACACCTGCAACACCAGGGGGTATGCGGGCGCGCCGCCGACCTTGTAAAATCTTCACCTCAAATAATATTACTGCAGATTACAGTTCGCACATTTAAATTATACAGCCTCTGACATTGGCATGTCTTCTGGATAATGCAATAAATGCCATAATCCTTTATATGGAGTAGACATAGATTATTCCCGCATTTTCGCGTCCATAATGTAGATAAAACCACTTGAGATCACATAAGGACTTCTAGACTATACCTGATCTGACTCATCTCATCCTCGATAATCTTGCCGCTGTTTATCCATTTAAAATAAACAGCAACTCAGTTACAGATATTTGGTTAGGATTTCAGAAATATTTGTTTGGGATTATCCATTGGAATTACCTATAAAGATATTTATTTAGGATTATATTGATAGGTTATTGGTCTGAGGGATAATTCGTTATAAATTTACGGATTTTACAGAGCGGTGATAGCTTAGGAATATCTATACTCGGTTCACATTAGTATGATCGTGGCTTTAAATCGTCGGCCCGTACCACTGAGTTTCTAATTAAGTATCGATTTTTAAAAATTATCACTAGCTCGGCGGTGAAGAAAAACTTCGCGAGGAAACCCGCATGCTGTAGAAAACAAAAATCTGGAGTATACGATCCATCAATCTGCACTGGACGCGTGTGGCGGATTACGGCCCGAAACCCCCCAGTGATTTACTAGGGGAGGCCCGTGTCTTGCAGTGGGACTTTATAGGCTGATACTATTACGGACTTTCAGGTGGATAAGACTTCTTCAATTTACACTTAAATGGCCTTTATTGTGAGAGCCTCAATAATTCCGCCACCACCATGTAGTTGACAGCCAAGTAAGCTACTTTTTCTCATTTCTTTGACAGAATTTGCACATTTCATCGAGCGACATTTTTATAGGAAAAAATCAATATTTTCCCTTATTCCCGTCATGTCACGAGCAGGACTCCAATTACGAAAACTGTAAAGAGGTCTCCACAATAAGCTTCCAATGCGGACCTCGTTATTTTTTATGTTTTCATAGAGGCTTTCAATAAGGCGGCATATGTGCCCTATTACAGAAGGACAGTTCGATATCGGGCTGAAAGTCATATGATAAGAAAAGATTTACGACAGCAAGCATCTTTAATGAATCATAGTGATAACATCTTCATTGTTATTTATTTCTGTATTTATAGAAAGAACATATTTTTTATATACTAAACTTGTACGGACGTCACAGTTATATAATAAAATGTGTACTAATTTATGTAAACCTGTATTGGCTTTAGAACATTTGCTGCAAAATAAACTTGTTTAAATGTTTTAAATTCGCTGTGTAATTACCAATAAATGTAAAATAAAATATAATATGGTTTAGGTGGTATGCGTTCGCATTTGTGTGAGTAAAGACGCACACAAATGCGAACTCTCAACAAAAACACAAAAAAGAAACGCCTTTATTTGAGGAGGTGGGGAACAAAACCTAACATTTCCACTTTTGACCTTTCATGTTTTTTGTTTTGTTTCTCGTAGGTGAGATTAAATTACGTCGTCCAGTGTATTTAAAGTCATGTTTAATCTTATGAAGAGATTACATGTAGGTATATATTTAAAAAACATTCATAAAATTTTGTTAAGATACTATACAGTTTTAACTGAATTCTGGAAAGTTTTCTAAACTGGAAATGTTAGGTTTTGTTCCCCACCTCCTCATTTATCTATTTTATGTTTGACACGTTTGAGCAGATAGTCTCGGAGGCGGGCTTAGGACTCCGTGTATGTCAAAGGTTCCCAAACAGAAAAAGTTCTGTCGCAGACCCCTTTCTTAAAAACTATTAAACTCGTTAACCAAAAGGGTAATTAACTTTACTTACTCAAACTGGCATGCAACATGTGAGCAAGTGCGGACATGCTACAGTTTTTTCATGCCAGCACTTGCTTTGCTACGTTCAAGACAATGCTTAGACAATATATGTTTGTGCTACGTGTTATTGCATTCTTACGTGTGACTCTTGTGCATTGTACATAGAGATAAATAAAAAATGTCTTCTTAATTAGGTACCTATTATAACCATAGATATTTTGAACTAACAAACGAATAGCAGTGTTAAGGGAGTCTACTTGTAGCTGTCGACCCCGATATTTTTTTATTGAAACTGTTGACCCCTATAAAGTTCAAATCGACCCCGGGGGGTCGATATCGACCACTTTGGGAATGACTGGTTTATGTGGATACTGTCGCTCAGAATATCTGCCAACATTAGTCGAAAAGACCGTTGGCTTATCCACAGATACGTTGTCTATCTTTGAGAATATAGGAATCAGGGTTCGAAAAAGGAATTGAGAAAGATGAGGAATAGGTAGTATCATTACCGAATCCCATATCACTCCATGTAAAATTCCCTCATTTATTATTAAATCAATAGGAGATCAACAGCGTTGCATAAGTATTATAATTATCATAGAAAACTTGTACAGAATGCAAGGCTTTCTAGAATAATATTTTACAACAAACATGTCCTAAAAATATAAATTGAGTATAAGTATTGTTATGAACTGGAGAGAAAATATAGAGTTTAATTATTTATACCTATTATGACAATAAATATTAATTACAAAAACTATGCTTGAAAAATATGTTAATGTATGTGTACACAAAACCATTCCCTTTCAGAACATTTTTTTGTCTATTATATGATTAGGGCCCTAATAGGTTTGTATAGGTTGAACAGTGGTTGTATTGCCCGTAGTGAGCGGTGTTGCAGTACATTAGTAACTTGGAGGTTGGAAGAGGCGCGTCACGTTAATGGAGAAGATCACTTTACTTGATTATCGTCTAGTGCAGAGGTTCCCAAACTTATTTAACGGACGCCCCTTCATGAACAATGTTATTCATGACTACTCTGGGCTGTTTTAAGTGTACAAACAGTACTATGCAGTGACAAAGAATCCGTGGCAATTGTTATCCGATTTCGTTCGAAAAATTAACTAATTTTGTACACCGCTACGATTTTGCCTTCTTACGAGTGATTCTGAGTACAACAATACATTTGCAAGTAAACATAATATATTTTAATATCTCTATTGTATCTATAACCAATATTTCGCTAATAATTTAACACCCTTTACCATAAAAATCAAAGACCAGTTTAAAATAGCGTCCAATACTCATTTAACAGGATTTTAACTAATCAAATTCACCAGATGTTTCTTAAACACATTGTTTTAAAGTGTGTTTATCTCTTCTGGTAAAGAAGTATGTTGTATGAAACATTGGTTTTAAAATTTTCTTATCTTTAAGTTTAGGCGTTCTCTGATTTATATTTAATATCCAATACATGAGGATACTGCCACCGCTCTTAGATGGTTTAAAATGCCCCTCGGAAGGCGGTAACGTTCACTTTGGAAAGCATTGGTCTAGTAGCTTTTCTCGATATCGCCATAGCTATAATATCCTTACTGAAGACAATTTATAGAGACATGGACTGACATTTCTGTTTAGATTGGATTGGGATTTACGAAAAAGGTTTAACCAAGCTACCTATTTCGTCTGTCAGGATAATTAAAGCGCTGCCTGTTTTCGCGCAGACAGTTTTCCCCGTGGATTCGCGTTAGGATTTGTTAATTTATATGCCAATCGAGGCCGAAATGAAACAGGAAAGGTATATACTGTTTGCCTTATATTTAGTGCAAAATAACGTGCGGGATATTGTGGGGATCAATAAAGTAATGAGAAAATGGGAAGATTAGGCGATTAGGTGTTCACCTAACCGGTGGGTGTAGGTGGTCCTCCGGCCAGTCGCCGGAGCCGGTAATGAGCCGATGGGGAGAAGCCTCCACTAGTGGAGAAGCACAGACTGGGGTAGTATGGTATGTTACGGTGTTTTTAAACGAACCAATATCAGCATATAATGTCCACGTATGTAGGGCACAGGCTTTCTCGATCAATCTTGAAAGGCGTCATAATTTACAAAGCGAGTCTAGTGCCGATTGAATGTTAAACAGTACTTGTTCTACAATGCTCTATATTAATTGACTTTATGGACTGTAAATTGAAGAAATCTGTATTATACAAAACAGACATGTAAAGAATAAAGTTTACATGTAATTTTCCATTCGGGTCTCTGTTTGTGTATATAAAGATAAATATATTATTTATACACTAATATTATTAATCTTTATAGTAATTAAACCAATGCGTATATTATCGTAAATATTATAATACTGGAATATTGTGGGAAGGTACTCAGCATACTGGCAACAACAACTCGTTGCATTCTTTTGCAAAGGGCGATATGCGACCTCATAGTCCTAGGCGCTTTCTATATATTATTTAATATCAAACGTTAACAACACAAAGAAGGCGCCGCAATAAATGTGAGAATCGGAAAGTTGTATGGACAAGTCTAAAATGTTATCTAAGCTACATATAAGTATATAAATATAACGACAATACTTTTAGATATTTAATACAATAACTTATTCAAGAAAATAGGTTAAATAAATACTGGTATTGTGAAGCCAAAATTGCCTAATATAATAACAATGGATAAAGCGTAGGACAAAGAATAAGCCGGAGACGTGGTTGTTTGGGAACGACAAACTTGTACAGAGCAACAAATCACTGTCGTAACTTTCTCTTGGAAGGTTGTCTTGTATAAATTTAAAAATAAAATCTCTCTAGATATTGTAAAAGATACCATCAGCCTATCTGTTTGTTTGAGTGAATCCCTAGAGATTCACTAGACCGTTATATACTTGCCATTTCACTACTATAATATATTTATTTCTGGTAGGTTTTACTGCAATATTTTGTACCATAGATTGTGGCTATGATACTGCGCAGCCTGAATGAAAACCGTGGTCATATAAGCAGACTATGGCTCGTGCTTTTCCATGAAGATGATTTACTTGCTTTTTTATGCCTAAACTATTTTTGAATTCATAATAAGATTATTAATCAGTAGCGTGCATTAGTTTTGAAGTTAGGTAAACTATTGTTACAGTGTTTATATTTTAATGTCCAGATAATTAAATTATGTTAAAAATATTTAATTTTATAGGATTTTGGAAGGTCGGCGGCAAGCTCGCATACCCCCTGGTGTTGCAGGTGTCCATGGGCGGCGGTAACACTTACCATCACGTGGGACCGCTTGCTCGTCCGCCCACTAGTCTAAAAAAAAAAAAAGGTTATTTTTAAGCGACGATCGCTTGAGTTTCATTCACGTCAGCATAGGTTATGCTATAATGACTAACTACTCAGCTATAGTGAGTAGTTAGTGGTAAGCTCTGCCTGTTTATATACTTTACACTAATATATTTATTTCAATTAGATGATAGACGAGCGTGCAATTCACCAGGTGATAAGTGGATTCTATGGATTACGGACATCTGTGATATATTATAACAACGTTAATCGAGAATGATATAAATGTTGGCATGCTCCCGGATGAGCCGTCTATCTTTGGAGATTTAGGAAAAAGGTTTAGGATGGGTGGGCAATATAAAGAATACAATGGGATGAGGAGTTCCTATAATACAAGAAGCAACAGCTGCCGATTGTAAAATGTAGATGTATCGATATAATAGTATTCAAACTGGCAAAAATGGCTTCTGCTTTCTATCATACGAGTATTCGCTGTATTTTCAATTGCTTTTCATCTTTCCTTACAAAGTAGCCAAGTTGCTTTTCGATCTTGTGACTTGTAACTCATTTAGAATTTTCACCACGAAATTCGCAAGCCTCTAAATATTCAACAAGTTTATAGAGCTGAATTGACTTCAGGTGGTCTGTAACTAGTTCGTATTTTACTCACGTATAGTGACTTAAAAGTTTCATTCTAAAATTCGTAAGTCACTATAACAAGGCTTTGTTACCTCTGGTTTTTTATACAGAGGAATATTATAAGGGATAAAAAAGTCGATTTCCAAACACTGGAGTGGTTGATGCAATAAGTATAGGTAAATTGTACATTTCAATTTTATTAGGCCATCAGTTTGTCTCTCGACTCGTTCTTCCCGAGTATCTTTGTTGGATAGGATCCTAAACGAAGCTATTTGTAAAAGGAATTAGTAAGCTGATGTGAATGGTAACAGTTGGGGTAACGACTAATTCAATGGTTCGCCCCACACCAGATTCGTTACATGGGACCGAAATATGGAAATTTCTTGGATAATAAGAGGCCTTTATTGGGCTTTAGTGGGCATATTTACGATGTTATTTACAAAAGATGCAAGGGTCTAAGGATTTTATAAAAAAGGAATGCCTTCCGGGCGTATCCACTCGAGGAAAACGTTAGTGGAGAGAAAAATGAAAAATGTTCTATCTTGGGGAATGAAACTAATATTGAAGAACGGGGTTTGGGTAATAGAACAAGTATAATATGTATCATGTTTTATTAATGATTATGATAGACTGAGAGCTATCGGTACAAAAAAGTTGCATGTTTAAAGAAACACTGGGGTAGAATAGAACTTGTAGAGGTCTATAAGTGTAAGGAAGCCCCCCTAGGGGGACAAGACATCACGCACCCCCTGCGTTTCGGGAGTATGGGGGTGAGATCATACAACTAAAAGTCACATATTGATGAAACACTGGCATCGATGGCAAATTAAAGAACACGATTTTTTGAGGAGCAGTAAGTAGATCCTAGTGTACGATAAGGCTTCATAAAAATTTGGGGCCTAATATTCCAGCCGAACAAAAGGCGCATCGCTATGAACGTTTCTAATCAATACCATTTAATTTTTTACAACATATAGAATATTGTACATCAGGCAACAGTGTTCAATCGCTCTCCTTTAAGAGGGTAACGAGGGTTGAAGGTATAAAAATCGACAATTTTTAACCTTACGGCTTAGTGGGTATGCTTTAATCGTATACTACATATATACGGCATAAAAACTATATAGATATGTTGTTTGGAACATAGGTAACGTATTTATCCCAGCCCCAGTGGTTTTTAACAATATCCCAACAAATGACGGATCCTAATCCGGTTTTTTTTTTATTCCGTTTTTTTTCTCAGCCCCCTTTTTAATAATTGACCTTTGTCCAGTATTAAAAAAATATCAGAAGGATTCTGATAAAAATAACTTTCTAGGATAAATACGCCACATGTCAGTAGAAACCGCACGAAATCGACGTAGTAAATCCCGAGATTAGCGAGACAGAACTTATATATTAGATTTCTTACTCAAAGCCTATGTATGTTTTACTACGGATCTTCATGTTACAGCTTGTCAGTCTTAACATGTTTATGTCACGCATCGTTAAGCCACTTTACGTTTGTACTCGTATATATTAACTTACTTGGGGTAAAATAATTTGTTACCAAAGAGTTCTCAGCTATTTTGGTCACAGTACAAGGTAAGAACCGAAGAATCTTGAGAAGCTAGTGCTTTATGTAGGTACAGTCAACAACACGCTAATATGCACCCAAAAAGCGTTTCAAGCGATTTATTGCTACCATTTTACCTTAAAACCGGGGCCCGTCAACCTATTCTCCGTCAGTACCATACCGACGGGTATAGATTGACTGACTTGTTGCTGTAGGTACAGAAGTAGGTATGCACTTCGTGGTAGCGGTTACGATCAATTACGTAACAGACCTGAGTTTTGTAAGTCGTAAAGAGAAAATAAATGTGGTTATATAATATTACGATGCAACTCGATAGCCCAACGAACTTGAACTTCAAATATCTATTTTCATTAACAAACTTCGAGACTCTCCAAACTGGTTCTACAAACTTATGTCGTTGTCCGAAACAATTTCCACCGTTATCCAACTCTGCGTTAATGTAGTTACAAAGTTTAGCGGTTTTTAGAGTTCCATACATTGATGTAAGAATGTTAGATAGTGATGTGGGACGTCCTCAAATGACCGACGCGACGTTTCGAGGAAGTTCACCGGAGGTGGCTGAATGGGAAGAGCCGAAGATCGGTACGGTGGCGAGTCTTGGGAGAAGCCTATGTCCAGTAATGGAGGGACACGAGCTGAAGGTCTGGTATGGCATAGTGGACATTTTTTAACAGCTAAAACTATGTCAGCTTATGACGTTCCACTGCAGGGCCTATCCATTTATCACGAGGGCTCAATACTCATTCGTTGATGTTACGTATGTTCCAGATTTGCCATGGCCAGTCAAGTACTATATTCTTATGGTTTTTAAACATCATACATTGAATTATATGTTGATTCTAATTATTCTTTTATTTTTTTAATAAGAAGATAATATTATGATTTGATACTTAAAGATGTAAAGTAAATGGGATCTAGTATCTAAACGTTCCTAGTACTTTCGTTAAACAGAATTCTTGTAAGTAATTGTCGGAGGGCCTTGCCAGGTTTGCGAAGGTCAAGTAGTAAGTGTGTTGTGGGAGTAATTTAGGAAAGTAACACGCTAAAAGCTATTTGAGATCACCCGTGTAAACCTCGGTCTCGAAGTTGCCAACTTTCGTACAAGAAAATGTAGTTATATGGATTACCAAACTTCAGTCTTCTGTTTAACTTTTAACAAGTAAAAAAACATTCATGTACTTGGGGGAATAAGATTCTAGTTAGTGGTTTTTGTGTCAATGTTAAAGCTATCATTGTATCACGAGAGGTTTTGGGGCTGTAATTATACGAATATACCCCTTGTAATTATATCCCGTAAAATTGATAGTGAACATTCATCAGTCTAACTTATCTTGTATGGAATATGTATTCCTTAGAATATAAAGGAATTCTATATCTCGATATATTGTTCCAAAAGAGAGACGATTGTGCCAGTCGATGCCATTAAGAGCATTTAATACTTACTATTACTAAGATAACATTCATATGTTGCATTTTTAAAGTTCTAATACTATTTAATGTTTAATATTTTAATTTACTGATTAATTTGTATATTTGATTGTCACTTACCATCAGGTTCGTCGTCAGTCCTGTACTCCTGGAAGACTACGAAGTCCTGGTTGGGTATTTTGGATGCCACGTACATGTCCTCTGGATCGACTGGCACTATATCTGCTTGTCGTTGCTGGACGTAGTATAGACAATCCACTCTAAAACAATCGATTCCGCGTCGTCCCATTACAATTTCTTTATAAAATAGAATGGGAGAAGAATGAGACGGTATGGGATTGCATCATCCCTTACTCTCATATACTGATTTCCCAAAGATAGGCAGCGTACATGCAGAAAGTGTCAGTGATTATCATTTTTGACCGATACTGGCCTGTACTCTCAGCCACCTTTTACGACACCCACGCGAAGAGTTGGGGTGCTGCTATTTCGACACCACACGCCTAATAATAATAGAGATAACAAAACCGCTACCTACCACAAGACCTGACGAACTACACCACATTTAAAAGAGTGGACTCGACGATCCTCTCAGCATGGCGTTTCAAGTCTGTATAGACTTAATGTATATCCATCCATCCATCCATGTATAATGTATATATATATATATATAAAGAAATTTGCATGACGAGGCCCATGTCCAACAGTGGACGTTTAAAGGGCTGGTTACGGTATTGTCCTGTTCAGGGGCGACAGTAACTGCTTACCATCAGGCGAACTGTCTTATTCGATACCTTCTGTCTACAAAAAAATAAAATAATAAACGAGTAAGTAACAAAAAAGAAACAGCGACAAAATAACGGACCCAGATTTATCAATGAAAGCGTATCCCGTGTTACACGTAATATGTTTAGGCTCTCAGTCTAGACTCTAGACACGTAGAAAATACACGCAGACAGAATATAAATGGCAAAAATTTATGCCCCAGTGTGTGTTTTTGTTCTTGGATATAAACCGAGTAATGTATTATACAGTATTATAGCTGCTTTAACGTTAACCATCTATTTCGTATACCGGCTTTAGCTAGATGACTTTTTGTGTGATAATGCGGTTACGTTTAACCATAACCAGTCATTTTATCGCCCACTACTGGACATGGGCCTCCTCATGCACATTGTCTTGTGTATGAGAGATGTGTGGCCTTTAAACACCACGTTGGATAAGCGGGTTGGCGAATCTACTCTTTAAGACGTGATGTAGTTCCTCAGGGTTTGTGGTAGTGGCTTGTTTTCGGCTTGGCCTTTAGACATTCTTTACGATACCGACGGGAAGAGATAGAATGGTGCTGTTCTACACCCGGCTACATGGTTTTTTATTGCAAGAAGGTGACAGACGAGCAGACTGTCCAGTTGATGGTAAGTTTATACTGTGTCTATTAACTTTTGCGACACATGTCAACATCAGTCAAAAATGGCAAACGCTTACCTGCCTCCGTATTCTCTGTTCGCATTTGGAGATTTAAGAGTGGATTCCGAAAAAAAGGGTGGGAAGGATGAGTTTTTCTCACTTGCTATTCATCCTAGGGAATTAAATTATATACTATATTCTTTATTTAACGCGATTGAATGGTGTCGGACAGCCTACGGTATCCATTCTTGACTCTCATTCGTGAACTTATGAGTGTGAGCCCCAGCACATACCACATTGATTTTTCAATTATCATGAGCTTGGCGGCGAAAGAAATCATTACGAGGAAACTCGCATGCATAAAATGTTTACAAATGTAAAGATACATCTCGAGCATGTATGTACCAATCCGTAATGGACCCGTGTGTTGCATTACGACCCTAAACCACCCCTCTTGATTACCAGGGGAGGCTTTTGTCTTGTAGTGGAACGTTAAACGTGATATTGATAAGTACTTGTATATGAAGCATTCTAATAGTTAGAGACGTTGAGACTTGAACATGATAAAATAAGATAGCTTACCTATCCCTGGCAGGGACACATTCCAACACGGCTTTGCTTTTGGTCGGCACCTCCAGCATCTCTTCGCAAGCTTTCATATACTGTACCGGAACACATATTTTATCTAAAACAGAATAGGTAATTGTTTATATAAATAGTATATACGATACATTGCATTTTAAGCCAACAATGCTGTAATGTAGCAATGTATTTCGATGAGGGAATAAAAACGAAATAGAAGAAGTTTACCAGTGGTGGCTGGATGAGAAAAGCCGAATAACGTGTGTGGTGGAGGATCTTGGGAGAGGCCAACATCTAGCAGTGGAGAGACATAGACTTATAACAGTCTATGAGTCTATGTGAGTGGGGTAACTTGGCCAGTTGGATGTACCCAGTCGATTATGGAACTATGCCATTATCCTCCCACGTTAGAGTTTACTTATCAACAATTTAAATTTGTGTCCTCATAGAGGCATAAGCTTAAACTGTAAGTAAATAGGATTGTCTGAAGGCTACACGATTATACCCAGAGAATTTGAGGATACTTCAAATTTGAGTGTTTATTCATTGCACACCGCACTGATGATTCCACTACACTTCATATGTTTGTACTCATCTTGAAACGTGGACTGTGAATAAAATTATGATTTAGGAGTCCCTGTTGTTATGCATTATTATTCAGGTATGTTAAATTTGAAATTAGGAACAATGACTGATTTTCAACAACGACTCAGGAATAATCTACTTTTTGAAAATTATCTGTATCAAGATTTATTTCGTAATTACAAAATTACTAACAATCACTGATTTTTTTTATAATAAAAAAGATCTTGGTCCGGTATTGGTACACTTAAAGACAAATACGACATATTTAAAACAATACACGTTTGTCATATTTTAAACTTTAATATTGTAATGTTATTAATATCTATTAAACTTACAATTTGAAAATAAGAATAAACAATGTTAAAATACACAACAGTTGACAAGATTAACAATGAGCTGTATTAAGAATTTGGAGATCAAATTGTGTTTAATTAAGCAATTCTTAAATTTCCTGATATTATTGAAATCAAATATTATGTTATCTGTTTTCTTAGACTAATATTAGACTTCTCGAACTTAGAATTTTTAGACTTCTCGCAGATGCAAAGATCCTCCCTGAGGAATACCTACCTGAGCCATTCACAAATCTATTATTCGAAAAGAAATGGGAAACCGTCCAATAGGTACTGAATATTTCTGAATAAGAATATTTCGAATACAAGCTTCAATAGCTTTTGCTTTGTATTTCTATAGTTGTTATGGCAACAATTGATGTTGCTGAGAGTTCATAGTGATACGCTTGTCTGACTTGATAACCTTTAATATGGAAACTGCCAGGAAAGTGAATTTGAGAGTGATAAGTTACCGTACCGATTATATTTAGATTTAAACATAGGTACATTACAATCTAAAATATACTAAAGTTGACTTTTTATAGTAAGTAGATAAGTTGCGTAAATAGGTTTCTCAGATAATCAAGAAGTAATGCAATCATTTTTGATGTTCATTCGAGTGATATTCATAACTTAAAGTAGGCATAGATATTTTCGAAACATGCCCTTATACCAGTGATATGTATCTCATATAAGCAGACGAGCTGAGCTTATCATTTAACCACTATTCATATACATTACACATATGCTATAAAGTGAGCGAACCGCAGGCAATTTCTGTAATTGCATATGCTCTTGACATTTTCCAGTAGGTTAAAAACAATCCTTATATAGATAGCCACCTCTATAATTATGCTACTGTTTACCCAGTTTTAAAGCCAACGCACGCCAATAAGCTTACGTTAAAAAAATGTACTTGTATTAGAAAAAACTAAAACTAATAATATTTATGCGTATTTATTTTGGTATAGTCAACTGCATACAGCATTCTTGCAGACATAAAAATATCGACAAGTCTTCTACAAAAAATAAATACAAAAACGTACATGTGGACTTGCTGTAGACGCCGCCGGTACCGGCTAGAAGTAACAAAACAAATATATACGCGTGTTCCGCAGCCATGGTCACGGTCAGGCGTGCGCGGGCGCAGGCACAACACTACGGGCCTGACACATTACTTCTTAATATATATGCCTGTAGGTACCATCTTTATTTGTGAGTGCTTTCCAGCTGGTGGCACGGTGGTAGGTACACTGTAGTATTGAACGTACTTATAATTTGTGGTTTTATTTCACGTAGATGTCAAGGAAGGTGAAGTGCCTTTGTAACGAAATGATTATAGGAATCTTTCGCGGTACACAAAAAATCGAGTTTTGACAATGAACGCGCTAACCAATTTTACATCAAATAAACTGACACCTACTTTCTAGCACTTCTTTTCATTGGTGATTTTTGCTAACTGACTTGAACTAGACGCTATTTGTAAAGCTACATAGTGTTTTTTTACAAAATTTTGTATTTTACCTTACCATCTTCGGATATCTGTTTATACTTCACACGAACTTTTGCTCTTCTCGTCCAGCCACTGCCAAATGAGTGCATACAACTATTTTAATACATAGTAATTCTAATTTAATATTAATCAATTTAATAATTCCATTTACTCTTTTAATATATAGAAAAGATAAATTAATTTGTTATTTTAAACTGCTGCTGTTAATTGAAAATGAAATCAAGTAATAGTTAAACAGCAATTATGATTAAGGAATTGTGATGGCGGTGGTACCATATAGTAGGAATCCTTAATTGGGTCATCTATCTAGGTTCACAGCTAACTAGATTTGGAAACTGAGTCCCAAGAGGGGGCGAAGTTGCGGACAAAAGCTCTATTATATAGGCGCAGTTAAGGGCAAAAGAAAATTCAAGACAGCCAAGATAAACAAGTGTCAAAAATAATTATTTGTAATGTCAAAAGTACATTATATTTACAGAAACATACATTTTAGATACATACAGATGTATGTATTTATTTATGTATATAGAGACATTATTTATTTATTGCACGATCTGCCTCTATTTCGTCTAAATACTCTCCTTACCACCCAAAGGTTGCCTTTAATAAATTGCTTTAACGATTAGGCCGCTCGCCGCCCGCCGCCCGCCGCGCCCTGTTGTACTCGTACTTATCATCACTTTTACTTTGTATTTCTCTGTATGTTTTTCATGTACAATAAAGTGTACCTATCTATCTATATATATTTCTGTACTGCGTTTTATCCTATCAAACTTTATGACCTTCGACCTATTAAGTCAAGCCGCGTTTAACAGGTGAATAAATTTCTAAATTGACAAAATATCGCCAGTGTACTTATAAATTGATCATTGATAATGTTAAAATTAAATATTAAACTTAATTGAAAGTAAAAGTTAATGTATACAAAATATTAGTATATTGTATAAATAGCGGTATGGGTGTATGTATACTTTAACCATCGTAATGGTTTTTACATAATATTTGTATCGTGTATTCGCATAATGAAGCAAATACACAATGTTCGTTTGTCGATGTTTGAGTCAAAGCGCATGTACACTATAAAATATGAGAATAATGCGGAAATTATTTCTTGATTGAGCTAAAAACTGTATAAAAACTAACCCACAAGGAGGTCTAGTACTTATTTATTGTCTTCACAATATTCAAATTGCGACAGACGTCGCGCGCTCGCAAGCCTGTTTTGATTAAATAATATGTGTACAAAGCTATTTTTAGCTACATTTTTAAATGAAACCGCCACTACAACTATGATAAAGTGCAAACTTGAGAAATAACAAGACAATCCAACCTCTAAAAAGCGACCAAATTAATAAAAGAAAAGAATATAAAAAATAGGTACCATTAATCAGTACATATATAATCTAGATACTTTTTCCTTTCTTATGTGGCAAAAGTGCAATTAGCACCTTGTGCCAGTGTCAACTTGTCAATTAAGAATTTTAAAATCAACAATTCGAAATGAATCTCGTTAATGTTCAGTCTCGTCATAGTAAGTTACAATAAAGTGCTAGTAGTTTTACTGAGGACACAAGAAGTTGGACTCCTTGGAAACTCACCAATAACACATTCTTATGTTTTTATTTGATTTTCACAAACATTACGCACCTAAAACACTTTGAAGTTTAATAAAATATGACTATTAAAAAACAAAATCACAATACACAATTTTTAAAATAATCAAACAAAAACTCGACTTCACTTCTCGAGTTCCCGCCAAAAAGTCCATATACCTTTTTTACATAATTTATTTGGACACTGACATAGTCATTAGTTCACACACAGTATATTAAATGAATTGACATATTATTGATAATTAGATACATATAATTGACTAGTACATATAATATACATATAATAGTACCTGAGATATTATATGAATTGTCCACTTGTGTCTTGACTTTGACAGTTACGTTCAGAAAAGGTAAAAAATAGAAAACCTGTACCTCCGGATGCGTTGCCTACCTTTGCAGATTAAGGAATGGGTTGGGAAAATGGGGAGAGATAGGATAGGATGGAAATGGGCTCCGGCATAGGTATCTCACTCACTACCGAAACGCGTACGTATATTGGGCAAATCGATAAAGTAGAAAATGCAGTACATTTCAAGGTAGTCTTCTGTGAGAGAGGGGTGACGTGGCTAGTCGAGTGCGCCCAGCTTCTGTGGGAATGCAGCGTGCACTCTCCCCCTACAAACTACTGGTATATACTAGTATTAAAAAATATTTTTATTAAAGTGACTATTAGTTATTCTGTGGTACTGATCAATATTGACGGTACCCAGTAGCCATTTAAGATAAATAGATAAGTCCAGTTCTATAGAATAAGTCATGTAAGAGTCGCTCAGTAAATTGATACTAACACTCAGTACACATTGAAGCACACGAAAAACGCAGACCTACGCTTTTATTTGACTATCACAAACGTTACGCACAAAAGGACTTTGAAGTTTAATAAACTATCACTATTAAACCACAAAACGTACAATACACATTTCTATAATAATCAAATAAAAACTCAACTTTACTTCTCGGGTTCTCGCTAAAAATCCTCGACTTACCTACTTCGATGGCTCTGGACATTGACAAGATATGTTTTAAATTGTTTTCACTACGACACTTGACATACTTGAAACTTGACACGGACAGAATGTGTTAATTATACCATTGCCATATATGAAGAAAAAAAAAACTTTGCCAGAGCAAATAGGATGTAAATAGTATTTATTCAACAATTAAATTATTATTTATAATATTTTTATTTATTCAAGGTATTTTTATCAGAAAATATTTAAATTGTCATTTAGGCGTTTAAAAGTTTGTTGAAATATAAATAAAATAGTATTGTTTATATTATTTATTTTTTTATAAATAAATGCGTGCAATCGTTACACGATAAATGACTTATAAAATATGGCGTGCGCGCGAATATTTATAGAGGATTTTAAATGTATTGAATTTAATTACTGTTACCTATAATTAGATATAATGACTCAATGACGAATTAATATTGAAAATAACTCAATAATGGATTGGATTCATTGTAATAATTGTTTTGCTCAGTTAGAACCCGGAATTACTCTGTATTTAACATCATGCGGTCATATGTTTTGCAACAATTGTTTGGACAATGGTATGTAAAGAATAAATAAAATTTTAAAATACAAATTGAAATGAAATTATGCATAATAAGTGAGTAACATTTTTTTAGGTGTAAAATGTAAAGAAACTACTTGTATAGTATGTCGTCTGCCATGTTCCATTATGAAGCTTGTTCCAGATGTAAGTATTAAAAGTAAGGAAAATTTTAATATGTCAATACTTCCGAAATCACAATTAATAGACACCGATCTCAGGCCAGATAAAAAAAATGTAGACATTTTTTTTAGATGAAATCGGAAATTCAGGATTATTTCACGGAGCCAGAGGAAATAATTAAAAAATCTTGTGAAGTCTTACAATTTCAAAAGCAACACAGACGGCGTTTGATATCGTACTTACTGCAATCGGTGGGTAAATTGAATTTATTTATTCTATCTACTTATTATTTTTAAGATTTTGTCTGTACCTCACAAAGCTCTGACTATTCAATTAAATGCAGATTGTTAAGGTTTGTATTCATAACTATGTCAAACAGCTTTTTTACCTACAGCGGAATGGAGATTGTTCCAATATACGTTAAGGGTAAGAATGTATGTTTGTTTGTGTAATCCTGTTTAATCACTTTTTGACTTTGATCCGTTTTTTTTACTATTAGCAACGGAGAAATGAATGACTTCCATAAAAATTTCATTCTTAAAGAGGAAACCTTTTCAGTTAGGAAATCTTAAAAATGATTCTCTTAACCCAGATAAATAATTCAACATTCCGTTACGTTTTATACACATAAATGTGTATTACAATTTAATTTTGTTATCTAATCTCGACTTACATTTGTAAAGTTGTGACTTTGAATCCATTTATTTTCATTTATTAAGAGTTCCGTGGAACTAAAGTCGTATGAAGGTGCTAACAATTGGTGATATGGTGCGCTATAACTCGTTTATAACTACGAAAGAGATCCATGCTTTTGGATAGTTCATTCAGTTCTCAAGCGGTGTCGTTGTGTGGTGTCGGCTGGCTTTAGAATAGCAGCTCTTTCTCCGTAGGTATCGTGTCGTGGCGATTAAGGGATAACAGAGCAGCTACAAGCCCTGAGGAACTACACTACTTCTAATAGAGTGGACTCGCCAACACGCTTGTCCAACGTGCCGTTTTGAGGCCATACATCCCTCATGCACATTGACTAATGTGCATTGGGAGGCTTATGTTCAGCAGTGGATGTTGAAAGGGCTGATTATGGTTACGATACTTACGATATAGCTTGATAGATTAAATTATTTTTTCGAAACAATGTCGGAAACGAATTTTCCATTTCCTTAGACGAAGAAATATTATACAGCGCGCACTGAGTTAAAGCGCATGACTGAACTCTGTCAGAAACAACACAAACAATTGAAGGAAAATCAGAAAATTATAAGGAGTTTAGAATCGGAAATCGCTGGCCAGACAAGTGAGTGAAACGTTTTTAATAAACTAGCAGTTGCTGGTGACTTCGCTCGCCTGTATTTAATTGCGTTTCATTGTGATTCCATACAGAATTTAACGCTACGCAACCAATATTTGTTTTGGATTTTTGGAAGGTTTACGACTGTAATTCCAGTCACAATAAAAATGGTCAAAATATAGGCGCATTTAAGAAAAAACTCTGTGATTTTTATTGACAGATTTTACTAAAATATAAATGTTTTTTTCCCACAGAACTATTTGACTTTAAATAATCATTATGTATACTTATTATTATTTTCATTTGTAATTGTATTTCATTTAATTATAGAAATTTGATGCCTAAAGGGCGGGATATAGGGACATATATTTGTAATGACAATGACTTTGCACCTACAATCCGCAAATAAACATTTTGATTGGATTGATTTGATAATTATGGAACCATTGAACCGATTTGGCTCATCATCGAACTTAACCGAGTTATTGAACCAAATATTTTTTTGCCAACTTTTATATCATTTAAGAAATGTGTCCTGAAGTTTGTCTACAATTTTCATAAAAAAGGTGTTTATAAGTTTGTAAAAAAACTGGTGACCTATTAGAACAGAGCTTGCAATTTTCAGAACAAGTGTCTGCATTTGGCGTCCCCATTTCCCAGGGACTGTAATCTCTCGCAGAGTTTCAAAAGTAGCATCAAGTTATAATGATAATAATTTGGTGCGTGGCGGGAGTAAGTTGATAAGTCAAAATCAATTGTTCTTGAAGATCACAATTTTAAGTTTAATGTCTGTGCTTTTGCTTTGAATATTGAGATATCTCTTTAATACTGAAACCAATGTCTTTGAAGTTTCGAATATTGAAAGATTTGATTTTCTTATTGTAAATGCATAGAATTTTTTATTTAAAATTGTATATATTTCGAGTTATTAACTTGTGCCTACGATGTATGGAATTAATGTCTTGTCTGTTATGTATCGCTGTATGTATATCATACTCGTACTTAATAATAATGTATTAATTATTGTGCGTTGCTTTTATAGCGCTATAACACTAATTACATTTTTTAAGAAATTGACATTTGTACGTAAGCGCCATAGTAATACTTAAATCATGACCTAATTTATGAAACTTAAATGCAGTTTAGCGTTCATTTTACAATTGAATAATAGAAATAATGAATTGGCAGCAAATCGATAGCAGCAAATTCAAAGGTGGATTAGGTTTAGATTCTCTGGTCACAATACAGAAGCAGAAATACCGCCAAGCGGAATTTCGTCAACTTTGTGATCACATACCTAGTAATTAAAATTATTTCACTAATTCAAAAAGTTCTTGTTTAGCTGATAACGATTTTCTGCACATTTAGTATTTATTTTTGCTGCCTGTTTAAATACAGGCCATAGAATATAAGGCCATAAGGCCATGTGCCTGTCCAGAAAAAATAAATCAGGTTATGTAACACAGTCCCACTAGAACCGGGTCGGTAATTTTCAGAACAAGAATGGGGACACCCATTCAACATTCCCATCTCCCCGGGTAGTAACCTCTCTCCAAACTTCATACAAACCACGCCGACATACAAGCGCACAGCTAAAAGCACGCCATTTAACGTAAGTACTCATAAGAGTTTTATTTTGGTTTTCTAGGTCTATTGTAGCATAAATGCTTTGTAGATATGTATACTGTTTCGACTTATGCTGGTCATTCATGTACAAGGGCTTTCCATTTATCAGATGTTCATTATTTAGTGGATGTTCTTCTAATGCTAGAGTTCCACCTGTGCCTATTGACTGGAAATAGTTGGAAATGAATAGTCCTACGCACACTTGTGGCTGTTTAGATTCGTACCTACATATGTGAGTGACCGGGTGTAGATCACTATAGCTCTGTAATTCACAGTTATAGATTCCGCACTCCCTGAAGGAGGAATCGAAGATGTTATGGGAAATCTCGTGGTTTCGTTAATTGTCGTTATACTCATTATATGTCCTATTCCGTGAGGAGTATAATAGGATCAATAGAACTCGTCTTCTTGTCATATTACCAATTTCTCATTCCATTTATAGTAATAAACAGTTTTTTCTTCTAAATCTATTTTGGAGTAGCATTCTGTTTAGGAGATTAAGAAATCTCCAAAGGTGGCATCACATATGGGGTCCAGCTAACCGTGTGTCATTCTCGACTGATGTTTTGCTTTGTATCGCGGATGTCCATGAGCGAGAGTATCCACTTAGCACCAGGTGAACGTAGGCTCGTTTCCAACTTTATTGCTATGAAAAAGTTATATTTGTAACTTACCACCAGTTGGACAAACTGTTCGTCTGCCCCCTTCTCGCCATAAATAAAGTTCTATTTGTTCTATTCACAAAAAATCATTAACTAAACAAGAATTAAGGAAAAATCTCACATAAACACTTCCCGTAGCTACAGATTGATGTAACGGGGTATTACCAAAATAAAATAAACTATCTCAATAGTTAAGTATTATAACAACATTGTTTATAATCACAGCAGTCGTATCAGTCGAACCTCGTGACCCCGACTAGACTGAGCAAACAGCGTTCCGGCACAAGTAGCATCAGTGCCCACAGTCAGGTACTATGATTGATAAGAGTGATTACAATGTGGATCACTGCTTTTATGTCTGTATTCAGGTTCGATAAATTGTGTTTTGAATGTTAAGATTTTATTATTATCTATTTGCGGTACAAAAGTACTAGAAGATTATTATTATAAAAAAACGGTAAGGAATCTGTAGATTTCCGATCGCCGTTCGTAACTAAAGGCTGTGGAATACAGAGTATTATTTTATATTTATTTTACCTTTCATTTTATTCTAAATGAGAATAGCAGTAAATATCTTTATATCAGAAAAAAGCAGGTTCATAGAACTTCAATAATTTTGAATATCATAAACCGACTACAAAAAAAACATCAAAAACCTAAAATGAATAAAAGTCTTTTCTTTGTATTAATAAGAATAATTATTATTTATTTTGTATAATTTACCTTATACATATTACTGTAGTAACAAATAGGTGAAATTACGTCTAGATACTGTATTGAATTTGCTGATATTTTTTTTGAGATCACTAAGAATGAGATAAATTAAGAATGGAAAGTCTAGAATGAAATAAAAATACTACGTATGTATATAAATGCTTCTTTTGTATTATTTTCAGAGGTCTAACACATCGAACAAAATATCGTCAACAGTGTTCACGCCTCCTATCCCCGAATCGGCAGGGTACAGAAACTTTTTAAAGAATCTTTAACGGTATTCTGAACACAACACAATCATGAAAGATGCTTGCGAAGATGCTTAAGCGAATTTTTAGTACAAAGAAATATGTATATTAAGGTGTCCCATGACATAAGGGGGATGTTTTATGCGAAATCAGATACGCAGACCCTCTATTTTTTTCCATTTGGTCCTAATTATACGATTATGAAATATTGTTGCCCTAGGATAACGAGAATCCGCGCCGACTTGATGTCAAACTTACAACTTGAGAATTTGTACTGAGGTAGGTATTATGGATTGACTTAAGAATTCATGTAGTTTTGGAAAATGAAACACCAATTGATCCAAATCGTACCTGTATTACTATTTTACATTTAAAAATCAATTACTAAACCTATTTAAAAATAAATCTTCTCAGTTTCTTTTTTACACTCAGAATAGATCTTTCTGCGCTCTTGTACACAACATATCAAAAGTTGTTTTTGTTTCCCCTCAACCGTAATCAAACCACGAAAGTCTTGCATCAACTTTACATCCCTTTCAGCTGTATCTTTTGCTGCTCTAAGGGTAGACACAGTATTTTTGGCTTCTAAAAACGAGGCGTTAGTCTCTCATATAAAGAAGGACATTCGTGGACATAACTGTCATCAATTCTGAGACGAGATAATTAATACTTGTCCTTGATTGATATAAAATCATAGATATTATTCTCTGAAATAAAAAAAATAATAGTTAGCGTGAAATTACATGAGATTTACATACATGTGAATAATTAATGTGAAATTGCAGTAAACTAAAGAAACAACTACACCATTTATCTGTCAAACTAACCGTACAATGAACCAGAAAGTTCTTTCTTCGATGGGATGTAGGTATCCCAATTTCCCAGTGATCGATATATTTTTTTTAGTTAATTTCTTTTAGTTAAAATCTTTACTTTTGTTTGCTTGGTCCACCGTTATCGTTGAATAGTGACAGGATAGGTGCTTCATCAGTTAAATACCATAAGTGTTGGCTAAACTTCTGTTGAGCTGCTTTCGAGATACCTTTGTCGACGTTTTCGTAAGCCTTTAATGACTTCAAAAAGCACAAATTTTGGTAAGGAGATTTTACTGCCAAATTGCATTGAAGCATGGATTGGCATAGGATGTCACAATAAAGAATCACATATTTAGCAGAGCTGCCTTGTCCTTACTGGTTATTTTGAACTGAGAACTTAGTAACGATATTTTCTGGATCTCGCCATCCATCGAGCTTGGTGCATGGCACCTGGAGCCTAATTTTGAATTTTCGCTGTGTATCTCCATCTAAAAATATGTCTGAGAGCTCTATCAACTCTAGATAGTCATCTCTGATATTTTTTTTGTCAATTTAACGCCATAGAATTTGAGCAAACCTTCAATTTCGGAAGCGGTAAGGAATATTTTCACGTTTTCCCTATATCACTGTATCTTGTCGAAATCGATGCTTTTCCAATTTTCTCTGAACATTTTGAAGAGCGGTATATCGGGGCTTGTGATCACATGCCTGATTTTTACTTCAAATACGCTTTTCAGCACAAGTTCGTAAATGTGATGACGACAAGCAAAAATAAGCAATATCTTGTCAAGTTTTTGCTCTAGGATCACACAGGCACCATTGACACTACTTGTATTCGAAGCAGTAGTATCACAACAGAGATATTGCACTGTATCTTGGAGATTTTAATCTGCGATCGAATTCCAAACAGCCTGCGTCTGGTCTTTGCGGGTAGAATTATCAAATTTTGGCATAGCAATGAGCTGATCCTTATTTTTAAATGAAATGACTATAGGAAGATTTCTTCTTTGGATTTTCGGGTACCCAATGCAGTCAACAGTTTGCCATCCGAGTGAACAGTTACAATGTCTGGTACCTCATTTTTGTAATCAACTTTTCTGGCTTTCGCGCGTTCCTTTCGATTTTCCATGCGGATTAGTTGGATGGAAGACTTACTTATCGAAATTTTGTCTAGATTATGTCCAAGTGCCTCCATAGAAACACAGAGTCTCGTATACTCAATGCAGCTAATGCCTGTCTAATGCAGCTACTAATTTTGGAGTAATTAAATCTTTCCTCGTTACCATTACAGTAGTCCTCAGTCCCAGGTAGTGTGCTCTCGATCATAGTTGGCAAATAATTTTGTGAATCTTTAGTATTACCAGAACTGGAAGTTGAATCGTCTTGTACAGGTTCATACAATGCCGAACAAGTTGATAGATATTTCATTCGCCGGTTTTCTTCTTCAATAGCACTTAGTCTCGCCCTTTCTACTTTGTCAGCCAATTTTTTATCCACTCCAGGCAAGTACTTGTACGAGTACTTGTCCATTGGAGGAAAGTTTTGTCCTCTTTATACGTCTTCTACTAAAAATATACCCTTCTTAGAACTGCGCAATTCCAGTGACATGTTTATTGACTAAACGCAATAAGTTTACTGAAAATACAACTGGAAATCACGTGTGCGTCGAGACGTAGGTAAGCGCGCGCTCGCCCAAGTATGCAAGTACCTATTGACATGTTTCCATGCAAGTCGGCACGGTTTATCGTAGTCCAAAGGTCGTGAAATTTGATTAACGTGTGTATCGATATAAGAAAAAAATGGGTATACGTTAAAAAAAATACTTTGAATTTTCGGGACATCCTGATGTATCTACTCGTATATTAATAAAGAAAAGAGATTCGTTCCAATTTTAAAAATTACGCGAAAATAACACGTTTTATATTTTACGGCCAATGAAAGATAAAATTGGGTCAAATTGTGTTCTGATTAAAATTGAATGTTCCAAATTGAAATTACGTTCGTCGATTTCCTTTTTATCAAATTATTATGGGCCTTTTGTTATTGCCGATGCCACTGTTTATATTTTTTGCCTGAATTAGCAATGTTTAATTAAATTTACTTTTTTAATCCCACAAAAAAGCATTAACAAATCAAATAATTAGTCATAACAAATATTGTTTTATTAACCGTGTAATGAATTGTGTAAACTTATCGCTTTGTTGCTTTCTAGGTGTTTCCTTAGCCAATGTAGCAATGAATCTGGATACTTTTCAAATAGTCCAATGGTCAAATTGCCACTCAATGGATATTGCAATGGTAATGGGAAAAAGTGTTCAATAAAAAATCTGATGAAGATGAACTGGAATTAATTTTAATTTGTCTTTATTTTAACGCATGCATTTTAAGTTTTTTGTTGTTGTTAGTTTATTAAAAATGTCTCAGTTTGCTAATTGCACTTGGAGATAACATGTAACTTTTGTGTATGTAAGTTTCTTGTTGTTCAGATTCTAGTCTGATTTCCTATGACCTTTAAGAATTCATTAGCATGTAATGAAATTATTTCATAAAAAGTTTTCTAATTTGAATAATCTAAGTCTTTCATTTATTATCTTACCTATTTTCTTCGGATTTAATTTTAAGACTATGTACTTCATTAAGGTTTTAAGTAAATTTCTTAATGAATAACGTATTAGAAGTACGTAAGATAAAATCGTTTTAAACTTATAATTAGAAGGGATGATGGAATGGGAATATGAAATCACTGGGTTTTGAGGGATTAGTGCATTAGAATTTAGTGATTAGTGCATTAGTAGGTAACAATTAAGTATCAATTGCGATGTCTTCTTGAAACAGCATGTTTCAGGTGGTACAAAAGAGTAGTTATTACATAAGTATTTAAAGTAGGTACTTAAAGTCGAAATATTCTATCATTATTCTTTGTCGCAAGCATCTAATTACCTTACATATATAATTAGACCTATAAAATCAGGTTTGGCCTCATTGATATATTTCGTCGATCTATTTATATTATTGATTGACGATTAAGTCGCTATTTAACCCCCAACTATTAAAGAAAGTAGATTTTATCTTTGAAATTAGCCATTCCTAACACAGTATTATAGGTTCAGTACCTATAATAATCACAATTATTTTAGGTTCATTCATTATGATAAATGATCACAAAAACACATAAGACACAGTGTCAAAATGAAACACACCAATCAAAAAGTTGAAAAATCTATATTGCCTTAGTCATAACTCATATCACGTAATGATAACAATCATCAATGGATGGGCAATATTCCCTTGTTCTCCTGGTAGCCGCCGCTCGCCTCCTGATGTCCGTGCACGGAGTGAGCTCCAAGGTTGTTGAATTTTTCAAGTTGCTCCGCTCCGCCTTTGTAGCCTTTCTGCAGGAATTCACCCTGAAAACATATTTTAGGTGCCAGAAATGTAAAAGTATTTTCGGAGAAAATTCTCGTTGTCGATGCGGATATTGTATTTAACTTTATCCGAGAGAGGGGGCCATATTGTTATTTTTTAAAATTCCAATATTATCAATATCTTGCAAACCACCCACTTATAATCAACAATAAAGGTAACTTTTATTTTATTGATTTACTAGCGGTGCCAGACTTCGTTCGTGTGAACTTGTGATTCCCACGGGAACTTTAAAATTTATCTGGATGAAAACTACCCTAAATATTAACTCAGCATACAAGTTATAACTATGCCAAGTTATGAAACTTCCGCGCTTGATTCGCGTGCAGACAGACAACAATTTCTAAAAATATTGCTCTGGGCTCAGTATCACTTTACACTGCAATGGCCTTCTTAAAAAAAACATTTCATGTACAGACACGGATCCGTTACGATTCTATTATACTCGTATGTATAGAAGGTGGAAAATTTAGATCACTTTTCTTGGATAATGTCAAATATTATTAAGTATCAGCCTGTGAGTATGTGTGGTATAGTATAAACTGCACTAATCTTTCGCAGAATTAACTTGGCATACATTAATTCTAATATAGAATATTTTCCCCTAAACACCGACCGGGGAATGACGGACGTAATTATCTTTGTTATTCACGCAAACGAAACGAAAAAAACACGTAAAAGATTAAAGCTTTTGTTTTGAAACAAATGTGTTAAAAAGTAAAAAGTCCATTGCAGCTTATCTAGGTATTATAAAGATTACTTTCACAACCTGCCCTTTTATAAACGCTTTTGTTATGAATATTACACTTTTTGCTTTAGGTATTTCGTGTGATTTCGCTAAGCACGGTATTGTTTTTGATGTTCCTTTGATATATGGAATAACGAAGAGCTAACAATGCCTTTATATGTTGAATAATTAGAAAAATCATATTTTGTGTATATTTTTCCTCAAAGTTATACTTTTCCGTCGAAGTTTTGTTTCCTGGGAAATAATTGGAGCTTTTGTACTTCCTCATTAGAAGTTCATATCATTAGTAGCAACGTAAGCTAGTACGAATTTGTACTAGCAACGTAAATCAATCACCTTTTCTCTATGATTTTAAAAAGTCCGGAATTAAATTAATCTTCCAATTAAAAATGTTAAAGTCAACCGTTTCGTAGATTAGCATATATGTGATTGCATAGAGATATGCAAATCACAAAATTTGCATACCTTATTGGCTTTGGAATCGTCAATCTTCTGTTCGGATACATGATGTCCCTCCTTCCCTTGAGCGTTGGCATCTAATATCTTCTCTTCATGGGCTCCCTTGAATCCTTGTTGTGAGTTCTCGCCGAAAGACCCTGCATTTTGACCCACGACCTTATGGTCTGCCTCATCATGGGCCTCATCATAAAAGGACTCATGCTTCTCTTCCTCATTCTTGCTGCTTGATGTTTTGAAGCCCTTGCTTACGTGTCCTTTCTTGTGGCTCTTCCCTTTCTTCAGTAGTTCCTCGTTGGCACCTAATCAGAAAACAATTTAAGGTGACTAAATATTATGTTAAATAACTGTTTTTATAAAATTATCATGAATTTGAATCTAATGTCTCGTTACAATTTAAGACACGATTATACATAGTATTTATAGTACATACCCTGTTTATCATACTTCTGTCCGCCCTCGTAGTATTTCTCATCACCAGCGGCTTTCTTTTTTGCTTCCTCATCTTTGTAGAAACTAGACTCTCCCTTTTCGGCCTTAGCAGCTGCAGCAGCCTGTTGGAAGCCTTCTTGAGCATGCTTAGCTTCTTCTTCAGCTTTCTTCTCTAATTTCTCCAAGTTTTCATCTGCTCCTTTCTTCTGTGCAGCGTCGTAAGCTTTCTTGTCGACGTAACCACTACCGACTTGAGCTCCCAAGATGGGGTGATAAAGCAATCCGCCTCCGAGACCTAGCCCACCAACTCCGAGTCCTCCAAGAGCGGGATTGATGAGGCCAATCCCATTGCCTACTCCCACACCGCCAACGCCCCCAACGCCGCCGATTCCTCCAACGCCGCCAACACCCCCAAGGCCTATTCCCAATCCTTGGCCAAGTCCTACTCCTCCCAAACCGCCGTATCCGCCAAGTGCTAAACCTTGGCCTAAACCGCCGATGCCACCGACGCCAATACCGTTTGTGACCGTGTGCAGAATTTGAGAAGCCGCGCCTTCCTGTTCAGGATAGTCAACACTTTCTTCCACTTCATACGAGTTTGACAATGGCAATCCAGTTTTTGTATCGGTGTTCATTGAATCCAAGCGCTCCTTTACGTAATCGAACGGTGTCTTCTCATCGGATAATTCTACTTTGTGGTACACTTGTGCCGATGTCACCGTGACAAGGGCAAGGACGAATGTTTGTGTCAACATGATGCTGATCGTAATAGACGCCGACTGGTGTCATTGCAGTATTGCAACGTTTATTTATAGTAAGTTAAATCTGGTGGAACGAAATTGTTTTTGTGTTAGTGGTTGTTGTGTGATAGTTTTCACGCGGTGTCTGGGGCCCACGTCCGCTCGTTTCCTTCCTGTGGTATTGTTTTAACTGTTCCTAATGAGAACAGCACAGTTATAATACAATGAGCTGCTCGGAGACCTTGCTTTCCAGTTCATTGGAGGCAGCGGCGGGGCGTTGGCTTACGCAACCGTTGACTCGCTGTGGGTGACAAGTTTTCTCAAATTTCCAAGAAACCTACTCGTGTTTTCTGGAAACCATTTTCCGAGCCCCGAAAATCTACCTACTGCTAACAATTTCCATTCTTCGTAGGAAGCTAATAGAAGTTAATACTTCACAAGCGCTATAGTAATAGAAAAGTTAATCTCGACATTGCCGCTTCAAAGGTCTTATCTAATTGAAGTAACAAGCTGATCGGCCATTTAATTATGAAAAAAACATTTTGAAACACTTAACAAACAAGCGAGTAATTTCCTTGCTTTATTAAATTTAGTGACCTTGATTTAGATCGGACGATTTCACGTTATTGTTTTCTTACGCTTAAAATATATGTCGAGGGCTCAAGCAAAGGTTACAGTCTAATGATTTATCAATGACTCACACTAAAATCATTAAAAAACTTGCTCTATTATAGTTCTAAATCAACAAACTGTGAACTCATTGAGCTAGCGACATACCTGACCGTTGATGGCAGTAATTACCTAGCTATATCTAAGACCTCTGGTCACAGACACTAAATGGTGCAACGGTTTTTACCACGGTTTTTTTACTAACTCTGAGACTAACTTTTAATGTAGTTTTTATTCATTCAACTTTTTATTCATATATAATATTTATACTTAACCGTAGCACATCAATATAAGATATTTAGAAATATAGGAAAAATAGTTCGAATTAGGTCTTAATAGAAAAGTGTTTATTTGAGTGAATTGTTAGATACTGATAAAATTATTTTACTTGTTAACAAATCAGTGGAAGTTGTGATTAATTTTTAACTATTGCAGTTTCAAAATTAGAGGTGAGGGTAAAAGCATATAAATTCATGGAATAGTGGACCTAATTATGGGTAGTGATAGAGGAAGGAGAAATAAAATATAAGTTATATACTTAATATGTACCTAATAAATAAACTAGAGCAAAAACTAACATCAATTATACTGTTATTCATTTTTGGTGCAGAATAAATTAAAAAAAAACAGAAAAGGCAATGAGGCTGCACAGTTTGTTCCTAAATTCATTCATGGTTTATGGTGCAGTCATAATTTTATGAAAGTACCTGATACAATAAAATAGCAATAAGCTTTTATTTCCCAACGATTGTCACTTGTACAGGAGTTTATAATTTGGTCTGTGTTTTAATGAAAAGAAGCTGAGGCCTTTGTCTGTTTTTTTTTTGTACAGATTGCAGTTTATTTCATAAACTCATTGTCGATTTTCCGTTAATTTCTATTTTCGATAACAGCTTAAAACATCCCACTTTTCAGCCACAGTGTGGCAAACACAAATAGATATGTTTATTAAGTTGCAAAAGAAAGCCTTCACAATTAATAAAATACAATAGTTAAATACAAATCTAGCATATCATGTCATCAGTTTGTGGCTCTCCACCGCTGGATAAACCTAGACTAAGGGTCGCCACTACACATGTCTTCCGGTGTTCCTGTCCGACATTACTGGCAACATTTTTCAGGTCATCGGTTTACCTGGTCCATGATTCTCACTTGACTATTAAAAAATAGACGATTAAATCAAGAAAATGTAGCTAATTTATTTGAATCTCATAATACGAAATAAAGGTTATAGTTTAGAACTGTAGATTGACTTGCTTGGAACTTAGATTATTTTTTAAAGTTAATAATAGGTACTTCCTCTGGTACCCTAACTAAAACGTTGTTTAAACTCCCTTGTGCAAAGTTTAGAGCTTGTTAGAAAGTTTGACAATGGATTATGTATGTAAATAGCCTTCATGGTATAAAGTTTCACACTTAAGTACTATAAGTGTAGGCAAGCGTTTAAAATGTAGAAACTTAAATGCTTAAGGATAGCGGTCATTTTTGGCCATTGTCATATTGACAGATACTACCTTAATAAATTATATACTAGATCAGCTATACTCTAAGTGTGTTCCGCGGAACCCTAGGGTTCCGTGATACCTCTGTCGGGGTTCCGCAAGAATTTAGAAATAAAAAAATCAAAACACCTCTCTCTGGTCGCTCCGCGGCTGTGCGGACTCCGCGGCCGCGCGGAGACAAAACGCTATGAATGTTATTTATTTATTTATTTGTATTTGTATAAGCTTGTGTTACATTAGCTGGTACAATATCTCATAAGTTTGGTCTCAACAATTTTATACTTGTACAACGCGTTCGCTCTAAGTTTGCCGGTCTGTGGAATGCGCGTACCCTCCCCCACGTGACAACAAAACTTATAATGTGTCATAGTTTTACCCAAATATCTAACGTACACAATTTTTATTGTTACAATTAAATAAAAAATTTCGAACGTCATACACTCATACCTATCGCCAGCGGCAAACTTAAAACGAGCGGGTAGTATACTTGTAAGCGCTCAGTCTCTTTGATAAAAGCCGCCTCTGAATTAGACGCTATAGTTGTCAACTAGCGACTTTCGTCTCTAACTTCAAAGGATAAAGTCGATATTGTTTACAACGCTATTTTTAAATTTCTGTTTTTATTTTTGCTTTTTGTTTATCAAAGGTGCCGACTCGAGTATTTTCGAGAATATTTGAGATCGAGTCTAGGACTAAGTATAAAAGCGGCGATCGCGCGTTGGCGTCGTCAGTTGATGATTAGCGTTCGGAGCGATAAGTTACTACCTACTTACAAGCTCGCTAGCGAGAAACTAGTGTTCATTGTTTTACTGCCTGCTGTATTCTGTTGTCTCAGTTTTATACATTTCTTCCCTGTAGGTTCTAAATTTAGTCTCTTATACGCAGTAACGATTGTGCATTATTTAAACCCCACTATCCTGACTTGTAACATTATAAATAAAGAAGAATGGAACGTTGGCTTAAAGGTGTTAAACGTGTTCCAACAACATCTTCTAATGACGCTGAATGTTCAAAAGCAATGCGCGCGGAGAATTTAGCAATCACCGATCCAGAAGATGATGCCACGAGTGCCACGACGTCAAGCTCGACGGTTTCAAAGACGAAAAAAAGGAAGTATGATGAATCTTATATCAGTTTCGGATTTGTTGATTCCAACGGCTCACCTCTCTGCATGCTCTGTAGTAAACTGCTTCCTAATAGTTCCATGGCACCTGCCAAATTGCGTCGACATTTAGAAACCGTACACCCCGAGAATAAAGACAAGAATAAAGAATTTTTTGTTCGCAAAAAAGATCAGTTATTAGAAAGTCAAAAAAATATGATGCATGTAACACAAACTACCAACGAAAAGGCCACGGAGGCATCATACTTAGTTAGCTATCGCATTGCACAAGCAGGTGAAGCGCACACTATCGCTGAGAAATTAATAAAACCATGTGTATTAGACATAACAAAATGTATGCTTGATGAAAAATCTGCAAAGCATCTTTCTACTGTTCCGCTATCAAACGATACTGTTTCACGACGAATCCATGATCTGGCAAGCTACGTCAAACAAGAACTAGTTACACGTCTACAAAATACACGATTCGCTTTGCAAATGGACGAGTCGACTGATGTCGCTGGTTTGGCTATCCTGCTGGTTATTGTGAGATATCCATATAAAAGTTCTTTTGAAGAAGACATGCTTATGTGTTCATCGCTGCTTACAAACACTACCGGGGAAGAAATTTTTAATAAAATAAATATATTTTTTGAAGAACATAATCTCAGTTGGAACAATTGCATTGACATTTGTACAGATGGGGCCAAGGCGATGACAGGTAAAACAGCAGGAGCAGTGTCACGAATGAAAAATAAAGCGCCTAATTGTAGTTCCAGTCATTGTATTCTGCATAGACAAGCACTTGCGATGAAGCAAATGCCGTCTAATCTAAAATTAGTTATGGATGAAGCGGTAAAAATAATTAATTTTATCAAATCACGACCACTACAATCCCGATTGTTCTCATTATTGTGTGAAGATTATGGCAGCAAACATAAAACACTGCTGCTCCATACAGAAGTGCGATGGCTGTCTCGGGGAAAAACTTTAACAAGGCTATTTGAACTTAGAGCCGAGTTACAAATGTTTCTTTCAGCAGATACTTCTTTTAATTTGAAGGACCGTTTGTATGATAAAACTTGGTTGTTCCGATTGTCTTTTATGGCGGATATCTTTCAAAAACTTAACGAATTAAATTTATCGTTGCAAGGTAAACAGACAACAGTGTTTCAGGCCTATAATAAAATAACTGCTTTTAAAAGAAAATTAGATTTTTGGATCATTTGCATTGGTAAGAAAGAAATAGAAAGTTTTACGTTACTCAGTGAGTTTGTTAGCGAAAACGACTCAGAAATGTTTGAAGATAATGTGTTTGAAGAATTGGTCCAATATCTCAGTTCGATGCGCGCATCTTTTGAAAAGTATTTTCCCGAAGAACACAATACAAAAATTAAAGTGAACTCCTGGATTCATAATCCTTTTTTACCCAACTTGGAAAAGCCTGAAAACATGTCAAATGAGATATATGAATCTCTTTTAGAAATGTCATCAGACACAAGTATGGAGTCATTGTTCAAAACGACGCCTCTTAATGATTTTTGGTGCAGAATCCAAGATGAATATGCAATGCTTGGCCAAATGGCTCTGGATATTCTTCTCCCGTTCCCAACTACATATTTGTGCGAAACAGGATTCTCTACCTACGCAGCCACGAAAACAAAATATCGCAATAGACTGGACGCCGAAGCTGATATGAGACTCCAACTTTCTTCCATCAAACCTGATATCAAGCAATTGATGAAAAATAAAAAACAGTTTCATACCTCCCACTAGTTAGATTTTTTCTTTTTTAATGTTTTCTATTATTGTCCTTACCAAGTGGTGAAGTAAATAATAATTAGTAACTGATACATTGTACTTTTATTATGCTGATTAATATAGAATACACTTATAAAAATAATTGTTTTATTGTAGGGTTCCATCAAGTATTTTGCTTCCCAAAAGGGTTCCGTCATTTAAAAAGTTTGAGAACCACTGTACTAGATTATAGGAAAAAAATCAACGATTTTCAATCAGTAAATTATATATTTTTTCACGCCGTCACTAATTAGATGCAATGCAATGTAACCCAACCAGCCCTTTCAGTATTCACTGCTGGACACATTGTCCTGTGCATGAGGGGTGTGGGCCGGCTATAGAATAGCACCACCCTATTTCTTCCCGCGGGTGTCGTAAAAGCGACTAAGGGATTACAAAGCCACTACCACAAGCTCTGAGGAACCACCACCTCTACAAGAGTGGACCCGTCAACCCGCTTGGGCAGCATGGCGTTTTAAGGTCATACACCCCCCATGCACTAATTAGATATTTGATGTTAATTATTCATTAGTTAATTATTGCCAATAATACTAGTGAAGGATACCCTGTAAATATTCCGTTTTACGCACGATACTAGTGTTTTTGTTTTTAGCAGTGTTCCCATTTAATTGAATGTCTGTCCTCTACGAATATTTTACCTTAATTTATTGAAAATAAAATGTTTTTTATAGTTAAGAATTAGCAAATATCAATTTAATTCCATTAATATAATTTTTGTAATTCATGTAACTTGTGAGTGTAACGGAACGCACAATGAATGTCAAAAGTAACAAAATGGCAGCCTGCGTTTTGTTACGCATACGAAAGAAAGTATCAGATTGTGAAAATAAAAGTAAAACATTTAAATAACTATATAACCATGCAATAATTCAAATGGTTAAGATATATAATATTACGATAAATATTTTTAGGCCAATGTGATTTCATTACAATGTGATAATAAAAATCAAATACCGTGTGTAAAATGAAACATAACTAGATTTCACCTCAATTAGATTTTTTTGGACTTGAGGATTGTTACCATGCATAATAATATTTATTGATTATTTTCGAATAAATGACGGAGGATAATGAAACCACAAATAATGACCATAATAATGAGAATGACGGATTCCATAATGAAAATGATGGAATATTTTGTTTAGAATCTACGTATTTTTTTTTTATTTAAATACTATTTTCATTGACGCACATTGGAATGGTCAAAGTATTAGCAAACATAGTAATCCATAGTAAAGTCTCATAGTAATCGACACATATCTTTTCTGTGGGTCCTTTATAATCAACATTACTGTGGAAATATATTTTTGTTGGTTTTATTGAAAGGAAGTTTTTAAGTATATTATTTGCCAATCAAGCCTTCGAGCAAATACAAACTAATTTGCAGTTCATTGTCAACGCATTGATTAGGCAATTAGGCGCCGCCAACCGCAGATACAGCGTTGTAGTACTAATCTGTTCATGTAATTAGAACAACGAAAATGAACTTTATGGTCCTTACACCATTAAGAATGTTTTAATAGTACAAGAGTATATTATTTAAGCTGAAAGTGTGAAAGAGTATATTATCTAAAGACTGCAATCGTCTATATCACAGTGTTAGAAGTCAAGTCTTCAATCAGTGCCTCCTGTCTCCTGTCTTCTGTCAGTTATGTATGATCTACGGTTCGTACACTTTAACGGTTTGTCTGAGGTTAAATCGCCTGTAGTTGTCAAATAAAATGAGCCAAAGACAGGCGGGCCCTGGGAGAGGGTTAGATCCAGCAGTGGGAATGTGGGTTGATAATATATGTAGTATGGTAATTGCGAAAATTTAATATACTTCAATCTAACTTTACAAGTCACTTTCTATAATGTCACATATGTATGTCGTCATCTCGATTAACTATTGACTTGTATGTTGAGAAATGTTGTATTAAGTTTAGAATATGAGTTAAGGGTAAATAAGAAATTAAAGAAATTGTCTATATATATATATATAAATAAAACAAGAGCATATAAATAAAAGAGACTGCTGAAATAAGGATTTTCTGAGAAAGGAAAGATATTTTTTTAATACGGATATGTTTCGGTATAATATAGATGTGTAGATAAGTGACTATAGATTCATAAATGTAATAGAATATGACAATATCATTTTATCGTTCAACTTTATAAAAATACGAGTATATCATGACAATTAAAGAGACAGTTATAAATACGGTCTGTTCAGAAGCCTACCCACATTTATTACTACTTAATTTAATCGTAATCGGTTATTTATTTTGATTATTATTATTTATTCAACTAAAATATTGATATTGAAGTTTGCTTCTTTTTTGTTCTAAGCTCGATATTTAATATCGTTTCGACGAAATATTGTTAAATTTTAACCAGGTTAATTACAACAATTACTTCTTTCAAATCGGCTATATTAAACTCCTTGGTTAAATCGCCTTACATTCGAATGTTACATTCAAGAGAAATAACGCAGCTTCATCTCAGTTTGTAATGAATCAAAAATGACTAACAGTTTCACGTTACATTGTGTTATTGTTGCTATGCAAATAAGGACCTTTCTCTCTTTTGACATATGAGCACTTTTTCCTCGATGCTTCTACTGCCTTTCTAAGATTACCAAAGGTAATCAACTTTACTGACCAAAAATCTACATTCATTCTAATATGAGCTACAATGTAAATGAAGAAGCATTATACTTCGTGTTTGCGAGCGTTACTTAAAGTTTGTCAAACTTTTCGCGCCATAACATTCATCGTCAATCACTCATTTCAAAATGCACTTTCTATTGATTGCATTGAGAGTTACCGAAAAATAATATAATCGATGGACAGCTTTCTCTAACCGAAGCGACAATACTAAATGTTAGACAAAAAGGTTCCGGTTGTGGACATGCCATCTTGTGGTCATCACATTCGAGAAAGATATTAAACGAGTCGTCAAAGTTGTTTAGATGGGCGAAGTGATTGGCACATAATTGGGACTGATTTAAAATACACTTCGGGCTCGTCCGCTACTGTGATTAAATTAGAATGGAATTTAAAGGAATCGAATGTTAAAACATCCTGGACTATATTATTTTCAATTAACGCATGTTAGGTACATAATTTTACGCCGGTCATTAATTTTGTGGACTTACAATACTTCGCTAATGGTCAAATAAAACAAAATCAACTCCTGGGCGTTCGAACACTAGAATGAGTTCTTTTTTCTTGAACTGTAGACATATCTTATTTAATTTGAGTAATTAAACAGACAAGTGAATATTAGAAAACCATAAAAAAGGTTCAATAATAAAAAGCGTATTTTAAAGTACATACGTTTATAATTTTTTGTTTAGTTATAATATTCGTAGCAGATATAATGTATTTTCTACACGTATTTATCGATGTGCGCAACACGTTTATTTCACTTTACAAAGGGAATACGTTGATATTTACTTACTTTCCGAAAAGAATAATAAGATCCAATTTCGCGCTCAATTAGTTCGTTAAATGAAGTTCAGTTATTTACTTTGGATATTTATTTTACGAGCAATCAGCTACTCAGAATCTTGCATAGCAATATTATGTTACGTTTGCGAACAAATTGGCTGTATTTGTTATTTTTGTTCACATTTACTTTGTTCGAGATCCGATAACGAGAGTAAAGTGTTTGTTTTGCTGAACAATAAGACATGTTAGTTGCTTAACTAATAACAGGAGGACAATAGCGTCATCAACTTAGTTGACGGCATTGTTTTGTTGTTGGACTGTTGTCTTGCCTTAGAATCTGCGATATTTTTCAGCACCACTCTCAAGGCGCACCACAATGATCGATTATTCGCTTTTCCCATTTCCTTACCATCTCCCACCATTTCCAGATCATCAGTTCATGAACTAGGATACGAGGAACAATCAGCAATTTCAGCCTAACTCGCTTGCTATTATACTTTTACCCAGCATACCTATGATCATCGTAACTAGGCACTTGGTAGCAACCAAGCACGTGTTTCTGTATTTTTATTTTCTTTATTTACACTTTATTGTTTTGACAATAGACGAATCTTCCTAGCCAACCTTCGGGCTATTTAATCTGCATGATAAAATTTCTAATTATCTAAGTATAGCTTGTTTTCAAGTACCCGCCGACTACTGTACGGTGTTAAACACTTATAGTGGAGTGTAGGCTTTCTCGGCCGGTGTCCATCTCTTTCTGGAAGAATTGGAAGAAAGAGAAGAGATTCCAGGAGACCTCGGCCAAGTAGCTCGAAAGATTCAATTAATATTAAACACTTATATTATTTAATGTTGTTCTGTGACTGTTTTGGTTAATCTTTATACACACAGATGATGTCGGACTAATACTAAGTGACGGCAGAACTTTCGCAAACCATTATACTCTACATTAGGAGTATAAGTAAATCCTCGATGTTCGTTGTTATTTGAAGCAGTGGAGTTTGTGTGAATGCTTGAAACTAATAAATGTTCTATTAGAAGAGAATGCTTTATTTTTTAAACTGCTTAATATTGAGAGTGCACGCTGCAATCGAACAGCTGCTGGGCACTTTTGACTGGCCACGTTACCCCTCTCTCACAGAAAACTACCTTGAAATGTACTGCATTTTCCACTTTATCTTATTTTCCTAATGTACATACGTGTTTCGGTAGTGAGTGAGATGTGCCAGAGCCCATTCCCATCCTATCCCTCCCCATTTTTCCGACCCTTTCTCCAAATCCGTTCCTATATCTCTAAAGATAGGCAGCGCATCCGGGGGCGTGCCAACGTTTGTCATTTTGGAGTAATGTTCGCATGTATCACGGATGTCTATGAGCGACAGTATCCACTTACCATCAGGTATGCTCGTCTGCCGCCTTCGTCCATAAAAAAAATAGTAAAATACTGTTGCTGTTATAAGGTGTCGCACGCTAAGATTTCCAGCATGTGATCTCGTTTCTAGGACTCGTTTTCCCACACGATCGATTATCGGTCCTGCCACTTGCCACTTCAGTTTGGTAATTCTTTGAGCTATTTCGGCAGCTTCGTCGAAGTGAGTTCGAACATAGATAGCTATTTCTATCGTACGCTAAGAGACTTTGATCTTATGAATAACGTAAGTTATTCCGTCAAAGACCCACGGTTACAGGCCACCTTTCGTCACCATAAGTCAAAAGGGGCAGGACGTACTGATTGATGACTTTCGTCTTCAAAGATTGTGGTATAGGCAACGAGAAGAGGTGACGTATTTTCCCAAATGCTGTCCAACCGAGCTGAATATTAAACTGCCATGGATAACAAAGCCACAAGCCCTGAGGAACTAAACCACCTCTAAAAGAGTGGACTTGTCAATCCGTTCGACCAGCGTGGCGTTTTAAGGCCATACATACCTCATGCACAAGACAATATGCATGAGGAGGCCCATGTCCAGTCCAGCAGTTAATGTTAAAAGGGTTACCGTTATGTCAGTCACGGTTACGGAGTAGAAAAGCGACGGCAAACAACCACATTGAACACCAGTTTCAGCTCGGAGAAAGTATAATACATATAATAAATAAAACTGTAGGTAAGTATAATTTATTGCCTAACCTTACTATATTTTCCGGGATTAGTATCAAGACAAGGATAAATATCTTTGGTGGGCTCAGTAGAAAAACGAAATTTATTCGTTGCTAAATGTATTATTTTTGTTAGAAAAGAAACAATTTAGTTCATAAATCATTTTTATGGGCTTCGGACAAGTATCCAGCAGTGGAAAGAAGGACATATTTAAGGTTATGGTGTGGTATGGTATACAAGTAATATGTATATATATATATTTATGGAGGCGGAGACGGGGAAGCGATCCACATGATGGTAAGTGGCTACCGCTTCCCATGGACACCTGCAACACCAGGGGGTATGCGGGTGCGCTGCCGGCCTCGTAGAATCCCATTCACAGCTGTGTTGTTGAAGAACCCCATGTCGAAGCATAAGGGGAATACCTATTATTGAATCTGTTATTAACCCTATCAAGGTAACGTGGACCACTACCCTCTTATTGGTAACAACACGTCTCTCAGACGCACATATTCATTTTTTGGCAAATTTCGATAATAATATGATATACATATATATTAAGTTCACTATGCTATGTGTAGCACAAAAACATAAATAAATACGCGTAATACCGGCTAGCCGGGTAGTGCGAGCCTGGCAACGAGTTTAAGAAGTTCTAGTTTGAACTCCCCTTTGGACCTATAATACCTATATGGTATTTATAATATTATATGGTATGGTATAAAAAGTAAAAATACAATAAACAAATTCAAAGTTCAAACATATTTTTCTTTTCAAATATAAAATTGAAATTGAGTAAAAAAAAATTAACTAAAAAATAATCATTTAAAAACTCTTCGGATAAGCTTGAAAAAATGTATAAATTCAGTTTTGACACTTTGAGCATATTATTTTGCTGTGTTCACTACATACAGACTTTTTGCATTTATAGCAAATCATTTTGGACATTCTTTTTCTTTTATATGAACAATATGAGCAGTACTTTTTAGTGACATTTTGTTCTCTTGGTTCTTCAACAATTTGAATTTGATCCACTTCTAATCCAAGGACTTTCTGGATGATTTGTTTTAGTGAATTAGGCAAATTTTGTTAAAGTCTTTGTTCCAACCAGGGAAATGACAACTGGTCATCTAACTTCATCAAAAATTGAAATCTTGACAATGGTTTTTCTCTATTTGAGGCTTGCGATTGATTCTTGTGAAAATTTAGTAGATAAACTACATAAGAATTGTAGCAAGCAATATTCAACATATTGTAAAAATAGGTCATGGTCCATCTTCTTGTTTTTCTTATACAAGAGGTGTGACCCACGCATTGGTCAAAGGAATCAACAGCGCCTTTCGTCTGATTGTAAGTCAAAATGAGCTCAGGTTTCAAGCTAGCCTCATTTACTGCATCATCACTATGCATACTTGAAATAAGAGTAACCAACTTATTTTTTTTTGCCATGAAAGAAACGGCTGCTAAATCATCATGGAAAAGGAACAGTGATGATCCAACGGGCCGTGAAAGATAAGAACAATCTACGAACTGTTGTGGGAGCTCAGGCTTGTTCTTTTTGATAGTTCCCACCATTGTTAGCTTATAATTTTTTAATAAATTTTGTGCTAAAGGAATACTGGTGAACCAATTGTCCATTGTAATGTTCCTACCAGTATTCTTCAGGGTCTGGACTAGGCTTTCGACGTAATATTGTGCCGCAGGAATATTTTTTGGTGACGATCCTTTTCCGAGGTATGGTATAGCGGCGTACATGTAGTGGGTACCAACGTCACAAATCATAACTATCTTCATTCCATACTTAGCGGGCTTATTTGGAATGTACATCTTGAACCCAACTCGCCCTCTGAAGGGAACAAGCTGCTCATCAATAGTCAAGTAGGGACTTGGTTCATAAAGTGACTTACACTTTTCCATCATTAGGTCCCAAATTTCCCTAATGGGAGCTAGCTTATCCTGTTTCTGTCTTTCTTCTCTTGTGTCACGTGAGTCAAAGCGAAGTGCACTCAACAAAAATTTGTGTCTTCTTGCAGAAAATGATGCTTGATATCTTTCATGAATGAGCACATTTTCATGAAGTGCCTCAATTTTTAAGTGGTTATCTCGTTTTGCTCCGTTATAAATCGCTGTCCCCAAAAGAGCTCTCAACTCTAAACTCGAAACATCCTTCAATGTATAATTTTTTTTATTTTTATATTTCTCCCTCTGAACAGAAATTTGTTGGTTTGTATGCAAAAGCATTTTGTCAATTATTTCACTTATGACAAATAAATTGAAACATTCCACTGGTTCTGTAGCATGGAGCGCTTCATGTTTGAGTTTTCGATTCACATGAACAATATTTTTTGATGCAGTTTTTCCTGATGATGGTGTTACAGCAGTATTCCAGATAAAATCTCCATTCTTTCCTGTCATAACCTCGCAGTTTGGTTTTACTATTTTTGGGTCTTCAATTGGTCCCATATTTTCTTCATAGTCTCTGTTTTGTAACTTTCTTTTTTTGGGTTGTTTCCGTTTCTTACTTTGCCCAGATCCTGAAGAAGTTGACGATTCAGAATGAATTGTAGGCGCAAAAGTTTGTTCCGCCACCTCTGCCATTATAACTTCATCTTCGTCACGTTCCTCTGGCATGTAATCAGGATCCGCTATATCGTCATCGGAATCAAGATCACAATCACTTTGGACTTCTACATTATCTTCCTCCTCACTGCATTCCGATTCTAAATCCACATCTTCCTCCACTTCGTTAAAGAAAGCTTGAATTTCCTCATCTGTTCGCAATTGTTCCATGTTTGATACCTAAAAAAAATTAAACAATAATTAATTGATGAATTTAGGTACAAAATAAATTTTGCTTGGTAACTTGTTACTTTATAAGAGGTTTATTTCATAATCAATAGTCCGGGTGACATCGAAAAATTACCCCTTTACTGGCAACAATACGTCCGGAAGACGTAGAAAAATTGCCCCTTTATTGGCAACAATATGTCCGGGAGACGTACAAATAATTACGTCAAAAGGTAACAACACGTCTGGCAGACGTGTTGTTACCAAGAACACATTCGTAAAAAACGAAAAAACTCACCTTATGTACACTGAAGGACCGCAGTGGTGCGACTGACTTGAAGCTGGATAGCTGCCTGTGGCATAACTGGGAGGAAGGGCTCCCCCCACCACCACACTCAACATGGCGACAGTCTGAATACACTTATACGTCTGAGAGACGTATGGTTACCTTAATAGGGTTAAGGAAGAAAAACATCATGAAGAAATCCGAGTGCCAAAGAATCCGGGAGCCATTCAGGCGCCTTCGGTTCGCCGGCGGAAAATTAACTGTAGAACATAATAAATGGTCAAAGGTCAGTCGTTTGAGTTTGATGTCAAGTACTGAGTAAATACACCATCTCTAAAAGAGTGGGCTCGCTAACTCGCTTGGCCAGCGTGGCGTGTTCAGGCCATACATCCCTCACAAGACAATGTGCATCAGGAGGCCCGTGTCCAGTTGTGTATGTTAAAAGGGTTGAATATGGTAATAGAAAAAGTGGAATACAGAAACGCAAAGAATCCAAAATTGACTTCATTAATAGAAGGGTTTCAATGACGCAAGTCAATGAAGAAACAACGTGGGCGAAACTACTATTTCTAAAGAGACGGATAAAAGCTTTTGCTATATTTGTATAATATATAAATGATGAAAACCTCCCGTATCGAGCGTTCCGTGTCAAATTATGAAACTAAGTGCCTATTTATAAGTGGTTTACTAAAACGTGGATTGCGTGTCTATTCGCCATCTGTTTCCAAAAACAGCACTAAATTATAAGGGTAGATCTAATTAGGCTCGTTACTATCCGCTACGCCCTGCGACCTAATCGACATTTAGTTTTATGTGTGCGAATTTACGTATGGGAAGGCTGTGAAATGGAATAATTGCTTCACGATCGATAAGACAGAAGACATACGATGCAATTTTGGAACAGCATCAGTCGCGGTTATAAAAACGTAACGGGTGTTGGCCGTTTGCTCGTCAACGGTGATATATACTTGTATTATTGAACAAAACTAGTTTCCTTTGGCGATTATCGAGTTTAAACATAATAGATGAAATTGAAAAGATATGTATATTTGAACGCCATAAAAGGGGTTGAGACGACATAAACATTTTGTTACTGTCTCTAGTTTTGATAACTGATGTTATCAGTTTAGTCTAATATTGATGTAGCTACGAGTAGGTAATATTGACGTGTTGACTAAGTATATTAAAATAATTTCTAGTATTGGCATATAACTATTTGTAGATCATATTTCTAATGTTTGTTGTGTATTTATTTTGTGGTGTTTACGTGTCTGAGTGATTGTGGGAGCCGTCAATCAGATTTTACAGCAATTAAAAAGTTAACAATATGTTTCGATACCGTCCAAATATGATTTTGGTAGTGTAAAACTTCACAGGTTTTCAATGGAGCGTCTGAAAAACCGCCGCTCCGTATGTCATCCGTCAAGTAAAATTGAACGCTCCATACGTCACTTATTACGCAGTTGGGTCGACAAGCTGAAAATCACAGTGTGCAGTGTGTCATCACATCAATCAATAAGCAACAACTGTTGACAGGCTCTACACTTTGCGACTCCATGTCAGGAGTTATTATGTGTGAAACATGGACGTTAATATCAATTAATCTTTACAAATATGTATTTTCATAACATTTTTTGTGCACGATGTGTTTGACGATGGCTGTAATAAACGCGATATTATTGCGAAATGAAACAACTGTCTATTATATATCCATACATATAATACTTCCACCCATTGTTTTTAATGTGGTTATTATTCCTTTTCGTCATGAGATAAGGAACTTGGAGATAAAAATTGATAGGTGCTGATTGGGGTCCACAAGTTGCTGACGTAAGCTGGAGAATGTTTGCCGCTGTGGGATCTTTGAGGTGACAACGTTATTTCCTGTCATATGACACTAGGGTTGCGCTTGCACCTATCCTTGACCTCTGTTATACTGATCTAAATGAGGATCAACTAGATAAACTTAAGCGTCTTCAAATCATTTGCATTCGAAAATATGACCACGTCTCTCAGTTTCGCCGATAGCTCAAATGGCTCTCCATTCGCCTCCGACGGAATACCATTCCTTTCTCTACTGCATACTATTATTCCCTCAGCTCCTGAATATTTAAAAGAACGCTTTCAATTTATCTGCTCCCAGTTTCGTTCTTCGTTATTCTAATAACCTTCTTATCGATATTCCTCTTCTTCATTCAACTTTATATTTTTACTCCTCTACTGTGCGATCAATTCGGTTGTGGAACGCTCTTCCCGTTAATTTAGAACGTGCTCAGTTTTTATCTAGCTTCAAAAGTCAATGTATAAAATATTATTTGGCTTTGTAAACTCGTAACTTACTGACATAATTATGTTCCAGGCTCACTTTTCTTTTATTACTTCATTCTAGTTATCTCTTTTAATATTTTTCTTTATTTACCATATGATTTATATCTTTCTCCATCTCTATCACCACTTGTATATACTATTATATTGTATAAAATATTTAACTACTTTATGTATAGCAATTAAACAACTTTGAACGGTTTAAATCGCGTATATTTGACATTATTTTATCCCGACGTTTCGAACACTTTGCAGTGGACGTGGTCACGGGGTGACTAATTGATTTTATTTGTCACTTGAGTTATTAAGAAATTATTTGGATATACGCGATTTAAACCATTCAAAGTTGTTTAATTGCTATGTATAGTAATCGCGAAAACCTAAGAAAATATTACTTTATGTATATTGTATAAAGACTTAAGATGTGTATATATGTATAACGTATATTAAATATTACGTAATTATGTATACTGTACACCATTTACCTGCGATCAAAATATTTATTTCCTTTCTACCCAATGGTTGTCTGGCAGGGATCGCTGTTAGCGACCGCTTTTTGTGTCTAAAATGTCTATTATTGTTTTTGTTTTGTTTTTGGTGTGCAATAAAGAGTTTTATCTATCTATCTATAATAAAAATCGTAACAAACTAACATTACAGAGCCCATAATAAAAAAAAATATGCGTCTGTATGTGATGGCTTTGTTACGGTTTTATTATATGTATAGAAGATAGATTCGTTTTTAGAACATTTGCATCAAATACGAAAACACCGTATAGAGTGCTAACTACCGAGATGTGTTCAGTAATATAAACAAGGTTGACAAACGATGAACAGGTCGGTGGCCACTCGGCGGTAATTACTTCGCCACTGGGTATCGACAGCTGCCACTCCGTAGCACTCCAAGTGACACCATAGGTTTGTATTTGTCGGCCCTAATGACTTTGATTAAGATTTTTAACCTAAAGTTTCGTTGTATTAATTCTGTTTAACATCCGACTTTTAAGGTAAAACACTAAAAAACGTATGTTATTTTTTAAGATTCGATTAGTCTTAATAGAATCTAGAAACGAAATATGTGAATCCACAAATAAAATTAATGTTCTGGATTTGAAAAACTGATGGGCAATTTTAACTTTCTGTTACTACAAATCTTTCTTTCTCTAATATTGTAGGTTTTCATATTTAATAATTTGAATTGCAGGTTCAGAAATATTGAAATAAACAACAGAAAATACTGAATGATATACAAAGTGTCGCCCAAATAAAAACCAGAAACACGTCAACCAATTTAAAATACATATAATATAAAACAGTTCTAACGAAAAATAAATTTATTTAAAAGTTACAAAGATGTAAGGTTTTGTTGTTCTGTCTAAAACATTTCTAGTGCTCATTACTTAGATCGGGCGCCTTAACGGCGCGGCGCCCGCTCGCGGCTCGGCCGACGCGCGCAGTATAAACGATATACTAGAATTGTACGAGCAATAATTTAAATGAACAATAGAACATACTGAATGACATACAACGTGTCGCCCAAATAAATGCCTGAAACACGTCAACCAATTTAAAATACATATAATATAAAACAGTTCTAACGATAAATAAATTTATTTTAAGGAATGTATTAGAAGTTACAAAGATGTAATGTAAGGTTTTGTTGTCCTGTCTAAAACGTTCCTAATACTCATTACTTAGACCGCCCGGTCTAGAAATGAAATGAAACGGCGCCCGCCTTAACGTAGTATAAACGCCTTAACGCCTTAACGGTGCCCGCTCACGGCTCGGGCTACGCGCGTAGTATAAACGATATACTAGAATTGTACTATAAATGAAAAAATAACCTATTGTAAAAACTGGAAGAATGTATGTATTTTATTCTCGATACTGATCAACCTATTTTCAATTTTTGCGGTATTTCACTGACTCGTTGCATATTGCAGGCTCTGCCAATAGGTACTCCTGCTTTGTAAAGTTTCTAACATATCGTCCCATGCGTTTCTAAATCCTTACTTTCACATTAATAAGCAAAATGCAGGATATCGAGAAAATATTTTGTAAATCTATTTTTGAACAGATTAATTTTTCTTTGTAATTTTTAATACGACCCCCACAATGAGTTTCGTAAAGGCTCCATTTTACGATTTTCCTCAAAACATTTTAATTAAATCTAGCAGTTTCGTTTCTACCCCACGTTCCGAGCGCTTTCCGCGTTAAGTGGAAATTAATTAGCGAATGTTTATAAATAAAAACATTTAAAGTAACTGTCAACTTGTGATGTTTTGTTTCATTCGTAACTCGGTTTATGCCTCAAGCCACATTCTTGATACTCTTCGCTCCTGTATACAAGTCAACACAATGTCTCCAGTACAAAGGAATCAAATATAAGATTCCCCGGATGTTATTTTCATGTTGCTTCATTTGGTTATCTTATTATAATTAGATTAGATTATTACGATTAGATATGTGAACTGTGTAAGAAGAGGGCAATTTGTTTTAAACGCATTAAATTGTAGAACGCTCTGCCCACCAATATCAGAAAAGCCCTATCACGTGCTAGTTTTAAAATGGCTTAGAGAACATTTACTGAAAACGGAAAATATCGATTTGACATAAGTCGACTAAAGTAGGTAGGTATTGTATAAACACACAATACCTATTTTAGTATTGTATGTTTGTATGTATGTATGTACATATATATGTATGTAAGTATTTGTATTATTGTCCAAAGATTGACTGAGAGATACTACGTAAAAGCATTAACTCCGACTTTTGTAACTTTTTACAATAAAAAATAAACAAAAAATGGATCACAGTAGGATTCTTTGTATGTTTGGTCTAGAGTCACAGAGATGCATACAAAATAGTCAGAATTTGTCTTTAGGTCGCTATACACTGTTACACTCAATAAACGAGAACAAATTATCAAAAGTCTTTGATAGTATTGCCACAATAATTGTCAGTTTATTCATTTCTGTGTACAAATGTACATTGATTCAACGAGCTAAAACAACACCCATAACGCTTTGTGGATGGTGCTGGTTGCTCAAACATCGAAGTGAAATATTATTTTGGTATGTGGACAGTTTTAATTATCCACAAAGCGAAGTGGCATTCAAGAATCTTCCACAACGGAGAAGGACAGGAGTGGATTTGAGAAAAGAATTACAAATAGCGGAGAATGTACATTCTCACCTCGGATTTCTATAACCACACCTCCCGTCACAGAAGTGCGGCGTCTCCGCATTTTCGAGATACGGAGGTGTCGCGTTCTGTGCGCGCCATAAAACCGTTTTTACCACGAACCCGTAGGCTGTGGCATGAACTACCTCGAGAGGTCTTTCCATTACGCTACGCCATGTCGTTCTCCAAGAAGGCTGTGAATATGGTTTTACAAGGTCGACGGCGTACCCGCATACCTCCTTGAGTCGCAGGTGTCCATGGGCGGCGGTGGCCACTTAACCAACCTTACCGTGGGCCGTTTGCTCGTCTGCCTTCTTTCATATAAAAAAAGTTAAATTTATTTATTTACTGTTTAAGAGAGATCACAGACATATTAAGAAATATTAGTAACAATATAAGGAGAAAAGTAATCGAAAAAAATGTTATCGACTGTACAATTTAATTGAAGTCTTACTGGTTCCTTCAAGTTTTGAAAACATACCACCAAAGTTGTCTGTTTCGGATTACGCCGCGGGCCATAATTATTTACGTTTTTGTATGAAATTGTACATTTTTCAGTATTACGTTCTAGTTTACAAAGCCACCCGATGACAAAGCTTTCCGTTCCTTTGAAGGCACAACAAACAAACGAGCTCAAAATTCAAGGGAAATTATTTTAGTTACAAAAGAGAGTATTTTGTGTTTGTACCTACGTTTGTGTTTTGTATGCTCGGAACGAAAACACGCCTCGATGTAACTAAAATATTTATTTATTGCGTTTTCTGAAACATTACATGAACTGTATTATACGCATGTGCACAATTACAATGCACAAGTGCAGAAATACAGTAATAGTACAGCGGTATTAGACCTTACTAACCGCACGTCAGGCACGGCAGCGACTCGACGCGGTGCGTCAAGTAGGCTGTATTTGAGTAGTGAAATTTATCTCTAACGTACATGATTTAAATTTGGCGATGGACCGGAGATCACACCCGATGTGACAACCTGGTGTGACCGCGAGTCCTAGGCCATAAAATGGGGTTGTATGACGCTGCGAGTATAATCGGCGGAGACGTACACGTGTCCGTTGACTCCTGCTGGTTAAGGGAAGTACATACTTAAGAGTAAATCCGATGGACAACTGGTTGTTATATTCATTTCCTATTTAGGTGCTCGTGATTTATTACAATGTCCGTGACAGTTGTAGCGCCTATTAAAATAACATAAGCAATGGTATTACGGGATACCATGAGACAGACATTTGGCAGGATTCTCGCCCCTTTCGATTTAGTTAAAACGTATGCCAAGTGGCGGCAGTTGGTTCTGACTCATTTATCATTTATATTATGGTGAATGTACTATGGTTTTATTTCTGCGCTTAGTTTATATTTACGGTTAGTAAAAAAAAAATCGATATTCAAACTAATGTCAGGGGGACACAGAGAACATTCGTAGTTCTCTGTGAGTGGTTCATTATCTATTTTATAAAGTAATAGTGATATTAAAAACTATACAACGAGCATTTATTTTCACTTTGCAAAGGAAAGCGCCCTAGACTTACAAAAGATAACACAAACGTTTAAAATGACTAGATGTGTCTGATGTCTCGGTACCGCCACGCTTCTAGAGTGCAGAGAGCGATGCGCACAGATAATGCACACGCGCTGTTTCCCTGCTCAAATTGTACACACAATGAACCTACTCAGGATGGAAGTGACCAAAACTATTTAAGAGAAGAAATAAAGTTAACAACTCATAGTAATTTGATTAACTGTATTTGTAACTTTTATGCTTTGCCAGTTCAATGGAAAAAAGTCGCGCTTATCTGGATTTATAATATTTGTAAGAGGATAATAATAACTATAATTATCTACTATTATAACAATAATATAATAAAACATTTTTAGATTACAGATATCAAAGATATCATAAAGTGTTATGTAGCATATTATTATGTTAAAAAGCTGTTTTAGTAAAACAGAAATTTATTTATGTAACATGTAGACGCAACAGAATTATAGCTGTTGTCAGATTATACAAGTGCACTCATCTTAATAACGTAGTAAGTCTCTTCTAGTCCATCTTAATCTACGTATACATCTAATCAAGGCCAATTAGCGGTTTGAAACTGGAACTTTCATTGTTTTAGAGTTAATGGATGTTAGATTGTTTATGTTATTGCATTTAGATGGCTTTAAGACGACATAATGCCATACAATAATTCAATTGATTAATGTTTGTAGTAGTTGAAAAAAGGACTTCCGAGTTGTAGAAAGGAGAAATCTATTTTTCATGTCCGCGAGATTGCGGAGGCGAATCGTGTTAACGTCGCTCGACAAAATCGTACAGAGTTTTGAACTCAAGGGATTCTAGGATTTTTTACATTTACATTTAACCAACGGTTGACTGGTAAAAAATACCGCCTCTTACAGTAAAGTGCAAAAAGAGTAAATAAATATTAGTAAGCAATCAAGATTTGGAAGAATACCAAAAAAGGAAATATAGTAGGATTAGAAAATGGAAACGAATGGCACAAGGAGCAGGCTCTGGCAATTCCTAGTCAGTGTCAAAACATGTGAGTACCCACATTTCATGGCATGTGTACGAGTCAACTCGTACATCCGGCTCGAAGGACCAAAATCTCTGTCATTGCTTGTTGTGATTCCGCACGGAGGTTATGTCAGAAATGTCAGGTGAATGGTGAATCCACATTGAGTTTGTTGAAACGTAAGCAGTAACATTGAGTTTGTTGGGTAGTTTACATATTAGTTTTTCAGATTACATATATAGCATTTTGGAAGCACTGTAACGATGAAGCAGGAATCTTGTGTGGATGAGCTCCCACAGCATGCGCTCAGCCTGCGACCTTTTGTGTATTAAGTTATATATAATATTTTCTTTTTTTATATACCCCCCTATTTTGTTTATATACCGGTATGGCGAATAAGAATTTATTTATTTATATTTATTAATAATACTAAATTTAGGCAATGGGAATAAACGCGAAATAGAGAAATACCTGAATTATAACATTTATAACAGTATGTTTGTATATACTCGTAAATCATAAAATTAAGATGCATGTCATTGATAAATAAAAAAAAATATCAAAGTTGCTCCTCCAAATTATTTTCCTGAAAATCGCTATTTTTTTATACTGATGTCCTTTTTTACTTTGCTGTCATCAATTTGTCTTCCAACTGTCCAGCTGAGAATCGAACGTGGAACCTATCGCACAGCAGGCCTTGGTGTGAGTTCCGCAGTTTAGCTAATTAATTGTCTGTAATATCCTGTCGCCTTTTTACAATGTTATCAAGATTACGTGCACAAGACAAACATTGCCTCGGGTTGAAATATGACTTCTGCAGCGTGAAACAGGAAATAGATTTCGAGGAAGTCGCGATAGTATCTAGAAAGTTCTTGCAAACATGATCTGATACATCGGGAACGTAGTCACAAAACAAACAGCACTACATCTATACTGAGACTTAACTATAGATCAAAATCAACTTTTAATTCCCACTGCACTGCAAAGGCTTCCCCTAGTAGTCATGAGGAGGTTTCGGACCATAATCCACCACAAAGACCCAATGCGAATTGGTGGATACGAATTGTATATATTTTTCAATTTCTCAGAATATGATAGTCTAGATGATTTCTAAAGTCAACGAAACTGTGTTTATGAAATACTAGAAGTGCTCGGCATGCGTTCTATGCCCGGCAATTTTTTTGCACATAATATATAGCCTATGTCCATCTGGAATAATGTACCTTTCAAATGGTGAAATAATGTTTCAAATAGGTCCAGTGGTTCCGGAGATTACCTTCCACATACACACAAACTCACAAAATTCACACTCTCTCTTTACTATATTATTAGTATAGACTTGTACGCCTCTTATCACTAGTTTGACTTTGAAAAAACATTTCAGGAACATTTAAGCCGTGTGTTCGAGATTTAACAAATCTACTTCATATTTGTTACTCTGGTCATGTTGGTTCTTTTGGGGGAGGGATATCTGCGATTTTATCTTAAAAGGTGGGATGGGCAGGTAAAACAGCGTAAGGAACCCCCCCCCCCCCCCGTTCTCAAGAATTTAAGTAATTCGGGGGCAATGGGATTCCTGCAGCCGAACAAACAATAAAAGGTCATTACTTGATTGGTTTAATAAGGCGAGGAGCTATTATATAACATTATTTCAAATTCAAATTACTTATTTGTCAAAATGTGTGTACAGTATAAAATGATAAAATATAATATAAATATAATATGACTTAAATATTCTACCGTTATCGGCGTGTATATATTTAAATGAACATGCAATAAGTACAATAACATTACAACCTACATTACAATTACACGTATTGAATCTTAGAAGTTGTAAATAGCTTGGTATAATAAGGATAACAGTGCAATATATATATATATACCTACATTTATATTGTTAAAAAATATAACCATATCATAACATATATCATAACGATACTAACAGTATATAAGATACGAGATAGTTCTTCTCTTAATATTTTAAAAAACCGATTAAAAGAGCATTATTGCATTATTGTATATATTATAATATGTATATATTTTATATGTATGGTATTTATTATTTAGGTATATGTGTGTATATATTTATGTATTTTGTTAATATTATTGTACAATTAAATTATTACACAAATTTTCGGAACGCCTGCCTTTCTGTCTTGACCTATATTTCACTTTCCCGGGTCTGGTGCAAGAAATCTCTGCAGGAGATAAGCTTGCCTTTTGTACAGTTTTTCTTCCTTTTTATTTGTTTCACGTTATGTGTGTACTATAAATTGTTAAATAAATAAAATAAAATATGTTGTATAGAAAAATATATTGTTAAACGTTCTCAAAGTGCCTTGAAGCCGTACGCCTGTGTGCGTGGATGAAATTTTGGTTACTCGTACAAAGATTACCTACTGTTTAGTTTTACTGTACGTACTGTACCGGGAGATCTATTCACACAATGCTTGTATGAATGATTCTTACGATATCGCATTTCGTAAAATCTCATGACATGTTGTTGAATCATAAATATTCATGTTAATATCATGTTGCGATTCGCTTTGATACAGTCAAATACGATTGTGTAAGTTGGTTACTTGTCTTGTGGAAAAAAGGTGGCATAAAAGCATACAATTCACCTGGCGGTACGTGGATACTACAACCCAATGGACAATCACGATACACGCCAACATCAGTTCACAATGACAAACGTTGGTACGAACGTCCCCGAATGTGCTGCTTTCCTTTCAAGATTTAGGAATAGATTTGGAAAAAGAGTTGGGAATGATGGGGTGGGTATACTAAGAAGTAACGGGACTAGGTGATTTTCTCATCCCATTATATTTTCTACTGAGTGAAAGCGGGGAGAATGGAATGGAATGGGTAGAAGATAATACTTGTCACTCAATGGTACAGGACGGGGAGCGAGTTCTGGCATATCAACCTCACTCCCGAATTAAGTACACAGTACATTTTATGGCAGTCTTTTGTGAGAGAATAACTTGGCCAGTCGGGCGCATCCAGTAGCTGTGGGATGGCAATATTCACTTAGTGAACTTCTAAACAACTTCTAAAAATTATGCAACTTCTAAAAAAGCAACTCTGGAAATATTTCTATACGTAATACTAATAACATTAACGTAAAAAGATAAATATCACTGGGCATAATTGCGTTGCAGTCGGCAACACAGACGGCGCACGCGCAATGAGTTTGAAAATTAAGAAAAGCAGCTACTTTCACATTTTGAGTGGCGATGGCCAGAAAGCGTAATATTAAATTAACAATCTGTAACAATATGAGTGTATTAAAATAACATTTCAATGTACATATTCAATCTAAATTAAAAATAAGCGCACTCATGTTTCCAACACGATTCAATATTTTATTTTTGTTATTGACCAAATTATGCACAATTTACACAAATAGAAATGCCAATAGACAAATATGTCAAAACACTGTGTCAAACAACATATGGTCATTCATGTACGTATGTATAGGTATGTCAGCAGAAAATTATCAATATTTATTGTTGTGATTTCACTGTTGCCCAGAGGTTGACTGGCAAAGAATGCCATAAGCCAATAAGTGCGCTTATGTACAAGATTTCTTTGCAATCAAGCATAAATAAAGAGATGTAAAATATTAGGCTAACAACAAAAAAGTATTCCAAATTTATTTATTTTATTATTTGGAGAAAAATCAAAGAAAGTAACATACTGGTAAGTTTAAACAAAACAAACTAATTCACAATACAAAGTCTAAATGAAAATAAAAATTAAGGAAATAACAAAAGAAAGGATAGTTATACTAAGTGCAGTTGAGTCCAATTTTAAAAGATAAAGTAAGATCAGAAAATTGCTAGTTTTGTTAGTTTCAAAGTAAAGAACAGCAAAGACAACTATATGTGATAATTACAATTAATCTTATTTAGTACTAGCTGTGCCCGGCATGCGTTGCATGCCCGTCAATTTGTTTGCACATAATATATAGCCTATGTCCATCTTGAATAATGTACCTTTCAAATAGTGAAAGAATTTTTGAAATCGGATTAGTAGTATCCAAACGGTATCCAAACTTACAAACTTTACCTCTTTATAATATTAGTACTTAGTATTAAATTACTTATAACTATAGATACAAAGCGCAGATTTTAATAAAGCTTATAGGAATCTGTTTCTGTCAGATGTACTTTATCTATGTCTTAAAATAACAGTAATTAGACATGCAAAATAAAGACGCGGCGTTAGATCTCTTCAGCAATAAATCAAGAAGTTTCTCAAACTCGTCTAATGTTCATGTCGTTTTCTCCTGCACATTAAAATCGGGTCAGTGCTTCCAAAGGTCTAAAGATACGTAACTGTAGCTCTTTATATCTTACAGAAACTTGTTTTATGGCTCACGGGACGGGACCTATTTTTACGAAGTTTTTATGGAGCTGGTCAACTGTACCCATTGGTACTAGGATACTTGATTGCTATCTACAGTCACGTTCAGTCATATGTTCTATATAAGATTATAAACAGATATCTACAGATGTCAATACAAATGCTTCTTCTCAATCCAAATAACAAAAATATCTAACAGTTCTATCTAACAGTCTAACAGTTACAATAATATCAATCTAATAGTTTTTTAGAGGATTTCTTTAGCATCTTGTCGGAGAAGTAAATGTCCCGCAATGGGTCAGGTGTATTATGAATGAGAATGTGGCGCTAATGAAGAGTCAGAATGGAAACACTTGACGGTCTGTGGTTTCAGCCTACTTTATTAGAAACACAACACTTTAAGTATGTTTAGGCTGTGTTGTTTAGGAATAGTTGGTTTTAAACTAATAATGTTGCAACAAAGATTTAGCTAGTATTTCGCGACATTTTACCACATATTAATTACCGTACTTTCTTAGAACATGTCATTGTTGCCGTTACCACGGTAACGTTATTAGATAAATCTCGATCGTATCTCGTTGAGCTAACAAGCAGTGAAAGAATCTAGATAGTATTCGCGATTAGTAGCAATTAAACTTGAGACTTCGGCCGCTTTGTGTCTGCGTGACGAGAAACACTCGAAAACCCATCGTTTATCTTACCTCCTACCATTGGTAACAAACAGTAACAGTGCTCAGGAAGTGGCGTTAGTTAAGAGTACAAGTACAAGAGTGCCCAAAAATCTTATGTTTTATGGATCTAAAAATAAAATTTCCAGGACTGATATTTTACGATACAAATGTTTTGAAACATTTAAAACACATGGTTGTTTTGTTATTCGGAAATAATTTACTTCATCAATTTCATTAAATTCTCTTGATAAATTTATATAAAGATGTTGAATTTAGTTCTGTTACATTTACTTGTATCAGCCCATAACGTTCCACTGCAGGGCATAGGCTTTGCCTAGTAAATAGCGGGGGGATTTCGGGCCATAATCTACCACGCGGGCCCAGTGCAGATTGGTAGATGGTTCTGTTACATACTCGTACTTTTTTATTTGTGTACAAAGTTGCTGAGTGTTATTAAAAATAAATGAATTATACGCAGAACAATATTGGTTATTACTTTAAAGACAAACTCACTTTCGAATCACTCCTGTGTTTGAAAGTGATAATGGCATGAATTTCATTAGTCGCGTCACAGATTATATCGACGAGACAGATAGTGAGTACGGACTCGTTAGCGAGATAAGACGATTAATGCTTAGTGTTTCTCTGTGGTTTCAGATGCGCTAGTAGTGTGTGTAAATTGTAAGCACACACATTGGGAATGAAAAGTATTGAAAGTCTAGCGGAAATTAAGCATTTTTTTTTAATTACGCTGCGTCGAAAACCGCAGCGGTCACTTCATCATCAGTGGAAAATCTTCTACCCCTTAAGTCCGCCTTAAGTTTTGAAAACAAATAGTAACCACTGGGAGCCAAGTCCGGACTATAGGGTGGGTGGGAAAATTTCGTGAAGAACCACTGTGAAACTGCAGCTTTCGCAACTGTGGCGGCGGGGACGTGTGTATTCTTATGGAGAAGCTGCACACCTTTCCATAGTTATCCACGACTTTTTTTCTTGATTGCTTGTCGTAATTGCTCTATTAAGTTAGGATAATAGCTTTCAGTCACCGTAGTATTGCATTATTTTATTATTATTATTTATTTTATTTATTTTTATTATTTTATTTTATTTTTTTATATTGCATAGCAATATTCTTTGACGATTCCAGAATATCTAAGCCATAATCTTTTTTGTGGAATTAGTCACCTTTCCTTTTTAAGCGGTGCTTCACCAGAACGACCCCACTCCATCAACTCCCTTTTGGAAAGGGGATCATAATAAAGAACAATAATTTCATGTCCAGAAATAATTGACTCCAAAAAATCGTTTCTGTTTCTCTGAAAAGCCTCCGAATGTTACTTAGAGCACGCTCCTCATTCACTTCGGTGCACACTTGAAGATGTTTTGACATTCACTTCTCACTAAGTTTATTCATATGAAGATGTTCATGAAGAATCCCAAGGACTCTAGTCTGGACTATATAGACTGCCCTGTCCTTGCTGCCATTTCTTTCGTCTTTAGCCGTCGGTCGCTCAGAACTTCTTCTTCCACTAATTAGATGTTGTTTGGAGTGAGTGCCTCAACGGGTCGACCGGAGCGAGGTTCGTCGTCGATGGACTCTCGTCCTAAACGATCTTCGACGGTGGAAAATGATAGAGATGAATCCTCGTACACATTATCCAACTTTTATTTTTTCTCGGTCGTTCTAACACATCCCCTTGTAAGAAACATAATTACGGAACGGTATTCCAGTTTAAACATTTCAAAGATTTTGCGAATTCCCGTTGTTCTAAGAGTCGAGGAATCAAAACTAACGAGGATTGAACTCTAAAAATTATACACGAATTAGCAGGATAAATGACAATTACAATAATTTGTTTTTTTAGACATCTAGAAATAAGTCAGGCTAGAAATTTTTGGACCTCACTGGTGAGTTGTTTCATCGAGACTGCACGTTTGCCCTAGATTTAAAGCTAGATGTTGAGATATTTCATTCATTTTGTTTTGTTTTTGGCAAATTGGATAGGAATGGATTGTACTTAGGATTATAAATCTGGTTTATACTCGAACTATTAAAAATTTTTGTTGACATTTTATATTAATTTTAATGAATGTTTTGGTAAATGTGACATCGGTCATGGTCACTGAGAGGCGGGTAGTTCGTGGCAGGAGTTGTTTTTTGGCTTGCATTTAAACGAGCACAAAAATCCACTAAATTGGCAGCAAATTATTAGCTACGAAAACAAACTATTATTGAATAATTAAAATAAATAATTTTAAATTGTTAAGAATGTCAACATGAATGTCGTCGACGGAGGCCCACTAAATTGCCAACAAATCATTAGCTACAAAACAAACTATTTTTGAATAATTTAAATAAATAATTTTAAATTGTTAAGAATGTCAACATGAATGTCATCGACGGAGGCCCGCTTCGCGAGACTATTCATTTTTAATTATCATCAGGAAACTTGACCCACCTATCAATTTGCTGCAATTGATTTACATCCATTTTAAGTATTTCTACTGAACAATTAATTATTTCCCCTCTTTTTAGGAGAGAAGGCAGATGAGCATGACCACATCGTACGTGGCCACAGCCGATGATGAAAACCTACAACACCATATAGTACATAATTATAGTCACAGCTTTCTTAAATAATCCCATGACGTAACGTTTCCTCTTGGAGTCCTCTTGGGGCAGTTCCTTAATGTACGGATTCGTGGTATAAAGTTGTTTCATCAATTATTCCCATTTGCTCTCCATATTGGTAAAAGTTGCGATATACTATACTAACATGACCGATCAGGATTAGATGTTTTAGTTTAATTTGTTATTAAAGATTAAAACATATCTTTTAAATTTACTATTCATTTCGTATACGTGACTTCAGTAACGAATAATTTAATGAATATTTATTAATTATTATACATCCCGCTGTTTTTTATACACTTGTACCAATCATAAGATTGTAACCAATCGAGTTCGGGGTGATCTATTAAAGCCTATTCTACTCTCTGTTGGCAAATGAGCCAACGTTTCGTTTTCCTCCGATACCTGTGCTTTAATCAGTATTATTTCTGTAATAAGTTTTGAATCACAAATAAAATTTATCACAGCTGTCACAGCTGTACTTGACAGAAGTGGAGATGACTATTAAATAAGTAAAGATGCAGGTGAACTACTAGTCAAGACAAAATTGCAGTTACTCGGAGTAATGGGAGTAACTTTTATTAATCTGTGGCAATGGTCTGAAAAGCCGATCGCTAAGCAATAAATTAATACAGCAGTGAATCAGTGACGGCAGATTTGTTAGCCAACGATCGCTCTTCCTATTAGGGCGATCAGCTGATGAAAACATAATAACGTTGCTTACTTTCACATATACAAAGGAAAGACATTTGTATACGTGAGTTATTTTTGGTTAAAGTTAATGGAGGTAGCGGCGAGAGATATTATTAAAAAAGAAGTTGTAACTTTTTTGTTTTGTTAGGGGCTATTCATAAATTACGTAATACATTAAAGGGGTTCACAAAGTCTGACACGGTGTGAAGACGGGGCGTCAGACTTTTGTGACATCATGTTATCATAAATCATCATATCATAAATGATACTAACTATACTGTAATTGTTTCCTGATTAAATTCTGATTCTTGACATCTTAAAGAAAGCAGTCAGTATTTAAAGGTCCTCTCATAAGCGAAACACGTACATACATTGGAGGAATAGGATATTGCGAAATGTAGTACATTTTACGGTAGTCTTCTGTCAGATTATAATAATTACAATAATATGTGTTCCTTACCAAAAACTCTGCAACAAATCAATTAATTGCTACGTAATTAGGTAGTTCGTGCAATGGTTTAACACATAGGTTTTTAATCCTAATTTCATTCAGGCGAAACTACGGATAACGGCTTGTATCATATTTACAAGCCGTTGCTTTCTATCTTTTCCTGTTTAACTCCTTGTGTTTTTAGCTTTTGTATAGGATTTTCCCCTGCTGCAACTATTCGCTTTCTCTAATAACTTGCAACAAAGAGTTATGTGAACACAGAAGGCTGCCGAGTTAGGTATTTAGGGAATTGGCAGCATGTAGGTCGGTAGTGCAGAAGCGTGATTTCTCTTCATTTACCCCTCATACTTCTGTCCGTTAGCGTTGAAATATTTCATTTGGAGCTAATTAATTCTTGTTAACCAGTTTGATAAGCTCTGAAAATATTTGTTTAGGTGATGACCTGATGACATATTATTAGTAGAATAAGGAGGTTATCTGATTTAGCGTTTGAGTAACACCTCTGTTTGATTATAGATGTGGAGATTCCTTAGACTAATCACCCGATTAGGGGTGATTTAGTCTGTACTGAGTTTCTACTTAAATTATTTTACAAAGGTTCTGTGGCAGGACCGATAACCGATACATAACAAATAAGCAGTACAAACCGATGGAGTAGACGGAACCTTGAATGTAGACCTGCACGTGTCTCGAAACTCGGGCCAGGTAGACTGTCGACTTGAAGAAAGTCGCCGGTAGTGGCTGGATGAGAGGAGCTTAACCGTGTGTGGTGGCGGTCCTTGGGAGAGGCCCATATCCAGCAGTGAAGAGACATAGGCTGATGGTATGGTATGGATACGGTATGGCATGGTGTCGTATGGAAATTGAATGAAATATTTGGTAAGGTTTTTAAAGTACCTATTTCAAAAGTTGAGGTGAAAATTGTTTCTAAAGATAATGTCTCCTTATTATTATGAAACGTGTCACATTTCAAAAAGGTCTACCTATATTTAGCAGTGGAGAGACAAATATAAAACGAAAAGGTCAACGATAACAATCTACGGTTTATAAATTCCCCGAAAATATGATCCTTATTCCTTCATTTTCCCGAAATAGAAGGGCCTATTACATATTTTATTCAAAGGTTTTTTGAGTGAAAAGAACGGCGAAAGAGACTTGTTAATGAGATATATTTGGTGAATATTAAAAATATATTTTCTTTGGGAAGACTGTTTAGATTTTAGATGAAAAGTTTAGATGACGGCAACGAGAAAGAAGTAGGTACATAAAATATAAGTATAGTCAGTGCCGTATTGGTTTTGAAATTTAATAAACGGTTCCTAGTGGTCGTATGCAGATACGAGTATCTACAAAAAATGTTTTTAATCCACGAAAAACATGAAGAGCACTAACAACATTAGCGATTGCCCGTGACTTCGTCGGCATGTGAATTTTCAAAATTAATAAATTTTGGTGAGAATATCTGATGTTTAATTAGGGTAACACTTCCGTATGTATGTTCTTCTCTGTTGTTCATCGTTAAATAAATAAATACATCATCAGAGTTAGTCTCATAAGAGTGGAGTACCTCAGACAGCTGAACATATTTAGCGGCTGTGGAAAATCTCATCAGTCTATTTCTGGTACAAAATTATGACATTATACCTGTATTTATTATTTACATTTTGACGTATGCCAGATTTATTTTATGTACGCATATGACACAAAACCCGCGTTTCGGTGTCAACGTAACATAACCGCATTTTGCGGTAATATGACAGATGAATAGCGTGTACAGCGCGCCACGTATTCACGTACATTAATTAAGGCTTCTACTCATATGTATGTGTTATAAAATGTATGAGTGAGGTAGGTGCATACGATATGCGTAGCGGGGTGCACATAATATAGAGATACGGTTAAACTACGCTCCAGTGAATGAGGTTGTTCCCGATTCAAACTAACAGAATCTATTTAATCAGTTAACTATATATTTGTATTTTCAAATATTTAAACAGCACACTTTAGCGTAGTAATTTAGCTTCTTGCTTCGCTTGAAGTGAACGTGTCACGTGTATTTTTTTCTATATAGAAAGAAGGTGACAGATGAACAAATGACAGTCCACCGGGTGGTAGGTGGATACTGTGGCTCATAGACATTCGCGATACATGCAAACATCCGTCCAGAATGACAAACTTTAACGCTAGCATGCACTCGGGTGTGTTGTTAACCTTTGGAGATTCGGAGAAAAGGTTGGGAAAATGGGGAGAGACAGGATAGAATCCGATGGGAATGGCCTTTGACGTATTTAACGCACTACCGAAATAGGATAAAGTGAGAAATGCAGTACATTTTACGGTAAACTTCTCTGAGAATGGTAATTTTGCTAATCGAGTAATAATGAGCATCCTCCCCCTTCCATGTCTGACGCAGGAGCGACAGGTCAGAACGCAGTGTGGAACGCCCTTCGGCACATGGATCGGCCACTTATATAAAAGTCTGTAGTGGCTGCGTGAGAGAACGTACTTCATAGCAGTGCAGAGACATAGGCTAATGGTATGGTATGGTGTAAAGTAGCATAGTCATATAAAAAACTACAGGGCTGCAGAAATATTGCTCCCTTTTTTATTCCTGTTAGAATTATTCTTAAAACACTTTACAAAGTTTAAGCATTTAATCATTGATTTTACTTACTACTGGCAGCCAAAATTATTGGCACGTCCATAGATAAGCTGCTGTCCATAGATCTTTGCAGATTTAGGAATCAGATTTGGAAAAGTGGAGCACTATAGGTTGAAGGAAGGGAAACGGATGAAATGGGATATTAATTGGCCAAAGATGTCTCCCTCCAGAAACACCCTACTTTTATACTTGAGATTCACCTTGTGTACACTTTGTGTATTTTTATGGTGGATAAGTTTCCTATTAGAATAGCGTAAATAATTTTTAGGGTGTGGTAATAAAGAGTTGCAACGGGAACCTACCGTCGGTTTAGCGAGCCTCTGCGTTAATTAACCGCAAGATAATTAGGTCATAGCCGTCTTGTGTGATGCGACCTTTACTTATGGCATGCATTTGGTGAGATAGAGTTATAAATTAGAAGCATCACTATAATGACGCATTGATAGTCACAAATATTCCCTCGTAATCATGAGGAAGTTTTAGACACGGGCCGTTGGAAATTGTTGATATTCACTCATACCTCTGTACTATCAATGAAGTGATGAAATAGCATATTATGAATGTATATAATAGCACACTAAGTACGGTATTACATAAATATCATATCTTACCATGCCATCAGCCCGTGTCTCTTCGCTGCTGGATATGAGGCTTCTCCTATGGCCCCCCACCACACACGTTCACCTGCTATCGTCATCGAGCCATTTGGTCAGAGGATGTTCCACTCTGCAGCCGTACAACTAGTAAAACTTAGCACATATTAGTCCTATACTGCCTTCCTTAAAAAAAGGCTCCAATGTATTTTGAGGACACCAGGGAAAAATGCAAAAAGAAAGGGTAAAATATTCATTAATTTACAATCAAGCAAGAAACTCGGATTTTTGGAATAACCATTGTTTATTCTCTTTGCTTATTTTTATTTTCCAAATATAATGTAATGTAATATAATATGGTTATGCTATCGTTAAAAATGATACTATATAATGCTTTTATAATCTAATATATATAATCTTCCGGAATACAGTATATTAGTTATATACACGTTTATACATTTGGTGACTTAGAATGTTACATGTGACATTTTTTCTTATAATTATGTTATAAGAGTAAATTGTTGCAACGGTTACTTTAACATGTCTGTAATATAATGTCAGTTTATTGTGATAGTAAATGGCTAACATATATTTATTATCAAATTTTGTGATGTATTCCATAAATATTTGAACATTGCAATTAAAGGAATATTTAGTGAGAGCTAACTCAAAATAATTATGGTAAGACAACCGTGTCTGATTACACTTTGATAGTGAAATAATGTGAATGTTGATTGTTGTTGTCATACCTTTCTATAATTTGTTGTCTTTTAGGCGTTCTTGGATAATATAAATAAAATAAAATTGTAAAAAAGCTGCGTCTAGACCTGAATTTTTTTCTTTGAAAAATATGCTGTTATGAGGAGAAGTCTACAATTACAGGTAGGTAATACAATCAAATAAATAAAAATATACGTCTTTATATACGCACACATAGGTAGTCTTAATTATAAACAATGATTAGAATTCCTTGACGTAATTTTAGATATCTAACAAACTAGAATATATGTAGAAATAACTAAGCAACTAGGAAAGAAACAGAAGGAAAGGGAAATAAGTACAAAACGGTGTCACAAATATCCTCTCTCCCCTCTTACTGATGTGTTCTAAAAAAACCTATATCTCGTTGTGGCATATATCCTGACATTAATTAAGGATACTTTTTGTCCAGATCGATCACAAAGTTATTTCGGGAAACATTATCAAGTCCGCTCGAGCAACATCAATCGTCCCATACGCATAAAAGCCACTAGTTGGATATGGGGTGGCGTGGAATGAGGCGGGGTACATGAACTAATCACACATACTCTAAAGTCCACGTGAATGAAATCGCGGGCCCAGCTACGTGTGTTACTGTAATACGTATGTCAGCGGCAAGACAATCAACGACCTTTCATTGAGTGTCTAAACTATTACTTTTGCTATTTTAATGTGCTCACATGCGGTAAGCAAACTTTGACGTCGTCGGCTTTCCCGGCACTTCAGTCGTCTTGACTAATCGCTGGCAACACTTTCACTCGATGCATCGCGCCGTTACGATGATCGATTGTGATCTATGACTTGCACGAAAGTGAGACTTCAAAAGTCAGATGAAGTGTTCATCGTCATAATATGTAATGTTCGTAATTTAGAAAAATCTTTTGTAGTAAGTAGCTATTGTTACTAAATCCTCATCTCTAGTCACTATGTTTGTGCTTTCATTTAAAATTAACAGTCTAAGTCAACTACTAGTTATTTAGATTGTATTAACACTATTGTATTAATAGGTATTCTTAATATTATTTTTCCCCTGTTAGTATAAGCAAGCCCAAAGTTAGGCGAAGGAATCTTAGTTAGTGTGATACGAACTGATTCCACAAATTCTACCTTCGGGGAGAAAACTGAACTTGAAAGCAAATGTTGTCGAAAAATTCCCCCTGATCTATGCAAGAAAGAAAACTGGACAGACACAGCTACAATTCCTAAAATTTACTCCTCAATAATATTGTAACAAACAGCACAGAAATAATGAGATCGTTCCTATGTAAATCTGAAATGAACTTAGATATATTTAATAATCAAGTTTAAAAACACATAAGTAATTATAAATTAATACCTACATTAATTTTAGAACTACGAGCATCAAAAAATGTAAACGTAAGACAACGTATTAACAGTAGAATAAGGTTCTAGTTACTCTTTTACACATAATAATTGTTTAAGAAGAAGTTTTTAAGTTTTTAATTTAAGAAGATATTTGTAGGTCAAAGTACATTTTTGAAAAAATAATTGCTTTGATGTCCATTTTTTCACCTAGGGGGGAATTACCAGAGGGGATTTGTGGAACAATCCAGTCAAAATATAGTGAATGTTTTTCAAAATTCGAATGGTTGTTCCCGCCATAGGTAGATAATTTTAAATTTGCTTAAAAATCTACAAAATATAATTCCTCACTGTTTAAAATCAGAACGATCTAACCTAACCTAACCTAACAGAGTTTCGCTTGGTCTGAATTTTTTGTGGATGAATAACCTAACCTAACCAACTTTTTCTTGGTCTCACTTATTCGCGCTTTAATGTAACTGTGTCGCCAAGTTTAATCCATTTAGATATGGTGCTTTTATGAAGCATGAACATCAGAGAGTCAATTTTCCGTTTCTTACGTACATTGCCAATCAAAAACGGCAAATTAAACCGAAATATTTTTTTTTAGAATGAAATTGTTAGACTGGAGGAGTATGTGCGTAATGGTAAAAGGGTTATTGTCAACTATAGACATCTGCAGTATATACCAATATCAGTCAAGAACGACAAACATCGGCACGCTCCCGGATGCGCCCGGACTTTCGGGTATTTAGGAATTAAATGGGTAGATGTATTGGGAAAGATGAGCGGTACAACCAGATGAGAATTTCTTCCCAAAAATGAGGAGTAACAACAAATGAGGATACAACAGTAACAACAGTGGGATCATTAAAAATCAATTAAATAGAGATTTAGGGTTTGGAAAAAGAATTAGGAAAGATGGGGTATTCCCCATTAGATTCATTATCCAATTCTATATCATTCCGTCTCCGACACTGAACGGGGTAATGGGACGAGATGGCATGGAACGGATGGGATGCAACTCATACTATCCCATTTCGCTTCCTCCATTCTAGTCCTTTGTTTTCTTCAAAATTAAACTCAGATTTCAGCATGTAGGCAGATTCTAATCACATTCTAATGATACTAATGCCTGTCATTTTTGATCACTAAATATGTGACAGTAACTGCTTATATAAAAATATATAAAAAAATTATATAAAAAAGTGTATGTTGAAAGATTTATATCTGATAACTCACAGGTGGTGAAAATTTAAGCGTTAAAGTTGTTTCCTTTTGCTAATCGCGTTAAACCATTTGTGTTTATTGAGGAAATAATAATTAGTGGTCGCTACGCCGCCGCCGGAGGATTTCACACGCTTTAGTCATAATTAATTATTACCTGCTTAATTAAGTACAACTTTATTATAGTTAATAAATAACAAGTCGACCGCGAATTTCGTCATACTGGTGAAAATAGTAACGGATAGTCTACGTAGAAAGTTGCGAGCAGTTTTTGCAAGTACCCACATTTGGTCTTCATAATACGGAAAGTTGCGGCAAGATTAGAAACCATACATGATTTTCAGCTGTTCTCATGCGACCACCGGCGACTTTCTTGATGTCGTCAGTTCACCTGCAGGTTGGAGAGCATCGGAGAGCGTAAATTTCCCTGTACATGGTTTCTATATGGAGACTTTGATTGTATTCAATTATAGAGAAATAAAAATTGATAATATGGAGAAAACAAATATTGACATTAGGCGAGTTTGGTGAATTTTTGCTCAACGTTATGAATGCCTAAAAGTACAGTCGTAATTAATTAGGTAATTAGGCGACTTTTCCCGTTGTTATAACTGAAATTTTCCTTACTTGTATAAACGAGGAGACCGATGAACATGCCACCATACCACCAAACTGGTAGTAAATGGTTACCGCCGTCTATGGCCACAAGTTGCATAAGAAGGTATGCAGGTGAGCTGTCGACCTTGTAGATTTCAAAATCACAACTTTCTTGAAGAACAGACTTAATATAGTTGAGTTAGGGATCTCATTATATTTTATACAGAATATGCAAATCTGTCGTGCATATGACAGCACTTTCGTAACGATCTATATTTGGAAGCGCGTGCGCAAGTCGTGTGCTCGTTGATGTCTTTATTATGGAGGCCGTACTTTAATGATGATTATAAACCGATTCGCCTTTATCAAACGTTAATTTTGATTTTATATTAATATAAAATGCATGCAGGGTTTTATGTAAGTGTTGCTATTACTACAAGGCTGTTCCTGTGGTTATTATTTTTATTGACAAATCTCTTTTAAATATAATCTACGAGTATCTCTATAGTTTTAAGGTCTGCCGTATTTTTATTGCCTTATATGGGAATACATAAAACCTGCCCATTGCTTATTTGATCTGACTCCTTTTCGATCCCATTTTATCAATTCAATTTAATCCAAACCCGTGACATTTTATGGAATACTGAGTGTTCGAACAAAACCTAAACCTTCTTTTCAAATCCTGATTTCGAACAAAATTTTCAAAGGTAGGCTTCCGTCATGTGACACATATGCCCATGGGCAACGGTTTCCTATCAGGTGAATTATCTGTTCCTCTATCACCTCCGTTTTATACAAAAATGAGGGATGAGTGCATGAGTGGATGAGTGTTTTAATGAGGGGGAGAGTGCACGCTGCCATCCAACAGCCGCTGGGCGCACTCGACTGGCCACGTTACCCCTCTCTCACAGAAGACTACCTTGAAATGTACTACATTTCCCACTTTATCTTATTTCCCTAATGTACGTACGTGTTTCGGTAGTGAGTGAGATGTGCCAGAGCCCATTTTCATCCTATCCCTCCCCATTTCCCCAACACTTTCTCCAAATCCATTCCTATATTCAAAGGAAGGCAGCGCATCCGGGGGCATGCCAACGTTGTCATTTTGGACTAATGTTGGCATGTATCACGGATGTCTATGGGCTACAGTATTCACTTATCATCAGGTGAACTGTATGCTCGTCTGCCACCTTCGTCCATAAAAAAAAAATGAAATAAAATGAGAAATGTGCACGTACTTCTTAAGTCCTCGTTTGAATTTGTTTTGATTGGTTGGAAAATGAAATGTAGGTCGGCCAGCAGCCAAGTGAGTCAATGACATTAATGGAGTCACAAACAAGATCTGGATACGACTAGCACAGGATATAGGCAAATTGCGTGAAAGAGACTTTTACGCTGCAATGAGATAAATAAAAAAGCTGAGAACGATTATGGTGATTATAAGTCGTCTTTAATATCGCTATTTAATAACAAGTATGTTATAACCACACGTCATAAAATTGCTTCTAATGTAAACACAAAATTGGTAACTCATCTCTTTATTAGAGGTGTATTAACGTCAGTGGTTCAAGATTTAATTTGCATGGTCTTCCGTTAGCACGTCTGTCGTAAAGTGCAGTAAGTTTCGTGGGACGTCGTGCGATCATTTCACCTGGCCCGCTCAGTTGCGTCCGCGCATCGCCTTACCTTGCACGTACCCACGCGCCCACTCCCGCGCACCACAGCTGATCGCGCCGCGCATCTAGTGTTCGAATTGTGACAGTGATATGGTTTTTGTGAATTGGATTCAGTTCTGGTGGCTTTAATAACGTAAGTGACATTATCAAAAAGCAATAATTATTAAAGTCACAAGTAAAAAATGTGATTTGCTTTTGTTGTATTTTTACAACGGTTACTTAACAGTAGTCTCCAGTCACGCGATTACACACAAACCCCAATTCGAATGAAAATTAGTGGGATATCTTCGTGCGCGTATTTAAATTATTTAGAAATCTAGTCGTCACTTGCAAAAAATGCACGAAATCGCCAGAGCGACACGGGCGCCGACGACTGCGATCTCAGCGAGATCGAGATATAGGCGCTGGAAACGGCATGAAAGTGTGAAATCTAACGTTACCCAGTTTTACATAAAAGAGTAGTTTAATCTGAATATGATATGCGATGTAAATATGTACTTAATCTGTATTATTTATTATTTTTTAAATATTCAGTGTTTAATAAACATGCGATAAAGTAAATTATAAACTTAAGTCAAGGTTGCTTAAGATTTTTGATTGAAAACACTTGAACTGCGGAAAATGATCTTTATCATACTTGTACCACAATGTAGCTTATGTAGATACGTTGCAAGGAAAATTTAAACATTTTAAATTCATGCCATCGGGGTATTGATTTTTAAATTTAACTGTAACATTTGAAAATAAACATGCAATACTTTTATTTATTTTATTTGATTAATGTGATTTATTTTATGCTCAACAACGGGACACAAACATAAGCTAATAAAAAAAAATCTTTATTAATGAGCTGAATCAACTATCACTATAAAATAAAATTTCTTGAAAATATTCAATTATAATAATTACTTTTTATTTGTCTAGGATTTTCAGTAAAAATTATCAATTTTGTAATTCAAAAAAAATATATAGTTTTCAAATATTCAAAAATTATCTAACTCCTTAAGTACTATAATATTTACAATTTTTATTATTTATATTCCTAGAGTATTATTGAGAAATGGGAGCGATCCGCAATATCAAGGTATCTTTTTTGTACATGATATTTATGACCACTATGGCACGAACTAGATCGTGCTTATAAATAAATTTGCTATATTCATAATGGCACTTCTAGGTGTTTTTGTTTCCCGTGTACTACAATAGAATGTGTAGTAGCGACATTTACTACAAATAAATGAATTAATACTTATTATATGTACATAGTTATATAGTCAATGAGTATATGACTATCCAGATATCAGTGTGTCTAAAATTTAAAAATGTTCTGCTTCCTTTTTCTTTTAGTGTTTTCCTTTCGTAGTATCACTAAGTATTTACGTTAACATCTCATTAAAATTGTTAAATATGTTTTGGAAAACATCTGGTTATAATATATCAATGAACTGCAAATTTTGTGATAGTATTAGATTATTTATTATATTGATATTTCTAATATGTATTTTATGTAATGGATTACATGTGATACATTTTTACCTTTACTCGGGTCATTAATTTTATACAAAACAATATAACTTGTACAAATGCTCGTAGGTATAACCGTAAATCATCTAAAAAAAACGTATAAAATCAATTTCTCAATTTTGCATCATGCACTCATTTCTTTTAACAACAACAATATTATATAATTTTAATTTGTGAATTGTGTGACTAAATTATAACGAAAGCATAATGATTTATGAGTAAACATTGCTTAAATGATTGATCAACGAAAGCTTTTACACAAATAGTAAGTGCTTAAAAAAGAGTTCCTGTCGCACATATTATAAATTTTAATATAGGTAATGTTTAAATACTTCAGGTTTTTGACATACTTTGACCTTTGTCATACTTTGACATATGATTATTTTTAATATTTATTTAAATGTAATTTTCTATGGTTTTAGTAATTTTATTAACATTAATGCCTGTACTGGCGAATATGATTTAATTAATTATTTAATCTATTTAATTAATATCTGATTTTTCTCATACTGCAAATAAATTATTTAATTGCGACAATAATTACACACACACACCCTCACACTAGGTACACACACACGCACAACACACACAAAAACGGACACACCAACGCAAACATTATTAATAATAAAGAATCATCCTTTACTTGCCCACAATCTATTAAATACTGTACTTCATGTCAGTGTAATCTGTATTGGCCATTAGCATTGGCAACATAATTGTTAAACAACATAAAAGTAACATAAAAGGCTGTAGATTACATAAATAAATAAATAATAAATAATAATCGTCAATTATTATTTATTGGTTATTAGTCTCCACATGATCTTCATTTCAACAGCTCATCTAGGCGCGTTATTGCCGACTGCGAGTGTGTTAGTGGCTCGCCAGCGTAGTGAGAGTTAGAATGTGTAGCAGCGACCTGGAACTCGCACAATTAGCAGAAGAAAATTAATACATATTTTAATAATAAATACACTGCTTTAATACTGTTTTAAGAGGTGGAACTATTCGAAAAACAAAATTAACAAACGTGCTAAAGATCACGTTATGGAACGCAATGGAATTTACATTAAAAAAAATGTTAATGAAATGTATGATATGATGTACAGACGGCAAAATAGATAAGTTTGCATGCAGTAGACTTTGTTCACAGATTAGACGCTCAACCGATTGAGCTACGGAAGCTATGAGTGACGTCAGTAAAATTTTATTGAACATTCAATCAGTCAGCTAACGTCATCTATGTATGCGTGTTTATTGTACGCTGTAAGCAAGGCCAGTTGCCTGGAAAATCATCTATTTTGCCATTTGTACACATTATATAATATAGTAGAGCGGATGACAGCCTTAAAGCCGGAGTTCGAACCCCGGCCCGTACTACTGAGTTCTTCATAAGTACGGATTTTTAAATTACTCATATCTACAACTAGTTACTCATGGATAAGCGGTGAAGGAAAACATCACGAGGAAACCCGTGCTTTCGAGAATTAAAAATGAAACAGAGACGAATGTAGGCACTAATTCGCATTGGACCAGTGTGATGGATTACGGCCCGAAACCTGTGATTGCGTGGTTCAGGAATACGCAGCTTAACTTCGGCGTGATATTGTGATTTACCGAACTTTTTGTTACTAAATCCTTCATACTGGCCGCTAATGCAAAACCTAAATTCAAAACGACAAATGGACTTCTCAAGTGAAGTTGAGTTTTTGTTTGATTATTGTAAAAAATGTGTATTAGGCGTTTTGTAGTGATGGTTTATTAAACTTCAAAGTATTATAATCAAATAACCGTTTTTCGTGTGCTTCCGTACCTACTGTCACTTTACTGTGCGACTCCTGACTTACTTCGATGGGATTGCACATTGATTGGATACATTTTAGGCTTTGAAATAGTTTATTACGATGAAAACTTGACACTGTCAGAACGTGCTAATTAATTGCACCATTGCCATATTGGAACAAAAAAACGTCAAATGCCTGCACTTTGACACATTCTGCTATCTATCTTTTGATCTGGCGAGATATACCTACTGCACCCCGATAAAGCTTTTAGTGTTAATCGTTTTACTTTCGATTAAATAATTAATTAGACATTCGTCTATAACATACTAGCCTTAATTAAAACAAGTCCTTTCTAGACGGATCTTCGTTACCTTGTACAACTCACTTTCCTACCTTCAATAACCATTGGCAACGATAATTAATAAGCTATACTGGTATATTAATAAGTTGTAAGGGCTTTCTACGAAAGGAAGAAACAAATCAAACGGACGGACGGACATGACGTTAAAATTAACTGTTATTGAAAATTAAGGTATACCCCGTTCACTATGCTATTTTCTATTTGAAGTTTGCACGTCTATCAAGTTTCGTATTTTCATGACAGTCAAATGTACTCGAAACAATGTCATAATTTATTGTTGAGGGCGAAGAAATAGTGACGTTCTCCGAGTCATACCACAGACTATAAGCTATCACACGTAAAATAAATCGAAAATAATAGTTTTGAAATTAAAGTATATTTAGAAAAAAAAAATATTAGGTAGATACTTATTTGAAAATAAAATAAAGTAATATGTTATAGTTATTTATTATTCGCCATAGCCAGTGTTGCCATTATTATTAATGATTTTATTGTTTACATATAATACAATCCATTTAATAATCGTGTTAAATACATTTTTGCGATTAGTAAATCAATTATTTAAGACATATGTTTTTAATAAATCGAATCTATAAAAGCGAATGCAATTAGTACTAGTCTTGTATCGATAATCGAATTGGTAATCGGTATGAAGCAATTCGAACATCACTGAACATTCGGACATTTGTAGTTGTAAAATTTGTTACAAGATCTTAGTGTGGTTCAACATTTTTGAAACTTAACCTGTTCCGGAGGCTACAACTCACTGAACATCCAGGCGAAACGGTATGTGGTAACTGTTGAAAATTTATATCTTTTTATATTTATATTAATTTCTTGAGGTTATATCGTTTCTCCCTCATTTTGGCTCACACAGGGAGAGACGATATGGTCTATAGTTATTTTTTAAATAATAAATAACGTCACACTCAATGGCTCATACTGAGATTCCCTGGGCCCGTGGGTTCACACTTCCAGAGACACATACAGTGACGAACATACCACCTAGACACGAATAGACATTTGTTTTCAATATTCGACCGCGTATCTAACTCCTTTTCACAGCAGATAGAAATACTACCAACAAGGCTACTTCATCGTCATATTAGCAGCTAGATGGGTATGTAACAGTTATTTTTATACAAAAAGTGAACACTGTCAAAATTAAGGCTTCCAGGAACAATTGATTACAGTTTTTAAAAGTTTAAACTGTCATAATCTTGGATTTTCTAAACAGATTTGAGATTTCTACGAACTTCAAGCAGAATATAGACCCAAATTAAAAAAAAATATACAAGTTTATTAAAATTAGTTACTACTATCTCTTATTAAAAAATATGAAATTTAATAAATATATATTCTGTTATATAAAATATGTGTACTATTTGTATCTTTCGGTGTGTAATTCTAATTTCTGATATGTCCATAATATCCAATTGCTTGTTGGATGTTATCGACATAAAAAACTTTGTTGCTGGTAAAAAGGTTGGGAAACACTGCATTAAATTATGTAGGATTATGTAGTAATGATTTATTTTTTTTATTTTTTTATAGACGAGTGGGCGGACGAGCAAGCGGTCCCACGTGATGATAAGTGGTTACTGCCGCCCATGGACACCTGCAACACCAGGGGGTATGCGGGCGCGCCGCCGACCTTGCAAAATCGTATTCACAACTTTAGGAATAGAATCACAAAATAGAGGAAAGACCTCTATTTACTAATTCTTAGATTATTACTATGCCTCTCTATTTACCCAAAAGAAAGGCATTACTATGCCTTTCTTTTGGAAAACTAATGAAATCATAAAGTCTGTTTGTGTATCTAATTGTTGATAGGTAAGTGACTCTATGAGTTCTAAATAAAGAAATAAATAAAAATATTTTTGTACCAAAATGTATTTAAATTGTTTAATAAATGCACAAATCAAATTCGTTAGACGTCTCTTAAAACATTGTCTTAATTTAAAGCGTGTCGGTCTTTCGTGGAGTATATAGATGGAATCAGTTTTATGAAAAGTTACTGTTATATTTTTACACACTGAAAGATAACGGTTCATTGCCCCCAACACCTGTATTAAGCCTTAATATTCTTTCAATAAGCACATATTTCATATAAACGTTAAACACAGCTACGGTATTAGAATTTATATGAAATATTTATGCTAATATTCACGTGCGTTATCTCGTATTGCTCAGTTCATATCCGAAATGCTTGCTCGTATTAACATATTGCGACATTGTACTTTATAGACCTGCTTTACAGTGAAGATATACCACATACCACCTCCAGCTGCGATATGTAGCGAGTATTTCTATCATTCTTTATAAATGACAAAGTGTATTTCCTGCAATTTTATTTTCTTGACAGAGAGTTGCTGCATATTGTGGATACATACTATCATATCGCAAACTCGAAAGTTGACTAGTGGAGGATTCTCCACTACGCCACGACAGGGGGTTCTTCAAAAAAGCTGTGAATAGGATTCTGCAAGGTCGGCGGCGAGCCCGCATACCCCCTGGTGTTGCAGGTGTCCGCGGCAGTAACACTTACCATCACGAGGGACCGGTTGCTCGTCCGCCCACTACGCTACGAAAGAGGGTTCTTCAAAGAAGTGCCAACATCAGTTCAGTATGACAAACGTTGGTACTCCCTCGGCTACGCTGCCTACCTTTGGAAATTTAGGAATGAATTTTGAGAAAGGGTTGCTAAAATTGGGAGGCGTAGGATAGGATGCAATGGAAATGGGCTCTGGCGTTATTTACTATCGAAACACGTACATACATTCTATGATTTTCACGGTGGTCTTGTGGTAAAAGCCAAGTGTCAAGAATGTCAAATATTGGCACGATCCTGAACGCGCTGCCTACCTTTTGAAATTTAGGAGTGGATTTGGGAAAGAATTGGCAGGAATGATGATTTAGTGGTAAAATAATAGTGGTAAAAAATAGATGATTAGTGGTCTAATAAAAGTTTAAAAACACCCAAGTATACTTTACTAATTTTAATTAGCCTTATTATGATAAACAGGCTACTGTGATAATGATTTTATTGATTATTTGATATGATTAAAATTAAAATTTATTTATTGTAAGTTTTTACATGTAAGTTTGATTTGATATTTAAATTTATTTAATTTTAATTGATTTTTGAACAGGATTCTGCAAGATCTTGAAGAGTATCGGGATTCTTGATGTCGACATTTCCAGTAAAGTTTAATTTAAGGGTCAAAAAGCTCGGTGTGCTGAACAGGGCGAAGCGGTACTTCACCCCTGGGCAACTCCTAACGCTCCATATGGAGTACTGCTCACATCTCTTGGCCAGCGCACCGAAATATAAATTGGACCCATTAGACTCCACCCAATGACGTACTGTTGGAATTGTTGACGATCCTACTCTCACGGGCGGTTTAGAACCCCCTTAGAACCCCTGTGTGTTCTACCGTCTGTTGTCTGTCTGTCTATCTCTACCATCCTTTCTATAAAAAACACAGTTAATAAATCATTACCTCGGTGCTTTTAATAAATAATTTATGACAATGTTCCAAACTATTTATTAATTGTGGTTCATCGGTATGTGATTCAGGAATACTAGCGAATACATAAAATCGAAAGGTCTTTACTCACTGGCTGTTATCTTCACAGGTGATCAAAATACAGCAACGAGTCACTTTTGGTCACCCAGATGATATCGACCACGTGATTATTATGGAAAAAATATATATTAAACGATATTTGTATTTATTTTAAAAAAACATCACCATATAATTGAGTATCTTAGGTTGGATGGTAGAGAGTCTCTTAGGGCATTAAGCTCGCCTTTTGTACGATATTGTGAAATGACGTGTATAAATAAACAATTACCGCGTATTTCTATTTAAACAAAATCTTGAGAAAAAAGAAATTTGAATTAAAAAATCGACACAAAACTGTATTGAGTTATTATTAGTTACAAAACAAATTAGTTAGTTAGTTAGTTAGTTACAAACAAGTTAGTTATTACAAAACTTATTAGTTTATAACGAATATAAGGTCCCTTTGTTCAGATAACATCGCATTTTATCTTCTATTTAACTTTAATCAAACAAATTACTATTACCAGTATCATAGCATGCCCTTTCCCTTTTAAATTACATAACGTAAACATTATATTACCATTATACCATATGAAAGAAAAGCAGTGGCATTGATAAATTAGCCTCTTTTACATTATCAGCTTAAGTAACAGTGAAAAATGGTCAAGATAATACAGTCCGCAGAATATTTTTGCATTTAAATACCCACACTGACAAGTTGGCCTTTGTATGCAAAAGGCTGCGCTTTAAAAGGTATTGAGGTAAAAATTCGTTTAAAATGCAAATTAACTAACTAGTCTTTCGTGCGGTTTTTTTAATGTTTTTAACAGAACAGTTTTTATTGTGACTAAAATTGTGCCGTTTGGCGTTCGCCGGCTATAGCGACACCCCATCGCTTTTCGCGGGTCTTGTAAAAGGCGATCGAGAGATAACAATACCGCTACCACAAACTCTTTATCATTACCTCTGAAAAAGTGGCCTCGCCAATCCGCTTGACCAGTGTGGCATTTTAAGACCATACATGCCCCATGCTCAAGACAATGTGCGTGAGGAGGCCCATGTCCAGTAGTGGATAGTGAAAGGATTGGTTGCATTGCATTGGCTAAAATAAGTCTCTGCGCATGAGTTGTTTTTGGAAATAATTAGTTTTCTTTTTGTTACGTTACAGTTATATTTGGTTAGAAGTTATACTTTCCCGAAACCTGAAACCATCGATTCCGTTTATTATTCTGACTCCACTGACATAAAAATTTTAGGAACATGTTTTATTTTTTTTATTTTTACCCAGTTTTTCATAGGCTACTAGCGCCAAACGATATATTTAAAAAATACGCAGCATTATAAAATATAATTTTACTCTGTGTTTTCTGTATTAAATTAAATTTTGTGTTAAAAAGCCCTTAATATCTACATGATTTTATGAAGCCATTTTCCCTTGTATGTCCTTTAAATTTACATTAAATATTTTTTTTAATAAAACTTAAAATACTAAAAATCTAAAATACCTAAAATCTAGATTAGATTCTAAAGTGAGCGACACGGAAACTATGAACTCACGTCGTCACGTAATCGTCACGTAATGGTGCGACCTGCTTGACATAATTTGCACCCATCACTTGCGTTTGTCGACAGTCACGCGCTCGACAAAATTAAAGACAAAATTCTCGAAAAACAACAATTTTAGCCGACTGTACTCCATCTCAGTTAATTCCATTGTCATTGTTACGTCGAGTGTAACACGTAACAACACAGTAACACGTTTAATTGAATCTTAATTACGGGGTCACTGACCCCGCTAACGACAGATTACAGAGTTAACAGTTAGCTAATTTTAAACAAAGCTTGCTTAACAAATGCACTGAATTCCCTAACATGATAAAGCGTTCTGGGGAACGCAAGGTCAAAGGATTTTAGTAAACAAAACAATTGTTGGCTTTGCGGTTTAATAGTGATAGTTTATTAAACTTCAAAGTGTTTTTCGTGCTTGGTGTATGTGATAATCAAATAAAAGTGTGAGACTCCGTTTTTCGTGTGCTTCCATACCTAAGCACTCGACTATCATTTTACTGAGCGACTCCTGACTTACTTCAACTGGAAACTTTAGACTTATTACGAGAAATTGATTATTACGAAGAAAACTTGCCACTGGAAGAATGAGTTAATTGCACCATTGCCATATATGAAGAAAAAAAACAATTATCTTGGGAGTTGTTTTAATATGGTTTAGACGCGTTTTCTAAAATGGGCGATAACGTCCTATTGGGGGGAATCAAACAGAACTACGGGGGTAATGGAGACTTTGGGTCTGCTATTAATCATTACATTTCTCCCGTTCCTCACATAAAATTTTATTAGGAAATTTGGCCTCTCCGAACTTCTACGTGATTCGCGCGAAATAAAAACTCATTAAGAAAGGGAAATATTCATATAAGCAACAGAAAATACTGTATGGGCAGCAAATCGATTGTAGCAAACTTTTACCGTCGATAGTAGGTTAGGTTGATATGCTCCGGTGACAATATAGGAAATACGAGTCCATCAACACGGTAATTACAATTTAGTGATTTCAAATTATTTATTTTAGTTATTTATAAATAGGTTGTAACCCGTTTTGTTGGTAATGATTTTTTGTATTTATTATTTTTTGGTGCTCATTTAAATACAAGCCATTTAGAAAACGTTTACTCCAAGATTTGGAACACTGTCAACACAGTCTTCAAGTGAAAGAATTTACTTTACAGTATCAAAAATAAGTTTTGTATTTCTATTAATTAAACAGGTCTTAAACGCGCGTTTACCTTTTACAATACAACCATGATCATGGGGCTGACTCAGCTCGTGACTATGGATGGTCGGTGTGATCCATCATATCTGCCATAGCCTTAAACCCTTTAATTTATACATATAATAAAATCGTTACAAAACGGTATCTGTACATTGAATAGCTTATTTTGAAAAAAAAAAGTCGCTTCAATCTATAGTACGAGTCATACGGAGCCTAAAATATGAAAAAAATCCAAGAAACCCAAAAAAGTCATGCGTGATGCGCATCAGCGCGCAAAGACTACTGGACGGATTTTAATGAAACTTGTCACAGTCATAGGTCATGTGCCGGATTAACATTTAGGGTACTCTTTATCCAGGGCAATTATAGAGTTCCCACGCGAATGACTTCAAAGTTCCCGTAAACGAAGTCGCGGGCGCCACTAGTAGATAAATAGGAGGGGCACGCTGCAATCCAATAGCCGCTGGGCGCACTCGACTGGCCTAGTTACCCCTCTCTCACAGAATACTACCTTGAAATGTACTGAATTTCCCATTTTATCATATTCCCCAATGTCAGTACGTGTTTCGGTAGTGAGTGAGATATGCCAGAACCCATTCCCATCCTATCCCTTCCCACGTCCCCAACCCTTTCTCCAAATCCATTCTTTCATCAACAAAGGTAGGCAGCGCATCCGGGGTCGTGACAAACTTTGTCATTTTGGACTAATGTTGGCATGTATCGCGGATGTCTATGGGCGACAGTATCCACTTACCACCAGGTGGACTGTGTGCTCGTTTGCCATCTTCTTTCCATAAAAAAAAAAATATGTGTGAAAAACGCGAAAAACTGAAAATGTATATGTTACAATTTTAACCAAATACTGGTACAGAATGTCGCTAAGTATTTTGTTCGCCATTTTGTCCATTAAACTTTTAAATAAATAGACACATCTTGTTTGTAAAAAGTTACGTTACCGTACACCGTGGTCGAGGTCACGAGAGTTAATGATTTTTTCTGCAAATAATGACTTATGTGTCAGTAGCATTAGGTTTTTTTGTGTAACGGGGATTTTGTTTCTCAGAAATGTAGATTAGATAAAATACGAAAAAATAATAATAAATTAAAATATGGATTAAATGAAATATAGTTATGCAGTTCGCTGGTAGCTGCTGTGCATGGCTCTGGGTAGCCCTGGTCCTGGGGGTCTACTTTGATTTTACGCTTCCGAAATTTCGGAACCGACGGAAATCCCGACAAATGAAGTTACCCTACTCCCATTTTACTTCGTTCGGAGCTCCATTTCTCGAGTGTCTCCGATTATTTAAAAGTTATTATTGTGATTTTTTTACGGTCGATCCCCAAATAGATATCACTTGTTAAAATCTATATTTTGATCCTTATTTCAAATATCAAATGAATTCGTTCGGGCCAATATATCGTAGTGAACGTTTTCGTGGTAGGAATCTACTGAAATAGAGGTCGAAATCTAGTTTTTCGGGTTTTGATACCCGATCGGGCTTTCATTTGTTTAAAGACAAATGTATGTTCGGATCTGGGTGGTGTGTCCGTCTTTGTATATTTCTTTGAGTGTGGCGGAATGTGGCATTATTTGTTTATTCTCGAATAGTCGGATAATAACGACGATGTTATTTTATTAAAACATTATTAAATGTGAGAATTATTAAATTGTAAATTAAATACAACGCCTCGATCGTATCTTTTACAATTGCTTGGTAACTTTTAATGTTTTAGCACCAGAAAAATTATAAAATATTCCGAGACTTTATTTTACTTGAAATTAGTGTAGATAATTCAATAGATTTTTTTAGTTTCATTTTGATTAATAATATGTATCTGATTAGTGATTCAGTAATAACAATGAATAATTATTATATCAAATTAGAGATTTTTATAACACAACAAAAGTTAAACATTAATTATTATTAATCGGTAGAACACGTACGGAGACAATTAATTGGTAAAACATGTACGAAGACAATTAATCGGTAGAACATGTACGGAGACAATTAATCGGTAGAACATGTACGGAGACAATTAATACCTGTTTTGTATCATATTATTCTCTGCTTATAAATATTAATATTACATATAAGTATAAGTGCCCTAATATAAATGTAATACTTCAATTCATTTCTTAATTTATCCATTTTAATTCTTCTTTGTACCATTTAATTAAAAGCAACAGATATTAATCGCCCGCTTCCTCCGTACAGTTAAGAAGAACAAAAGTCTATTGTGTAACCGACCATTTTGTTTTTTGGAAACACGTAACTTATGAGAGAAACGGTAATTGTTTTATTGTGAAACTTGAGATTAATATTTTTCGTAACAATAGGTGTTTTGTATAATGTATGTAAGATGTTACATTTTATAGTATTATTTTGGTTTGCGTAATAAAATGGGCAATTTTCTGCTCGTGAAGACTAAAAGATTATGCGAATAAGTATTTTCTTTTTATAGAAAAAAGGAGGCATACGTGCATACAGTCCACCTAATGGTAAGTGGATACTGTCATCCATAAACATCCGCGATACATTCCAACATCAGTCCAGAATTGCAAAAGTTGGCACACCTCCGTGTGCGCCTGCCTACCTTTGCAGAATAAGGAATGGATTGAGAAAATGGGGAAGGATAGGATGGGATGGGAATGGGCTCTGGCATCTCTCACTCACTACCGGAACACGTACGTACATTGGGGAAATGCGATAAAGTGGGAAATGCAGTGCATTTCAAGGTAGTCTTCTGTGAGAGAGAGGTGACGTGGCCAGTCGAATGCGCCCAGGCGGCTGTGGGAATGCTCTCCTTAATACATAATATGTATACTGTTAGTAAACGTTCAATACTTAGTTTTCATTTAAACAGTAAGAACAGTTATGGAGTCAGAATAGGTGAAAAAGCTGCGTTTTGACTGTGGTTCTAAGGAAATTCGCAGTTCTTCGCGAGTGATATAATTGATCTGTGAATGACGTAGAATAATCAATGTCAATAATTCAATAATATTTAATGAAAAATGTGACTTTTATGACAGGACATGACATTGCAAAAATGATATGGTGGTAAAGGGAATAATAATATAAATAAAGTCTCTTTAGTATATATCGTAATATTTTTTGAAAATAAGAAGGTCTTCTGGTAGTCTTCTGGGAACTGATTATTGCGCCCATAGCAGGCACGTTTCTAGTCTAAACTTCGATTCCTTTAAGTAATCCTTTCTCATGCTAAAGAAACCCACGAATTAATTTCACAGCAACAGCTTGATAAATGATTGCTTTAATAAACAAAATGACCACTATGTTATAAAACCGGTTACACAACAGTAAATTAGCGCTTAACAAAATTAGCGAAGTTCTCACACTTTGCTAACGACCAGTATGGTTCGACAAATTTATATTTGCATGCATTTGAGGGCGCCACTATCGATTTCACTTGCAAATAGAAGACAATTTGTTATTAAATGTTAATAAATGCATTAACAGATTTATGACATTTTCATTTACGAAAAGGTTGTATGTATCCATTTTAATTTTCTATATCTCAATTACAAATTAACTTATTAAACTGGGTTAATAAAAAACATTTTTTTTCCATTCTTGCTGAATCCCTGACATCAAAACAATCTGCTTTTATACTATGACTCTGTCTTCTTCAGTATTTTTTTCATACAAAAAGAGAGAAATGAATACCCAATTATGCTCTCTCAGCATGGTATACGTGTTTCAGAATAAATTGTGGGCATGGCAGACTTCAATGAAAATTTTATATTTTTGTAGGTTACGCTTTTAACTTTACGTTTTTGCCCTTAATGTTAACCGTTAAATATACAAAAAAATATAGAATGAAGTTATAGTATTGACATCAAAATTACTGTGTACAGATTTGTGAGTTTTATATATTTGAAGGTACTATAATATTTGATAACATTATATATTTGATACTGACAATAAGAACATATTATGTATTACATTTTATTTATATACATTTAATAAACTTACTAATTTCAATAATTCCCAAATTCATACCTTTTAACTAAACTTAAAATAGAAGCAGTTAGTTCCAAATTTTTCCGCGTCTACGGATTAATTTGTGAAACTGTATTTTATTCCATAGTCCCCCACGCGTTCGACTTTATACTTCAAAACACATTGCTAACTTGGTACTCGGTAATTTAAAGGGTGGAATAGCGCGCGATGAGATCTAGTATTGCAGGGTTGTCACTCGATAAGTAATTTCTGTCCAAGACCAACATTGATTTTTTTTCTTATTACAATAATAATCAAATAATTAATAATGATCAACATTATAATTTTAATCACATTTTTTACAAGTATAAGAGTGCATGATTCAAAGAGCATTAAATTTTTACTTAAATACTTTGAAAGCTCGTCTTCAAAAAATATTTTTTATATAATATCAAGTATTAAATTCTTGCATTAATTTTTATTTCAATAGGTCTACAAATACAAGATACACAAAATTAAAATTTAACCTACTTAGATATAATATCATGTCGTAATTAAAAATAAGTCATGCAGCACATTTATATAAATAAATAAACAGTGCATGTTCGTTACCAGTATACCAGTAAATAATTAATCATTAATCAGTTTAGTTTAATCATGACAAATGTCAACATTATCTTGACATTTTTTTACTAGAGCGATTAATTTGTTAATCTGGTAAAGAACTGTTAATGCTATTATTTTGATACATTTATATTGTACCTCGTGTTTTGTTTTATAGTCAAGATCCACACTATCCTATCACTCCACATTTTCTCACATTCCCATACGAATTCCCATTCCCATACGATCCTTAATATCTATTTACCATCAGGTAGATCCTTAATAGTATTGAGGAAGTTTTCTATAAAAAAACTTGGAAAAATCCATTCAGACGTCAGCTAGAACAAATCGAGAGAATATTCCCAAGGAGTCGATCAATTTGTGCAATTTTCACTGGTGCTATGCTAACCCTAGCAGGCCTCGTTGCGTGCTTCAAACAAGACTGATTTATCTCAACCCGGAATGGACTTATTAAAGAACTTATGAAACTAGCAGAGGCCTGGGTATTGTTGCAATTAATATTTAATTTAGTTTATGAACTTACGTAATGCATATATAAAGAAAAAGTCCTCGAAATTGCATAGAATAATAAGGGGGGTTTCCTTTCATTTTAGGAATCGGTATGCTAAGGACGCTTAATTTTCTTCTGGCTGAATGAATCGAAGGTCGTAAAAGGGTTTGAAACCTTATTTCTCGGTGTTAAGAGGGGAGGATGAACGAAAGCGGGTTTCGAAAATAGGTGATTTGTTGTTGTCTCGGAAGCGAGCGATGCAACTTCTTTGAGAGAAAGAGACAGTTGCACTTCGAGCACTATAATAATAATTCAAGAAAATCGAGGTTTCCAGCTCCAAAAATTGATCGATTTCAAATTGTTTTCTGATTTGCATTAAATAATAGTTTGTCCATGTTTTAATAAGAGTTTGCACACTGGGCTTCTTTTTGGCAGCGTTTTAACAGTGCGATTTTTTTGATATTTGAAGGGTCCTAGTTCCAATAAGAAACGACTAATCAAAAAAATCAAAACGTAGAGATACCTCTATAGATTGCATGTGTTTGTAACATAGTAAAAATAATTAATATCCCTGTTGCCAGTACTGGGGGACAAATTAGGGGAACTCTTTTCCCAACTCTTTTTCCAAATCCATTCCTATATCCCCAAAGGTAGGCAGCGCATCAGGGGGCGTGCTAACATTTCTCATTCTGGATTGATGTTGGCATGTATCGCGGATGTCCATGGACGACAGTATCCATTTACCACCAGGTGGTCTGTAGGCTCTGTAGGACTGTATACACGTCCGGCGTCCAATTTATATAAAAAAAGTGCTAATGGTTTTATGATAAAAGCAAATTGAAGTACGCTTATCCATTCCACATAGATTGTTTAAATTATTAATTGGATACGTATCCTCCATTGCATTATTATTTTAACTGTTTAATAGTTCCTCTAACTTTATTAATATTACTTCTTCACGTGCTCCTGTTACCTTTAAAAGCTTTACGACCTTCAGTGCTGTACTAATAGATTACTGTTACGATTGTTTACAATACTACGTGGCAGTGATTTGTGAATGTGGAATGAATACTAATCCAGTGAACAAAGCGAATGAAATTTAGATAGATAGATAATCATTTATATTGTTTAAAGAAAACATAACTTGACATTCTTATTTCATTTCAATTTGAGATCTTAAATAATCTCAATATCTCAAGTAAGTGTACGTATATAAAATTATATATTTCAGTTATACGAAGACATTATTATGTTGACATTACGTAAAAATTGCACTATCTACTTTTATTTTATATCAATTTTCTCCCTACCAGCCAAAAGGTTGTCCGGAAGACCGTTTTACCGATAAGGCTGCCTCTTACGCTTTTCGTGTTATTCAAGTTGTCATCTATTGATTTATTTCAGTATTAAATATTAAACACAGGCGTACAAATGTATGCCTGTGTTCCGGTATCATGAAATGCTGACAGCCAGCGTCACCGTCATCAACCACTGATTAACTTGGACACGAGTCTCATCATGGACAATATATGCGCGAGGGATGCATAGCCTTGAAACGCTCACATTGTCATTTATAATGCCCATATTATATACAATTCCATTGTACAAATAAAGTGATTTGAGTTTATTTGACATTTCATCACGATAATAAAATTAATTTTTTTTTTTCTTTTATTTAAGAAATTTACATATTTTCAATACGGTAATTATCACTTTATAATGTACAAATTTACAAAAAACACCATATTTACAAGTAGGTATACATAAGGACAATGTGTGCTGACAACATCTGTACTAGAATAATCTAGAGCTACAGCTAATAATCTAGAATTTACAGCTGTTAGCTAGTACGTAGGAGTTTGATATAACTTCGTTAACTATGAGTATGATATAACAAGGAACTCTTTCCCAGACACTTTTCTTATTATCTTCCATGACTGAAAGTTAAAATAAATTGCTTTTCGAAGTCGCAATTTCAAAGTTCCTGTAGCTTGTGTTTTCACTTTGAACGTTGTAATATTCAAATTATTCTCTGCGAAGGAGGTCCGTAGCAAAAGATACCAACATAGCACCTTTCCAAACGTACTGTATTCAAATGTGAACACATTGTAACAATAGAAACACACATTTTAACCACACCATTAGCCTATGTCTCTTAGGCCTCGAGCGTCGGACTAGCCATATAGTCGAGGTGGCGTTTGATGGCCGGGCCCCAGCCTGCGCAGGGCCCCACACGGGCTTGGCTTGCGGGGCTTGCCGCAAAAGCCAGGCGGTAGGTAGGATAGGAGACCCCAGCTCTGGCAACGTAAATGTAAACTAGATCAGATAGTTCGTTCATACAACTAGAGAGAAATGAAATAGATATTTTCCGATAGTATCCCATTTACCATTATCCAGTCTCCGACCCCGGGCGGAGCCACCCGGGCCCTTCCGGCCCAGTCCGACCCTGTAGGCCTCTCCTAAGGCTCGCCACCATCTGGTCGGAGCGCGTCCCACATTTTAACAATGTTTTATCATGTTACTACTATATTCACACTTACTATACATATCATTGTCCATTGAACTTTAAATAAATCCAGATTCATTATCTCTGTTTCAGTCTTTGTATATTTGAGGGGGAGAGTGCACGCTGAAATCCAACAGCCGCTGGGCGCGTTCGACTGGCCACGTTACCCCTCTCTCATAAAAGACTATCTTAAAATGTACTGCATTTCCCACTTTATCTTATTTCCCCGATGTACATACGTGTTTCGGTAGTGTGTGAGATGTTCCACAGCCCATCCCTCCTATCCCTCCCCATTTTTCCAACCCTTTCTCCAAATCCATTCCTATATCTCTAAAGGTAGGCAGCGCATCCGGGGGCGTGCTAACGTTTGTCATTTTGGACTAATGTTGGCATGTATCGCGGATGTCTATGGGTGACAGTATCAACTTACCATCAGGTGGACTGTATGCTCGTTTGCCGCCTTCGTTCATTAATCATATATATATACATTTGATTTACAGTCCCTGTATCTTTGATTTATAATTACTCTACCAATATTTTTTGTGAACCTATAACAGACAACCACATCTGTTTCTTCGTAACTTGATGGTAACTTGTAGCCACTTATTCTGATTTACTTACCGGTTAAATGATACATCTTGCTGTGTCAGTAAGTTAATGACTAACCATTCCGTAATGATATTTAGTGGGGTGATTAGAAAATTATCCAGTTGGCAGCGGGCTCTGTAGGACATCCTCAATTAGACACCATAACAGTCGGTGGTAATTTGGAATGGCATGAGTGTATCGAAGTGGTGACTTCCAATAGAAAATTTCTTATCATAGTTATATAAACCCAGCTATCCTACAAGTATGGAAATCTTTAAAGAAAGCTGAAATTGGAGTTATGAAATATGCTGAGTTGGAGACCATGTCCGGCATCACAACACACACGCTCACAAAATAGCAACGTGGCATTTTTTGCTAACGTACTTTTTTTTTGTAATTTTTTAGTCTTTGTAATTTTCATTGATGTCTCTTGTCTTCTTCTCCAGTTATTGTTACATGGTATGTTTTTTTTTTTTTTTTTTTTAATGGACGAAGGTGGCAGACGAGCATACAGTCCACCAGATGGTAAGTGGATACTGTAGCCCATAGACATCCGTGATACATGCCAACATTAGTCCAAAATGACAACGTTGGCACGCCTCCGGATGCGCTGCCTACCTTTGGATATAGGAATGGGTTTGGAGAAAGGGTTGGGGAAATGGGGAGGGATAGGATGGGAATGGGCTCTGGCACATCTCACTCACTACCGAAACACGTACGTACATTAGGGAAATAAGATAAAGTGGGAAATGTAGTACATTTCAAGGTAGTCTTCTGTGAGAGAGGGGTAACGTGGCCAGTCGAGTGCGCCCAGCGGCTGTTGGATTGCAGCGTGCACTCTCCCCCTCATAAATATATATTTATATTTTGTGTGTGTTTGTGTATGTCAGAATAAAGTTTTGTTTATTGTCTTATGTCTATTTTTTTAATATTGCGTAATTATTGTATATACATACATCCACAGTGGCATGCATTGGTTTTGAAAACTGATAAACGGTAGTGACCGTATGGATCTATAGAAAGATTGTTTTTAATCGTCTTGGAAACTGAGGAGTATTAACGATAAATTTAGAGAGTAATATTTTTTTCTAATTTTGATGATTATTTAATGTTTATATAAGACTTTATAATATTGTACGCCTGCGCGGCAGTTTATAGTCTTTTCAAAGCTATAACTATGCAACAAATTATTGGCCTTTGAAGTGTTGGCTGATTGGTAAGTTATACAATATAAGACTAATGCCCCTGAATATTCAACGCAACAGGTACCTATTAATTTCTTACTTTTGTTCTGAAAAGGCGTCAAATAGATTTAGCTGTGCATATAAAGGTATGGTGCAAACTTAGCAATGCTATTGCATAGGCAAAGAAAGGCACAGCGTTATATATATACAATTATGTACCTAATATGTTATAAAAAGAAGAAACAGATGTTTTTCCAACTGTCTTTTTCATGCTGATGTATTTTTGGTTGTAGCGTGGAATTGTTGGGTGAAGTCTATTCTATAACGATTGTGTTTGGCTCATTGAATTAAAATTGAATTATGTAGAATTATATCTAAACTGTTCATTAATTAAATTAATCATTATAACCTTAACTTAGATGGCATAAGTTTAAAATTGTTGGAGTGGAATGAACTAGGCCTTACGACACCTCGCGTAAACCGTCACCTCGAGGGATTTTTGTATAACTGTGATTTATGTAATACTAAAATAAATATATATCTATCTGTCTGTTTATTAAACCACTTTATTAGCCGTTGTAACTTTTCTGAGTTATAGCAGAGTTTCAAATTTGGTTATTAAATTAAATTTAGTAATTGCTGCAATTTAAAAAGTCACACTTGGTCAAAGCTTTGTATTTTTATTTCTTTAAGGGTCTAATATATTATTGTATAATTTTAATAAATAAGTTACATAAAAAAATGCTTTCGTAATCGTACATACCTATATTGTTTTTACTAAATAATGCAATTACTCAACTAAAGCCCTGTCGAATATACTTTCGTTTAAAATAAAAGATACAAATATACAAGACAGATGCAAATTATACGATTCTTAATTTGAACAGGATTCTTCAAATCAATCTAAGAGATTAATTATAGTTCAAGATCTCCCACCGCGTGATTTATACATTCATCTGTTATTTAATCAAAATACATTTTTTATAGATAATTATTAATAGAGAAATATGGTTCTGCCGGGTTGCCTATCAAAATATGGCCGCAAGTAGTTTTAATTAAAATTTCATTAAATTTGTATTTTTCGAACAATTTCGTTCACTTGTTTTGAAGATAAAATATAATCCATTTCAAAGAGAGATATGTAAAGTACTTGAAAAGTTTTGGGTTGCCGTTTCTCACTTGGCCACAACCCTTTGTCAGCCAGGTGTAAACAGGTATAACTTCTTTAAATTTATACGTTCATAACGTATCTTAATAAATTATATATCAAATTAAAGCTAATTTTTATCTCTACACGATGGGATACGGTTGCTTATGTAATAGTGCCCGCAAATAGGGGTTGCCAACTGTTAATGATACATAAGAGCGAGAGAGAGAGTTAGTGCACAACATCGTCTATCAGACAAGGATGCAGTGTGCCAGCAATCCGTCGTTTTAAAACTATTATGCATGCGTCAATAGGTAAGGTGCTCAACTTAAAGCGCAAGCAGTAGGATCGAATTAAAAATACCCAAAAAAATTATAATTAATCTATACTAATATAATAAAGAGAGAGTGCGAATTTGTGAGTTTGTGTGTATGTGGAGGGAATATTTTCGGAATATTTTAAGTTAAATATCGTTTCGCCTTTATTTAGTTACATATATATATATATATATATATATCTAATATATATAAATTAAAATTTGTTTGTTGTATGTCGTTAAAATGAAAATGACGCTAGCTATCTATAAAAATTGTATTTTGATTAAATACCAGATGAACGTAGAAATCACGCGGTGTGATCTTGTACTATTAAGCTGTCAAAACTAAGCAAATAACACAAAAACGTCATTTTCACCAAACTTTCGACTCAATTAGATAGAAGGCACACATTAATATCGCAAAATATGATCGAAACTTCACCAATTGTCTTGATTTTAGAGAGTGTAATTGGCTCAGAACACCGAGGTGTAGGAAAGAGTAAAAAGTATATAATAATGCTCTTTCACCCGAGACAATACGTGAGTCCACTTTGGAATAATAAGCGCGATTTGCGGTGTGCAAATTATACTAGTTTTCGCGTGACGACGGACACACGGCTGTTACAAACGTCGAACAAATGTAGTGAACAAGATATCGTTGCGTGTCATGCCCTGGATCACGTATCATGCAGATACATACGTCTAGTTAGTTATGCAACCATACAGGAAAGAGATACGAAAAAAAGACAGCAGGCGAGAAAGAGTACCGTGCTAATTCCTTTGGAGAAAGTATCAAAAATGAGAGAATCACTTGGCATTCTTATTGTGTTTTAGATACACAATAATAGAGGTAGTTGAATGGTTTATAATTAGTTTAGTAGACTTCAGAGTTTTATTTGGGCATGTATAAATAGTAGTGACAACCATGTACTCGTGACTGAAGTCTGTACTTGATAAATTGGGCTAAATTAGGAATGTGTTTGGCAATTACTATAGTAACTTTGAATGTTGCATCATCTTCCCATGCTTCCAAATCCATAGAACAAGTGATTCATACTTGAAATCGTATAACAGGATTTATAAGTCCCACAAATAAACTCTTTTAAAGAACAAAAGTCCACTTTATAAATGCATTAAGACTTCTTGAAGTAGTTGTCAACTTCGTATAGGTACATATGAATTTTTATTTTTGACCGCTTGTTTAAAACCACAATATTAGATCTGTGATTAAAACCTCATTGAGTTGAACAGATAATTTCATAAAAAGTTCCATATAAATCACTACAGTCATTCTAGTTAACACAGAAATCCCAGTTCTGTCATTCTAGTCCGTGTGTAGTAAATATAATTGTCGGTTCGGTCAAGAGGCCGGTAGCCGTATAGCAATGTTGGCCGCGCAGCGTAGATGCAATTTTGTTGGGTGCATCGTCATAGCCTTATAACGCTTTTGCTGGATAATTATCCTGAGTGTACTTTCTTTTAAAAAGATAGAAGTTTATTAGAATATAAATATATAATTTCACAATAGCAATGATAAAAATATTTTTTTGGAATTATTTGGGTATAGCTATACCTAAATTAATTAATTTTTAAATATTTGGATGATGGCTGAACGTGAGCAGAGAAACAGGCATTAAATATTACTAAAAGTGGAAAAACAACATTTTGTGTTTCTGTATACGCCATTAAAAATGATAAGAAGTTGCACGCGTAACCTGCCATTTTACTTTAGTTTAATTATAAGTTACTAGCTTTTTCATTCACGTGGTCTAGATAAATGTTAACCTATGCGTTAATTCGGATCACAATCTACTTATTTGCCAAATTTCAATGAAATCCATTAAGTCGTTTCTACCTAGGTACCTAGGTTCTACCTTTCTACCTAGAAATTTGGCAAATAAGTAGATTGTGATCCGAAACATTCACTACATATATACATGTAGTAAATATTTACTACATCGATCACGTGATCGAGTAACACACATCTAAACTTTCGCATAATATTAGTGGAAAGAACAATAAAAAGGAGATAAAAAAACCTTTTCATTTTACTTCCTAGAAACATAAGCTGCTTAATAGACAACCTAGTGAATTTCAACCCCAATAAGAAGCAAAAAGCCCCTTTTGTCGCAGCACCTCGCTTTCGGAGCCTCTTAAGATCTCTGAGCGTATCGGGATCCTTGGTGTCGACATTTCCAGCAAAGTCGAATTTAGGGGGTCATCTAGAAAATAAAACCAAAATGGCCTCCAAAAAACTCAGTGTGCTGAATAGAGCAAAGCGATACTTCACCCCCGGGCAACTCCTAATGCTTTACAAAGCTCAAGTTAGGCCCCATATGGAATACTGCTCACATATATGGGCCGGTGCACCGAAAGTTCAGTTGGTCCCATTTGACTCCATCCAACGACCTGCTGTTCGAATTGTCGACGATCCCACTCTCATGGGCTGTTTAGAACCCCTCAGCATTCGGAGAGACGTTGCGTCTCTCTGTGTGTTCTACTGCCTGTATAATGGGGAATGCTCTGAAGAACTTTTCAATATAATTCCCACCTCGAGTTTCTTCAACCGCATTTCCTCGATACGGAGGTGTCGCGTACTATTCAGTCCATCATTTTATATCACGAACCCGTAGGCTGTGGAACGAACCACCTCAAGAGGTCTTTCGATTAAGCTACAATATGGATTTCTTCAAGAGAGTTGTGAATAGGATTTTGCAAGGTCGGCGGCGCACCTCCATACCCCTGGTGTTGCAGGTGTCCATGGGCGACGGTAACACTTACCATCACGTGGAGCAGCTAACTCGTCCGCCCACTTCAATATTTAAAAAACAAATTGAGACCGGTTAATTAACAGTAACATAGACGTGTTGTACTGAAATTAATGCAGTTTTTCCTTTTGTTGCAGGGCGTGTGTGTGAGGATAGCCGCTGCACGTGCGGTGATGCGCCGCGAGCGCCCGCGATCAACACATGCATGCCGCCCGCGCACCCGGTTAGTACAAAATTTAATTGAAACATTTCCGACCACGTTCCTCCTACTGGGTCATGTTGTGTGTTAAATTCAGAGTTTTTTCGTAGGGGATCCCTTGTGTGGATAAAATAAAGTTTCTATCTATCTACGTATCCCACACGACACGGTCTTTTGACACGTAGAACCGAACGACGGTCTCAATATCGATTAACTCGCTGTGCTACTATAGAAGAACTACTTTTAGGAAGAACAAAATCGTGATTACACACACATGCCGACTGTGAGCGAAAACTTTTGACTCGCGATACGAGTTAGCTGATTTTTTGGTTTCACATTGGTGGTTTTTTTCGTCATACGTGCAGAAATTGAAATCGTGTTGACCTTTACCGCGGTCTTTTGTAGATGGTCCATGGGTACCTTGGAGCCGATAAGTCCACGGTTTCCCTTGTCACCCGCTTTATACTCATACAATGTTAATTTTATTTCACCTTAAATATGTCAATTGTGGCCAGTTCTTGTAGTTTATTTTAAAAAATTTAAATATTTTACTGTAAATTTTCTAATGAATTTGTGTTATGTAAATTTGGTGATGCGAGAATTAAACATTCATTATTGGTGGGATGAGTCCAAACTTTGGTATCATTCAAAGCAAGAAATAATATTTTTTTCACGGCCACATTTAGAGATCATTATTGGTGGCTACAGGCACTTAGTGAGACAGTCGACATGAAACTATCGTATATGTTACAACAAATACGCGTAGTAACAATAAACGAAACAATCCGAGCGCGATGCAGCTCTCTGCACGCTTTCCTCTGTTAATGCAACCGTTGTATATTGCATGAGCGGAGACAGTTTGAAATATTTCAAATGTCGAATGGAAGTGGGTGTGAAATTTTTGACGAATAACTAAAAGTACACCATCTACCTTTATTTGTTTTACATTTTGTCCTTAACTCCCAAAGATTGCTTAAAAGTGATTGGCGAGAAGGCAGTCTGTTTTGTCCTTCGTGTTATTTAAGTTGCCATTTTGCAATCATGTGTTTGTGTTGGTGTACAATAAAGCGCTTATCTGTCTATCTAAAAGGGGAATAATTATTTTAATAACTTTGCTCAAAGAAAATGTTGTTATAAAATTTTTAAAACCTTGCCTTTTGATACCTTTAGTTTGTTCTGCTTCGTATCTTACTGAGAGTAGTGGAAATGTTACACTATATTGTAGTAATTATATACATTCACTACATAAATAGCAATGAAAAGGCAAGCTGTTTGTGTGGCATATAATTTTTGTCAATCTTCATTCCGAGAACAGTAAGTAGGTACTCGTATGTCGAACACTTTATATTTTTGATTGACGTTTAATTTGGTCACAGATTACTTACTGTAATTTTAATGAGGTTACTGCCGTATTTATTATACTGAAAAAACTTTTTTACACATTGTTGTGCAAAAGGCAAGCTTAATGCCTTCAGGCATTGGTTTGTTGACCAGAGAGGTATATTGGAAGGTGCGATGAATGGATGGTTCTCAATGGTTATTTTTTACGTATAGAACGTGATAGGCGAGTAAACAACACACCTGGTGGAAACTGGATACTGTCGCTCGTGGACATTCACGATAAATGCCAACATCAGACCAGAATGATAAACGTTGGCACATTATGAACTAGCTACCTATCTCTCGAGATTCATGAGAGGATTTGGAAAAAGGTTGAGAAAAATGGAGAATATAAAGTGTATCGGAACGAGATGGTAAGTGAAGTTAAAAGTAGTTAAAAGATTGGATGGAATAGGACGGAAAGTATGTAATATAATGAGTTAAAAGACTTCCCTTATTCCACAACACTCGCCTTCCCACAATTCTTTTTTTAATGTCCGTTCATGAATCAATTCATGTCCGTACCCGTACAATTAGTGGGACATAACAGAGAGTATATGCATATACGTGCTTTCTTTCAGACACTTTATACCGCGAACCCTAAAGTTGTGGAAGGAACTCCTAACTGACAGTTTTCCACTAACATAGGGGGCTTAAAGCTGTGAAAAGGATACTGCACTATCGGAGGCGCACCCACTTACGCCCTGGTGATGCAAATGTCCATGAATGACAGTGATTACTTGCCATCTGGTGAGCCGCTCGTTCTCTTGTCACCTCTTCATTTTATAAAAAAATATACGTAAGTGACGGTTTTGAAACTTCATAAACTGATAAGGCCGACCGTAGGTATCTGCATAAAAAGTGTCATTATTCTATTCGAAAGTGTGGGAGCACTAACTACATAAGTATAACTATAGTGTACATAAGTATAGTTAAATGGTAAGCACTGCTTATTTGCTCATATGAGATGCACGCTCCTGTACGCTGGGATCATCTATCTGTATTCTATATAAGGCATTATTGATGTTGACGCAGCTGTCAGCGGCGGATTTATCAGCAAAGTGTGTAATTACATGTGGAGTATTAATAGTGTCACTGGGTTACAGTCTGCTAATATTTGCATACACGCGCTTAGACATGTGCAGTGAAAGTGTTTTCAGATACTAATACCTATATTCGTTATATTTTGTAGCTCTGTCATGAAAGGTTTGATGGTCTTAAAAACGTCATGCTGGCCATTGGGATTTGGAAAGTCCACTCTTTTCTGTTGTTATTAGACTTTGGGGTTATAAGTAGCCGCTCTAACAAGCCAGGGTATCGTGATGCCGCCGCTCCATATTCGGCACTATACTGTTGCCCATTTATCATAATGCTTGGGAGCGTGGGGGGAGAATTAAAAAAATCGATTTCGTTTCGATTTTTACGTTTTCGTAACGGGAAAGCGTTTATGTCAGTTTTTTAAGTTACAGTTGATATAACGAGAGTTGTTAGTTCACTCACCTTTATCGCTTTAAGCAAAATAGCTGCTTAAAAATCGTAATTGTAATCATAGTACCTTCAGTGCGTTATGACTCATTACCATTCTAAAACTACTTTTCATAAAAGTTTCTTGTACTATACCATACCATCAGTCTATGTCTCTTCACTGCTGCTTAAGTCTCTTCGAAAGATCACCACCACACACGATATTCGGGCTCTTTTCATCCAGCCACCACTATATAAAAATATTTCCAATGTTTCCAGAATTCCTAATATAGCGTAGTGCCAGTTTTCGTTGAACTAAATATATCACTTAAAGGAATCAATGAACCTTCGTAACTCTATGAACTATGCCACCCATAATAAACTCCCATGTCACGTCATACGTGTCATTTCGTCATACATAATATTAAACTTCGGCGGTGATGTGACGTAGCTTGTGTAACAAGTTACGATATGTCGCATAATCTGATGCGATGTGACACTGTTTACTGGAGCAGCAATTGTATAGAAACATGTTTTGGAATTGAATTTTGTAAGTATTGCTGGAAATTATGGAAAGATATAACGATGGCCTCGTCGCTCCCTAAAATATATTTTATCGTACACATTGCTCATAGTTTTGTAACTGATCCCAGATCTTCAAGGATTAAGAAAAACACACGGGTATTGAAAATGGTTACAAAATCAGAATTAGATGAAATACGACACAAAAAATAGATGTGATCAGGATTCAATAATTATAAGGCAAGGTATTTATAAAACAAACACTTTTATAAATACCTTGCTTAGTAAAATCTTTCATATAAAATTGCAAAATACGTTATTAAGTGTTAATCTTAAAAACTAATACATATTATTAAATAAGTTAGTGAAAGAAAATGTCATCGGGAAACCACGTGTTCGAGAATTAAAAAAAGAACTGGGGCCATCCACCAATTCGCATTGGGTCTGCGTGGTGGAGTATGTATGACCCAAAACCCTCGCAAATTTATTAGGAGTGACCTGCAGTGGAACTGCCTGCAGCAGTGGCTTATATAGATGTCTACCTATTTCATGTACCTAAATCAAATCAGTCGAATCACTGTCGCCAGGTTTGCTGGATATAGTCTCCCAAAAAAATAGGCTAGCCTGTTATACATTGTTTCAATAATTACCTTTTGTATTGAACATATGTTTGTTTATACATAACATAAAGTATGTTTATATGTCTGTGGTAGGTCTATCAAGTTATGTTATCATAAAGTATACAAAATTGTATTGAAAATGTACTGAACAGATCGTTTAGTACACTTCGATGCTCGCTTTAATGTTACTACACTAGTAATCGAAGTTCCTCACGAAACCGGATCGTTTGTTTTTAGACCTTGTTCCAAGTTGGGGTCGAGTGCTTAGTTCAAGCACTTAGCTAATAGCTATAGGATGGTCTATTTAGATTATGGACTGACTTTTCTTCATGAGTTTAGTTATATAAAGCTGAGGTAGGTCTATCAAATCTAATTATTTATTAACGATCAAAAGACAGTACTTATTAAAAGTGATAGTGACTATCAGAAAAGTAAACATAGAAAGGTAAATGTATACCTCTCCAAAGTCTCGTAACATACATAAGCTTCCACGTATACCACGTTAACGTATACCACAGAGAGGTATACGTTTGGAGTTTACGTTTTGGTATACGTTTCGGTCCGGTAAATCGATGACTTCAAGAAAGTCGCCAGTAATGGCTGGATGAGAAGAGATGAAGCTTGTGTATGTCGCGAGACTTTGGAGAAGCATATATGCCTATATCTAGATTCAACCCTAGATCTAGCTAGATACTACATCAATATCTAGGCATATATCTAGATTTCAACTGCTAGCAGTTGAAAGACATTTTAAAGGCTATCCAGTTATTTAAAACTAGTGTAGATTCTAAAGCTTTTGCCATCCATCCATCAAATACATACCTCAAATTGTTCAATGACTCAATTTGTTGTTTTTAACGACTAGTACAACCCAACAAAATTAATGTTGTTTTGGTCATTTACAACATGTCACATGACATAATGTGATGTGACATGTTGTAATGTCAGCTTATATTAATGTAAAATTAATGTAATGGATATATTATCGGTAAACTTCAAAAAGTCATCGATCCACCTGTTTGGACTGTATCCTGTACTGGACTTTTCATACGTGGTTTCTACTCAATCAAGGAGTCTACTCCATCGGTTGTCGATACGGAAGGTATGACCTGTCCCTGACCATTATTTCCAGTTATAAGTTGACGTACGATGCCCAAAACCCTCTGGATTAGAATGCCTTTGTTACTTCAAGCACCCCTTGATGAAACTAAATATAGGCAAAATGCATTTTCCATGAGAGAAATCAGCGCCTTAAAAATTATTGAAACCTATTGATGTTGATTTGTTCTACACTCCCATTAGGGTAGAAGAATGAGTCCTAATATGATGCGTATTTAGTACTCTCACTGATTAACTAAGGAATTTTTATTTTATAAGTAGTAAGCCGATCTAATATGTATCTAATATGAAATTTTTGTGACACCTACCTATGTTACTTATTCATTTCATTTCATAAGGGGGAGAGTGCATTCCCACAGCCGCTGGGTATCCGGGGGCATGCCAATGTTTGTCATTCTGGACTGATGTTGGCATGTATCGCGGATGTCTATGGACGACAGTATCCACTTACCATCAGGTGGACTGTATGCTCGTCTGTCGCCTTTTTTCTATATAAAAAAAATATATCACAAAATGTTGAATGTTCCTTGAAAACCAATAAGTAAATAAATAAATCCATTGTGATCCTGTATCCATATGTTGATGTAAAAATCCTAACAATTGCCTTCGGGCGCATGCAATAAAATCCTACAAGTAGCTCACGAGACCGTTCACCAGACGAAACCAAATAGGACATCGTGACTATTAACTACCAGACAGTAGTCTCGCTCGATATCGACTCGATCTGAATCGAGATTATCACGATTATCGATTATCGAATGATTTAACCGTCTGCCTCTTTAATGGTGCTAATGACACCGGACTGAGCAAATGTAATGAATTTTAGATCGATCCAATCGATAATTTTTACAACGACCTTTTAAGCTGAGTACGAGTTGTCGTTTATCAATGTTAAAACCGGTAATAGACGAAAGGTTAATGAACTCGCTGTTACGTCTTAAAGAGGCTTATTGGCGTATGGTTTTTATTGTAATAATGGTAAATTATTTTTTATAGACATATAAATAGCTCATAGAATTAGTGTATCTACTGTGGGGAAGTCACGAAATCGATGGGATAGGCGAATCCTTGAATGGAGGCCACGTACTGGCAAACGCGAACTGTGAGGACGGGATATGAGGACTGGCTGAGTTAAAGTCGCAATAGTAGCCTGCTCACATTAAGAAAAAAGTGACGTCATCCGTCCAATGTAGCACACGGCGTTAATTGGTCAATCGAGGAACGCTCCCTCTCGTAATTGATCAATAGGTGCAATCACGTGACTGACATTGATTCTGGAGAGTCTGGAAACATTGAATTCGTGTTCAACTAGTACGTTATTGTGTCAACAAATTGGACAAATCTCATTTATCCAAGTATTTTCAGGAAAAACCCGAGTCTTTATGTATTCAAGTCTCGCGCCGTCCTTCCATCGCGGTAATAAAACAGATTGTATTATTTATTATTACCCACTATACTTTGTTAGGAGGGGTCGACTCCCCGAGGGTGTGGTTCTGACAAATTGTGCGCGTTTGTATGAAAAATCACCCTTATTGTTTGGCCATAACTCGCCAAAATATTGCAGTTTGAAAAAAAAAACTTTGAACGTGTCGCCTACAAATAAAAGAAAAGAGTTTTAATCGCTTGTATTAGTCCTCAAAATGCATATTTTAAAAAAATAATATTTTTTAAATTTGATTTTTATTAAGCGTATGTTTTATATAGAAAGAATGTATATGTTTATTTATTTATATAACACTTTTTTGCACTAAGTACAATGGGCGGACTTAATGCTACATGGCATAGTCTACCAGCCAACCTTAGGAGAGGAAAGATAATGCAATCGGTGCCACCGAGAAAGGACAAAAGTAAATGGAAATAAAAAAAATATCGGAAGTATCATTAAAATAAATGTGTAAATAAAGGACAAAAGTAAATTGAAATAAAAAAATATCGGAAGTATTATTAAAATAAATGTGTAAATAAAGGACAAAAGTAATTGGAAATAAAAAAATATCGGAAGTATTATTAAAATAAATGTGTAAATAAAGGACAAAAGTAAATGGAAATAAAAAAATATCGGAAGTATTATTAAAATAAATGTGTAAATAAAGGACAAAAGTAAATTGAAATAAAAAAATATCGGAAGTATTATTAAAATAAATGTGTAAATAAAGGACAAAAGTAAATTGAAATAAAAAAATATCGGAAGTATTATTAAAATAAATGTGTAAATAAAGGACAAAAGTAATTGGAAATAAAAAAATATCGGAAGTATTATTAAAATAAATGTGTAAATAAAGGACAAAAGTAAATGGAAATAAAAAAATATCGGAAGTGTTATTAAAATAAATGTGTAAATAAAGGACAAAAGTAAATGGAAATAAAAAAATATCGGAAGTATTATTAAAATAAATGTGTAAATAAAGGACAAAAGTAAATGGAAATAAAAAAATATCGGAAGTATTATTAAAATAAATGTGTAAATTAATGAGATATATCGATTGATGGCGCGTATACTATACACTGCGTTCCATCGATGGTGGATCAAAGCGAGTAGGCACCGGGGGGACTCCCATACTTATTTATTTAACCCCCATGTATGTTCTACGATATTGTATAGTTTAGGAGATATGGAGCTTTTACTAAATTTTTAGTTAACTAGGGAAGCGTTCAATATTTTCGTCATATTGTCTAAACTGTGTTGAAGACTTGATTTTTTTACAAAACATGCTTCACTGATAGGCTTATTTTATCACAAAATCATTACCTTAATTGGACTGAAACGGTGTTTAAAACTAATTTGTAATTCAGGGTGTTATCTAAGATTCTTAAGATTATCTAAGATCAGGGCCGTCTTAAGTCTATTCTGCGCCGGGGTGCGGGAGTGTATCCTAAGACAGTCAAACATCCTATTGTGTATCCTATGACAGTCAAATATCCTATTGTGTATCCTATGACAGTCAAATATCCTATTGTGTATCCTATGACAGTCAAATATCCTATTGTGTATCCTATGACAGTCAAATATCCTATTGTGTAATTGTTTACTATAGCGTTATATTTTTTCATTACCTTTAAAAAGTGAGCGCCCGGGGTGCACCGCACCCCTTGCACCTCCTGGTAAAGACGGCCCTGTCTAACATGTAACTTCAGATTATCTAAGATTCAATTATTCTTCTAACATTTTGAAAGGCTCCGAAATAAAATAAACACATAAAAAAAATTTTTACTATCTTACATCTTTACTCAGTTAAATATCACACCTGCAAATTTTATCGCGATACTCGTAACACTTTCTCGTAAAAAAGACTTTCAAGTTAAAGTTATAGAAAATGCATTTTTTTTGTATTATGCCGATAGTGAAATAAAACAAACTGATTTGAGAAAATTCAAATTTATTTTTAAATTTCATAAAGAATCTTCCAAATGTTGGACCACCATTTAGAACAACGACCGCAACCGAAATACAGAGAGAGGACTTAAAAAAATATTAAATTACGAGAAGCATTCACGTTCTCTCTCACATGGTACTTAGCCTGCCTACATCAATTTGGGTGGATCCACTAAAGATGCCTCCTCTTTGGAATTCACGATTTTTTTAGAAGTTGTCACCTCTGTATTTCGATTGGGAACTACCATTTACTTATATTTGAGAGTAGAAAAAGTCATCGAAAATCACTAAATTTTCTTCCATACATTGTTGCCAATGAAAGTACAAGGCGTTTATTAGCTGAATAAAATGCGTATACATTTTGCAATTAATTTTCAAACCAGTTCAGTCAACTATGCTGTTGCATTAATAGCCACATCTAAAATAGCCCTAATAATAAGTGAAAACACATTACACGTGTTTACGCACGCAGACATACAAAGGAAAAGAACGTCTGGATGTTCGCGACAATAAGAATCTAGTGTGTCAAACGCACATTTTTTTATGGCATAAGATTGATAAACGGCGTTATTGTAGGTATTTATTTATTTTTTATTAAGTAAAAACCGGTAAGTATGTAGGAACTGGTAAGCAACGGTGTTTGTCCCGAAATTATTGATTACTATGTTTCTATGTTTTATGTATATTGTAGTTCCAAACTGTCAACTTGATGTGGCTAGTGTTTACTTTTTATAGGTTAATTATTACATTGGTACTTTTTAGTTAGCTTACACGTATACATTTTATTCTTGAGCATAAATATTCTAAGTAAGTATATAAGTAAGTTCTGTTCGTTGTCAATTCAATTCTTCACATTTGCTTAAATAATTCTCCAAATTACGTAGTCTACTAACGATGCTTTGTAAAAAGTCAGCATAAAATATGCTGCAAAATTGCATTGTTTTGCTAGTGATCACACGTATACGTTTTATTTTTTATCCACAAAATAAATGCAGGTATATTAAAATCAAGTCGTGTCCGGTGTTAGACAATCCATCTGAAATAACACGTTAGTGTCGCCTAAGGGTTAACATAGTAGAGCATACTTCCAAAATTATGAGTTGTAATCCATTATTCTACCGCTTCCAGCGATATTTTAGATCCTATCTCAGAATGGAGTCACGTACGCCGTCAATATGTTTGCAACGTACAGATTTCTCTATACTGCCGTCTGCCTGATAATCTTAAATCAAAAGAGATTTGATGAAAGTGACTGAGTAGAAAAAAAATGTGAGAATGAAAAGTAGCGATGAATTATATGTCGTGACTTCACACGATGTCATTTTAATTTGGAGATTTTATTGTCACTGTTTATAGAGCGTTCAATTAAAGTAAGTATATTTAATGCGAGCGATATTTAAGCTTAATAGTTTCAATTTTAACCCGTGGTGTCAGTTTGTTGATATAAGACATTTCAGCTCTCAGGTCATTAATGGGAATAATTTACGATATTTTATATAGTTTCCTAAAAAGAAGTATTTCGATGATAACGTACCGAGACCTAATTTACAAATTTCTGGATTTTGGTGTTCTGCCTATACACTAAAAATGTATCCGTAGATTACGGTTAATTATGTTTCTGCTTAAAAAATTAGTACACATATTAACATTTAACAACACAACATTTAAAGTTTATCTTTGTAACAGATTTTTAAACGTTTTTTAATCTCCTGTAAAATTGATCAACCCTTAGTTAGGAGATCTCAGTACGTAGCCGTCGATTTGACAATTGGACTTGGACATCTATTATACAGATATAGCAGCTAATTATACTATTGGTACTAATATTTTAAATAGAGATTGAGTTTATTTTCTTCTGTTTATATCTCTAAGGTATATTAAAAAAATACTGGATCGTTTTTATTTTTTTTTCAATGTTAGGCAGCTATACTAATGTGAATACGAGTAAGTTATATCGTAAATGTGTTTCTTATGAAAGCATTATGCCACCTGAGTGATATTGAGGCGGGTTCCTAGAAGGTATAAATTTATCTCTTATTTTTTTATACCACAACACTGATATCAATCAAAACAGCCTGAGGATATAATTTATAACGTTGAATCATAAGGGAATTGCGTAGGAGAGCCGACAAGACATGGCAGGCGAGCTTACCGACAGCCAAGACAACCTACTGACAGATTACAAGTTTTATTTTAAACTAATGGCCCATACTGACTTTGTCTACTCCTTGGCTTTCTACCCTTTTTATTACCAATATCCAGATAAATTCTTGTCATTAGTTTAAACAATTATTTCCCAACCCTTTTAAACTACCGCCCCTTTCAGAAAAAAAATACCCCCTATATTGTAGTAAAAGAAGGGTAAAGTTCATAGAAAAATGTGCGCCCAAATTTACTGTCGTCTCTTGGTTTATGGCAACATTCTCAGGGAAGCTGTACCGCCCCCTTTGAGAGCCTTCCCTGTAAACTATTATGGCACACATATAGGACACATGACGTACAGTCATGATAATACTTAATTTAAAGGTAATTTTTTTTTTAAAGTTGTATTTGGAGATTCCAGCAATAAATCACTCCTCTTTGTTATTTATTGTCTTACTTCTCATCTCATCTCCTTTATTTCTTTCTCCATATTATTCAACCATCTCCAACCATTCTCCATCGTTCAACTGCCTCAAGAGGTCTTTCCATTATACTACGATATGGGGTTCTTCAAGAAAGCTGTGAATAGGAATTTACACGGTCGGCGGCGCACACCCATGCTCCCTGGTGTTGCAGGTGTCTATGGGTGGCGGTAGCACTTACCATCACGTGGGACCGCTTGCTCGTCCGCCCACTTCTATATAAAAAATACTGTATTAATACTTTCCTCTAGGATAAATGGGGACTGTATATTCTGTGTTGAGCAAAAGTGTACGACATCGATTATCTTATGAGCATGCAAACTAACTTAGTGATTTCAGTTTTATATAATACGTAACTATATGTTTTTATTTTATACGCAACCATGCAAAAATATGTTTACACGGCTTAATAAACCATCGTGTTTTATATTAGGATGAAGAAAGTTCCTCGTTATATTGGTTATTCCCCATTGTTTTAAATTCTTTTTCCAAATTCACTCCCAAATCTCAAAAGCTGACGCATTCGGGGGCATGTGTGCTCATCTGTTACTCTCTTTCTATAAGAAAAAGAACTTAAACTTTTACCCAAAATTATTTTCGCAAAAACTTGTCACCTAAAAACGCAGCGCCTTCGAAGCGATTAATTACCTGTCCGTGTGCAACGGACCTTAATTACGGCACGCCAATTTAACTTAAAACGGGTGAAAGTGAAAAAAGCGTCGTTGTTTTTTCGGAAAATTGCTTTTACTCCGTAATAACTGTCACCCATTACGCAACTAACAGTTACGAGTTACTTTCGGAATTAGCAATGAGACAATTAATTCTAGAACAGTTCGATCGTGACTCAACTGCTTAACTTTTTATTCTACGACGACGTGCCAAGTGAAATTAAAAGTTTTATTAACTAAATAAACCAAGAATCGACAGCAGTATTTCTAGGTCATTGTCTATGAGGTCAGCGAGCAGGAAATGTGAAGTATAAGTCTAGCAAATTATAAATATGACACAAAAAAGACCAGCAATTTTAAAGAATTTTAAAGAATCTCGAAAATTTCAACATTTATTATGTAATCTGTTTATTTACAAACCCACACAACTAATTACAAAAAAAACAATAAAAGCGAAACTATAAATTCAATTGACCATGTTGCCATGTACAGAATTCCGAATATTTCATTTTGATGCATTGCAATAGTCAAACTATAGAATGAGCCTATATTAAGATTGAATTAATTTCAAAACTTGGATTTTGATATTGACCTTAATTATTAAATTCAATAAAAAATAAATAAATAATAAAAAATAATCCGAATAAAAAAACAATAAAAAATAATCCGACTATAGGTGATTATTTTACAGGTAAAGGCGTATTGTATCAGTTACTTATATTCGGGCTAAATGCGATATCAATATTGACCTTAAATATTGAAATTTGATATCGCATTAAACCCGAATATAAGTAACTGACTTTTTATCTGTAAAATAATCACCTATAGTCGGATTTTTTATTCGAGTCAGGGATATGACATGTAGAACTGTTAATAAAGTGTCATCTCCGTACAGATTTCACCCTGTTTGACAGTTCTAAATGTCATATCCCTAACTCGAATAAAAAAGCCGACTTCAATTCCCTTGGTTGACACTCACACTAAAACCAATGGTCTGTAATAATACTAGTAATTGTTAAATCAATGATTTCCAATCCTTATGGGATAATAAAATCATTAGTATTAATGACTGAAATCAAATGGAGAACGTTGTGTTTTATAAGTCCTATACAAATGGAGTAAAAACGAGTTCAACTGAGCAAAATATGATTAAAACTGAGGTCAGTTATGATATGACATAATTTAATTTAATCATTAATATAATCAAGATAAGCAAAATTTGATTATAAACATTTTAAATACCTACTCAATTATACCTGTTTAAAAAAACTAGATAATTAATTTGCCATTTACAAAGACTCTTACTGAGAATACTGACGTTATATACTGACTGTAATATAGTAAATCGTATGGTTATGTTAATAATTCGGGTGTAGCAGCACACTCAGTTACTACACCATGAGAGTTGTGAAACAATATCGTTATGTCATTCCTGTTTGTTTCCTGTGATTACTAGGGGAGGCCTATGCCCTGTAGTGGGACGTTATAAGCTGATGCAAGTATGTCATTCCTACATCAATATTTTTTGTTTAAATTGTGTAGTACCTATGATTGGTTAATTTAAGATACAGGTATATCGACCAGTGTGTGTTGCCAGTGATGACCTACGGCACCGAGACGTGGTCTCTGACTATGGGCCTCATAAATAAGCTCACTGTCGCACAGCGAGCTATGGAGAGGGCTATGCTCGGGGTTTCCCTACGTGATCGAATCAGGAATGAGGAGATCCGTAGACGAACTAAAGTCACCGACATAGCCTCTCGGGTTAGCAAGCTGAAGTGGCAGTGGGCAGGGCACATAGCTCGAAGAACCGATGGCCGATGGGGCAGAAGGGTTCTCGAATGGAGACCACGTACCGGCGGACGAAGCCGAGGACGTCCATCTGCTAGATGGACAGACGACCTCATAAAGGTTGCGGGCACCCGCTGGATGCAGGTCGCTGCCGATAGGTCTAAATGGCGGACAATGGGGGAGGCCTATGTCCAGCAGTGGACGTCCAAGGGCTGAGAAGAAGAAGAAGAAGATACGCTCGATGTGCAACTCATTAATTGTACAAGCTTATACATTTTTGTAAATAATTATTGTACAAGCGAATATCTTTTTGTAAATAATATAATTATTATGTTCGGGTACACTTTTATTTTGTCACAAATTGTCCATAAAGTAAGGATATTCACTGTAAGGCAATGTAAGTAATGGCCGATAATGTATCTGCAAAACTTTGTCAGATTGTGGCGGGCAACCGCTTCCTTTCCCACAATTTAAATTTTACAGCGCAGTTTTATTGATTTTATACGAGCTTGTGATACTTTGCGGAATTAAAAATATAAAACCGGCAGCTGCTAATAACTTTTGCATAGTTGAGTGTAGTATTGTTTAATTGAATTACTTTCTTTTATGTTGATGGAGGAAAGCGAAATTAATCTTTTTGTAATTTTTATACTCGTACAAGGCTAATTATTGTTGGTTAGCGGCGGATTCTGAATTGTATAAAGTAAAAATTTGATGGTTGGTAGAAAGACATTTATCGAAGATCTTCGCAACCTCATGTCAAGCAAGCATCACGGTCCAGCGGTTATGTCACGTTGTGTTTTAAAACGAAATTCAATAAATATTTGATTAGAGTGTGAACAAATGAGACTAAATTTGGTTTCTGTATAAATGTACAATGTACAATATTTTGGTTCTGTACTGGTGGTTTTACTCAGCAGACGCAGATTATCCTAGTTTCTAAGACTTGTGGTGAGTGTGTTTTGAAAAAATAATAATAAGAAGAAGTAACAAAACATCCAATACAATAATCAATTTTACATTTCGTCAACAACAAAGTTCATTCAAATATTTGATTTTTATTTAATTCTCAACATAATGAGATCAGAATTCAATAGACGAGTGCCCGAATTACCTCCTTACAGAACTCAACAATACCATAGACTAACGTATTTAAAAAGCAACGCTAATAATTTAAAATTTAATCCACGGTCGGCCTACATGACATCCATGTTCCGGCCCACTAAGCTCCATTCATTCTGTGGCCTTATTCGTTTTTTTCTCGTCCATTATTGGTCAATTTTCCTGCCAGCCTTATTGGAAATTACGAAAGAAAAGGCTGCCCACTTTCTATGGAGTGTAGTAGTCTTATTGTGCCGGGACGTGCGTTCAATGTTTGTTTTTGTGAGTCAAGCCAGACTTCTGTTTATAAGTTTTAAGGTCGTTTTCACTTTCGTCGGTGTCGACAGCGCTAGCGAGCTACTCGTATGTATATTCAACCAGTGCAAGTGCAACTAACCATAGAGGCCTAAATTCCGGACTTACTTCACAAATTTCAAGTCAATAATATTGGTATTGGTATATATCAGAAAATATATATTCCGTGTTAATAACTAGACATACTCGTACACCGAATTTTAAATACGTAGTTTTAGCCAATAACTCATATGTCACTTTGGATTTATGGAAAAAATAGCATTTGGTTTCGGTATTCAATAATTAAATATGTATAAAGGGTATTTATAATGTTTTCAGAATGTAATAAAATTATGTAAAACTAATAGACTCTGTTTTATCAAATATTTTAATCAAAGTTTAACTGAAGAAAAGTTAAAGGGATTTCTTTTCTGACAACAAATTGAATGCTATCGATCTATTGTATCGATTCCCAGTAGCGGCATCGATAAATAGATCGTTTACAAGAATCGATAGCGATCGTTGCAATCAGTAGATTTTATAAATTATAATAACAATAGTTCAATGTGCTTTACCACCGTGTTACAATGCTTTGAATTGCCGCTTATAAAGTATTGACCAACCAGACGATCGAACAATTACAAATCCCTTTGCAATTCGTAATCACTAATCAACTTATTGAATAAATTGCTACATAGCGCCAACCGCAAAAACAAAGTTGGATTACATATTTATTTATTTAAACGGGTTCAACGAGTATCTTTATCATATTTATTTCACGCGACCATACCATATGCGTTGAGATCTATTTAAATAAATAAATATGTGTGAAGAAACGCGAAAATCTCAACTGTTATAAAGTTGTATTACATTCTTATCCTTTCAGTTTAGAGTAAATTCTATTTCAAATTAGGTTAGATTCTTGTTCGCATGCTATTATTTGCTTTTTGATTATGTTTTCTTAATTAAAAAATAATCCTTGGATAAACTGAATAAGTTCGTTGATACCTTATTTAACGGTCTACTAAGGACAAAGACGGTTCAATAACTTTGCATTGGTAATTGCAATGTCGAAATAATAATGCTCCTTTAGTAACGAGTAGAAATATCTCAGTGGTAAATTACCCAGTTGTATTTTAATAACGTAGGTCGTGGAAGGACTAATCCAAGACGTGCAGAATGAACTTCTCGTTCCGCGTTTTTCGATGGAGGATTAGAATTCCATCTACGCGGAGGTCTCAGGTACGAAGAATTGGAGATACAATGTTTGTGGTGACATTGTTACACTTGAATAATGTCATTAATATTGTCGATTGCACTGTTGATACTTGACATTCTTTTAATATATTTCCACCAGTATCATGATTAATATCATAGTTACCTCTATGGATGCTAACAACGCATGCATGTTGAAGATAAAATTACAGCTGGTACAACATCTGGTACGACACCAGTGCTGCCATCCCGCAGGGTGATATGCTATTCCTCTCCTATTTGCTATTTTCAGAAATTCAATAGTGAAATAGTTTAAATCTTTCTACCACCTTCTACTATACAATATACTTCTTCTAATATACAATAGAAAATAGACCCGTCATCTAGGTTATTTGTTAATAAATTTCAATATTAAGTAAGTAATTTTATACCACTATGAAATACGTTTTCGTATTTCTAATAATAATGCTACATAAAGGTTTTCTTTATTTTTATATTGTTTACATATGATTTATGAGATCAAAAAATAATTTCACTATCTCTTATTCTGTGCTATCTTTTCGAAATCTTCAAATGTGACGTTATTATTTTGTCGTTAATCTTAACTTAAAATTCGCAAAAATAATGTTAATATGACAAAAGGAACGTAGATTGAAATTTGATTTGCGAGTAGCCCATTTTATATGGACTGTACAAAGTATAATGTCTTTCTTATAATATACGAGTAATATCTTAATTAAAATAAATAAAGAATAAGGAGCGCACAGAATCATTAAATGTTTATAATCAGCCGAAAATATATTTTAATCGCCGTTATGTTTATAATCGCCCAAAAATATTAAATAAATGCTTATTAAATAATAAATTAAACCCAATTTATATCTATATCATCTTTCACAACAGCAATTTTATGATTTTAATCGTTTTCTGTCCAGCTAAGTAGGTTATTACTAGAAAATTGAAAAAGAAAGGCTGATCATTAATTTTCATTAAATTTAAATTCATAATTTATTGTAATTTTGAATGCAAATGGCGACCTAGATTAATTATAATCGTGATTCATGTTCATAAATGTTTGATGTTTGAAACTGGTATAATGTATGTTGTGCACGCCGCCGGGAGTGATGTAAATGACTTACCGTAACCAATCGTTTATCGTACTCTGCTGGACACGAGCCTCCTTATGCAAATTGTCTTGTGCATGAGGGATGTATGGCTTTAAAACGTCACGCTGACCAAGCGGATTGGCGAGTCCACTCTCTTAGAAGTGATGTAGTCTTCACTCTCATGGCTTGTGGTAGCGGCTTTGTTATCCCATAGTCGCCTTTCATCAGACCCACGGGAAGAGATGGGGTGATAGTATTGTAAAGCCGGTCGACATCACTCGACCAATTAGTATTATTTAGTATTATGTAGCATCAAAGCTAAAATCTGTGGTGCATATCTCTTCGTAGCTTTAAGACAGTTCTTGTTTATGTTTATGGACGAAGGCAGCAGACGAGCATACAGTCCACCTGATGGTAAGTGGCTACTGTCGCTCATAGATATCCGCGATACATGGAAACATTTGTCCAAAATGACAAACGTTGGCACGCCCCAGGATGCGCTACCTACCTTTGGAGATACAGGAATGGATTTGGAGAAAGGGTTGGAAATAGTGTGGATAGGATAGGGTGGAAATGGGCTCTGGCACATCTCACTCACTACCGAAACACGTACGTATATTAGGGAAATAAGATAAAGTGAGAAATGCAGTACATTTCAAGGTAGTCTTCTTAATTGTCAATATTATACATTATAATTTCCATAAATAAAATGTATTTAATAAGACCTTTCTTATTACATACATTTTGATGTATTTAATAATTCTGAGTCCTTATTCAGACTAGCATACGGTCTATGTGGTGATCCTTGTACCGATGTACCGCGCTTCGATTACGGATGGTGCAGTTGTTGAAACGGGAAGTCTGGCATTAAATCAAACAATGACAACATCATCCAGATGAATAATCTTGATGAGCTGATCATCAGATGAGGATCAGCATATGCTCTTAACAAAATTCTCCTGCAGATTTTTTCACTTTCCGTGATATTCTAGTCCAGTTACCCATTATTCTCACTAAATGAGGCTAAACTGTGACGCAGATAATTTTTCATTCACCTAATAATAGATATCCAGTGTAATGTAGAATGTGTATAACAGTGAATTTATGATTTAAAATGACCATAAAAGGCGATGAGGCAGAACTAACGCTAGGCTAATAATTTCGAAAGCTATTACCATCTGTCACGGTGTGAATGGGGCTACCACGGTAGAGTGATAAGGTAACTTTCAGACAAATCGTAAGATGGGAATATTTACAGATGCAGATATTAATGTTAGATTCAAATATGTGTTCGATAGATTCATTGAACTCATATTTCCGATAAACTGTCAATCCACTTCCGATACCCGAAGGTGGTTTGGGACGTGAAACAAAATAAGTTAAAGATTACGTTATATTATGTAACTAATAAAACCCGGCAGACGTTGTCCTGTCATAAAAGTTGATGTACTGCAGCGCCATCTAGTGGCGAGTTACAACAAAATCGATGGCTTGAAAATATTCTTCGTGCTCAAATACCTACGTATATCAATTTTCATGGTGATCGGTTGAAAGGTAGAGAAGTTGATGTGCTACAGCGCCATCTAGTGGCGAGTTACAACAAAGTCGATAGCATATAAACCTTCTCCATGAAAAAATACATATATCTGCCAACCTTCATGGTGATCGGTTAAACGGTGTCGAAGTCTATTAACATCAGATATACCAATATCCATTTTTAGATTATTACCGTCGAAGTACGTTCAATAGTCCACAATAAACGCTAATAACATGGCATATATTCTTATAAGGATCATCCAAACAGTTTTTGCCATTTTTGAAAGTAGATATTTTTATGAGTTGCAACATTTTCGTTACTTATTACATAAACGGCGATTTCCTAGTTTGAAATTCCTTTGACTCGATCGTTAAAAATCGGTACTGACTAAATTTTTCAGTTGAATACAGAATTACTGTTCACAGATTCCAGTCGGGCGACTTCAGTTCAGGTGCTTCCATTGAAAGTCTGAACCCAGTTTTAGAGTACGTAATCACAATTGAACTGCAATGATAGATTGCGGTCTTGCGTTGTTGTTACACCATGCGTCCTGTAACCATGAAGTCTCAGTTTCTGTATTATTAATTCACACACGATCTTCGGCTCTGTTTATCCAGCCGCTACTGGAGAGCTTCTGCAAGTCGTTGATCTATGTGGCCGGAGGGAGACCCACACTGCGTGTCTCGGTACGTAGTCTCCATTCGAGGACTCCTCTACCCTATCAGTTATAGGTCCTGCGGAAAATAAGACCTGCCCATAGATGTAGTAAAAAATATCCTAGCGTACTTACATCAAGTCAGTATACTGTTCACATCTATATTGTGAGGACACTGTTCCCCGCAAAATAAATATACCTACAAAGTTGAATAAAAGTGAAAGTAAGCGTTGCGTATGTTAAATTTAAAGGGCTAAGCGTCATTGGGCAATGTATTCTTTGCAAAGTTTGTTAATTATTGTTTTATTAGTATGAATTGGACCCATTTGACTCCATCCAATGACGTGCTGTTCGAATTGTCGACGATCCATCCCACTGTTGCGGGTGGTTTAAAACCCCTCAGCATACGGAGAGAGATTGCTTCTCTCTATATGTTCTACCGCCTGTACAATGGGGAATGCTCTGAAGACCTGTTCAATATCATTCCCACCTCGAGTTTCTACAATCGCACCTCCCGTCACAGAAGTCCTCTCCGCGAAGTGCAGAAGCGCGGATTTCTCCAATTCCCGTATTTCCTCGATACGGAGGTATCGCGTACTGTTCGGTCCAAAAATCATTTTATATCGCGAACCCGTAGGCTGTGGAACGAACTACCTCAAGAGGTCTTTCCATTAAGCTACGATATAGCTTCAAGAAAGCAGTGAATAGGATTTTGCAAGGTCGGCGATGCACCCGCAAACCCATACGGGTGTACGGGTGTACCCCCTGGTATTGCAGGTGTTCATGGGCTGTGGTAGCACTTACCATCACGTGGGACCCGCTTGCTCGTCCGCATACTTCCCTATAAAAAAATAAAAATTACTGAGAACGCGATAGCTAAGCGATATAGCCGTGCGCTAATCCCCGTGCGGATCCATAGGTTTTTGTGATAAAATAAACAGTCAATATAGTCAAAATAGGGGCCTGACCTTATATGCCGAGAACCGCCGTCTTTCGACCAAGCTTACGGTTTCCTTGTAGCTCTCATCCTGGTAGCGCTTCTTCTCGGCTTCTTGACCCTCCACTTGGTTTGACCGTCCACGTTCTTCGGCACTAAGCGGCTATACTAACAGTATAGAAAGGGCACAGCGTGTGCAAATTCTGTGGTCCAGGGGACCACCCAAATACGCGGGTTTCACTACGACCGGCCACGGGAGGGGTCGATCGCTAAACTATTTAATCAGCGTAATTACAGTCGTGGACAGAGCCCACGACCACGCGGTTTTTCTCGAGAGGGAAGGGACCCGGCTGCGACGAGGTCGAGCCAAAGACTGTTTTTCATGCGATGGTGCAGCGATATTAAAAGGATTATTATGAGAAGTGATTATTGGAAAAATGTGGGTAAGCAAATATAATCTTACCCTACAAATAAAAACACCAAAGGTTATTGGCGCGAACAATTACTCAGCTAGTAAAATACATGTATTATAATATTGTATGTTTATCTGTAATCTGTACAATATATCTATAATAAATTACTTAAATTAATTACTTTGGGCATGCGGTGTCGGCCGACACCATATGATCGTATTGTAAAAGGTGGCTAAGGGATAATAAACTCTGACTACCACAAACCCTGAGCAACTACACCGTTTCTGAAAGAGTAAACTTGTTAACTCGCTTGGACAACAGCGTGACGTTTTAAGGCATATACAAGCATAAACCCATTTCGTCACAAATATTTTAAAGTTCATATTAAACAAATACACACACACACTACACACCCTCACACTGGGTACACACACACATACACAACACACACAAACGGACACACTAACGCAAACATTATTAATAATAAGGAATCATCCTTTACTTGCCCACAATCTACGAGTATTAAATACTGTACTTAATGTCAGTGTAATCTGTATTGGCCATTAGCATTGGCAACATAATTATTAAACAACATAAAAGTTATATAAAAGGCTGTAGATTACATAAATAAATAACTTCCCGCATATACAAGACAATGTGCATGAGGAAGTCCATGCCCAGCTGTGAATCATAACGTTACGGTTACGGCATCTACGGTAGTCCGGGCGAAGTCACGTGCGATCGCTAGTGTTGTAAGTGGTCGTCACATTTTTCAGTCATTTAAAACAACCTGAATGTCACTACTGTTTATCAAGTTTCAAAACCAACGAATTCCACTGACTACGACAGGTTACACATTTATTTGACTCACAAAAGAATGTTACGTAAACATCCTTGTGGGTCATTGCCTCTTTGAACAAGGATGTTATGATGATTCATTACGTCAAAATGGAAAGTGTATTGTTTACTTTAAATGCTTTGTTTTTTAAATATTACGCGTTGCGATATATTTGTAAAAGTTTTTCTTGGGTAAATTGTAAGTGATGTTGACAGAGGGTATAGTAACAAATATAATCTCCTTGACGTAGTAGCGCGCACATGGGAACAGTCAGAAAGATTCGCCTGCCCAGGGTGCCTATTAACCCTAATAGGCACCTAATAGGGAAGGTTTATACCCATAAACCTTCCTTGAAACGACTGAATCGTTTTGGCGTTTCTTCGAAAATCATCCTAATGTAAATAAAAGGTCACATAGACATGTAGAGCATGAGTCCATTCATTCCTAATAACCTTTTAATCTCTGTTCAACGATGTGATGTCCTTGCTGTTTGGGATAAACCCGTCAACTGAGCCTTCAGAATGTTCGCAAACCGGTTCGTAACTTACGTTTGCAAGGGAAACTTTATTCTAAACTGATTTTAATCATTCATCATCTTCAGCAGCCCTTTTTTCGTCCACTGTTATACCCATGAGGTGGCCCGTCTCCTCATACACAGTGACTTGATGGATGTATGGCCTCAAACCACCACGCTGACCGAGCAGGTTGGTGAGACCATATTTTTAAGTATAGGTGTTGTAATAATTGTTATGTGAATGGGTTACTCGTGGCTTATTATTTATTAATTATGTATAGGCGATATTTCGGTCTAGTTACATGAATGTGAATCGAGACTTCGGTGGCGGGTGAAGCTGTTGTTGCTATTGACAGACAAATCTGTCTACCCTCCGTCGTGTTCGTTTTTTATTTATCTGCTCGCACTGAACTTGTTTTTTGTTGATTAAGTCCCTCGCACACTGTACTAACAAATATCTATACTAACTATCTACCATTGAATAACAATTATTCTGTTCAAACGCGATGAAAAAAGTTTAAAATTTTATATATTTTTTATTCAAGGCTTGTTTGTGGTAGCGGCTTTGTTATCTCTTAGCCGCCATTTACGGAAGAAATGGAGAGTATTCTAAAGCCGGCCAGTGAATTTAATCAATATTAATTGGTATTTTTAAACTAATTCCAAACTTATCTACTTGTACCTGTATGAGTGACAAATGTTTTGTACTAGTTTTTGTTGCATTAACCGTTAAATCATTAGGCTTCTGTGTATGAAATGTTTTTTTAAGGTCAGTGGGTGACATTTTCATGGTAAAGACTTCGATGATGTTGATAAAGCATCACTTTTAATGATTGTATTTAGCATTGAGGTTAAGCCAATGAGTTAGATAAGTAAATGTCAGTAACATGCAACTTAATAATAGTATGACTCAGACGGACCAGTTTAGAACCACACCGTAATTGCTGAACAGTGGATATGCGAGCGGTTTGCTGTACAAAGTAGAATTTCACTAGTCTAGAATGAAATATGAAACTGAACATCGAACATTCGGGATAAAATTATGCCATCAATCATGATACATCATAAACGAAGTTCTCTGGTCAGAACATTTATTTGTAACATTCTGTCACAAGTCATAAGTCTCACGTTACCTTCAACGCGTTTCCCGCCCCATTTTCCGGTTCAGGGTCACTATTTGGCCCAAACATTTATTAGTAACCTTGTCGTGTCACCACTAAGAGCTAACTGAAAACGGGTAAACTACTTCTACTTGGAACGAAAGAGGTAAGTTATTCGTTCCAATAGCTTATATTATTATTAAAAAAAGGCCTAATACGAAAACATCATTGACAAAAAAAAAACATCAGAGCCGCACATCTCATAATAAAAAAAAATACTTTTTTTTTTAAAAAAACAATGCCTAACATTATACGTCAATTAACTCAGAATCGCGAGGAGTAGTCATAGTTTCACGTTTCGTGAATGGTTCAGTTATATATATATTCGATGTCTATATTCGTCTTTGGGCGAATACAAGCTAAGAATGATGATGATTAATAACACGATTTTAATTCATGCCCCCAAGCGACCATTGCTCTAAAGCTGAAGAACCACACCACGTTCTAAAATGGTTCGTCTGTTCTTCGTTGAGAACTGTCTCTTCCTTTGAGAAATCTTGAATAATATTACAGTGTTTGACGTAAATATGTTTTCAAGCTTGTACGGATTAAGTTATAATACATACATATCCATGTTATTTTTTACACTTTTTATTGGTTAGTCGATGTATGTATTTGCTTTTAAGTGTTAATAGAGATGTGGATTATTATTAGGTTATTCAAAAGATCAAATGTAGTTTATTTTTAACAATTGCATAGGTGATATAGTTGCATATTGCATTCATTTTGACAGCTGACAATAAAACCGCCGTTTAGTGAAGTAACGCTGTATGTTACATGCAATTTGTTAAAATGTAATGCTAAATGATACGAAAGATTATGTAGAATTGATGCTACGTCAATTTATATGTAATTTGGTGCAATTCATTTTGACAATTGGTTAAATTTTTATCGAAAACAATTTACGAATTTATCGAAATCTATTCGAAATCTAAATAAAACAATTGTATGATTCTAGAAAAGGACTTAATTAAAACTAATAGACTGTTCCTAAATCCTAAGATAGAAACTATTACCTAAAGTTCGTATGTATTATAATAAATAGAGAACCTTATAAACTGAAGCCTGCAAATGAGGATTTACTTGGTATTTAATTTGAGTAAATGCATTAACACGCACCATTCGCATACATTAAGGATTATGCCCACTATTTATAGAGTTGAATGCTTTGTTAAGACAGAGTAAGAAGACGGGAGTAAGTAAGTAAATGTGCCGCGTGCGACCGGCTCAGTGGCATTTCGCACACGATTTACGAGACTCACTGATTTAGCGGATGACAAATTTTACACTGGGGATGTACGATATTTTTGTTTGTATCGATATCTTGGATTCCCGATTGTTCATTTTAGGCTCTTTAAAAATAACTTAACTAGCGGTTTGAATCTAATCTAATTCCAGCCTTAGTTAAGGTGTACGAAGAAAATAAATGGTCTGATAGAACAGCACAGTTAATTACCACGGATAAATAATGAATGGTTTCAGTTCGATCCGATACCAGTAATTTTGTAGCGATCCAAGCCTGTGTCGTATTTGTTTGAATCAATCCAAAATACCGAAGTATCATATGACATGTTATCGATACTGGGAAGTATCGTATCGCATCGTCCATCCCTACTCTACACGATTATTTCTAACTCATTTGCTTACCAATCTATCGAGCACTGTGTCCCCTGTGTCATCAGCCAAGTACCGCATATCTGATAACTCGACACGAGCTTCAGTAGAGCTATGCGGCTTACTGTGTTGGAGATTGCCATCATTGTAACACTTCATGGCTTCACTAAACGTTGGAATTATATTTAGCTACTGGTTGCAGCGAATATAACTTACTAAATATATTTATGCGTCTCCTATGGATATATGTATTTTTTTTATAGTTCATCAGTATGTTTGAGTATTAGCTAAGAATCTCTAACAAATATATAAAAATGTAAACTACTCGCGTTATAACCTCAGTCGCAATCACTCCTCACTCCCTTCCTCAAAGTTGTCGGGAAGAAAGGAAGGGCGAATCTAGATGAAATTTTGCACGGACCCTCTTAGGGATCTAAAAAGGACATGTTATAAAACTAAAGTTCTTGTGGGACAGTGACCACGTGAGTGAAACTATGGGCGAAAGCTGCTATAGTGTAAAGTTAATTAATTATTTTTTACTTATTCTTATTATTAACAGTTTATTATTAACCTGGACTCTGGGCGGAATATTGGACGGAGGGAAACCATTTCCGAACCGTGGGATGTTGCAATAGGTTATAAGGTTTTTGGTTAAACTCTCTCGCTAACTGAGTGTAGTATTTACATTTGTGTATGTGATGCTAATATAATATCATCTTACATAAGCTGAATTCCCCTCAAAAACAACAGAAACATCTCTTTTTCTTATTTTTCAATAACATAATGATTTTTCGTTTTATTTTTATGAGCACTTCCACACGTTTACAGCGAGATATGTTCGCGTTGGATTTTTGTAGTAAATCCTCTAGTTATAGGAAACGTCAGAAAATAACTTTATGACATAGTAAAATTTTTATTTTGTTCTGTCGAATCATATTTCCCGAATGTGTCGTGAAACTAAAAGAGTTCAGAATTGTCTCTGAAACTTGTTTGAAAATAATACCTTTGTAAATATTTTTTGGGCACAGTGACAGTTTTGGGGTAACTATTCTCGGCTCGCATTCAAGTAATCGTTGGTTCAAACGCCGCGCGCCGGCTCCAATTACTGAATGTCTATTTTAGTACCGATTTTTTTCAGTTACGAGTAGCTTAGTGATGAAGGAAAAGTACCTTATGGAAACCCGAAATTATTTATTTTGTTTAACGAACTTTATTGCACATTATCGTACAAAAGGCGAGCTTAATGTCTTAAGGCATTCTCTTAAGCTAACCTTTTGGGCTACATAGAAAGATACATTGGGAGGTGCGATGAGAAGCACAAATATATAACTTAAACGACAACAGTATATATTATTTCCTTAAATATACTTAATGAATACATACACGTATAATATACAAGGCTACATATATCTACACCTATCTATATAATAAAGATACAGAATCTGGGTTGGATGATGCAAGGTAATGTGCCCGGAGCTTCTGTTTAAAAGTATTCTTATTGGGCGCTTTTCTAATGTTAGTGAGGATCACGTTTCAGTGTCCAAAAATAAAAAAAATCTGGTGTTAGCATAACATCAACCGATCCGCAATGAGCCCTCGTGCTAGATTATGACCCGAAACCTGTAGTAAGATGTTATAGGCATGTATTTAAATATTTTGTGATTTCTTGTGAAGTAATTCCCTTAAGGTAAAAGCCTACAAGCGTTCTGACAACATGAAGGACCCGATTAAAACATTTAAAGCGATGTTTAACTACAATTTAAACATTTTCATTAATAGGCTTTTCAAGAGTCTAATTTAGATTTATTGCGCACTCTTGGCCTTTCTTTGTAAAACAGGATTATCGGTGCTAAGTGTTCCATTAAAATTGACGAGAAACGTTCTTTCTACTACTTAGAATAGATGGAATGAATAAAAGTTCTTTATCGCATTTCTATTGTAACTAATTAATAACATATTATATAGAACCAATAGACAGCCTTATAGTTAAAAGCGATCTCTTCCAGGCAATCATCGGGCAGAGGAAAAGGTAGGCTAAGAAATAAAGTAAAACTAAATAATAACAATAAAACAATAGTGCAATGTAATAATAATGAAATTTAAAATATATACCTATATGATAATACACATACACATGATGTGAACACAGTTGAAGGAAATGCGGTATAAAAATATTTACATTTGACGAGTTTTTTACAAATAGCAAGTGACTGAGCACATCTAATATGTTAATACCTAATGATTTATTCCACAGACTGATTGAATGAGCTAGAAAGGACTGAGTATCTATACGACAGTATACTTACTATACATACCATACCATCACCTGTGTATCCAACTGCATAGTGTACTTACAATTGAATAATTTTAAGAATTTATTTAAAGTATTCCTTTATAAAAAACGTCGTTGTCTAAAGAGTAATCAATTACAACGGCTGTTAAATCCGCACCTTTCTTTTACAGGTTTTTGTTTAACTATTTTTTTATGTCACCATCATTACACCGGTTAGAATAAAACAGTTCAAACGCATTGAGGTCTAGTGACCTTAATAACGTGCATTAGAAATGTAACCAGTGAACAGAGAAACCCCACATTATTACAAGACTGCTCTTAATATGAGACAGTTATACAGCAGAATAAGGAAATAGTTTCGATTAAATTGAAATCAAGTGAAAACAATGCTTCCGTCTCGCTTGCGTCGCGATCTCTTCCATCTCATTTTTGTAGATACTTTTAAGAATATTGAGATAACGTTCAAATTTCTATTTTCAAAATCGGTGAAATTTCACTACATTTGGACTAAAACACGTAAATCTAAAACACCAATCAGTTTTGAAGTTTTATATATCTCCGTATTTGGGCGTGTAGTGTCAGCTGGCTTTAGATAGCTTCACCCCATTTTTTCCCTTGGGTGTCGGAACTAAGGGATAATGAAACCGCTACCACGAGGACGAGGAACTACACCATCTCTAAAAGGGTGGATTTGCTAACCCGCTTGGCTTGCGTGCCATGTATGAGGAGTCCCATGTCCAGCAATAGATGAAAAAACAATAGAAACGGGCTGGTTACTATTACGGTATGTAATAAATTCTTAAAACGGATTCTTTGACAAACTGTAGGGAGCATTTATTAACGAATTGAAATTCAGAGATTGATTCAGAACAAAGATTGTTTAGAATTTGATCCAGTTAAATTCGCAGATGAGCCAAATTGGTTCAATAGTTCCAAAATTATGTCAGAGTATATTTTCATAAATTCTCAAAAAAATTAATCTACGAGTATATATACTCATACAAAAGGTATGTTGTTGGATAGAACAATTAGCTCTTCAACTTTTATCTAAACACGAGCTTTTACTCGCGGCTTTGTCCGTATGCTGACTGTCCCACGGAATCTTAGTTTAGTAGCTGTTTCGTGGTCCTCAAGAAGATCCATGCAAAATTAGCTGGAACAAACAAATATGTCGTGTCATAGTTATATAATTACTTAGGATTTATTTTCTAAAAACGTAGGGATTATGATAATTAAAATTTTGACTGACGTCTACCATCGGCCCTTTTTGCTACATTCATTTATAAGTTTTGTGAAAAGTCATTAAATAATTGCGGTATATATTACAACAGACGTTCTTCGACCGTATTTATATTTTTTCTTTTTATATTCCTATCTCACTCGCGCCCAGATGAATATGGTATGCCTGCTATGAACGTGACTGCTGACCGCCATCTCTGTTTATTTATCTTTTGTTTTCGTAAGCCACTCTTCACGCCTTTTAAGTTTTAAGTCTATCACTATGAGTATTGTGAGCATCTGAGAAAAAATGGTCATGTAATTCATGATCGTTTTTTACCACATTCACAATATAAATTTGTTTCAGAGAAAGTCCTGGTATGTCACGAACCGATTATCGTTATTGGAGATCGCCCTAAATTAAAAGTTTGTTGCCAAAATATCGTGTTAGATCTACAGACAAAAGGTAGATAGTATTGGATTTGTGAGTGAAATTAAATATTTCTTTCAGTCGTGAGCCGATAGTAATCTGGTTGGTATTCGTATCTATCTATTCAGCTATTCAGATCATTCTGCTCCGTTTCAATAAATTCCGCTATTGGCGTCCAATGCCACGTTCTCGTTCCTTCACATGTAACATTGTTGATTACTAATTAAGAGCTATTTAAGATTTACAATATGCACATTTTATAGGTACTTATATAAACATTAAAATATGCATGAATCATGGAATGCATGGAAAATGCATTACGTGTCATGTATGATTGGATGGAAGTGCAATTGGGAGGGATGTGCAGGATAGATTAAGATGAGATAGGATTGAATGAGACGAATTTGGTTGAAATGGTTGGGAGATAATGGAGTGGGTATGATTACAAACCACTATCTACAGTTAGGTACTCGTCCCTATTTCTGGCAGGAACGTAGTGATAGATTTAAATTGTGACTATATCTAATCGGAATTGAAATCTATCACTATGGCAGGGGACAGTAATAGGGAAGCTACAGTTACTCAAAGATCAGTCTCTACGTTTCTTGGCCCGCTGGGCAAGCGGGCGAGTTCACTCTTAGCGCTTGTCATAGCGGCGGACTAAGGGATAACTCCCTTAGTCGCTTTTTATGACACCGAAGGGAAGAAATGGTTTCATGCTATTCTAAAGGCAGCAGACACCACACGGCCCACGCATGAACACGATTTGTACTAATTAACACCTAGAAATGTCTACCTATTAAATCTAGCTTTCAAATCTAAGATCTTAGTGGGGTACTAACATCCGGAAAGTTCCAAACACAATCTCTTTTAAAAAGATGCTTCGGTAACATTATCTCTGCACTTCTCATTACTAGTGATTCAGCCAGTTCCTCTTTTTTATCATTTCTTCCATTTTTACTTTTGTCAGCAAATTGTTTTTTTTTTTTTAATTTGTTTCTGGTCATGTAACTTATGTGGATATTTTATGTAAATAATAAATTTATTCTTATGTATATATGTATGTGTATTATGCTATAGTGATACAGTTTATTTGTATATTTTATATTTATTTTAACGTAGCATCTCACTTGAGTTTTTTTCGATACCTCTTAGTTGAACCTGCCCGATCAACTTAAATGTTGGGTGGTAGAGAATGCATTAAAGCAGGAGTCTGCAAACTTTTTGGCCTGATTTGGAAATTGCCCAACATTGACTGTTCCACAAAGTCCAAAGGGAAAAGACCTAGAAATTCTCTATCCAGAACTTCAAATGGACATGATTGATTTGCATTTCAGCGATATTTTTAAAGAAAAATATTAAAACTCATGTTTGATGGAATGCTATAAGAGTCTTTCACTCACACAGTTTGACCAGTTGCATAATTTTTTCCGCTTTCCAAATGGTGTGTAATAAGAACAGATAAGTATTGTGTGTAAATACATTCTCCAATATGAAGTACACATTAAAATTCTGCAGAATCAAGTTAATTGATGACAATAAGTCGCTTTTGATAATTGGGACTCGTAAAGTTGATTCACAGCTGCAAACAATTGTCTGTGAAAAATTACAGCTACATAAATCTCATTAATTATTATTAAAATGTTTAATGTAACTCTTTGAGTAGGTACTGGATTATGAAAATGTTTGTGTTCTTTAGTGAATAAAACATTTATTTATTAGGTATACCAACAAATTACATATATACAAGGAATAAATAACATGAAATAACATTAGGGCAGATTCATACTTATCATTAATTTCTACGTACAAACATAACATTTAATACAAAAAAAAAAGAAAATTGAAGATCTAATGTAAATATGTACTAATATTAATAACTATATTATAAGAAGAGAAAAAAAAGAACGAAAATTAAGCTTGGGAAATCCATGCTTGCGGAATGATTATTTTTTTTTTTATAAAATAATTTAAGTGTGGCGGGCCGGACGCCAGGCATGTCCAGCTCGCTGCCGCGGGCCGGATTACAGATGCTCGCGGGCCGGTCTTGGCCCCCGGGCCGTAGTTATGAGACCCCTGCATTATGGCAATAGGCTCGAACTTACTACGATAATGTGCAATTAAGCGTATACATAAATAAGTCGCAGTCACAACTAATGATATACTTTTTAAACATTGCGTTCTGATACAGTACTGTTTTATATTTATACATATTTATTAAACGCACAACAAATTACACAATTCAATCGTCCACGACTTGAATAAATTACAATATTTTTTTAAACGTCCGCTCCCAACAGGCGATAGCTATATATTTTTAAGTGAAAGTGATCGCACAATGGTCCGGTAACTAGACTGTGGAACAATAAATTTGAATAAGACGTTTGAGATTCATTGATTATTAGAAACTAGCATTAGTTTGCGATTTTGCTGACGTAGACGTACTGGTATAAGTTTCTTTTACAGCGTCCCATTGATATAAAAAGTACGTAAGTATTCTTTATTGGTCACCGCGTAACATAACGTAATATCTTATTGCTAATAGTGGTTTCTTCAGGAAATCTTTGGGTTGGAGAGAGTTTCAGAAAAATAAAGCCCAGCCTGACGTTACTTTCCGACTTTTTGCTACTTCAATCCATAAGGGATCTTTGATTGATATAAAATACCAATGGACCCATTTGACTCCATCCAACGACGTGCTGTTCGTATTGTTGACGATCCCACTTTCACGGGCCGTTTAGAATCCCTCAGCATTCGGAGAGACGTTGCATCTCTCTATGTGTTCTACCGCCTGTACAATGGGGAATGCTCAGAAGAATTGTTTAATATAATTCCTACCTCGGGTTTCTACAATCGTACCTTCCGTCACAGAAGTGCGGTCCATCCGCATTTCCTCGATACGGAGGTGTCGCGCACTGTTCGGTCCAAAAATTATTTTATACCGCGAACCCGTAGGCTGTGGAACGAACTGCCTCAGGAGGTCTTTCCATTAAGCTACGATATGGGGTTTCTCAAGAGAGCTGTGAATAGGATCTTGCAAGGTTGGCGGCGCGCCCGCATACCCCCTGGTGTTGCAGGTGTCCATGGGCGGTGGTAACACTTACCATCACGTGGGACCGCTTGCTCGTCCGCCCACTAGTCTATAAAAAAATAGCCTAAGTGTTATTCTTGGGTTCTTTGTCACTTTCCACTAAAAGTGTCATTAAAATTTATCCCTTAATTTTGTGATAATCTTAGAGAAACAGATAAACATACAACCATTTGTAATACGGTATTATTTTGTCATTTTTATCGAATAGTTGGCAGAATGGCGGCTGGCCCATATGACGGTGAGTGGTCCATCGATCGGTGGGCTGGGTTCGATCGATGCGATGCGGTCGATCGATCGATCGAGCGACCAGATCGATGCGGGTACGTTGCCGGCCTTAAAGAGTCCTATTCACAGCTTTCTTGAAGAGTCCCATCTCTTAGCTCAGTGGAAAAATCTCAGTAGGCAACACATTCAACAACTTTCGGATTCGCGGATAAAGTGTCTTAAAGATCACACAGTACACACCAGCTTTCTGCGAAGGAGTGGGAATGAACGCCCTTCAGTGGAGGCAGGTGCTATGAAAAAAATCCTGTAGTTGACATCATATTAAACAACTCTTCAGGGCAGGAAACGCTTTAACTCGACACAGTAAGAATATCGTTTTGAAAAATTATTCAACCTTTGATCTTTTACGACGATATGATCATTCCAAGTGCTCACTTGGAAAGTTAGATAGGTATCGACGGAAGAAATTTTAGTGATGAATTTCTTTTTTGCTTCGACACGTCAATCTGATATGACATTTTGAAAGCTGTTACCAAACTGTTTATCAATAGATTGTTAGATAAGCCATAAGATGATATTTTGAATGGTTTAATGCGATTTCGAGTTTAATAATAACGCACATTGCTCAGGGAGTAGTGATGTCTATGGTTTGCGAAAGCGCCGATGATACCTCTATTATAAAGAAAAAATCAAGGCGCGGCTTTTTTACAGTCCTTCCAGTCTTTATTACAGTCCAGCCTATGTTCTTTTTTTTATGGACGAAGGCGGCAGACGAGCATGCAGACCACCTGATGGTTAAGTGGATACTGTAGCCCATAGACATCTGTGATACATGCAAACATTAGTCCAAAATGACAAACGTCGGCACGCCCCCGGATGCGTTGCCTACCTTTGGAGATATAGGAATGGATTTGGAGAAAGGGTTGGAAAAATGGGGAGGGATGCGATGGGAATGGGCTCTGGCACATCTCACTCATTACCGAAACACATACGTACATTAGAGAAATAAAGTGGGAAAAGCAGTACATTTCAAGGTTGTCTTCTGTGAGAGAGGGGTAACGTGGCCAGTCGAATGCGCCCAGCGGCTGTTGAATTGCAGCGTGCACTCTCCCCCTCAAAACCAACTGCTGAATATAAGCCTGACCCAAAGCTTGCTACCACATGTAGTCTTTGGCTTATGTCACTCAGTCACCACCGACGAACTACTTCGAATCGTCGTCGGTCCAAGTGTCCGGAGGGAGTTCCACACTACGTATCCACGCTTTCCATAATCACACGTATCACACGTTCCACGCTACGCGCCCTCCATTAGAGGTCTCGTTTAAACCATCGGTTGTCATTCTATTTACCAAAGAAAGTCCATAAAGAAGAAGCTCATTTCATCGCTCGTGACTTTAAACTTGTGGATGAGTTCCAATTCCATATTTCGTGGTTAACCGAGAAATAGCGGTTTAATCGTCCCTCTGTATACAATTCAAAGTCGAAGTAAATAATTTAAAATTCAAATCATATTACACAATCAATAAGTACAACAGATTACTGGAATTGATTACGGGACTGGAAATCATACGAATGATGTAGTATTTTTTATTTCCTTCCTAAATTTATCGTAATTACAGGCGTAAGTGCCGCACAAATTAAAAAAAAAAACGTAAATTTAAGAATGTGTAATTTATCGTCTCCGAATTTACTGCTCGTTGCGAAATGGCGTAAGGTCATAAATTTCGATTGCAAACCGCTCGAGCGTAACAAGGTCTTTACTATGAGGTCGTTCATTCATCACTATTGGCATTATTTTGTGACTGTTTAATGTATACTGTATAGTTGTTAAATGTAGAAAGTTTTGACATTTAAATACTAATAATCGTTTGTTTACGGAACGTCTTTGTGACTGAGTAATTCCACGAATTCAACATAGATAAAAAAAATTACATATGTATTATGTTATAAATAACACTACGAGGAAATGGATATTTACCTACTGTTTGTTTAGTTGTCTGTTAGTTAATATATAATTTATTTTTATTGTTAACTAGCTGTGCCCGGCATGCGTTGCAACGCGTTAGATTTTTTTTTGTCCGCAACCTTCGCGCGCGCGCACAACAACTCACCAAAGTTTCATCGAAATCGGATGAATGGTTTAGGAACGCATGGAACACGAACAAACAAACATTATTTTTTATATATTAAGATTTTTATATCTTAATATTTTATATATTAAGATATATTATAATTTTTATATATTATATTTAATATATTTTTTATAATTTTATATATTATATGTGAAATTATGTCACTTTTTAATTATTATAAAATATATTTCATAGTGTAATAAGGCTTTACTTTCTAATATATCTTACTTATATTTTTCGTTGCGTTTCTCTAAATTGTCATGTTGTCTCAGTGTTTAACATTTAATAATTGCGAAATTATTACTAGGTTATTATTATTATAAATAGTAAAATACTGCTACGCTTTGTTTCCTATGTGATCGATACCATAACATTATAAATAGCTGTAATGTAGTTATTAGTTTCTAGCCGGCGTAGGTAGTATGACGTCACCTTCAATTGCTTTTTGTTCATTTTTAGGATACGAGCCACATAGTAGGGGATTCTCGTAAGTTATAAAAGATCTCGAATTTACGACAGAAAGTTGCGGTTTTCAGAATTTTTGTGTGCGCCCAAATAACACTAAAGCAGGGCGATCGGTTCGCGGAACCATCGATTTTGCGATTACGACGATCGAACAATCGGCCCATAAAATTTCGGACCCGACCTTCCAACTGGGACGGCTATAAAAACAAGAAAAATATCTGCTGCAGGAATATTGTAAAACTTGTAAGATTACGTTTTTACTAGATGCATAACGGCTCAGCCCAGCAGTCCAACTAGGAACTAACTCCAGCATACAGATACCTTGTCAATGGAACCAAATTTGAACAACATGTTTATAATAAGAATGATAAGTAAAACAGTATTTTTTATTATATACAGATAAAAAAACAATATATATTCTCAAACCCAAAAGTTGTATACAAAACGCGGTGTTACTCCAATAACATACGAGTAACATAGTGTATAAAACGCGATCTTATCGCTAAAAACGATCTCTTCCACACAACTTTTCGGTTGGAGAATCGACTAAATATAAGTGCCCGGTAGAGGGCGCACTTACGTACTGATACTTAAATAACTATATAATATGAATTATGTCAGTGAGTCAGTCAGTGGTAATCGAGCTTTATATAGTATAATACTAATAAATATACCTACAACATACATTCGAGTATTAATACAAAAACAGTCTGGCTCAAATGTTTATCGAATTAATTCTAGATAATAATAAATTGAAATTTTACGACAAACAGCGAATTTCTGTAGTGCTTCATATTAAAATTACCGTATATTTATAATTTTAACATTAAATAAGTAAAGATCTGGGAACGGAAGTTGAGATGTTTGCATAGTAACAGGGCTAATCGGCTGTCAGATATCGATTGACAACAATTTATAACGCCGTGAAACGTTGCTAAGAAATCATAATTATCATAATTTCACTAGAAAGATAAAATTCTGCGACATATAACGATATCTTGGAAACAAATGTTGGTTTTCCGCACAATAAAACCGGAGCATTAGCTGCGTATTTATTTTGGATCTCAATTTTCTTTTTCTTATGAATTTCAGTCCATTTATTTTTTTACTTAGTAATTTTTTCTTCAAAGTTTTTTTTAATGCTTCTTCAATTCGAAAAACTGAACCCATAATAACAGAACCCAAAAATAAATGAATAACTTGTACTTGTATCAGCCTATAACGTCCCTCTGCAGGGCACAGGCCTCCCCTAGTAAACTAGTAACACTGGGGGGTTTCGGGCCGTAATCCACCACGCGGGCCCAGTACTGATTGGTGGATCACATACTCCATATTTTTTTTTATTTATTGAGCATGCGGGTTTCCTCGCGTTGTTTTACCTCAGCGCCGAGCTAGTGACATTTTTTAAAAAACCGTACTTAAGTGGTACGGGCCTTGATACGGAATTTGAACTTACGATCACCACTATCACCTCTCTTTATAAATAAATAAATAACGGCACTCTCAACGGCCTATACTAGTATTCACCTCCTAGACATGCACATATATTTGTCTCATATATTTAAACATATAAACGACTGGAAATCGAACTTTTTTCGAATCGAATCGACGTTTTTTTTATGTTGTTTGTAGTTTATTTTAATTACAGCGATTTATTTTATATTCCTATGAAAAGTTACCAAAAAAAATACTATTTAATTAAACGCATTCATTTAAATAAACTGTGTCACTGCGACCTGAAAGATCTATTGTGACCCCTCCAATTCACATCTCACTTCCAAGGCCCACATATTCAAATAACTGAACAAATAATCCCGGGTGTGAGTGCTTTAATCAGATCTGAGATCAAAAGATGAAGTCCCAGAAAAGAGTTTTGTTTATATGCCAAAGCTGGACAGTCACTGAGTATGTGAAATTGGAGTTTCCAACTCCATGACATATGGTAATCTACAGACAGGTTTTTTTCTCTGATAAAGTATAATTCATGAGTATAATTCTGATAATAATTCTGAGTATAATTCATCCCAACAATTGACCGAGGAGTTTAAAAGGTTTGACTGTTCATTTCTACTTATTTATACTTAATAATTATCTTGCTCTTAAACTGATACTTACTTATCTTATTCGTTGCAGTGTCCTTATATTTTTTTTATAGTTAAGAGGGCGGACGAGCAAGTGGTCTACAGTTGGGTATTCTTATTGACATACTGTATTCCTATTCCTATCCCACCCTGTTCTATCCTTCCCCATTTTCCCAAGTCTTTCTCCCAATCCATTCTTTAATCTGCAAAGGTGGACAGCGCATCCGGGGGCGTGCCAACGTTTGTCATTCTGAACTGATGTTGGCATGTATCGCGGATGTCTATGGACGACAGTATCCACTTACCATCAGGTGGACTTTATGCTCGTCTGCCACCTTTTCTATATTTTTTTATTGTTCTTGACATTATTTCTATTGACGATTGTAGGTACACGTATTATTATTGTAATTATTGTACGAATCGTCCACGAATGAATAAATGAGTGTTATGAGTATTGTGATGTTTCTGAAAGTCTCATTTTGTGAAGATGCTTGGTCAGTTTGCATTGACCCGTTAGGGAAAGGAAATATATTAAATATATTATCTGTAATGTTCTTTTGCTATTGATATCTTGTTACGATGAGAGTCTATAGTTTCTCAAGAACCATTTTAAGGCCCCTTTCAATTCATATCTGATCTCTTGACTTCATGTGACGATCAAGTCGATGGAAATTATTTGAAAACCATTACACGAAGGGATCACTCTAAATGCAAATTCAATACAATCTTATCAGAATGTTTCCTGCTCCCGGGCCAATAAAACAGATATAAATTTGTTAATAATACATGAATTTACGACTTATTCTTGTTGCTATGCATGTTATGACTGTTCGCTGACGATATGTTTTGAATTTATATTAAAGCGATTAAGAGATAATTTCAAATATTTCCCGGTTCTTTCCTTACGATTTGTATGACTTAACCAGCCCTTTTAGCATCCACTACTGAATATAAGCCTCTTCATGCACATTGTCGGGTGTAGGAAGGATGTATGCTGTCAAAACACCACGCTGGCCAAGCAGGTTGGCGAGTCCACTATTTTAGAGATGGCGTAGTCCGTCAGCGCTTGTGGCAGCGGCTTTGTCCTTCCTTAATCGCCTTTTACGACACCTATGAGAAGACATGGTGATATTCTAAAGCCTACCAATACTAATTGTTACTTATCTTCTACATTATAACGAATTCTCGTACTAAACAAGCTGTTACTATACTATAAACAGCTTCGACTAGATAACATCTTTGATCACTCGAAAGTCTAGTTAGCGCGCCCTATTCCATGGGTATTATGAGAGACTTACGCTGACACAGATATGTATTATATTTATAAATTAAGATGTATACAAGGTTAAATAAAAATACCTAATCCCTTTTAGCACTAAATTTCTAATATTAACAACAACAATTTTTGTTCAACATTTTTCTGTATTGGATTTTTGCATTCTCGAAAAAAAATATTATTTTTGAAATGAGGTCTCTAACTTTATTATATACACATTATACGCTAATACGAACGGGAACCCCGCGCACTCCATTCATAAACTGCTGCTAATCGAACCGCTACTTTTATTTATTATATATCTATTGTAATATATTGTACTTATATTTATTGTATATTGGTATGTGTGCCTATGGCGGCGCACCATGGAAAATGCTAGAACAAAGGCACATCAAAAATGCTTTTAGCAGTTTCGGAACTAATGCACTTTCTTAATTTTTTAAGAGTTTAAGAGTCATAGTTTGATATAGTTTAAACTATATTTATAAAAAACTTTTTTTTTCTACGCTAATAGTTTGGTATTCTACAGACTGCCAATTTGCGCCTTCTAACATTTCAAAGTCTTTTTTCTCGTAAAACATCATAGATAGTAGTATAGGATATATTTATAGTATATATTTATAGAAAGCTCATTTTATGGAGATTTTATTACAACCATAAATTTTTCATTTCATTATTTAGTATAATATATAGAAATTAAAACAACAAAATGAAGAAAAATTCAAAGTCTTCAACTTTGTCGAGACTTTTGACAGTTATCCACGTTTCCCCACGCTGTAATTTTTGTGTGTAAATGTAGCTTAGATGTTCAATAGAAACATTAAAAAAAATTAGGTGCCTATTTGGAAATTATTCGTAAGAATATTATTGAGGATGGTTTCCCCAATCAACGTGGATCGCCGGGGTGTGTGCACTGTATGTAGGTATATCTTGATTAAAATGCTTTTGTTGTTCTTCACATAGAGCCGGGGTACCGCAGAGGTACTTGTCTTCTTGTTGTGTTCTGATTGAAGCTGCTGGATGGAATGGCGGGATTTTTTTTTTTTTTAGTTCAATCAAGGAAAACCCTGCATGGTCACCTGGTACCAGCTAGTCTAGCTAGTCTCCCCAGAGGACAGAGGCAAAGTCATAGCACTGGAGGGGCACCGGTGCGTTCAGCTGGAGATCCCGGAGCCCCTCTATGTGTGTGTGTGAGAAGGACCACCGAGGGGGTTTTAGTGGGTAGAAATACCACATAACCCGACCTTCCCCCCAGAGGGTCGGGTATCTTGTTACATCTTACAGAAGATTTCCCCCTTTTCTTGATTGCCTTAATATCGTGTAAGTCTAACTTCTTGTGGCCCTGCTGGCCTTTCAAGAGTCACCGGTCGTATGTTGATGTGGGGCGAGCGCAGAAGGCGCTCAGCCAGGAAAAAAAAGTGTGTGTTGCAACGAGCCTAAGGGCTCCCCCGCCGTTAAACCGGCGGAAGGAACGGACCTCGGCTTAGGGCGTTGCATTGGGGGGATACCGCGGGATCGCGAGTCGGCGAGAAGCGCCCAGGCACGTGCCGATACCTGGTAAAAGTGTTGGCTGAGGGCCGGTGTGTGTTAACGGTGTAACGAGGGGGACGTCCACGTTTCGGCCGGCGGGGACGGTGTCTGTGTACTGTGTTTGGGTGCAGAGTGGGAACCGCATTGGCAGCGGTGATCGGGTCGTCGGGATCGTCCAGGATGTGCCGCGGGCGACGATAGCGCGGAGGGGCACTCCTGTCCGGTATGTAGGTGAGGAAAGAGACAATCAGGGGGTTGGGATGGTGTGGGATAGCGTCATAGTAGCGTCGGGCGGTGTCTTTTATGTATTTGACGATGGAGGGAAGTTCCAAGTCCGTGTGGACGTCAACGTTACGCAAGTACCATGGTGCAGCCACGGCCTTGCGCATGAATCTATTTTGGAGTTTTTGGAGGATTGTAATGATGGAGGGAGCTGCGTGTGCGAACACAACGCTAGCATAGGTCATAATGGGACGGACGAGAGTTTTGTATAATGTCAACTTATTTCTAAGCGACATTTTACTTCTCCCGCCTATGAGTAGGTTGAGGCGACCGAGCACAAAGGCGGCTCGATTCCGGACAGTTTTGATAAGATTTATTTTTATAATAAGATTTGATAAGATTTGATAATAAGATAACAGCTAAGATTTGTTTTTTCTAGAATAAATTTATTACCAACTCGGATGTAAAATTGATTAAATATAGATACGTATACCTAAGTATATATATGTCGAGTAAATCATTGTTCGAGATGCTTATTTTCACACGACAAATATTAAAACCACTGAAATAGTCATAAAAAATTTAATACATGTCAATATATGTCAATACAAAATACATGTCATCGAAATCTATAGTTAATAGGTACGCACGTTAATTTTTTGGGTTTATTCTTCTATTTTAATATTTTTTTATAATATATTTAGTCTAATATTTAGTTAAGAATCAAATTATAGATATAATTTTGAAATTAAATAAAAAATAAACATATTAAACCCATATTTTTTACGTATTTGAATTTTTATAATGTTACTTATAATTTATAAAAATGTATTTAAAGCATAATATATTCATTTATATTTGTGCAAAATTTCAAGAGTTTATCTTTAGAAACAAAAAAGTTATTGATTTTTGATCCGAAACAGACCGATATTTTCTATAGTGCGCTGGTGCGAATTTTTTAAAAGTCGTAGTTGTTAGTTTTCACGAAATAAATTAGTTTTTCGAATAAATAAATCTGTTTGAAATTGTACCCTGTCTACAATCAATTTATTTTTTATATTACACTTAGTATGAGCGGTGATAGCCTAGGGGTATCTCTACTCAACTCACATTCGTGCGATCGTGAATTTTCAAATCCTAGCTCCGTACCACTGAGTTTCTAAATCCATCGTCTGAAAAAAAAATGATTATGTTTATCCACTAATCCACAGTGGGCCCGCGTGGTGGATTACGGCCAGATAAGCCCCAGTGATTAACTAGGGGAGGCCTATGTCCTGCAGCGGGACATTAAAGGCACTTATACACACTTATACACAATAAATTAAGTCAATTATTTTTAGAAAGTTTAAAAATAAATTTAGTATAAATGAAAAAGAAATTGTTTATGTTTTTTGCAATATTTTATATGACAGAAATTTGAAAAGCATCAATCAGTCTGTCAATTATCCTTGAATTTTGTGGAAAAATAAAACAGTAAAGTATGGAACTAAATAAGAAATTTTATTGAATTCGTTCTCGAGTTACATTTTTACAAGTATCTTTTTTATAAAAGTTCTCAAGCAATATTGTTTATACCAATTTTCCTTCATCTGATGGTTGTTTTTTCATTTATCCCAAGCGAAAGACAACGGTCAATTGTTCAGCCAAGTTTTTGTGTCATAAAAATTGTACTTGTTTATGTTTCATATTTTCTGACGAAACAGTTATTTACAAAGATTCATGAAATTCATAAATATGTCGGTGGTAGGCATCAGTTGGACGGTAGATTTTGTTACTATCCGCACGTTTTAGAAACAAAATGTTGAGTCAAATGTTTTAGTTTTGCGAGGGCTATCCAATAACATATCGCTAGTATACAGGTTGTGTCAGGACCTTTCCAAAACTCTAAAACTATTGTGCTCACGATTCGGCCTTAATTGAAATATAACGTTACATATTTTTTTGTAAAAATATATATTTTTTGTATTTGTTTCCAGCAAATTTGTCTAAAAAAAATTAGTAATTTTTTTTATAAAATTTTCATACCAATGAGCTCATACCAATACCAATGAATCATGACCGGAATACGCTGTCTATTGGTCCCGAATTTTTCTTGACATTTTTTTAAAAGTTTATTTAATTATAATTTTAAAAATACTGACTATATAACTGATGATGACTTTATGACTGACTAAAAATATAATTTTAAAATCGTGAATTTGGCAAATGTATATTTGTTCGAAATTTCCCTAATAGACAACATTTTATTCCAACATACACAATATAAAAATCACCATAACCAAAAGAAAAAAAACGATATAGGCAATAAGAAAAACAAAATAAAATTACGAGCATTTAAAAAAAATATACTAGACATAACAAAAATAAATAAATAAAAACAAGAAAAAAATTACACGTTGCTATTTCATGCATGTGTGTGTTGCGATGCCGGAAATCGTCTCCAGCTCAGCATATGCTGTGACCGAGTGACAGTCACCGCGCTGATTTTCAGTGTAGCCATCGGTGACGCACGGACAAAAGTATATTATTTAATAAATTAGTAACTAAATAGAAGTTCAACTTATGTTTCTTTGTTTTATCATTTTTATGAAAATGAAGTAAACATTTAACATTTTCCCCCATACATAACTTTATTATTATTACAAAAGAAGCATATTATAAATTAAACATTATTATAATATAAATAATATGTTGCCTATAAATTTTTATCATAATAATTACTGTTCCTTGTTACGCCACTGTGTGACAGGCGGTCGTAATAAACCGCTGTCCAACTAAGATCATAAACATGCTGTGTGATTGGATTTTAATGGCACCTTAATTAATTTGTCGAAGACAACTTTCTACTGTTTTGCTCTGGGTAATTGATACGATAGTTTTATATCTTTACTCGTAAACGTCTCGAATATTACGATTTAAAATATACGCTTTCCGGTGCGTTATTTTGTCTCTAACAGAGTTCAATGTGAGTTTCTCTGTCTGTCGCTCTATTTGTAAGTGCATAACTCGAGGGTCAACTGTAAGGGCCGGCCCAGACCTGGCGAAACGAAGCGCAGAGCAGGCACCTAGTCTCCGACAGGGACATTAGGCCGTGCTATTTTTTACGCGAGAAGGCGCGAGCATGTGAATGCGGGGGGAGGGGGTGAGGGGTGATTCATGAGGGGGAGAGTGCACGCTGCAATCCAACAGCCGTTGGACGCACTCGACTGGCCACGTTACCCCTCTCTCACAGAAGACTACCTTGAAATGTACTGCATTTCCCACTTTATCTTATTTCCCTAATGTACGTACGTGTTTCGGTAGTGAGTGAGATGTGCCAGAGTCCATTCCCATCCTATCCCTCCCCATTTCCCCAACCCTTTCTCCAAATGCATTTCTATGTCCAAAGGTAGGCAGCGCATCCGGGGGCGTGCCAACGTTTGTCATTTTGGACCAATGTTGGCATGTATCACGGATGTCTATGGGCTACAGTATCCACTTACCATCAGGTGGACTGTATGCTCGTCTGCCACCTTCGTCCATAAAAAAAAGAAATAAAAAAAAAAAAAAAATGGGTTCTTGCGTGTATTACAAAATGGCGGCATGAGAACTATGAGTGAGAACTATGGCGGCATGAGAAGTGGTTGGCCGTGCCCGTCGCGCATGCTGACGACCGAAAGCGGCGCGGCGTCTCGCGAAGTAGTGCGCACATTCGCGTAGTCGCGCTCCTGCGCACTATCACACATTAGCGCTGCGCCCACGTACGCTATAATGAGCACAAAGACTAGACTAGGTGTGTTGGTGAATTTTTGATCTTATTCCAATTTTGACAAAGATTATTGTTGTTTGTTAACGAAAATCGCTCTTCGCCAGGTCTGCGCCGACCCTAAGGCGTCGTTTACAGGGCATCACTAGTCACGTGATCAATGATCAGTGACATAGCGCAGGTCACGTGATTGGCTGGTGGTCGTTAGAACCGCGCGACCACTGGACTAACCGCAACTGATTGATTAAACCGTAGAGGAGAATCGTAAAAAAAGCTTTCATGTGTATAGGAAGCGCGGCTACAACTATGGCTGTGTCTATTCTGATTTTATATCTACGAGTACGAAGTTTCGGGCCCGACTGAAGTTCGAACGAACCAAGTGCTTTAAAGAAAGAAGTGGAAGAAGGACGTAGTTGTTACTTTAAAAGAAGTCGACGGTAATGGTTGAATAGGGAAAACGTAATCTGCGTGGTAGGTTACTCCTTGGGAGACATCTATATCCAGCAATCGATAGACAGGCTGTATAGGTATAGGTTGATACGATGCACTTATAATGTCCCACTGCAGGTCCAATTGTAATCACGACGGGCTTTTGGGACATAAGCTATCACACGGTCCCAATATTGTATACTAACCTAACTATATATTATTGTATGGCATTTGCTTCCACTATCATGGAGTTCTATGCTCGTAACAGTTGAGAGGCAGTTGTTCAAAGGATAAAGTTTGAAAACCCTTATAAGTACTTAATCTTCAGAAGAATTACTCAGAACATTGTCCAAGTTCGGTCGCGTAAAATGTTATTAAAGATATAAGTTAGGAAGATAAAGCCAAACAGAGTTTATGAGGGAAAACTTCTGATGAGTTTCAAAGTAGGGGCCAATCTATGTGAGTTATGTGACATCGTAGTTATATTCATTTCAAAGAGAGATAAATGAAGTAGATTGGGCATAACACTTTGTCTTGACAATTCAATGATCTCTAATTGAATACACAGTAAATATTTTAATTTTTGATAAAATAAGTAACAAAAAACTTAAAATACATCATAGTCACCTTAATTCTACTAACTGACTGTAAAATTGACTTCTGGTTTTTTCCCTGTAATTACGAAGCCGTCAGTCTATTGGTCCACCCTCCTTAACACCACTACTCGTGACTTCACTTCAGCGGGTCTTTAGTGCCCTCTCACTAGGTGGGGCTAGCCACGTTGCCAGTTTCTATGATATTTGGCTCGAATGTTTTACCACCAGGCAGAATTAGAAATATTAGGCTTGGAAGAAGGTAAGTATGCTTTAAAACACGAGAGAGGTTTAAGCCAAGTGATAAAGTGATATCAACGAGACATGAGCTTTGCGTTGTGTTGTTCTCAATCCTCCTCGATCTTGTTTTGTTCTCAAACCACGTTCTCAAATCCCTTAAGTAATCTGCTTGATATCATCGACTCGCTTAGTTACCGAATGATCAACGCTTCGTTTACTGTCTCTCGGCCTTCGCTCAAGTTTTTACTCCACATGACATCACCTCATTCAGCTAGGTGGTTAAGTGACTTACCTAAATTCATTTGAGTTCTATAATTTTCATCGGCATCTAGTACCTTAGTAAAACCCTGGATCTGGAGGTTAGGTTAGTATTATTGACATTATTTTATTTTATAGAGATGTAGATGCGCTCGCCGGCTGATCGGGTGATAAGTGGCTGCCCATGGATTGGATAAGTAAGATAATTAAGTACAACACCAGGAGGAACGCATGTGCTTCACACACATATATGGCCTATTCACAGTTGTTGTAAATGACAAATAAAAGAAGGAAAATAAAAATCTAAACTTCATACGACATCATTTCTAATTATGAATTTCATTCGTTAAACTACAATTTATTGAATAGGTTATACTAGACACCATGCAATATGGTGTCCAATTTAAGTATTAAGTAGTCTAGCCAATCTGCATGTTTTTATCTCTATGATGCAAACAATTCCCCTTTTACCGAACTACAGTGCTGGCAATGGTGCTAATTCGTTAGAGAAAAGAGCATTATCTGGCTTATAAAGACGTGATAATGTAAGGTTCGAATGAAAATCAAGTGAAGGAATGAACGTTTTAGATACCTTAAGAAATGTACTGTTTGAATATTTATATTTGTGCAAGAAGAATTTATATTTGAAGACTAGAAAGTAACCATAAGTAAGTGATTCTGATAAGGGTGAATGATAAAACGAACACAGCTTTATTCAAAACGTTACATAACTGTAACCAGCTCTTTTATAGTCCACTGCTGTATATGGCCTCCTCATTTACAAGACAAGACAATGGCTTTAAAACGCCATTTAATTTCATGGTTACTATTTTTTAAGTCTGGTAAATCAATATTTTGGGATACATTCTTTAATTAATCGATAGTTAAATAAATAAAAATAACGCCACACTCAATGGCCCACACTAGGATTCCCTGTGTCGTGGGTCCAGAGACACATACAAAGACAAATACACACCCAGACCCGAAAATACATTTGTCTTTTTTTTAAACAATTAATATATGTCCGTCCTGGTATAAAAAACGGGACCTGTTTCGCAGCGAGCAGGGTCACTACCAACTGCGCCAAGTCGATCAAGTTTGTACCTTTATCTCTCGAATAAGACCATGTTTTTTAACTTCTATGTTCATGAATATTGTCTGTTCTTTAATACATACGTATCTTATCTGATCGACTAAGAAATTAAAATGGCTGCCATTCATGGGGGTGGGGTGGGACTAGGTAGGAAGGTGTTTTTGTCGATAAATATAAGTATAGGTAACATTCTCTTTAAATATTGGTAATCGAGCCCTTAACATAACGTGTGACTATATTACTATCACTGACGCTACGCGATATACAAAGAAATCAACGTAGTATAATCAAATTATGTCAATTCCAAATGTACACGTTGTGACAAGATCACAGTAATTCCGGTTTACGATGCCAATTCAATTCTCATTCAACCGTCTATGAGCATGAACATCTGCAGTATACCTCATAATCTACTCAGCTGGAAATGTAAAATTATCATTTATTTCCGCATGCATTCGCCAGTTTTACGACTAGCGCATTTGATCCGTCCAAGTGGTTCGTATGAACATTGCCAAGGCGTGGCCCCCGATAGTTGATAGCCATAACTCTACGGCACTTAATTTACAAGATAGCATGGCTATTATTTAAATGTCTATAGGCCTATTTTACCACATACAAGTTGAACTGATTAGTTTGCAGATAAGTATTATACAAAATGCACTCAATTTCAGTTCAGTTGCCGGTTTATAATTACCTGATATTGTACGGAATGCGAGCCGCTGTGGAGAGAACTAGCGAGGAATCTAAGCGAGGAGGAGATTGTATTTGTATCAGCCCATAACGTCCCACTGCACGGCACACGCCTTCCCTAATAAATTACTGGGGGGTTTCAGAGCGCGGGCCCAGTGTGGATTGCTGTTTGATAGACACACATACTCCAGATTTTTTTTTAAATATCTTGTAAATGCGAGTTTCCTTAGGATGTTTTTCGTCACCGCCGAGCTAATGAAAATTAAAAAAAAAACGTACGTAAGTAGAAACTAGCGGTATGGGCCTAGAATTTGAATTCACTGTCACACAAATGTGAGTCAAGTATAATCTATGCAGGTATACAGCCGAGGGATATCTTCCCTAGGCTATCACTGCTCTTTAACTTCCTAAAAATATTCGAAATGCGTAACCATTGGCCCACCGAGTGTTCCCACATTCACAAACGTTTTGGGTTCGAAAATGAGTTAGTATAATAACTTTGACAGTTATAATTGTTCTACTAACTGATTGAATAGGTTTTTTCCACAACGTTATATTTGCGGTTGGCGCTACCTCACCGCTTATGGAATAAGTTGATAATGAGCTGCAAAGGAGTTTGCGTTTGTTCAAACGCTCGATTAGCCAATTCTATAGTAACTCATAGACTACCGTGAAATGTAATATATTTTCTATCCCCATCTCATTCCCTTCAATGCTCGTGTTTAGACAGTGAACACATCTGCCGCCTTCACCGTAGAAAAATTGAGTGAGATATGCCAAAGTTCATTTCCATTCCTTCCTATCCATAATAGAATAAATAAAACTCCTTATTCCAGTATATTCTTGCATTTTGTTTATAATGGTAACGACATATAGTGTTTGACATACGACAATTCATTTATGTTATGTTATAAATTTATGTATCTTTTATTTATGTTCGATTCACTTTTCCTGGGGGGTGCGCCTGCACACCTATTAAGTTTGTAGATAGAACCGACTTTAAGTTACAATTAAAAAAAAAACAACGCCCAAATAATATAACGAGTCGTTGGATAGGACTCGTAAAACGCTACGTTTGTCTGGTCTGAACACTTTCTTCTAAAACTTAAAGAAAATAGCTAAATCTTTTGAATCAAATACAAATCCTATATTGTCTGTTACAGGCCCAGTATATAGTATACCCTAACAAACATATTTCTGTAAAATGTTGCTAATCCTTGAGACTGTTTGGCCGATAAAAGTATGAGATGTAAATGTCGTGAAGACTTATTCAATGGAATTTTACTTATTGTGGTTAAAATACCAAAAGTAAAATTCCATTGAATAAGTCTTGGCGACTTTTAGATCTCATAACTTTTGTCGGTCAAACAGTCGCGAGGATTGGCGACATTTTACAGAAATGCAGATGTAGGTCCCGCGGGTGAGGGGCGTGCCTCGCCGATAGGCCTATGTCGGCGAGGCATATCCAGGCACATCCAACAGTACTCGACGACGAGCTCAAAAGTAGTTGTCAGGCACATGAATGAACATAGACTCCAACAAAGTGGGATTAAAATTATGACCTCTAACCAGGTTGAACATTATACTTACTCCATCACTGCAACATTACGTCGCTGTTCAAGAGTATTGTATCCAAACATCCCCAATAAAAATATACCGGTACAACCGGTATTGGTTTCAGTACAACCATCTAATGAACGACAACACGATGTTTTATTTATGTTGGATTAGTTTTTTCATAACAGATTTTTTTCATTATAGAACGTTTTTTGTCCTTTTTTTTGTCGCAGTCGTCTTCACCTCGCTTAGATCAAGATCCTTTTCGAACATTGTTATTGTAGATGATCCAATTCTCACCGCTTGTTACCAATATCTTCAGAAATTGATCGATTTCATTTTGTTTTAGCAACATCTCATATATGGAATTTCACCAAATTTCTGTCATTTAAATCACGTGGCACCCAAACGTATCGCTTTTTTTTACAAAATTCAGTTTATGCCGTTGATCCAAAACTATTGAGTGGCGAATGCTAAGCTCTTCGCAATTTGATGACTGCTTATGTGTCGATCTGCTTCCATGACAGCATCAACATTTACCTTAATAGGACGACCACAGCGAGAAACATCATTCATATCAAAATTACCAGTCCTCAATCGACTGAATAATTTTTTTGCAGTAGTTTTAGATAAAGCGCCTTCTCCGTAAACAAAACAAATCTATTTGCGAGCACTAGAAACATTCATACCCTTGTCGAAAAAAAAATATAAAACATAAGTATCTAATTTTCTCCTTGTCCAGTTTAAAATTGTTAAAAAAATATGAAAAGACAAAAATTTTAATTTGTAATTTAAATTTGCCGTCATTACATAAAAGTCAGCTGTTAAATGGTACATCACTTTCCCGCCAGTGATCAGTGTTGCCAGAAATATAGCACTTTTCCTACTGCCTAATATGAGAAACTTATCGATTCCATACTGCTACCAATATATAGCACTTGCAAATGAACTCGAAGAGAGCGTGTTCTATTGCCATTCAGTCAATTGTGACTGTCAATCAATTCCGAAATTGTGTTTATTATATTGATAATAAACACAATTTCGGAAATGTGCGTCTTCAAACTACAAATATTCCAGATATAACATGTGTATATTCTAGCGTAACAATATCACCTTGCACCGATTTCCACTGCACTTGATACCTCACAGGTTTTCACTTAATAAGGTAACTGGTAACGCACGTACGGATAAATCGGTCCATTAGTGGGGAGCCTTATCTGCCATCGGGAGATTGACCCAATTCTGTTCACGACCAGTTTTTGCGCGATTATAAAAGTTGTTTCATTCGTTTAGAATTACAAAGAGGTACTCGTATAAACGCTTAATACAGGGAACCTTGTAGTCAGACCGCTTGTAGAACTAATTTAAAAAGGTGCATCCATAAATACATACATAGATGATTCGATACTTTTGGAAGCTTATGAAGTTATGACAATATAAAGCGAATACATTATTACTTATTAATTGAATTATTTAAACTTCATTGCACAAGTTATTTGTATAAATGGCTGACTTAATGCCATATGGCATTTTCTACCAGTCACCCACTCGATCAAACAGAAATAAGAACGCGGGTGCAATTTAGTTATTTTAATTATATGTAGTTCACAAATACGCAATTAATATTTCTGATTATTTTTTTTAATTGAAAGAATATGGTACATGAGCACAGAATCTACCTGGTGTAAGAGAATAGTTTTGCCCATGGACATCCGTGGTACTTAGCAACAGTGGCCAAGAATAACAAACGTTGATACGCTTTCGGATGCACCATCTAATATTTGGAGTCCTAGTTCAGTTCTAGTCTTTGGAGATTTGGGACTGCATTTGGAAAAAAAGTTGGAAATTTTGGGTAATGGGAAGTATAACGGGACGAGAAGTTGCAACATCTTCCATTTTTCCTTGTGGGGATGGAGTGGAATGGGGAGGAAAGATAATGGAATCAGAAGATTTCGTTGTCTCATTATTCTCTCTAGTCCAACTAGAACTGTCCTCTAGAATAGGGGGGATGGGATAGGATAGGGAGAAGGGAACATAATGGCATGACATGCCTCTCTTATATTATTAGTAGCAGTGCCAGTGACATCGTTCGCGCGAACATTCCCGTGGGAACTTTATAATTGATCTGGATAAAAAGTAACCCAAATGTTAACCAGGTACATAAGCTGAAACTAATGCAAGTCTCATTAAAATCCGTTTAGTGGTTTTTGTGTGCTGTAGACAGACAAACAGACAAAAATTTAAAAAAAATCTAATTCATCACTTTTGGGTTCTGTGTTGTTCGTATGTTGCAACGATTTTTTGCAAACAATATTTCATGTACAGACACGGCTCTGTTATATATATACATATTGCCCGCTTGATGGGATGGAATGGGAAATGAGAAAAAATGACTGGGCAGTATCTCACTCACTCCTGAACACGTACATTTTATGGCTGTCTTCTGTGAGAAGACTTTCGAAGTATGTCATTTGTTTTATTTGACAATAGTTGATATAATAATTGACATACTTCGAGACTACTTAAAGTTCTACCTACATACTTTTACCGACAGTTCCATTTTTCGCTCAATAAACTTCTGTTCCAGTTCCAAGCGAGCATTGTTCCAACATTATGAGATATTTTCCCTCTAAAATTTCCATGATCTCATTTCTCACTGCACTATGACACATTCATAATTCACACGAATTCAACGAAAACGCAAATACTAAACTAAAAACATTTCAAAGCGCTCTAGCGTAATTTCTTGCATTTGCTAACTTATTTCTATTTTAAGTATGGCTGCAGCAGCTGTTGATAAACGCTGCTCTAGAAGACATTTTTGAAAAGACTTTAATTTAGGAACGGAGTTTAAATATGGCTTTAGAAAGACATAATAGTAAACTTTTAAAAAGTATTCTTAAAGCGTTTTGAACAGTAATTAAATAGTAGAGACGTTTTATAAAGTTTTATCTTTTAGAAGAGCAGACTGACGGCTTTTATGATGGTAAGTGGTCACAGCTGCCTATGGACACCTGTAATACCAGGAGAATTGCGATTGTACCTCCGAACTTGCAGGAACGTATAGTCACAGCTCTCTTGAAGAACTCCATATCGTAGCTCAATGGAAAAACCCTAGTTATCAGTTCAATCCACAACCGTCGGGTTCGCTGTATAAAATGTCACGAAGACTCCACATTAGGCAGGAGCTCCTTGACAAAGAAGTGCTGACACACGAGAAGTGTGATGGTAAAAACTTGAAGTTGGCATCAAATTGAACAGCTCTTCAAAACATTCCCAGGCCATTTTACAGGCTGTAGAAGACACAGAGAAGAGCAATATCTTTGTGTTAATTGATATCGGTCTTTTTAACGTCCCACTGCCCCGTACAGCCCTCACCTAGTAAATCACTAGCAGGTTTCAGGTCATAGTCCACCACGCGAGCCCAATGCAGATTGGTGGATACACCTTATATGTTCTAACGTTTACACGTTCTAATTATAAGTTTTCATTCACCGCCGAGATAGAGATAGTTTCTAAAAATTCGTACGTAGAAACTCAATTGTATTGTAAAAAATACAAAAAAAAAACATAACAAATTGTAAAATTGTAAAATAACAAATTGTAAAAAATTTGTAAGAATCAGCAATTACGAATACAGTGCTATTGCGTAGAATTCAATTCTATTTGACGAAATACATGCGCAAATTCAGCAAGTATCCTGTGAATTTCCATGACTGTTAGCCCGATACCTTATCTTGTCCGCAATTTCATACGAAGTAGCGGGAAAGGGCTAGTCAAGGGTTAAAGGGCACTCGGTAATTCAACAGTCAATAGCCTATTAACCGTTCGTATGCAATTTATTACTAATACACACGCAATTGCACAAATACAGAATCCCAATCTCGGAATATTTAATCGTATTTCACTTTTGAAAGTAAATTAATTCGTAAATTAAAAGTAAATTATTCAAGTTCGTGAGGTTTTATGTTTCCCATAATCATATCTCATATTTTTGAATTTATATTGTTTTGTTTAAACTTTACACCTTAGAATCGTTATCAACTACGTGGAGTACTCGACAATATACAGGCTGTAATTGTATTCCTGGTGAAGCCAATTCTTCAAATAAAAATTTGAAATCACTTAGGAATATAACAAAATGGCTATCAATTTCATTGGTTGCCCGCGTTTAAATAAATTCTTACCGATTCTTATTATTAATTAACGTAACATAATATTATTCTATTATTGACCTGTGACATATATACTAAAGTGATTTAAACCAATTTTGCAGGGGGAGAGTGCATGCTGCATTCCCACAGCCGCTGGGCGCACTCGACTGGCCACGTTACGCTTCTCTCACAGAAGATTACCTTGAAATGTACTGCATTTCTTACTTTATCGTATTTCCCCAATGTACGTACGTGTTTCGGTAGTGAGTGAGATATGCCAGAGCCCATTTCCATCCCATCCTATCCCTTCCTATTTTCCCACTCCATTCATTCTGCATAGGTAGGCAGCGCATCTGGGGGCGTGCCAACGTTTGTCATTCTGGACTGATGTTGGCATGCATCGCGGATGTCTATGGACGACAGTATCCACTTACCATCAGGTGGACTGTACGCTCGTCTGCGCCTTTTTGTATAAAAATAATACATAAAAAGTGCTCAATGCATAACAAATTTTAAATTCGTGTTCGATTATTACTATTTACATTTACATTCGACCATAAAACTTGTAACTCACCATAAAACGCGCCCTATCAACAACCTCTAACGGCCAATTAACTGAACTGTCACAAAGGTGTTTGTCAACATATGGCAGAGAAAGGGACCGTAAAGCTGGTTGCAATAGTCTGTCAATCATCCCGTAGAAAGCAGAGCCTCGCGAATTTTCCTGTCATAGTTTGACAAATACGAAGAAAGTACGTGAAGCGTAGGGCACGATGTGTCAAGGTGAGCGAATAAGACACGCATTATTAAGGTATAACTATAGGTATTAGGTCAAAGGTTGAGGGCCCTTTGCTGGCGGTTAAATGGCTGCGATCTGTTATTTTTGTACCGTCTGGTATCTCATGAATTGCTTGGTCAGTGACATTTTGTGGCACTATGTCCGTGTCAATTCATAAAATTCAGACAATACACTTACCATTAGCCTATGTTTTTCCACTGCTAAATATAGGCCTCCAGTAAGGACCACCGTCATACACGATCTTCTTCTGCTCTTAACATCCAGCTACTATATTTAAATGGCTTATAATATTGGTAGAAGATATATTAATTACTCTTTGTCACAACTGTAAATCTTTAGCATCCCTTTTATCGTCCACCGTTGCAATTATATACGGACTTCTCGCTCACTCCCGCCATATATACATGGTACATTTCACAACAATCTTCTGTAATAGAGAAGTAACTCGGCCAGTTAGACGCGCTCAGTGGGATTGGAATATGCATTGTCCTCATTAAAAATGTCTGAGAGATTTAATTTCATCGTTAGTGGCTGGATGAGAGGAACTGAAAACCATGTGTGATGAAGTGATGACGGACCTTGGGAGAGGCCTATATCCGACAGTGGAAAGATGCAGGCTAATAATATGGTATCGACATATCATATAACGACTTGTATAAATTTCACCACGTTCTACAGTTTTTATCAAAAACGTACGAAAAAAAAGCTTAAATCTGTCTTCGGAATGGCTTTCGGAATTTAAATGCAATGATCGAACCATGCAGTAAAGGTCCTTGAGAGAGGTCTATATTCAGCAGTAGTGAGATAAAGGTAATTTTAATATTTTACATGGTAATTTTAATATTCTAGTGTCATTATTAACGCCAGTCATTACTCAATTAAGAAATTCCTTTGTCGCTGGCGCTAATATTTGCTCTGTAGACTCTGCCTCAATTTACTTTCAAACGCACCATAATTGCTGTATTTAAACAACAACGAAAATTAACCTTACTTTCGTTTTTACTAAACACACGCATTCAAACCGTGGCCATAAAATTAGTGGAACGAATGCCATGAAGACAATAGCGCGTAATAATAGTCGAGACGTAATTTAGCAGTAATGGCATGACGGGACACATCTAATTTGAAGCTAAGCGATCTATTTGAAACGCTTCCGATTTTCCAGCTAGTTTTCCAATGAAAGTGCGTTTTCACTTGATCGTATGTGATATGTAATTATTTGTAGTGGAAGGTGCGAGCACGCAAGGGCTCCTTCCATTACGAGCAAATTGGTGGTCGAAAATGTATTAGATTACATTCTGTTTTTTTCCATTAAATACGGTGTTAGCCGAAAAGTAAATTGATACTTTTGTGTGTTCGGATTTTTCCCATTCGAGGTTCTTAAATTTTGTAATGTTGGTAGTAAAGTTTATATTCATCTCGTGATCTAACGATTTAAGATCGTTTTAGATTTATATATATTATAGGGTTAAATACAAAATACCTGCATTATCTTAGTAATGAATTTTTATTTTAAAACTAACATTTTAAACTGTTGCGTTTAGTGGGTAGTTGATAAAACAGCTCGCAGCTCCTATTCTGGACTACTAGCCTCTTCAGTCGACTCGTGACCATGGCTGGTGTAACTTGTGCCGAAACGTCGAGTAGGAATAAAAGGTAAACAAAACCCTTTAATCTTACGCGTCTAGACCCAATTTACAATATAAAATCTAAGAAATCTTGTACTACGACTTTTTCTGAACTTGATATTTTCCCAAAAAAAATTAATTAATAAAGTTATTATTGCCTAAAAATTTTAAATAATTAATTAGAAACTAAATGCTTATCGTGTATATACTCGTATATTTTTTATTCTGTGTGGGTAATACGAACTTACACATATTTTTACTTACACACATATGTTAGCTCGTTGTAATGGTTGGTGTAACCCAGTAATGTATGTATGTAATGAATCCCATTATATAAAGGAAATGCCTCATATTCTCCATAGTTTCTAACCCTTTCCCCAAATATTATCTGAAATCCCTAAAAGTAAGCGATACCTTTGCCGGTGTGTCAGCTTTTGGATATGGCTGGTATTCGCTTATTAGTATGATCTAATCGAGCGTCCAAACAAATACAAACTGAGCTGTAGTTCACTAGGAAATTATTCAATAGACGGCTAGCTGGCGCCAACAGCAAATAGAACGTTGTATGACAAACTTTCAGTTAGAGCAACCAATATAAACTTTAAATTCACCAAAATAGCTCGTTTATTAACGCAAACACAAGTTTGTAATCGCACTAAGGTCAGCCCTTATTTGTCAGTCACTTTCTTTTCGTGGAAAACAGTTCTTACATTCGTGGAGATTCATTACAAGTTTTTCTCTCACTCTCTTCTGTTTGACAAGACGTCTGTACGTATTTCTACAGGTGTTCTGTATTAATGAGGAGACCGGACTAGTTTCTATTTAATATGACACTTTTCTCCAACCATAATACTTCAGTGTCTATTAGTTGGTAAGCATTGACTTATTGGTCAATGTTGGTAAGTTATCCCTTTCGACATACACATTTCAAATAAAGATTTACAAATTGCATTTCAAAGAACATGTTGATGTAATGGTATATTTACATTTCTTTAAAGGTAATATATAAGAAGATGGCTATACAATAAAAAATGTCTATTTTATAGCAATACCATTTTTTATAGCAACCTTTTTGCTATAAAAAATGGTATTGCTATACAGTACAGGCAAACCTGCATACAGTCTATCTGATAGTAAGTGGATACTGTCGCCCGTGGACATCCGTGGTACAAGCCAACGTTAGTCCAGAACGACAAACTTTGACATATTTTGGCACTGCATACCTTTGTTGATGTAAGAATGGATTTGGAGAGAGGGTTGGGGAAATGGGAAGGGATAGGATAGGAACCATCCTATCCTATACCAATGGGAATGTGCTTTGGCATGTCTCACTCATTACCGAAACACATACGTACCTATTTATATAATTTTGTTTTAAAAGTTCTTAATGGAGATTATTTTATATTATTATTACAGCATCATACCCTTTGAGATAAAATTTAGTTATAGGAACTTTAGATCTAATGAAATTATACCTAATTAGATCTACCGGTCTAATCTATTGGGGTCCAGTCTGCTGTATAGACAGATATCCATGGCCCCGCTAAATAAGTGTGAGAATTATTAACAACGCTGCCAATATTTTTTTTAACAAAGTGACACAATTCACAGTTATACATACACGATAGCGGCAATATACCCAGTTTTTTAGAGTATGACCTGAAAGTGTAAAAACCTAATAGTAAAAGGAATAAGTAATGTTTTCACGTGCTCCATATACATGGAGTTAACGAACGAGTACTCCATGTTTATATAGCAGTTTAGTAGGTTTTTGCAAAACAAATGAAAACTTAACACGTTTTTGCGTCGTACAACATAGCTGAGGAGAGTTAACATGCATTTGCCATTTTTACACTGTTTTCACAATAGAAAATCAGTGGCGAATGTTAAGTTTTTATGAGCGTTTACTCATTAACGTTTTTTATTTTAGATTTTGTTTATTAGATTGTTATCCGTTTTTTCCATAGCACCCAAAAGTTGCCGTTTTTTTTATAGAAAAAGGCGGCAGACGAGTATACAGTGCACCTGATAGTAAGTAATTACTGTGGTCCATAGACATCCGCGATACATGCCAACATCAGTCCAGAATGACAAACGATGGCACGCCCCCGGATGCGCTGTCTACTTTTGCAGATTAAGGAATGGATTGGGAGAAAGGTTTGGGAAAATGGGGAGGGATAGGATGGTATGGGAATGGGCTCTGGCATATTTCACTCACCGTCGAAACGCAGGAAATAAGATAAAGTGGGAAATGCAGTACATTTCAAGGTAGTCTTCTGTGAGAGAGGTAACCTATCGGGGTACAGGTGCCTACCTAACTATATATGTATTGAATAATTTCCATGGGACAATTAAGAAACTAAAATTTATAACTTGTCTAAAATACAATTCGTACTTAATATTATACATATGTCTATTTCACCAACGATTCACCATTGAATAAACTGAATAATAAATAAATTGATAAATAATTTAAAAAAAATGACCAGTCGAATACCATCTCAAGGGACGTCCCAAAGATCCCAAGCAGTGAGTAGGATTGAAGGTGAGCGACTATACATTCCTTTTTAGCTTTTCAATTTCCTGTACATTGATAGTTCCTCGGTAAACAGAGATTCACGCGTGCGCTACCCGTCGAACCCCTGTCAAGCACGACAGTTATGTCATATTGTGCTTCAAGTCGACAAAATATTGGATTCTTTCTACTGCGACTCGTCTTTCTTCTAGAACGGTCGGCTTTAGATTTTCACATATAAAAATAATTCATTTGTTTTAAATATAAAATTAAAAATATCTCGTGTATTTTTTGTAACGATAAGTAATATTTTCCCCTGAAAAGGAAAATGAGACTGAAATATTTTTTCCATACTACGAACTATGAGTTATTTTATTGTTATTTATATATAGATAAATTACGAGTAAGATTACTGTTTAATCTCGACTGCATCCGGTTTATTACCAACAGTCCAACCAACAGTTTTTACCAACAGTCGACTTGTAAAGAATACGTTAAAGCATCAAGTAGTTAAAGCATCTGTACAATATAGTGCAAAATTAGTAAATAAATAAAAAGCTAAACTAAAGCAGCGACATAGGTTATGTTTGGGTTCTCTAGGAAATCGTTCTCTGGGATTCCCTGAGTGAAGCCAGAGTCAGTTGCTAGTTTGTCATTTATTTCACTTTGATCTCTTCATCAATAACATTTTTATATTGTTATTTAATAGAAACCCCACGAATTATTGTGCACATAAAATTCGATTTCTTCAACGCATTGTTGTCTACACAATGATTTCTACTAGCAATCATTTCCAATAAAAATTCCGGTATGTCTTATTAAAGTGGAAGAATATTTATGTCTCGACATCCCTCGAAAGGATGGAACCGTCGAACTTTCTTCTAATAAAAGTCCAAGTGACAGATCAGTTTACGGGCGAGATAAAGGTGGGGCCAAAATAGTAGCGACTGACGACAAAATTCTTTCTCGCTATGTAATACGTTTTGGCCCACGTCTATCCTTTACCTAAAGAAGTAACCGTACCAACCCAATAGCGATTACCTCCATCCTCACCACAGTGATATGTAGTGTGTTATAAACACACAAATCCCGGGGTACTTAGACGATCACCAGCTGAATAGCGAACGCCAATATGAGTTTCGTCATTATTGATCGGCTGGTGATCTTTTAGCTTACTTTATACACTGTTGGGCAGATGGTGTCGAGAGTAGAGGAGAGGCTCTGTTTGTCAGCCTAGACATCGTTAAAGCCTTCGAATGGGTATGGTACAAAGCGCTACTTTCCAAGCTTTCGGGTTACCTGCAGGGTTATGTGAATGGGTTGCCAGCTTCCTGACTGGACTAAGCATCAAAGTTGTTATTGTCGGTAACTGCTCCGACACGATACCTATTAATGCTAGCATTCCTCAAAGCTCCGTGCTATCTCGAACTCTGTTCCTTCTGCATATCAACGAACTGTTGCAAATTGGTAACTTACGTTGCTATACGGATGACAGCATTGAGGATGCCGTGTATTGGGGCCGCGCCAATATCCCTCGGGTTGAAGTAGAAAAGAGTCGCGTTAGACTTGTCTCCCAAATCGAGGACACCTTAGACGAAGTCTCCATTTAGGGTTCTTTAAATCTGGTTGATTTCCACCCCAGTAAGACACAAGGTGGGTGTATGGGGTCCCAACCTACATCTCTGGGACCCAAGCCAACCTCACCGGCTCGTGGTGCACCCTGCCGACCAACGAACGAGGCTCTGGCGACCCGCCACCACGCACTGGACCAGCGCGGCGGGTTACGGTCCATCCCCCCCCCCCCCCCCCCTATGGCAGAAAAAGTAAAACGGCCCCAAGTTCCCGGCGGCTCCAGTCGCAACACCGACGTGGGTTGTCACTGGTGACTAACAACACGCGCACTTTGAGGACAGACGAGAAGATCGCTGAGCTGGAAGAGGAGATAGGCAAGTTGCACTGGGATATATTGGGGTTATCAGAAATCCGAAGAGAGGGGGAGGACACGATAACCCTGAAATCCGGCAACTTGTTCTATTACCGGGAGGGCGACCAGCAGTCCCAAGGTGGTGTCGGGTTTATCGTCCACAAGTCCCTCGTAAATAATGTTGTAGCCATCACGAGTGTGTCGAGCAGGGTCGCGTACCTTATACTCAGAATATCCAAGAGATATTCGTTGAAGGTCATACAGGTCTACGCACCGACCTCGGCACACCCGGATAACGAAGTGGAAGCAATGTATGAGGACATTAGTAGAGCCATACATGCTTCGAAAACACACTACAATATTGTTATGGGGGATTTCAACGCGAAACTGGGCAAAAGAGGCGACGATGAGTTGAGAGTGGGGCAATTTGGATGTGGGCACCGGAACCAGAGGGGCCAGAGGCTGGCCGACTTTCTTGAGAAAGAGGGACTCTTTATGATGAACTCTTTCTTCAAGAAGCCGGCTCATAGGAAGTGGACCTGGATGAGCCCCGACGGTTCCGTTAAAAATGAGATAGACTTCATTATGGCCACAAAGAGACAAATATTCAATGATGTCTCCGTGATCCACAGGGTGAAAACCGGTAGTGATCACCGAATGGTTAGAGGCACATTGAATATAAACGTCAAGTTAGAAAGGCGGGACCTGATGAAGTCTACGCTCCGACCTACTGCTGCCCACATACAGAATCCCGAAAGCTTTCAGCTTGAACTGTCAAATCGCTTCGATTGCCTAGAGGATTGCGTTGCAGTGGACGATATCAACAACAGGTTGGTAGAAACTGTCCATACGGTGGGGTCTAAATTCTTCAGACATCGTCGAAGAGATGGACCCCAAAAGCTCACCGACCACACCCTCGACCTCTTGGCGGAACGACGTTCGATGACACTGCAGACTCCTGATGACGCGGAAGCATATCGGCAGCTCAATAGACGGATTCACCAGTCCTTGCGACACGACATCCGTCTCTTTAATACTAATCGTATTAAGGAGACGATAGAGCGGAATAAAGGCTCCAAAGTGTTCGCAAGAGACTTATCTATTGGGCAGAGCCAGTTGACGAAGCTGAAGAGGGAGGACGGCAGTGTCACTTCCGACAAACAAGAGGTACTGAGGGAGATCGAGGAGTTCTATGGACAGCTGTATACCTCGGTCGCTAAACCTGTTGGCAACTTGGCCAAAGACCCAAGAGCCAAGTTGACCCGACACTATACCGAAGATATCCCGGACATCAGCCTGTACGAGATTAGGATGGCCCTCAAACAGCTTAGAAACAACAAGGCGCCGGGCGAAGACGGAATCACTTCAGAGCTTCTGAAAGCGGGTGGAACACCGGTACTGAAAGTCCTTCAGAAGCTCTTTAATTCCGTCTTGCTCGAAGGTATTACGCCGGAGGCATGGAACAGAAGCGTGGTGGTGCTCTTCTTCAAGAAAGGTGACAAGACCTTGTTGAAGAACTATAGGCCCATCTCGCTTCTGAGCCATGTTTATAAGCTGTTTTCGAGGGTTATCACGAATCGTCTCGAGCGCAGGTTTGATGACTTCCAGCCTCCCGAACAAGCCGGTTTCCGAAAAGGCTATAGTACCATAGACCACATCCATACGCTGCGGCAAGTTATACAGAAGACCGAGGAGTATAACTTGCCATTATGCTTAGCGTTTGTGGACTATGAGAAAGCCTTTGATTCGATCGAGACTTGGGCAGTGCTACAGTCCCTCCAGCGGTGCCATATTGACTATCGGTATATCGAAGTGTTGAAGTGTTTGTATAACAACGCCACCATGTCAGTCCGAGTACAGGAAGGGAGCACGGAGCCGATTCCATTGCAGAGGGGTGTGAGACAAGGAGATGTTATCTCTCCGAAGCTCTTCACCAATGCGATGGAAGACGCTTTCAAGCTCCTGGAATGGAAAGGACTCGGCATCAACGTTGATGGCGAATGCATCACTCACCTTCGATTTGCCGACGATATCGTGGTCATGGCAGAATCGCTGGAGGATCTTAGCACAATGCTCGGAGACCTCAATCGAGTTTCCCAACAGGTGGGCCTTAAAATGAACATGGACAAGACGAAAATCATGTCGAATGTCCATGTCGTGCCCACCCCAGTTTCAGTTGGGAGCTCGATTCTCGAAGTTGTTGACGAGTACGTCTACCTAGGCCAAACGGTCCAACTAGGTAGGTCCAACTTCGAGAAAGAGGTCAATCGACGAATCCAACTCGGCTGGGCAGCGTTCGGGAAGCTACGCAGCGTCTTCTCGTCCAAAATACCTCAGTGCTTGAAGACGAAGGTCTTCGACCAGTGTGTGTTGCCAGTGATGACCTACGGCACCGAGACGTGGTCTCTGACTATGGGCCTCATAAATAAGCTCACTGTCGCACAGCGAGCTATGGAGAGGGCTATGCTCGGGGTTTCCCTACGTGATCGAATCAGGAATGAGGAGATCCGTAGACGAACTAAAGTCACCGACATAGCCTCTCGGGTTAGCAAGCTGAAGTGGCAGTGGGTAGGGCACATAGCTCGAAGAACCGATGGCCGATGGGGCAGAAGGGTTCTCGAATGGAGACCACGTACCGGCGGACGAAGCCGAGGACGTCCATCTGCTAGATGGACAGACGACCTCATAAAGGTGGCGGGCACCCGCTGGATGCAGGTCGCTGCCGATAGGTCTAAATGGCGGACAATGGGGGAGGCCTATGTCCAGCAGTGGACGTCTAAAGGCTGAGATGAAGACACAAGGCTGCGTTTTCACCGCTAAAAAAGCCTCTTTTGTTGTAGCGCCTCGATATCGGAGCACACCCCTTAATATTTCGGAGAGTATCGAGATTTTTGGTGTTGACATTTCCAACAGCGTCGAATTTAGGAGTCATCTGGAAAACAAGGCTAAGTGGTCTTCAATAAGCTCGGTATGTTGAACAGAGCAAAGCGGTAATTCACATCGTGGCAATGTCTGACGCTCTACAAAGCTCAGGTCAAACCCTATTTGGAGTACTGCTCACAACTCTGGACAGATGGACTTAAATATCCGTTGGACCCATTTGAATCTATCCAACGATGCGCTGTTCGAATTGTCGATGATCCCACTGTGACAGACGGTTTGACGGTAACGTCCCTCTGTGTGTTCTCACTGCCTGTATAACGGGGAATGCTTCAAAGAATTGTTTCATATAATTCCCACCTCGGGGTGTAAGAAAAAACAAAATGTAAGAACTGGGTGCAAATGAAAATCTAAATTCAAATTCGCTCCTAACGCCAAATGCTATTTATTCGTTCTGCTACCAATTTCTTGATCCGTAATGACGTGCCTACATCACTCCAGTGAAGCCTTCTGTATCAGTATTGTGAATGTTTGTGAATATCACATAGATCGCTTGTTTGCGCATGCCACGAAAGTTCTTCTCTATAAGTGTTAATATATAAAATACAGCCTATTAGCCCATTAACCATTTTTAATCAATAGTTTTATAAATAAATGCTGTTATTCAATCCTGAAGAACCCCCCACCGACTGAGCAAACGTTGCAATCTTAGGCCACTATGTTACTGTAATTATATTTTGTTTGAACAAAAAACAATTACAAATACGTGGTTTTGCGGTGCCATACGTTTTCTTTTTCTACTTTCCGTGCCCTTTTAAAAACTGCATTTTGGTATTTCATTCCATTACAGTGTAAGATCTTTAGCCAGAATTTCCTTTATAATCTAGGTCTCTTCCAGCCGTGGAATTAGCCTTATACAATGAGTTGAAAGAGCTTATATTTGTCCTTTTTCAATATATAACCGAGATGGTTTTTCCTCATTGTAATGGTCTTCAAGATTTCTACCTACGTCTTTGCTCATTCTTTGCAATACTGTTACGGACTCGATGAATCCACGAGATATAAAGTACTAGTCGGTACTTATACAACACACACATACACACATTGAATACACGACCGTAATTAAAGTATTAAGTAGCTGCGGTGCGATAACCGGCTTAATAAGCGTATACATACTTAATACTCATAAGCTTTCATTCATATAAACCAGATTCATCCAAAAGAATGTCACCAGATAAAATAATTGACGTAACTAAATCCCTTCCCATCTCATTGCTTGTTCCAGCTTTAAGTGCTCATGAATCTTATTACGAGATAAGGGACACGTTCGGTAATATGTTCCCAAATGGTCAAATCAATATCTCTGATGACGAAACCATACTTTCACCCATCTTTAGGACTATTTAAACCCGGTACAGATTTGTTGACATTGAGATATGAAGCTCGTAAACCCTTGGAGATCATTAAGGAGACTGACATTCTTTTACGTTATCTTAATCTTTGTTGGATGAGGTATCGTTAAAGACAGGAATATTTTACAAGTTATCTTTTATTTTTGAAGGTCTTTATGCGATCAACTTAACAAACCGTGTTCTTGCGTACTTACAATGTTTATTTTGCGTTTTCTTACAAACATTTCTTTGAAGGTATACCTATGCAGTCAATTATTTAAAAACGGTTTATATATTAAATATGCTAACCTATAGATCAACAGTACGTTCCAGCCAGAATTCATGGCGTAGCATGTTCATCATAAGCGAGAAACAATCAGAACTTCAACTATCCTATCCTCTTGGATGAGGACAACTCCTCCTTCCGTTATACTTGTTATTCTCCATTTTTCCAACCTTTTTTCTAATCCATTTTTAAATCTCTAAAGGTAGATAGTGCATCCGAGGACATGTTAATGTTTGTTTTTCTGGACTGATGTTCTTGTCTATCGCGAATGTCGCAGGTTGAAAGTATCCATTTACCATCAGGTGAACTGTCTGCCACCTTCATTATTTAAAGAAAAACTAGTCAGATGGAAATATTGTTATAAATGTGTCTTACAAAATGACTAAAGCGACTTATGTGTTTTGGTAGTTAAATGTCACGTACCTTATAACAAATCGTACCTACATTTTCAAGTAAGAGATTTTTTGGGCTACCGTGATTTTAACCTTTACGATATTAATCGTTACAACTATGTCTTAGTGGAAAACATCTTTGGAAATAGTTATATCTTCATCATTATCATGTAACTATGATTTTCTATTTGTCTGTCTAAACTCTGATTTCGCTGTTTTACTTACATAAATAAATTATGGTTTATTTTATTCATGGTTCAAAATACAATCATAGCACAGTTTTTTGCTATATACATATATGGTATGCCTGATCAGGGTAGACTGTACCACAGTACCACACGTACTTCACTTACGTACCGCAGATAATGAGACTTGTCACTAACATAAACAGTTCAACAGTAAATAAAATTCTAATTCACAATGAAAGTTTTTATTACAAAACGCAGGATTACAAAGTGATTACAAAGCATTAAACAAGCGATTAAAAAGCAATTAACATCGAATAGATACGAAAGGATTGCTAGTACTGACACTCGAGTTTATTACTTTTAAAAGTAAAGTTAATTGCACATTGTATTGGGTGGAAGGAATTTTCTTAAAATAGATAAAAGCACTGGAGGGATAAGATACGTAGAGGAACCAGTGTGGAATCTACGCAGCAAAAGCCTTGGAACACATACTAATGCAACGCTGACACGAGCAACTGCTGAAGCAAATCGTTAGTGGGGTAAATCTGACATTTTACCCCTGTTTTATCAACATCTTAAATAGATTTTAGTCTTAGTAAAGTTTTAGTTTCTATGTTCGTCTGAGCACGTGTGCGTGTGTGCGTGTGTTTCTATCAGTTTGATTATTTTCAGACAATTTCGTTAAAATCCTACACTGTTTTCATATACTTTGGTCACGCTGATGAGTTTTTGATAGTCGTTTCGTGTTTACGAAGGAGTTTGATGAGTTTGGTAACTTAAACTTTTTTAACTCCTCGCATTTTGCTATTTCTGAGAACGACAAAGTTCATCCACTCTTCTTGGCAAAAAGCGGTGCATATTTTGGAGCCTTCGCGTAAGTACGCTGGTCATAAGATACTAGGAGAACTTAATGCATGAACAGTATTTAGTTTGTGGGAGCGGTGATAGCCTAGGGGTATCTATACTCGACTCACATTCGTATGATTGTGAGTTCAAATCCTCGGCCCGTACCACGGAGTTTCTACTTAACATATGGAGGATGTGATCCGGCATTCTGCACTGGGTCTGCGTGGTATATTTTGGCCCGAAATCCCGCATTCATGTGATCGTGATTTCAAATCCGCCGCCGTACCACTGAGTTTCTATTTAAGTACGGATTTTTTTAAATTGTAACTAGTTCGGCAGTGAGAGAAAACACCGTGACGAAAGCCGTATACTACAGAAAAAAAATCTGGAGTACAAAACATTTACAGCTACTAAATTTTATTCATCATAAAAGTAAGTTACTTCCATTTCGCCAACTTTTAGGTGGCGAAGAGGTCCATAATTGGAGTAGAAATGTGATTATTACAAGACTTGTGCTCTCTCTTTAAACTTTTAATTAAATTCCAGCCTTCTGTTAATTTCGTCTGTGTCAACTATTTTCCTTAAGATAAACTAATTTTCTTAAATAAATTGGCTAATAAATTGACTAGGTACCTGGCTTCTTTAATAAATTGGATACCTAGCTTGGGTAACAATATCTAGGGCTTGTTTAGTAATTCCTTGATAAATTACATCTAGGCCAGGCGCGTATTTAGGGGGTGTTTTAGTTGGTCCGGACATTCTCAAAACCCTTCGAATGCTACAATAAATCAAATGACTGTTCTTGGTTCTAAAATAAGGATTTTTTTATTGTTTATTTTTTAAATAGAGACCTCAATACCAAATTAGGAATTTGTGGCTGGTAACCGTAACCGTAACCCAGCAACCAGCCCTTTTATCGTTCACTTTTGGACATAGCCTACTTTTTTGGCTCCTCAAAGCTTATGGTAGCGGCTTTGTTAGCTCCATTAGTCGCCTTTTATTACACCCACGGGAAGAGATAGGAGCTGGTATTCTAACGCTGGCCGATATCACACGGCCGTCTTTGGTCAGTCTAGGTACTGTATAGGTACTTCATACATATAAAGATTTCCTTTATAAATGGTTTTTTGCTTCCTTTTATATAAGATATATACTAATAACTATTGAACCCATTTTAATCAGGACAATATGCATGAGGAGGATTGTGTGCAGCAGTGGCTGCTGAAAAGCAGGTAGGGGGAGAGTGCATGCTGCATTCCCACAATCGCTGGGCGCACTCGACTGGCCACGTTACCCCTCACAGAAGACTATCTTGAAATGTACTGCATTTCCTACTTTATCGTATTTTCCCAATGTACGTACGTGTTTAGGTAGTGAGTGAGATATGCTAGGGCTTATTCCTATCCCATCCTCTCCCTCCACATTTACTCAAACCATTCCTTAATCTGCAAAGGTAGCCGGTGCATCCGGGGCCGTGCCAACGTTTGTCATTCTGGACTGATGTTGGCATGTATCGCGGATGTCTATGGAGGATAATATCCACTTACCATCAGGTGGACTGTATGCTCGTTTGCCGCCTTTTTTCTATAAAAAAAGTCTAGTCACGGTACGGTTCGCGGAGCATCCGTTTAAATAAGCGTTTTTTAACTTGCCTGGATTGTTTAGTTTGCAATCATTTCGTGCGGCAATTAATTGCAGATCCTTCGGTAAACGTTGCCGTTAACACATTACAATACTTTATTTACACTTCATTGCGCAATTAATTGTACAAATGGCGGACTCAGTGACACGTGGTATTTTCTATTTCCAGATCCAACAGAAATAGGAACGTGAGCGCAATTTGGTTTAAGTTATACATAGTACAAATGATAAATAATATACTCAAATAAATTACTATAATATCATAAATATTTATCGTTGAAATGCTTTCCCGCGTTATCGGTAGCACTTTAATGGCCTATACATACGAAAACTGGGCCAGCAAAAACGCGTCAGCACAAATAAATCACGTTAAACGCTCTCGTCGACCGACCTATTCAGGACATAAACGTCAACTTTATCGTACGAAGTTATAACTTATAACAAACTAAATAAGTGTCGTATACTTCTAGACTTTACTCCACTTACTAAAATTCAATTTAATTTTTGCTTTACGTAACTTATTGAGGTTAAGAAAAATCACTAATTACCCACTGAAGTAGGCATTAAGAACGAGAGCAATCGATCTGATGGTGAGTTGTTTGAACTTTCTGTCGACCTTATCGACCGTGGATAAGGTCGAAAGATTTTTGTATAATTGCATTATTTTCATTTTATCTCATAATATTTCATAGTACTCTCTGTAGGTGTAACCGATTAATTTCTGAAGTCTGTATGAAAAATGTTAGCAAATATAAAAATAAAATAAAATCTAACAATATCCCAAAAAATGATTTTTTTGCAAAAATAATTAAATAAAAACAGTTAAATTTTAATCATGAATGGAAATCGTGGTTTCAGCCTATGGAATGTATGTTAACCACCCTGTATGTTAACGGAAATGTATCAAATACGGCATTAATATATATATAATTCCTAGGAAGTGTATAGTGTAATACCTAAAATCGTCAGGAGATGTATAAAATAAATCTTACTGGACACATTTCCTAGGAGTTTTATACTCGTATATGTATTTCCTAAGTATAAATCGGAAATGTGTTCCGACGGGGAGTAACTGAACACCGATCGATATACTTAATTCTTATCTACTTATTCATGTGTTCTATTTAGTGTTACTATTACGCGAAAGTCTTTCCAACCCAGAAACGAATTTGTCTGGTTTAGGTTAGAGGTGCGAGTTCGTGATATATTTTTTTAAACACCGCGAAAGTCCTTCCTATCCGGAAACAATTTCATAAATTTTCATCATGGTCATACATTTCATAGTACCAGTATGTAATTTTCTAAAATTTCCAGTAACTTCATAAATTTCCTAGGTATACATACATACATATGTCATAAGAATAACGTATCTTTAATAAAATAATTTTCACATTTGCTAATTATATGGGGTTTCAATAATAATAATTTTCAATAAATATGGGGTAACTGTTTTTAAAATATTGGCAGTTTTTAATTTTGGGAATTACTACATATATAATCTCTCTTACTATTTAATTTTTTTTCTGTAACCTTTTATTGTCTTGTAGAGAATCCCTTTTAGTTTTTACTCGATGTTTGGGTACTTATCAGGATATACAGGTATAAGTCGATTGACACCACGTTTTTAATACAAGATTTTGTCAAAAATTCAAATGGGTGTGCATGATTTCATCAAAGTCCATATACCAATATATATAGAACAAACGTTACAGAGCGCAAAGATCAGTTGGATGTCGAATTACCACCTAAAATGCTAAAGGATATATTAATCAAAAAGGTCTACGTGATTAGGTACGGCTCCTCAGGTACGACCTGAATAGCCGATAACGCGTTAAATACTCAGACAATTTACCGCGTCCTTGGACGTGATTAACTCTCTGAGCAGACCTTTGAAATGGCCACCCCATTTTAAATGAAATGTTTTGGTATTACAGTATTCACGGGTCAGTGATGGTAGTGGATACTGGTCATCATATTTTACACTTTTTTAGATTTATGTTCTTCTTTAAAAAGTATGATTGTGGAAATTTCAATTCGTGTAAGGGACAAACCTGTTCAGGATAAGTAAAAAACATTTTTGAAAAAAATAAAACTCGGTTTGTTTTATAGCTGTTATTTAGATCTCAAAGCCCCCAAGGTGAAAACAATATCTGTTGAATTACAAAAAAAATTATATAAAAGGCCGTATTTTCTCGTACTGATTAATTGTAATTTGTCCCTAACGCCATTTGAAACTTCTTTGATCGATATAATATAAGTAAATACTTTTGTTTTAATGTATTGACATTATCATATATGGTTTAATCATTACACCCATTCCTTTTTAAAAACCTTATAATAACACGAATACAACCACAATTTATTATAATAGTCTTTGTTTTTCACAAATATATTTAATATATCATGTATATATTAGGGGTTAAAGTGTGAAATTGCCGATTTGTACTGAAAAATTAAAACTCGTTTTTTTCTAAAATGTAACATATTTATTTAATCAAAATATTTACCCTCATCATCTATACATTGTTGCCATCTAATCGGAAGTTCATTTATGCCTTTGCGATAGAACTCTGGGGATGTAGATTCGACAAACTGTGTGAAAGCATTTTGTACTGCCTCTTGGGAAGAAAATTTTTTACCACGTAGAAAATTGTCTAAATCACGAAAAAAATGGTAGTCCGTTGGAGCAAGGTCTGGCGAGTACGGAGGATGACGTATGGTTTCTAACTGCAGCTCCTGTAGAGTTACAACGGTTTCTCGTGCAGTGTGAGGTCTTGCGTTATCATGGAGCAATAATGGTGAAGATCGATTCACGAGTCGGGGCTGTTTCACTGCTAGTTTCGCCATCATTGTTCGAAGTTCGGCACAGTAAACATCTGCTGTTATTGCTTGACCAGACATGAGAAAGCTATAGTGAATAACACCATGAATAGACCACCAAACAGTTACCATTACCTTTTTATTGGTAAGCTTTGTCTTAGGGCACTGTTGCGGCGTTTGACCTGGGGTCAGCCATTGCATTTTTCGCTTTCAGTTATCGTAAAGAATCCACTTTTCGTCACATGTCACAATTCGATCCAATATTCCTTCATTTCTGTACCGATTCAACAAGGCAACGCAAGTTTCAACACGCGTTTCTTTCTGCAGATCAGTCAAATCATGAGGCACCCATTTTTCATATTTTTTTATCTTATTGATTTGATGCAAATGAGTCAATATTGTAGGTAAGGTAACGTTAAACCATGTCGCTAATTCCTGGGTAGTTTAACTCGGATCGGCTTCCACCATCTCCTTCACGTTCTTCCACGTGGTTCGTTCTTCAAGTCGAAGTTTCCATTACGAAAGCGTTTAAACCAAAACTCACGGTTCGTTCATTAGCAGTCTCCTCTTCAAATACAGCATTGATATTGCGAGTCGTTTCTGCCGCGTTAGTTCTGCGTCGGAACTCGTATTCAAAGATTACTCGGATTTTCGAAGTACTCGTATCCATCTTTCCCGTCTAAGCTGAATAAAAAAAACAATTGAAGGTCCAAAATCGAATGTTGTACATTTTTTAAAACAAGAACCTCATAGGTATCATGTGAAAAAAGTTTCACTCGAAAATCTCACACCATGAAGGTTTTATCTCAATTCAAATTATCTATTACTATAAAACGACAATTTCATACTTTAACCCCTATTATTTGAATGTAACTTGGGCTCTACTCGACATCTTTAATTAAACCTGCCTTATCAATATTTGACGTTGATAATAATATGTATTTTGACTGCAATTTTTAAAAAGTTCAGTTGAGCTTGTAGTCTCAAATAACATTATTAAAAAACTTTTGTATGCTTGGTACAGTATGTTTTACTCAGGTTTGCCGCTGACCTTATAATGTCACTCAATTAAACAATAAAAATGACAAAATTTTATAACACATCAAAAACAGACAGACGTTAAAATACGCGCGCTTACTATGATGTTGAAGACGGTACTAAGAGGGCGATACAGCGGAGCGGTAACCACTTGGGGAGAGGGCCTGCATTCCGCGTACCGGCAAACTTAAGTGGGACGTTTTGTAAATACATAAAACTTGAGATATTTTTGGTTATAAATTATTGGATTTATGATTGATTACATTTCCTTACGCGCATTACCTAGATTTTGTGGAAGTATAAACTAATTTTCACCATTTTGTTCGCAGGTGTGGTTGTGATGACATGGTGGTGGGCGGTGGCGCTGCTAGCGCTGACAGCGCCCGCCCGCCCTGCGCCCCGGGCGGGCCACGGTGAGCAATTTTACAGTAAGCATCTATGCAGTGCACTCGCACCTAATATTTTCTTCACTCGCCTACACCACACGCCATTTGTTCTATGCAAGCGCAGTGCTTAGGACAATGTTTAACGTCTGAGTTTAGTAACTTAGGCATAACTATCAACACGTGCATAGCAACATTAAACACATGCACCTAAAATTTGTAATTCGCCTACACAACAGTTCAGTTATTCTGGCTTAGAATACGCATAAGCAGTTATTGCTACCTGAAGGACAATTATCAACTTATTAATATCTATGCAGTGCACATGCATCTTATGTAACTCATCACTAGCCTTCACAACATACGAATTATCCTATCGTGGTGCTTAGAATAAATTCTAACGTATGCTCTTCATATCCGAGAGACAACGAATGTCGTATAGTTTGATCAATGTGTTATCATCGGCAGCTCACCCGCACTGCTGAAGATAAATATCGGCAGGCACGGTGGAGGGCATTTACGGTTAAGTTGACCGCCCGTCTGCCATCTTTTATATAAAAAGTTACAAAGTTTAGTCTAAAATTTGATTTTTATTAAAATTTGACAGACATGCAAATAACTATTGAGCCAATTGAATATAGCGAAACATACGTGGGAGTTAAATCGATAGGTATTGGGGTCGCTTATCGCCCTGCGTCCGATGATCCTCTACCCTTGCTACACAGTGTATATAATCAGATTTTATTAGTTGTTACCTATTTTCTTACTCACTGTCAAGGAAACTAGAACTTTTATATATTTATCACGGAATTTACTCGTCAAGAGGATAACTTTAAAATTTTTATTATTCGATTAGCAGCAGAGGCTTTATTATCGGATGATTAATAATTAAGGTTCTCATTTATAGATGCTATTTAATTTTTATTTTATTAAATTACATTGCACAGTTATTTGACAGGTACAGGCAAAGAAACATCGGACAGAATCGAATAGATCATTAAGGATGCCAAGGCAGCAGAGTTAATGATGTAATAGTAATCCCGAAGCAATCGTTTATAAGTTTTTTGTTTGGAGCTGTCTTAACGTCAGTGGAAAGCACTTTCCAGATATTGTAACCATTTTGTTATTCATTTTATTCATTGCTTAAAATGTGAACCTAATTTTACTAGTTGGTAAAAAAAGTATAAGAGGCAGATAATCGAAGATAATCGACCTACTGAGGTGTCTTGGAACTTTGCCTAATGTTTCCTTAAAACCAATTCGTTTGTCTAATTTGCTTTGAAAAAATGTTAAAAGCATATCCGTTGGTTTTACCTTAAAATTTATTTCGGATGTAAGGGAAGGTTGCCTTTGTCTACCCAGCAACTCGAACAAATGTGTGCAAATTATAAAATATAATATCGGGTTTTTATAAAAAAAAAATGTTTTCATAAATTACCGAACATCCTTTATTTTGTGAGAAACAATTTTGGAAATTTGGACTCATCATACGTGATAATTATTATGAGACATGACATCTTTGACGAATCTCTTCTTTTCAGATTTTATCCTGCAAAGAAATTCCAAGCATACTCGTAGCTCTCTTCATAGCTCTCTTTGAACTTTGAACTTATTATGAATTAGGCCTATCGTTAGAGTTCATGATTTCGCACCTTAGAGGACATACTGGTTGGCTTTTCGACTTCAAGCATTATTGTATAATTAACATATTTCTTAAATGCCTAGCAGAATGCATCTGCCGACCTCGTTACAGAAGTAGGACATGCCTAGTTTATTAATCTGCCCATTATATTGGCTTATTTCCAATTACTATTCCTACCGCACCTTCATATTTATTTCTTTTCTAATTTACTTCATAGTTACGTTAAGGGTCCAGCTATCCATCCTGGACTTATCCTAAAATTTATTTTGGGTCCAAGGTAATGTCTCCATCCCCTACTTAATTTATGAGGGTTGCTTCTACGCCTATTATTCCTGAATAATGCTTAAAAATGTATCGAGGAAAAATATTAGTTAAGTACCTGTGTTTGTGAATAACAAAGTGGGAATATAAAACTGTAAATTTGTAGTACACGGCGTTTAGTTCAAACTCAACCCCCAAAGTTTCGACCCCCGAGTAAAATACGTATTCAGATGTCAATATTAAACCCCAGAGCGATGAATATGAACTTATTGAACTTATTTATGTTGTTTTTAAGCCACATTCAACCCTCAATGTACAAAAATGTATATGGGTACGTAACAACAATGTGTACATATACCATGGACTACGTTTAGTTCATGGTATATGTGTGTGTATATATAGATTATAATAATGATAATATGAATCTTAATTACATCGTTATTACAAATGGCTTCCTCAGCGTGGAATTGCGTTGGATTGTATTCTGTATGTTCGATTATTTTATAAATGGGAACACATAAATGAAGTTTTTATCAATATGTCAGACACAGAACAGAAGTGTCCCCTAGTACGGGGTTTCGGGCCGTAATCTACCACGCGGGCCCAGTGCACTGTAGATTTCGTTTTAAATTCTTGAGCATTAAGAGTCTCCTCGCAATGTTTCCTTCATCGCTGAGTGTCTTTAAAATAATATGTCTTATAATCTTATAGTCTTATAATCGGATGGACGCTGCAATCCTACAGCAGCTTGGGCATACATTAGGTACGTACAGTACGTACGTGTTTCCGCTAGTGAGTGAGATATGTCAGAGCCTATTTCCAATCTATCCTATTCCTCCACATTTTTTCCAAGCATTTCTCCAAATCTATTCCTAAATTTCCACATGTAGCTTAGCGCATCCTTGAGCGTGGCAACGTTTTTAATCCTAGACTGATTGTAATTAAGATCAGATAAACGTTGACTTCATTGATAACATCGAATTCGATCTAACACGCGAATTAAGAACACTTCTTTTGTTACTCTTGACAATATTTTTTCTCACATAACTTTGCAACGTGTCAAGTGTTTTCTATCAATAATTGGTAGTAAATCAATAGAAGTACGTATCTATATTACTAGTTTAAACACTACAAATAAATAAGACAAAGATAAATGAACAGTAAATGAGACGGAAGAGTGGAAAGCGAAATGGTTTCACTTTCCAACTAATTATCACCTGTGGCGATCGATGAACCCCCGTCGTGTATTTGAAGGCCCTTTGTTGCTTCTCTCACTTTAAAAGGAGTTGTACGGTTGATACATGAATACTTTAAAAGGATCTTACATGAAATGGTGTTTACATGAATACTTTAAAAGGATACATGAAATGGTGTTTTTTTTTTTCAATTATTTTAATTTAATTATAGAGACAATAAGTTTTGACTATTGATAATAACGTATTGACTATTGAGAGGGAAAAAGTATTCTTTACAAATAAGAAAAAGACGAATGGTGTTTAATGATGACTGTCTAAATTCCGTGTTATTTTCAAATAACAGCTCCGTCGTGGCAGCGACGCAGCACAGACGACACGCGATATCAACGTTGTGTACCTACCGACCAAACACCGCATACGAACGCGCGGTGCGTTTTTGGTTTGATCGTTTCGGTTCTGGAAATTCTGACTTCAAGACAAGCCCCGCGGACGACCGGAGACTAAAGTCGATAATGACGAATTGAAAGCAATAGACGAATGAAAGCGGATTCATTTCAAACCACATCTGAGTTAGTAGCAACCTTCGGCGTAAGTGACAAAACGATATTGATTAATTTGCGTGAAATCGGGAACGTGCAAAATCTCGGAAAGTGGGTACTGACAAAGGGCATGGGGCTCTGACGCTCTGACACATCTCACTCACTACAGAAACATAAACGTACATTGAGGAACAAGATAAAATGGGAAATGCAGTACATTTCAAGGTAGTCTTCTGTGAGAGAGGGGTAACGAGGCCAGTCGAGCGCGCCCAGCGGCATTGCAATTCAACATTGCAGCGTGAACCCCCCCCTCCCGCGCCTCCCATAACTCGATCGAAATCCATTCAGTACTTTTTACAAACAGACGTACAGACAAACATACAGTTTTGTTACAGTCAACCACAACAAACAACATACACAGTACAGTCAAATACAGTACTGATAATACAGTACTGATAATACAGTCAACAGTCACTCAAATATACAAACAAACAGTCAGTCGAAATACAGTCAAACATACATAAAGTACAGTTTTGGGTTCTGAGTCTAATTCTGAAGCGGTTATCTAGCGAATTTGAAATTTACCTTTCTCTGCAATTTCATGATGTTCAATTCATCTCCGGACCCGGCTTTAGTCTCAAAGTCTTATCTAAGGATTATCGAATTTAATGGAAGATCGGTAAGCTTAAGTTCTTAAAACACAAACAGTATCTCATTAAAACTAACGCTATTAAAACTTCTCCTAGACCGCACCCTATACATATGTCTGACCATAACAAGTTTGTTATTAAAAATACCACCATGCTATTTGTATTCCCACTGTTGGATATAAGCATCTTTCAACCACACACAATTTCACCACCACACAAAATCTTCCGTACTTCTCATCCGGTCGATCCACCTAGCCGGAGGACAATGTGTTTTCTAGTACGTGGTCTCCATTTAAGGACTAGACAACATATAGGGTCTGTTTCGGTTTTGAGAAAAATATGATAGATGGATAAAACTCTTTATTGCCCACCAAAAAGCAAAACAAAAACAATAGCAGACATTGTCGACACAAAAATGCACAAAATGGCGGTCGCTGAAAGCGATCCTGCCAGACAACCAAAATATTTATTTCCTCTCTACCCAAAGTAGATAGGAAATAAATATTTTGGTTTTATTCCAGGTAAATGGGTTACAGTATACATAATATAATCTTGGCCATAAATAGTTACGAAAAAAAATAAGAAAAAAAATGCATTTGAATTTGGAATCTGTTATTCTCACGTGAAAAATAAATGGTTTTTCTCATATTGGCGCCTAATCATTATTAAATATTCTATTAATATTAAAACGGAGTCAGGTGATAACGAAAACCGTATTGCTGTAATTGCATTACACAAAGTAAGCATGGAGCTAAATGGAATTTTTAAAACTCACCATCCGCTTGGTATTAGCCGAATGTTTGTGTACCGGGCATTTGGTAGGCACATTGAAACGTCCACTGTTTGTGAAAGAAAAACGTCGGGCCGTCCACACACTATTCGCACTAAACAAACGATAAAAGCTGTGAAGGAGAGAATCTTAGTAGAGGGAGAGTGCATGCTGCATTCCCACAGTCGCTGGGCGCACTCGACTGGCCACGTTACCCCTCTCTCACAGAAGACTACCTTGAAATGTACTGCATTTCCTATTTTATCGAATTTCCCCAATGTACGTACGTGTTTCGGTAATTAGTGAGATATGCCAGAGCCCATTCCCATCCCATCCTCTCCCTCCCCATTTTCCCAATCCATTCCTTAATCTGCAAAGGTAGGCAGCGCATCCGGGGGCGTGCCAACGTTTGTCATTCTGGACTGATGTTGGCATGTATCGCGGATTTCTATCGACGACAGTATCCATTTACCATCAGATGAACTGTATGCTTGTCTGCCGCCTTTTTTCTATAAAGAAAAACCGGAAAAATCCTGTCCGGAAACAAAAGATTTCTTAACCGATAATTTAAAGAGAAATAGGGTTGACAAATCAAAACAAAGGGTGACTGTTTCAATGGAAAACTGGTCACATCGTTTGAAACGTTGTATGAAAGTAAATGGTGACCATTTCGAATAAATGTTATATTTTTAAAATGCTTATCTATTTATTTCTAAAATAACACAAATTATTCCAATAAAATTATAATGTAAAAAAATATGTTACCTTTGTCACTACATTTATGACTAGACTAGGTATAATATACGATATATATACACATCTTAAGTCTTTTTACAACACAAATATGACCTGCCGATTGCCACTTCGGCATACTGATTCTATTTAACTATGTCGGTGACTTTAATTGTTTAGCGAATCTCTTTGCTTCGGACCTTATTGCGCAAATAATCTTAGAACATAGCTCTTTCCACAGCTTGCTGAGCGATTTTGAAATAATGGATCGGGCTTATCGTCAACCACGCCCCATAAGTGCTGATATTCAATACACGTTGACCGCGAAATGAAGAGAACGGGTGCATTATAGGTAGTATATTAATTAGGTTCAAGCAGCGCGGTTTATCTCAATTTTACAGTTAGCGGGGTCAGGCCGAAGGCGCATGCGCGGGACGCGGGTTACATGGCGTATGATCACAGTATTGAATGCGATTGTATGCGAGCTTTAAATTTTAGTCACGCACATTGACGCGTGTTTAAATTGTAAATTTGTTGTTGTGTTGATCAATAAGTTGTTGTTCTTTAGAATGATGGCGTATTCAGCTCAGATGTTTGGTTTATGATGTTAGAGTATCGAAGTTTTAAATTGATGGATAAAGAATAAATATGAATTGTTCGTTAACAATCGTTATCGAATGGATGTGCCATACCATACCATACCATCAGCCTTTGTCTCTAAGCTGCTTGATACAGACTTCTCCCAAGGATCGCCACCACACACGGTCCTCAGCTCTTCTCAACCTTCTTCTTCTCATTCATTCTCCACTCATTCTTCAACTCGTCACTCCACCTGGGCGCACTTGGCCGGAGGGCGTTCCACGCTACGTTTTCCGGTACGTGGTCGTGGTCGTCAATGGAGGTACACCAAAACAAAATAAGACAGTAACAGACATTGTACTCGTAAATACATGAATTGCACTAAATGCATTCTTATCGTTAAAACCAATATCTGCCAGATAACCTTTGGGTAGAAGTGAAATAAATAAACATGGTGTACAGAATATATAATACATACATATTTACATATGAAACATACTACCTATATAGAATATACATAAAGTAGTATACAATATCAGTGGGGGCAATATTGTCAAAATCTGCAATATCGCAACTCAACAAAATGCATAATCATTTATCACAGATTTTATTGTCGTTTGATAAAACGTATTCTGTTTCGATTCCTTCTACTCGTAATGACTGATAACTTTTACGTCGAATGGCGTATGTGATTATTTCGAGATAACGTTGAGATCCATTACCGTTTGTCTTGTCTGTACTGTTATAACGATCTTATTAATGCTTGCTGCCAGCGGTAGCCGCGAAGACAATATGCGAATAAATTGGGCTATTATACGAGACTGCAGTTAAATATATCACGCACAATTGTATGGTTTTATCTTGGTGCTCGTGTGCTTGACCAGTCAGATAGAGTATAGGCCAGTTTACACTAGGACAATGGCGGTCTAATAAATCAGATATTTTCCTTATTACATGAACTACAAATGCTGTTTTTCGGAGGATATGGATTCCCTGATATTTTTCCTGTTAGACGGATTTTAATAAAGTGCAGCTTTGTTGGTCTAATATTGGGCAAAAACTGAATGAGGTTTGTGATTCATAGACTAACTACTCTTAAACGTAACGCGTCACTGAAATACTAAAGCTGAAAATAGATTGTTTAGTATCGAGGAATCCATTCTATCAGTTTTTACAATAAGTTTTTTTTATAACTTACTGGCTGTTGCCCACGACTTCGTTTGCGTGGTCTTCATTTAATGCGATAATATAGAAACCTTCGCGGGCGTGCGCACAACAAGTCATCAAAGTTTCATCGCAATCTGATGAATGGTATAGGAACGCATATGGGACAAACAAACAAAGAAACATTCATTTTTATATAGATAGATTATTAATTTATAGTACCTATATCTTTTATTATACGCGCAGTTAAGCGAAACAAATACTCTCATTACAAATACAGGGTGCGGTACGGTGCGTTGCCTAAGCGCCCGGTCACTAACCTGTACTGAGTAATGAGCGCTACGAACGTTTTAGATAGAACATCAAAACTTTCCGTGTTTATATCCGTTCCGTGTTTATATATATTTTAAATTAATTAACGTGTTTCAGATTTTGCGTTATTTTATCGACACGTTGCATGCGCCCATTAAATTGATTAAATTACAACGATTACGTTGAATAAATTATGAGTGTTTAAATGACAACTGACATGGTTATGTTTACTGATATGACATAACACTGATATGACAACTGTGAGCGGTTGCTCACAGGACGAAAAAGACGATTTTTATTGAAAATCCTGTATAATTTCTGTGTTGGAGTTATTAATTTGATTTTAAGGCGCTTAAGATTCAATCAATAGCTCTTAATACTGATAAAGTTACTGTGGATTTTGAATTAGAATGGTTTTTTGTTCATCGTCTTACAGCGATTGGCTTTTAAACTATAAACATAATCGACTATATAGCTTCACTAATCATCCGAGTAGAATAATTAATGCAACGGATTTAAAGACTAATCTTACTGTTTAGACGATGCATTTTTTTTAATTGTATAACAATTGTAAGATAAAAAGATACTCGTATAGACACAATATTTACCTGCTGAGTCTCTAATTTGGCAGCATTAAACAAACATAATATATAATTTCATGGTATCACGTCACAGTGCGAAACCTATCAGACATGACAGTATTATAACACGGCAAAATTAAAAATAAATATAGTGGATCAACAATTACTTTTTGCGGCCATATGCTTAGGTATTAGGTTAGGTAAACGTTGACTGATATACAACATAATCAATCACACAAATTTCAGAAAGGACACATCGTGAGACGTTTAGAAACCAGTTCGTTAGAAAGGTTAGAAAGAAAGAAAGGTACAAGTCATTTAATGTATTACTTTGTACACACATAAAGATTTTTTGGACCGCGAGTGAAATCTACACTGGACAGTTCGTCTTGCGAGAGCAAAGGGCCAGACGTTGAACTAAAGATAATGAAAGTGGCTTATTTTGTGTAGTTCTTTTTTTTTAGCCTCTTAGACTTCTGAACTCTAGAACATTGTTTAACCCTTTAACTTTAACCCTTTAATCCCTACTAAATATGCTGCTAATTCTTTCATCTTCAGATCCCGCGTCGTGTAATAAACAGTTTAGTGAATTGGACTTATTTTACCTGTCTCTTCCTAAATTTAAATCAGTGTCTTAAACTTATATATTTTAGTTACCATATTATTATTATGTTTAGCGGTTGCATGTTTTTCATAAATTAGTTTTAGTGCAAAATTTGTTGGTGTAATTTAATAAATATATCTTTTTTTGGAAGTGTTATTGTACTGTATGTGTTTCCAAATAAATAAATTGTTTAAAATTTCTACTAAGGATTACTACAATCCATGAATTTTAGTTCTTACTAAAATTCATGAATTTCAATTAATCGATTAATAATTAACGGTTGCCAGCGGTTATAGCATTGGCCGCGGTTACGTGCTGCCCTGCAAGTTCAAATAAGTAATTAAAGTAAAGTAATCAGGAGTGAGTAATAAATTTGAATATGTAATCGAAGTAAGTAATCTTAGTAAGTACCTAATAATCAAAGTAATTAAAGGACGTAAAGAAAGCAAGGTGAAGTAATCAATGTAAGTATCGAATTTTAGATAGAAAAATGAACGTTTAAATTTTCTTACCGTCCCAAGAAAAAACCCCTTAAAAATCGGTTCTAAATGTGTAAAAATAAAGGAAAGCTTTCTTCCTAAAGTTTTTGGCGGTACTGGCTTCCAAAGTTTTTCCTTTCATTTGGGAATTTCTCTTTTAATCTTTTAATTTTTCTTTTAGTTTTCATTTGATTCAGCGCTCCAAATGATTACTTACTAATAAGTATGTCTAATACAAATAAATAAATAAATTAATTAAATTTAAATTATGAATTAGTTAGGCCGCAATCAATTAGAAAATTTAATGGAATTTCGTAGCCTTGCTCGTTCATTCTAGAGTATTCTAGACTATGCTGTGTGTTGCGCTCTCAAGTATGTTAACCCTATATCTAAATAATTAGAGAAATGCATACTGCTAAATATGTCACTTCTAGTAAAACTATTAACATTACACACTCAGTGATAATGGACAGCTATCGTCGGACCTACTCGTAGGTAATTGTAGGATTTCCGCGATGTGCAAACAGTTTCACCACATGTGGAAAGTTGACAAGATGGCGGTCCCTAACAAGCGATTCGAGTGCCACTTCATTTGTTTTGGACTGTTTACTTTGGTAAGTGGGGCCTAAATTGTTTGCAGATCGTGTGTATGGCAAGATTAATGGTGAATTTTCGTTGTTGTTTTAACTTTCGCTGTCTATTGGAGAAGATGCTTCTGTAAAGTTGAGGAGCCAATTGAAAGGTATCAATACTTTTCAAATGACTCCTCAACTAAGTAAATCTACTTGAAGGATATACGATAATATCCTTTGTCATTTCTTTGTCCCTCTAAGAACTCAAATTTCCCATTTCCCAAGTTCAGCAACAAATTGTTAAAATTATCTAATTAAATCACCTATTATTAACCTCATCATTATTAATCATAGAGAAACTTTTAGGTTTTTGTAACATAATTATATATGCTTATCTACTATACATACGAGTATATACTGGTGTATGTCTGTGTGAGCTGCGCTTCCCTCCAGCTTCCCTCCAGCTTCCCTCCAACTTCCCTCCAGCTTCCCTCCTGGGTGAAGCAGCCATAGCTTTACAATACGAGTAATTTACAGTACGAATATAATTTAAGTTTAAATGCATGAAAGATTAATTTTGGAAAGAAAAATTTTGTTAGGTGTTTCTACTAAAAATCCGCTGTTGAGTGGTATGTGCACTTTTACTTAGTAATGTCTGAACATGACCAACACGTTTTTGTATTAAGCTTTTTATAGATGCATATATACGATTATACATTTGTCATTCTGGACTGATTTTGGCATATACCACGGGTGTCCACGGGCGAAAGTATCCACTTACCACCAGGTGGAGTGTATGGTCGTCTGCTGCACTCTTTCTATAAAAAAAATATAAGGAATAAATAACAATGCCAAAAACCATAAAGTCACCAAAGAGTTAATGGCTATAATTCACCACGCGGGCTGAGTGCGAGTTGGTGGGTACACTTGCCCCAGATTCTTTTTTAATTCTCGTGCAGGCGGATATTTCCTTCATCGCTGAGCTAGTGGTAATTTAAAAATCCGTATGTAAGGAGAAAGTCAGTGGTATTGAATCACAATCTTATGAATAAGACTCGAGAATAGATATCATTTGTCTATAACCGCCACTTATTTATTCCTTACGTCCTTGTTCATTTCTGGCTCGAAAACCCCTGATTTTTTTTTATAGACTAGTGGGCGGACGAGCAAGCGGTCCCACGTGATGGTAAGTGTTACCGTCGCCCATGGGCACCTGCAACACCAGGGGGTATGCGGGTGCGTCGCCGACTTTGCAAAATCCTATTCACAGCTCTCTTGAAGAACCCCATATCGTAGCTCAATGGAAAGACCTCTTGAGGCAGTTCGTTCCACAGCCTACGGGTTCGCGGTATAAAATGCGGTATTATTAGAGCCTGTGTTCTGCATTGGGGCATTATACGCTGATATAAAAAAGTCATCACATTCCTATCTTAGTGTCCTATCGTATCTTATCCTCTTTATCATATTTGTTTTAACTAAAAATTATGATATGGCAAACAAATGAATGTAACTATTAAGATTATCGAGTTTTTCGCACATATTTATTTATATAATTATTTATTAGATGGGTCTTAAACTTATTTTCATTTTTCATTTTACTCGACGTCATTTCGACTGGGTTTTACCAACACAGGATGAGATTCAGGATGAGTCAACCGAGTTGACTCGTTCTGTTGAGAATCAGCAGTGTTCATCCGTCTGTTCGTTTGCGTTAGTTTAACTGCCTAAAAGTGAAAGACTTTTCAGAATCGGTTTATTATTTTGTTAGTTTATCTCCACATAGAAACAAACTCACAGATTCTCTTTATAACATTAATATAGATTATCTAGAAAATCTTATTCAAAGTAAACGAATAAACATTTTCATTAAATCAATTGCTATTAACATGTTAATTTACATGTACAACATGTTAGCATGTTATCTCACGGCTGTAAACGATGCTAACATACAACCGTGTCAAATGTCACTTTCGTTCACCGTAGTGTCCCTTTCACACAACGCGTATTCCTATTTGTTGACGATACAGCAAGGCATTCATACTATGTGAAAAATGATTTAGTTCCACAATACTATTAAACTATATATATATATATATATATATATATATAATATTTACAGACTAAGTACTTGTTTGTCTTTTTGTCTACTATTTCATAGTAGTATCACGTATTGGTTCAGTCTGAAAATCAGCGCTGTACGCCGTTTTTGCGGTATACAGCTTGTGCTGAGACGGATGGGACCGCGCAGTTTTATCGCCTCGTGTATTTTTTTTTTGTTGTCGCTATCGCTCATTTTAGAATACGAAATTGTCATATAATACGATCACTTGTGTGTATGAAATAAAAAAAATCTACCTATCTATCTACATACGTAATGGAGGTCACGTCTATTACCACACAGGATGCACAAGGTGCCTTTAGACTAATAAGCGACTCATCTTAAGTGACTTTTATTCTAAACTAGCGGTGCCCGCCTTTTCGTGCGCGTAGACGTTAGATTCTATGTGGCTACCTTGATTCCCGTGGGAACTTTATAATTATAAAAAGTATCCTAAATGTTAACTCTGAATATAAGTTATAAATTTGCCAAATTTCATTAAAATCCGTCTAGTGGTTATTGCGTAATGCGCGTTCAGACAGATGGACAGACAAACAGACAGAAGTAAATTCTAAAAAATGAGTTTTGTCTTCTGAAAAGGTACACGAAAGTGTCAAAGAAGAATATGAGTCGACTCATAATGACATTTTTAATAATTTAACATTATTTACTTTATTTATTCAAAAATAGATTGTCTTGTTTATCATGATTTGCTGCTCTCATTTAGGTATTTTTTGCCGATCATTTAGTATTGTTTGCGGCCCATTTAAATACAAGCAATTAAATACATTTGATACTCATTTAATTCTACACGTTCAATGTGTAAGTGCCTTTTAAACATATGCACGTGCAGGGCGCGGCCACACACGGCCGCTTAATTTATTACCCAATGAACATCGATTGAAGCACCGAAACGTACTTTCACTGGTTATTCAATTCAACGTTTATTATGTATTTAAATTATCTTTTATTCTTATGGGCTCTCAACCGCGGCATTAATCGTGTTGACCTTTGGTTTATATCAATGCGAATTTTAGCAATTCGAATCAATTTTTCTAGTAAGATTAACCATATATAAAGGTCTTAAGATGTATGAATAGGTTAAAGGCCTGTTCAAATTTCTGTGATATTTTAGTATGCAAGACGATTGATGACAATGATGACTGATGTGATGAGTAAATAAATAAACTAAATATGACCGTGTAGTGACGTGGGTCTTTAGAATAACACCACTTCAACACCTCCTGTGAATGTTGTAAAAGGTCACTAAGGTATAACAAAGCCGCTACAACAAGCCCTGAGGATAACACCACCTCAAAAAAGTGGACTTGCCAACTAGCTTGGTTGCTTGGTTTAAGACCGTAAATCCCTCACGCACGTACATGTACTACATAAGGAGGCCCATGTCCAGAAGTGAACGATAAAAGGCTTGGATATTCATCGATGGATAAGAAACGAGTCTCATTTTTATCTCAATAAAGATTTTTTGGTTACCTACTTAAAATAGGATAAAACGTATTAAAATTGTTTTTAAAATAAAATCGCTTTATGATCCCCTATCCATTATCGTAACATATTTACTGTTCCGTTTATTGTCAACGGAGTGCCCGAAACCCTTCGGTTTTATATCAATTTAATAGATTTCCGATACAGAAATAGCTTAACAAATAATAATTTATTATGAGAATTTCCTGTTAATGGATGCTCCATTTCAATTAAATAAGTTGGAGGTGTTAGTCGGAAACTCAATTAAAATTTACGATCAATCATTTAAGATGTTATTAATTGTTTATTTTAAGATACTCCCACACCGTGTTACGAAATGTCGTTGCAGAAATATTTTTTTCTGAACAAAAATTTGGAACATTTGGCTGTAATCACAGATATAGAGAGAAAGATAAAGTAAAATGTCCGTCGTCGTTGTGTGCCCGAAGTTGGCGCTAAGCTTCTACTTTTCGCGCTGCTCTTTCAGTCTGCAAGCAAGTCTTTACAAATACACAAAAATGCCTATTACGCATAAATTTCGTAAAATGTGGTGAGCGGAGTCAAGGGAGATGTGTGTTACACCAGTAGAAGTTTCCCTTATGCCTTTCATAATAATAAAAGCGATATGACTTTCAATTGTTACAGCAAAAAAAAATATGTTCAGGCGCCGCCGTTAGGTGAACAATATTTTTCCTGACATAAAATTTTGTATTTAAATAAATAATACCATTCAGATGCGAACAAACTTTTGTCTTTAAGCGATGTCCGATCGGGAATCGAATCTGAGACCTTACACACAGCAGGCGGGGTCACTGCTCGCATGGCAGCAGGTAGGTGGGCTAATCGGTAGTCTATAATACCCTTATGTTACTCTATACTATAACCCATTTGTTCTTTTAATACTTTCTATAATAATACACCCACGTAGAAAATTGAAATAGACTATCACAAAGTAGTAAAGGTGTAAAGCTAGCATTTCACTGACAGGTAATGATAATAAAATTTATAGTTTTTACTCTCATTGGTTGCGCGCTTTACGGTCTCCCGTCTCATTAGCGCGTTCTTTCTTCGAGCCACGTCTCGCCCGCTCGATTGTTTTGTTCATTAACGTGGAAAAGAGAAAATGGCCGGTTGAGCTATACCTACATGGTATCGGTAGCGGGTTAAGGTGCGATTCGGAGGCCGAGCAGACGGCAGACTGCAGCGGCAGACGGCGACTACACCTGACGCAACAGTACAACTTTTCACTATTAAATTATATGAGAGCGTTTCGGACACACAACCACAAGTGCCGCGCGGCAAGTTGATTAGCCTTCTTCGGTTATGTTCATGTTAATTAGAAGTATTGGTTTTTTGCTTATTATGTAGGATGGGGCAAATACAGTGACAAGTCATCGTCCTCACAACTCATCGTCTTGTGAATTATATTCACCGTCCACACTCGTGAGAGGAGAAAATAAAAAAACACTACCTCTGGTTTGGTGTGCCGCGCTGCAACTGTCGCTGGCTTCCTAATCTATAACGACAACTTATGCCGCCCGGCGTCACATGCAGTCGCGGTCGGCCGGTGCCGTCTGCCGTGTCTCGGAATCCCTCCTCTGTGGTGATATACGATTCTGATGCCTAACCAATAAGCAGGGTATAACCGATTCATTTCCGAAGCTGAAAATGTGGATGTTGCTTATAATACTGAGTTAGCGTGACTGGCCGTTTTCAGATCTACTCCTGGAGATAGGTCCGCTCATCCACTCTTTAAAAGTGGTGTAGTTCCTCAGGGCTCCGGTTTTGTTGTCTCTTAATTGTCTTTTACCATACCTACGACACCACACGGCCAAGTCTTTAATATTTGCTATAAGATTAATGACGTGATTTAAAGATTCGGTCTATCCGACGTACAATCTACAATTTAAATAGATGCGTATAAATTGACAAACTCCCAGCTCGTGTGTCCCTTGCACAATGGACGCACAATTGAAATCACGCAGTTGCACCAAATGAGATTAGATAAACTCCGGGAGTTGATTTCGAAAGCTGCTTGTAGATGTTGTTCGTTTATTTACATATCGCCCAATGCTCTTTTGAAAATAATATTCAATTTATAAATGAAAGTAATTGAGTACATTTGAAGTAAGAGGTGCTAGGTACTTAATTTAGAAATCGAAAGTGATAGAGATATTTAAAAGGATTACTAATTTAGTTATAGGTTATCCAACCTTTTCAAGTTTTATACTGGGTGTTGGACATTAGCTAAGTTTTTGAGCTACGATTTTCTGCCTTTAAAACGTTAATTCCAATTAGATTCCCATTTAGATTTCGGGCCATAATTCTCCACGCAGGTCTAGTAGAGATTGATGGACAATATTTTAGCTTCTCTGATAGGTGGATTTCGTCGCGATGTTTTAATTCACCGCCGAGTTAGTGACATTAAGTCACAAAAACGCGTATTTAACAGAACTCAGAGTAATACCCTGGGGTCCGAATTCAAGAATTTGAGTAGAAAGAAGTTATTACTGCTCTTATGTGACTCTAATTGTCATACCATACCTGTCTCTCTCCACTGCGGGATATACTCCTAGGTCACTCCCATGGACCTCAACTACACACAGACTTCTTCTCATCCAGACACTACCGACGACTTTCTTCAAGTCGTCAGTCTAAGTGGCCGGAGGGAGTCGCACGCTACTATGATTATTTACTATTGCCGAAATTTCAATTGAATTAATTCAAATAAAACCATTTATTTCTTTCGTTCTTCCCTTCTGCTAACGGAGGTTGGCAATCAATGTGGCTATACTCACGCGAGAACCTGCTGTCTGAACCATCATCTCTTACCATTTGTTTGTTAAGATTTCTGAGCCACGATGTTCGTATTTTGACAGGTTTACGGCGACCGTGTAACTTACCGTCCGTCATAGCGCATGACGTAACCAAAACATGTTATTTCGACAACTTTTATAAAATAAAAAAAAAATCGGGTTCCCAATTAATTATTAAAATTCGGGTGACACCAATTCCAGTGTAGGAGATGTTTTAAAACTTAGTAATATAATACTCCACTTTATACATATAAATAACGCAACCGTTTCCTATTAAAGGAGATTGAACGCTCACTTTCTAGCTGAGTTGATAAATTTTTATTACGCGAAATTCTGACTGACTGCCTCGACACGATTGGTCGGTATTATTTGAATTATTCAGCATGATCCATTAGGTTAATAGGTTGGAGCTAACAAACCGAATGGCTAAGCATTCGCCTAGAAAATTGGTATAAAGTAATCTTTTAGCATTTATAATGTCTCTTAAACTGTCAAAAAATGAAATACTGGAAGCCTAAAATATAGTTTTGAAACTTTCTCATTTGAAATTTTAATAATTATAGTTAAAGAAAATGGCGGATGCAATCGAAGTAGCGGTCAGTGACACCAGACGTTGCTGACAATGCAATTTACACGTTCTTCTAGTTCTTGATGCTATATAAATTCATTATTGAAATATGTAAGCAGCATTTTTCAAGGAGCTCCTTTGCCACCTCTTCGTATAAAAAATAGTTACCACTTACAGGTTTCTCGTTTTAAAGTCAATGTGTTTTCATCTCTTTTTACTTTCTTATATACCTACATAATATTTGTATATGGGTACAGAATACTTTACCACATTCTACGAATCGCTGTTACGTATCACTGTTACAAAAGCCCACTCCTGTTCGCCAGCCTGGAATACGTCATAAATAATGTTTTTATCGCGACGAAACACATTCTAGTGGGCACTTTGCACTATTTGCATATCCAAAACATACATCTGGCGCGGGCTTTTAGAGAGTGCCACTGACACCGTCGTGATTTATTTTGATATGTACAGGGAACTAATGGTTGCCTACGATATCACGTTTAGAAAATAATTTTCTTTTTGTCACAGTATCTGTTTATATGCCATTTCTTGTAAGTAAAGACGCCTATGGTAGACGCCGCGTCGCGTCGGTCGGAAATGATGTTTGGAACGAAGTTACCTTACGCGGCTTGCGGTAGGTGTGATTCGAGAGAAAATGTAACGTCACATAAGATTTTTACCCCCTCGATACGCCTTTCTCTTTCTCTGTGTGTGTGCGCGTGCGAGTATCGAGAGCGAGACTCAAGCAGAATAACAGACGTCCAGACTAGTGCGTGGCCGGTTGTATAATCTAAATTTTTTATTTTTTATTTGATTCCTTATTTTAAATTATTTGCATTCAAAATATGACACAAAATAAAACAAAATACATGAACTATACAGATTTTATTACATTTGGAGTTTAAAAAAAAATGCGTGAGGACCTTCGTTCCTGACGGGGGGAGGGGGGGGGGGGGGGGGAGGGGTGGGGGTCCCCTGACCGCACATGTTTTCTTTTTTTCCATATTCTATATTACTCGGAAAAAAAAAATTTAGACATCAGTTGTAGAGCTTTATGACAACCCAACAATATATAGTTTCTGTATGTATAATAGATTCCTCAAATGTTTCTTTTATACTTATGTAGATACTGTTTCTTCTTTTCTCCCGTTAGTCATCGTTTGGCGCTTGAGAGTTGGATCTCTCTCTCAGTTAAGTTAGAGTTAAGTTGAGAAGTTAAAGTAATATCAAGATTTTAGTAGCTCATTAACTCCCTCATCCTCATTATTAAGAATCGCTCCCCAGCGGAGCACATATGCTACGTTCCATGGTTGACTCACCATATCAGACTAGCCTAGTTATCTTCTTGTCGCAGACTGCCGTAAATCTTATTGATGTGTTTCCGGAGTAAGTGAGAAATGTAAGATCCCATTTTCCATCCCAACCGATCCTTTTGATTTTTCCCATCTTTTAAAACAGAAATATTAGGATGAAGGAAGCTTTTTATATATTTCCATATTTCTCTTAATATTTCGTTCCCTTCATCTACTGATTCGCGGATTTTTTTATAACATCTGCCACTGTATGTCTTTTTGTATATTATTTTTAAAAAAAAACGGAAAGTTGATCTTTTCGGTTAGGAAAATAATTTTAGATCTCTAGGTACACTATTGCCTAATCGCTAGGCTATTACGAAAGATACTCTTCTTTTATTCCCATCATTACTTTCCTAGGGCGCACTGACACCATTCCTCAAAACAAATAATATTTATTACTGCCATAAATTTTAACGATTATATCTCTGTTTATGTGCTGTTTTACTTTCATTACGGGCAGCCATTGTTTTAATACACCATAAAGTACGCTAATGTTTGACGCGGCATATTTATTGCCATCTTGATTAATAGGAATAATAATAATAATAACGTTTATTATAAAAGGTGTGAGATGCAATTTAGGAAAATGGGCATTGAGTACGAAGGGAAATGAGGATACGATTACTCTTTACGAACACAGGGAAACTGTTTGATGTTGTGCAAGGGGTGGGAAGGCTTAAATGCAAATGAGCAGGACTTGTAGCCTGAAACTCGGAAGCAGTATATAAAAAGTTTCCAACTCTACTCTCTCTCCCTCCCTGTTCGCCATACCATCCAATATCATTTCATTTTATCATGTAGACAGTATAGGTATAAAGATCTAAATAAAAATCCCTTATTCCATTTTAAACACGGCTCCATAGCATATCTGTCCTTATAAGAAGAAAAGGCACTTGTAACATTTTTAATGACAGCATATGTAATACAATGCAAGCAGCCCTTTCAGGATTCACTGTTGGTCACGGGCCGCCCCGTGCACACCGTCTTGTGCATGAGGGATGTATGGCCATGAAACGCCACGCCGGCCAACGGCTTTGGAGGTTTTGTTATCCTTAGTCGCCTTTTCGACAACCACAGGAAGATATAGGGTGGTGTTATTCTGTAGCCACACGATTCATAAGTAACAGTTTATTCGGAAATTTAAAACAAACAAAAAGGATACACATTTTATTATTCTTTTTAATTTATCCAAAACTTTTTAAATTAAAGTAAGTTTTACCAATATTTTTCGCATTTTTCACGAATGCCGTGAAATTGTACTTGTGCCTTTTTTCTAATGAGGCATTCTGTTGTCTATTCTTAAAAAGCGCTGTACATTGAAGATGTATCGTACATTGATTGATATGGTTATATGATATTAAGTACACATATTGATTGTAAACCGGCCAATAGATAATCTTATGAAAAATTACAGCACTCAAGACTTAGAAGTAAATTTCTGCAGAATTGCGTGGAATGATGGCCAACCTGAGTATCTTGATAGCAGTTAAACGACCTGTGAAGATATATGCGGTTTGCCAAGGCTGTAAAGTAAACACATTTCGGTTAAGGAATCACTTATGCCTGTTGCGCTGTTATATGTATGTACATTTCAGCACGTTCAGCTTGGCAATGTCCCAATCAGAAATTCGCCTCACATATTTGCCACTAAGAAGATTTAGTTTGTAACTGTCCGCCGAAATAGTGTACGGAGAATGGGGAGAGATAGGATGGAATGGGGTGGGAATGGTCTCCGGCATATGTCACTCACTTCCTAAACACGTCCGTATATTGGAGAATTTGATAAATAACTACCTATGTTACAATGTCTGTTACTGTCATGTTTTGTTTTGGTGAGCAATAAAGAGTTTCATCGCATCTCGGATGTATGTCATCATTAACATATAGTTCCTTGACAAAAAATAGCAGCACATACTTTGAATGTTGGTCATTACCATAGACAGACAGATAGATGAAACTCTTTATTGCACACCAAAACAAAACATGACAGTAACAGGCATTGTAACATATGAAATGCATAAATGCATTAAATGCTGGAACAATCAGCCGCCACCAATCTGTCAGGTAAATACAATGGATTATATGGAAGTTAAGAAATTATTTGTTGGAAAAGAATAAGAAGGAACGAGGTGTTCAGATTTCTTTTAAATGTCTTGGTTTTTATTTTTCTAATTACACTTATTTTAGGAAATGATGAATACATATATTTAATTATAATTTGTCTATAACCAAATTTTTATGCAGCTCTAACATGTTTATTAAATTATAAGGATAACATTTCTGTATTTCATCCACTTTTTACTTTTAATATCACTAATTGAGTATATTTTATTTCGAGGTAAAGTTGTCTACTTCTTTGGCTGTCCGTGAGCATATATGTATATATATATATATATATATATATAGGTGCTGGCAGAATATCAGTGCTGTGGATTATCTACAGCGTTTGCTGAGTCAGTTCCATTTTGGTGTCGCAATGTATTTAGATATATTATATCTATATTTAATGTATCACTGTACATACGTAATTGTGGTGTTGTGATAACGAATAAGTATATTTTCTTTCTTTCTTTCTTTCAAAAGACGGTCTTATCGCTATTAGCGATCTCTACCAGACAACCTTTGAGTAGATAGGAAATAAAATAACTAATCATAGATAGTGAACAGTGTACGTAAATTACACATACACATGTATGTATATATATACATACACTATATATAATGTATATTAGTAATGTATGTTCATCTTTCTAGCCTTTATAAATATTGAAACAGACTCACGAGACACGTTCCATCATTTCCTTTACTAAACCCTACCAAAAACAATTTCATAAACTGACATAGACTTTACATAAGTTAGTTCATACTCTGTCATCCATCATCTCTCGGTATGATCGATCGTCGAGTCCATTGGCACCTGCTCGGACCCTTTAGATTTGTCGCGGCCCACCGCAAGACACTTGTCAATGAAAACGTACAATGACTTTAGTGAACAAATAATACAATTGAGTGTTTGAATAAATTCAAACTGCTTTTTAGTTCATTATTAATTTATTCAATAGAGGGTCAGGTGGTGCCGACCGCAAATAAAATGTTAATGAACAAACAAGTTCATTAAAGATGCAGCTACGTAGCATACTTCTAATCCATAGCTTTTATATCACAAATCTTCCGTTTTGGCTTCGCCTTAATAGGGTAAAAATTTATTTAAATTTAAATTCATTTTTTTTGACATGACTCAGTTTATAAATACATTGATGCCCTGCTTCACTGTAATTCAGGACGAATTTCTGCTCACACTCCTTCACGCACACATGCAAAACGCCATGAATTTATACAACACACAACCCACATTTTCTATTTATTCTTATATTTCTAATTCTTTAATATTCGGAAGTTCTTTCAGTTCAGTCTCAGATCTTTAATCTGACATACTATGTACTATATGTAAGGAATGCGCTAACACCGCGAAGTGAATCAATGTCACTTTACCAGTAGAAAACCGACACGCGATGCTTCCGCTATCTGTATCATATTCTCACGATACGATTGCTGTGATAAATATTTACACATCATTTTTACACGTATCGCGTATAACGAAGCTGATGTTATTTTGTTTTTAATTGGACGAGTTGTTCCCGTGCGAGGTGTAACTATAATTTGTCATCATGGAACCACGACGTTTGTTTGTAAATGTATTCTTTTGCTGATTCAACAAATTACTGACTTTTGACGTTGTATGTAAGTAGAGTCTTGTTAATTTGATACAAAATTAAATAGACCGTACCGTACAGCCCAAGCATAAACGGTGTACAGGAAAACGTTGAGTATGTAGATACTGGTTGGAGGGAGTGTATGCTGCATTCCCACAGTCGCTGGGCGCACTCGACTGGCCACGTTACCCCTCTCTCACAGAAGACTAACTTGAAATGTATTGCATTTCCTACCCTATCGTATTTCCCCAATGTACGTACGTGTTTCGGTAGTGAGTCAGATATGCCAGAGCCCATTCCCATCCCATCCTATCTCTCCCCATTTTCCCAATCCATTCCTTAATCTGCAAAGGTAGGCAGCGCATCTGGGGGCGTGCCAACGTTTGTCATTCTGGACTGATGTTGGCATGTATCGCGGTTGTCTATGGACGACAGTATCCACTTACCATCAGGTGGACTGTATGCTCGTCTGCCGCCTTTTTTTCTATAAAAAAAATACTGGGTAACAAATAAAACAATAATTCAGATGCAAAAATCTTTTAGATTTATCATTGATTTATAATCAAACTAGATACTTGGAGTTTGCGATGAAACAAAGAGTAATCGGTGATTATTGCATTTGTTTATTTTTATTTTCCGAATATACCTAATGTTACTTACTTATCCTCAATCAATGCTATCGTAAAAATGTCACTTGTTCCGTTTCTTCTTGGCGAGGCAGTATGTTATAACGTATATTTGTTTGTGCAGAAATATATTCACTCTGGACAAACCTCCGTGGTTTTTTGAGTGTCTACTATTGTATTGTGTATTTCTTTGGTAACTAATTTGATAATTAATAAATAGATATTCAGTAACGCACAAGAAATTGCGTCCTTATTGAATACAATAAAGACTGAAATTTTTGTATTTCGTACATGTCCATACTATCAGTCTCCGACTGATCAAGGAAAATCCAGGGGAGATGAGAACCTCGCAAAAGATGTATTTCTTGCTCGAAAAAGAGTAGTAGTTAAATATAAAAAGTAGTTAAATAGTTAAAAGGTAGTAGTTAAGAGTAGTAATTAAATAAATAGTAGTAAACTCCCACGAGAGTAGTTGAAGATGAACATAACATATTCCAAGCATCAATCTTTAAAATTAAGATTGTCATAATAATATTCGTAGTCGATCTCTGACAGGAGATGGGGGCCGAGAGACTAAAAGAAGGTTTCACAGTGAAGGGTCGCATCGAATTCTCCTAATATCTAAAATTTTATTTAGTTAATATTACCTGATAATATCATCAGCTTACGTTTCTCCACTGCTAGATATAGGCCTCGCCACGAAACACAATCTGCGACTCTTCTCCAAATCGTTACCAAATTCGGCAAATTTGTCCTTTGGACAGATGATAAATAGGATCGATTTGATGGTATAGTCGGGTATTGTATCAACAACTTACTTCAGTATAAATAAAACTAAAGTAGTACTATTAGTACTACTTTCAGCTACCATTTATAAGAGCAAAAATCTAGATAGAATCCGCTTCACAGTTTGCGGGCGCGGTATCTTCACATCAGCGTTTGCTTTCTCGATGTGTAATACGACAGACACACATTTTCTATTATATATATATCGGATATCATTACGCTAATGTCCAGTGTAACTGGCACGCAACGCGTGCAGGAATCTTCTTCGATTTTACCGATTATACAAGACTAGATGTATCCTGAATTCTGATTTTTGTGTTCTCAATAGATGTGTTTATTTTTGATACGATATTGTTGAGTAAAGCCTCTATCACACGACAGTATAAGTCATTACTAATCGAAGACCGAGTGTTTATTATGACATTATGATTATGATTCTGGAAGTAAAAACTATCAGGGGAGGGTTTTAAAAGTCTTGTTAACAAAATAAAATGTATCAATCTATTACTAACTCAACCCTATTACTCATATGGAATAATGTGCCCTTCACTCAATCTTTTGCGTTCTCACACCAGACTAGACACATTACTAGATGTTCATCGACACCTTACTAAATTTTCTTAAAAGATGTCGACTTTTACAATTGTTTCCGTCTCTAGGTTCGTAATTTACAAGATCAATTTTTCTCGTAAATGAATGAGACTTGATCGATTACAATTATTTATTGGCTTGATGTGACTATAGTTAAAAAAGCGTTTAACTCGCTATCTACGAGAGTTTATCGAGAACGCAGAATAAAACTAATTAGTATAAGAGTATTGAATACTCATGAAGTTTAAAATTCTGTATATAGTGAGAGATATTAAGAGTATATTGGAAAGAAGATATCTACTCCATATTCCATTTCATTAGCCTATGTCTCTCCACTGCTGCATATAGGCTGCTCTCAAGGCTCGTCCCCAAACTCGGTCTTCCGCTCTCCTCATCCAGCCTCTACCGGTAAACTTCGTCAAATCATGGCGTCAGTCCATCTAGCCGGAGGGTGTCCCACACCATATGCGTTTGCAAAAATTCCAATTACAAATTACTTCTATTTTGTTATGTTAGCTGACGAAATTGGGCTAGAATTTTAAAGGAAATATTTAAAGTTGTCATAATATAATTTACTATTCACAATAGAAACATTGAACAGGCCAATCAATACTGAACTTTTTGGCGACTTCCATTTACTTTAATGATAATTTTACTCTTATAAAGAGATTGTGAACATTTCGATCTACGGCAAAGTATAAAGGTCGGCCAGGAGAGTCCAACTTGAATTTCAAAAAGAGAATTATAATTTAAAAAATCTTTCATTTTACTGTTGTAGTTTTTTACACTGTATGATAAGATATGCCAGTACGGGCTGTGTACAAATTACGACTTATAAAACTGTAATAGCAAACATATTTTAGAAGTCATTACCATACAAATGTGTGTGCTTCATATGCATACGAGTATTATATCGAGTACCTGTATTGCTCCACTTTTAATACAATGCTCAGCATATCGCACGACCGATAATGTAAACTGAAAAGATGTATACAGAACCGATTGTGTTAATCTGCCTTAACTGGGACAAAGGCTAGGTTACCTAGTGCTTATTTTAACAATAGTAGTTGGATTGGCTACTATAACTTTGATGTTGTTTTCACAAGGATACAAAAATATTACAAAATTTATTTTACAAAAATTAAAATTAAAAAAATACAAACATTTTTGCAATTTTCGTGTACCGTGTGGTCCTCATACCGATGTCACTGATAAAAGCTAAGACTCCGCTGAGCAAACGGAGTACGACTTAGCCATGTTTCAGAATAATACTGTTTTCCTTAGAATAAAAGGCACAGGTGAATTTTGGTGACATTTCACATTAATGTTAAAAATTCTGGTAGCATTTTCATTAATTTGAACTCAGACTAGAAGTTTGAAGTTAAACAAGAAAAAAACATTCTGTTTGTTTATTCTTAATTTCCGAATATAAACATAAGCAATGTTTTCGTTAACAATATTACTATGCTTGTTCCTTCCTAAGAGGGCAGATTATTCGAGTGGATTTTACTTCAATTCTAAATTTTTATATAACAATCACACTCCCAAGATGAGTTTGGAGTTAAACCTAACAAGTTTCTTTAGCGCTCGAGAAATTTACAGCAATTATAACTTCGTTATAAATTGAATCCCACTGATAGTACATAGTACATACTGTATGTTATTGTTCATACGTATAAAACTGATAAAGGTACAATAATAAAAGACTTGAAAGTAATTAATTGATATCTATTAATAAGATTTTCAAGTGTCAATGAGTTGTATCGTTTCATTAATTTAGATATATTTCCCGAGTCCCAATATTGCATGGCGGCAACTAATTTACTACTGCTTTAGCTTCGGATAATAATTCTTTTATGTTATCTGACTTTCTGGCTTGCTGTGTATACACGTACATGTGTATAGATAGATACATTATGAAAACATTGGCCATCGGCTAATCCGGAAACACCCGAACGCGTCATCCACGTCTATGAATTACCGTACCTACTTCTAATTGCATACTTTATTCCTTTATTGCATAGACATGGATGACGCGTTCGGATCTTTCCGGATTAGCCGATGGCCAATGTTATCGTAATGTATCTGCATATGTACATTATGATACAGGAAGTTATAGTAAAGTATGTATGCACTTTCATCCTTTTATCCTGCCAGGTCTTAAAAATTATGATCTTTCTGTTTATGAATAGAATTTTCTTTCCTTCTATTTCTGACGGTCTTCCCAAAACCGTCATAAAAGACGACTAAGGGATAACAAAGCGGTTACCACGTGCTCTGAGGAACTACACCGTCTCTAAACGAATAGACTCGTCAATCCTCTTGGCCCGTGTGATCTAAAAAACGGATTTAACTTATTATTTTTTGTGACATATCGCTTGGGAGAAATCATAAAAATGCCAAAGTAATCCCCAAGTAAACTATCACCCTATTATCCAAATCCAGAGAATACCTTCCATCGTTTAACTCGTCTGAATTATATAAAGCACCTGAGACTGGGACGTGTCACGTAGACGCAAAATAAATTACCCACGGAGTCCTTCTTAAGGGGAAATTTGTTTTGATCGTGAAGAGGGGATTAGTGGAGATAAATACGTGGTTACTTGTCTGAATAAAACGACGTACATGTATTTATGTATAATTAAGGATTATATACAAGAGTTGCTGGCTTTAATGAGTCCAACACAGAGTTTGATGCATATTTATATTCAAATTTTCATTTATTTTTTATATATTTATCGTTACCGTAACCAGATGATCGTCCACTGCTGGACATGGGCCTCGTCATGCACATTGTCCTGTGAATGAGGAAATTATGATCTTAACACGCTGCGCTGAGTAAGTGGATTAGCGAGTACATTTGTTCGCCTTTTACGAGGACACCCACGGAAAGAGATGGCGTGATGATATCCTAAAGTCCTAATTCCGCTTTTTATATTTTGAGTTCAGTTTTACTTCTCAAATCTTGAATAGACGCAGATCTTAATACTATGGAGCCCGCGTTCAAAACGTAGTCTAATAAAATCGTTTCACTCTTACAACGAGTATCGGGCACCCGTCTAACTGTACCAGCTCCGCGCGGACGAGAGTGAAACCAGTCGTTTCCTCACTCCACTTGTATCGGACTGACGTTATGTCTGCCCCGTTCCCATTGTCACGTCCGAACGACCGTCGGTCGGTTTTTAATTGGTAATTAGTGAGATTTTACGGTATTGAAATTTTGGTAATAATCTGCGCAAGTGGAAGTGAAATTGGATTCTGGTATTTCTTGGGTATTTGAGTGGTATATGTTATTTGAATTTGATGTTTCTACACATACCTTGTGTCTGTATACTGATCTTTCTCGTAGTTGACACCGTAATCGTAATCGGCCGTTATAAAATCCACTGCTGGACATTGACTTGTGCATGAGGGGTGTATGGTCATAAAACGTCAGGCTGGCCAGGCGGGTTAAGGAGTCCAATCTTTCACAGGTAGTTCCACAGGTCGTGTAGTTTCAGTGGTAATTTCAGTGGTAGAAACTATCTCAGGACATATGGTAGTGAGTTTATTATACTTTAATCGTCTTTTACGATACCCTCGGGACGGGAATGTAACATTGTTGTACTTCTTAGTTGTGTGTAGAATGAAATACATAGTATACATTGCACACATTGTGGATCTAGAGAAACCTAAGAAGATAATCTCAGTGGAGAAAACGTGCAGTCGACCGAATGCTCTTTACGGAATCTCAGTGTCGAGTTGAATCGATTACACTTTGGATTGCAGTTACCATTACACTGACTCAAATATGACTCTAAACAGAAATAAAAGCATTTCTGTTTAGGCTTAAATGATATTATTTATGACGCAAGTGCTACTGAAATAACTAAGGAGTGAAAAGTTTAATCAATCAAGATACAAAACACTTCGCACTCTGAATCGCGTGAAATTGAAAGATACCACTTCAAAGATCTCGTCGGACGCAAACTGGACTTCTAGTTACCATGCGTATTTACGCAAGTTAACTTTAATGATCGGTCGTATATTTCGCATGAATATACTGACCACTTAGATCGGGTTTATAAAGCTTATTAAGGGTTTTATCACGACAACCTAATTGGGGTAATTGCTTTAGTTAGCGCAACAGTAACTTGTATTGTACGTTGAGTTGAAACAGGTGCATTTGAAAAGAAACATTTTCTTATTCTTCTCAATATATAAAGTTTTTTGGAAGTAAGTTCGTGTGTTGTAAAGTTTTTGTTATTTATTGTGTTTTGTTTGTTGTTATAATAAGACAATACAATGTTACCTCAAGTACAAAAGCCGACTTATTAATTCCTAGAAATAAATTCTTCCCGTCAACCTTAGAATTAGATGAGGAGTTATTTCATTAAAAAACAGGTTACAACATATAACACAAGAAATGGAGCTATATTTGTGTATAAACACTTTATATAAACATAAATATAAATATATATGCATACATAAGAAAATTGTAATCCCAATAATAAAGTATAAGATTAAAAAGGAATAAAGTGTAGTATCCTACCAATTTTTAGACAGTTTATATGGTATAACTTAATATTGATCTAATTTACAATTCTTTTAAACAGTTGTGTTAGCGCGCACTATGGGCAAGACGGATTTCGGTCATTGACATTAGATCAGCCAAGACTGGAAAAAAAGAGATTTGTATGAAATCGTCGAACACCGACCACTTTACTAGATCCCTCATATTATTGAATCTTAATATATGGTGTCTAGTAAAGTGGTCTAGTAATGAGGGGTCTCTTTACCTACCAGGCTTGGCTGACCTCATGTCAATGACCGAAATTCTTCGTGTTCGTGGCGCGCACTTTAGAAGATCAGTTAATAATGTTGAAATGTGATTCAGATTAAAGATATCTATTCATAAACGAAAGTAAACCTAAATATGACTATGGGGGTCAGTTTCCATAAAATAAGTTGGCCAAACTGGTGCACGCAAAATTGGATACCTACTCGTAATCAAGATGGTTGAATAAACAAAAAGGGAATTGTACTAAGCTCGCCGTACGTATATTAATATGCAAATAATGTTTTATATTTAAACAAATGAAATAAATAGATTGCTGAGGAATCTAAATTTAGACGTTTTTTAATTGTACAAACACAACGCTATATAATACATATATTATATAGCGTTGTGTTATAACACATATGTTATTATTGCTAAAAATAGTTTAGAAAGTATCAACAACGGGACTATATTTCGCGTTTAAACTACAATTTTTTTCTTTGAACAATATGCACATTGTTGAGAGTCATTCATTAAATTTAAATTAAACTTCTCGCTTATGTAATACTCGTTGTAGTATAAATTTAAAATATAATAATATTTAAGAATGTTTTGTGAGATTTCACTTGTAACTACAAGTGAAATCACTATTATAACATACGTCTTCTTTTCTATTAAAGTCTTCTACATTATAATTTTATTACACATTACCCGAACGATTATGGTTCAAATTTAACAACAGGAACTAATTACTTACAAATTTATGATATTATGTGTATCGTAAATGATTTCATTACCTTAACTCTAATTTCACTTTCCGAAAGTACACTTTCCATTATAAGTAGAATGGACATTTAATCACTTAAACCATAAAAAATGTATTCCAACTCGAACTTTCCTTACTATGACTTTTATTTCCTCATGACATTCAATTTTAATGAGTAGATATTATAAGTTTGATTAAAAAATCAGCTATAGCTTAAAACAATTAGCCATCTAGTCAGCATTTTTAAAGGGGATATATGTTGACAAATTGAAATCGCTGTCAGGTGTGTAAAATGTGCTCAAACAAATCGCTATGCACTAGGAATATTTGATTCGGAGCGTGCAAGATAATATGGCGCGTTTGGTATCATCCTGGGCTATAATAATCAAACACAGTCCAATTGGGACGATTCCAATAAATGTTTATTACTTCTGCTAAGAGCAACCTTGAAGTAATTCGTAGTGATGTAATCCCGTATTTATGTAGGAATAAGTCCGGTATTTATATACTCGAGCAATACAAATATCCAGCCCTTTTTTTGTCCACATTGTCTTGTGCATGAAGGATGTGTGGCCTTAAAAAAGCCACGCTTGTCAAAGGGGTTGGCGAGTCTCTGTTATTCTGTTAGTCGTGACTTTGTTATTCTTTTACGATATTTAACGACACATATGGGAATACTTGAGTGGTACTAATCTAAAACCGGCCGCTATTATACAGCCAGATACTGATAAAATACATTGACGATAAAAGTGTACAAGATTTTTATTCGTCAATAATGTAGATGAGAGCAGCAATACAGGGAACGAACGTTTTCTCATAAAACATTTCAATTTAAATCGCGATGCGATGTTAAAAGTACTGACATAAATACACGGTTAATTACATAATTTTGTCCGATCCTTTTAACTTCGTTATTAAGTTTCCAAAACTGACGTCTTGAATTCAAAAGTTTCAAGTGTTATGTCCACATTAAATTCTTTCGAGACGTGATTCCTTATACCGTTTACAGAGGCAAATTGTTGAAAGGCAGCCATTCATGGAGCGATTATACGACAGAAGTTTGCTTATGCAATGCGTTATTATTATTACTCTCTTATTTTTATTTAACCTTGTCTGTTGTAAATGTGTGAGTGAAGTTTAAATAAGGATGTCATTAAATCTAAATAACGAGTTGTAACACAGCTGAGATTATTACACACAAGTGCAATTAGGATTACAATTCCCTTCAATACAAATTCGACGCATCTCTAATAATTGTATTGGTATTTTTCTCTGTATTTTATATCGATATAGGACCTTATTATTGCATTAAATGTACAATACAAAAGTATATAATAGTGCCACAAGTATTAGTATAGCGTGTACTTATCTCAGTGACTACGGAATATATATTATGGGCATTTGCTCATTAAATTAAATTGTATTTACCTTTTATATGTTCGTTAGTAGTTGCTTTACGAACACCATTTCCTTTGCCGTTTAATTAAGATCTTCCTTTCTTTTGTGCTCATCTCAATCGAATTATTTTTGTACTCTAACTTAACGTAAGAATACCATAATATGGTTTTAGAAGCCGATAAATTCTCCAGTGGCAATTGCACACAAACATATCTCGATAAACTATTAAATTTACACAAAAGGAAATCTATGAATAAAGATTTCATAATTACTCATAATCACATCCTCTGTGATGTAGTTATTAAAGTTTATGGATGAAGTAATTATAGATATTATCGGAAACTTATTAAGACAGACTTATTAGCACTTATTAAGAGGTACGAACTTTAATGAAGGAATGAAATTTGGTCGTAACGCGCATGGCGAGCCTTAAAAGTTCGACAAGAGTACAACAATAAAATTTTACTTGCGCATTGCTCATATTCCATGCTTTTTACAGCGGATAAATTAAACTTCTCAAAACATTAAAGAGCGTCTGTAAAGTGAAACCAGTTGCGGAACAGATAAAGAAATATCTTTTTGTGCGATTTGACATAAGAAAACATTTCTAATACAAACCAATTTATTTTATATATAGGTAAGATGAAGAATGAATCGAGAGATGTGTGGTGTGAAGGTTAACTTGCATGGTTGAACGATTCGAATCCAATCCAACCACCTGGACTATTGCCATGACACACTTCTTACCACATTATAATTTCATACACCTACAGTACATAAAGTAGGATTTACAAAATGATATACAACAGTTGAGCTAAATCCTTGGAGATGTCTTCCATAAAACCAGACGACTTGGTGCCAAATAACTACATAGGTAGTGTACAGAAATGTACTACTAAATTAAATGACAATTGAATTCTTAGCTTTTATTTTAATATAGAAAAAGGTGGCAGACGAGCATACAGTCCATGACAAACGTTGGCACGCCCCCGGATGCGCTGCCTACCTTTGCAGATTAAGGAATGGATTGGAAAAATGGGGAAGGATAGGATAGGGTGGGATGGGAATGGGCTCTGGCATATCTCACTCACTACCGAAACATGTACGTACATTGAGGAAATACAATAAAGTAGGAAATGCAGTACATTTCAAGGTAGTCTTCTGTAAGATAGGGCTAATGTGGCTAGTCGAGTGCGCCCAGCGGCTATGGGAATGCAGTATGCACTGTCCCGCTACCTATAATATGGGATGTTATAGGTGGATATTACTATGGCAACCTCGACTGTTCAGAAATTTTAAATAAAGTTACTTTCCGTACATCGACATTTAATACTAGATACATCCCAATACTAAACACTCCAATCGTTAGAACAAACTACAGACGTAATTCATTCCTGTGTCGAACTTCAAATTATATTAATAACCTTTTAAAGATTATGGAAATTGATATATTCAGTGATAAAACTAAGGTGGTCAGGCGAAAGTTATCAACAAACTTCTTTGGTCCTCCAGCGTCGGTTTCACTAACAAATTGATATTTACGTATTATAATGGGAGGCTATCTATCCTTGTTTGAGATCCTTGTTGTATTTTTTTGTTAGAAATTGAAAAAAAATATCTCTCTATTAATGAAGTTTTTTAAGTAAGTAGGTACTTATTAATTTTGCTTGCCTGTACAATCAAATTACGGTATAAATTGTAAGTGAAAACTTGTAAATTGATCTAGAGTCCTACTTATATTTTAGTAACTAACATACTTTAGATAGTAAGTTTTCCAAATATATATGTAAATATTATTACGTATTGGTAATAGCAATCTTTGGTAACAGTATGGCCAAAAAATTTGATTAAAATGGGAATGCTAGTCACATTATTGTCAGACGTAGTACAGTACATTGAAAATGAAGGTCTTAAAAAGAGTCTGTTCTTCTAATACAAATCAGAATACAAAATGGCCATGGTCGTGACATGTCATGGGTATAATGTCAACAACCAGCATGATTGATGTTGATTAAGTCCTGTTCTTTAAATTGTTTAACGGTGCCATAATACGTTCGTGTCTCATTTTAGCTTCTATACTAACACTGCATAAAAAAAACAAGCGATACAATCAGACAAACACGCACGGTAACTCACATTGCAGCAAAAACTTTTTAATTCGGTCGAGTTACACTCATTTTCTGTTTTTCTCCTACTCTTCGCAAGTCATCACAATTAATTTAAGTGATAACAAAATCTTAAATAACCTCATTAAATCTTAATACATCACGTAATAGCAAAGTGTTAAAGTTTCGATTTGAATGAAAGTGTAATTTTACAAGTGAAAAATAAAAAGTTGCTTTTATAAATGACAGTTGAATACGCCATGTTGATTTTCGTAATGAAGATTCTGCGAAAAGTATTGGACAAAAAATGTGTTCTATTGATTACGTAAGCGGTTAGATTGAATGCCGTTAATCTACTATTGAAGCATGTTACATTGCAAAAAAGGATGATACATACCATAGGTATAATAATAGTATACATTGGGCATGACACTTGTTTTGATTGAAAACATCACAATCGTATATTTGATGTCTAAATGTTTAAATACCTTGGCGTCCAATTCCTCAGTTACTTATTTTAAACGAAAATATACAGCACGGATTAATAACAACTGCTCTAACATTAAACGTTTTTTTAAATAGTTACAAAATTCTGAACTAGCTGTGAAGAGTGGCAACTCTACAGAAAATTCGTTCTCTGTGGTACCTACTTTAACTACAATTGTGAATCTTGAAAAAGAAAATACGAAAATAGCCAAACCAAAATAGAACGTATCCTAATGGATATTACTGCTGAGTTATTTTTTGTTGTTTTTTCTTTGACTGATAGGTGTCTAGTGCTCCAGAACACTTTTTTCTGATTTGAATTAAAGTAAAAAGTTGAGACAGCGTGGCGTCTAGGTGATTACAGTATCATGAAATTACGACTACTATATACCGTTCAATATAAAGTTTTCGAAATAGTTAAGTATTAAGGTGAATTTAACTATCATATTCTTAATGAAAGATTGTTTTTTTTTACAATTGTATTTGAAGTTAGTTGGTGCTACCCAGTCGTCTATTGAATATATTCATAACAAGCTGAAAATGATTTTGTATTTGTTTGAACTCTTAACTGGTTAAATATTAAGGCGGTTACAGTGGGCAGTTAATAATTCACACGGGCAGTATTATTTTTTCTCGACAGTAATTAAATTAATTGTGGCAGTAAAATGTAGATAGTAATATGATATTAATTGAATCTTCGGGGCTACTTGACCGAGGTCTTCTGGAATCTCTTCTCTTTCTTCCAAACGTTTCGTTAACAACTGCGGTTGACATCTTCACTGCGTTCGTGGCGACTGCATTCACTTTCGGAGAGATGTTATCTCTTCGGCTTCTCAGTGCAGTCACCACTGAAGATGTCAACCGCAGTTGTTGACTAAACGTTAAGAGGAAAGAGAAGAGATTCCAGAAGACCTCGGCCAAGTAGCCTGGAAGATTCAATTAATATGGACACCGGCCGAGAAAGCCTACACTCCACTATAGTAATATGAAATTGGTTATTTAATTCTACAGCGGCAGTATAAAACTTACTCGAGTGGTAAATTAAATAAATATCCTGTACAATTATTCCACTGCTGGACATGCGCCTCCTCATGCATTTTGCCTTGTGCATGAGAGATGTATGGCCTCAAAACGCCACGTTGGCCAAGCGGGTTGGCGATTCCACTCTATTAGAGGTGGTGTAGTTCCTCAGGACTTTTCCCTTGTCCCCTTCTTATCCCTTGGTCCCTTTTTACGACACCCACGGGAACGGATGGGTTGGCGCTATCATAAATAAAACCGGGCGAAACCACGCGGCTAACAAGATAAACAATTTTCACACAATTCCTAGAATTAACATAAGCAAATGTAGTTTGCTAATGAAACAACATACATATACAAGGGTTAAGAAGGTCGGCCGTTGCGGTGACGTAGCGGCTTTTGCCACACTCATTACCTCCCTGATCATAACTGTCAGGAGCGGGTAAACTAGTGAGGAGATGGCTTTTGTAACTGCGACTGTTTTATAGTTCAAATGATAATGTATGCAAATTCTTTTTTAATGCACTGTTCTACAATGTAAACTAGCATGGTTATTTCCACCGCCAAATTCACAGGTACTGTCTGAATGCAGCCCGAGGTCGGTATATCCTTATCGCGCCGAACGGAGAACGAGGTGTGCTGGAGAGCCGACCTGCAACATCGAGCGATAAAGGGTCCGTATTGCATTTCAAACCTTGCACAAGCTTTGATCGACACAACAACGGGGATTCACGACATTCAGGCCTTGCTGCCTTGCTGATTTTGGGTGGACAAATATTAAAGATTGGACTGAGCAAGAGTGGTCTTTATTGTTATCGAACTAGTAAATAACTAAGGAGTTTGGCGCCATAAATCATCACGTAGGCCCAGTGGATGCACGCGCTCGAGATTTCTTTTAAATAGGTAGTCATATTGTCTTTTTAAATACGTATTTAAGTAGAAACTCGACGGGCCGAGGATTTGAACACACAACTTCACGAATAACTGCTAAGCAGTACGTTGATTAGGTAGTTAGATGAGCAACATTGCAGGCTGAAAACTCACTGTTCTGATAATGGTCAGTTGTATTGCAGTAAGTGCGAATATATTTGTATTTCTGTAAATTGCGGAATATGTTTCCTTTTTGGGGTCCGCCTCCATAGTTCGCGTCGCTTAAAACAGTAGGCGCATTAAATAAATATCCTATTACGTTGTTACACGGAGCTTCCACCGGTTAATGTAATGATGACGTCATGAAACAACCACAGAACCGCTCGAGACAGTACCGTCATAGTAAAAAGATACGTAAATTATTTTCATAGAAGTACACGAGTCAAGCTTATTGCAGTTTATAGCTTATAGTAGTCACGTGTGAATGCAGTTTATAGCTTATAGTAGTCACGTGTGAGTGCAGTTTTTGTATACACAGAATAAACGAATCACGACAAGTGATAAAATTTGCAACATTTTTTTTAAACACGTTAAACGCCGAAAGAAAAACAGTACCATTCCATGCCATGACGGACACAGTGTGTCCGACACTTGACTGTTCTTTTCGGGACGGATCGGACACCGGTGATCGCGCAATCGAGCTCCATTCCAGTGTTTCTAGAGAGCCAACGGACACCAAACCAAAGGTTTAAGCTACGAGACGTGATGACGTGACCCGTAGAACAACCTGTCTACCTCGTTGCACACAAAATTTCAAAGTTGTCAAAGATATACGACTTGTTTTATGGATCGGGCCACAAAAAGTTATCACATAAATAAATAAAACAATATTAAAAAGTTTAATATTGTTTTATTTATTCTTTATTTACTTTGTTACATTGTTATATTTAACATTTAACATTATTTGTTGTATTTAACAACAAATAAACAAAAAATCTTATGGGGGTCAGGAATAAGGTAACAACTAGAATAGTAATCATAACTTAATAACCTTTATTCTAAAAAAAGTAATAATTAATAACCTATAAAGATTATAATTAATAATAAGTAATAAAAATAATATTAATAAATAATTAATATAATTATAATAACTAATTAATAATTAATATAATTATAATAATTAATTGATAATTAATATAATTATAATAACTAATGAAGAATTAATATATAATTAATAAATTAAAGGTTATAATTAATAACCTCTATTCTAAAAAGTTATAAAATCAACATCAGCTACAACCACTGACAATGAAAGCGTATGTAAAAGTATATAACCAGGAAAACACATCGTATTCGCTCCATTTACAAATCATGTGCTATAATAACTAAGGTAATCGCGGGCACGGAAAGAGAGATAAGGAACTCACGGGAGACCTCGCGGCCCCCGTGGCTGGAACCACACCGTGGCGGACACGCGTCACACGCGTCAGCGACGGCTGTTTTCTTCTCAAATATGCATTATTACTCGTATATTATAATATCGGTATCCCAACTTTATAAAATACATATTTATTGATTTGCACCATTAAAACACAGTGGCGAAAATTTACAGTTTTGCAATTTTTCATACGGCCTAAAAAGAAAATTGAACATGTGTCCGTCACGACGCTCAATGTGTTAAGTCAACTGTAAGGGTTTCTTGTAAAGTTTGTTCACAAAACCAAGCAGAGTTGTAGTGACATATCTGGCGTACGAACCTACCCTGTCATGGTATGTTCACATGACCAGTTGATTAACTCGGCTCTGTCCTGACTTGTTTCCATAAGGTTGTTCCAAGTGTAGCTTTTGCGAATTTTGCCGACAGTCGAATTTTGCGGAAATATGAGGGAACATTTTGGAGTCATACAGACTTATATATACTGATGCATTTTGGGAAATATTTATTCAAATCCGCCTTTGGATAGATTATAAAAAGCGACAAATTCTTCATATCGTACAACAAATTATATCAACCAGTTGTTTAGTTGATTGTCGTGGAGAATACTTCGAAAAGCAATAAAACAACTTCCATCTTTATATTATTTTATTAGATTTTATTTCCAGATTCCAAAAACTTTCAGTGTCAGCCATGTATGCCGCAGAGCGAATCAAAATTACCTATATTATATGCACATATGCACCTATCGCAATATTCAAATGTTTAGGACAAAGAGATAATTTAGATTTCTCACTTACAGCTTGTTATATACATACTCGTAAGTCGTACGTAGCCGGGGCTATACTTTGTAAAGCATTGTACCCAATGATTATATTTATTTAACGCCTTTTTTGCCAGTTCACTCATTTCACCACATCATAAGAGTCATGACTCCTGCGACTCATTTATATGAGGATTGCCAATAAGATTTAAAGGCTCGTCCTTAGCTCGAAGCTAGGGACGCTTGCGGAATGTCAGTTCTGGGTAAACTGGGTCAAGGGTGAGCTATTTCCGACATGCCCAACGGTGAGGCTCTCTGTTCTCTCGACAGCACATCAAACTACACAAAATCATTCCGTTCTAACCTTTATTGCTGTAACGTTAAGGTGGGTCTCTGACTTAACCTGCGGCACATCGTACATCTGTAATTTGACGTCTGTAGCTTGAAGAGGGAAATGATGTACTAAATAATGCGAAAACTGGGATTGGATAAAGGTTTTACAAATGCGGTTTTCGGCTGTCATAATATTTTCATGAGACAGATGCTCGTTTTATTTTAATGGACGGATTTTGGAAGTCGCTTTTCCCTTTTACTGTTTTTTGTTATTTAAACATGTCTAACTCAGATTGTTTGTCTGTCTGTCAGTTTGTCAGTCCATCTGTCGCAGCCAAAGGTTTAGTGTAATCTATAAGCAGTTAGCGATAGTTTTACATTGACATTGCTATGGGTCGAGGCGACGCATGCTGCATCCCACAGGCGACTGGGTGTGCGTAATGGGAATTCGACGAAGTGTAAGGAGGGAATCTCCCCAACCCTCTATACTTCCCTATTCCCCATTTCATGTATTTCTAAATTCACTTGTAAATCTTCAAAAGTCTCCAGTGCACTATCTAAAGTAGGCGTGGCAAAGTTTGTCATTCTTGACTGATATTGACATGTATCGCCAATGTTCATACCATAACATCCAGAAGTGGAGAGACATAGGCCGATGTCTCTCCACTTCTGGATCCCCCAAGGCTCTACACCACACACCGTCTTCGACTCTTCTCATCCGACTACCACTGGTGAACTCTTTCGAGTCATCGGTCCATCTGGTCGGAGGGCGGTCCCATACTGCGTTTCCCACATAGGAATATTATTTAAAATTATTTTAAAGTAAGTATATTTCATACAGTAAATATTAGTATCTGTTAGTTTTATACTAGTGCTTTTTAAACTTTAAAAAATCGTTAACAATCTTGAGTAGTATCAATCCTATCCAAACCGAAGATTATCTTCTATATTCCCTTTTTATAACATTAAGTCGAAAATCCGATTTTACCAAAATGTAGGCGGAGTGTGCACGGTACATTCCCACAGCCACTGGACGCTCTCCATTGGGCATGTTACCCCTGTCTCATAGAAGACTATCTTGAAGTGTATTGCATTTCCCACTCTATCCTATTTATTCAATGTATCTACCGTACGTGTTTCGGCAGAGAGTGAGATATGTCCGAGCCCATTCGCATCCTCCCAACCTATTCTTCAAGTCCATTCCAATATCTCCAAAGATAGGCAGCTTCCTGGACTAATGTATTGCATGTATTACGGATGTCCATGGACGACCATCAGGTGGACTGTATACTCATCTGCCACCTTTTTTCCATAAGAAAAAAAAGAAATTATGAATAAAGCAACAGTACCTATACCCATTAGCTCACCATCCTTCATACAAAGCCATAATTGATATACTCATGTTTTTGTCGATCATTGAAACATAATCTTTCATTTTTTTCAATAAAAATTAATTGATGCCCAAATAAACGAAATCAATTTTGCCGTTAGCCATTATGTTAAGATTTGCGGTACCGATATTGTCATTATATTTTTATTTTAAATGTGGCAAGCTTTCTTTTGTATATATAGTGCCACACTTTTAAACATGAATCAGACGCGGACCTTTTCGCGGGAACCCGTGAAGTTGAGTTTTTGTTTGATTATTTATTATAAAAATGGCGTATTGTGGGATTTGTGGTTTAATAGTGATGGTTTATTAAACTTCAAAGTGCCCAGTGTTAGTACATAATGTTTGTGATAATTAAATAAAAGCGTGAGAGTGCATTTTTCGCGTTCTTTCAAGGAGTCTCCAACTCCGTCCTCAGTAAACCTACAGTAAACTTTACTGAGCGACTCCTACTTCCATATGAACCATACGCCAATATATCCAGTGTATTTATCTATATATATATATGACTTTGTTGTAACTCGCCACTAGATGGCGCTGCAGCACATCAACTTCTATACCGTTCAACCGATTGAAAAAATCATCTCGACGGCAAAACAGAATAATTTGTGATTTTATATACAGAAGTAAATAAATATACACGGGCAGAACAACGTCTGCCGGGTGCAGCTAGTATAATATATAAATGACTGTTGATATATCCAGGACATTAATTGTATCAATTGTACAACTATTTTTGGTTACATTGAGCATTTAAGAATCAATATTGATACGTCTCTATGGATTTCTTTCTCTTTACTTTATTTAGGTGCGTTTATACGTTTGTGTATATCAGCCTACTCTGGGTTTATAATAAATTTAATATTTCCTTAACTAGAATAATTAAGAAATTGTCTATAAGTTGTCCATAACTCCTCAACGTATGTATGTAATTCGTAAATTTTATTTAACTATAAAAAATCCACATATAAATCTTATGTACTATATTGGAGTGAAAGCAACCAGTATCCACAATACTAATCCTAGTGCTGCATGTGTAATGAAACTTATTAGAAGTTTTAAATTGTAAGAAATATTTTTTTAAATTAAATTATAAATTATTATTAATAAAAAAATCTTTCTCAATCATTTCAGAGAAATTTATTTCTACATTAGAGTAATATCTCAACATTCGAAGAGAAAAACTATGCCCTTTTTAAAACGACTTATCAACTTTTTTTTATTTATCTATCTTTATTAGGTCACCAGCAGCTGCAATATAAAAAGTAATATTATTATTTATCAATTATAGATAAAATTAAAGCTAACTTAGGTACATTAAATTAATGGCAATCTTCTATAAAATATGTCGAATTATTAACTTATTCCTGTTGTGATTGGATTAATAAATAATTATGTTCATTATTTTTCCTTTCTATACATAATTTGTTTGTTCCTACCTTTTATTTATTTACATTCAATTATAATAAATAAAATATATTTAATTTTCATATCTTTACCACAAGCAAGGAAAAGGACAAAAAAATAAACTGTTGTTCATAGAAAAACAGCATGACGTAACGAAAGTTTGGTTAGGAGATTCATTTGGGAATACCGTAAATTTTTATTTATGTGAAAGGAGTAAGCGGGCTCAACAAAAACGCTACATTCGCCTTAATGATCCTTTGTTAAGAGATGTTCGGTTATACAACGGTTTTTCGAGGATTATATTTTATTTATCCGCGCTTTACTGTACATGTTCGACCAAGAATGAAATATTATTTTTGTCAGCTTAATATATTTGCTGGGGCTCTGCAAATAATATATCTTTTTTGTGAGAATAACAAAAATTGTTAGCTACATAAATCATTTCAAATTTTTTGTGCTACAAATCGAATACAGAATTTACTACTTCAATTACACGTTGAATATTCTTGAAACTGTTATAGGTTAGCGGGAACTCGCCTAAAATAACCTGTAAGTGACCATCGTCGTCCTAATCTTAAATTTCTGATTTTTCTTATGTTTTCAAGGTCGCTATGAATATGAATCTGAAGTTATTTTGGGGAAGGTTGAATAAAATGATTTATTACCTTTTCATGTTGAACTCGCTATATCTCAGATAATTATACATATTACCTTTTAAAATTGTAACTGGATAATCAACATACCATTCTGAAGAAAACAAGACCCGTCTGAACTTTCAAAACCCTTAATTGCCTGAGTGGTAAATTTATAAAAGATTCCCACACGATATCATAAGCTTTTACATACTACCGCAAAAATTGAGTGACGAATTTCGTGTTATCATATCACCTATTGTCATGTTATTAAGGTATGACCGACTGTATAAGGGGATATAGAACTCTAACTAGAAAGGAAAGAGTTTGTTCCAATAGCTTGTATAATTAGTAACTAAAAACCTAATACAAAATTTAGAAAAATGTCCATAAAATAAAAAGTCTGTATAAGTGTCTCGTTTCCTTGTTCTGGAGCACCAGAAACTCACGGTAAGTCAGCAGGAGAAGCGGCGCCCAGCAAGGCGCACGCTCCAAGCGATGAAGAGCGGGCACAACCGCCAGCCGGAAGCAACGGCGGTCAGACAGGGCGGTGAAGGCCCGGCACAAGAGGCAGCACCCAGCAGGAGCACCAACGCCCAAAGAGCGACGGACCAGAGCTGCGGTGACCGGCGAGAGTAGTAGGCCAACTCTACCTCGGTGTTTTGTTACTCTGGTTGCCTTTATATTTTTTAAATCGCACTGCAGGCCGAGATGACAGGCCTCCGACCTTTATTTTTTCACATCCTTCCGTTCTCCCCGCGGCCCTCTCCATTCTTTTGTTTTTCATGGCCGCCTAGACTTAACATCACGGCATGGCCGCCTAGATTTCTTCTTCGTCCTCTCAGAATTTTTATTTTTTTAGATCTAGGACTGATACCAGCCAGCAGGGCCGTCTTAAGTCTATTCTGCGCCGGGGTGCGGGAGTGTATCCTAAGACAGTCAAACATCCTATTGTGTATCCTATGACAGTCAAATATCCTATTATGTATCCTATGACAGTCAAATATCCTATTGTGTATCCTATGACAGTCAAATATCCTATTGTGTAATTGTTTACTATAGCGTTATATTTTTTCATTACCTTTAAAAGGTGAGCGCCCGGGGTGCACCGCACCCCTTACACCCCCTGGTAAAGACGGCCCTGCCAGCCAGTACTATATATTAATAACAGATACAAAGACAAATATAATGAAATACAGATATAAAAATATAGAGGTTATAAAGAATGAGATACTGGAACAAATACTACACTATACATCATTGAAATATAATGTATAAGGAAGCTTTTGTGGATTGTTTCAGATCTTAGTAGGAAATATAAAAAAAGATAAGCGATTTCAGATTAGTGTTAACTCCGAGCGTGCGGGCTTGACGTTAATGTAGGCACATCAATAGCCAACAGCGTAACCAGAATATTATCCAGGGTGGGGCAAAGAAAACTTATAATTGAAATAGAGATGGCGTAGTGCAGAAATCCTGTTACTTATTCTTTCCTGTGTCCTACAAGCACCCCAACCTGCCCCAGCGTGACTACTGCCCATGTCAATAGCAACTGCGATATCAATTAAATATCTTACAATATCGATTAATACTTGACTGTATTTTTATGATTTTTGATATTTGAAACAAATAATTTTACGCATACACCGTGTAGTTTCGGCCGGCTTTAGAGTAAACAGTACCTACCACTCCATCCGTGCCGTGGGTGTCGTAAGAGGCCACTTAGGGATAACAAAGACGTTTAAGGCGTTTTAAAGCCATACATTGTCTTGTGCATGAGGAGATCCATATCTAGCAGTGGATACTAAAAGGGCTGATTACGATAATTTGACGTATAAGAATTTTATAATTCATTGACAAACTGTACACGAATTATGACATTTACATAGATCACAGCATGTTAAATTGGAATCTATATATGAGCAAATTACAATTGTACACGCATTTGTATAAATCATATAAATCAGTCTATGAAGCACTATACTCGTGTCTGTAACCACATGCGGGTTTACACTTATCTCCTTTGAATTCTGGTCACAAGTGTGGAAAACGCCTACTCCGCAAACATCAAACATATGTGCGTGCTGTACAGCTGATGGCATAACAAAACCATCCAATTTTACCACTTATTGCTCTAATAATAGGGTGGTATGTAGCTTGGACCTGTGCTATACAGCTTCATTATTACCCGACAAATGCGAAAACCACATCGTTTTAATGTGCCGCGTTAAATTACGTCGCATTTAATTAAATTACGAATACGTTCTGAAGTTGATAATGTTTGTGTTTAATGTTTCTTTTGGACGCTGAAATTTTGTTTATTTATTATTATTATTTACGTGTGAGAATGCAGTTGTGTTTTATTATTCTTATTGATTTCAAACTTTAATGTTTCACTGCAGTAAACGATTTATTTATGATTTCAAAGGTAGTATATTCACCACGCGGACATATTTTTTTATAACTCGAGTATATTTTGTTAAAATGTATTCAGTTCATCGTCGAGTTAGGGATATTATTATGTAATGTAAAAATCCGTACTTTAGTAAAAACTCAACGGCACGAGTCGCGACTTGAATTCACGACTTCACAGTAACAGTGTACCATAACAGTGTATGTTATGAAGATTGAAATAAGTGTTAATTTAAGCATAACTGGCAATTTCAATTTATAGCATGAAAATTTGCTGTCAAAACATCTTATACATATTTATCGGAACGGAAAGGTCTATTTTTTTTCTCTATGTGAATGTTGTTGTACTTGCGATATTGCAATTATAATTAGGTACTTAATAATATTTGTCTTGACTACATCTTTTATATTCAAATTCCAGGGTTAAATCTTCTACATAATAAAAATCTAACACTGACTGACTGACAGACAACACACAGCCTAAACCGGTGGGTCTAGAAGCACCAAATTTTGTACAGGAGTTCCTTATTTAACGTAGGTGAGCACTGAGAAAGGATTTTTGAAAATTCAGCCCCTAAGGGTGTAAAAGTTCCCGAGATGTTACCAATGAGATTTCTCATCAGGCACACGGCTAGTCCTATCATAAAATAGTTTGGATGTTATAATAAAAAATACTATTTTACTTCAACTCGCTACTTTTACGCAAAAATCCCCTATTTCCTATTCCTATTCCCCAGAAAGGACAGTTGTCACGGTGACGAAGTGCACTGCTGACTACAGTACAGGCAAATAAGACTGTGGAGACGAAGTCGAAAGAAAGACGACCAAGTGGTTCTACCTGGGTACCAAGTGGAATAATCCAATATAGAAAAAAAATAAGCTGAATATTGCTATTTTACAACTTTCTGAATAATGCTGATTTTTTTTCAAATATGCAATCACAATATGCAGTAGCTTTCTAGAAACAGGCCTATAGTGATTTACCGACGAACAGACAAACAGCTTAGGCGATGGTAAGATTCAGGCGGATGGGTTTACTCCTAAAAGTAATAGGTTTTTAAACGTAATAAACCCAATCCACTCATCCGTGGATAAGTTGTCGCCTAAGCCTCTTTTTTTGTAAAATTCAAAAGTATAATATTGAGAAGCCTATACTGCCTTACGAGTAAGATGAAAAGGCATTTGATAAAGTTTTAAACGTTTTAACGTTTTATTCGGAAATTAAATAAACAACGGTTATCTTTTATGTGTTATACAAATTTCCAGAAACTTTGGGTAGGTATTAGAAAATTTTGGTAAATTTTCAATAATTTGGAATCAAGCAAGAGCCCCATTTCAAATTAATATTGAAAATGTAAGTACCAAAATTTTTGCATTTTTTGTCAAATGTCAACAAAACGCACTTATGCCTTTTCTCCTAAGAATATATGTATAGTTTAATAAAATACTGTTCAATACAAAACTCGTCCTACCTACTCGCACAGCATCGTTATTTATGTATTCAGCCTATCCTGCTTCGTAGCTACAATTACTCCACTCAAGTCCATTCCTCAGCTAACGGCTTACAAGGGAAATGATATTGATTATGAATATGGATGCCGCGGTGTCGTACAAGTCGATTATTAAGCGTTAGGCGCAACTAACTGGCGCCCTTACTATGTGTAACCGAATATGTAAGACCTGGGGGCCTATTATGAGCTCATATTGCCATTACGGTTTACGGTTTTTAATTGAGTTGCACGTATGTGTTTCGGTAGAGAGTGAGATATGCCATTCCCATCCCACTCTATTCTGTCCCTCTCCATTTTCTCAACGCTTTCTCTTAATTCATTCGTAAATCTCCAAAGATAGGCAGCGCATCCGGGGGAATGCCGTTTATCATTCTGTGCTGATGTTGTCATGTATCGCAGTGCCCGCGGGACACGGAAGGTCAAGTATCCTCTTACTATATGGACACCTTCTTTCTAAAAACAATCATCTTTAAATTTTTATCAAGTCACTTCTGTGATGAAAGATGAGAACCAATAGTTACCTTCATCTGATTGTAGTGAGGGTGTACTGCACGTCCTTGGAATTTAACGGTATCCTGGTTAATAGCTACTGGTTTTGACGCAATAAAGTTATGGCTCCAACTAGACCAAGAGATTGCCTTCAGCATGGCTGCTGTTTAGCGTGAACACGCGCTAACTTTAATTACCCCATAAACTGTTATTATGCTGATTTAAGATAACAATATTAATAGTTTCCGCAATTATAAATAGATGGCGCTTTATGCGTATGCGTCGACGCGTCTAATGAATGTTTTTGTTGTAAAGCTTTGTGTCTATGCAGTTGTAGACATTAATTGGTAATTATTAATAATTAGTCGGAACCTTAGAACCACAATTATTATTCTGAGCGTGTTCTAAGGTTTATTTCATCTGCTTAGACGTTTAGTGTCGTGCTGTAGAGATCGCTTTTAATTTAGCAAATAATTTCTTTGCAGGATCTTTAGCACAAATTATGTAATGCAGTTAACACCTCTTTACTTAATATACTGTTCAGTTGATCATGTATTGATGATGGTAGTAATGATGGGGATGATTGATAATGGCCGGCTTTAGAATAGACTACCTCGTCTGTTAACGTGATTGTCGTGAAAGGCGATCAAGTTATAAAAAGTCGCTACCAAGAGCCCTGAGGAACTGCACCATCTTTAAAAGAATGGACTCGCCAACCCTCTTGGCCAGCGTGGCGTTTTAAGGCGATACTTCCCTCATGCCTATGTATATCAGTGGATGACACAAAGGGCCGGTTATGGAACAGATATTGTCAAAATGCATGGACCGGACCTATTACAGTAAATTCCACACTCTTGTCTTTTCTCATCGCACTGTTTCATGATTAATTCCTCGGGCAACAATACTCTTGAACTCGTTTCCCACTGACATAAGAAAGGTTCCCAATAAAAACAGCTTCAAGAGGAAGCTTTGGGAACACTACCTTCGAAATTTACAGAGCTAATGATGTTTTTCTCATTTTTTCTCTATATTTATACCTATTATCTTATTCATATGTATGGTCTATATATTTAATATCTAGTTTTAATATGTATGTATATTTATATATTTTATGGTATAAGTAAATTATCAATGTATTATTATTATATTATTAATTATTTTCTTCTAATTAATTCTTCAGCACCCGCTTAAATTTTTCACATTTAACCAACGGTCGAGTGGTAGAGAAAGCCTTAAGACATTAAGTCCGCCTCTCTACAATATAGTGCAAAAAGAGTAAATATATAAACACTGAAGAATTTGATGCAAACGTCAATACTGCTACATTATGTCGAGGAGTCTTTCATAAACCGCTATTATAATTTGCTCGTACAACAAAAGAATGGCGACTTTCCTACATGTCAACAATATAAGGAAATACATCGTTCAGTTACAAATTACTAATGCGGTACTTTCCTTTTTTACTTGACGCACCAGGGGGTACCCGTGTGCAGTTAACACTTCGACCGTTTTCACAGGAATGGTATAAAGCAATTCCCTTTTTCTTTACTAGCCGGTTACAAAGGCGGCGTTCATGTTGTTTGTTAAATTAATTGTGCGATGATATTAGTAACTTTAACCAGTGCGCTCTGTTTGTTTGGAAGCAGTGATTTAGACTGATTTGGCTAGGATAGCAATCTTACTTCTTCATCTTATTTTTCTTATTATAGTTCATTCTAGACTCTCCATTGGGGCTGAGTTAAAAACGTGCGAACATTGTTATGTAATCGAAAATACTGGATAGGTATATCTATGTAGATGTAGATCGATCGATACATCCATAGTTAGAGATATTTCACTCGACAGACTATCGACATTGATAGTCTTATCGATTCTATATTATTTATTCTACATATTCGACTGGAAAGAATGATTTTATTTTAGTTGCCCTTCTTATGATTTTTTTTGTAGAGGAGATGTTTGCTTGTCGTATTTTATCATGATGCAAGTGATCCACACGGGGAAAATAATTTTATGAGCCTTCAGGCAATAATGACATCTGAATTAAATTGTACTATAATTTGTTTTAATTATTGTATTATGTATTGTTAAATATTTCTCGAAATGTAAGCTGTAAAAATAATGCAAACAGACAGACAATTAACGACTAATAATGTCCTATAAACGAACAAATTTTAATTACAAACATAAATAAGAAAGGAAAATAAAAAAGTACTTTATTTATATCGAAATTAATAGAGAAATTATTTAAGACTTGTGTGATTAAGAGTATGTTTTTACACTTCTAATATAAACAGAGCCGTTCAACGATCCACACTTCTCTTACGGGATTTGCAGTCAGTTTTTGTACTAATTCAATTACCTAATACGGGGAATGGAGATTTTAGGGTTGCCACTTTTTCCATGTTCATTGATTTAAATTGAATAATTACGTATTATGGTAGAGGACAAGTATCGTCTCCTATATTAAAAAGAGACAGATTTTTTCACAACATTCACCTTAGATAAATCAGAGAAGAAATTCTTATTACATATTTCAGTTACATAATGTACTTACTTATAATAGTTTTAGGATATCAATGTACACCATTATATATCCAGTATACAATCTATGTTGGTATGGGATGTTGGTATATTGGTGATTAACAGACTTCGACACCGTTTGACCAATTACCATGAAAGTTGGCATATATATGTATCTTTTCATGGAGAGGTTTTTATGCTATCGACTTTGTTGTAACTCGCCACTAGATGGCGCTGCAGTACATCAACTTTTATGGCAGGACAACGTCTGCCGGGTTTTGTTAGTATAATATAAATAAAAAAATAAAACGTATAGGAATTATAGGAATTTCAATATTAAAAATAGAGTCTATAGCAATTAAATGCAACACCGAACACGCCTTTTAGTGTCGACAAGGAGAAATTAGAAATAAAAAGCACTTTGACTCTACTAACTTAGCTATTATTGTTAATTCTCTATACCTTTTACAAAGTCAGTATTTATAATTCAAATGATTTTAAAAAAAAACATTGTTCTTTCTCTCTTTTCGTCTTTCTTTTTATTTTTTTCGTATTACATTAGCTTTTTTGGTTAGTGACGTTATTGTGAATCAGTCTAGTTCCCAACACAAATACTAATACACAATGCTACTAATAATTTAACCTGAAACTACTATTTGACTTATAATTGTGCTCAAAAGCCCATTGAGGTGCTCTGAACGTTTCTCTCGGATGACAAACTGGTACTTAATCAAAGGGGATTTCAAGCAAGGCTGAATTTACTACATAATATATTAGAAGTGCGATTCGTCCTCTAAGGGGGCGACACTAAAAATGTTAACGCAACGGAATAACGGAAAAGTTATTTGTTTGTTACTTGCTAGTTATCTGGTAAATGCGAAATTTGAGAAACTGAGACCTGACAAAGTTGCTTTAAATTCAATATATCTCGGTTAAGTTTGAAGATGGGCTAAATCGTTTTAGTGTTCCAAAATTGTGACGATTCATCGTTTAAGTTCGACATATCGATACTTTGTTTAAGTTCAATATCTCAGTTAAGTTTGAATATGGGCTAAATCGTTTCAGTAGTTCCAAAATTGTGACAATAGTTTGTTTAAGTTCAATATCTCAGTTAAGTTCGAATATGGGCTAAATCGTTTCAGTAGTTCCAAAATTGTGACAATAGTTTGTTTAAGTTCAATATCTCAGTTAAGTTCGAATATGGGCTAAATCGTTTCAGTAGTTCCAAAATTGTGACAATAGTTTGTTTAAGTTCAATATCTCAGTTATGTTCAAATATGGGCTAAATCGTTTCAGAAGTTCCAAAATTGCGACGATGCTTTGTTTAAGTTCAATATCTCAGTTAAGTTCGAATATTTCAATATCTCAGTTAAGTTCAAATATGGGCTAAATCGTTTCAGTAGTTCCAAAATTGTGACGGTTTGAATTTAACAAAAAAATCCAAAAAAAATCGACTTATGTAAATATATACAAACTCACTCTCTGGATAGATCTCGTAAAGATCTGCAACTTTTGCCTGAACACAGGTTTTTTTCTGAAATGTACGGAAAATAGCAAAATCTCGCTTCCGTTTCTTTATTCCATTAATAATTGCATATAATTATTTTTAGAGATGGGGTGGGTGGGATGGGATGTATGGGAGGAAATGTATTTGATGCTCATTTTTACAGAATTTTTAGTATTCTGGGTACGTTGATTTTAGCAGATTGTAGTTGATTGTAGCAGTAACTTTGGTCAAGTCTATTGTATCACATTTTATATATACTTATGTGTGGCCCTTCCTTGTTAATAACTCAGTAACTTCCATTTACATAATTATAAGTAAGGGTCTGGACTCAAATCCGATCCATGCTATTGAGTTTTGGGTACAGTCAATTACAACTGGGTATTATAGTTATGAAACTCGTTACGAAACCCGTGTACTCGTTAAATGAAAGAATCCGGAGGCATGTTATCAACAAATCCACAGTTGACTACTGTTTTGGATAAGTTGGTTTTACACTCTTTGCATAATGGGAGCCTTTTACTCAAAACTGAGACGTATACACGTAGCCTCCTTCTATGCGAGGAACTGTTTCCTTTCCCCAATACAATTAAAAATGTTCGTCTCATGTAAATGGTACCGTTATTGTATGTGCATTATATGGTATACATTCATGTGTTTATGTATGTATGAATGAGGTTGTAATATCGCATAATTTATAAGTAGGCATATATTTGTTAAAAATAGTCGTGTAAAATATTTACGAGGACTTAAAAAAGTCGTTGGTTGTGGCTGGATGAGAAGGTCAGAAGTCCGAGTGTGGTGCGTTCGAAGAGACCTATATCCAAGAATGAAGAGACACAGACTGGTAGTGACCCATCTAGGGTTGGTAGGGGGAGAGGGCATGCTGCATTTCCACAGACGCTAGGCGCACTCGTCTGGCCACGTTACCCCTCTCACACAGAAGACTACCTTGAAATGTACTGTATTTCCTACTTTATCGTATTTACCCAATATACGTACGTGTTTTGGTAGTGAGTGAGATATGCCAGAGCCCATTCCCATCCCATCCTATCCCTGCCCATTTTCCCAATCCATTTCTTAATCTGCAATGGTAGGCAGCGCATACGGGGTCATGCCAGCGTTTGTAATTCTGGACTGATGTTGGCATGTATCGCGGATGTCTATGGACGACAGTATCCACTTACCATCAGCTGGACTGTATGCTCGTCTGCCGCCTTTTTCTATTAAAAAAATCTCAAATACGTTATAGAATTGCCTTACGTTACAGAGTTGTGAAATAAAGACGAAAGTACAGTACATCACACAATAGACCTTTTCGGACACGTCACTATTTTAGGATTGTCTAAAAGTTTTTAGGGCGTGAAGCACTTGGGCCTTAATAAGTTACGCGATATTCGTGGATCCTTTGTCTCTTTGTTTTACTCCTCGTTACGACAAATGAGGGTTGCGAAATATTTTTGCGCAGTTTTAGAGTAGAGGTTTTTTGAACAATGGTTTTGTTTTTGTAAGGCTCGAGAAATAAGTCTACTATTGTGTGCTTTCAATGAGACAATTCTTAATGGAGACAAGGTAATCTACTTGCTCTTTCCAAGCAGATTAAATTGATATTTTTTCCGCAATAGATAAGTAATATCTACTTTATTCTTTAAATCTTTGAATTGCTGAATATGACTTTCCTCGAATATAGTCTTCGCTCTCTCTTAATTTTCTATATTTTCCCGCTAAGGTCTAAGAATAATCGACTAACCCCTTACTTCACACTTTATTTCACTTTATGTTTCGCTGATGTGTTGACTTTATGCCAAATCTTTAGGCTCCATATTTGTCTAAGTATGTCACGTTTTCATTTTCCTTGAGCGCTCCAATCCAGGGCTTGCCTCGGGATGTGATCCCGGGACCACTGCAAGGTGTGACTAATGCAAGATCATTTTCGGCGTTTGATGTGTCGCTCATTGGAACTTCGCAACTCGATCTACGTTGGTCGTTATTTCCTACAATAATTGTAATTTTGTGTACAATAATAACGCTTCTTATGAATAGTCAACGTATCGTTCGGATATTCGTAACATTTCCCTATTATTCACCTGTAAGGAAGTAACAACGTATGTTTCTGAATAAAGTATTCGTGCTGGCCTACACATATGACACATTTAAGTTCTCTGTAACCTTAAAATTTCTACTTTAACACGACCTCAAATTTCCAATATTTTACCAAAATCTATTGTATAACAACAAGCTCCAACAACCTACTATTTGAAGTAAACCTCAGAATGAAAATGGACTCACCTGACTCGGTTCACGTTTCAAACACATGAATATTCTAAAAAGGTCGCACATGTGTACGAAACAAAACCCGGTCAACAAATCACTTTTGTGCAAAGCTTGGTATCTATTGCCTCTCACTATTAAACTTAACGATAAACTCTCTCACTGTAGCATCAATGGATAATATACATCGAAATAATTATGATTCTCCTTGATTTCTATTGGTATCAGGTGCCTTCGAAAGTGAAAATGCTTGTCGATAGGGACTCGACGTTATTCCCCTCATGTAGGTGTTTCATTCATAAATCAAGTAAGCATTAGCTATTCAATGAACTAACGTGACTAACAAGTGATTTGTTTAATGTAATAAATATGTCAATACATTGTGTTTTAAAGAATGTGCAATGTTCTGTCAACCGCTGCATATATGAAACTGATTATTGATATTAAGCTTTATACGTGATTGTACTGACAATTAACAAGACGATTAAAAGGCACAGGACTTAAAATACGATGTTTTACTAGTGATATAACATAATAGGTACCTCGACTGGCCACGTTACCCCTCTCTCACAGAAGACTATCTTGAAATGTACTGCATTTCCTACTTTATCGTATTTCCCCAATGTACGTACGTGTTTCGGTAATGAGTGAGAAATGCCAGAGCCCATTCTCGTCCCATCCTCTCCATCCTCATTTTCCCAATACGTTCTTTAAATCTGCAAAGTTAGGCAGCGCATCCGGGGGCGTGCCAACGTTTGTCATTCTGGACTGATGTTGGCATGTATCGCGGATGTCTATGGACGACAGTATCCGCTTACCATCAGGTGGATTGTATACTCATCTGCCGCCTTTTTTCTATAATATGTTCTATAATTCTAAAAAAATATTCTATTCTAAATATTCTAAATTCTATTATCGTAGGCAAGTTTTTGTTGGCCTCGTTGGCCACATCTTATCCAAATATAGAGTCGCTGCGTACAGTATGGTCCAAAAGACACTTTATACCGCGAACCCGCAAGTTGTGGAATGAACTGCCAGCTGATATTTGTCCATTGCGCTACGATATGGGTCTTTTCAAGAGAGCCGTGAACAGGGTTACGTAAGGTCGGCAGCGCACTTGCATGCTCTCTGGTGTTGCAGGTATCCATTGGTGGTGCATAGGTGACCATTTATTATAATGTGACCCGCCAGCTCGTCTGCTATCTATTCTATCTATAAAAAAGAAAATGCGAACATAATTCTTCGACGATATTCATCTATCATGAACATCATTAATTCATATTTCAATAACAAAAAATTCGTTGCGATACAAAATTTTAATTTACCTTGCCATTAAATCCAACAACATTTGTTACGAAATATTTCTCTTCTCAAAATTCACGTTGCCCCAGAATTAGAGTAAGCTGTAAACTAATGGGTTTAATTTCTCAAAAGCGAAAGGGCAAACACAGGTGTTATCGCGACGCTTGTGCTAATTCTTGTTAACCAAACTAGGGCGATGCCTTTCTTGTGTTTAATTACAAAACTGTTGCTTTCCAACTACGATGTATGTCCAACCAAAAGGACTTCAGAGGGTAATACGAATATTGTGATAAATGTGGATTTAACAAGAGTAATGTCATTAGTGTGAATATAGGTATATACCTATATATATATATACGAGTATATACTCGTACATACAACAGTGATTTTGTTATGTCTTCTAAAGATGAATTTATCTTGGGAAATTCTAAGGTTTTATTTAAAGTTCTAAATATTATTCAAACTTTTCGTTGGAAATGAATGGAATAAGAAATTACAATGATCGTACGTCAGAACCAGACATTTAGTGTTTTTCACATCAATAAATACAATATGTCAACACTACTATTTTTGTACACTAGGATTTGGAAAAGATGGATTCGCTAAGAAAGATAATAAGGAAAATGGCGAAAATATTAACATTTAAGAATATAATAAATACCACACAGCAGATTCCGACATATTAAATACAGAACACTATGGTGGTCCTTCTGTGTAGAAATACTGGGGGGAAAGTACATAAAAACATAATCGATATCGAAAGTAGGACCGATAAAGGTCCACCAGGCCAGATGTTAATGCAAATTATTTCACAAAATCGTTAATTGACTTGTAAATTTTACGATGAGCTAAACAGATTTGTTTATGGAAACAGTAAATCGTGACTTGTATTATTCAAAAGGGAATTTAAATATGAATCGCTTGCAAAACTTTTATCTAATAATAAACACAGAAATGTCTTTTTAGATATCATCAAATCCTGTTTCGTTGTTTTTATTTTTACACTTTTATGTTTTACTCGTAGATTTTTGATAACAACAGAGTTATTTATTTGTTATAGTGGAGTGTAGGCTTTCTCGGCCGGTATCCATATTAACTGAATCTTCCGAACTATTTGGCCGAGGTCTTCTGGAATCTCTTCTCTTTCTTCCAAACGTTTCTTCAACAACTGCAGAAGACAAAGATTCCAGATTCCAAAGAAGAGATTCCAGAAGACCTCGGTCAGGTAGGCCGGAAGATTCAGTTAATAATTATTTATTCCTTATTTCTTTGCAAATTTATAACACTATTATAAATTAATAACATTATATTATTAAGATTATAACACATTAATACCACATTTGTTGTTCTTAATAGATAACAATAAATCAACACTAACCCTAACATAATTATTCACATTTTTGGTACCGTAATTATGATAATTACCCTATATTTCTACACTTTAAGATTCAACGAAAAAGCCGTCGACTCCATCGAAATCGGGCAATTCTGAAATTCTTGCAGCGATGTCAAGTCGACCAGCGATATATAGAGGAGCTGAAATTTTTATATTTACAATGCGGCGTTTAAACATGACAGAATTCCTCAGGTTATACGAATATGAATTTCCTATTATGAGTTAAATCTTCATATTATGGGTGCTTATGTTTTGTATGAATCCACCATTATAATTAATAATAATGAAATCAAATGCCGCTTTTACATAATGGTCTACCTGCATATATTGTAATATATACTTACGTATTTATTGAAAGCAATACTTCACTCGTTTCAATATTCAATACTCCTTTGTTGCAATACTCGTTTATATCTCAGGAATAACAGTAATTACGTTAGTCTACTAGCAGGGCGGGAATCGTTTGAATATTATTTGGTACGGACGTGGTTTTCTACAGATTTCCTGGTACGTACAACAATAAACTTTCTTTTACATTCCTACGCGTTTTACTTTTTACACTGCTTAAAATTTACTTATCAAAACTTTTTATAATGTTTTGTTGAAAATAAACCGCTGGTAAAAAAACAATTTATTGTCTATTTCTTTTTGGCAGTGTGTTTATAGGATTGTGGGTGTCTTCGACGTAACAGTACATAACATGACGTTGAACAGCGGACAAATATGGCCGTTAAATTCGCACCGAGATTATGAAACCGCAATAATGAAATCAGTGAAAATACTAATATTATTGTATTGTTCAAGTAATTGTACCACATTCCGTCACGTTAAAGTATCACGTGTTTTAGTGGTACTATACCATACCATCAGCCTAAGTCTATCCATTGCTGGATATAGGATTCGCCGAAGGTTCGCCTCCACACGCGATCCTCGGCTCTTCTCACCCAACCACCGCTAGCGAACTTTTTTAGTAGGTCCACGTGGATGGGTGCGCCCCACACTGCGCTGATCGGTATTTGGCCTCCACTGGAGGACTCGGTTATCGGTCTGGCGGCAAATATGATCTGCCCATTACCACTTTAGCATGCTGATTCTAAAGGAAATACACCTTTCCCCTAAAGGTCCAAGAAGAAATATATTTATTGCAGACGTTAACAACTTTTGAGTTTTGGAAAAACATTACAATATCTCGACTTAAGGTGACCAGGAAATTCCGTTAGTTCCAAACTTATACTAGCTGTTGCCAGCAGATTCCCCGCGTGGATATTTCTCTCTGAAGAAAAAACGAATTAATGTTCGGAAATAAAAAGTATACCTACTATGTTTTTCGCCGGATTCAATGTTCATTTCAAATTTTATTGAAATTGGTTCAATAGTTTAGTCGTGAAGACGGACAAACTTTTCGATTTAAATAATAATGTATGGGATATAACAGAATTCGTGGAAAAACGGAGAGCGTTTTTTTTTAGTTGGCCTCTAATTACGACAGATTTTTTTTTAAAATAAGACTACATAAGAAATTTCAAAAAATGTTCGGCCTATGTATACCACAAACGGCATGTCGTTGGGTAGGACCCGTGATAATACATTATTTTTTTCAAAAACACACGAATTAAAGTAAAATCTACCTTGTTCTAATACATCAGTCAGTGTCATCAGTGTTTTTTGACTATGCGTGCGCGTAAAACAATACGTTACTGTCCAAAAATCCTTAAGCGAGAATACCGGTACGGCTCACAACAAGTTCGCTGCTTTAACCGGCGCTAGTAATCAAGAAAATCGATAACAATAAATCCTCCATGCGCCCATACCCAGTGCCTCACTATTTCCTTCCCATCCGAATGAATTTATTTTCCTGAAAAGCGTACTACCGGTTGGAGGTTCATTTATTCTGTAGATTGTGTTTGCAGGAAGCTGTAAATTTCTTTAGCTTGCTTTTACTATCTTAACTTGCATTTGAAATGTCTTTATTTTAAAGTGAAATATTCCGTTGTTTATGTTAACAATAGAAGTTTGCGCTCGAGTAATTTTTGATCATGATTTAGAGAGCGATAATTTAAAGTAAATGTTTTTATGAAATTTCTAACAAATTATGATCGTGATAGAATCCGAGTGTTGAAATTTTCAGACTTCCAAGCTGTATTTTTTTATGCAAATAGATTGTAATTTGTAACAGAAAAGAAGGAAATCTTCTAACAAAAATACTTTTAAACGAATTCTTAGTACCCAATACCTGACTTGATAGTGTCGTTTATTTTATAATATACTAAAGAAAATGACATATACTGTTATCGTTTAAATTATACGTTTAATTATGTATTTATACCCTTCATCGCACCTCCCAATGTATCTCTCTGATTAACGCAAAGGTTAGCTGGTTAGCCTTAAAATCGCCTTTAGTACGATTAGGTATATGTAAATAGATTTTTAAATAAAAAAGAATCTTTCGTATTTTTATTAATTGAGTAGATTTGTAAATGCATGAATCACAATACAAAATGTTGAAACAAAATTAGAGAAACTAATAGCTTTAGAAATGATAAAGTATCAAGTTAATTTGACGTGATTATAATAAAGCCCAATTTTCTTTAAAGCCGCTCTTTTCTCGTGCAACTTTTCTATGCCCAGAGTATGAAAAAAATTATAATAAATGAGTTACTCATAAATAATGTCAAATATGACTATATGGTATACAAAGGCTAAATAGTGGTTAGTTAATTAATTATTAAGTATTTAATTATTATTTACTCCTTACAAAATTGGGACTTTGTGAGAATATATCTATATATATAAAAGAGGATGTTGATATATCTGATGATAATAGACTTCGACACCGTTTGACCCATCACCATGAAAGTTGGCATATATATGCATTTTTTCATGGAGAAGGTTTTTTGCTATCGACTTTGTTGTAACTTGCCACTAGATGGCGCTGCAACACATCAACTTCTATTCCGTTCAACAGATCGCAAAAATATCGACGGCAAAACAGAATAATTTGTGATTTTATATAAAGAGGTGTATAAATATATACAGGCAGGACAACGTCTGCCGGGTTTTGCTAGTATTATATAAATCAATGCACCAATTTAAGGCCCTCATTTTACACCTAATTTTCAAATTGACGTTAAATCGTTCCACACCTCAAAAGTAATGTTTTAGCAATAACAGTTATCGTGTAAAGATTATCATAACAAGTGAACACACTTTCCCCGGGCGTCCGCGTCGCGTGCGCAGATCGGAGATGAAGCCTTCTAGAGAGCAGACTTAGGGATGTGGCCAAGTCACTAGAAGAATGAAAAATTCAGTGTTTTAATTATTGCCAAATAATACTTACGTAACAATAACAATGATAGAGTAAAGATCTTCGCAGCGAGTATATACGCATAAACCTTCTGCGAATGTCACTCGCGCAAATTGCCGGATGAAACCGTTTTACTTAAATATGATTTTATAATAAAAAAAATATCTATATAAATGTTTTTTTTAATAAAATATGTAAAAAACTTTCATCAAGTGAGCTTTTCAATTGAAACGAAATTATAATTTTTCCTGAAGTTATTTGACTTATCGGCCTTAATAAAAGTTGTGAGGTCAATGTTTTTTACCCGACTAATGTAAAGTCAAAAAGAAATGAATTCAGCAGAGTGTGTAGGTATACTGTGTATACAATGTATGGATGTTCCACCGCTGCGTCAGGATTGACTTCAAAAAATGAGACGTATCTATCTATTCCTCTTGATTATGAGATTGACAAAAATCATATTTTTTAAAAAATCAAAATTTATTTGAAAAAATCTGACATCTGTTTTTTAAAGGTAATAAACAATTTAATTCAAGAATGTCGGTACTCTTATACATATATTGTTGACGTAATACATATAACATTTTAGAAATGTATGTATGTGACATAATAACATGCCGAACTTAAATTTAGCAAATTTAAAAGGCTTACGTAAAGGCTTACAACTTCTAAGTAAGCTAAATCCCTCAATCCGCATTGGATCCCCGAGTGCAAGAGAAAGCCCATGCTTTGTGTTATACACAGATATGGTTACAATATATTTCAACATCTTTTGTTATTGCTTTTATAATTACTGCCGGATAATCTATACGCTTATCCCTTATACCATGCCCTCACAAACCGGTAGCTAGCCTCTGCGCACCTACTCACAATATATTCCTAACAATTTATCGCCATTGGAAATTATTTCTCGATGAAAATCCAACGTGGAACAAAATACGATGGAACAATCTCCGTGTGCGTGTATTATGGAAACAGGGGTGAGATATTGAATGGATATTTTATTGTTATAGCAATTTAATGATACTGCAGTGGCAAATCAGATGGTGAGGATCAAAGAGATCGTTGCTGCGACTCCTATATTATACATTTAAGTAGTAAATTGCTGTTGTATTTTATATACAGGGTTATCGGATAAATACTGACTACAGCTTGATATATAATTATTGACGTTTAATAAATTAATTTTATTACATCCACTTTAGATCAGATATATGATTGTATCGTTGGTTAAATCACTACAGCACCAAAGTCACTATGTGTGAGGCTTGCATAGGCGTTGTGTTCATAAATAACAAAAGTGTTGTAACGACAATTCAATTGGCAGTTATAAAATAAATTAATTATTCATAAATTAAAAGGACACGTTAGTCTGAGATTATGTGTGGATTTTAAGGCTATAGTAATTTGTATTGTATCAGTTCTATATTTAAAATTATATTTTTCTCCAAAGTTCATAAAGCAGTAGGTACCTATTTAACATTTCTTGGATAGTTTGGAATTTTAGTTCAAAAATCGTCCAGTACTTTGATGCAGTTGTGTCCATTAGTGTAGTAGGTATACAATTTTATAGCATATACATTTAGTACAAAAAAATCAGCAATTTTCAATATTTGCTACTATAATAGACTCAAGCTTATTCTTGTTATGATTATATGAGGATTTTAGGCAGAATTCATCATACTAATTGTCTGTGAATTTGTAGGCCATATAGACCACAAATAAGGATGTCAGACCACAAAGTAAGGATCCTCACGAGTATGTACTATTAACTACGAGTATAACAAAAACCCCTACTTTTAAAGAGTTCTTTGTTCTTTGTCTAATTTATTATACTGACCGAATCGATACCACCACAAGTATCAATTGATTTATCATTAAAGTGACTCGAAGATAGTGACTATCTACACCTTATCTCTTAGTACATCTGGAATTTACTATAATACTAGTAAATAGCTTGGGAAATATTCTAGACAATGTCGTGTTGTCGCTCATAGATAGCGACTCGATTTGCTGAAGTTGTCGCAAGCAGATAGTGTCTAAGCCTATAATATTAAACTTCAATTTGAACAGTTATCAACGGAACCTCAGATTAGAAGATCTTGTAAATACGCAACTTTGTAAACTTGCTTTCAATTGGTTTCACATCCAACTAGTCCACTCTTTTAGAGCTGATGAAGGTACTCGGAGTGCCTCATAGCTGCACGACACTCACGTGAAGACACGGGCTGGTGCCATTGTAAAGTTGATCGACACTACACGGCTGACATACATATAGGATGTTATATTGTAACAAATTATTAACTCTCAAGTAAGAGATTTATGCGTAGTGCTGAATTTGTCTTGTCGTTCTAAGGTTATAGTGAATATCATCACTTATGAAAGCGTAACGCCTGCATCTCTTAAGGCGTCGTTGCACTCGGTGTTCAGTGTGCACTGGAGATCCGCGACCAGGTGACCAAAAGGAGTCTTTTGGTCAACTGGTGACTAAAGGAGTATGAAGTTGCTCTAAAGCAGCTATACTCTAAGTGTGTTCCGCGGAACCCTAGGGTTCCGTGATACCTCTGTCGGGGTTCCGCAAGAATTTAGAAATAAAAAAATCAAAACACCTCTCTCTGGTCGCTCCGCGGCTGTGCGGACTCCGCGGCCGCGCGGAGACAAAACGCTATGAATGTTATTTATTTATTTATTTGTATTTGTATAAGCTTGTGTTACATTAGCTGGTACAATATCTCATAAGTTTGGTCTCAACAATTTTATACTTGTACAACGCGTTCGCTCTAAGTTTGCCGGTCTGTGGAATGCGCGTACCCTCCCCCACGTGACAACAAAACTTATAATGTGTCATAGTTTTACCCAAATATCTAACGTACACAATTTTTATTGTTACAATTAAATAAAAAATTTCGAACGTCATACACTCATACCTATCGCCAGCGGCAAACTTAAAACGAGCGGGTAGTATACTTGTAAGCGCTCAGTCTCTTTGATAAAAGCCGCCTCTGAATTAGACGCTATAGTTGTCAACTAGCGACTTTCGTCTCTAACTTCAAAGGATAAAGTCGATATTGTTTACAACGCTATGTTTAAATTTCTGTTTTTATTTTTGCTTTTTGTTTATCAAAGGTGCCGACTCGAGTATTTTCGAGAATATTTGAGATCGAGTCTAGGACTAAGTATAAAAGCGGCGATCGCGCGTTGGCGTCGTCAGTTGATGATTAGCGTTCGGAGCGATAAGTTACTACCTACTTACAAGCTCGCTAGCGAGAAACTAGTGTTCATTGTTTTACTGCCTGCTGTATTCTGTTGTCTCAGTTTTATACATTTCTTCCCTGTAGGTTCTAAATTTAGTCTCTTATACGCAGTAACGATTGTGCATTATTTAAACCCCACTATCCTGACTTGTAACATTATAAATAAAGAAGAATGGAACGTTGGCTTAAAGGTGTTAAACGTGTTCCAACAACATCTTCTAATGACGCTGAATGTTCAAAAGCAATGCGCGCGGAGAATTTAGCAATCACCGATCCAGAAGATGATGCCACGAGTGCCACGACGTCAAGCTCGACGGTTTCAAAGACGAAAAAAAGGAAGTATGATGAATCTTATATCAGTTTCGGATTTGTTGATTCCAACGGCTCACCTCTCTGCATGCTCTGTAGTAAACTGCTTCCTAATAGTTCCATGGCACCTGCCAAATTGCGTCGACATTTAGAAACCGTACACCCCGAGACTAAAGACAAGAATAAAGAATTTTTTGTTCGCAAAAAAGATCAGTTATTAGAAAGTCAAAAAAATATGATGCATGTAACACAAACTACCAACGAAAAGGCCACGGAGGCATCATACTTAGTTAGCTATCGCATTGCACAAGCAGGTGAAGCGCACACTATCGCTGAGAAATTAATAAAACCATGTGTATTAGACATAACAAAATGTATGCTTGATGAAAAATCTGCAAAGCATCTTTCTACTGTTCCGCTATCAAACGATACTGTTTCACGACGAATCCATGATCTGGCAAGCTACGTCAAACAAGAACTAGTTACACGTCTACAAAATACACGATTCGCTTTGCAAATGGACGAGTCGACTGATGTCGCTGGTTTGGCTATCCTGCTGGTTATTGTGAGATATCCATATAAAAGTTCTTTTGAAGAAGACATGCTTATGTGTTCATCGCTGCTTACAAACACTACCGGGGAAGAAATTTTTAATAAAATAAATATATTTTTTGAAGAACATAATCTCAGTTGGAACAATTGCATTGACATTTGTACAGATGGGGCCAAGGCGATGACAGGTAAAACAGCAGGAGCAGTGTCACGAATGAAAAATAAAGCGCCTAATTGTAGTTCCAGTCATTGTATTCTGCATAGACAAGCACTTGCGATGAAGCAAATGCCGTCTAATCTAAAATTAGTTATGGATGAAGCGGTAAAAATAATTAATTTTATCAAATCACGACCACTACAATCCCGATTGTTCTCATTATTGTGTGAAGATTATGGCAGCAAACATAAAACACTGCTGCTCCATACAGAAGTGCGATGGCTGTCTCGGGGAAAAACTTTAACAAGGCTATTTGAACTTAGAGCCGAGTTACAAATGTTTCTTTCAGCAGATACTTCTTTTAATTTGAAGGACCGTTTGTATGATAAAACTTGGTTGTTCCGATTGTCTTTTATGGCGGATATCTTTCAAAAACTTAACGAATTAAATTTATCGTTGCAAGGTAAACAGACAACAGTGTTTCAGGCCTATAATAAAATAACTGCTTTTAAAAGAAAATTAGATTTTTGGATCATTTGCATTGGTAAGAAAGAAATAGAAAGTTTTACGTTACTCAGTGAGTTTGTTAGCGAAAACGACTCAGAAATGTTTGAAGATAATGTGTTTGAAGAATTGGTCCAATATCTCAGTTCGATGCGCGCATCTTTTGAAAAGTATTTTCCCGAAGAACACAATACAAAAATTAAAGTGAACTCCTGGATTCATAATCCTTTTTTACCCAACTTGGAAAAGCCTGAAAACATGTCAAATGAGATATATGAATCTCTTTTAGAAATGTCATCAGACACAAGTATGGAGTCATTGTTCAAAACGACGCCTCTTAATGATTTTTGGTGCAGAATCCAAGATGAATATGCAATGCTTGGCCAAATGGCTCTGGATATTCTTCTCCCGTTCCCAACTACATATTTGTGCGAAACAGGATTCTCTACCTACGCAGCCACGAAAACAAAATATCGCAATAGACTGGACGCCGAAGCTGATATGAGACTCCAACTTTCTTCCATCAAACCTGATATCAAGCAATTGATGAAAAATAAAAAACAGTTTCATACCTCCCACTAGTTAGATTTTTTCTTTTTTAATGTTTTCTATTATTGTCCTTACCAAGTGGTGAAGTAAATAATAATTAGTAACTGATATATTGTACTTTTATTATGCTGATTAATATAGAATACACTTATAAAAATAATTGTTTTATTGTAGGGTTCCATCAAGTATTTTGCTTCCCAAAAGGGTTCCGTCATTTAAAAAGTTTGAGAACCACTGCTCTAAAGTATTCACACAGCGCGGCGTCGCGCAGCTGACGCTTTATTACAAAATGTAGAATGAAAATCTTAATTATCTTAGAGTCCCAAATCCCATTATAATGTATTATTTCTTAAAAGGCATTGAAGTGATTCCCGTTACACAACATACATCATCTCAAGAGTCCATTTCTCGAACGATTCTATTTATATGCTCATAAAACATGTCCGAGAATCTAATCTACAAGTCACTGGCACATTTCTCTCACACCCATTGTTATAAATCATAAGTATAAAGGGAGGGGGTAGGCCCAATAAATTTTCAACCGGTGCAGTGGTCTGCAACTAGACAGCTCGGGGCGAGCCGAGGTAGATGCATCTCTATACCGTAATTCTGAACTAAAAAGCCAATTCGGTTTTGCAGCAGAGGTATAACTGCTTTTGTACGTGAGATTGATGAAGTTAGAACACGTAAAGGATTGTGTAGGTAGCTGTATAAAAATGGAGGAGTTAAAATATTATTATTATCATTGAAAGCTTTCTGCTTGAATCGTTTTTTTAAAGTCTGATAAATTACTTAATAAGTACTTAAATTATTTAATAAATTTTATAAAGAATATCGACATCCAAGACCAATATTTGTTTGGAGTTTGTTCAACACGGTATTACCATTAGGTAATATCCATGTTAGGTCAGCCAGACTGCGATCTGCGATAGTTTTAGTTTTGACATAATGGTTTAGTTCGTGTCAAGATCAACAGATGTCGCTGTATCGTTTCTGCATCGCGGTATGATTTCGTTTATGTGTAAACATCTTAAATGGAGAATTTTGATTTGGTAGTGTGTTACCAATTACCAATATAGTATTCTATATTTGTAGGTTGTATCAATATAGTGGAATTTATATATCGCCATACTTGTGGTTATATTGGTCGCACCCTAGGATTGGATCCGAGTTTAACAGAGTTGATATTAAAAAAGTATTCAGAGAATGGAGTCGAAATCACCATTTCAGTTTTTATTATATATTGATGGAATCACATTAGGTATTCCAGGTGGTATACCCAAAAAGAGACTGTAATTTTTGAGACTGTCAAGGGCAAGATTGCATTCTGCACTTGTTTCTTATTCTCCGTAGTCTTCTTTTGTTGACGTTTTCATCTTAACGAGACCTAAAATAGTTGTAAAAATGGTGAAGAAACTACAAGGTTAAGGACCTCGTAGTTTCCTCACTATTTTTACAACCACTTATGTTTGTAGATCTAGTGAATATGTACATGCGGATGAGTCCATCATCATTATCATCAGGCCTTTCACAAGCACCAGCTTTCCCGTGTAAACGGGCACGCAGGCCAAGCCATTACCTTCTTTATCTTAGCACTAATGGCCATGTTCACATGTACGTAGTATAAACATGTGGATAAAATATGGATTACATACATAATTACACAAAATAAATTGTTAACCTACTTTACGAAATCTTAAACTCAAGCTTTCTTGCATGACATCTCTATAAAATATCTTAATAACATTTTATTAAAATATTTGAAACTAGCGACCAGCCCTCGCTTCGCTTCGGTTTATAAGTTTTTTTTAAATTTTTTGTTCAAAATAAAATATAGTCTATATTATACACGGATAATGTAGCTTTGTATTTATGAAAGAATTTTTGAAATCGGTTCAGTAGTTCCAGAGATTATCCCTAACATCCCTAACGTACCCACAAACACACAATTTTACCTCTTTATATATTAGTATAGATATAGATATAGCAAAAAATTTAGTCAGAAACAAGTGTTCGATAATATGATTCGTCGAAATAGATAGGACATTTTAGATTAGTGTCAATCATTATTTCAAAAACATTTTTATATTTAGCAATTAAACAACTTTGAACGGTTTAAATCGCGTATATTTGACATTATTTATATCCCGACGTTTCGAACACTTTGCAGTGGACGTGGTCACGGGGTGACTAATTGATTTTATTTGTCACTTGCGTTATTAAGAAATTATTTGGACTACCGTCTAAAATTTTTTTGAACTACCGTCTGGATTTTTTAATCATAACATTCCCTATGCACGCAGTATTCACTCACGGTGTCCAGAGGTCTTGCAGTATTGCGTTGGCCTTGGGATTTGATTAATTTAATGACTGGATCCCAAGCCGGTGGTACTTGCCAACCATCTTTATTGAAATTTGGGTGTTTCTTGATTTCAATAGCCTCGCGTAGAAATCAAGGCTATTGAAATCAAGAAACACCCAAATAACGCAAGTGACAAATAAAATCAATTAGTCACCCCGTGACCACGTCCACTGCAAAGTGTTCGAAACGTCGGGATATAAATAATGTGAAATATACGCGATTTAAACCGTTCAAAGTTGTTTAATTGCTATGTATAGTAATCGCGAAAACCTAAGAAAATACTACATTTTTATATTTCGTGATAGAGGTAAAAAATTTCTGAATTACTACACTATTTATGCGAAAACATTTAAATACAAATTGAATGTTGTTTAAACCTTTCATTATCTATTTATTATCTATCTCCCCCCCCCCCCCCTAATTTATTTATTTTTAATGTACAGACCAACCCTTTTACTGTTTTATTATATATATAAAATAAATGTGGGAAAAGCGATGGGTGAATAATGAAATTCTTAAACATCTTAACATTCTCTAAAACAGCATATCATTAGATACCTCTGATTTTATTCAATAGAACACAACTGATAAAAATTGCAATATATCGGAATATATTTTGTATAACATTTAATTTTTTTGTCGCTCAATATTGTTCTTACGTACCGGGAAATGTGGAAAGAGATTACTTAAAGAAAGTCACCTTTAGTATCTAGCAAAGAAGAGCGGAAAATCATGTGCGGTGGCGGGCTTTCAGAGCAGTGGCGGACTAACCAAGGGGATAAGGTTTGCTACAGGCCCGAGACCCACGCTCGACACCCTTTTATAAACAAACATTTTTTTACAGCTCATTTATAAATATTTTTTAAGAAAATGGAAAGTTTTTAATTTTAAATTGTAACTTTGAACGCTTAAAGTAGTTCAGTTCGTTCCCTTCAGTCCGTCGCTATTTCGGAGTGGTTTATATCCAGCAGTGGCGACACATCTCTTCTTATCTAATCTCTTCTTATCTAATCTCTTCTTATCTAATCTCTTCTTATCTAACTGCTCTTATCTAACTACCGGCAACTTGTTTCAGGTCGTTGTAGATGTATTTGCATTGTACTTGTATTATATATCTGTAGATCAAATATTTAATGACCTTAAACTATTTAAGCATTGCAATACTTTACCGGTCCATATTAAAAATACTTGTATTATATATCTGTAGATCAAATATTTAATGACCTTAAACTATTTAAGCATTGCAATACTTTACCGGTCCATATTAAAAATACTTGTATTATATATCTGTAGATCAAATATTTAATGACCTTAAACTATTTAAGCATTGCAATACTTTACCGGTCCATATTAAAAATACTTGTATTATATATCTGTAGATCAAATATTTAATGACCTTAAACTATTTAAGCATTGCAATACTTTACCGGTCCATATTAAAAATACTTGTATTATATATCTGTAGATCAAATATTTAATGACCTTAAACTATTTAAGCATTGCAATACTTTACCGGTCCATATTAAAAATACTTGTATTATATATCTGTAGATCAAATATTTAATGACCTTAAACTATTTAAGCATTGCAATACTTTACCGGTCCATATTAAAAATACTTGTATTATATATCTGTAGATCAAATATTTAATGACCTTAAACTATTTAAGCATTGCAATACTTTACCGGTCCATATTAAAAGCACATATAATACATTAAAAGAACAAATACCAAAATTCAAAAATTAATATCACACCTTGTATTTATTTACACGTAGTATATATAACACATAAGCATTTGGTAATCAACGCCGCGAACAATATATACGGTCAGCGGACCAGCGCTTACTCTGTTCCCAGGTTAATAAATGAATTAGATCTTAAATTGAAAACAGATATCAGCGAAAATAATTTAAAATATAAATTAAGAACAGATTTCATGTCCAAATTATAATTTGTTCACTGCTCACGGGTAGGTTTTTAATGTCTTGACCACTGGATCAGCAGTACTTGTATCTTAGACAAATCTGTGTGGTTTATTAGATACAATTATGGTAGTTTACTATACTTTTTCTTTGTATATTTGGTAATAGATAGAAAAAAATCGTCCCTACAAAGTACAATTTTACAAACTAGATAACAATACACGTGGATGATCATTGATTACTCACTCAATGTTACTTTTTATTAAGTAGTTAGTAGTGTCGTATGTCAACGTCAGACGAGCCACGGTCGGAGTGAGAATTAAGTGAGCGACTCATGAGTGATTACACGGAATGGCTCCACTTTTAATAAATATAATGTCAAGAAAAATTGCTGCTTTCTTGATGGCGAGTGACTTTTTATCGTCTAGGTCGACTGTATAACTTTTAACTGTTTCTCAGCCGCATCTGTACAATGTGTCACCGACATGAAGTAAAGCCTGGAACACATCAACTAATTTAAAAAATATAAAACCATTCGAAAAATACAATAAAATAATTTTATAAATCAATAGTTACGAACTTTGTTGCCTTTAAATAGTTCCAACGAAAAACGAACTATCGTAAAGTTATTTCAGATTATTTTCATTGTTCGTCTTTGTGACTGTTTTTTAAGAATTATGCTGCGAATTTTGTTCAAAATTTTGGAACCCTACATTCTTGTGATAACAAATGATCGAAGGTTTATTTATTGCTTTAAACTTTACAGCTAATGCAAAGGGTTTCTTATAGGGAACATTCGTGATTTAGAGCACACCGGTCGAGGCGTAATGCAAGTACCACAGTTCTTTGACAAAAATTTACTGGAAAGGTTTTCCAATAAATTATGGTAACAAAATATGGTGTGTCATTACGTACATATATCCCATTATATTCTTGCTTTAATGGGCGTGCATAACATAATTTTACATTTACATAATAATTGTTACATTCATCAGTATTTATTACACTCATCATTAATTATTACATTATAATCATTATCATAGAATAGTGCAAAAAACAGATGTGGCTGAATAGTCATTCCAAACATTCCCTTTTATCACAAAAACAAAAACAACACTTTCAAATTAGTGTTTAACGTTCAATTGGTCATCTAATGATTCTCGACTAATAAAGTTTGTTAGACGCTTCTTCAAACTCAGACCAAGCATAATAAAATGATGGAAAATTACAAAATAGATATGGGCTGCTGTCAGAAATCTCCACGGGAGATTTTTTTTAATAGATTTATTACACTATAAATTTCATATTAGTTAAAAATTAAAAAATATTATATTAAATTTTTAAAAATATGTTTGTATAGATAATGTAGAAATTAAGATTATACGTTAAAAATGGAATTAAGCAACTACCTACTTCATCCCTATATGCATGTTATAATGTCAACATACAGTAATTTACAGCTTTTAATTTTTATTGTTTATACTTTCTCTAAGTTCTAAAACTTATGGATTCTAAAACTATTCTATTCTAAAACAATATGGACCCTAAGTCTGTGTTTATTCGTTAAGAAATTAAATATAAGCGCCGCTCCCATAAATATTCTATTAGCCCTCGGGGCAATCAGATTTTTTTTGTGTGACCTAACACATACAGTATTGTTACAGTACAGTTCTTTCTGAAAGAACATACAGTTCTTTCGGGGGATTATAGTATGTTAATTTAATGTGGACAGATGTCCACGAGTCCATGTATATTGACTCGTGTACCTGTGTAGGTACTTGAGTTGCCTAAGGTTGATAAGACTGCCTATTGCACAACTTAGCTTATTTAATCAGGTATAAATATATCTTGTGTGTACAATGAAATATGAAATGAAAAAAAAAAAGGATAAGTCCTTGTTATTCTAAAGCCGGTGTAGGGACACAGTGTTGTCACAGTGCACACAGAACACGCACGGGGTTTTACGTAGTCAGCAATTTGCGGTATAGCTCCACACATTTCTCGTCAGTCGTCTTTCGCACGCCTCACGATATGTATGTTTAATTAGTTTAATTATTCTTGTGATTAATTAATAAAATAGTATGGGGGACAATGGAAATTATTTTACGCAACCTTCTGAAGCTACATGATACACCGTAAAACTAAGAACCTCCACACCGGCAGATACTACACAACCGGCTTTACTATATCTGTGTCTGTCTATAGTCGTATAAAGCCTGATTGTCGAAAAGAGCCCATCAATATTATGTGCAGTAATCGACATTGCAGGTTATCAGATGTCGCGCAAGTCGTGCGTGGCGGGCGGAGCGCGCGGCGCGTGCATGTGGGTGCAGGAGTGCAACCGCGCGGGCGGCACGCACGCGGGCGTCTGTGTCGACGGATTCATGTTCGGCTCGTGCTGCCGGCTGCCCGACAAGGTGCAGGTGGTTGCAGGTGAGTAATAACATCACAAAAGTTATTAATCTCTTGGCATATAGCACGATGCTATTAAATCGTATAATAAAATCTCAAATGTTCAAGAGAAGTAAGCATCGAATTCAAGAACGGATGCGCCCAAAACGCCCCTCTCGTTCACATAATGAAGTCTTAGCGGGTAATTAAAAATCCCGCACATATCCCTCATGTCCTGTCTGTCCTTGGTTTACAGAGGCTAATACTTTAGATAGCCTCTACCTTCATTAAGAGTTCCAAACTAATGCACCATTGTATCAAAGTATTGGTTTATTTATAAGTATTTATAGTATACTTATTGATAAGTACCTACATAATTATTACTAAGTTAAGGAATACATTACGGACTCAAATCAGTTCAGACAATTATAACCAAAGTAAAATTTACCAGGTACATCTGACGGGTCTCTTTCTAGTAGATTATGCGCAGAGATATACAATAAATAAAAAAAACAATTTACTTATCGATATGAGTATATTCTCTCATATCGATGGTGCAGTTGAATGTGTAGACAGAAGACACGTGCAGCGGTATTCAAGACCAAGACAAGTAGTAACATCTATTAGCAACATGACGAAACTTGTGTTAAGCTTATGGTTATGTTATGATGAAGTTATGATATTAAATTCTTTAGGCTTATGCAAAGAAAATAAAAACTATGTACTATTTTATTAAATACATTTTATAACATTGTTACTACAAAAAAATGTATTTCAGAAACGCAGCCGCCAGTCACAGTGACAGAAAAACCCTACACATCGCCATCTAGTGCTGTATATAGCACAACGCATCGCCCGCCCGAGACGTCAACGCAGACAATCGCGCGGCCGAGTTGGCAAACTCAGAGGCCGTCGTTTATGACCAAGCCAATAGATGGCGCGCCGTACAGCTACCGACCGCCGGAAATACCTTCTTTAGGAAATTTAGACTCAAGTAGCGAAAATAGTGATATAGTTCATAAAATAACTTATAACAGTGTAAATAAGTACCAAAATGTAAATAGACCGAGCGAAGAAACTAGTCCTCATAACAAGATATCGTCTAGTCAAAGCATGATACCGGGCGCGCGGCCGATGGCCGTATCGGAGCAACATGCGGAAAACAGCATCTCATCGGGTGAGTATTTTTATTAGTTCTTATAGTTAACGGTAGATGTCGCTGTAATAAATAATTTATTGTCCATATTTGACTAATTTACCTTTTGTCGGTTTAATTAGGCAGATCTTGAGAACAGATATCGTTAAAAAATAACATAGTAATGTTAAAAAATACATAAAGGTATTTAATGCTATTATTCTACATTTAAATACATAGATAATAATAGTCGCGTAAATATCATAATAATTAATATGGTATTTAATTAGCGCTCAACGTAATATAATAACGCTTTCACGAGTCACTAAAATATTATAGATGTTCTAGTGAGGCTGACTTAGATGGATTAATTCCGATCGTTAATCATGGGTTCGAATTATTTGTGCCTTGCATTTAAAGAAGGAGCAAAAAATACTAAATGGGCAGCAAATTATGATCAACAAAACAAATAATAATTCCCATCCGAGTTTCTATAGCCGCACCTCTCACACAGAAGTGTGATTCAACTGCATTTCCTCGATGAGGACGCACGGTGCGGTCCTAAAATCGTTTTATACTGCGAACACATACATAAATTGTGGAATGAAGTGCCTGGAATGAGGTTTATCCATTACGCAACGAAATGGGGTTCTTTAAAAATAGCTGTGAATAGCGTCTTGTAAGACCACTGACCGTCTAGTGAGTGGGTCGCATGACCGTCTGCCCCCTCTCCAATAAAAAACATATGGTACCTACATGTTTAATAATTTTACAAAAAGAATACGTAACATCACGAGTATAAAGTCAAAGAAATCCATGGTTTCAATATTCTGCTTATAGTTTTTGGAAAGATTCTGTTACATCTTGTACAGAACTAAACATTCTATTAGCTAACAACTAATTAAACACATACACATTATTCAATTCAAGTAACGCGCCTCATAATATACAAAGAAATACAAAAAAAAAACTACAAATGTAGGAAAATACAAGATGATACCTATAGGAAATACCTATTTAGGTTAATTTAGTTATAATATTTCATTATTTTTATTTTACCTACATTGTGTACCTAATATATTGACGTAAAGAATTTATCAATTAATCTTTCCTCAATTCCAGCACAATTCATGTCGAGACCCAGTAACCTGAACACAATCCATTGGCAGGCGACTACAGAGCCGTCTTTTATTACCAAACCCCGCCCTTCCAACTGGGAGAAGCCGGCGGGGAAACCGAAGCCCACGAAGAAATTCACAACCACAACGAGCAAGCCGCATAAGAACTACGTCAAGCCTAAAGATCCAGCGTTGAACATGATCAACAAGACTGATGATACGACGCCAGCATCTACACAGACCACTGCGGCTACGTCTAGTGTCGGTAGGTGCCATTAATAATAGATTTTATAAAAATGACCCTTTAGAGCGCCCATACACACACGTGCGCACTCACTCATACATTCTAAAATAATCCTGTAAATAATCCATCCTCTTCAATTTCGTCTCGTTCCATCGAGCAACGAGCATATTGGAAGGAATTTCCTTATCCTCTATATTCTTTACTCCCATCCCATCCATCCACTGCCGTAGCTCTTATAGACCAAAGTATGCACTATGGTCTAAGTGCACTATGGTCCCAAGGTATGCAAGATCATTGGCTACTCAGCAGTTTTTCAAGCATTCAATACAACACGTGAGAGTAATGAATATAAATTTGACATACTGGAATATGTATTTATATAAAAAAAAAAAAAATATCATGTTTTTGACCCCAAGTTTTACTACGCATATTATTACCATGTTAATTTGATGTCGGGGTCCATTTTTATGCACTAAGGCCTTCGGCCACCTAGCTACCACAACAAAGCTGAATCTCTCTCCCCAAGGATGAAAATGAAGTGTTAGGCCTTTCTCACAACGCTACTCAAAACAAACCAATCACTAGAGTTTGTGATTGGTTTAATCTGAGTGATGGGGGCTTGCACACGGTGTTATCGGTTAGTAATCGGTCGTTTAATGCGTTAGTGAACAGCCTCATGAGATGAGACGTGCTAATTGCCACTATAGTTTACAACAATATCGGCCAACATGGCGGAGCAACCATTAAATTTAAAAGTTGGAGAAACAGAAATTTTTAATCAGTTTGCATCAGTTCTGTCGCATCAACAAGTACTCTGCAGTTGACATTCTTTTTGATATAAGAATGCATCGAATACTTTCTTTTTTATTGCCCATTTTCCTTCTTTGATTGTAGTAATGAAAAATAATGTCCTCATCCCTTGAATCAGTAGACATTGTGAAGCCAAAATTAACTGACAATGGGTGAATTAAATTACAGTGATTTGAATAGCAGTGTACGAAATTTTCTCTAAAAGTAGTTCGTGATTTTATTTAATACAATTAATTACTTTAGTTTATTATGAGTAGCGTTGTGTGGGAAACGACTAAGAGGAAGCGCAAATCTCTTCATCCTGTTAACTCCCAATTCCCTATACTTCCTATTTTTTTTTCCAAATCCACTCCTAAATTCCAAAAGGCAAGCGATGCATTTGGGGTCGTTCCAAAGTTTGTTATTCTTGACTGATTTTACGGATGTCCGTCGGAGACAGTATTCGCATATTACCAGGTGTATCTGCTTTTCAGTCTTCTTTCTATACTGTTGGCGATACTTTTACGGAGAAAATATTACACTATATTTACTCCATAAAAGCATTCTTAAATGTCGTCTCTGCTTCCAAACAGTCCATTCCTTTCTCCCGACACAAAAATAAGTATCTACTAAAGTTCTACTTTAAACAAATCCGAAGTAACAACCAATTTACTTGCATAATCTCAACGAGACAGTGATCCTGTACAGTAGCATTCCCATTCTACGATACTACAGACGAAACATTCACTGCGACATATCCATATGTTCAATTTTCATCATGCAATGTAATGCTCTCGGAGATATCGAGAGCTCTGTTTATGTTTCAACCGTTTTAAAACATAATGTGATACTTATCTGTATGATGCTTAGGGTGTGTTTCTACAAGGATGTTTTTAAAGCGTTTTATAGTGGCGTCAGTTTTACGAAATATGCGAAATATGTATATTGGGTAAATACAGATAATTTAACACCTTTATAATGGGGAATGCTCCGAAGAATAGTTCGACACATTGCCCATCTCGGGTTTTCACACCTATCATCACAGAAGTGCGGTGCATTTGCATTTTTACGATACGGAGGTTTCGTGTACTATACGGTCCAAAAACCATTTTATATCGCGAACTCGTGGGCTGTTGAATGATCTGCCTCAAGAGGTCTTTCCATTACGCTACGATATGGGATTCTTCAAGATGCCTGTGAATAGGTCGGCGGCATATCCACATTCCTTCTGGTGTTGAAGATGGCCATGGGCGGCGGTATCCACTAACCCCCACCTTCCCACTAACGGGCAAACGACCCGTTTGCCCGTCCGTCTCCTTTCATATAAAAAAAAGAAAGATTGGGTTGGTGAATAACTCGATGGGAAGATGTTCTGAGCTAATGCTGCCGCGGCAGTGGTCATCTAAAATATGGCGCTGATTCGAAACTTGAGTTACGACTGGCGACTAGAGTTCGCCGCGTTCGACTGGAGTATATAAAATACCATGCTCCTGTGGGTCAGTGTATATTGGCACTACAAAAAGGAGTGTCAATACCCGCATTAAAGAACATAAAGGCAATTGTCGAAGAGGAGAGACCGAGAAGTCGGCCGTAGCTAAACATGCCTTGTCGGATGGGGACCACGAAATCTGCTACAGGAACACAAAGATCTTGTCAACCGGGAATCATTATTATTTCCGTCTCAATAGGGAAGCTATTGAAATCTACAAGCATCCAAACAATTTTAACAAAAAAGAAGAGAATCTAAGACTCCGTAATATCTGGTAACCAGCACTCCGAAGACATCAAGCCCACGGGGAAGAGAGACGAGAGGGAGGGACAAAAACAGACTCGGTACACACACAATCACAACTGCCCTCGCCCACTATAAATATCGGTGCGTCGGTACACACACAATCACAACTACCCTCGCCCACTATAAATACCGGTGCGCCACAGTCGTCGAGTCAGTTGCGCTCGAGAAGCCGAAGAGATAACATCTCTCCGATAGTGAACGCAGTCGCCACTGAAGATGTCAACCGCAGTTGTTGAAGAAACGTTTGGAAGAAAGAAAAGAGATTTCAGAAGACCTCGGCCAAGTAGCCCGGAAGATTCAATTAATAATTAATGAACTTAATTTTAATTTACCTACCTAATTAAAAACTATTAACATATTCCAGAGTGTGGAGTGACAGCCATGTGGCCGCGACCAGAGACTCGTATCATGGGAGGCAAAGACTCCAATTTTGGAAGATGGCCGTGGCAGGTCTCGGTGAGACGGACGTCGTTCTTCGGGTTCTCGTCTACCCATCGATGTGGCGGAGCCATCATCAATGAGGGCTGGATTGCTACGGCTGGACATTGTGTTGATGAGTAAGTATCCAGCATTATGTTTGGAAGAACAGTTCTATTAGCCAATTTTGACAAACGCAGACAGTAATTATGTCGTAGTAATTATGAACAACAGAGCAAATGCAAAGCGATAAATTTAATTTTAAAGGTTCCTTCTTTAAAAAACGACAAACTATAACAAACTGTTCATCGACAAATAACGTAAACTACAGAAAATTACAAAGGAATATGCTTGTTAGCAAGTACACAAGAACTTCTGGAAGGCTATGGATTACATCTGCATATAGGTAGAGTGTAACCACTAATAGTTACTGTACTCAGTGCTAATAATATATGAATTATTCTAAAAATCCGTATACAGCGAATACATACAGGAAACAATTCTATTTTCCAGCCTCCTGACATCGCAAATAAGGATACGAGTCGGTGAATACGACTTCTCATCCGTATCAGAGCAATATCCGTTCGTGGAGCGGGGAGTGGCTCGGAAGGCGGTACATCCGAAGTATAACTTCTTCACGTATGAGTATGACCTGGCCCTTGTCAAGCTGGAGTCGCCAATACTGTTTGCTCCCCACATATCACCAATATGTTTGCCAGCATCTGACGAGTTGCTGGTAGGTGAAAATGCTACGGTTACTGGATGGGGAAGGCTGTCTGAAGGAGGGGTGTTACCGTCGGTATTGCAGGAGGTATTTTATTTATTTATTTAAAAAGCTTTATTGCACATTACAAAAGGTACAAAAGGCGAGCTTAATGCTTTAACGCATTTTTTACTAGTTAACCTTTGGGTTCACCAGAGAGAGATACGTTAGATAATTATATTTTTTTTAACCGATTATATCTATACCTACTTGCATATTATGACAATCCTGATGCCAATTTCACATTTCAATCATCGCACCGTCATCATGTTCAATCGTTTGCTCGTTATCGTTACCGAAACTGAAATCAAGCTCGTTACCGAAGCAAGACCTTTATAGCGCGACTCCTCATAGTTGTGGAATGAATTGCCTGATAGTTTTACCACTCAGCTACGACTCTTGAGACTTTACCACTACAGAGACAACAGTACACCCACATTCAGCCCATGTTGAAGATGTCCACTTACCATATGGTGGGTCGCCCGTCGTTTTTATATAAAAAGTGCAATATTAATATAAATTATAAATGAATAATCAAGTGCATTAGGCTAAGGGTATAGTAATGCAATTTTCTCAATGACCATTCATGGAGTACCTAACGAATTTCTTCTCAAACAAAGAAATATTGTCAAAGACATAAAATCACCAAAATACTTCACAAAAATAGCAAGCTAAATTGTTAATGGCCAGTGCAACAAATATTGGAAAACGCCACGCTTAACTGGGCAAAAGATTTTTAAAGCATTTAATATTCTGTTTAAAACCTTGTACTTTGCCTTTGAACCAATATAATTATGTAAATCTTAATTTAAATTTCCCTTCCAGGTGCAAGTACCAATAGTGTCAAACGAGCGCTGCAAGTCAATGTTTCTTCGAGCGGGAAGACACGAGTTCATACCAGACATCTTCCTGTGTGCGGGCCATGAACGAGGCGGGCATGATTCTTGCCAGGGGGATTCAGGAGGTCCTTTACAGGTAAAACTGTTACTTTAATTTGCTTTGAAGTAGCGTTACTATAGACACGCTGATGTGAAATTTGACAGGCACAATACTTACTTAAGTGTGCGTGATTTGTTATAAAGTGCCTGAGTTAGAAATCTGAACCTGTGTGAGTAATAGAAAACTAGCCAAATGACGGTTGACAAATGAATCGGAATTATTCCTAAGTTCGTACTTTTTTATGTCTATTTTGACTGCATAAATGTAATATATTCCTTGAATGGTAATACAGCAAGGGCTGCCCTTTCTGATTTCTCTGGATTTGTCCTAGTTCTGGGTGTCCGAGCAGCGTCCGGGCGAGATTTTCGATAGGATTTTAAATTGTAATTAATTAATTAAAATTGTAAATTATTATATTTTTTTACATTATAAGGATTTAAAATTTTAATAATTTACAATTAAACTGTACAAGTGCGTTGTCATCGTGTGTGTGTCAAGAACAACGTAAAAATTTCAATCGTGTAAATATTATAGAAAAACATATACTTAATTGGGAAAGAGATAATTGATAACCAACAATAGTGTCAATAAAATTATACGTAAAGCTTTAGTACAAACAGCCGTTTGCTAGTGAAGTAAACTTTTATATATTTTTTGACGTTCTCATTTGTGTAAGAATATTACTATGTAAATAGTTATTATATGGATTATACAACTCCCTTTTTCAGGTCAAAGGAAAAGATCAAAGATACTTCTTGGCCGGCATTATTAGTTGGGGCATCGGATGCGGCGAAGCGAATTTACCCGGTGTCTGTACTAGGATATCGAAGTTTGTTCCGTGGATATTACAAACTGTGAACTCGTGAATCCAGAACCAAGTGGATTAGTTAGAAATAGTGCTAAGTGACAATAAAATTGTGACTGTCGTTGGAACAGATGTAGGAAACGATGGGAGAAGTATGTAGTAAATGAACGAACTACCGAAGCTACAGTTGCAGTGCAAGTTACCTTCAAAAATGTTGATTGAATTCAACGTTTTCTGAGGCGTTTTATTCCAGTTCCACCGGGAGTGAGGAACGAAAACCAGTTCTGGAGTTGGCGACTCAGGGTTATACTAAAACAAATCAAATAACTCATTCAAATAGTAGGATAGTAAGTAATTCCACCTGTTTTCTTCTCTCCTTAACGCTGTGGTATTAAAGTTTATTGTAAATATTATTTTTACAATAGACCAAAGGCACCCGATCGAAGTGTGCCCGACGCTTTATGTACCATTCTATGCTATTCCCACAACGAAGAAATGAACCCCACTATTGCCCACTAAATTATTTTCCCCAATTCACTCTTAAATTTGCAAGCCGCAGGGATCGTGCCAACGTTAATTATTCTTGACTGATGTTGTCATGTTTCGCTATTCATGGCCAAAAGTATCCAATTAGCTAGTGCTAATTATAGTTTAGTATTAGTTTCCACCAATTAGTTTCAATTAATTTCCACCTGGTAGGTGGGTCTAAAATCTTTCCACAAAAAAATCACCTTGTCTGCATCATTGACCAGTCAAGCGCATTTTGACCCAACAGGACCACTGATACAATAGACCATTAATACAAAACATTGAAGATCAAAGGTCATGTTCCTTTTAGTACATGTTTTATGTTTTGTTTTAGTATCGCCCTGAGGTTGGCAAGCGTCAGCAACGTCATGTTGCAGGTCTCCTTGCCAACTAGTGAAGCAGAATTAGTTATAGTGATTCTGTACTTTCGCTTTTGCTTAGCACCGGTGAAGTATTTAGTAATAAACGCCTTTACACTGACTGCTTGATTTAGATACTAGCATTTTATTGTATATTTACCCGACTACTGCGAAGTCAAAAATTATTTATTGTAAATCTAAGTACGTATGTTTAGATGTTCCGCCACTATTCCTTAACTACTGGGCTGATCTCAACGGATGGTGTGCCAATTGATTTGTGTTGATTATTCGAGTGTCATAGGATATATACTTTGAACTAATTCAAAATGGCTACTGTAATTAATAAAAAATCTGAAGTAGATTTTTTTTTCGGAACATGGCACGTGTAATAGGAAGAGTAGAATTTATTCCATATATTATTGGAGTTTTCGAAACGAACAAAGAGGAATATGTAATTTGTGAAATGTGAAAGTGCCCCTCACTCTGTTTTTTAAACTTTGTTGTAGTCGGGTTTAGATTTGCAACTTAAATTTTAACATAAATTACATTCTTATTGCAAGCTTCAAAATATCAGCCCATAATGAATGTGACACTGCATTGCATAGGCCTCCACGGGGGCCCATGGCGGATTTATTTATTTTATTTATTAAAGGTCACCAACAGTGTATCACATTACAAATATAGGAGTGTTATTGATATAAATGTTACTCTACTTAAAGGCGACGACAACACGCCTTAAAAGTAAACACACCCAAAAATAAAAAATTAATTACGTACACAAATATAAGGAAGTTAATAAGTAATTGAAGTAATTGAGTAGAAATTCAGTTGGTTACGGGTCATGTCGAAACTCTCAAACTCAGGAATGTGAGGCGAGATAGATACCCATAGGCTGTTAGCACTTTAAACATTGATATTACTTTACTTAATTAATTATATTTATTGTAATGCAACGCGAGCTGGTTGCGTTAATTAATTATATTTATTGCAATGCAACGCGGGCTGGTTGCGTTAATTGCTGGTTGCTGGTTTTTTATTAAATTTATTAACATTACTATATTACTGAGGAAGATCTCTACAGATCTCTACAGTGTTTTTTTTAATATCTATACAAAAAAAAATATTAAATGAATGAGAAGGTGAATATTTGAAGCTTGAAATAGAATAGCAATTGTATTCGTCTTTACGCACTTGTTATTATTCAATAAAATGTAAATAATGTTTACTTATTAATTTATCAAATATGTTATTTTTTACTATACTTAAATTTAATATTGTAAATATTTTAAGCTGCATATTCTTCTTGTGCCTTTTTGTACGAATTTTCAAATTAAATTTTATATTATACAGTATTAATACACTACCTGTAAATAATAATTAAGAGGCACTTTATATTTAATTAAGTATTTAGGCAGGTTTTCAAATTGTATATTGTGCATTATATGTCATTTTATAAAAGTATAACAACATGCACGTCGGCACACAGTGGCTGAACGAGGAGTGAAATCCAACACGTGACAACGTTCCATGATGTACGAGTACGAATGCTACTGTACTAATGCTACTTCGCCTTCGGCCGCGCGGCGCCTATAGATTTTATAGGAACATGACGCATTGATGTCATCAAACAAGAATTGGCAGCTTCATAGTGTCATATCATGAGCAATTATATATACTTATAATGTAGTAGCAGTATTTACTCATGTTGAAAGTTCAACGTCAAAGAATGTTGTGTTACAACGCTCGTTGAACTTTGGAAAGTCCTCGTTGAGCGATGTTGTACCGACGAACGTCACAAAAAGCCTTCGATGATAACACATAATACAGGATGTAACCGAATCTCTCCCGAAATCTGAAACCATGGATTCTGCTTTTGATTCCAAGTTAATTGACATATTACTGAATACGTTTTTGTAAAAATATCAATTTATTATATTTAATTTAACAAATTTGTTTTAAAATTTTTTATTTAATTTTTTTCCAAAAAAAACAGATTCATATAATTCTATGGTCTGAAAATTTTGACCTTACATCCTGATTAAAAAAAAAGCTACATAAAATGTCTTCATAAACGAAAGAATAACGTGACGTAATAAAAACAAGGCGATAACATCTAAAAAGCGACATCTGTGTGTTATCTGTAGTTAAGTAGGTTAAGTTAACTTATATAAGGTGTATTGTATAAAAAACAACGTTGTTATGTGTGTAGAATATGTGAATATTATAATTACCAAAACACACATTGTTGCGACACTCCTGTATGTATTTAGTTAAGTGCTTAGAAATGATGTCTAAGTTATTATACTAATTTTGTTTGAATGGATAGTTTATGATGATGTTGTTTTCGTATCGTTTGCACAGGTAACATTGTTAATTAAATATTTGAAGAAAAATGAACTTTCTTTAATTTATCATTAGCAGGAGAGAGTTTATTTATAAAATGGACTTTCATTACATTTTAATCAGAATGAAATGAAATCAATCAAACTGAAATCAGAGCGAATTATTAAAAAACTGTTCTATGTCAGCTTATAACATCCTACTGCAAAATGAACCATCCACTGAAAGTGAGAGTGTATTTGAACGTAAATGAATTAGATAAATTTGGATAATAATTTATAATCGAGAATATGAAAAAGCCATCGTACATCATCGTAGCTGCGGTCCCTAAATAGATCTAGATGCAAGAGTTAAACGCCCGGGGTGGCCAAACCACAAATTTCTACCAAGCCATTAAGGACCTTAATTTAGGTCAGCGAGAGGGTGGTGATAAGGGTAATGTTCACTGAAATTACATCGCGCATTACGCCAGATTGTTTTTATTCGGTGGTCTTTGGAGTAGTGAAGGAACCCTTGAATGTTTTGATAGTGAGAAAATTAGATAATTGTGCGAGACAACCTCGCGGATGTCTATGGACGACAGTATCCACTTACCATCGGGTGGGCTGTATGCTCGTCTGCCGCCTTTTTTCTATATAAAAAAACCTATACCAGTTGGAAGGTAGGGAATGTTCAAAGGTGTTGAAATGACGTCACAGCACTCTATCTACACTACACTCTCATAATGATTACGTGGTCTATTTGATGGGAACGCGAGAAGTGAAGGTCGAGTTTTCGTGTGATTACTCTAAAAAATGTGAATGTGGGGTTTGCGGTTTAATAGTGAATAGTGTTAACGCTGTAATCTTTATTTTGTAAAGTATTTGTTTAAAGTCGGATTTTTTATTCGAGTCAGGGACATATAGATGTGTTGAACAGAGTGAAATTTGTACGGAGATGACATTTCATTGACAGTTCTACATTTCATAACTCTGACTCTAAATAATCTAACTAAAGTAATTTTAATTCACAATAGGAGCCAGTTAGGTGAAGTTGAAGTAATTTTATTTTTTTTCAAACATGTAATACTAGATGGCGCTAGTTGTATCATTTCCTTGATTAATAATTTTGTTATTGACAACTATGAAGGTATAGTGAGTTTATTTTTATTGAAATTTGTGAGTAAATTAACTTTACGTCTTGCAACAGTGTCTTATTACGAAAAATCCGGAGACCAGTATTAAAACTAGTTTTTGACATTTATTCAGACACTGTGCGTAATGTTTGTGACAATCAAATCAAAAATGGCAATCAATATAAGACTGCTTTTTTCGTGTGCTTTCAAGTAATCCAACTTTTGTCCGCAGTAAACCCATTATTCCTTTACTGACTTTTAACTTACATCGACGGAGAAAACGCTTGATAGAAATTAAACTTTACTTTGCATTGGCAAAATAGACGTTGCGCTTGAGTCGACAACTGGATGGATACTGCCAACAAATCAAAGAAGAAGATTACGTGGTGTCACAAAAGGTTGTGATGTTACGTGATATCCATCAAATGGCGGCACTTCCATTGAAGCCCAAAAGCCACAGGGGTGTGACTGAATCATTTCCGACGCCAGAAACAAAGTTTATTCATGTATTTTTAAAAAATCTTTTTTTGCAAAATTATCCAATTTTGAGTTTTTTCTATTTCATATTTAAAAAAATATATATTTGTCTAAAAAATAAGTAGGTACTAGTAACATAATATTATTCCATGTCAATTAGTTTCGAATCATGAGCTGAATTCATGGGGTCAGGCTTTGTGAACAGTTCGGTTACATTCTGTAGAATATGTATAAAATATTGTATTATCTATAGAGGAATAAAATTTTCGATAGTATTATAAAATATGTGGCATATAGTACAACGTAACTAACAAATAGTATTCATTTGATATTTGTGAGGTACCTATGCCACCAACACCACCAGTAAACCACGAAAGTATTCACTGCGTACGGGATGGAATATACACACTGTAGTAGCCGTAAGCTGTCACAAAAGTAGTAGGTATTCTACATACTGCTATTTATGATATCACGTGGTCATTTCGAGACCATGGACATGGGAATTTTAAGTACAATTTCAATAATTCTATTATTAAAAAATAAAGTCTGCCAGTTATTGTACAGCGTCATACGAGAAAGAATTTTCTTTACTGCAAATTGCTTTCCGCGACTCCGGCGTTGTCTAACGACTGTCCATTGTGTCGGCACATTCAACACGGAAAGTACAGGGTAAGAACAGTAGTCGTTGCTAGGACTACGAGGTTTTGAGAAACAGTCAGGCTTGACAACGGCACGGCAGTCGGCGGCAGCGGCAATACATAATAACCACGCAATGGTGTGGTACCGTTGTCCCCACCGACAAAGGGAATTGTAGACGAAATTATTTTCGTTGACTTATCGTAAACGGATATGAAAGTTTATACACTACAGATGTTACGAAATACCCCGAGTAACGGCAGAATAAAAAAGAAAGTAAAGTTGGGCCAGTTTTAATTTTAGCAAATAACATCTGACATGTTCATTCTTTTATTCTGACCTTACTTAGGATATTTCGTAACATCAGCATCAGCGCAGTGGGGACAACGGAAATTCGAATACTAAACTTATAACCGTTGTCTCCACTCACATCTGTGTGGACAGTGGCAATTATTAGAGGAAATGAACTACGGTTTGTTAATTGTAGACAAAATTGCGTTACAATTAACAAAATTATTGTTTTTTCAGTGTCAGACGCCAGTTTGTTTACGACTTTTATTTTGTCAAACGTTTTTCAGCGAAAACCTTCAGACTTATAATGGAAAATCCTTCACATTAATAAAAAATAAAATATCGAGAGACAAAAATAACATAAAAGTTGTAAGCGATAAACAATTTGAAGTGTAACCATAGATTTAGAATCATTTGCTAAATCGCATATCGGTAAAGTGTACGAGGGAGAATTTAAAGTGTAAAATAATATACCTTAAACTAGATAAAGTCGGAATGAAATCCTGACAGGCTGAATTTTTTATTTTGGACTTCGAAATGGCTTGTGGCATGTGGATTCAATGTTCCGTTTCGGGTAGTCACTTAGTCCATCTTTTAGTTAGCTGTGCAACTCAGTATTCTGTCGTGGATCGTGGACCTTTCGCCACGGTCCACGACTTTGGTTTTCTTCCGGATAATGCTATTGGGAGTATTACTTTTGAGGGAGAGACAAAGCATTGCTTTCTCAGTCTGCCTTTATTTGAGAGGATGCCAAGGTCCACGAGAAACCATAAGCGAGAAGTCAGAATGGCACAACTAGTCGGAAAAAACGGGAATCCTCTAAAACATGTGTCTTACGGAGTAAGTTATTGTGTTTCGCTAGGCGTTGTCATGCAAATTATTACAAATAAGGAATATTTAATAATGTAATCTGCCTCCTTTAATTTAAAACAAAAATATGTACTCAGTAGGCCATTTTTTGTACAAACACTTTAATTCTTTTCGATGTTTGCCTTAATTCCGTACCCCTCCGTCTAGTTGAGAACGTGTACTATTTTACAGTTGCTTAGGACTCTTTCTCGCTTATGGTGAACATGCTACAGTTTAAATTCTCAATGCCATGTCCGCGCCTGTGTCGATCTTTGCGTTAATCAGATACGTCCTAAGTCTATGGACAGAAGAAATCAAATAAGACAGGGACGTACTCTGGGGAGTCTCGTCCTTAAATTTTTCAATAGATGAAGGTAAACTTTTGTCTTCGTTTATTCTTATCCGCAGATGTGGGGCAAGGTTGTCATAAAAATGGGTAGTTAAAAACAATTTATTGTTTAACAACGTTGACGGACACTTTGTATAAATATGTCACATTTACTAACTCGATTATGTTCAGCCTCAGGAAAATTTTATTACATTCGTATAATTGCTGTCATAATGTCCTCTATAATCATTTATTTACGGTATTAATATATACGATTTGGTCGTTTTTGGTTAGTTTTGACCGGTCGTTTCGCTCGCATAGGACATGATTTTGTTGTGCATTAAGTTTGTCAATTATATAATTACTAATAGTAAACAGGCGCATTTCTAAAATATGGAAAAGGATTGTTTTGGTTAATCTCTGTTAAGATCCAAGATGAGCAAGATGAATCGATTCAGTAGTTTCAAAATTATAGCAGTGTTCCAAAATCATGTCTACATGCAAGTTATATGTCATTGGATAGGACTCATAAGGTTGTATTAGTTCTTTCATCACACGAAGGCAGTTTACGTTTAGTACCCCTTTCGATAACCCGCCTTCGTGAGATGAGAGAACTTTAAAAAAATTGTCTAAATACTTTGTTTCTAAAACGTACGGAAGCTAGCGAAATGTACCGACTGGTGCCTGCCATAGGCGTTTTTTTGGTTCATAAAATTTTCTCTACTTATTACAATGTACATATCAATTTTTATTATGTATAGACAGTATGTATAAATGTGTTCAAACGATCGGTACGGGTCGTCAGTTACCTCACTCAGAAAAGCAGGTAAACACAAACTGATGACCCGAAAGATAAAGTCAGCAGTAAAAATACAGAATACGACCGCGTCCGAATTATCTTTATTTTCTGCAAAAATATCAGGAACGTACCGCAGAACTCTCTGACCGCTGCGAGTGTACCACTCTTGTGGCCACGTTTTTATGTGATGGACTGTGTTATAAGTGATTAGCGTTTTAAATATTATGTAAAATAAAGTAATTAATATACAAAGTGAAGTAAAGTAATTCAAGTGTGTAAAAAATCGATTATAACAAGCAGATAATGTCAAATTTACATTTCGTTTTATTTTCTCTCAGTATTTCTGAACAGAGCGATGGTATTTTTAATATTTATTCCCATAGTGTGGTTTTATACTTTGAATACACAGTGTCGCTGGCAGGGCGGCGTCGCGCCGTCGTCCTGCCAGCGACTGCTTTTCGCTAGTACAAGCGACAACACGATCTATTGTAATTGATCTATAAAACCATAGAGGAGTCAGCCGTATTGTTGTACGTCATACGTCAACATTAAAAAATGCTCACATGTGTATAGAAGCGAGACCATCTGGGGCGCGAGCTGTGGGCCTTTATATGTGATTTTATGGTTACCGCTGTTATAATTTTACGACTAAGCGAAAAGCAAAGCATGATTTCTTTTTACCACTTAAATGAAAAGAAAAACCAGAATCAGTGATATCTCATTTCACTTATTTGGCAGTCGTACATTTTGAGTTTCTAGAACTGCTTCTAATGCTTCAGTGATTTTAATAGGCAGTTAAAAATAGTTTTTTGTAATCCGTCTATCTCTTCTTTCTTGCACCAAACGGCGCGGTTTGAGACCAATTGCTCGGCCGTCCTTTGTTTCCGGAATGTCGAAGTTTCGCGCGAAAAGAAACCGACGTACGTGATCAACCAGGGAACTTGGGTAAGAAAGTTTTTACGAAAATTACGTGATAGGCCCTTGCGACTTTCGGTTTTCTTAACGTTTGTATTTTTAGGACTTTTGTCAGGCCCAAAGATAAACATGCAAAAACACTCATTTTTCAAGAGTTTCGATTGGGGGATTTTATTTTACTAAAGTTGCCATATAGCTCTGTAGGTGACGATGTTAGTTTAATGAATTACTGAATGGTGCGTTCTATGGTGTGCAGTGTGGTGTCGGCCGGATTTTCAGTAGCACCCGTCCATCGTTACCCGTGGGTGGCATAAAAGGCGATTAAGCGATAACAGAACCGCTAACAGAACCATAAGCCCTGAAGAACGCCACCACCTCTAAAAGAGTGGATTCGTCGACCCGCTTGACCAGCGAGGTATTTTCTTCTCATACAACCCTCATGCACAGGGCAATGTGCATGAGGAGACTCATGTTCAGCAGCGAACGATAAAAGGGCTGATCGCGGCCTTACAATTTTTTATATTCCATACCTCTTTTTCCCTCCACTGCTTTTTCAAAAACCAAAGTCACATTCAATCGTTGCCGTGTTTTATATAAATTTTGATCCCCTAGAACATATTTCTAGAGAGAGGTGTCACTTCCCTGATTATAAATTCCAATCCTAAAATACTCTAAAATGTAAACTTTTCACTTTGGAGCGGAATAGACTTCATATTTATACAGCTCTTAAACACTCATGAGTAGCTATTTGTTTTCACTCAGCGTTTATCAGGCTGCAGCAACCATTGTTTGAGTTGACTCCGTTACACAGACACAAATTCACAAATGGTTATACTTAGAGCTTAGCATGTACTAAGTCTGGTGTTGCATTCGGAGGTTTAATGTCATATTCACTAATGTCGCTGGACGAATGGGTTAATCGCAGTGCCACCTCGTACCGGTTATGGTCTAACCTGTTACTGATCTTGGATAATAGAGACTTGAACAGTCAACATTCGATCATCGTGTTTTGTATGAAATTACGGGTAAAGATGACGGGTTGAGTCGCGTAAGATGATGCGCGGTGCTTTGAGAGAGAAAATGACCAACACTGGAAAATAAGTTAAGTTAAAAATAAGCACATATGAAATGTACGCCCCTACATTAAGGTGTGTTCTATATCCCACATCGGTGTCTGTATTGATCGGTCACCAGTTGTCAACAATTGTGTGCAATAAAAGGAATCTCAATGCTCCTACGCCAGAAATCCCGCTGTGTACTCATTAAGGGGATCCCTTCTCTACGGTAACTGTAATATCCATTACAGTAAAAGTTCATGTGCAATCCCCCTGGGGCTCTGTTGATAAAACAGCACAAACAATGAACGGCGAGTTGAGATTAGAGTTTAATTGGTTGGTTTAAACGAGAGTGGTTTTGAAGAGTTAACGAACCGACTATTTGAAACTTCTGTAACTGTACTGGGAATGCAAAGGTATCATTTAGTATGATATCATTAAGTAAGTATTCTATGTAACTTTTTAATTATGGGGTTTTACAAACATATTTATACATTTACAATTATCATTATTTTACCATTGATTTGAGAATAGACTAGATGACACATCATACGTTATTATAATAGAAACCTGGTAAGCAACTGCTAGGTAGTTTGAAGCAGGGTTAAGTCAAATTTGAAACAAAGTACTACCTACGTTCCATACATATCTCCATGCTACGTAGTACCCATTTCAGAAAAATATAAATTAAAGAATTCGATAACTATTGAACATAGAACGCTATTAGACACATATGTACAATTCTCAAATCGATAATTACCTATTTTATGTTATTCAACATATTGGTCGTTTACTACCGGCCATGGTCATGAGCAAGCTAGAGAGGTGGATAGGTAAAACCCTTCATTGTATAATTCCCTATCTAGCGATAGTCCATGTCGAGAGCTGCGAGCAGATTTTCTACCGAGACCCGCATTTAATCTTCAAAATAAAGTATTTCATTGATTCGTATTCAAGGTCGGCAATACATTGATTTGGCTTCAATAGAATCGTTTAGAAAATAAGGCACAAGTGCATTTAAATGATATAAGAGAAAAATGCAAAAATATTCGGTAAAATTTTCATAAATCTTAAATAAAGTTAGAAACTTGTAGTTTTGGATAAAACTTGTGGTTTTATTCTCTTAGTTTATTTTTAATTTACGTGTTGTTCAAGACGATGTTATTGATTTAGTTCACTAAACTAAAACCAAACTATGGCGTTGACCAGTCTCTGCATCGCGCAAGCATTTCATTCGCAGAATGTCAGTACATTTGATGAACGAAAAATATATTGCAGTCTTAGAACAGATACATAGTTGGTGTTTCATTTAGTCCCCTATAGTATTCCGCGTACAATCGCGTTAGTGCAAACCAGTGAAGGGTGCAACAATAACATTGTGGTCCTTCGAGCCGGATTTGAACCAGCGACCTATGGATTGTGCTTAGTGCTTATGGGACCTATGGATAATGGTACTTATATGCTTCCGTTAAAAATGGTATTGATGCTTTCTCTTACCATACCATACCATAGTATATCATCAACCTATGTCTCTCCACTACTGGATATAGGCTTCTCCCACGGCGCGCCACCAAACACGGTATTATTTCTTCATTGTTACATGAAATACGTATAATAAGTTCAACTCTTAGTATACATTACACATGCACACAAAGCAGAATACAATTGTTTGTAGTGTGTAGATAATTAAGGCTTATATTCGGTATTCGAATATCCAAATTTTCTACGCCTTCCAGAATGTTCGCCGCTATACGCGTAGCGGTGTCTCCCGAGGGCTGCAATCTGCGAGTATTGCAAAGTTTTACTGGAAGAATATATATTGTAATTGACTTTCACACATAAATCAGGATTCGATGTATGGATCAAACGACGGTTCATGACAACTAGGATTTGTATTTCCGAGCGATATTTTCACAACAAAATAGCAATAAGAATTTGAGGTGAAAGAGGTTCACCTACCATCTTCAGAACTTAAGCCAACCTCACCTGCTCGTGGTGCACCCTGCTGCCTAACTAGGCAATGGCGTTCCCTTTTTGCGGTGGGAGGTTAATCCGTCGGCATAGCTTCCACACTTCCGTCGGAGTCCGCCGCCATAATGGTGCCGTATTAGCCCAGAGGTCCGCATCGTATTCCGCCGGTGCGCGGAAGAAGCCGTCCCGAGGTAGAGATTGTTGCATGAGAAAAGGAGGACCAGCGGGAGCCCTTCCGTACCCCGTTTTTTTCTCTTTTTCTCTGCTCCATACTTTGTCTTTTGATCCACATGCAACCATATCTCTCTCTCCCCCACTTTTTTCCTATACACACTGAAATTTCAATGGCCAACAAAAAGAAAAAGTTTAATGATCACTCAGCGACCTATTCCTTAAGTTCCACATTACAAGTGGACTTCTGCAACATCAAGGGGATGTATAGTAACATCGACGCCGTCCAGTACCACCTTGAGATGGCAACTTTTCTTGACCGATACATCATATCTTCATTACCCCAGTTACAAACTGGAGCACTGTTTTGTGCGATGTGCTGGGGTATGCATGTGCGTCCGGGAGGATTTCTGCTGCTGCCGCTTCAGCCATTTTGAAGATGGGGGCCTGTCGATTCTCTGGCCGCATATTGACTACGGAGGTTCCACTAGTCTACGCTTGCCTTTACAGGTCCCACAGCGGTGATGCGGAGATGACTCGCTTTTTTGAGAGACGCCTGATAGCTTGCTCGAGCAAATTCCTCTGCACGGAAGTGATAGTCCTCGATAATTTCAACCACTCAAAAACTTTTTCAAAAACTCACATCGAAAATTTTGCTATTTAGTTGTTAGTTTAATTAGTTGAAGTATTTCAACAATTTAAAATTTGACGCTTTATCAATGTTTTTATTAATTTTGACAGGAATAGGATAAAGTGGTAAAAGGGTGACGTGGCCAGTCGAGTGCGCTCAGCGTACACCCAACACGCAAATACAGCGTGCATCCTATCTAATAACTATAAAATACCTAGAAGTATCCATAAATCATAATAAAACAGTGACTCTTCTAGTATCACTAATTCTGCTTACACCTAATACGAACAAATCTCCGGCGTCATCTCCACTGATAGCTACCATTTGTATGTGTAAACAGCATTTATTATCTCATCCCGTAACAAAAGTAATCCCAGTGAAAAATTCATCCATCCGCTTCCTGATTTTTTCGGAGGCTTAACGGGTTCGCGAACATTTTTCATGGACACGTTGTTTTGACCTCAATGGCACCTTTGTTTCAGGCGGTATCGATAAATAACGGTCAATGACAGGTTGAATACACGTGGAATGGACTTTTGTGGTGAGGTGGTGAGTATAGACAAGTAAAAAAACAACTGTAGTATCTTATGCATGAGGGATGTATGGCCTCAAACCGCCGCGCCGGCCAAGCGGGTTGGTGAGTCCATTCTTTTAGAGGTGGTGTAGTTCCTCAGGGCTTTTTATAAAAAGAAATATTGTACTTATTTGTTTTAAAGTTAGTCTTTAAATTACTAATTATGATATAAAATATACGACAATTGAGCGTTCACACAAATACAAAGTCGTTTGCAGGTTCAATTTATCCATTGAGCGGGCAGGTAGCGCCACCTGTTAATATAACGTTGTAGTATAAGACAAACTCATTAATTCAGTCAAAGCATCAAAAAAATCCAGACGGTAGTTCAAAAAAAAATTTCAGACGGTAGTCCAAATAATTTCTTAATAACTCAAGTGACAAATAAAATCAATTAGTCACCCCGTGACCACGTCCACTGCAAAGTGTTCGAAACGTCGGGATATAAATCATGTCAAATATACGCGATTTAAACCTTAACCTTTTCAAAGTTGTTTAATTGCTATTAAAAATTAACTTTAAATTCACCGTAACAACTTGTTTACAAACGCAAACAAGGTCTGGTGTCTTGTAGCCTAGGTACTGACAAATTTAACTTTTTTAGTTTTATTTATACAAATAAGTTTGTTCCAATAGCGTATATTATCCGAAAAAACCTAACACGGAAATTGTTAACCTGTCGCAAGGAATTATTAAAACTAACCAAAATCAGCATGTTAAGTTTCGAGCAGTAGCGGTGACGGCCCAGGAAGAAGGGCGTTGCCAGCTCAGAGCATTGGAGTGAAAGCGGCGGTAACCGGCAGAGCGGCGGCGCGCGGCCTCTACGATGCCAGTTAAGAACGGCGGCGTCGACAAACAGTTGGGACGTCAACCAAGGGCGGCGGCGTCAGTGGCGAGTGATGACGTTGATGAGTGGTGTTGACTAGGAGTGGCAGACTGAGGGCGGCGGCACCAAAGAGCGAGGCGGATGTAGGTTGCGCGTTCCTTGTTTTACGCGACAAGCGTGATGCCCCAGGGTTGCTCGGGCCCGAGACAAAGCCTTGTGACGTGAATGGGAGTTCTCAATACTCAACCAATGCCTGATTTCAGAGTTTACGAACCGTTTCCTTATAAAGGCGGTCTGCAGAATTCGGACCGCTGGTTTTTCAAATTAAAATTCAATGTAAGATGGAAACGGTTCCTTTTTTTAATTTTGTGATTACTTTTCATAATTTCTAGCTGTTGTTAGATAATTCATAATTGCTAGATTATTAGGCTGTTGTTTTCGGTCAGTGTTAATTTATTTATGCCAAAAAGATAACGATAACAATAAAGATAACTGCGTTTTTTTTTCGTATGAGAGATTTTGAAGCAAAAGTCGATAAATACTTAGAAAACATAAAAATACTATTAAATGATGAGATACAAGTAAATTATCGTGAATAAGTGTAATACAAACCTTAACAAGGTAATTTATCAGTGAAATATAAGTGATTTACTTAACGAAGATTATAAATAAAGTACAAAGATTATAAAAGTTGCGCTATCGGAACAAATGCTACACAGTAATCGTGCGAATGCTTTTGGCCAATGTTTTTCATTGCTTTTGCGTAACAAAATAAATTATGTTTTAGAACCTATGTAAATTGCTATTGAAACTAGTCCTTTTCTTACTATAACAATACGTATTTACTTGTTAACTTACTTACTACACCTTTAAAAATACAAATGTGTTATAAAATGTGGCACATTCCAAAGTCTATGCAGTCAAAGTAACAACACATGTACTCTCTGAAATCAGTGAAGACGAGTGAAAAGTTCGCCTACTTTAAAGGCCCGAAGTGCACAACTTTAGCGCGTTATAGCTCCTTGTATTTCACGAGCCATTGGCGACGAGGATCTACGAAGAAGAGAAGTATAAATTGGATACTTTGACAGATAATGTGCCGCCTATAAAAGGATAAAGGGATTCTATTATTCCATTACGCTTTCTACTCGATGGGACCCCTCCCAGGATATAGGATAGGGTGGAAGTATAGGATGGAATGGGATAAGATAGGATGTTTTTCGAGGTTGTATGTATATTTATGGTCAAGTTTATGTTGGCGGTTAGTTCCAAGGTATAAAAAGCAAAGAATATCGTTACGCTGAGGATAGGGAAGTTCCACCTAAAAACGATATTAGTCGACATTTGTGGTTACAGATGTGCTGATATTTTTTATTACAGTGCTATAGCTACTGTCGAGATATGCCAGAGCCCATTCCTACCCCATCCTATTTTGTCCCTCCCATTTTCATAACCCTTTTTTCAAATTAATTTCCATATCTCTAAACGTAGGCAGCGTTTTCTTCAACGTTCATTTTTCAGGTCAAAGTTTGTCATCTGGACTGATGGCATGTATCGTGGATGTCAATAGGCGACACAATATTCACTTACCACAAGATGAACTGTATGTCCGTCTGTCGCCTTGTTTCTAAAAAGACAGAGCTAGCAGATGGCATTGAGTTCAGTTAAAAGAACTAGTCAAGAAAGTTATAGTAAATAATCCAGTCGCACAAGATTTTATCCTCTCTACCCCTTACAAATATTTTATTATAAATGTACTGCATTTCCCACTTTTTCATATTCCTCAGTATACGTACATGTTTCGGTAGTGAGTGAGATATGCCAGAGCCTATTCCCATCCCATTCCCTAACCCTTTCTCTATCCATTACCACATCAACAAATGTAGCCAGCGTATCCGGGGGCGTATCAAAGCTTATCATTCTGGACTATGGTTGGCATGTGCCGCGTTTGTCCATGGGCGACAGTATTCACTTACCACCAGGTGGACCGTATGCTCATTTGCCACTTTCTTTCTATAAAAACAAAGAAAGCAGTAGAACTTATCAAATTGTGCAATCAAAAATAATTTATGATCCTTGGTGAGTCAAAGGACGAAAATACTCGTCATTTTTCCAACTTCACGACAATTTCCATCGTTCTACTTTAACTTGCAATAGTATTCAAAATACATCGGAAATTCACAGGAGACACGTTTCGGAAAACAAGATATTTAAGAGTATAACGAAGTAAATTGAAGTACTCTTTGGGGAGAGGCCGTAAAATATTGTATTTCAGGGACGAAATATTATATTTCCGAAGGCGTAAGGTACTGCAGAGCTTCCATTATGTTTATTATAGGAACTCACTTTTTTATGTCAAAAATTTATATTTTTAAAGGGCAACTTACTGGTGATGACTTTGATTACTTTAGTGATCTGAAATTTTGGCGGGAACTCGAGAAGAGAAGTTGGGCTGTAATAATGTGTATTATGGTAAAGTTCTGCCCCATCGGCCATCGGTTCTTCGAGCTATGTGCCCTGCCCACTGCCACTTCAGCTTGCTAACCCGAGAGGCTAGCAAGGTTCTCGAATGGAGACCACGTACCGGCGGACGAAGCCGAGGACGTCCATCTGCTAGATGGACAGACGACCTCATAAAGGCTGCGGGCACCCGCTGGATGCAGGTCGCTGCCGATAGGTCTAAATGGCGGACAATGGGGAAGGCCTATGTCCAGCAGTGGACGTCCAAGGGCTGAAAAGAAGAAGAAGATGGTAAAGTTTGTTGACGGGTCGCCGGCGCACCCGCATACCCGGACGGGTGTACTTGTAATACTTACCATCACGTGGGACAGCTTGTTCGTCGGTCCAATAAAAAAAATAATAGGCGTTTCGTGGTTTAATAGTGATCGTTTATTAAACTTCAATGTGTTTTTCGTGCGTAGTGTTTGTGATAATCAAATAAAAGCGTGCGACTGCGTTTTTCGTGTGTTTTCAAGAAGTCCTCGTCTGTCCTCAGTAAACCTACTATCGCTTTACTGAGTGACTCTTGACTGACTTCGATGGGACTAAACATTGACGGGATAAGTTTTAGACTTTGAGATTGTTTACTACGAAGAAAATCTGACACTGGCGGAATGTGCTAAATGCACCATTATGAAGAAAAACAAACAGTACAAAAAATAGGAGGCTGAGTAGAAATGGTTTGCTCGATGCGCTTTTCTGTGCGAGTATTATATGTGCAGTTATGAGTTGCAACAAAATTGTTAATTATGACACGTTAACAGTATGAGAGCAGGAAAGAGATTTTTATATAAACTTTTTAGGTAGGCATCTGGCTTCATATCATAGATATACCTATAGGATTTTTGTCATCCACTTTCCAAGCAAGTCAGTTTACAACTCTAACCTATCTTGTTTAGTTTCGTATTATTAGATTTAATTAACTCAGCGACTTGTGTTTTGTTCAAGTGTATAAGCAGGATGACGTTCTAAAAACATAGCCTGTAGAGCCTTCATAGTCCTTTGTATCTTTGCCGAGGCACGTTGTGATGGGTTTCATACCATCTTGCGCTAAAGACAAAGCAAAGCAATTACTGGAAGGAAGGACTGCCTCATATGGAACCACTGGAATGGGATGCATGTAACGTGCATTAGACGCTAGATGTATCGCAATACAAAACAATAATCTTAACAATTTATTTTACTTTTATTAATTTTTGTAAATTTGTATTTAACATTTGAATGTTAAATAGCTATTGAATAGCTATTTAACATTTGAATGTTAAATAGCTATTGAATAGCTGTCATCTTATTGAAAAATAATAAAGTTATTATTATTAATGCGCAATTGCAAGGCAGCGTGCCTGCCAGTAAGGGCTTGTAACACGCCCTCCACTTGCCAGTTGACTCGAGGGCTAGACACACACTGTCACTCATATTACGACAAAGTAAGCTCGCAAAAATGTAAGTAAAAGATTTTTGGTGCTATGCCACATTTGACATTTATTTATTCTCAAATAATAATAATAATTATCTTTGTTGTTTATACTTACAAGAAATTTGCACACAGCTACAAAATAACAGGCAATAATAGGCAAAAAGTATACAAAGACGGACCTAATGCATCTCCTAGTCAACCTTTGGGCTACGCAGAGATGGTGCGGTACATGCAATAACAGTTAAGATTATGTAAAACTTTAGTGAACAGCGACATACATACATAATTAACTATAATATATGGCGCATGATATTCCGCTAATTCCTCGTTAATGTTATATATCTATTTTAACAATCAGTACATAACCATTATCAGATACCTAAGTCTTTCACTCAATAATAACTCTTGCCAAAATCTGGTTGACAATATCTTGACAAAATATCTGGTTTCACTATAATGAGATTTAGGACCAGAATAGAAACATTCTGTTTTAACAATTTTAAAAGTCTATCCGTAGCAGTAGGTGCGACTAATTTTCGTTTAATGTTACAGAGAAATTTACCGTTCGTTTTTTAAATTCATCTGTAAGAAGTTTTTAAAAAAATCCATTGTTAAGTCTGTCGTGTGCTCTCGGCCGGTTCTCTCCGGTAGATGTCGTAAAAGGTGACTAAGGAATAACAAAGCTGCTACCACAAGCCCCGAGGAACCACCTCAAGAAGAGTGGACTCTCTTGGCCACCATGGCGCTTTAAGGCCATACATCCATTATGCACAAGAAATTGTGCATGAGGCAGTGGACGACTAAAAAGCTGGTTACGGTACAGTTTAAAAGAAAATTCTTTTTTTAATTTCATCCCCAAGAAGTTTACAATTTGTTCCATGGCTTTTTAATGTTACGGCCTAACCCCAACACAAGACCCACCCATAGATACATCAGCCTCTTTTGTAAATATTTGGGGTCATAAGTTGAATAGTCCATTATTATTTATTTCCCGGCCTTCGATCGGCCATGATTCTTTTTTATGCTCCTTTCTAAGGCGGGTTAAATGTTTGGAATTTCTCTCGACGACGCGGCTCGGCATATTTTTCACAAATCACGTCATTCTCTTTTATGGCCCTTCATAATATTCCTAGTATTTGAACTTTAATTAAAACCTTTTGCTATATCGTTTGACTCGCAATTTTATTGGCAGTAACAGACAATAATGACTGAGTATTTTATTTTTGATGGCTTCGTATCCTATATCAAACAAAATATGTATAAATGAAACTATTCTAATTGTACACTGTGTTTAGAGTTATTTTTAACAACGAGATTTGTTTTATTTAAATAATTAAGTAATTTTTTTTTCCATTGTGAATTACACAAAACAAAGCAGTGGTATACAGAGTTAATTAAATTTCAAATATCTCAGTGCGGAAAAGGTCGCAAGTTCAGCGTGTGCTGTGAGTACTTGCCCTCACTGCGCTGATTTTCATTATTACAATGTCTCCAAAATGCCTTTATGCTATATTTAGAGACGGAAAGTGGCCGACGCGCAGGGTTTATAGTAAGTGCTTACTGTAGCTGATAATCAGTTTGGATTTAGGAGAAATAAATCCACCGAGGATGCAGTGGCAGCTTTAACTGATTATCTCGTCAGGAATATAGATAAGAATGAAAAATTCATTGGTATTGTTGTTGATCTGTCGAACGCTTTTGACACTATTTCCGTCCCCATTTTATTGAATAAATTGGAAAAAATTGGTGTCAGAGGGATGTCATTGGAAATTTTTAGAGATTATGGAACTCAATTTGTTAAAATAGGTTCTCACACTAGTGATGAAGACCAGTTAAGTTGCGGAGTCCCGCAGGGTAGTGTGCTCGGACCGACTTTGTTTCTGATCTATATAAATGATTTTTGTCTTCTTCGTCTACCTAACTGTAAAATGTTTACATATGCAGACACATTTTGGTACACGCTAAATATTGGGAGGATGGTCGCCTGTTGGCTGAAAGTACACTGAAAGTTGTGACTACCTGGCTTGCAAATAACAAGTTAACACTAAGTATTTCTAAGACCAAATTCCTTACCTTTTCTCACCGTAAATCCTCTCAACCTTGTAATGCGTTTACTATACCAGTCCATAAATGTTCTGACTCTTTAGGGATTTCTCTTGTCTGCCTTTGAGTAGAACCTCAGATATTAAGTACTTGGGTGTAACTATAGACTATACATTAAGTTAGAAAATTAATTTATATTTTTAAAATTCTCCGACAGGTTGCAAACCTCAGTATACTAAAAATGACATATCGTGCTCTCTGTCAATCGCTTCTAACTTATTGTATAGCCGTTTGGGGTGGAGCTGATAAAAATGCAATGTTACAAGTTGAAAGGGCACAGAGGGCAGTACTGAAGGTTATCTACAAGAAACCAAATCTATATGCAACCTCTAAGATTTACTCTGATAGTCAAATGCTCACAGTGAGACAGATTTTTATTCTTAATGTATTATTGCGCACACATAATTCTATTCCTATTGATCAGAACTTAATCGAAAATAAGCGTCGGAAAGACTTAATCTTCAATATTGAAAAGCATCGAACTGTGTTTTCCAAACGTCACTTTCACATTATCGGTCCACATGTATATAACCAGATAAGCAAGCACTTGAATATATACTTCTTAAACAAATACGATATCAAAAATAGGTTCCGCGGCTCCACATCGCCGCTTCAACGTTCTTTATTATAATATTCAACTACCGCCACAAAATATAGGTAGCCTGCCATTTTGGTGCTTACCTAGATGTTTTTACATACAAAGTGTCAGTCAATCAAAGTCGTGAGCCGAGACGCACTAACATTACATCTACCAATAAAACCAGTCACAACAAGCAAACCTTTCGGGTTTTATTTCGTCAAAGGATAAAACTCGCAGTGTCTCCTATCGCAGACATAGTTTTTTTGGCTACTGTGACAGGACGCGAATCATCGACGCTCCAAGTTAGCACCAGCAAACGGCGTCGAAATCAGTCAATCCACAAAGCAATCTCCGGAGTTGAAGGATCACACAACTGGACAACGGCAGGTCCGGCAGCGAAGCACAAGGAGTGAAACTTCGCCACGACCACGGAAAAGGGCTTCCAAAAAGATAAGTGTCCTTCCTTTGTCCTTCACACGTACCCAAATATTAACCATCAAAATTATGTTATTGCGTCCACAGTGTAATAAAGGCTTCAAATAGTCACACGAAGGCAATCTCGATACACTTATATTTACAAACATCTCGATATTAAAGTGCAAAATTATTCTACCTATTCATTCAATTATTTTAAGTTCATTTCTACCCATCATCAATACATCATAAATACAACAATACAAGTTGATTCATTAATCAGCAGTTCCACATATTAATCATTACAGTCATTTCTTTCTTTTCACCCGATTCGCTGATATTTCAAGATTCTTGAATATCTAACTTGGAACAGTCAGCTGATCGCGCTGTCGGCCGGCGGGCGCCGCCTAGACCTGGATTCCTGCGGCAAGCTGTCACCAAGGGGGGAGAGTGAGACATTACCCGACTGCAGCTAAGTCAGAGAAAGTGTTATGATTTTAATTGGCTAACATTTAAATTATTTTTTTTAACAAGTACCTACGTTTTATATACATGATTAACTAAAGTTAAATCGATCATATTGATACTCTTCAAACTGAGATAGAGGTCTTAAATTCTCAATGTTTGGACACTGAGAATGACGAGAGGGAAGACATTGAAAGCGACATTATTTCTTGCATTGCTAAGGCTAAAGTTTTAATTGAAGATACGAATATTCAGATAGAAACCCGTCGCAAGTCTGTTGTGACGGAATCTCCATGTCATCATTCTCATGGTCATGATCAGTGTTCAAGTTCCAACTTACATATTTCCGAAAATCGAAATCTCGAAATTTAACGGCGATTATTTTCGTTGGATGCAATTTTGTGATGCGTTTTTGACGCTGGTGGACAGAAGCGACCGTATATCTGACATACATAAATTCCATTATTTAGTCTCATATTTAAAAGGAGACGCAGCGCGAATAATATTCAATCTCGAAGTGTCATCATCGAACTATGCGCATGCATGGTCACTGTTTTGTGAACGCTACGATAACAAGCGAGTGCTTATAAATCTATCTTACTGCGCTGTTCAACATGCAACCAATCACACGTGAATCCGAACGCTCTTTACGATTCCTGGTCGGCCATGTAACGATGAACTTACGCGCATTGTCTAGTTTAGGACAACCAACAGACAAGTGGGACATTCTACTTATTTTTATGTTGTCATCGAAATTAGATAGTCACACCTTAATGAAGTGGGAAGAACTTCTTAATACATTCAAAGATGTTCCAACCCTAAATCAGTTCAACAAGTTTTTGACTGATCGAGCTAATGTTCTAGAAGCCTTGACTCGTAGTAAGCACAACAAGTTTAATGCAATGCAATAAGGCGCCTCTCGCCCTACTCAGAGTTTATATAGACCAAATACAAACACACAAAACAATCAGAGTATTAATAAACAAAACACAAATTTTTATAATAAACCAGTAAGAACTCCCTTTATTAAAACGTTCGCAAGTACAAATTAACTTACAAAAAGGAAAATAGTGTGCATCATTTGCAAGGATGCACACCGCATTTATAATTGTCCTATATTTAAAAATAAAAACATAAATGATAAGCTGGCTGATGTTAAAAAATACAATTTATGTAGCAATTGTTTACAACAGGGACACCAACTTTCGGAATGTCGGTTAGGACCATGTAGAGTATGTAACAAGAAACACAATACAATGATTCATTCCGATTCATTTCTGATCCCTTCCACTTTGGCGAAGTCCGTAGTGAACTTTTGTAAAGAAGGTCCTGGTGAAGTTATTTTATCCACAGCGGTTATCGAAGTCTCGAACCCGTTGACACACACAACGGTGAAGAAATAACCTTGCTTAGTACTTGAAGAAATAACAGGCGATTTGCCAAAGACATCTATAAATATACAAAATATTAACTTACCTCATAATATAAAATTGGCCGATACTAACTTTGACCTACCGGCAAAGATCGATGTCCTCCTTGGGGCGAACATATTTTGGGATGTCTTGTGTCCTGAACAACAGTCATTAGGGCCCAAGAACCCAAAGCTAGTAAATTCGAAATTTGGCTGGCTAATAGCCGGACCTATCCATGCAAGTTCTGCTAAATATATTCAATGCAACCATTTATCCAACCATTCATACAATCGTGCATCCAATCAAACGATTAATAATACTTCCAATTTTGCAGCCAACAATAATCAAACAAACAAACATACATATAATCATTGCATCCGATTTCTCTTTCAACCATTCTAACGATCAATCGTTCAACTATTCACACAATGTTCAACCAGACATCGATAAAATATTAAGCAAATTCTGGGAACTTGAAGAGCTCCCACCAAAATCTATCTTAAGTAATGAAGAGAAGATGTGCGAAGAATATTTCTTAGCCAATACCAGTCGTTCAAGTACAGGTAGATTTTGCGTCAAGCTACCTTTAAGAAACAACCCTGATTGCCTAGGTGAGTCCTACGGCATGGCTAAAAAACGCCTGCTTAATTTGGAAAAGCGTTTTCGAAAGAATACTGATCTCAAATCACAGTACACAAAATTTATTCGTGAATATGCCGTACTAGACCATTTATCTGTGTCTCCCAACCCCAATCCGACCCCAGAATATTTCTTGTCATCATGCTGTGTTCCGAGAAGGCAGCGAATCTTCAAAAACCAGGGTTGTCTATGATGGCTCTGCACCTACTTCCTCCGAGTACTCACTCAACGATATCCTTATAGTAGGCGCGATCGTACAAAACTCTCTTTTCCATTTTGGTTAGAGCAAGACAGTATAAATATCTACTCACCGGCGACATCGAAAAATGTACCGCCAGGTTGAGGTACATCCCGACCATAGAGACTTGCAACTGATCCTGTGGACAGAAGAACAGTCGCTCCCCATAGAAGCCTTATATCTGAATGTTCTCACTTACGGTACATTAAATTTAAAAATTAAAATTTGAAAAGAAATTTAAAAACATTCGTAGCAAACCGAGTAGGTGAAATCGTAGAGATTACACATCCTTCATCTTGGCGGTACTGCAGAAAATCCAGCAGATTTAATTTCTAGAGGTGTCAATGCCAATCAGCTAATGAATTGGAATCTCTGGTGGCAAGGCCCAGTCTTTCTTCCTAAAAATGAAAGTGAATGGCTTTCTCTCAAACTAAATAAATTAGAAAATGTTTTACTGAAATGAAGTCCATCCAAGCAAATCCAGCCGTCTTCGCAGAACCTGTAATAAATTTCGAGAATAATTCAAATTTCACAAAACTACAAAGATCATTCGCATATGTGAAACGATTCATTAACAATTTAAAAAATCCTTCAAACAAACGTTCCGGTAACTTAGCTACTGATGAACTACAAGATTCATTCTATCATCTCTGTGCTATAACTCAATCACAATCATTTCCCCTTCGAATATAAAATGTTAAAACAAAACTTACATTTGAATAGCAAATCTAAACTACTATTGTTAAACTCGGATCCAATCCGAGGGTGCGACCAATAAAACTACAAGTATGGTGATATAAAATCCACTATATTGGTAAAACACAACACACAATCAAAATTCTCCATTTAAGATGTTTACACAGAAACGAAACCATACCGCGATGCAGAAACGGTACAGCGACATCTGTTGGTCTTGATACGAACTAAACCCTTACGATAAAACTAAAACTATAGTCGATCGCAGTCTGGCTGACCTAACATGGGTATTACAATACCGTGTTCAACATACCGCCCCCCAAGGACAATTAGTGATAATTGTCCTTAAACACCGTCTACCAGGTTATGCTTTCAAAATTATAAAACAAATCGTAAAAACAAAAAAAAAATAATTTACAAAAAAACTTTAAATTAATGAGTTAATTAATTCAAATTAATCAAAGACTATTCGTATCTAACGTTTCGACAACTTCCTTCAACATACTCGACTTCTCAAAATTGAACAACCGCTGTAGCTCTCTTGATGCCCCAACAAAGTTAGTCCCATTGTCGCTAAATATGTCACTACAATGCCCCCGTCTAGCGACAAAACGACGAAAAGCGGCCAAAAATCCTTGTGCGGTGCAATCGCTGACCACTTCGATATGCACGGCGCGAGTGACCATACACACCAACAGGCATATATATCCTGCGGACGACTTATGACCACGTCCCTTTGTAGCTCTGACATTTATTGGGCCAGCATAGTCCACTCCACTTTGTTTAAAGGCCCTATTGGGTATGACTCGTGCAGCCGGTAATTGCCCCATTAATTGGTTTACACCTTTGGCGGAGTACCTCACACATCTTACACATCTACGTACATGAGATTTAACAAGCTGCTTAACTCCAATTATCCAATATTTAGCTATTAAGACACTCAGCATCAGCTGTGGCCCCCCATGTAAGGTCCTTTGATGCGCCTCGGAAATAAATAACCTAGTGAAATTACCAGTCTTTGGCAACAAAATGGGATGTTTCCGGTCATTATATAGTTTTGATTGTTCTAATCTGCCTCCCACTCTCAAAATTCCCTCATTGTTTATGAAGGGATTTAGAGAAGCTAGTTTACTTTTCTTATTTAAGGTCGCATTTCCCTCCAAAACCCTAAGTTCATGGCCAAAGTGTTCCCTTTGACACTCCCTTATGCACAATTTCATAGCAAAGTCGATCTCCTTACTGGACAACTCTATACTAACCGGTTTTTCGCACCTTGGTATCAAAACTCGTCGGCAATAAGCCACAATCCGAATAATTTTGGTTAGCGAAGAATATCTATCCCATATTTTATCAATTGCGGAGATGTGGTGAATCTTGACTTCTTCTACCTTGGTGGTTCATATTCTTGGGCCTTTGATATTCGATTACTCCTTGTCTCAAAGCTTCCGGACCTTGTAGCCATAAAGTTGTCTTTAGTAACTCCGATGGTCTCAGTCCCCGCGAAGCACAATCTGCAGGATTTTGTTTCGATGCTACATGTGACCACTGATGGGGTTCTAACACATTCAAAATTTCTGAGACCCTGTTAGCCACAAAGGTTTTCCATCGACTTGGGCGACTGTTTATCCAAGCCATAACTACGGTAGAGTCTGTCCAAACATGAATATTAGATTTGGGTATATTCAATATTTGGCCAACCTCCGCCAACAATTTGGTCAGTAATACAGCTCCACATAACTCCAGTCGGGGAATAGAGACTTGTTTTATAGGGGCCACCTTAGTTTTGGCTGTTACCAGGATTGTAGTTACGTGACCTTGTTCATCAACATTACGGGCATACACGACCGCTGCATACGCCCATTTCGAAGCGTCACAGTAACCATGCAACTCCGTCTGAAGATCCGTATGTTTCCATCCCAGTCATCGAGGTATGCGCATTTGAGATAATAGCGTCAATTCCTCTCGGAAAGTCAACCACTCTTCTAAGATATTCTTTGGCGCAACCGCATCCCATTCAATTCCCGCTAGCCATAGCTTTTGTATAATAACTTTAGCTAAGATAATGCTTGGTGCGACCCAACCCAAAGGGTCAAATAAACGGGATATATCAGAAATGATACCTCTTTTTGTTACGGGTTCCTGCAACTTCCGGAGAGTCACCGTGTACTGGAACGAGTCTTCACGTCAGTTCCAAGTAAGTCTCAATATTTTGATTACTGGATCAGTTTTTAGATTTAATCCTTTGCTTTCAGCTTCATCTCTTTTTTCTTCTTTTATACGATTTAAGAATTCGTCGCTATTGCTGCTCCACTTCTGTAGCTTGAATCCACCTTCGTTGAGTAATACGTTCATTTCATTATAGAGCATTACCGCTTCTTCGATAGTCTGGCATCCAGTCATTAAATCATCCATATGGATATTAAGCAAAAGAGTTTTATATAAAACTCTTTTGCTACCCTTTCTGACGCTATTGGATATTTTGTTTTTTGCTACTCGATTAAGAGCCTTCACAGCCAAATATGGGGCCGAAGCTGTACCGAACGTGACGATGAGCAGTCTGTAGTCCTGTATTTCATCTTCCGGTTGATTCCTCCACACTATACGTTGATAATCACAATCCTCATCTGCTACTCTCACCATTCGATACATCTTTACAATATCTGCTATTAAACATACAGGATACTTTCTCCAACCCATGATCAAATGACGCAAATCTGGCTGTAATGTAGGTCCAACTAATAAAGTATCGTTTAGTGATACGCCATTTTTATTCTTGCAGGACGCATCAAAAACCACTCTTAGTTTCGACGTAGATTTATCATCTCTTATAACGGCGTGGTGTGGTAAGTACGATGCCTGGTTTTTCTTTTTATCAGGTTCCTGCACTAATACCATATGGCCCAACTGTAAGTATTCATTTATAACATTTTGGACGAGCGATTGATTGCCGCCGCTTGTCAAGAACTAGCTTCATTGATTTATTAGCAAGTCTCAATGAGGTGTTGAAAATATAGACAGATGTCGTTGTGAACGACGACGCGTCAGTTGCATCGCGGAGGTATCGCGGAGACGTTCGGCTAGACAACATACGCAAAACTTCCTACCGAGAAGTTACATAAATTACCGCTAATATAATTAAAATATAATTTCCCGCAACGCTATAATCAATCTTCCATTTTATTACGCCAAATTCCTTATTGTGCGTGCATTAGTGTCTTTAAGTGCCAACACAGGAGAACCAAGGGCCGGCGCCGGCAGAAGACTTCGGTGCACCAGACAGCTTTCAGGTCAGTGAAGCTTTATTATTGTACGGCTACGGCAATTAATCAAAAATAATAAATAAAACCCCAAAATTACAGTCCACTTAAAAATCTACCCTCCACATTTGTATACCTCTCTTTCAGCAAGATATCACTAGTGAATTTCCTTACCATGTTTTTAAATCTTTTTAATGCAATTTCACGCGAATCTCCATTTTTGTAGGCTGATTTGTCATCTCGAAACGGCAACTTCACCACGTATCTTCCGTCTTCGGCACGATACGTCGTGGATGCGAAGATGTCTTCACACCTTTGTTCTTCTGTGGTTAACATTTTTAAAGTTAATACAGGTTCTGATTCCAATTACCAGAAGCGTTTTAATTCGTCATCTTCAATATGTGTGTGCAACACTGTGACATTATTTTCACCTGTTCTCGAACTTACTGGACCAGACACAATCCAACCTAGTGTGGTGCATTGTGCCACTGGAGACCCTACGGGTCCTCGCAGTACACCCTCCTTCAGTATCTGAGAGTAAACTTCTGCTCCCAACAGGATGTCAATTTTATTTGGCACATCGTACGCAGGATCAGCCAGACATAATTGTTGTAACTCAACCCATTTTTGCAATGGTACTCTTTTACCTGGCAGATATGTAGTAATTGTTAACGACGGAATAAATGAAAATGTAAAAAGCTAGGGTACTTGCACATGTATAGATAATAGTTTCGCTTGTATAGTTGTTTCTCTTTAGTGTCTTATAAATGTATGAAAATGTATGAATATCTCTTAATATCGTTAGGTTTACACTATTTGTATAATGTCCGTTTATGAGTATGTATTGTGTAACTGATATTAAAATGATCCCTAGTGTGTCTTTTATTACCCTATTAGGATAATTATTGGTGAATAGGGTAAGTAGGGCATGCTAGGGATAAGTTGTGGGCGCTATGGCGTTCGGAAAACAACTGAGCGCTCCGCCACCTGATTTCATTTGATTTCGCTCCGCCACCTGGCGGACGAATATAATATTTATAGTCCTGAAGCGGGGGACGGGGTTACGTAAATATGTCGCGCAAACCGCGCACCCCGTCCACTCGAAACCGAACGTTATAGCGTCATGATCTTATTAGATCCCTCTTAGGTTAATTTACATCCATTAAGTATCTTATAAGAATCCTATAAGAATGTGTATAATGTATAACTGTGTATTATGAATAAATGATCCCCCGCGGGGTAGCGGGAGGGGTACACATGTAGAAAAGTAGAAGGGGAAGCCAAAATGGAATAAAAGACGAACCATTTTGGGCTTCCGGCATTCCGATCAGCGGCACCACTCCGAACACTACAAACGGTCAACCAAGTGACTAGGACAAGTAGTAGAACAACAAGTACCTCTGCCCCCTGCCCCCGGCTCTGCTGATATTATCGAAGAAAAGGAAATAAGGCGTTATTATTGTACAACATCCCTATATATACAGTCCTCATCCCCCGGCGACCTATAAGGTTGTAGGACAATACTGTCCTCGATCTGTTGAAGAGATCGCAGTAGACAAAAGTGTCCTCAACAGTAATATTACTTAGTACATAAGCCTTTAATTCCATAAATTTCAATTCAAAACTTGGGTCAACTCTTGATTTTATTTTTAATAACACCATGTATCTTGAAACCATGGAAGTTTTGTCACCGCCTAATCCTGATATAACATTGTTAGTAGGTATTCTCTTTAATCCCAAACTTTGGACTGTAGCTTCAGTTACGAACGAACCTTGAGAACCCTGATCTAGTAAGGCTCTTATAACTTGGTATTGACCTGTTCTAGCCTCAGCTTCTATTAAAGCTGTAACCAATAACACCTGATTGCTTATTCTACTCTTGGCACAGAATGCCATATGAGTTGCAGCTGCTAATGGCGTGATCTCCTTTTGCGAACTACTTAACGTTTTACTTGCTCCGCTAATTTCCCCCGAAACATCTGCAACTGTTTGAACTACATTTTCTGACTTAACAGTTGAAGTGGGAACACCCCTCGGATGAAGTAAGAAGTGATGCCTTTTCTTACAAACTTTACAATTGCTGGGCGTTTGGCAGAATCGTACCCCATGATTGCTTCCTAAACAGTTAAAGCAAATCCTATTCTTAGTGACAATTTCACGTCTTTTATCGTAATCCTGATTTACAAACTTCTTACAAAACCATATTTTATGTTCCTCACCACAAAACTCACAGCTAATTTTAGAGATCGCGATAGTATCAGTCGCGTGTAAAGCCTTAGTTTGGTTTAGATTGTAACCAGTGGGCTTTGCATGAGACGTTGGTCTGTTCATATGTTTAGGTTCAATGAATTCCAAGGCACGATACCTACTGATTAGGAATTCTTTAAATTGGCCAAACGTGGGCAAGGAATCTGAAGTCAAATTCATCGTTACATTAAATTCCCACTGCCTACAGGATTCGAAATCTAATTTAAGGGAAAGCAGATGGGTGACAATTATATCCCATGTAGAAACATCAATGCCAAGATTAGTTAAAGCATTCAAACAATCTGAAGAAGTATCAACAAGTTCCTTCAGAAAACTTGCCGACTCTGTATTTGCATTCTTTTGCCTTAGCAAACGTTTTAAGATACAGTGTGAAAGATACTTTTTATTACTGTACCGTTCCTCTAATACTTTCCAACATTGTACATAATTACCCTCAGAAACCAGTATACAGGGTGTTTTTTTTAACTGGGACAGTATGGGGAAATCTGAAACCATAAGAGATACAGGGAAACTGTCTTAGGAACTATTAAGTCTTTTTTTGTGAAAACAATTTTGGCGTAGTAATTTTTTTGGTCAAGCGTGAGTTGTCAATAAAAACGAATAAAATTGACTATTTTTTTTTTAATGCTGATAGACTCAGTTTCTTATAAGGATCATTTCATTTTATTGGAAGAAAAAAATCGGGACAGCAGAAGTTGGTCAAATTTAATAAAATGTTTTTTCATGCAATAGGAGAATATAATGTACTAAATCATAGTCGAAGTATTTATTTGTGCACAAATCATTTAAAAGGTGTTCCATAATTGAATTTCATGTCGATACGTGCTACACGAAACTGAAATATGGAACGCTTTTATGGCACTCAAATATTTTTTCACAGATTTACGAACTCCATGCTATTACGAACGTTTTGAACTAAATTCAAAACAAATTCAAATTTAGAATCAACATTGTTCTAACTGTCACCCTCATTTGTTATTATCGGTTGATGCTTGTGATTCATCATGGCGTTATCTAATACGCATAAAGTTGATTTAATTGAAGCGTATTTTCTTAATTATCGAAGCCCAGATAATGTATTAAAGTGGTATAGGGAACACTATCCTGACCGCGAGCTACCTAATCGCAAGATATTTGATAGATTAATTAAAAATTTAAGACAAGAAGGTCGTTTTAAACCCAAATGTGAGAGGCCAACAACAGTCGTAAATGAATTTATTACCATCGCCGTATTAGGATTCTTTGAAGCTTATCCAAAAGCTTCATTGCGGGAAGCGGCTGAAAATATCGGTGTGCATAAATCCACTCTACGAAAAATACTAAAGACATACAAGTACAAATGTTACAAAGAAGGTCGACTTGTGCTAGCATTACTTCCTGGCGATAAAGATCGCAGGTTATCATTTTGTCATTGGTTTGTAGCACGGACTGTTAGAAGTTGTTATTTTCCAAATCAGATCATTTGGACGGATGAATGCAATTTCTCTAACAACGGTATGTACAACAGGAGAAATAACCATTACTGGTCACGTACTAATCCATTTAGAACTACAGAGACGCATAATCAAGTCCGTTATTCCTTTAATTGTTGGTGTGCGATTTTACATAATAGAATCTTCGCTATTAAAATTTACCACGGAACGTTGAATAGTGAAAAATATCAAGAAATATTGAATATGGTCGTGGATTTAGTGGATGATACTATTACCTTAAGCAATGTAAATAATGTTATTTATCAACAAGATGGTGCACCTCCTCACAATAGTAGAGTGAGTAAATGGTTTTTAGATGAACATTTTCCGGGCCGTTGGATGGGCACATATGGTCCTATAAAATGGCCACCACGTTCACCCGATATGACGCCGATGGATTTTTTCATATGGGGTTACCTTAAGGGTCGAGTTTATGAATCCCAATACAACACCATACAGGAGTTAAAAGACGCCGTTTATTATCATTAAAAAACACCATTCACCACACGTCTTTGTCTAAAGCCACTAGAGGTGTTTTGAAACGCGCCCGTACCTGCATACAGCAAGATGGAGGTCATATTGAACATTTATTGAAGCATTAGTTCTGTTAAAGTAACAAATTGTATGAAAAAACATTTTATTAAATTTGACCAACTTCTGCTGTCCCGATTTTTTTCTTCCAATACAATGAAATGATCCTTATAAGAAACTGAGTCGATCAGCATTAAAAAAAAATTAGTCAATTTTATTCGTTTTTATGGACAACTCACGCTTGACCAAAAAAATTACTACGCCAAAATTGTTTTCACAAAAAAAGACTTAATGGTTGCTAAGACAGTTTCCCTGTATCTCTTATGGTTTCAGATTTCCCCATACTGTCCCAGTTAAAAAAAACACACTGTATATCGAATTAGCTGTTCTGCTTCTCCGTTCAAGTAACCCTTAAGGTATTGCACTCTTTGCACATTGTCTAGTGAATTATTATTGTGGATCATAGATACAAACAAATCCCGAAAAGTAATCCACTCAGTGTATTCACCAGAAAACATTGGAATACTAATTTTAGGTAATTTGACCAGGGTAGGGTTAACTTGTTAGAATGTCCATCATTACTACTCGTATTTGATTGACTTGCATTAGACACTTTAAAATTTGTCAAACTATTTTTTAATTCACATTTATAGTTCATAATAAACTCTTCCTCAGTTTTATCGTAAATTTCACCAGAAATGTATGACTCCTTTTTTAACAATTTAGGATCAGTTTGTTGTGTGGAGCGACGTGACGGGCGGGGCTAAAGTGAACGCGCACTTGAGCTCTGACGTCACCACGGCCGCTGCTCTGCGCCGGCGACGGGCGATACTACATTCCGACGCGCCAGTGCGCCTCAAGCAGTCCGCGGCGAAGCCTGCGTTACACCGCTTGCTAACTGTACCTTAACTATTGTAATAAAATATCATCTCCATATTCGGATCTTTTCGTTATAACGACCCCCACATAATTGGTGACAACCGACGGAGCACGCGATGCAGACTACTTCAGCAGATGACAATGAACAGGCCAACGGCAGCGTCTATGTGTTCGTGTTGGTACCCCCATTTTGGCCCGAAGAACCGGCGGTTTGGTTTGCTCAAATAGAAGGTCAGTTCATGCTATCCAATATTACCCATGACACAACGAAGTTTTATTACGTCATATCACAACTAGACCACCAATACGCTGCAGAAGTGAAGGATATTATAGTGTCATCCCCCGAAGCAAATAAATACGAAAAACTAAAATTCGAGCTTATAAAACGCTTATCTGCTTCGCAGGAAAGAAAAATCAAACAATTAGTCATGCATGAGGAGTTGGGCGATAGAAAGCCATCACAATTTTTACGCCATTTGCAGAGCTTGGCAGGACCTAGCGTTCCTAAGGATTTTTTACGCACAATTTGGCCTAGCCGTCTACCCACTAATTTACAATTTGTGATCGCTTCACAGACCGACATGCGGTTGGAGGACGTCGCAGATTTGGAGGACAGAATTAACGACTGCTCTGCGCCGGCGACGGGCGATACTACATTCCGACGCATCAGTGCGCCTCAAGCAGTCCGCGGCGAAGCCTGCGTTACACCGCTTGCTAACTGTACCTTAACTATTGTAATAAAATATCATCTCCATATTCGGATCTTTTCGTTACTATTGGATCTTGTGCTACTGGTGTGACTTCATCAGGTTTCAATAATTTCCTGTTTCTTTCTTTCGTTTTTAGTATACGCGCATATTTTTTTGTTACAAATTGTTACTAACAATATTTTCTACGATGGAATGGACAGTAAACAAGTTACTTACAAAGGAAATCACCAAGGTCGACTCTTCACTCATTCCCCCCGAATTCCAGGGGTATGTAAAAGCAACCAGGACAGCACAACAGAGTTTAATATTGATGATATTTTATTACAATAGTTAAGGTACAGTTAGCAAGCGGTGTAACGCAGGCTTCGCCGCGGACTGCTTGAGGCGCACTGGCGCGTCGGAATGTAGTATCGCCCGTCGCCGGCGCAGAGCAGCGGCCGCGGTGACGTCAGAGCTCAAGTGCTCGTTCACTTTAGCCCCGCCCGTCACGTCGCTCCACAGTTGCAAAAGATCCTTATGACCATGTCTAAATTCAGACCATAACTGCTCCAATGACTCTAATCTACTTTCAATATAATCCTCACTCATGCGTTCCTTAGGAGACTTTTTAAAATTCAGTCTAGCTTTAAAAATACGCTTTGAAAAGTCGTCTTGGAAGCTAAGTAAAGATTCTATCGTAGCCATCATGAAACTCAAACAACTGATTTATTTACTTACAAAATCAACTTTCAAAATTTGAACTTAGAAAATTATAAACGATAAATTCCGAAAAAATTACAAGTGTTTGAGTAGTAAATTCTGGGCAAAATCCGGCATGGATTCCCCGTAGCCGTTTTTTTTCTTACAATTCTAAGTCCTAAATCTAATGTTAGTACAATTTTTAAAGTTGTTAAACATAAATTTACAAGTTCAGAACTGCTTCTACTTTATGGTTCAAAATGATGAATTTCTTGATGAACTTTTCTTATCTTTAAAGTTTTGATTTTCGTTGTAATAAGGCTGATATTCGCCTACTATTGATATATTTTAAAGTACTCACGGTTGCACTTCACACTCACATGCACCAATAACCACTCGATGTGCTTATTACACGTGACGTACGACCCGCTCCTTTCCCGTTGTCCTCCTGGCGCTGCTGCTGGTCCCACAGATTTCCTCAGCTTGACCGTAGCGACGCGGATAGCGCGTTCCGCTTGCGGCGCCAATCCTCCAATACTCCTACCACGTACTCAAGCCTCTGCAGCGATCCACTGCGAGTACGGGTTCAGTGGTTGTCGCCGCCAATCATACTTTTATAGGATTATGTGCAGCCTAGGTACAATAAATTCGTCTAATATGTTTGGCGACAAAGTGTAACTTAATCTTTGCACTTTTGTATTCTATAGTGCTCGTCGTTCATCGGGAGATAAGGCATTCTTACATTTCTCTTATGATTCTAAGAACCATGACGCATCGTGGTTCGGGTGCGATGGGGACCTTGTACTGATCCCCGGGAGACCTTCAACATCACCCCTTCTAGTCTGCCCTTGACCGCCACACGCACACTCATTATCTCATAAAATTATCATTGTACATTATCATCATTGTCTCATTATGAGACCAGAAAAATGCCTTATCTCTCTATGTAATCATTATTCAACATAAAGAAATCACTCACCAGTTTATCTTCAATAAATATCCTACTCATCTCGCACGAGCATCTTCAACGGATCCCCCTGTTCTCCAGTCCCTCTAATCTCGTTCCTCAAACTGCCACCGGCTCCCCTCGTTCGCCTACCTCCGTCCTTTTTCATTTCTTCACCTCTCCCCCCAAAAACGGTACACGTCATCCCTCGTAATCGAATCGTGTTGCCATTATAAGGAAACCCATAAACAAAACGATTTCTAGAGTATTGTGCCGCTATATATTTATTTTTTATTATATTATTTAATTAGTCATTAGCCTACCTCTTAGATATTCGCGATACTTCGCGACAGTGGTATCAATGACCACTGTGCTCTCCAAAAAAACTAGCCTTTATCCGGTTCGAAGGACCATGTTAAACTCGGATCCAATCCGAGGGTGCGACCAATAAAACCACAAGTATGGTGATATAAAATCCACTATATTGGTAAAACACAACACAACATCAAAATCCTCCATTTAAGATGTTTACACAGAAACGAAACCATACCGCGATGCAGAAACCATACCGCGATGCAGAAACGATACAGCGACATCTGTTGGTCTTGATACGAACTAAACCCTTACGATAAAACCTAAAACTATCGCCGATCGCAGTCTGTCTGACCTAACATGGGTATTACAATACCGTGTTCAACAACTATCATTGTCACCGTTCTTGGACCAGAACAATTTAATAAGAGTAGGTGGCAGAATAGACGCTTCCAATTTTCCGTACGAGAAAAAACACCCCATAGTTCTTGACTCTTCTCATCACTTAACAAAAATCTATTTCGCACGCGAACACATTCGTCAGTTGCATGTTGGCCCACAGTTGTTGTTGGCCACTGTCAGGAACACTATCTGGCCAATAAACGGTCAACGACTCGCTTGCAACACAGTACACAGCTGTGTAAAGGCACTGTGTAAAAGCTGTGTAACGTTTTCAAGGCAAAACTCTTTGTCCAAAAATGGGGAATCTCCCAGTACAGCGCGTGACACCTGACTTTCCATTTCTATCAGTCGGTTTAGACTTTGCGGGTCCGTTCTTCATATTAAATCGTAAAGGGCGTGGCTCTAAGCTTATAAAGTGTTATTTATGTTTATTTATTTGTATGCGTTATAAGTGCGTTCACTTAGAAGCAGTGAGCAGCCTATCCAAAGAAGAGTTTATAATGACACTTCACAGATTCATTGCTCGTCGCAGCAAACCTGCAGAGATATTCTCGGATAACGGTCGTAATATTGTCGCGGCGGCCAGGGAATTAGGTTCATTTTTTAACGGCACACAATCATTTTTTTTCTGACTTTGCTGCGCAAGAAAGGATTAAATTCTCATTCATCCCAGCTTACTGTCCTCATTTTGGGGGCATCTGGGAATCCGGAATCAAATGTGCCAAGCACCACATAACCAGAGTCATAGGAAACAGCCATTTAACCGTTGAGGAGATCCAAACTTTATTTACACAAGTGGAGGCAATACTTAAAAGCCGTCCCTTGTGTCCCATGTCTTCCAACCCTGACGACCTACTCTCCCTCTCCCCAGGACACTTTCTTATCGGAAGACCATTGACGACCTTCCCATCTCCTGCACTGCAAGATATCGACCCAAACAAGCTTCAGCGATATCAAAGATTGGAACAAATACGACAGCACTTGTGGGGCAGAAGGAATACATATCGGAGCTACAGCAGCGTCAAAAGTGGACAAAGGAGTCTGCAAGCCTGAACGTGGGAGATCTCGTCCTAATAAAGGAAGATCACGTGACTCCTCTATGTTGGAGTCTTGGAAGAGTTGTGAAGCTCTACATGGGACCTGATAGCATACACCGAGTGGCGGACATAAATACAACCAGAGGCTGCGTACGTCGATCACTTGTACGGCTGTGATCCCGAAGCCTGAAGATGTTTCATGTTGAAAGACGGGAGTCTTTCAACGGGGCGGAATATGTCGCGGCTCCACATCGTCGCTTCAACATTCTTTATTATAATATTCAACTACCACCATAAAATATAGGTAGCCTGCCGTTTTGGTGCTTATCTACATGTTTTTACACACGAAGTGTCAGTCAATCAAAGTCGTGAGCCGAGACGCATTAACATTACATCTACCAATAAAACCAGTCACAACAAGCAAACCTTTCGGGTTTTATTTCGCCAAAGGATAAAACTCGCAGTGTCTCCTAGCGCAGACAATAGGGTTAATAAATGGTTAAAATCCTTAAATTACAATGAAACCGAGAATTTATTAAAAATTTGTAAATGATTTAATTATTTAAATTTCACATCCATAATTACATAACACATTCATTTCATTAATCATATATCCATGATCTTAATTTCAATGCACACTACACAGAAATACAACACAACATCACACTATTACACAATACCCATAAATTGAGTTTAGTAGATGGCCCTAACTATAAAGTATATAGACTTAATTGTTGTGGTGTTGGCCGGGTGACGCAGTCACACGACACAGGGACCACAAGGTACCCTATGTGTGATTGTGGCTTTCTGACTGGCACCCGTTGTAACTATTAGTGTAACCTATATTTCTATGTTAAGTTGTTACCTAACGAAGATAATAAATAAATAAACTCTGCCAATCGGCTGTAGGATTGCAGTATGCCCTCCACCTCCTTACGTTTCTTACATTACAACACTTGCATTCAACTTAACTTCAATTCAACAATTGTAAGAAAATGCTTACTATCGATTATAAAAGTATTTGGATTTCAGATTAAAAAACGACTCGAAGTCAACATAGAAAGAAGGAAAACCGACCGAAGCTTCGTCTTTGATAGTGCCAGGGACTTATTGGAATTGGAAAACCACAGGCCTCTCACAAACACCGAAAAAAAAATCGACTTTGACAGAAAGCAGTTTGAGAAATTTAAAGCGGCAAAAGGGAAACTGAAGAAAGAATTGGCAAAGCGAAAAATTTTATTCGCATCATCCTCTTTATAAATTTACGTCAAGGCAGAATTAAATCGTCCAAAATAACGGATTACTTCGAGTATAGGTATCTTTTACCAAAAATCGATATTTGTATTAAAACCAGTAAATCGATCTAGAAATAACTAGGTCCCTTTTTTACACCTTTTTAAAATTTGCATTCCAATTTTATATTCTTTACATTATTACACTTCAAATAAACTGCTATCTCACTACGATATTAGCCTGTTATATCTCACTGCATGTCACAGTCAGTGAGACAAATACAGACCTATAGAAGCACAGGTTTGTATTCTCGAAGGAGTTTAGGATTTTTTTTTTTTTTTTATTATTTTTATTTTATTTTATTCTATTTTATCGGATAACACAGATCCATAGCAAGTGTTAGTATAATAAAATAATTAAAGAAAAAGACTTATAAAACTATGTTAGTGCTACGAATTAAAGTATATTAACTTAAAATGAATAAAGTGACCCTTCAGCTCAGATGTTAATCAAGTGTTATTTTAATTTATCAACATCCGAATGAAATGCATAGTAATAGGTGGGTCATAGTAATTTATTTGTCAGCACATGTAGCATACAACAACGCTTCATATACTGACAGTCGAACTTGTTCGAAAACATTTCCAGGATACCGTTGGCGCTGGCCCGGACCCTGCGCATCAGGGATGCACACCGTTTGCGCATGATCGCGTAAAAACAATCTACCCGCGCTTCGGCAAACATCCCCGATGCGCTAGAGAATCGGGGCAACCCCATCAGCATCCTGAATGCGTTGTTGTATTGCACGCGGAGGGCGCTATACTGTCTTTGAGTGTAATTAACCCACAGGCTGCTCGTGTAAAAGGATGTACAAAAAGCTCTAAACAGAGTGATCTTGACTTCAGTGGAGCAACGAGCAAACCTGCGAGCTATCATGTTGGCTCTCACAGACAACGCCCTGCATTCCCTTTCAATGTCTGCATTGTCCCCCAGGTCAGAGGTTACGAAATGTCCGAGATACTTAAACTGTTCTACTCTCTTTAGTGGGGTTCCCTTCAGTTTAATAGGTGGAACATCATGTGCATCTTTGTTTCTCGCCCGAAAGACCATACATTCACTTTTGCTTTCGTTATATTTCAATCCATGACTAGCAGCATATTTTTCACAGATGCCTAGCAATTTACTAAGGCCACAGACAGAAGCACTCAGCAGCACCATGTCGTCCGCGTAGGTAATATTATTTACACACACATTGTCAATATGGCAGCCGACACGAGCACTGCTGAGCTCCTTTATAAGTGCGTTTACGTACAAGTTGAAGAGCTTAGGTGAGGTCAAACCCCCAACTGTCTCACGCCACACTCCAACCCATACGGCTCAGAAAACGCACTCGACCATTTCACGACATTGACCTGGCTCCTATACCAGTATTTAAAAATATTATTCAATTCTGTTGGCCACTTGATACTTTCCAGTTTCTGCCACAAGATGTCATAACAAACCAGGTCAAATGCTTTCGATAAGTCGAGAAAACAGGCATAAATAGGTGTTTTTCTGTCAGTATAGTACCTGACAGTCCGCTTTAAACACAAGATGGCAGTTTCTGTAGAGAGTCCCGGTCTGAAACCGAACTGGTTATCGTGTAATTTCAGATATTTGTCCAGTTGTGAATCAAGCAGACTGTCAAGCACTTTGGCAACAATCGTGGCCAGCGAGATTGGTCTATAGTTACTCTTATCACATACATCACCGGTTTTATTTTTCACAATTGGCACCACCACAGTTTTCGTCATTTCGGAAGGCAAGTACGAATGCCCTATACACACGGCGTAGAACATGGCTAACGCTCTTGGTAGGTGAGGGCCGGCATGTCGAAGGTGTTCGACGCTGAGACCATCATGCCCAGGAGACTTGCCTCCTGACATGGAGTCCACAGCCTTTTTAACATCTTTAGCTGTAAATCTAGTAGACAGCTCCTGACCCCACGACCCAGCATCACACACTGACTGAGATGGCCCCAACGGTGATTTTACGGCAAAGTGATCCTTAAACAAATCTGCTATACATTTAGGATCACCGATACCCTCTACGCTTACAGGGAGACTGGGTTTACTGCTTAACTTATTTGTGGACTTCCAAAAGTTACGGAAATCATGTTTCGAGTGGTGCGACGCGATAATGTCCATTTTCAACTGATCTTCATGGTTCTGACACCATTTTAAACGAGATTTGAAAATTCTCCGGGTTTCATTCATCTCATCATATACACTACCCGATTCCGGTTTTCCATACCATATCCATAGCTGGAATCTACACCTGGCCTCCTTGTGAGCTTCACTCACATGCCCGTTCCACCCGACTACATGTTTTTTCTTTTTATTTTGCTTTACAGCATGACTAATAGTGGCCGCCTGGCTTAAGGCCAATACTATATCATCGTACATCTTATCAATAACAATTCTGTGATCCAAATTATTACACATATAGTCACAACATTCACACAACTCATTAGGAAATTGTATTTGTCGTAGTCTTTCATGACACTCCTTATAATATAAATCGATTAGTTCGGGTTTCCTCTCACCCCACACAACTTTGTTTCTTAGTAAATTATGATCATTTAGAATTTTAGGTTTAATTACATCTATATTAATTTCTATAATTAAAGGATAATGATCAGACCACATAACATCGTACTGTACATAAATATTTACAATAGACCCCACAGCAGACTCGGTGATCACACAGTGGTCTAGCCAGCGCCTCGACCCGTTCGCCTCGCTTACGAACGTATACGTATCAGACACTATCCCTAATCTGTCAACGTCTGCACAAATCCATTCAAGGTCACTACATAAACCTGTTAGTTCGTTATAAAATAATTCCGAGGGATGGGCATTAAAGTCGCCGAGTATGTAAACAGACTCTATACTGTCATTGCTTACAATAGCACTCACCAAACTGAGACAATCCGTGAATTCCGTTAGGTTGTCCAATTTATCCGTCGGCATGTAAACACTGAACACTAAACACGACCTTTGCCCCACATCAACCTTTATGGCACACACTCGCGGATTACCACATTGCACGACCGACACATTTTGAAAGACACGCCTGTTCCACAGCAGCGCTACTCCTCCGTACGGCCGGCCGCGGAGCATACCGGCCGCCGTGTCCATCGCCGAAGTACCCGTACACTCAAACTCCTCGTCAATGGTGCTGAGAAACGAGATATCGTCAAGCAGCAACCACGTTTCTTGTAACGCAATTATATCTGATGACAGACATAATTGCCTAATATTCTCAACTGAACGTTTTACATTTTTACAGTTAAAACTGACTAATTTAATAAGGAGACCATCCATATTTATGTTTATTTACGACCGCCTACAGTGCAGTGTCCCCACCATTCGCAATGTTATGCTTATGCTTGAAGTGCACAAAGCGTCGAAAAATAATGCCCTCCGGCCATAGTTTGTCACTTAAGAACATTGATAATTTCTGCTCCGATACGAAAAACTTGTATGCATTGTAATTCTTGTCTATCTTAAACGTAATTTTTTCTAGTTTAACATTTTCCTGCGTCTTTTTTTTAATGTAATCCGTTATATCGTGCTCCATCGTTTCTTTATGCACTTTAGTGATGAATATCGGTACTTTCGTTTCTGCTGCTTTAAAGTTACCTTCAGTTTCGCTGCAAATACCTATTTGACCGAGATAACGGTATTTTTTTCCTAGGTTTTCGTTGCTTGACCACTTTCCAATCGCCCTCATCTTTCAAAGTTTCTGCGAAGGATCGCCTTATATGATTCGTTTTATTATTGTTTGCCGCGCCATCTGTAGCTATATTGATCAACTGATGCTTGGCCGACTCACTTTGCAAACCGGTTTCTTGGGCATCTAGCTTTGGCCTCACTCCTCCCGTCGCCGCCGCCGCCGACGGCGCACAGCGTGTGCGGGGCGCGCCGCTCACTGCCTCCGCGTCGTTCTCAGTCAAGGAATTCTCAGCGTAACTGCAGCTCGGACGGCAGAGGGTAGTTTGCTGGTCAATTAGCAATGATCGACCGCCGATTTCTTTAGGAGATGATGTATTCAATGCACTACTGTCTGTCAATGTGGTTCTGTCAGCCATCGTCAGATTAAATTCGATAGTCCCATGGGGCCACTATCCAAATATGCACCACGTCTTGTATTTATATTTACATCGCTATATCGATTTGGAGTCGTCTGCTCTAATGTGGAAATCTTTCTCATCTCCATTTTAATTTCTTGTTACAAATTACAAATGTTGTTAATTACAAATCTTGTTTTGATGTCCTTTAATTCCGTTTGAACAATCAGCAAGTCTTTTAGAAGCTTTGTCACGTCTAAATGGTCAAAAGTAACTGGAGGTAGTTTTTCCAGATCACGGGCCACGAACACTGGTATCACTTCTGGATCAGATCCCTTGAAAAGAGATATAATATCTTGAAGGTCACGGTTCTCTTTTCCTTGCTTTATACGTGGAATTTTGCGCTTACCCACGGGTAACGATTCAAAAGGTAAAGTTTTAGATCGCTTGATTTCATCACTTTTGAAAGATGATACACATTCTAATCAAACTGTCTTCATCAATAATTGAAATTTTATTCTGTATGTATGCTAACAGTTCGTCTATCACTATATTGCACGTATTACATTTCACCGTCAAAGCCATTGTAAAACGGCCCCTGCGATCGACAGCACATACACACCCGTTTAAGGGCCTTTCTCACCACATCCTGATAAAGTAAGTGTTTACAATCTGATGGATAAATTATCTGCCAATAATAATCTAGCTGAGGAGTGCTACGTGTGCCGACGATAATACACCGCTGTCGTTCACTGCTCGGACCGCAAAAAAAAAAAAAGAAAAAAAAAGAGAACTCTGCTAGCTTCCTCGAGGAAACAAGTACGGAGTTCACCCACAGTCATTGGCTGCGGCGGGGACAATCTTACCTCTAGTTGCCAGGGGAGAGAGGTAGCCCTCGCCGCGTACTAAGCCGCGGGATCCCCCGGATGCAAGGTATGCGGTGACTGGCGTTCGCCTCTCCCCTTTTGGTCGCAGTGGCATACACCCTCCGTATAAGTCATGAGCTTGAGCGAAAGCTCGCGCTCCTCGAGCCCTTCTAAGGGCTCAGTCACCAACCCTTCTGAGGGCATCCCGCGAGTGTCAGCGCGCTCTTCGCGCAGACCGCTCTTGCGCGACTCGTCTCAGCGCCCCGCCCGCGACTCGCCTCCGCGGATCGACCGCGACTCGCCTCTGCGGCTCAACCGCGACTCGCCTCCGCGGCTCAACCGCGACTCGCCTCCGCGGCTCGATCGCGATCCGCCCACGCGCCCCGCGCGCGAATTTATCCCGCGACCCGCACGCGATCTATCTCCGTGCCCCGCACGCGAACATACACCGTGCCCCGCGCGCGAATCGGCCCCGCGCCCCGCTTGCGACCGTACTCCGTGCCCAGCGAATGACCAGCGCCCCGCGCGCGTACCGACTCCGCGCGCGTTATCACTATCACGCTCGCCCACGCGCTCGCACGGGCAACCGACTGCCACCTGGAAGCTTCAGCCGCTGGAGCTTCCTCCGCACAAAGCTCATCTAAGCCCCAGGTCATCCCACGAACATGACCTGAAGATAACAGCGCGGCTCTATGAGCGTGGCCTTCTCTCGCCCCAACTGCTGTCCGCCATGGCCATCCATCTCAAAAACAGAGAGTGGGAATCAATGGTGGAACGAGCAGCCCGTCGCCATCGTAGCCCGGACGACGACGACGATGACCAGGCAGACGACAGGGGCAAGAGGCACTGCCCCGAAGCCGACCGCTCACAGCTTCAAACCCCTCCTCTGCTGCAGAGGGACCCGCGGATTGGAAACCGCCAAGCGCAACAAATGCCGCTTCCGTTGCCAACAGTCACGCCGCAGCGGTCGTTTGCTGACGCAACACGAGCCCAGGCATCCAACCTAAGGATGCCGACACAGAAGCCGATGCCACCACCTCCCAAGCCATCAGTGAACCCGCTCGCCGCGACGACTGCGGTTACGACGGCCCCTGACCCACTGGTCGATGCAACGCCACCGACTTCCGGCTCAACGGCTGCCACAGCGCCGCCAAAAAGTCCTAAACCGCGCTACCCGCCTTTGATCGTGGAGCACCTACCAAACTGGGTGCACCACTTCAAGCAGCTGCGCGAAAGGCTGGGACACGCACCTACCGCGCGCCCCTACGGAAAGGGCGTGAGGTTCACCCCGAAGGACGAGAGCGAATATCGCACCGTCCAGAGGTACCTCTCTGAACTGGAAAAGGAGACCAACCTGTCGTGGTTCTCCTACTCGTTCCCTGCCGAGAGGAGCGTCAAGGTGGCCATCAGAGGCCTCCCTGAGGAAACGGACCCGCAGGAAATCGAACAGGAACTTCGCAGCATGGGTTTCGAACCGGAGTACGTCGGTTCCATCCGAGCGCGACAGGGTAGGCCGGGCTGTATATTCTTCGTACAGCTGCGCCGCACCCCAGAAACCACACCGGGCATCTTCCAAATAGAAGAGCTACTATACATGCCCGGCGTCAAGGTGGAAGCCTGGAGGGGTAAGAAAGGCCCAGCGCAGTGCCACCGGTGCCAGAAATTCAGGCACTCCTCCCACTGCTGCCACCGCACCTAAGCGTGCGTAAGATGTGGAGAGGGACACGCCGCCAGGGACTGCCCCAGACCCAGAGAAGAATCCCCAGAGAAGACTCTCCCACCTGTGTCAATTGCGGGGCTGGCCACACAGCCAACAATCCTGCATGCCCGATCTTCAAAAAGGAGGTCCGAAACAAGAGAGCGGGCACTCGGGCCTTCACGGTCGTAGCTGCACCACCGGATGCCAACGTTGAGGCGGCAGCCGAAGCCATAACGCTCATGGCTCCCTGCAATGATCCCGTCCCGAGGGGAACCGCCTCGGAGAAGAAACACGCCAAGAAGGGCGGCAAAGGGAAAGGGGCGAAGCAACCCGCCCTAGCCACTGCGCCAGCACCGCAACGGTCACCGCCCCGGCCGCATCCTCATCTAACACGCAGATGGAGATAAAGAACGCAAGACCCACACAGACGGAGGAAGCGAAGGAAGCTCGACAGGTCTCAAACCTATTGGCCGTCGAGATTCTCCAAGAAGTCTTTACAGCAATCCAGTCGGGCGCCGACCCCCTGCCAATCCTCCTGGCAGGGCTCATGAAATTAATTCAGCGGGATGGCTAGCACGCCTCCCCTAAGGATTCTTTATTGGAATGCCAATGGCCTTCGCGAGAAGGTCGCGCCCCTACGTGCCATCATCGCCGAGTACAACATAGACGTGGTACTTGTCTCGGAAACGCATCTCGCGGCCTGAGATAGGCCCCAGTTCCCCGGATTCCATATCTACCGCCAGGACGAAATGTCCGACCTTGGCCGAGCATACCGCGGCTTAGCGGTGCTCGTCAAGCGAAGAGTCGTCCACCAGCCGTGCCCCACCCTGCAACTCCAATCACTCTACGCTCTGGGCATGGAGTTGTGCATTGCCGGCAACCCGCTGCCCCTTTATGCAGCATACAAGCCGCCGCAGCAACGAATCCACACGCCCGACATCCGTGGCGTACTGGATTCCACAATACCCACACTGATTGCTGGCGACCTCAACTGTAGGCACAGAGCGTGGAACTCGACCACCAGCTGCCCAAACGGTAGGCGACTCTTCGATGACGCCGAGGCACACGGATACTGTGTCACTGGCCCGGAGGCGCCGACGCACTACCCGTACAATACGTCACGTGGCGACGTGTTGGACGTTGTGGTACACCACGGCCTCACATGTCATCCTACACTAGAAGTGCTGTTGGATGACATGAAATCGGAGCACTTGCCGGTCATTGCCGCCCTGGCGCCGCCTCCACCGCGCCGACTGATCCGATGGAAGACCTTCTCGGAGATGATGGTGCGTCAGACACCGAGCCGGCCTGTTGCCTCCTCGGGGGACGTGGAGACTCTAACCCGTGAGATCACCGCTGCCATTAACAACGCAACTGAGGCATCTTCCACGACGACCAGCGCTCGAGAGAGAATGCCAACTCTCCCGCCCCACATTATCCGCAAGATCGCCGAAAAACGGCGAACCCGCAAACAATGGCAGCGAACGAGATGCCCACGATTGAAGACGAGGCTTAACCGACTCACCGAGGAGGTAAAGGCCGATCTGACATCCTACCGGGCCGAGTGCTGGGAGAGACACCTAGACGCGACTGGCGACGACTGGAATAGTATCCACCGGTTTTGCCGCCAGCTCAGCAACTCCCCAGCCCCAATCCGGCCCCTACTGGCCAGCGACGGGACACCGAGATACCACCCAGCAGACCGCGCGGAGATATTAGCCAGATGCCACGAACGCCAGTGCAAGCTGAACCCGACAGACGACGTAGTCCACGCCGCAGCAGTCGAGCAACACCTTCGCGATTACTTCGCCGAGCCGATAGCCACGGAAGAGACACCCATTGTCCTCTCCCCGGGCCAGGTCAGCCGGATGATCCTAAAAACAAAACCAAGGAAAGCCCCGGGCGCAGACCGCATCACGAATGCAGTGCTGCGTCACCTACCGCCACGCACCATCGTGGCGCTGACGCGCCTCTTCAACGGTATTCTGCGCAAGGGCCACTATCCCGCTGCCTGGAAACTAGGCCACGTCATCATGTTGCCTAAACCCGGGAAGAACTCTATGAGACCCGAAAGCTATCGGCCAATCACATTGCTATCAACGATTTCGAAGGTGTTCGAAAAACTCCTGCTGCGACACCTCGCTCCGCACATTAACCCACGCGCGGAGCAGTTCGGGTTCCGCTCGGAACACAGCACGACCCTCCAGCTGTCGAGGGTACTGCACCATTTGGCAACAGCCAGAAACAAGAAGGAATTCACAGTGGCAGTATTCCTCGACATGGAGAAGGCGTTCGACCCTCTCCAAGTCCACGGCGCCCTGTCGCATCATCCGAGTGGTGGCCTCCTTCTTGGAGAGCCGCCGCTTCCAGGTGGTGGTTGAGGACGCGATCTCAACAGAACATCCTCTGGAGGCCGGTGTTCCCCAGGGCAGCTGCCTCTCGCCAGCCTGCTATTCCTGGTTCACAGACGACATCCCCATGGTGGAGGGGGTGTCACTAGCCCTGTACGCCGATGACGCGGCGTACTATACCAGCTCTTTTAAAGCCGCCCACGCCACACGAAAAATGCAGCGCGCGCTCGCCTCCCGCCATGGTTAGCCAAATGGCGTCTCTCAGTGAACATTGGGAAAACGCAGGCCATCATCACCGGTAAATCGCGTCTTCCGCCACTGCTACGCCTCCACGGAGAAGACGTCGGCTGGTCGCCCACAGTGAAATACCTGGGCGTGACCATCGACCGCTCCCTCACTATGAAGCCCCACGTACAGAAGACGATCGCCTCGCAAAGAGTCGCGCGGTACCATCTCCGCCCAGTGCTCTCGCCACGATTCCCTCTACATGTAAAGCTCGGGGTCTACAAAACATACCTGAGACCCCGCCTCACGTATGCTGCACCGGCATGGTACGCCCTGGGGCAGAAAACCAACAGACAAACCCTGCAAGCGCAGCAATCCCTTGCCCTGCGTACCATCGTCGGTGCCCCACGCTGCGTGAGGAACGACACGATCCAGAGGGACCTACACATGGAGAGCCTGACAGAATTCATCTGCCGCCTTGCCACAACTATGTTCGCCCGCGCTGATGCATCGCGCCTCGCTCACATCAGAGGGCTGGTGCCGCTGCATGCGCGGCCGCCCGATGGCAAGGCCTTCCCACGCGACCTGATCACGCCTGCGGACGAGTCAAACGTCGGGGCTTCTTAAGACACCGCCGCCCAAAAAGGGGCGGGAGCTAGCAACGAAGCCTCAAATAATCCCTGACAAGGATAAACTACCAAAGACCCAATAGGGTCACCCCAAGGACCTGTCCGTATTAACGGACAGAGGCGAAACCACATTAAGGGAGAAATCCCGGAATTGTTTCCTCCGCCTCCCTATAAGGGGGTGCGAGAGACGGCCTCAGGGAATCTAGCTGATACTGACTTTATGATAAAGTATAACTGACTTTCTGATAAAATATCCGGCGGTGGTGAGAAATGCCCAAGGGCCTAAAATAAAGGCATAGCTTGCCTTTATTTTCGTTTCAAAATTGTCGATGCGAAAATTTCAAAGAATCGTAAAAAAATCTATGTCTAGATAACAGTGAGGCCCAAAAGTTTCTGGTCCGAGATATTTCTAAAAATGACTGAAAAAAAACAAATTATATCTCATTGTAATTGTCATTTATCCTGCTAATGCGTGTAAATTTTTTAGAGTTCAACCTCGTTGTTTTTGATTCCTCGACTCTTAGAATAACAGGAAGTCGTAAAATCTTTAAAATATTTAAACTGGAATATTGTTCCGTGATTAAGTTTCTTAAAGACGAATGTGTTAGTCTGGCCGATATCAAACAAAGATTAAGTAATATGTACAGGATTTTCTCTCTATTATTTTCCACCGTCAAAGATTGGTGTAAGCAATTTCGTTTAGGACGAGAGTTCATCGATGACGAACCTCGCTCGCGTCGATCCGTTCAAGCACTCGCTCTAAATAACATCAAATTAGTGTGTTCGCGCCAATAACATTGGTGCTTTTCTTTTGTAGGGTAATATTATATTTTATTACCCACATCTGTAAATAATCATTCCGCCGATCCTTTTTGTATCGCTGCACCTTTGCATACCAAATAGTCTAAGGCTCGACCTCGTCGCCGCTGGGTCTGTTCCCACTCGAGAGGAAACCGCATGGTCGTGGGCTCTGTCCACGACTGTAATTCCGCTGATTAACAGTCTAGCGATCGACCCCTCCCGTAGCCGGTCGATAGTGAAACCAGCGTATTTGGGTGGTCTCCTGGACCCCAGAATTGGCACACGCTGTGCCCTTCCTATACCGCTGTAGGAACCTTGCCTACACAGTAATTAATTTAATTAGGCAAGTAAACCCGCCGGCCGATGCTAAAGTTGCTTAGGGAATGTACACGCGGCCGCTTTTAGAAGGCGCTTGCGCAGAGCGGAGCGAGCGGGCGCCGCACAGTCACTACCGATATCCGACGGCGAATGCATGCGCATTTTTTAGTTTCTGTTGATTATAAATTCCTATTCAATCTTGTTCTAGTCAATTTCTAATAATTCGTTATCATATCAGTGACATCCTATGTGTGAAATTCATGCTCTTTCTTCTAAAATCTAAATCGCTATTGTAAATCTTGACATACCTACGAGAATAAAGTGTGTCAAATAAAGTGTGGACTTTTACTAACCAAGAACCAAAGATAAACACTTTACCACTAGTATAACCGCTTAGTGCCGAAGGACGCTTAAACCAAGTGGAAAGTCAAGAAGCCGAGAAGAAGCGCTACCAGGCTGGGAACCACACAAGGAAACCGTAAGCTTGGTCGGAAGACAGCGATTCTCGGCATATAAGGTCAGGCTCTACATTTTGGCTATTTTATCAGAAAACCTATCGCTTAGCTGTCGCGTTCTCATAGTGGAAGAAGAAGTTGTGAGTGACCGACGGCTAAAGACAAAAGAAACAGCAGCAAGGACAGAGCTTTCAAAAACTATATTCCTTAGGATTCTTCATGAACATCTTCATATGAATAAAGTTAGTTGCGAGGTGGGTGCCAAAATTTCTTTCAGGTGTGCACAGAAGTGAACGAGGAGCGTGCTCTAAGGAACTTGGTGATTTCAGAGAAACGGAAACGTTTTTTTGGAGTCAATTGTTACTGGGGATATGATTCTTTACTGTGATTCCCTTTCCAAAAGAGAGTCAATGGGGTGGTGTCATTCTGGCAAAGCACCGCCAAAAAGGCAAAGGTAATTCAGTCCACCAAAAAGATTATAGCTTCGATATTCTGTGATTGTCAATTATGGAGGTGTGTGGCTTTTCCATGACAATGTCCGCCGCATGCTGTTTGAAAGTGTGGCTTCACGGAAATTCGCCACCCACCCTATAGTCCTGACTTGGCTCCTAGTGATTACTATTTGTTCTCAAAACTCAAGGCGGAATTAAGGGGTAGAAGATTTTCCACTGACCGCTGCGTTTTTTGCCCATTTTGAAGACAAAACTTCTGACTATTTTTATATTTTTTATGATAGAAATGCTAATTAAACGATCCGAAAAGTGTGTTCAAATAGACGGAGACTATATTGAAAAATAAAAATAGTTACATGATCTTGACTGTCCCTTTTCTATAATTAGACCGGAAACTTTGGACTTCCTCTCGCAATATATGTACATCTAAACTATAATATCTCAGACTATAATATAACTCTATTATTACCTATATTCTCTAAACACTTTTTTCCTAAAACGAAAGAAACGTTTTTGGCGTTATCTAGGCCCCATGGTTTCTAGTCGCCCTGATAAGCCAGGGAGTCGGATTGTCATTGCTCGATTTTATTTTAACATTATCAGAATTGTGTGCTGTTATATAAATTAGGTATTAGTTGGGGCCTATTAGTTCAGAATGTGTGCATCTGTTAAGTTTAGTTTTAAAGCTTGAACTAACAGCTGCTCACAACTTCGTAACAGCGAGCTACCGGATTATATCGAAACAGATGTTACATGCGCTAGTAGGGTTATGGATACGTGGAAGTGCACCAGCTCTCTGCATATGAGAGGATATTACTAAGATTTGTATAGAAATATGATCAGAACTATGAGACGCTATATATATGTTATACCAATATATCAATTATTATGTCATACATTTAATGTATTTAGTGAATGGCTATTTGACTTTATAATGTATTAATTAATTTTATGGATAAATGATGTAATTGATTTTAATGATGCAATGATGCAATTATGAAGTTGCATTTTAATGATTGTATTCAAACATTGTAACAGTAATTGAGTGATATATTTGTACGCCTTACGGCAGAACTAATACGTTCACAAATAAACGGATTTGATTAGATTTCTTTTTATAATCTATTTTTTATTTCTAGTATATCTTTTCTTAGGGGTAGTTGCGGGACCAACACGACTTTTATCTGCTCTGTGTTTTAAATTTATTTTTAATTAAAATTAGAGCCTCTTAACAACCAAAACTTAGTTTTTATGGCTCACTGGGGCTTAGTATCTATCTGCCAGCTAGTATTATTTAGTGTCCATCGATCACATTTCCTTTTCATCAATAACTGCTTTACAACACACCCAAATGGAAGAAATTAAGGAATCTATGGCACAAATGATTGATCTGTTTCACAAGAACATGTCGGACTTCCAAAATGACCTGCAAAGTGCACCCACATCATCTGGTACGACGGTCACCACTGCTGTAATTTCCTATGACTTCCACATATTCAAAAATTTTATTGCGACTGCCTTGGACACCTTACAAAAACAAGTCCTACTACTCGCACAGGACCATCGGATCATCCATCCATCCAAAGCATCCATCGGACGCTGCGATGTCCACTGTCCACCCGGTTATTACGCTGTACTGAGTTATGAATGACTGAGCACTACCAACGTTTTAGAATTTACATTTTTGTAACTTTTGATTAAGTCCCTACAATAATTTTATTTTTCACTAGAACGGTTTTATATTTAAACGGTTTTGGTGATATTCTAAATAAAATTATGCGATTTATTTTAGCAAGCATATATATGTATGAATCTTTCTTTATAACTTCTTTTTATTTCTATATAAAATTTTAATTTTAATTCTTTTTTTGGCTATGTTTATATGTTGCCTTTAAGTAATGTGACATTTATATAATGCACATTCTCGCATATAACTCTTTTATTTATATGATGTATGCTCTGTTGGTGACGTTTAATACTTGGTGGTAACTGGACACTGTGGCCCATAGCCATCCGCGATATATGCCAACATCAGTCCAGAATAACAGAGGTTGCCACGAGCACGGAGGTATCGTCTACCTTTGGAAATTTAGGAATGGACTTGGAGAAAGGGTTGGGGAAGGAGGAAAATGGTAGGATCGGATAGGAATGAGCACTGGCATTTCTCACTCATTCAATACCGAAACACATACATACATTGGATGGGTAGGATAAAGTGGGATATGTAGTATATTTTACGGTATTCTCCTGTGAGTGATGGATAAATTACACCCCTTACTTATATCCTAGAGGTTAAATCTCGAGCCCTAAATGATTAAGGTTAAGATTAAGGATAAGCCACGACATGGAGCTCTTTAAGAGAGTTGTGAACAGGATGTTGCCATCTCGGCGCGCACCTGCAAGCTCCCTGGTGTTGCAGGTGTCCATGAGCGGCGGTGACCACTTACCACCATGTGGCCTGCCCGCTCGTCTGACGTCTATTCTATAAAATTATTCTTATGGGTCATTAGCTCGGACTTAGCCCTCCAATGCTCAACGCAAATTGTTACAACACCAAGTTACAATAAAATAACACTCCATCATAGTAAAACACATAATTTTATTAAAACACAAGCCATCACTACATAAGCCACACTCACACGAGCCATCAGTCCTACAAAAAGAATGTTATCCAGTAAAATTTATATTCTTATGTGAACAGATTTAAGTAGGCATTGCATATTCAGTAAATTAAGCATTTGATCAGTCTATAATATTAACTTTGACCTGCTCTAATAATTTTGATTTAGTGCGATTTATCTTTTTATACTTCGGGTTTGCCTTCACAGATCGTCTGATACTATTCCTAGTCATAACTCTGTCGAATATTTCTTCACTGGTGTCTTCACTACCATCATCAGAGAAGTGGTTGTTCATGCTGTCATTTGCATTCTTTGGCCTAATTACAAAAGATAAAGATTCGATACCTGCCTCTGAAAACGCCGAGTCCACGGACAATGACCTTTCATCATCACTTAGAGGTATGTCGTTGCTAAACTGCCGATGGAGTAATCTCTTATTCGTGATAGGAAGTTCAAGACTATGTTTCTTCTCATCCTTCTTCTTATTTTCTTGTTGATTGCGTGGTTTGTATTTCATGGGAGAAAAGTCTACTCTTCGTAGAAAGCTAATGGATTCAGCAAATCTTCTACTGCACTTTCTAACAGTTTTTCCTTCACTCTTTTTCTCTTCTGTCTTAGAGCTTTCTTCATTATCCAAGACAACCCCTGAGTCAGAATTCGAATCTGCTGTGTTGCAAATACTTATTAATGGTAAATTGGTATTAGATTCTTCGTGAACTCGCAGTTTAGTTTTAAGTTCCTCAATTAATTCTGCTTGTTTTAAAATGATGTCGTCCTTTTCAGCGAGTTGTTTGACGACCGCCTCTGTCCGTATCTCTAAGTTTACTTCATACTTCTGAAGTTCGCTCGACAAGAATTCTAGCTCCCGTTTTCTCATCGATTCCATTTTCTTTATCGTGTCTGTTTGCTTAAGATACGCCTCTTTTAATTTTGACATCTCTTGTCTGTGTGTTGTTTGTAGAAATTTGATGATGTTTATTGCCTCTTGCAACGTTGTGGGTTGCAGTAAGTCCTCTTCAATATTTGTCGACATTTTTGGTTAGATCTGTAATAAAAAAGACAATTAGTCATGTTAAGTATTTGTTAAGACACTGTAAAAACATTAATTACGCGAATGACTCGTCGATTGCAACAATGGATATAATTGACAGTAGTCTTTTTACTAATTCAAATTATAATAGCTTTTCATTAAAATACCTTTAAACTGGAATTTTAATGACTATTTACACAATTGGTTTTGGTATTTCAAAATCACTTTCATATAATACTTATTTCATATAGTACTATGTACTTATAATTTGAATTCAAAGAACGTTAAGTATTTTTTTATATAGAAAGAAGACGGCAGAAGAACATACAGTCCACCTGATGGTAAGTGGATACTGTCGTCCATAGACATCCGCGATACACGCCGACATCAATCCAGAATGAAAACCGTTGGCACTCTCTGCGGTCTCTACCTATGGAGATTTAGTAATAGATTTGGAGAAGAGGTTGAGTAAATGAGGAGACATAGAATGAGATGATATGGGAATGGGCTCTGGCGTATCTCGCTCATTACCGAAACACGTACGTACATTGGAGGAAAGTGGGAAATGCACATTTTATGGTAATCTTCTGTGAGAGAGGGATAACGTGGCCATTGTAGCTAGCACCTTCTCCTTCCTAATCTCTTTAAAGTGTCATGAATATGGAATAGTGTTTGTTCAATTATGGTATGTTAATATGAATATGTCTTAGTTGGTTTAATATCTATTATTACCTTCTGTACATATAACCTCTTGTGTTCATAATTACATATATGTTCATATAGGTAATTAAATTATTTACACCAGCTGATATTACACGACGCATTCCATGCATACCGCATCGTACTATATTTACAACAATATATATATATATATATATATATATATATAATTATACTTCGGTCGCTTATATACAATAACAATGTATTGTTCTCAGATACAACTGACCTGCTTGAAACAAAACAGGTGTTATTTTGGTTTCGTATCTTCAATGAGTTATGAACAATACGTGTTTAATTGAATATCTATTGAAAGCAACAGTAGGTGAAGTGAAACAGTACAGAAATAATTATATTAACGCCTGTTCTGAACAGATTAATTACTCATACAAATGGTAACTTTGGGAATTGTTACATTTGTAGTCAAAGTGTCCTTATTTAATTAGGTGTATTTTCTATTTGGCTAGGTGTATTTACTTCAATACAGTAAATTCTATAACTTTCCAGTGCAGGGCGCAAGGTTCCTCAAGTTCATTGGGGAAGGTAGGTGTTACTCACTGTTAACCTCGCGTGGATATAATTACCTTTACAGAATTAGAAAAAAATGCTAAAAATGTGTTTATTTATTCATGTACAATATTTATTGAAGATATCTCATTACCGAATGTTAACTCATGCAAAATCGCTCTCGAGTACTCAAACACTCAGGTGCATGGAGCGGGGGTTCACGCTGCAATCCCACAGCCGCTGGGCGCACTCGACTGGCCACGTTACCTCTATATCATAGCATAAAATGTGCATTTTCTATTTTCCTTCAATGTACGTCCGTATTTCGTTAGTGAGTGAGATACGCCAGAGCCCATTCCCATACCATCCCATTTCTTCAAATCTATTCCTAAATCTCCAAAGATAGAGAGCGCATACGGGAGAGTGCCAACGTTTTCATTCTGGATTGACATTGGCATGTATCGTAGATGTTCATGGGTGTTAGTAGATACTAACGCCCATGAACATCTACGATAAGTAGATACAGCCAGCAGCCAGCAGCAGTCATCTTGTGACCGTGGTTGGTATAACCGTGCCGAAACATCGAGTAAGATAAAATTGATATCAGCGTTAAAGTCCCATTGAATAGCTACATTTGTTTATGCACAACTAGCGATTTGCCCCGTCTTCTCGTGGATGAGATAGGATTCCAAAAAAAAAGTGACGCGCTGTAACCTTTTTTATAGCTAGCGTTACAGATCGCTGCATACACAATTAATAATCGTCACATCATTTCCGCGCCATCACGCATCAAACAAGCATATCTCCGAAAACCAATGATGCATAATGTTGAGTTTGTCTAAATAATTTATTTTATGGTAAGAAAGCGATAGACGAGCTGACAGTATATATATATTACTTGGTGGTAAATGTACATTGTCGCTCAGGGATATCTGTGATACATGCCAACGTCATTCCAGAATGACAAACATTGGCAGCTTTTAGGATGCGCCGCGCCATCTACCTTCGGAGATTCACGAGCGTATTTAGAAAAAGGATTGTGAAGGAGTAGAAAGTGAAGTTTTTCACATCCAATTACAATCCTAATTTTTCCTTATAATCGGTGTAATATTTATATAGACCTGGCGTGCCTACGTTTGTCATTCTGGACTGATGTTGGCATGTATCGCGGATGTCCATGGACGACAGTATCCACTCACCACCAGGTGGACTGTATGCTCGTCAGCCGCCTTTTTCTTCAGTGTATTTAAGAAGAGATTGCAGCAATATATAAAGAATAGTAGCTAAGTTGTACCAAAGAAATTATTGTCAGTAACGGGACAAATATTAATATTATTAATATTGTTTTTTAGTTAATGAATATTGTTATATTCTTTCAGAAATAAAGTTCTTAAACCTAAAATAAATAAGACAAGAATCTATTAAACTATGAAATCTATAAATACAGATAGACCTTTAGACTTCTCTCTTGGCTAAGTAGATATGATAACTTTTACAAAGTTTTTAGCTATCATTGTAAAGAAAATCTTGGATTACACCCCGTTTTGTAGCAATTAGGTTTAGATAGAAATTGTGAACGTTTTGCAACTTCGTGTAACTGTAAACTGTATGTAGAGTTTATTATAAGTAATGGAGAGATTGTTACTAGGTGAGACGTAGGAGGATAAACAGAAATAAATAGAAAATTTAGTTTTCGTAGACGAGTGTAATATAATCCTAAGCCTTCTGGGAATCTTAACCTTTCTTCAATAACAATTTCTTGGTAACAAAGGCACTTTATTTATTATTATTATATATTTAATATCTCTATAAAAGTACATTCTTACATTGTATTCGTAAATAAAATCCTCTTAAGTTAGTAATACGACTAAATACGTCAGTAATATTTTGTATGTCATTTATGTTTTATGTCGTATTTATGACAACTTTATGGTATTATTATATTCTATAATATTTGTTATTGAATCCTCAGATCAGATTTATTTTAAACGGTTGAAAGAAACATAAATACAAGATGTACCTTACCCATAATTTTGCTTTAAACAAAGAATGCTTTTAAATTTATGAATATGACATATGTTTTAGTTTGCCAAAGTATAACATCAGCAGGTTACCGTAACAGAAAACCCATTTTAAATACAAAAATGCGAACAAATCAATAGTATTTAAATACAATTGTATTAACCAAAATCATTATATAACAACTTAATATAACATTTGCGTAAATTCAGTTTAATACAATTCCGTTGAACACTACAATATGTGAAAATATACTGAAATAATTCAGTAATATTGATACAAATTCATTTATTTTTTTTTATCTAAGGCAAGTATCTAATTGCACAGTATAGAAATATATACATACCAGAAGTTTTAAGATCCAGAGTTCACAGTTCAATCACAGAGTACACACAACACTAACTTGACTGACACTTGACCACTGTTGAATACAGACTGAGCAAGAAACAAGTGTAAACCAGTCAGGTGGCAGGACTAATGACCCATACACATTGTCCCACGCCGTTTTTCTGATAATAAACCACAATGACAATGAAACTGTACCTTAATTCCAGGTAGTAAGTGTGTAGTGTTTGTTTTTGTAACAGCATATATATGGATTTACTTGAAAATTCCTTTCAATTACGAACAATAGACTGGTTACCTGGTTGTACTCTATTGGGTCCTATTCACGTTGGCCAATATATGTTCCAATGGTTGTGGCCAATACGTATGGCCACCATGTAGAAGGGGGGTCTGTGGTCACTTTGGTAGGTATTGGAGCGTTGGCGTGAGAACCGAGTGGTGTCGGTTTTTCAACACAGACCAAAGGATTTTGTTGAAATGATGGACGTTAGCCGTGTGCCATACCATTGGCACATATATTGACCAACGTCAAGAGTAGCCATATTGTAACAGTTCTTCACTGTCTTTATAAATAGTACTCGTAAGTGTTGTCAATTTTATTATTTTCTAGGGAAGTGAAATAATATTTTTAGCATTGCAATGCAATTAGCCCTTTCAATATCCACTGGTGGATATGAGTCTCCTCGTGCACAATGTCTTGTGCATGAGGGATATACGACCTTAAAACACGATGCTGGCCAAGCGGGTTGGCGAGTCCACTCCTTCAGAGGTGGTGCAGTTCCCCAGCGCTTTTGGTAGCGTGTGTGGAAGAAATGCTATCCTACATCCAGCTTTACACCACAATGTTTTTATTTTTAAATTTACTTTTATCAATGTATTGCCACTTTTAGTCTTTCTGGAATGTTTCTTGTAATGCAATATTTCTAAGAAATTGTTAAAAATAAACATGTACATAAATAACATCTGTTTTTTAAATAGTTTAGTTTACAGTCAAATTAAAACCTGGTACTTAAATTTAAGAGCGGTGATAGCTTAGGGCTATCTAATCTCGACTCCCATTTGTGAGGTCGTGCGTTCAAATCCTTCGCCCGTACCACTGAGTTTTTATTTAAAAAAAGATGTTTCTAGCTGGCATGTTTCACTCCAATTCACACAAGGCCGGCTTGGTGGATTTTCACTCTGAACTCCCCAGTGATTTAATAGAGGAGGTTTATGCCCTGTAGTGGGACGTTAAAAGAAAGACTGGATTAAAAATAAAACTATTTTGTAATATAAAACGTCTATACATACTTAATACTCGTAAGTAATAGTAATAAATATAATAAGTTGAGTCCATTTTTACACTAGGTGCTCAATATGCGAGATAAATCTCTCGTGTCCAAGGTGCGATATAATTCTCTTTCACGTTTATGACATATAGCAGCTACCTCTTAATGACGATATACAGAAACTTTGTCAAGGTCATATGAAGTGTCTTCTAGTTCTATTTTATCGTCACCACCTTTATAGAAACGTCTGGAATCGATCGAGCTCGGCGAGCTAATTAACTTCACGGATAAAGTTCCTCAACAGTTTTTGTACTTCGACTTGACATTGCTGTTATCACGCCAGAAGATTAGTGTATTAAAAGTTACGCTACTTACTCAAAGTGGATTAATATTATGTTGTTATTCGTTGGGGAATTTTTTTTGGGTAATAAATAATGTGCGACAGAAATATATAAAGTGGCAGCAAATCGGTGGCAGCAAATTTAAAGGTGGGTTAGTTTTAGGTTCTCCGGTGATAATAAAGACACCGTCATCATTATCTTTACATTGTTATTGTTAGTTTCAAATCATTATTATTTTTTATTTATTAATTTTTAAGGAAGATTACAGACTTGTTAATATTACTATAGAAGCACTAGAAAAAGAAATTAATAGACACGTCATTCTAAATCTCCACAAATATGCATTTAAGTATATATAGAAGGCTTAAATGTTATTATAATAAGAAAAAAACACAATATGGAAGTTAAAGAAAAATACACCTGAAGAAATAGAAGAGAGAGTGTAAAAAGTTCTAATTCCGGAGCTATAATTCTCGCGCGGCGAGTGGTAGGTATACTATCAGTTGTTAATGACAACCGTATAGTGAGTAGTACAGCGTAACAAAGTCAAATATTTCCTTTAAAACCTTTTTTAAGTTTTAATACCTCTTTTATACAATATTTTGGGGAATTCAGATAAAAGTCGTAGAAAAATATTCGTTAGTTTTAATGATAAATATTAAGTGTTAAGAGTATTAAGAGGGTACATGTATTCTTATAGATAATCCTGTATAAAAAAGAAATGATAAATAAATGATTATAGCTATACCTAGTGTTTAATATTAATGTTTTGCGGGATAGCAACTTTTCTCCTTTCTTTTTACACGCTTCATAACGCACATTATAATGCTCATTTTTTAGTATATGTACAAGTATTTTGTCTATTTTTTCTCCTGCTTAGTCGTTATTGGGATGTGGTAGAAGTCGGTGTCATATCGCTGTCTACGATTAAAAAAATATGGCAGCCGCCTCGTGTTACCGAAAGGTATGATTTATTTTGGAAAGCAGGTAAAACAGTGTGCATTGGCTGAAACTAGCAGAACAGCAAGTCGAAACAATAATTGTATGTGTATTTTATATTATCAGGACACTTTTCTAAACAAACAATCTTAAATAAACAAATTCATGGAAAGTGGGTAAATTTTCTTTCTGAACTAAGGACCTAGTCTCCGTAAAGAGACATATCCTCGAAAATCTAGAAAATACCTAAGTATAAAAATAATTATACCGTAAGAAACAGACGTAGACCATAGTTTCTTTACAGACCATACATTACTTTCATCAGCTAAGTACTTTCTTTTGTGTGTCGGTGGTCCGTGTGAATGTTTTGTAACCTAATTTCCTTTCATTGTTGCAACTAATGCATAGCTAGATAATTGGAAAATGAATTTTGTACTCTTAAGTTTCGTGTATATGGTGTCGCTTGAATAGCGGGAATGAGTCTTACTATAGACAACCAAGATCTGCCGCCCGGTCTCTGCGCAATCCCCGCTTTGTCCCGCCTCCGCACCCCTGGAACAGCACAGGCAAGGACTTATTTATCTTGTTAGTCTATATTAAATACAGTAAAAGCGCGCGTCACGAGCTTATACCTGCTCATATCTTTAGTATAAGTACGAAGCCACATCAGTGCCAAATACTCGTTTTTGAGTATCACTTTATATTGGCGCAAATACGGAGTTGGAGTTTCTAGGACATCTAATTTCTAATAAAATATGTACATATATTAATTTAAGGTACCCGCCCTGAAACTTACTCAAGATCCAGGTGAACGGTTCGCTAACTGTCACATAAAAACTTTGACAACTTTCCTGAACAGAAATTAGTAAGAACGGGAACCCTGATGAAGTTCTGAATCATATTCATGGCTTGTGTCCTCAAGTTGGCCACTTCTCCGTAATAAGGGCAACTTGGCAACACTGGCTAAACTTGGTACGGCAGTCGTAAAGTTGAGCAACTGGGTAAAATGGAATTATCTATAATTGATAGGTAATTGATGGGTACCTAGTCACAGAATACGTGTAAAAGAGGAATAAATTAACCTTGCAGCAAAAATACTGAGTGGGCAGCAAATCGATGGCAGCACAGATTTGAAGATGGGTTTGGTTAGCTTTAGGTTCTCTGGTGACAATGTACTGCCCGGACATGAATGACTCTTTGCATCATCAGCTCTCCCTCCGGATGGTTGGTACATCAATATTAGGCGATATTATTTATGTATATTACATGTATATGTATATGTATGTTACAGTCTACAGTTAAACTGGTTGGAAAGGTCTATAGTTGACTGCCTGTAATTGATGGTTTAGTTATAAGTTTCATGATAATTTAGTTTGTGACACATGATTTTATTTTTATAATACTCGTAAAGGGAGGCGCCAACGAATTCGGAAATTATTAAGCATCAGCTATTACTATCTCTCTCTCAAAGTCATCAAAAGGATTCTTCGGGATTATACGAGTACATCGGTAAGTGTTCATTGTTTTAGTGTTTTTTTTGTTACGTTTATGGATAAATAAATTGTTGAAGTGAAAACTGGCTGCTATTCATTCTTTGAAAACTCGATGTAACCCCCTATCACCTGGTGTTATAGTTGTATCATTAGTCCAAAAATATTCGAGACGGGGATGCACCGCCCCTGAACTTTGATTCCATAGTATTTTTTGTTTTATTTTAATTATATTACATTATATTACATTACATTACATTAAATTATATTATATTAGGGGTGTAAGAGGCTCACCTACCATCTTTGGAGCCTAAGCCAACCTCACCTGCTTGTGGTGCATCCTGCTGTTAACTGACGAGGCAATGGCGTTCCCTTTTTGCGGTGGGAGGGTTACTCCATCGGTATTGCTACCACCCTTCCGTCGGAGTCCGCCGCCATAATGATGCCTTATAAGCCGCGAGGCCCGCATCGTGTTCCGGCGGTGAGCGGAAGAAGCCGTCCCGAGAGAGGGATTGTTGCGTGTGGAAATGAGGACCGGCGGTTGCGGGGAATTACAGACGCGCATGGGCGTGACATGGTGGCGCGGGGATCAGGGAGACCCGGTGAAACGGTTGTCCGCTGACCGCCCGCGGGTTGTTGGGGCCCGAACCCGGGGATCTTACTTTAATCTCCACCCCAGGAGGCTGCCCCGCCGCTCGTGAAAAATCCCTTGGGGTAGCAGTTGTGCCGGAGGAGACCGGAGTGGAACCCGACTGCTGCCCCCGGGGGGGGACCGGGGGCCCTTCCGTACCCCGCGCCAGCAAGTCACACAACCTTTGTGACCTGATTTTTTCTCCGCCCCGTGCTTTGTCCTTTGATCCACATGCGACCATTTCTCTCTCCGTCCCCCCTCTTCTTATTTTTCCTATTCACACTCACAATGGCCAGGAACAAGAAAATGTATAATGTGCACTCAGCGGCCCATCCTGTAAGTTCCACATTTAAAGTGGACTTTTGCAACATTAGAGGGATGCATAGTAACATCGACGCCGTCCACTACCACCTTGAGACGGCAAAGCCGGCCTTACTTTTCTTGACGGAGACACAGATTTCCTGCCCGGCCGATACATCATATCTTCATTACCCCGGTTACAAACTGGAGCACTGTTTTGTGCGACGTGCCGGGGTATGCATGTACGTCCGGGCGGATGTTTGTTGCCGCCGCCTCAGCCATTTTGAAGACGGGGACCTGTCGATTCTCTGGGCGCGTATTGACTACGGACGTTCCACTAAAGTCTACGCTTGCCTTTACAGGTCCCACAGCGGTGATACGGAGACGACTCGTTTTTTTGAGCGGCTACAAGAAACGACTGACAGAGTGCTCGAGCAGTTCCCTTGCGCGGAAGTGGTGATCCTTGGTGATTTCAACGCTCACCACGAAGAGTGGTTGGGATCCCGAACTACCGACCGCGCAGGGAGAGCAGCCTATAACTTTGCACTGGCCTATGGTTTCTCGCAGTTGGTGTCCTCACCTACGAGGATACCTGATATCGAGAGCCATACTCCCTCCTTACTGGACCTCCTGCTGACTACGCGGCCGAATGACTACAATGTTGTTGTTGATGCCCCGTTAGGATCATCCGACCATTGTATCATTCGAACTGCTGTGCCAGCCAAGCAATCCGTGCGGACCCATTCACAGGGAACGCGCAAAGTCTGGCACTACAAGTCAGCAGATTGGGATGGGTTGCGCGAATTTTACGCCTCTTATCCCTGGAGGCAGCTTTGTTTCTCGTCGGGAGATCCGGATACCTGTGCAGACTCCGTTACCGACGTGGTGTTGCGGGGCATGGAATGTTATATTCCTTGCACCGCGATACCGGTAGGCGGACGGAGCCAACCATGGTTCAATCAGTCCTGCAGAGAGGCCCGTCGTAATAAACGGGCCGCATACAGGGCCTGGGCCAGAGCACAGGTGTCCGAAGATCCGAATACCTCCGACTTGAGGAAGAAATTTAACGCTACCTCGAGGTGCAGTAAGAAGATCATTGTCAGAGCAAAGAATGAGCACATCCGCAGAATTGGCGACCGACTAGCTAGCTATCCTTCTGGAAGCCGGGCTTTCTGGTCGCTCGCTAAGGCTGCTGAAGGTAACTTCTGTCAGTCGTCACTCCCTCCACTGCGGAAACTCGATGAGTCACTGGCCCATGGGGCGAAGGAGAAAGCCGATCTCTTGGGCTATCTCTTTGCCTCAAACTCGACACTGGACGATAGAGGTGCCTCACCACAGTCTATCGCAAGGTGCACAAGCTCCATGCCGGAAATCTGTTTCACACAGCGTGAAGTCCGGCGAGCTCTAGCATCTCTTGATGTCCGAAAATCGAGTGGGCCTGATGGTATTCCTGCAGTGGTGCTTAAATTTTGCGCTCCCGAGTTGTCCCCGGTGCTTACGCGACTCTTTAGGCTCTCATACTCTACAAAAAGCTTCCCGTCAACATGGAAGGTAGCTCATGTTCACCCTTTACCTAAAAAGGGTGACCGCACAGACCCGGCCAACTACAGGCCAATAGCGATCACCTCCCTCCTCTCCAAGGTGATGGAGCGTGTCATAAACACACAGCTCCTTGGGTACCTAGAGGATCACCAGCTGATTAGCGACCGTCAATATGGATTTCGCCATAATCGCTCCGCTGGTGATCTTTTAGCGTATTTAACACACCGCTGGGCTGACGCCATTGAGAGTAGAGGCGAGTCTCTGGCTGTAGGCCTAGACATTGCGAAAGCTTTTGACCGGGTATGGCACAAATCGCTGCTTTCCAAGTTACCATCTTTCGGGATACCCGAGGGATTATGCGAATGGGTTGCCAGTTTCCTGACTGGACGGAGCATCAGAGTCGTTATCGATGGTAGCTGCTCCGACACCATGTCTATTAACGCTGGCGTCCCGCAAGGCTCCGTGCTGTCTCCAACTCTGTTCCTTCTGCATATCAACGACCTGTTGCAAATTGGTGACATACGTTGCTATGCAGATGACAGTACTGGAGACGCCTTGTACAAGGGCCGCGCCAACATCCCTCGGGTCGAAGTGGAAGAGAGTCGCGCCAGGCTTGTGTCTGAAATCGAAGACTCTTTAGATCTAGTCTCGATTTGGGGTTCTCTAAACCTAGTGGATTTCAACCCCAGTAAGACGCAAGTCTGTGCATTCACCGCTAAAAAAAACCCCTTTTGTTGTAGCACCTCGCTTTCAGAGCATACCTCTTAAGATCTTGGAGAGTATCGGGATCCTTGGTATCGACATCTCCAGCAAAGTCGAATTCAGGGGTCATCTGGAAAATAAGGCCAAAATGGCCTCCAAAAAGCTCGGTGTGCTGAACAGAGCAAAGCGGTACTTCAAACCTGGGCAACTCCTTATGCTTTACAAAGCTCAGGTGAGGCCCCATATGGAGTACTGCTCTCATCTCTGGGCCGGCGCACCGAAATACCAATTGGACCCATTTGACTCCATCCAACGACGTGCTGTTCGTATTGTCGACGATCCCACTCTCACGGGCGGTTTAGAATCCCTCAGCATTCGGAGAGACGTTGCGTCTCTCTGTGTGTTCTACCGCCTGTACAATGGGGAATGCTCTGAAGAATTGTTTAATATAATTCCCACCTCGGGTTTCTACAACCGCACCTCCCGTCACAGAAGTGCGGTCCATCCGCATTTCGTCGATACGGAGGTGTCGCGCACTGTTCGGTCCAAAAATTATTTTATACCGCGAACCCGTAGGTTGTGGAACGAACTGCCTCAAGAGGTCTTTCCATTGAGCTACGATATGGGGTTCTTCAAGAGAGCTGTGAATAGGATTTTGCAAGGTCGGCGGCGCACCCGCATACCCCCTGGTGTTGCAGGTGCCCATGGGCGGCGGTAACACTTATCACCACGTGGGACCGCTTGCTCGTCCGCCCACTAATCTATAAAAAAAAAAAAAAAAAAAAACATTGAAAACCAGCAGTTTAAAACTAATTCTATAAATATTATTTAATTAACATCTAAAAAGCTTTTCACATGGTATTAGTTATACACAGATGTGAGTAATACAGCAATAACTGGCGGATATAATCTATATAAATTATAATAATTGGAATATAAACTATAATTGGTGGATGTATTTATAACCTTAAAACATCAAGCCGGCTGGCGGAGAGTCCCATATTTTAGTGATGGCATAGTACCTCGGGACTTGTGGAAGCGGCTTTCTTATCGTCTTATTATAGTCGTCTTTTTACATCCAGGGGAAGTGAAAAGTTACTACTAATCTAAATCCGACTAACACCACATGCATATATCCCCCATGCACAAGAAAATGTGTTGGAGTAGACCCATGTCCAGCAGTGATTGAAAAATAAAAGGGCTTTACAGTTTTTTACTTCAACGTTTCATATTCATTATCGTATAACATACTTCCGTCTCTCGAGTTCGCATACTTACAGAATATTTAATTGAAATTAAATCTAATTGAAGTTCAGATATCGTGTTGTGGGGTGTCTAAATTAAGCAGTTAAAATTATTTGACTTACCACAATTTCATACCACATACCATACGATATTCATTCCCCTGTGATTCTGCACAAATGTTCTGAAAATTATACGTTCTGACATTTTCAATTCACTATACATCTCATAAAATCCCAGAGCACACATACTTTATGAACTCGCGTGAGTTATTTTCTGATAGGCACGCGGCTTAGTTGAGAAATTCACAAGTTTGATTTAGCCCAAGGGAGGAAAGTTTGTGCTGAAAAGGGTACATAGAGGGAGAGAATTCGCAAATAAAGTAGTACCTACAATATTAACTGAAGAATTGTATCAGCCTCTAACGTCCCACCCCATGTGCCGTGCGGTGTCGGGCGGTTAGAGAATCTCTTTCCGTGGGTGTCGCAAAAGGCGACTAAGGGATGACAAAGCGGTTATCACAAGTCCAGAGAAGCTACACCACCTCTAAAAGAGTGGACTCGTTAACAGTTAATGATCCACGAGGATGTAAGCATCTCTCGTGCACAAAACAAGGTGCATAACGTCTCACTGCAGGGCAAAGACCTCCCTCAGTAAATCACTGGGGGGTTTCGAGCCATATCCACCATTCGGACCCAGTGCGAATTTGTTGATACACGTATTTCAGATTTATATTTATTTTTTGAGTATGCGGGTTTCCTGACGACGTTTGCCCAGCTTGTTGAGCGATTTTCATCGTTATTCAGATGTTCCTAAACTAAATTTTCATTTGCTAAATGTAATTTCTAATAAGCATTTTCGGTTATATTTCTTTTACTATTTACTTTAACGTAATGGATATATAAAACTTAGATTGGGTTTCTCTTTCCCAAACAACAGTCAAGCAATATTGTAACTCTAATATGACATCGGAGACTTCTCGAAGTCGCGAAGTTACTTTAGTAATATTTAATGTGTCATAAACGTCGCTTCTTCCAAGTTAGTTGCGGATTTACTATTTGTTGTAGCTTCGAGAGAAAAATATTTGGTATTTTCTTTACGTAAGAATTTCTAATGACCGATGTTTACTTTGTGATTTTTTTGGATAAATCATTAGTTGACTTTGTTGTAAATGTTAATTAAAGTTTTTTTTGTTATTTGTTAATAACCTGTCAGAAATCGTGATTGTTAGTAAAACAAGAGGTTGCAATCAATTATTAAATTAGCAAATATTTCAATATAAGTAATACTTTAAAAATTACTGAATCGTTTATTTATTATCTATATGTACATATAATAAAATCGTACCAGCTGATTTTTTGAAAAAAATCGATGCAGTTTAATATACGAATGAAACAGAGTTCAATACAAGGAAGTTCGAAATTTTATCTCTCAGTCTGTCTGAACGCTTATCACCCAAAACTTGGACGAATTTTTGATGAAATTGACATAGTTGTAACTTATGTGTCGGGTTAATATTTAGGGTACTACAATATTTATACAGATCTATCATAGAGTTCTCACGGGAATCAAGCTATACTTCTAGTGAGCTAGATATATAGAAGCATTTTGAATTAAGAACTTACACAAACCTTACACACACAAAAAGTGATTTACTAGCATTTCAAACTGAAATTAATAAACTACTAGATAAAGGCGCTATCTCTCCGTGGCGTAGAGTTACTGGTGATTTTTTATCTAGCATATTCCTCGTAGACAAACCTAATGGAGACAAAAGATTTATTTTAAATTAATAATAATAATAATGATGAATAAATTTATTAAGCCTCCACATTTTAAAATGGAGGATCTGAGAACGGCTATAAAACTGGTCACACCAAATTGTTTTTTGGCCTCTGTCGATTTAAAAGATGCTTATTTTTTAATACCTGTACATTTAGAACATAGAAAATACCTGCGGTTCGAATTTCAACAAAATTGTTACGAATTTAACTGCTTACCATTTGGTTTGAACACATGCCCGCTGGTATTCACGAAAATTATAAAACCAGTCATGGAACATCTACGTCAGCATGAATGGCTATCTACAATTTATTTAGATGATATATTGTGTATTGATGACTCACTTAAAGGATGTACAAAAAATGTAAATGCTACTATAAGTCTGTTAGAAAACTTGGGATTTACAATAAATTATGAAAAAAGCTCTGTTAGATCCAAGACTAACTGTCAATTTCTAGGTTTTGAATTAGATATGGTAGTTTTGTGTAAAACTTTCACAAGAAAAGCGAAATAGAGTCAATGTCTTGACTAGAAAAATTCAAAACCATATCAAATTGTAAAATTCGCGAATTCGCTAAATACATTGGTTTATTAATACCTATTTGTTCAGGAATTGAATATGGTTGGTTACACATAAAAGTATTCGAAAGGTAAAAAATTAGGCAACAGTCAAAATTATGAAAAAGTCATTAAAAGTCATTAAGTGACGATATAAATTGGTGGTATAACAATATCTGCAATTCTTTATGCTATATCCGTGCCCTAAACTATAGTCTCGAGATTTTCTCAGATGCTAGTTTGACAGGTTGGGGAGCTTCGTGTTTGAATAAAAAGACAAATGGATTTTGGACCGATGAAGAAAAAAGCTATCACACATTAACATATTAGAATTAGCAGTATTATTTGCCTGAAAGATTTTTGCTAAAGATGCAGTTAATTCACAAATCCTACTTCGAGTAGATAACACAACGGCAATATCGTGTGTCAATCGTATGGGCAGTGTGCAATTTCCCCATTTAAATAACATTGCTAGAAAAAAATGGGAATTTTAAGTTGTTTATTTATGTTTACTATATTAAATCAGCCGAAAATATTATTGCAGATTATGAGTCTCGCAAAACACAGACTGAGACAGAATGAGAATTAGCATCTTACGCGTTTCTAAAGATTACTAACGCATTTGGGGATCCCGAAATAGATTTATTCGCAAGCAGATCTAACACAAAATGTATAAAAATATGTTTCTTGGAAAACCGACGCGTTTGTAATTGATGCGTTTACGATGAATTGGACGGACAATTTCTTTTATGCGTTTCCACCTTTTGCAATTATTATAAAAACTTTAAACAAAATTATCACAGACAAAGCTGTAGGCATAATTGTTGTGCCTAATTCGCCCACCCAGCCATGGTCAAAACACAGTCTACACAAAAGTCTTACCCTGGTGGCAGCAATATTATCAGGGATGCCCTTTTGAAAAGAAGTGTACCCCCCCCCCCCCCCTTCTTATATAGATATCATGATCAACTCATTAGCGCCTAATACCCAAAACAATATGATTGTTATTATAAAGAGTGGTTTAAATTTTGTGAAGACCATGACGTTTATTATTTAGCTGCATCAGTCCCAAATATTTTTTATTTTCTAGCTAAACTTTATAATTCGGGCTATCAATATGGGAGTCTGAATTGTTGCAAACCCGCGTTATCCTGCATTCTGGGTGGAGCTATTATTTTCAACAATGACAGAATTTCGCGGTTCATGAAAGGTGTGTTTAGATCCCGATCACCACAACCAAAGTATAAGTTTATATCTGATGTTGATATGGTATTAAATTATTTGTCACAAATGTATCCAACCGAAACTTTCGAGTCTTGAATTGATGTCTAGAAAACTAATCACATTGTTAGCTATTATCACAGCTCCTAGAGTGCAGACTTTGTCTAAGATTAAAATTAGAAATATACTCGTAATTCTTGATTCTAACGGTATATCGGTAATGATTTCCGAAATTATATCTTAGAGTGAAATAGACAACGTTTCGTGTGGGTTAGAGCGTTTAATAAAGAGAGACAGACGTGTTTTTCAACTCCGTACTCAATGGGTTATATATAGCCCACCCGCAGTCCACGACTAAACTGAGTGGTGAATGTAGGAACCGCCAACCGCGCGAGCGGAATAGCTCACATAGCAAGTGTAGCGCCGCGACGTCAAAAGCGAAAGCTATTGGCGTTAGCTTTGACACGATTAGAAAAACCGCAGGATGGAGTTCATCCTATTCCGGTTTTTGCGAGGTTTTACAATGGAAATATTACAATATCTCAAGATGATTCTTTTGCACGTTCGATTCTTCAATCACAGTAATGATTTATTCTTAATAATGATTTATTCTCTTCTCTTGAAGAGACTTATTTTTGATTTTTATTTGTGTTTGCCGTATATTTAATTAAATATATCTTGCGAAATACACTCACATTTCTAAAAATGACAAATGGGTAGGGTCCTGATTTTGTTGAACTTTAAACATCTACAAGTTAAAATTAATCGTGAGAATTGAGCAGCGTAAGCGTAATTAATGATAAAACCAACTTACCCTGTACGTGAAGTTTTATCATAATTATGCGAGCTGCTCAATTCGAAACGATTAATATAATAACCCTCCCAGGTACCCCTCCCAATTCACCAAAAATCAGTATTACCTAAAGTTGTCATTATTAGAAATAGCAGCCTACCTAGGTACCTAATCTGTCCATGTTTTAGGAAATGCTTAAAAATTAATGACGGAAAAATGGCGCGCGAGCGCACATGGCCGGATTGGGTCGGAGTGGGGAGAAATCAAAAAGCAACTTCTATTTTTCAGATTAGGTACTTATTGTCTTTAAAATTTCGGTAATGGCCGGGAAATACGAAACAGTACTACAAGTTAAATTTAATCGTTTCGAATTGGGCAGCTCGCATAATTATGATAGAACTTCACGTACAGGGTAAGTTCGTTTTATCATTAATAAAATCGGATATTTAACAGATTCTGTCAAAAAACAGCCGTCGAATTCCCAAAAATATTAATTTGTACACCACAGGTGAGGATGGAGTGACAATTTCGTCATTCTTATTTAACTTATCGATAAGTTGAACTATTAAACCACTCTTTTAAATGACAAACAAATTAGATTATTGTATTATTTGATTTCTCAATTGAAAGTTATTTTTCCCAAAAATATTTTAATTTAACTATTATTTGATACAATGTGTAATGTCATTTTTGTGTATAAATTCAAATTATTTCTAAATATTTTTTGTAAATAATAAAACAAAGGTATGTGAAAATTTTTGCGCCACCTGACAAAATGTCAGCTTTAAAAAAATAAAGAGCCGTCATTCTCTTTTATGATTAACGCTCACCCTGAAGCATAAATCGCGAAAATAATGAAAAATACGAAAATATGCGTCGCTCGTTCACAGACAATATAAATATTTGGTTACAGCTCTGAGGCCGCACATAAAAATGATGCATGACCCCATGCGGTTACGCCGAAACCCCGAATTACACTGGAATTGGGTAATTTTTCCCTAAATTTAATCCGCGAAAACATTTTGTTGAAATATTTTTATTGTTGTTGTGAAATTGTTTGTCGATATCCGTACGTCCCTAAAGGGCGTTTGGGGCAGCTCTAATTCGATTACGAGAAGTAATTATCTTATCTCAAATGTAAATTTAGAACATGTTTAAATTAATTTAACCTTTAGAAAATTTATGTACTTACATTGGAAATATTATAAAAAGTACAAAAGTATATTGTAACAAATACATAAGTATAAAAGTATGGTGTATACCTACAAAATGCAATAAATGTGGCCGTGTGGAGTTGTCCGATTATAAAATAGCACCATACTATCTTGTCCTGTGGGTATCGTAAAAGGTGACTAAGGAATAAACGAAGTCATAAGTTCTGAGGAACTACACCAGCTTTAAATGAGTGGACTCGCTAATTTTATGGCATGGCATACATTCCATGCACATGCCATGCACAAGACAATATTCAGGAGGATATTCAGATTTTCTTATCCGCTGGTTATTAAGATTCAAAGTCCGATAAACTTCATGTGGTTTATGAATGTTAATGTGCGTCAGCTTCTCGGGAAATAGTTCGTCAACTTCATTGGTCGTCCTTATCGATTCGGGGGGGAAGGCGGGAAAAATGAATGCGTTTGAAGAATCCGGGAGCGTGCCGAAGTTGTCATTCTGGACTAATGTTGGCATCAGTATCCATTTACTACCAGGTGGACTGTCTGCTCGTCTGCTCCCTCTTTCTATACACTTCCTTGCATCGTTCTCCTCATTGCTGAGAGTCGTGACCATTGGCATTTTGCGGCAGGGATTGCCTACTCCTGACCAACCATTCTCCTTTTGCATCCGGGCTTGGGACCGGTATTGGCAAAATTCTTTATATACAATGTGACACTGAAATAATGTAAAAGCTGAAAAGAGGTTGTACCGCACCGGCTTCCTATTAGCGGACTGTATGTAACGATGTGGTCGCCGGTACGGTTCTTGCTTGCTGTGTATGCTGGTTTTTCTTCAGGATGCCAATATTTCTTCTATTCTGGTTTTCTTATATCGCTGTACGGTTCGGAATGAATGTATGGACATTCGCGCCCATATTTACATTGTCTCGGAAAATCTTAATAGCGACTTTTAAATAAGTTATAGCGCCATCTATCGCTAATTTTGCGAAACTAAACCGGTTGTCCCGAACAAGATTGTTCAGTAATGGTAGTAGAACCGGTTCTACCAGTTTTTACAAACACGTTTTTTTTATTGTTTATTTCTGGCATATTTTTTATTTTACGTGCTGTTGCATTGTTGGCGCGTCGCCCACGTCGCGCTTGGTCCAATACCCTATAGTGAATAACGAGCGCTACGAATGTTTTAGATAGAACAAAAATTCACATGTTAGTAACTTTTAAAGACCAACCGAAGTTTCGGTTTCGGCCAAAATGCTGGTTTCGGCCAAAAATTGGCCGCAACTTCGGCTTAGCCCAAACTGGCGTTCGTGAGCTGTCGGATGAACTCAGGTCATGTTCGGAACGGGGTTCACTCATTCACTCGCCTATACGGCTTAACCTCAGCCAGTTCGTCGGGCGGTGTTTAATTGTTAGGTGTGTTTGTTCTCGCGCATAAATAATGATTTACTAATAAATTGAAGTCTTTTATTTAACTTAATCGAAAAATCTGTTACAAAGTTAGGAAAAGCACTAGGTTTCAGGGTATAACGTAAATTTTTACTAAATTTTAATTTAACTATGTAGGATTCGGTTTCGGTTACGGTTTCGGCCGAAACTAGAATAGGAGCCGACTATTCGGTTACGGTTTCCTAAAATATTTTTATTTTTCGCTAGAATCATTTTATATATTTTAGACTAGTTGACGTATTTCAGGTTTTTCGTTATTTCAGTCTAAGTTATGTAAAAAAATGTGAACTTATTTATAGATGTTTTCGCTATGGCTTATAGAATTAATTTGCACAACCGTGAAAGTTTAACTTTCCTCCGTTTTCTATATTGCTCAATTTATCCGAAAACGCCGGAAATACTGATGCTTTCCCGGAAAACCAATATCTCAGGAACTTATTTACGTATCCGAGGAAAACATTTCCATCGTCAAGATCGTAACATGGCTGAGCAATGGTCCGTGTGATTTAGCTGAGAAACTTTTTATTGGGGGCCGGTTAACCGACCGAGACCGGTTATTCCTATCCAAATGTTTGCCAATACAACATCTTTTCCAATGTTTGTTAATCCCACATGTTTGACTGGGAAGAAATAATGGCGATTTTAGTTTAAAAATTAAATTGTTATGTAGATTAAACAAAATAATGTAGTAATAATTGAACTTTTGTAGACAAAAGTTAAATTATTCTATAGAAATTCAAGACAATTTTTTTTCAAAGTTTAACTACATTTACTTGTAATAAATATGTGCCGTTTTGATCGATAACTTGTTGCCGTCTTGTAAATAGATAGTGTCATGATCCCATTGCTGTAGAAATTCTGGGATTATTGGCCAAAAATTGTTACAAGTTTTGCCAGTCCTCTCTTGATGTCAACCTTACGCTACTTAAAGAGATTTGAAGTGACCGAAACAGGTGAAAATCTAAGGGGGCAAGGTCAGGGCTATACGGTGGATGCATCAATACTTTCCAGCCAAGCTCTCTCAATTTTTGCCGAGTGGCGATTTTTGCTGATGTTCTGTGCGTTATTATGGTGAAAGATAACACCGTTTTGTCAGCTCAGGCCGTTCTGTCTTTAATCTGGTCAGTTGCTGGCAGTAGAGCTCAGAATCAATAATTTCCCCCGGCAGTAAAAGCTCATAATGAACCATACCTTTCCAATCCCACCATACCTCACAACATCACCTTGTTTTGCGTTAAGCCGGGTTTTGCCACTGTTTGTGGAGCCTGTCCGTCCTTTGACCACGATCTTGTCGTAAATGATCCACTCCTCGTCACCCGTGATCAACCGTTTCAAAAGTGGTTGGGTTTCATTTTGTTTTTAATCTTGTGGCACGCAAATATCGAGATTTTTCTGGTACCCAGACTTTTTCAAATGACTTAAAACCGTTTTGTGATCAATACCTAGTTCCTCAGCAATGCCATAACTACTGATGTGTCGATCTTGCTCCACTTTTTCACAGGTGGCATTGACTTTATCTGTAACTGGGCGACCAGAGCGTTAAATTTCTTCATTCAGAGCGTCTGTCACGTTAAATTTTCCAAACTGAAAACGCTTGAAACAACTTTGTGCTACCCAGTACCCTTACCGATACCGCATTAGATCCATAAACGCACAATTTTTATTGCAGCTTGTGTCGCATCTTTGCCCTTTTTGTAATAAAATTTCAAAATGTTGCGAATATCTTCGTTTCTTTCACTCTTTTACACAGACTGGAAAACAATGGAAAAAATGGGGGAAAATAGATTTTTTTTGAATATTTTTTTTCTTTAGAATGTCAATTATTAATGGTATCACAACCAGCCAGGTACAAATAGTACAACCAAGGAGATTTGATTGCAACTTTATACGTACAAAACTTTCTCCCCGACCTATTATTTACTACATTAGTTATATTAAGTATTATTTTATGTGGCTACCAGTAAATTTCATTAACATTCTCATACATTCTTCTGAATATTCATTCATACATTCATACAAACTTCCTTATATTTTTGATTATAATACAATTTTTAATATTAATATTTAAATATATTTTTCTTATATTTTAATACTATATAGGTAGGTAATAATTTTCAACTCGGAAATTAATCACTCTATTTTTGCTATGGTTTGTTGCATGATAACGTTGAGAATTTTTCAAAAATTCGCCACACTGACAATAAAAGATTTAGAAGGTCCAGATAGGTCGTGTTCTCTTCACAACAGTTTGAAGATTATTCAATTTCAAAAAGAAATATTTATAATTGTAACAAGTTGATGATGAAATAGTAATAAATTTCTTTCCTCGCATTTTTCACTTTAACACCATTTTGATCAATGTTTTTTTCCGATTTTTTATTGAATAATAGCTTCAAATTCGTATTCAGCGACCTCTAAAACATGAAATTAACGATTAGAAGACGTGATCACAACAGCTTTATATAGTATAATGCCGCTCGTATATTATAATATAAGGTGCGGTGCGTTTGTTTTTTGCTATATACAACAATGTTTAAACACAGCAAAAGAAAATATCATCCAAATTAAATTAAAATGCTTTAATATTGTAATTAAAATACAAATGTATGTTTAAATTATGGAAGGAGATCATTCCCTTGAGAGCTACCTTGTAATAAATGCGTAACTCATAATAATTATTATATAATCCCTTATTTCCTTTTATTAAAAGGAACGTAAAACAGCTCGATAATTTTTTGCTGTTGTCCAGTGGGTAATTATGATTTTAACTATGTTTTATAGCCAGTCCAATATGACTTAAGATACTGCTAAATAATATTTTATTTACATGCTAGACATGCCAGAGAATACATGCCATATATACATTCCAGACATGTATAAATGACATGTATATTCATACATGTATTTAGACATGTATACATGTTATACATGACATGTATAAATATATTTTATACATGCCAGAGAAAAGGTACTTATTGATCATTAAAATTGTAACCAGCCATTATCGTCCCACTGCTGGACTCGTGCTTCCTCATACACATTGTCTTGTGTAGTTGGCGAGTCCACTCTTAGTGGTGTAGTTCCTCAGTGCTTGTGGTATCGCCATTGTTATCGCCAGTGGTATCTTAGTCGCCTTTTACGACATCCACCCACGTGCTATTCTATTATGTCACGTGTATGGGTTTAAAATACAAAATCTTGACTAAAGCTAAAAGCGAAAATAAAGTGCCCAAATAACAACATGGTTATACTATGCGTATGCAACTGTTGAGAAATGTAGGTATGTGTTGACAGTTTCTAATGGAATTGCATTGAGGAAGTTCTACAACTGCGGCTCTCGAGGGATGTTTAGATTCCTCTACTTACAATTTCAAAATGTTAGTAATACACTTATTCAGTCGTCAAATCCACTCTTTTTGATTGAACGTCTAGAGGTCAATTCTCTTAAACATGCTTTCTGATTAATTTTCTCAATTAAATTGACATATTTTACATTTTTTATTGGTAGGGGGGTTGTATTTATTTCCAAGTGCCATGTCTGTTATTAAACTCATCGGTCACTTGATTTTAATTCATTTTATAAAACCTTTGTACTTCATCTAAGTGCTTTCCTGCTGCTACAAAGTTTTTGCCATTATCGGAATACACTGTGTGTGAAAGGCCCCGTCTAGCAGTGAATCTGTCGAAAACAGCCAGAAAACACTCGGAAGTATGTGCCGTTAGAGCTTCTAAATGTACTGCACGAGTTGAGTAACAAACGAATATGCACAAGTATGTCTTGGACACTCGAGCATTACGTCTAGTCGTTTCTTTGGTGTAGAATGGTCCTCCGATATCAACGCCAACGGTATGAAAAGGAAAAACGTCCTGTAAACGACATTTAGGCAGAGGAGCCATTTTAGGTTGGTGTACGGTCGGATGCGTTTTGAAACATGTAACACATTTTGAAAGACGTGATCTTATAACACACCTAGCCGCAATTGTCCAATAATTTTGTGCTAATATATTTTGCATGGTCCTGGGACCAACGTGCAAGTACACTCTATGACCTATAAGCCAAGTCTATAAGCAAATTTGTAAAATGTGACCCTTTTGGAAGTAACACGGGGTGACGTTGAGAAAATGGTAGGTTTGCAGCCGTAAGCCTACCCCCCACCATAAGGAGACCACGGTTACCAACGAAGGGGTCAAGTTTCCGTAAGTGCCGACTACATTGCTTACCTTGCTTTAATGCTATAATGTCATCATTAAAATGATTAGTTTGAATTACTTTAATGATTGAATCGAGAGATTGATTCAATTCGACAGTAGACAAGGAATCCTTTTCTCTGTTTGAATTCGAAGTGTTACAGTTATTGATAAACCGAAAACACCATGCAATCACTCGTCGTAATTTATTAAAATTTGAAAACTTATTGATTATATCTTCAAACTCATTTTTCATTTTAAACTCAGAATTTTCAGCAATTACAGCAGTAGTTTCGTCGAAACACTTTAATTCTGGCGATATACCTCTAAATTCAGATACTGGTTTCACAGGCCATCTGTCTTGCGACTTGTACAGCAAGAGTGGACCATGAAACCACTGGTCTGAAATTGCCACTAATTGACCAGGAATGGCCCCACGGGAACATACGTCGGCCGGGTTATTATGACCGTTCACGTGATACCACTGTATGTTCGAATCGCACTCTTGTATTTTTGTCACTCGATTCGCAACAAATGTTTTTAATTTGAAGGCTGGCGTATTAAGCCAGTTCAACGTGGCTAAGCTATCTGTGAATGCCAATACCTCATTCACAGGGAGCTCTTTGTTGACTATGTTTAAGACGTATGGAAGCAGTTTTGCTAGTAAATGAGCAGCCATTAGTTCTAGACGCGGAATCGAGATAGTTTTTAATGGTGCTACTTTTGATTTTGAAAGCACTAAGCTAACCTTAACTTTACCTTGAGGGTCCTGGCTTCGAACGTACACCACAGCAGCGAACCCACGCTGTGATGCATCACAGAAACCCAATATTTGACAAGAGCTATAGTTGTCTAGGAAAATATGTCGATCATGTCTCAGATTAGACAAGAGCCTAATCTGTGATGAGAACGTACGCCATTCTTCGAATAGTGATTTAGGAAGCGCATCGTCCCAACCCAATAGAGCGCACCACAGTTTTTGCATAAAATGTTTGGCAAAGAACACACATGGTGCGACAAATCCCAATGGGTCGTATAATTTTGCAATTTGTCCAAGGACAAATCGTTTTGTGACCACGCTGTCTATCGACGTGGTGCGAAAAGAGAGGGCATCCTCATCAGGCAGCCAGTGGAGACCAAGTACTTTAATAGCTAAGGTTTTTTCGTCATCAAACTGAACGGGTGGTTCTAGTTGATCACTTGGCAGTTCCTGTAATGCTTGAGGATTTTTGGTCGACCACTTCCGTAATTCGAAACCTCCAAGCATCAGTAATTCCACCAACTGTTGCCTGAGGTTCAGGGCTTGTTCTGAAGTATCCACAGACCAGAGAAGGTCATCAACGTAAAAACCCTCACGTAGAATCCGTGCCGCATCAGGAAAGCGCTCACCTTCGTCATGCGCTAACTGGTGCAAGGTACTTATTGCCAAATAAGGGTTACTTGCTACGCCGTACGTCACGGTGCATAACTCGTAGATCCTAACCGGCTCAGCGTCGGAGAGTGACTCTCGCCATAATATATGTTGGTATTTACGCTGCTCGGGATTAATAAGGATTTGGCGGTACATCTTGGTTATGTCGCCACATAAACAGATTTTGCGCAATCTGAATCGAATCAGTAGTTGCACAAGGTCCGTCTGTAACTTCGGCCCACCGTACAAAACAATATTTAACGAGTTACCGTTAGTAGATTGACAGGACGCATCGAAGACAACCCGCAACTTCGTAGTGCTACTGTCCGGTTTATGAACGCAGTGATGAGGAATAATGTATTCTGACTTCACCTCCGACATGTCCCCAATACACTCCATATGACCAAGTGCAACGTAATCATTCATAAATTGTCTATACGCATTCCTAAGATCAGGAAATCGAGCTAATTTGCGTTCTAAATGGTAGAACCCTTTTAACGCAATTTGTTTTGAATTACCGAGCGTTGCGTTAAATTTAAATGGATAAGTTACTATATCCCGATGCGTCGCGCTTATGCTCAGTGGCGAATATCTGTTCAGCGATGACATCATCAGGTTTTTGTGGTTGATCGCATTTTAAACTTTCTGTTTCCCAGAAAGATTGAATTAGGTCTTCTATTTTACCCGTACTAGCAAATAAACAGGTAGATGTATTATTTTCTCTATGCGATAATTGACCGGTAATAACGTAACCGAATATGCTATGTAATGCGGGTGGATATTGATTTTGCGATGGATAATATTTGCCACCGTCATAGATCATCGGAAACACATCGCTTCCGAGTAGCATGTCTATGCGTCTGGAGTGGTAAAAAGTAGGGTCAGCCAACAAAATGTCTTTATATTCTTTAATTATATGTTGTGGTAATGTAATGGTTGGCATGTCACCAGCTATTTTTGGAATAATTATAGCTTTCGTATTCAAGACAGGTCCATCAGAATGATGGGGTTTAAAATTATACGACACTATGCCTTGTTCACGAATTAATGACCCACCCAAACCAGTTATATCACTTTTCTGACGTGGAAGCCTTAACCGCTGTGCACAATCATTAGTGATAAAACTTGATTGACAACCACTATCAATCACGACACGCACGGGATGGTATTTACCAAAAATATCTACTACGTGTATTAATGCTGTCCTTTTTTTTTTTTTTTTGTTCACGGGAGGGAAATCTTCTGTATGATGTAATAAGATACCTGACCCTCTGGGGGGAAGGTCGGGTTATGTGGGATTTCTACCCACTAAAACCCCCTCGGTGGTCCTTCTCACACACACATAGAGGGGCTCCGGGATCTCCAGCTGAACGCACCGGTGCCCCTCCAGTGCTGCGACTTTGTCTCTGTCCTCTGGGGAGACTATACGTGTCTCCCCCAACACCCTCGCAGTGTTGACGGCAGCGCTGGTCCACAAAGCGCTGCCGTCCTTGTCCCTGGGGCCGCATCAATGGACGCACGGAGCCCCCACTCCGAGCGGCCGCGGCCCCGTTGTCCCCTTTTAGTCGCCTCTTACAACAGGCAGGGGTGTACCGTGTCTATATTCTAAGCCCTAGACCACTGGGCTGAGGGACCGGGGCGATTGTCGCCGCCGCCCCGGCGCCTCCGTCTCCGAGCGGGATCGGCTCTCTCCCGATCCCGCTCGGCGGCCTCCTTCTGAACCAGGACGGTTTCGCAGAAGAAGGCCACGGCCCTCCACGCCGATTCCCCTGCCAGCATAGCCGACACTAGTGCCGGCAGCGACAGGTCCTGCCCGATCTCCTGGACCACGATCCACCTCTCAGAGTCCCAAGCTGGACACTGCTCGAGCGTGTGCTGAGCGGAATCCCGGTCCCCTCTACAGTGGTGGCATTGCGCCGTCGCCTCGCGTCCGATTCTGTTCAGATACTCACCGAAGCAACCGTGTTCGGTGAGTATCTGGGTGAGTCTGTAGGTGACTCGCCCCTCCCTCCGCAACCAGGTCTCGAGGCGTGGCAGTATCGCGCCGACGACGAGTTGGCGCACGCATCGCTCCTCATCACGCATCGCGAGGCGCTCGCGCCACACTTCGAACGCTCGCCGTCGCTCCTACCGCCTCAGCACTTCGAGCGTCCCCGCCGAGTCCCCGCCGCCTCGTCGAGCGACACGGATCCGGTCGTGGACCCTCGCGCCCATGTCCGCCAGGATGTCCAGGGGCGGGAAGCGCGCCAGAACCTTTGCCGCCTCAAAGGATATCGTGCGGTATCCTCGCACGATCCTGATGGCCATCTTCCGCTGCAGGCCATTGAACTTGGCTCTGCAGCGTTGGACCCCCGACAGCCTGTTCGACCATACGGGCGCCCCGTAGAGGGCCATCGATCGTACGACCCCCGCGTAGAGGCGACGAACTTCCTCCCTCGGTCCCCCGAGATTGGGCAGCAGTCTGTGCATAGCACCCACTACCCTCTCGATCCGGGGAACCAGGCGCTCGAAGTGCTCCTCGAAACCCCAGCGACCGTCCAGGGTGAGACCGAGGTACTTCATGTACCGACCCACCCGGACTTGCGTATCACCTACGCGAATCGACGAGCTGGGTGGTTCCCTAGTCCTCGGCAGTTTGTGGAACCATAGCGCCTCGGTTTTATGAGACGCTATCCGAAGACCCAACTCGCGGATTTTAGCGACGATGCTTGCCACCCCGAGCTCGGCGAGCTCGGTGGTCCCCTCAAAGTTGTCCTCGCCGCGAGCGCCGGCCAAAACGAGAGTGTCGTCTGCGTAACAGACGATGTTCACTCCGGCGGGGAGATCGATACGCAACACCGCATCGTATGCGAGATTCCACAGAAGTGGACCCAAGACGGACCCCTGTGGAACCCCGCAGAGCACCTCCCTCCGTTGCAGTGTTCGGTCCCGCCCCACGTACTGGATGTACCTGTCGCGCAAGCATGCCCCAACAATGCCCTGCAGATAGGAGGGCACGTTATGATGTACGAGTGCCCTCCCAATCGCGTCCCATGGCAAGGAATTAAACGCATTGACGATGTCGAGACTTATCGCCAACGCCACCCCGCCACGGGACACCGTCTGCTCCGATAAGGAGCGGACGCAGAGAATCGCGTCCACCGTCGATCTCTCCCGTCGGAAGCCATACTGGCCATCGGCAAGATCGGGACCTACGCGCGACAGATGCTCGCCGAGCCGGACGGCAAGCGTCCTTTCGAACAACTTGCCCACCTCGTCCAGCAAGCATATGGGTCGGTATGCAGAAGGCGAATCTGCGGCCCTGCCTTCCTTTCTCAAGAGGACCAGTCTACTCTCCTTCCAGCCGATGGGGAATGTGCCCGTCCGGAGGCAGCTGTTAAACAGCCGCCTCAGCCTATCACCCAGGGCAGCCAGAGCCAACACCCAGGCACGACCCGGGATTCCGTCGGGGCCCGGTGCGGTGTTCCTTGCTCTCAAGCGGCTAACAGCTCGATCCAGCTCCTATTCGGTCACTCCCAGCTCCTCGGACCAGTCCGAAGGAACCGGGGGAACCGAGGGACTCTCCTGGACCCTCGGAAAGTGGGTACCTACCACTTCGTCCAGCAGGGACGGGTCCAGGGTCTCAGGGAACCCACGGGCGTAACTTGCCGAGCACCGTCTTGTACGGTCGGCCCCATGGGTCCCTGTCCAAACCCTCGAGGAGCTCACTCCAGGATCGAGACTTGGCATTCGCGATCGCGATTTGGAGCGCCTTCGTAGCCGCTCGATATGCCTCGTAGGCTCCGGCCACCTCTTCGGCTGTAGCTCGCCGTCTTCTTCTAGCTCTGGTGTACTGTCGTCGGGACCGCAGGCAGGTCTCGCGTATCTGTGTGATTTCCTCTGACCATCAGTACACCGCCCTTCGTCCGGAAACGCTGGCACGGGGCATCGAGGCGTCGCAGATCGACGTCATAGTGCCAAGGAACCAGGTTGCCTCCCTTTCTGGGTCGGGCGAAACCTCTTCTCCTTAGTTCATCTCCGGCCAGGCCGCGACGCTGGCGGACGCGACGAGCATATCTCTGTCGAGCCGCTTGAGAGACCAACGTCGCGGGGGGCTGCTATTTTGGCGGCTGGAGCCGCCGTCGGGAGGACGGAGAGCCACTTCAAAGATGATGTGGCGATGGTCCGAAAGTGTGACCACCTCCTCTGCAACCCTCCATCCTCTCACCGTGTTAATGACAGAAGGGGTCGCCCATGAGAGATCCACGATCGACCCCCCCTGCCACCGCACACAAGTGCTTACCGACCCCCGGTTCAGAAGCCGGAGGTCCAGTCCAGCCGCCCACTCTTATAGGGTTTCTCCCTTGGGATCGCTTCGGTGGTTCCCCCACGCTCTCGAATGAGCGTTGAAGTCCCCCAAGACGATCATCGGGCGAGGTAGGCATCTGCGAATGCAGCCAGCCACCTCGTCCAGGTACACCTCGTAGCCGACGAGGGACGTGTTGGGAGAGACATAGCAGCCCACTACGGCCACTCGGCCCCACTCTACTGCGACAAAGCCCTGCCCCCTTTCGAGTAAGGTGCAGGGCGGGTCGCCTCCACCCCCTCCCCAGTATACCGCCACAGAGGCCCCGTCGCTCCGGAACCAGCGAGGATGGTCAGGGACACTATAGGGCTCCGCGATGACAGCCAGGGCAACTGACCACTCCGCGATAGATTGCAGTAGGAGGTTCTGCGCATCGCGGCAGTGGTTTATATTGCCCTGTAAGACCTTTAAGGGGGTGAAGAGGAGGTTTCCATCACCTCCATCGTCGTCGTCGGGCGGCAGCCCGAGCCGCTAGCTACCGCCCTAGTCTGGCCCTCTGTCGCCTGAGCGGCAGCAGGGCCCCCCCCGTTTTTTTCTGCCTTTCGGGCAGATCTCGCCGGAGATTCACTCCTAGGCCTAGACTTTGCAGGTGATCCATTCCAGGTGACTTGTCACAGGAGCCGCTTGGCGTGTAAAATTCACACCTAGATGTAGAGGAGCTAGCGGAGCTGGACGGCGACCGAGACTTGGACCGGGATCGAGACCGAGACTCGGAGCGGGACCCCGATCGCGATAGGGAACGGAAACGAGACGCCGACTTGCGAGATCCGGAAGGAAACCAAAATCGCCTTCGTCTGTCACTTGCACGGGAATCGCATGGCAATTTAGATCGTGACCGGCGATCAACATAAGCCTTCTCAACAGAGGCACTCCGCGATAACGCGCCTGTTTCTTCAGTCTCATCTACCTCCATTTTTTCAGGGGATCGGGAGTTGCTCTTCAAGCGCCGTTTGGTTGGTAATCCGCTATTGAATGAGGATTTACTGGAGGATCCACTTCTGGATGGTGATTTAGCCAGAGATATACCGCTGGACTGGGATTTCCACGATCCACTCCAAGAACGCGATTTGGCTGGAGATTCACTCTTAATTCTAGGCTTCGCTTCAGATCCATTTCTAGATCTTGACTTTCTAGAAGAACCGCTTCTCGACCTCGATGTTGCTGGAGATTCACTCCTAGGTCTAGACTTGTCTTGAGATCCACTTCTAGATCTTGACTTTCTAGAAGATCTCGCCGGAGATCCACTCCTAGGCCTAGACTTTGCAGGTGATCCATTCCTGGATCGTGACTTGTCACAGGAGCCGCTTGGCGAGTAAAATTCACACCTAGATGTAGAGGAGCTAGCGGAGCTGGACGGCGATCGAGACTTGAACCGGGATCGAGAACGAGACTCGGGGCGGGACCCCGATCCTGAAAGGGAACGGGAACGAGACGCCGACTTGCGAGTTCCGGAAGGAAACCAAAATCGCTTTCGTCTGTCACCTGCACGAGAATCGCTTGGCGATTTAGATCGTGACCGGCGATCAACATAAGCCTTCTCAACAGAGGCACTCCGCGATAACGCGCCTTCGTTCTTCGCCTTCTTCCTCACCACCGTCGCCCAGGTCTCCGCAGCCGGTGTCGTGGGCTCCGGGACCTGAGGTGGTACCGCCGGCGGTTGTGCCACGGGCGGAGGCAATGCCTGCGCTCGATTGGCCTTCCTGCCCTTTTGCCTTGGTGGCATCTGCTTGCCAGGGGCAGCCCCTTGGATCGCCGCCTTCACCAGAGGGGGTCGTAAGGCCCTGTCTGGGAAAATCTTAGCTTTGAAAGCCGCCAGTTTGCTTTCGATCAGAGCTCCTATCTGCTCTATTAGGGGAGTAGACGGAGCCCTGGGGACTTCCTCTTTTCGGCGGAGGGCATCGAGCTCATCCGCCAGCTTGCCCACCTTGGTGGTAAGGCCGGAGATTTGAGAGCGCAGCTCCGCGTTCTCCCTCTCGAGCCTTTCCACATTGGCATCGGCGGGCAACCGCTGCGCCAGCACCTCCGTCGCGTCCTGGACCGACCGTGCTGCCATGCGCAGATCGCGGACGAACCCGCCTTTCAGGTTTCGGGACCTGTCCGCTATCCCCTCTATGGTTGCCAGGTCTTTGGCAATGCAGACGCCAAGTTGAGCCGTCGGCTGAGCCTGCATCTCCCTCGCGAGTTCCTCCGTGCGCGGGAGACTGCGCTTCGACCTGGTGTCCAGTGGCGCTGCTTTATCGTCCTCCTCCGACTGTCCACTCCCGACCAGGCTTCTTTTCGGATTCGGCAGATCCGAAGTGACGGCCATCTCCTCTGGCCGAACCCTCTTTCGTGACCGTGAACGGTCAAGCTCGGACCTATTTGAGGTCCGGGATGCGACGGACATAAATGATGAGTCCGACTCCGCTCCGTCCACGTCACTCCCTGCCCGCACGCCAGCAGGCGTGTATGGGCGCGCGAATCTTCCGCGAATGTCGCGCCTACCTCGTGACGGGACCACGGTAGGTCCTGCCACGTCATCCTTCTGCTTCATGGTTTTTTTTTTTGTAATATAAGTATCCATGTAATTCCCACGAGTTTGGGGGAAATAAATAGTCCACCCAGGCAGTGTCCCCTGTGCCTGAGTAACCCTAATACCGCTGGGAGGTCGGGCGGTATCCCAGGGTTGGCCACTCATGACTGATATGCCCCTCAGCCGCTCGATATCGAGCATCCTGACGCCGCGCAAGACCCCAAAAGGGGGCGCCTCAACGCCAGAAATTAGGGTTTTTTTTATAGAGGTGGACTCCTCGCGGTCCGGCCAATGAAGGCAAGACCCCCGCCCCCGAAGGACTACGGTATTATGCCACAACCTTTCGGCTGTGGCCCCAACCTGTCCTGACCCTGCCCAGTTACTACTAACCGGGTTACCAGGGCCGACTACTTTGTTCTCCGCTATGCCCTCTGCTCATTCAGAGGGACATGCAGAGAACGCCACCGTCTCGAAGGCGAAATTCCAAATTGGACTCCGCCTCCCTACATTCCCTTTGCCAGGATATTAGCCAACAGCCAGCAAGATCCCCCAAGGAAAAGTTGCTGACTATTGCCCAGGGTGCACCGTCCCGGATCTGTCGTTGAGCCATCGTTCCCTGCGGACGTATCCAGAGGGACAAACAGACCAGCGACAGCCCGGGCACACGAGGAGGTTCCCCGGCCACGCCACCCCATGCTGTCCCTAACATGACCGTTGAGCCCGCTGAACACGTTAATGAAACTTGGGATTCAAGATTTTTGTTAACATTGTGGTGGTCGAGTTGTACTCGTGCGCCCGAGCGCCGATACCAGCGAACAATCGGCTTGTTCCGTCGCGCCTCGGACGCGGCTCGGTTTTCCCGAGCTTGCCAGTCAGAAAACCACCTTCACGCCGATAGGCCGCGCACGCTAGACTCCGCTCCGACACACGCGTTCCGCCATCTTGTAATCACGTAATAATTTATCCATAATACAAGTTGTAATATATCGGAAGAATAAACGCATTCCTAGAATATATGTGGACTCATTTATGCAACCTCCGTACCACAACATCGTCCGTTTGCATACTTAATAAATTCATATTTGAGTTAGAATCAATATGCAAAGTATGGTGATGTTTTGTTTTGCAGACGACACATGTTATCTTCGATGGGCATTCACTAAGCGCGTGACCTTGACGAAGACAGTTCTCGCATAACTGCAGTTGCCTTATTCTATTTAACCGCTGTTTAGGCGACAGCGCAATGTAATCATAACATTTATAAATAGAATGAGATGGTTTGTTACAAAATAAACATACTTTGTCTTTGCTAGAATTGGAAGAGGAATTACTAGTTAAACAAGTTGTTTTTCTATTAACAATTTGTAATGTTGCTTTGTTTGATTTATTTTGATTATATGTCATGTTAGACCTAGTCGATTGAGTTATCGAGGTTTCAGACATATCTAAAATGCATATTTGATTTGTAACAAATAAAGAGAGGTTTTTAAACACAGGAATATCCTTTTGACCAAAGTCCTGTTCAAATTGACGACGTGTTACGGGATCTAAATTACGTAAACCAATATAACATAATATAAAGCCGGCTAAGTCACCAAGTCTTAACATTTCGAGTGCTTGAATCGATTCTTGAAACGTTTGAAGAAACGAATTTAATCCGCTTGATGACTCATTGCCCAATGGCTTAAACATAAACAATTTGTCTAAATATCGAGTTGCTAACGCACGGTTATTTTCATATCTTTCCACCAACGAGTTCCATACTATATGGTAATTATCTGAAGAAATAGGCAAGCTTCTGACTATTTGTAGTGCCGGTCCATTTACCACAGATATTAGATAATGGAATTTGTCTACATTATTGATGGAATCGTTAGTGTGAACAAAACTGTTAAAAGTGTCTCTGAAGGTAATCCAATGTTCTATGTTACCGTCAAATCGAACAAGTTCAATTTTAGGTAAACGAGGCTGGGCGCGCTCACAATTGCTACTCGCAGTTTTACTCGTAGACATAACCTCATCTTTTTTATTAAACACGGAATAAATGCGTTTTATCTCGAAACTAGGTTTCGGCGGCGCCCCCGGGGCGCCGGCCTCCTCCTAATGGGGGGGACGCTCCGGGCTTCGCCCTGCGCGGAGCTCGGCCTGCGGCCTCGCTTAAGTTACACACTGAGAGAGATCGCTGTAGTTGATGTTGTGAGGGACCTGCATAAGAATTCCAAATCCCTAATCAGCCTCCCCCGAACCCCCCAGATATCAATTTTCATCCGGATCGGATGAATTCGAAAAATGGCCGCCATCTTGGAATGGCCATCTTGAAAAAAATTTTTACCTCAATATAAAGACATCGTCATGATAAACAATATTAGTTTGAGCACCAATCCGATATGTCTACCCGTTTCGGAGATGTCTTCCGAAGAATTTTGTGTGGCGGCCATCTTGGAAATAACCATAAATCCTTAATCAGGCTCCCCTGAACCCCCCAGATATCAATTTTCATCCAGATCGGACAACTTGAAATTTTGGTGGTGCGGTAGTCCGGTCGCTCCGGGCTTCGCCCTACGCGGATCTCGGCCTGCGGCCTCGTTAGACGCAGCTCGGCCTTCGGCCTCGTGTAAGTTACACAGAGTACGCGGCTGGTGGTGCGGTAGTCCGGTCGCTCCGAGCTTCGCTCTACGCGGATCTCGGCCTGCGGCCTCGTTAGACGCAGCTTGGCCTACGGCCTTGCGTAAGTTACACAGAGTACGCGGCTGGTGGTGCGGTAGTCCGGTCGCTCCGAGCTTCGCTCTACGCGGATCTCGGCCTGCGGCCTCGTTAGACGCAGCTCGGCCTACGGCCTCGCGTAAGTTACACATCGTGCGCGGCGGCTGGTGGTGCCGTAGTCCGTTCGCTCCGGGCTTCGCCCTACGCGGATCTCGGCCTGCGGCCTCGTCAGACGCAGCTCGGCCTTCGGCCTCGCGTAAGTTACACAGTGATCGAATTCGGACGCTCCGGGCTTCGCCCTACGCGGAGCTCGGCCTGCGGCCTCGCTGTATAGCCGCCATCTTCAAAAAGGGTGGAAAATAAATAATAATCCCAAATCCTTAGTCAGGATCCCCTGAACGCCCCAGATATCGATTTTTATCCGAATCGGATGAAGTTGGAAAAAGGCCGCCATCTTGGATTCGCCATCTTGAAAAAAAATTTCCCCTCAGTAGAAAGAAATCGTCATGATAAACAATATTAGTTTGAGCACCAGTCCGATATCTCTAACCGTTTCGGAGCTGTCGCTGAGAGAATTTCGTATGGCGGCCATCTTGGAAAATTTCGTCACCTACCCTAAATCCTCAAATTTCCTTCTCGATTTTCCACCTCGAAACACTTTCGCTCAGAAATTTATAAATTTCCCAAAGTTTTTTTTAAATTTCCGCCATTTTGTGTCCGCCATCTTGGATTTTTTTTTCCGCCTAATTTCCCCTTAGACCAGAGTTTCCAACGAGGGGGAATTCCACCCCGCACCCCTTGCCCAATTCGAGCTACCGCCTCGGAAATGCCCTCGAACCCCAAAATCGAAATTTCCACTTTGTATGGCAGCCATCTTGAAAAATGGCGGAACAAAAAAAATGTTCCAAAATCTTGAATCGGGGTCCCCTGAACTCCCCAGGTATTAAATTTCATCCCGATCGGAGGAATTTTAAAAATGGCCGCCATCTTGGATTCGCCATCTTGGAAAAAAAAATTGGTCCAGTGGAAGGACATCGACTTGCCCCACCACATTAGTTCGAGCCCCGATCCGATATCTCCGACCGTTCGGGAGCGACGGTCGAAATAAATTTGTATGGTGGCCATCTTGAATCCGCCATTTTGAATTTTCATCGCGCTCTCGTCAAAGTGCCGGCGGTTCTCTATGACATTCGGTCGAGCACCACGTGACTATCTCTCATCGTTCAGGCGGGCCGTCGACCGTCGAGCTGAAAGTCCACCGGATGCGGACGAGCTCGCTCCCGGTGCAGCTCCCGGGCGAGCTCGGCCTGCGGCCTCGCCGGCCGTGCTCGGCCTCCGGACTCGCGGGAGTTATGGGCGATCGAAATTTGAAATTTCAATTGACGGCCGCCATCTTGGAAATGGCGGGATCGAAAAACCGACCCGAAATTCTCAATCAGGGCCCCCACGACCCCCCGGATACCGATTTCCACCCCCCTCGGAAAAACTTGAAAATCGACCGCCATCTTGAATTCGCCATTTTGAAAAATTTTTTTGACCACGAGAAGACCCACCTCGGCCCGAATGACATTTGGTCGAGCACCCCTCACTTACCTCTTACCGTTTCAAAAATAACAGCGATTGAAATTTGTATGGCGGCCATTTTTTTTTTCGAATTTGGAATTTTCGCGGCGCGCTCTGGCGTCTGCCGGCGGTTCCCTATGACATTCGGTCGAGCACCCCCCGCGCATGTGTTACCGTTTGTGCTGGCCGTTGAAATTTTTCATCAGGTTTGGGCAACTCGAAGAAGTCGGATTTTTCTGGTGCTCACCGACCCCGAGGGTTCACTTTCTCATTCAAAGTTTCTCATCCACCAGGTGGGAACTGGGAGAACAATTATGTCAGTGAGTCAGTGAGTCAGTGGTAATCGAGCTTTATATATATACGGAATATACGGAACTAGGTTTCGGCGGCGCCCCCCGGGCGCCGGCCTCCCCCTAATGGGGGGGGACGCTCCGGGCTTCGCCCTGCGCGGAGCTCGGCCTACGGCCTCGCTTAAATTACACACTGAGAGAGATCGCTGTAGTTGATGTTGTGAGGGACCTGCATAAGAATACCAAATCCCTAACCAGCCTCCCCCGAACCCCCCAGATATCAATTTTCATCCGGATCGGACGAATTCGAAAAAAGGCCGCCATCTTGGATTCGCCATCTTAAAAAAATTTTTACCTCAATAGAAAAAGATCGTCATGATAAACAATATTAGTTTGAGCACCGATCCGATATGTCTACCCGTTTCGGAGATGTCTTCCGAAGAATTTTGTGTGGCGGCCATCTTGGAAATAACCATAAATCCTTAATCAGGGTCCCCTGAACCCCCCAGATATCAATTTTCATCCAGATCGGACAAATTTTGGTGATCCGGTCGCTCCGGGCTTCGCCCTACGCGGATCTCGGCCTGCGGCCTCGTTAGACGCAGCTCGGCCTTCGGCCTCGCGTAAGTTACACAGAGTACGCGGCTGGTGGTGCGGTCGCTCCGAGCTTCGCTCTACGCGGATCTCGGCCTGCGGCCTCGTTAGACGCAGCTCGGCCTACGGCCTCGCGTAAGTTACACAGAGTACGCGGCTGGTGGTGCAGTAGTCCGGTCGCTCCGAGCTTTGCTCTACGCGGATCTCGGCCTGCGGCCTCGTTAGACGCAGCTCGGCCTACGGCCTCGCGTAAGTTACACATCGTGCGCGGCGGCTGGTGGTGCCGTAGTCCGGTCGCTCCGGGCTTCGCCCTACGCGGATCTCGGCCTGCGGCCTCGTCAGACGCAGCTCGGCCTTCGGCCTCGCGTAAGTTACACGGTGATCGAATTCGGACGCTCCGGGCTTCGGCCTCGCTGTATAGCCGCCATCTTCAAAAATGATGGAAAATAAATAATAATTCCAAATTCTTAGTCAGGATCTTCTAAACCCCCCAGATATCGATTTTTATCCAAATCGGATGATTTTGGAAAAAGGCCGCCATCTTGGATTCGCCATCTTAAAAAAATTTTTTCCCCTCAGTAGAATGAAATCGTCATGATAAATGATATTAGTTTGAGCACCGATCCGATATCTCTAACCGTTTCGGAGCTGTCGCTGAGAGAATTTCGTATGGCGGCCATCTTGGAAAATATCGGCACCTACCCTAAATCCTCAAATTTCCTCCTCGATTTTCCACCTCGAAACACATTCGCTCAGAAATTTCTAAATTTCCCAAAGTTTTTTTTAAATTTCCGCCATTTTGTGTCCGCCATCTTGGATTTTTTTTCCCGCCTAATTTCCCCATAGACCAGAGTTTCCAACGAGGGGAAATTCCACCTCGCGTCCCTCGCCCGATTCGAGCTACCACCTCGGAAATGCCCTCGGACCCCAAAATCGAAATTTCCACTTTGTATGGCAGCCATCTTGAAAAATGGCGGAATTAAAAAAATGTTCCATTATCCCGAATCGGGGTCCCCTGAACTCCCCGGGTATTAAATTTCATCCCGATCGGAGGAGGTTTAAAAATGGCCGCCATCTTGGATTCGCCATCTTGGAAAAAAAAATTGGTCCAGTGGAAGGACATCGACTCGCCCCACCACATTAGTTCGAGCCCCGATCCGATATCTCCGACCGTTCGGGAGCGACGGTCGAAATAAATTTGTATGGCGGCCATCTTGAATTCGCCATTTTGAATTTTCATCGCGCTCTCGTCAAAGTGCCGGCGGTTCTCTATGACATTCGGTCGAGCACCACGTGACTATCTCTCACCGTTCAGGCGGGCCGTCGACCGTCGAGCTGAAGGTCCACCGGACGAGGACGGGCCCGCTCCCGGTGCAAGTGCCGGGCGAGCTCGGCCTGCGGCCTCGCCCGCGCCGCTCGGCCTCCGGCCTCGCGGGAGTTATGGCCGATCGAAATTTGAAATTTCAATTGACAGCCGCCATCTTGGAATGGGCGGGATCGAAAAACCGACCCGAAATTCGCAATCGGGGCCCCCGCGACCCCCCGGGTGCCGATTTCCACCCCCCTCGGACAAACTTGAAAATCGGCCGCCATCTTGAATCGGCCATTTTGAAAAACTTTTGCAACCACGAAAAAATTTACACCTTCCCGAATGACATTTGGTCGAGCACCCCTCACTTACCTCTTACCGTTTCAAAAATACGAGCGATTTCATTTTGTATGGAGGCGACGCTGGACGTTCGAAATTCAAATTTTCGCGACGCCCGCTGGCGTCTGCCGGCGGTTCCCTATGACATTCGGTCGAGCACCCCCCGCGTAGCTGTTACCGTTTGTGCTGGCCGTTCAAATTTTTCATCAGGTATGGTCAACTCGAAGAAGTCGGATTTTTCTCGAGGTCACAGGACCCATCGGCGTACTTCCTCATTCAAAGTTTCTCACTCCGGTGGTGGGAACCGGGAGAACGAGATGTCAGTGAGTGAGTGAGTGGTAATCCAGCTTTATATAGTATAATAATAATAATAATAATAATAACTAGGTTTCGGCGGCGCCCCCCGGGCGCCGGCCTCCCCCTAATGGGGGGGGACGCTCCGGGCTTCGCCCTGCGCGGAGCTCGGCCTTCGGCCTCGCTTAAATTACACACTGAGAGAGATCGCTGTAGTTGATGTTGTGCGGGATCTGCATAAGAATTCCAAATCCCTAACCAGCCTCCCCCGAACCCCCCGGATATCAATTTTCATCCGGATCGGACGAATTCGAAAAATGGCCGCCATCTTGGATTCGCCATCTTAAAAAAATTTTTACCTCAATAGAAAAAGATCGTCATGATAAACAATATTAGTTTGAGCACCGATCCTATACGTCTACCCGTTTCGGAGATGTCTTCCGAAGAATTTTGTGTGGCGGCCATCTTGGAAATAACCATAAATCCTTAATCAGGCTCCCCTGAACCCCCCAGATGTCAATTTTCATCCAGATCGGACAACTTGAAATTTTGGTGGTGCGGTAGTCCGGTCGCTCCGGGCTTCGCCCTACGCGGATCTCGGCCTGCGGCCTCGTTAGACGCAGCTCGGCCTTCGGCCTCGCGTAAGTTACACAGAGTACGCGGGTGGTGGTGCGGTAGTCCGGTCGCTCCGAGCTTCGCTCTACGCGGATCTCGGCCTGCGGCCTCGTCAGACGCAGCTCGGCCTACGGCCTCGCGTAAGTTACACAGAGTACGCGGCTGGTGGTGCGGTAGTCCGGTCGCTCCGAGCTTCGCTCTACGCGGATCTCGGCCTGCGGCCTCGTTAGACGCAGCTCGGCCTACGGCCTCGCGTAAGTTACACAGTGATCGAATTCGGACGCTCCGGGCTTCGCCCTACGCGGAGCTCGGCCTGCGGCCTCGCTGTATAGCCGCCATCTTCAAAAAGGGTTGAATATAAATAATAATTCCAAATCCTTAGTCAGGATCCCCTAAACCCCCCAGATATCGATTTTTATCCGAATCGGATGAATTTGGAAAAATAGCCGCCATCTTGGATTCGCCATCTTGAAAAAAAAATTTCCCCTCAGTGGAATGAAATCGTCATGATAAACGATATTAGTTTGAGCACCAACCCGATATCTCTAACCGTTTCGGAGCCGTCGCTGAGAGAATTTCGTATGGCGGCTATCTTGGAAAATTTCGGCACCTACCCTAAATCCTCAAATTTCCTCCTCGATTTTCCACCTCGAAACACATTCGCTCAGAAATTTTTAAATTTCCCAAAGTTTTTTTTAAATTTCCGCCATTTTGCGTCCGCCATCTTGGATTTTTTTTTCCGCCTAATTTCCCCATAGACCAGAGTTTCCAACGAGGGGAAATTCCACTTCGCGTCCCTCGCCCGATTCGAGCTACCGCCTCGGAAATGCCCTCGGACCCCAAAATCGAAATTTCCACTTTGTATGGCAGCCATCTTGAAAAATGGCGGAATTAAAAAAATGTTCCAAAATCCCGAATCGGGGTCCCCTGAACTCCCCGGGTATTAAATTTCATCCCGATCGGAGGAGTTTTAAAAATGGCCGCCATCTTGGATTCGCCATCTTGGAAAAAAAAATTGGTCCAGTGGAAGGACATCGACTCGCCCCACCACATTAGTTCGAGCCCCGATCCGATATCTCCGACCGTTCGGGAGCGACGGTCGAAATAAATTTGTATGGCGGCCATCTTGAATCGGCCATTTTGAATTTTCATCGCGCTCTCGTCAAAGTGCCGGCGGTTCCCTATGACATTCGGTCGAGCACCACGTGACTACCTCTCACCGTTCAGGCAGGCCGTCGACCGTCGAGCTGAAGGTCCACCGGACGAGGACGGGCCCGCTCCCGGTGCAAGTCCCGGGCGAGCTCGGCCTGCGGCCTCGCCCGCGCCGCTCGGCCTCCGGCCTCGCGGGAGTTACGGCCGATCGAAATTTGAAATTTCAATTGACGGCCGCCATCTTGGAAAGGGCGGGATCGAAAAACCGACCCGAAATTCTCAATCGGGGCCCCCGCGACCCCCCGGATGCCGATTTCCACCCCCCTCGGACAAACTTGAAAATCGGCCGCCATCTTGAATCGGCCATTTTGAAAAAATTTTTTGACCAGGAGAAAGCTTACACCTTCCCGAATGACATTTGGTCGAGCACATCCCACTTACCTCTTACCGTTTCCGAGCTACCAGCGTTTTAATTTTGTATGGAGGCGACGCTGGACGTTCGAAATTCAAATTTTCGCGACGCCCGCTGGCGTCTGCCGGCGGTTCCCTATGACATTCGGTCGAGCACCCCCCGCGTAGCTGTTACCGTTGGGTCTGGCCGTTCAAATTTTTCATCGGGTATGGTCAACTGGAAGAAGTCGGATTTTTCTGGTGCTCACCGACCCCGAGGGTTTACTTTCTAATTCAAAGTTTTTCACCCACCGGGTGGGAACCGGGAGAACAATTATGTCAGTGAGTCAGTGGTAATCCAGCTTTATATAGTATAACTAGGTTTCGGCGGCGCCCCCGGGCGCCGGCCTCCCCCTAATGGGGGGGACGCTCCGGGCTTCGCCCTGCGCGGAGCTCGGCCTTCGGCCTCGCGTAAATTACACACTGAGGGAGATCGCTGTAGTCGATGTTGTGCGGGATCTGCATAAGAATTCCAAATCCCTAACCAGCCTCCCCCGAACCCCCCGGATATCAATTTTCATCCGGATCGGATGAATTCGAAAAATGGCCGCCATCTTGGATTCGCCATCTTAAAAAAATTTTTACCTCAATAGAAAAAGATCGTCATGATAAACAATATTAGTTTGAGCACCGATCCGATATGTCTACCCGTTTCGGAGATGTCTTCCGAAGAATTTTGTGTGGCGGCCATCTTGGAAATAACCATAAATCCTTAATCAGGCTCCCCTGAACCCCCCAGATATCAATTTTCATCCAGATCGGACAACTTGAAATTTTGGTGGTGCGGTAGTCCGGTCGCTCCGGGCTTCGCCCTACGCGGATCTCGGCCTGCGGCCTCGTTAGACACAGCTCGGCCTACGGCCTCGCGTAAGTTACACAGCGTGCGCGGCGGCTGGTGGTGCCGCAGTCCGGTCGCTCCGGGCTTCGCCCTACGCGGATCTCGGCCTGCGGCCTCGTTAGACGCAGCTCGGCCTTCGGCCTCGCGTAAGTTACACAGAGTACGCGGCTGGTGGTGCGGTAGTCCGGTCGCTCCGAGCTTCGCTCTACGCGGATCTCGGCCTGCGGCCTCGTCAGACGCAGCTCGGCCTACGGCCTCGCGTAAGTTACACATCGTGCGCGGCGGCTGGTGGTGCCGTAGTCCGGTCGCTCCGGGCTTCGCCCTACGCGGATCTCGGCCTGCGGCCTCGTCAGACGCAGCTCGGCCTTCGGCCTCGCGTAAGTAACACAGTGATCGAATTCGGACGCTCCGGGCTTCGCCCTACGCGGAGCTCGGCCTGCGGCCTCGCTGTATAGCCGCCATCTTCAAAAATGATGGAAAATAAATAATAATTCCAAATTCTTACTCAGGATCTCCTAAACCCCCCAGATATCGATTTTTATCCGAATCGGATGAATTTGGAAAAAGGCCGCCATCTTGGATTCGCCATCTTGAAAAAAAATTTTCCCCTCAGTGGAATGAAATCGTCATGATAAACAATATTAGTTTGAGCACCAACCCGATATCTCTAACCGTTTCGGAGCCGTCGCTGAGAGAATTTCGTATGGCGGCCATCTTGGAAAATTTCGGCACCTACCCTAAATCCTCAAATTTCCTCCTCGATTTTCCACCTCGAAACACATTCGCTCAGAAATTTCTAAATTTCCCAAAGTTTTTTTTAAATTTCCGCCATTTTGTGTCCGCCATCTTGGATTTTTTTTTCCGCCTAATTTCCCCATAGACCAGAGTTTCCAACGAGGGGAAATTCCACCCCGCGTCCCTCGCCCGATTCGAGCTACCGCCTCGGAAATGCCCTCGGACCCCAAAATCGAAATTTCCACTTTGTATGGCAGCCATCTTGAAAAATGGCGGAATTAAAAAAATGTTCCAAAATCCCGAATCGGGGTCCCCTGAACTCCCCGGGTATGAAATTTCATCCCGATCGGAGGAATTTTAAAAATGGCCGCCATCTTGGATTCGCCATCTTGGAAAAAAAAATTGGTCCAGTGGAAGGACATCGACTCGCCCCACCACATTAGTTCGAGCCCCGATCCGATATCTCCGACCGTTCGGGAGCGACGGTCGAAATAAATTTGTATGGCGGCCATCTTGAATCGGCCATTTTGAATTTTCATCGCGCTCTCGCCAAAGTGCCGGCGGTTCTCTATGACATTCGGTCGAGCACCACGTGACTATCTCTCACCGTTCAGGCAGGCCGTCGACCGTCGAGCTGAAGGTCCACCGGACGAGGACGGGCCCGCTCCCGGTGCAAGTCCCGGGCGAGCTCGGCCTGCGGCCTCGCCCGCGCCGCTCGGCCTCCGGCCTCGCGGGATTTATGAGCGATCGAAATTTGAAATTTCAATTGACGGCCGCCATCTTGGAAAGGGCGGGATCGAAAAACCGACCCGAAATTCTCAATCGGGGCCCCCGCGACCCCCCGGGTGCCGATTTCCACCTCCCTCGGACCAACTTGAAAATCGGCCGCCATCTTGAATCGGCCATTTTGAAAAAATTTTTTGTCCACGAGAAGGCTCACCCCGGCCCGAATGACATTTGGTCGAGCACCCCCGACTTACCTCTTACCGTTTCCGAGCTACGAACTAAAACATTTTGTATGGAGGCGACGCTGGACGTTCGAAATTCAAATTTTCGCGACGCCCGCTGGCGTCTGCCGGCGGTTCCCTATGACATTCGGTCGAGCACCCCCCGCGCAGGTGTTACCGTTTGTGCTGGCCGTTCAAATTTTTCATCAGGTATGGTCAACTCGAAGAAGTCGGATTTTTCTGGTGCTCACCGACCCCGAAAGTTTACTTTCTTATTCAAAGTTTCTCACCCACCGGGGGGGAACCGGGAGATCAATTATGTCAGTCAGTGAGTGAGTGAGTGGTAATCGAGCTTTATATAGTATAATAATAATAACTAGGTTTCGGCGGCGCCCCCTGGGCGCCGGCCTCCCCCTAATGGGGGGGGACGCTCCGGGCTTCGCCCTGCGCGGAGCTCGGCCTGCGGCCTCGCTTAAATTACACACTGAGAGAGATCGCTGTAGTCGATGTTGTGCGGGACCTGCATAAGAATTCCAAATCCCTAATCAGCCTCCCCCGAACCCCCCAGATATCAATTTTTATCCGGATCGGATGAATTCGAAAAATGGCCGCCATCTTGGATTCGCCATCTTAAAAAAATTTTTACCTCAAAAGAAAAACATCGTCGTGATAAACAATATTAGTTTGAGCAGCGATCCGATATCTCTACCCGTTTCGGAGATGTCTTCCGAAGAATTTTGTGTGGCGGCCATCTTGGAAATAACCACAAATCCTTAATCAGGGTCCCCCGAACCCACCAGATATCAATTTTCATCCGGATCGGACAACTTAAAATTTTGGTGGTGCGGTAGTCCGGTCGCTCCGGGCTTCGCCCTACGCGGATCTCGGCCTGCGGCCTCGTTAGACGCAGCTCGGCCTTCGGCCTCGCGTAAGTTACACAGAGCACGCGGCTGGTGGTGCGGTAGTCCGGTCGCTCCGAGCTTCGCTCTACGCGGATCTCGGCCTGCGGCCTCGTTAGACGCAGCTCGGCCTATGGCCTCGCGTAAGTTACACATCGTGCGCGGCGGCTGGTGGTGCCGTAGTCCGGTCGCTCCGGGCTTCGCCCTACGCGGATCTCGGCCTGCGGCCTCGTCAGACGCAGCTCGGCCTTCGGCCTCGCGTAAGTTACACAGTGATCGAATTCGGACGCTCCGGGCTTCGCCCTACGCGGAGCTCGGCCTGCGGCCTCGCTGTATAGCCGCCATCTTCAAAAAGGGTTGAATATAAATAATAATTCCATATCGATTTTTATCCGAATCGGATGAATTTGGAAAAATAGCCGCCATCTTGGATTCGCCATCTTGAAAAAAAATTTTCCCCTCAGTGGAATGAAATCGTCATGATAAACAATATTAGTTTGAGCACCAACCCGATATCTCTAACCGTTTCGGAGCCGTCGCTGAGAGAATTTCGTATGGCGGCCATCTTGGAAAATTTCGGCACCTGCCCTAAATCCTCAAATTTCCTCCTCGATTTTCCACCTCGAAACACATTCGCTCAGAAATTTCTAAATTTCCCAAAGTTTTTTTTAAATTTCCGCCATTTTGTGTCCGCCATCTTGGATTTTTTTTTCCGCCTAATTTCCCCATAGACCAGAGTTTCCAACGAGGGGAAATTCCACCCCGCGTCCCTCGCCCGATTCGAGCTACCGCCTCGGAAATGCCCTCGGACCCCAAAATCGAAATTTCCACTTTGTATGGCAGCCATCTTGAAAAATGGCGGAATTTAAAAAATGTTCCAAAATCCCGAATCAGGGTCCCCTGAACTCCCCGGGTATTAAATTTCATCCCGATCGGAGGAATTTTAAAAATGGCCGCCATCTTGGATTCGCCATCTTGGAAAAAAAAATTGGTCCAGTGGAAGGACATCGACTTGCCCCACCACATTAGTTCGAGCCCCGATTCGATATCTAAGACCGTTCGGGAGAGACGGTCGAAATAAATTTGTATGGCGGCCATCTTGAATCGGCCATTTTGAATTTTCATCGCGCTCTCGTCAAAGTGCCGGCGGTTCTCTATGACATTCGGTCGAGCACCATAGGGTTAGCTGTTACCGTTGAGGCAGGCCGTCGACCGTCGAGCTGAAGGTCCACCGGACGAGGACGGGCCCGCTCCCGGTGCAAGTCCCGGGCGAGCTCGGCCTGCGGCCTCGCCCGCGCCGCTCGGCCTCCGGCCTCGCGGGAGTTATGGGCGATCGAAATTTGAAATTTCAATTGACGGCCGCCATCTTGGAAACGGCGGGATCGAAAAACCGACCCGAAATTCTCAATCGGGGCCCCCGCGACCCCCCGGGTGCCGATTTCCACCCCCCTCGGACAAACTTGAAAATCGGCCGCCATCTTGAATCGGCCATTTTGAAAAAATTTTTTGTCCACGAGAAGGCTCACCCCGGCCCGAATGACATTTGGTCGAGCACCCCCGACTTACCTCTTACCGTTTCCGAGCTACGAGCGATTTCATTTTGTATGGAGGCGACGCTGGACGTTCGAAATTCAAATTTTCGCGACGCGCTCTGGCATTTGCCTGCAGTTCTCTATGACATTTGGTCGAGCACCCCCCGCGTAGCTGTTACCGTTGGGTCTGGCCGTTGGAATTTTTCATCAGGTATGGTCAACTCGAAGAAGTCGGATTTTTCTGGTGCTCACCGACCCCGAGGGTTTACTTTCTAATTCAAAGTTTCTCACCCCGGTGGTGGGAACTGGGAGAACAATTATGTCAGTGAGTCAGTCAGTGAGTGAGTGGTAATCCAGCTTTATATAGTATAATAATAATAATAATAATAATAACTAGGTTTCGGCGGCGCCCCCCGGGCGCCGGCCTCCCCCTAATAGGGGGGACGCTCCGGGCTTCGCCCTGCGCGGAGCTCGGCCTGCGGCCTCGCTTAAATTACACACTGAGAGAGATCGCTGTAGTTGATGTTGTGCGGGATCTGCATAAGAATTCCAAATCCCTAACCAGCCTCCCCCGAACCCCCCGGATATCAATTTTCATCCGGATCGGACGAATTCGAAAAATGGCCGCCATCTTGGATTCGCGATCTTAAAAAAATTTTTACCTCAATAGAAAAAGATCGTCATGATAAACAATATTAGTTTGAGCACCGATCCGATATGTCTACCCGTTTCGGAGATGTCTTCCGAAGAATTTTGTGTGGCGGCCATCTTGGAAATAACCATAAATCCTTAATCAGGCTCCCCTGAACCCCCCAGATATCAATTTTCATCCAGATCGGACAACTTTGGTTACCTAACCGGACAGATCGGACAACGGAAATTTTGGTGGTGCGGTAGTCCGGTCGCTCCGGGCTTCGCCCTACGCGGATCTCGGCCTGCGGCCTCGTTAGACGCAGCTCGGCCTTCGGCCTCGCGTAAGTTACACAGAGTACGCGGCTGGTGGTGCGGTAGTCCGGTCGCTCCGAGCTTCGCTCTACGCGGATCTCGGCCTGCGGCCTCGTTAGACGCAGCTCGGCCTACGGCCTCGCGTAAGTTACACAGAGTACGCGGCTGGTGGTGCGGTAGTCCGGTCGCTCCGAGCTTCGCTCTACGCGGATCTCGGCCTGCGGCCTCGTTAGACGCAGCTCGGCCTACGGCCTCGCGTAAGTTACACATCGTGCGCGGCGGCTGGTGGTGCCGTAGTCCGGTCGCTCCGGGCTTCGCCCTACGCGGATCTCGGCCTGCGGCCTCGTCAGACGCAGCTCGGCCTTCGGCCTCGCGTAAGTTACACAGTGATCGAATTCGGACGCTCCGGGCTTCGCCCTACGCGGAGCTCGGCCTGCGGCCTCGCTGTATAGCCGCCATCTTCAAAAAGGGTTGAATATAAATAATAATTCCAAATCCTTAGTCAGGATCCCCTAAACCCCCCAGATATCGATTTTTATCCGAATCGGATGAATTTGGAAAAATAGCCGCCATCTTGGATTCGCCATCTTGAAAAAAATTTTTCCCCTCAGTGGAATGAAATCGTCATGATAAACAATATTAGTTTGAGCACCAACCCGATATCTCTAACCGTTTCGGAGCTGTCGCTGAGAGAATTTCGTATGGCGGCCATGCGGATCTCGGCCTACGGCCTCGTTAGACGCAGCTCGGCCTTCGGCCTCGCGTAAGTTACACAGCGTGCGCGGCTGGTGGTGCCGTAGTCCGGTCGCTCCGGGCTTCGCCCTACGCGGATCTCGGCCTACGGCCTCGCGTAAGTTACACAGCGTGCGCGGCTGGTGGTGCCGTAGTCCGGTCGCTCCGGGCTTCGCCCTACGCGGATCTCGGCCTGCGGCCTCGTTAGACGCAGCTCGGCCTTCGGCCTCGCGTAAGTTACACAGTGATCAAATTCGGACGCTCCGGGCTTCGCCCTACGCGGAGCTCGGCCTACGGCCTCGCTGTACAGACGCCTAATAAAGGGTCTTTAAAAAGGGTTGAATATAAATAATAATTCCAAATCCTTAGTCAGGATCCCCTAAACCCCCCAGATATCAATTTTTATCCGAATTGGATGAAGTTGGAATAAGGTCGTCATCTTGGATTCGCCATCTTGAAAAAAAAATTCCCCTCAGTAGAAAGAAATCGTCATGATAAATGATATTAGTTTGAGCACCAATCCGATATCTCTAACCGTTTCGGAGCTGTCGCCCAAAGAATTTCGTATGGCGGCCATCTTGGAAAATTTCGGCACCTACCCTAAATCCTTAATCGGAACCCTCCGGAAGCCAATTTCCTCCTCGATTTTCCACCTCGAAACACATTCGCTCAGAAATTTTTAAATTTCCCAAAGTTTTTTTTAAATTTCAGCCATTTTGTGTCCGCCATCTTGGATTTTTTTTTCCGCCTAATTTTCCCATAGACCAGAGTTTCCAACGCGGGGGAATTCCACTCCGCGTCCCTTGCCCAATTCGAGCTACCGCCTCGGAAATGCCCTCGGACCCCAAAATCGAAATTTCCACTTTGTATTATCTTGAAAAATGGCGGAATAAAAAAAAAGTTTCAAAATCCCGAATCAGGGTCCCCTGAACTCCCCAGGTATTAAATTTCATCCCCATCGCAGGAATTTTAAAAATGGCCGCCATCTTGGATTCGCCATCTTGGAAAAAAAAAATGATCCAGTGGAAGGACATCGACTTGCCCCACCACATTAGTTTGAGCCCCGATCCGATATCTCCAACCGTTCGGGAGCGACGGTCAAAATAAATTTGTATGGCGGCCATCTTGAATCCGCCATTTTGAATTTTCATCGCTCTCTCGTCAAAGTGCCGGCGGTTCTCTATGACATTCGGTCGAGCACCATGGGACTATCTCTCACCGTTCAGGCAGGCCGTCGACCGTCGAGCTGAAGGTCCACCTGATGAGGACGGGCCCGCTCCCGGTGCAGCTCCCGGGCGAGCTCGGCCTACGGCCTCGCCCGCGCCGCTCGGCCTCCGGCCTCGCGGGAGTTATGGTCGATCGAAATTTGAAATTTCAATTGACGGCCGCCATCTTGGAAACGGCGGAATCGAAAAACCGATCGGAAATTCGCAATCAGGGCCCCCACTACCCCCCGGATGGCGATTTCCACCCCCCTCGGACAAACTTGAAAATCGGCCGCCATCTTGAATCGACCATTTTGAAAAAATTTTTTGACCACGAGAAGACCCACCCCGGCCCGAATGACATTTGGTCAAGCACCCCTCACTTACCTCTTACCGTTTCAAAAATACGAGCGATTGAAATTTGTATGGCGGCCATTTTTTTTTTCGAATTTGGAATTTTCGCGGCGCGCTCTGGCGTCTGCCGGCGGTTCCCTATGACATTCGGTCGAGCACCCCCCGCGCAGCTGTTACCGTTCGGCCGGGCCGTTGGAATTTTTCATCAGGTTTGGGCAACTCGAAGAAGTCGGATTTTTCTGGTGCTCACGGGACCCATCGACGTACTTCCTCATTCAAAGTTTCTCACTGTGGTGGTGGGAACTGGGAGAACAATTATGTCAGTGAGTCAGTCAGTGGTAATCGAGCTTTATATATATACGGAATAATAATAATAATAATAATAATAATAATAATAATAATAATAATAATAATAATAATAATTATATATATACGGAATACGGAATATACGGAATACGGAATACGGAATACGGAATACGGAATACGGAATATACGGAATACGGAATACGGAATACGGAATACGGAATACGGAATACGGAATACGGAATAATACGGAATAATAATAATAATAACTAGGTTTCGGCGGCGCCCCCCGGGCGCCGGCCTCCCCCTAATGGGGGGGACGCTCCGGGCTTCGCCCTGCGCGGAGCTCGGCCTGCGGCCTCGCTTAAGTTACACACTGAGAGAGATCGCTGTAGTTGATGTTGTGAGGGACCTGCATAAGAATTCCAAATCCCTAACCAGCCTCCCCCGAACCCCCCGGATATCAATTTTCATCCGGATCGGATGAATTCGAAAAATGGCCGCCATCTTGGATTCGCATTCTTAAAAAAATTTTTACCTCAATAGAAAAAGATCGTCATGATAAACAATATTAGTTTGAGCACCGATCCGATATGTCTACCCGTTTCGGAGATGTCTTCCGAAGAATTTTGTTTGGCGGCCATCTTGGAAATAACCACAAATCCTTAATCAGGATCCCTGAACCCCCCAGATATCAATTTTCATAAGGATCGGACAACTTGAAATTTTTGTGGTGCGGTAGTCCGGTCGCTCCGGGCTTCGCCCTACGCGGATCTCGGCCTGCGGCCTCGTTAGACGCAGCTCGGCCTTCGGCCTCGCGTAAGTTACACACCGAGTGCGGCCGGTGGTGCCGTAGTCCGGTCGCTCCGGGCTTCGCCCTACGCGGATCTCGGCCTGCGGCCTCGTTAGACGTAGCTCGGCCTACGGCCTCGCGTAAGTTACACAGCGTGCGCGGCTGGTGGTGCCGTAGTCCGGTCGCTCCGGGCTTCGCCCTACGCGGATCTCGGCCTGCGGCCTCGTTAAACGCAGCTCGGCCTTCGGCCTCGCGTAGGTTACACACCGAGTGCGGCTGGTGGTGCCGTAGTCCGGTCGCTCCGGGCTTCGCCCTACGCGGATCTCGGCCTGCGGCCTCGTTAGACGCAGCTCGGCCTACGGCCTCGCGTAAGTTACACAGTGATCAAATTCGGACGCTCCGGGCTTCGCCCTACGCGGATCTCGGGCTGCGGCCTCGTTACACGCAGCTCGGCCTTCGGCCTCGCGTAAGTTACACAGTAATCGAATTTGGACGCTCCGGGCTTCGCCCTACGCGGAGCTCGGCCTACGGCCTCGCCGTATAGCCGCCATCTTCAAAAAGTGTTGAATATAAATAATAATTCCAAATCCTTAGTCAGGATCCCCTAAGCCCCCTAGATATCAATTTTTATCCGAATCGGATGAAGTTGGAAAAAGGCCGCCATCTTGGATTCGCCATCTTGAAAAAAAATTTCCCCTCAGTAGAAAGAAATCGTCATGATAAATGATATTAGTTTGAGCACCAATCCGGTATCTCTAACCGTTTCGGAGCTGTCGCCCAAAGAATTTCGTATGGCGGCCATATTGGAAAATTTCGGCACCTACCCTAAATCCTCAAATTTCTTTCCCGATTTTCCACCTCGAAACACATTCGCTCAGAAATTTCCCAAATTTCTTTTTAAATTTCCACCATTTCGAGTCCGCCATCTTGGATTTTTTTTTCCGCCTAATTTCCCCATAGACCAGAGTTTCCAACGAGGGGGAATTCCACTCCGCGTTCCTTACCCAATTCGAGCTACCGCCTCGGAAATGCCCTCGGACCCCAAAATCGAAATTTCCACTTTGTATGGCAGCCATCTTGAAAAATGGCGGAATAAAAAAACAGTTTCAAAATCCTAAATCATGGTCCCCTGAACTCCCCAGGTATTAAATTTTATCCCGATCGGAGGAATTTTAAAAATGGCCGCCATCTTGGATGCGCCATCTTGGAAAAAAAATTTGGTCCAGTGGAAGGACATCGACTTGCCCCACCACATTAGTTTGAGCCCCGATCCGATATCTCCAACCGTTCGGGAGCGACGGTCAAAATAAATTTGTATGGCGGCCATCTTGAATCCGCCATTTTGAATTTTCATCGCGCTCTCGTCAAAGTGCCGGCGGTTCTCTATGACATTCGGTCGAGCACCATGTAACTATCTCTCGCCGTTCAGGCGGGCCGTCGACCGTCGAGCTGAAGGTCCACCGGATGAGGACGGGCCCGCTCCCAGTGCAAGTCCCGGGCGAGCTCGGCCTGCGGCCTCGCCCGCGCCGCTCGGCCTCCGGCCTCGCGGGAGTTATGGCCGATCGAAATTTGAAATTTCAATTGACGGCCGCCATCTTGGAAACGGCGGGATCGAAAAACCGACCCGAAATTCTCAATCAGGGCCCCCACGACCCCCTGGGTGCCGATTTCCACCCCCCTCGGACAAACTTGAAAATCGGCCGCAATCTTGAATCGGCCATTTTGAAAAAATTTTGCAACCACGAAAAAGCTTACACCTTCCTGAATGACATTCGGTCGAGCACCCCTCACTTACCTCTTACCGTTTCAAAAATACGAGCGATTTCATTTTGTATGGAGGCGACGCTGGACGTTCGAAATTCAAATTTTCGCGACGCCCTCTGGCGTCTGCCGGCAGTTCCCTACGACATTCGGTCGAGCACCCCCCGCGCAGGTGTTACCGTTCGTGCTGGCCGTTGCAATTTTTCATCAGGTATGGTCAACTCGAAGAAGTCGGATTTTTCTGGTGCTCACCGACCCCGAGGGTTTACTTTCTCATTCAAAGTTTCTCACTGTGGTAGTGGGAACTGGGAGAACAATTATGTCAGTCAGTCAGTGAGTGAGTGGTAATCGAGCTTTATATATATACGGAATACGGAATACGGAATACGGAATACGGAATACGGAATACGGAATAATACGGAATAATAATAATAATAATAATAATAATAATAATAATAATAATATAAATCATCGAATGATTGCATTTCTTGATTATTGCCTACGAACTCGAGGTTTTGCTTTAATCGTAACGCAATAATGTTTTCTATGGTCTGTTAAAACAAATCCCGTGTTGTTTCTAAGTCCCCTAATCGAACATCTAATCTGCTGAAGAATGACGGGTCTTTTTCTACTTTCAACGCTATATCATATGTTTGTTGAATACGTAGAAAATAGCGTTCCTTGCGACCAATATAGGTGTTGAGTTTGATTTCTGTGTCCGACAATGAAGTCGCAGTAGTGGGTGGTGTCATTTTGATTTAATTGATAAATGTATTGAAATAAATATTACACAATAAATAGATACTTAGGTATTAGAAGATGGATAAATGATACTACACCTATTCAAATACCCATTTGATCTCGTATTTGGCTCGAATTGACCAATATGTTGCGTAAACTAATTTTTGAAACTGCCCCAACAAATTCCTGACTATGTTTAAAGGGAAGAGGTATGTACTGACAGGACGATGAATGCTTGTCTCCAGCCTTCATATCCATTTCTAAATCTTGACTTTCTAGAAGAACCGCTTCTCGACCTCCATTTGGTTAAAGATTTACTCCTAGATCTAGACTTCTCTTGAGATCCACTTCTAGATCTTGACTTCCTAGGAGATCTCGCCGGAGATTCACTCCTAGGCCTAGACTTTGCAGGTGATCCATTCCTAGATCGTGACTTGTCACAGGAGCCGCTTGGCGTGTAAAATTCACACCTAGATGTAGAGGAGCTAGCGGAGCTGGACGGCGACCGAGACTTGGACCGGGATCGAGACCGAGACTCGGAGCGGGACCCCGATCGCGATAGGGAACGGAAACGAGACGCCGACTTGCGAGATCCGGAAGGAAACCAAAATCGCCTTCGTCTGTCACTTGCACGGGAATCGCATGGCAATTTAGATCGTGACCGGCGATCAACATAAGCCTTCTCAACAGAGGCACTCCGCGATAACGCGCCTTATTGAGATATGGTAACTCCCATCACCATCCATGTCAGTTGGCTACCGTAGGCAAATCTTTGTTACAGAGAGCACACGGCATCTGTGACACAGACCACCTCGAGGAAGAGCTTCTGCATGTGAAACAAGTACTGCGAAGCAACAATCACAAACTCCCACGAATGCGTCACAGAAGCCGCCCCAAGCCTCCTACAGTTGAGCGACAACCTGCCATCTTACCGTACATCAAGGGCATCACTGACAAAATTGGCAATATCTTAAGACGAGCTTCAATTAAAACTTACTTCAAGCCGCACAAGAAGATTAGCCAATTTTTAAGACCGGTCAAGAGCAATATCCCCCTACAAGATGCAGGTGTTTACAAGCTTGATTGTGAATGCGGGTTATCATACATTGGGCAAACAAAGAGGAGCATCGGTATCCGGATAAAAGAACACATAGCTGACATGAAGAACAGACGCTCGACCAAGTCTGCAGTTTGTGAACATGCTCTGGACAAACCCAACCATTACATTCGATTTGATAATCCACAAATCCTCGCTAGAGAGACCCGATTCATGCCAAGAATGTTACGCGAGGCTATTGAAATCAAGAAACACCCAAATTTCAATAGAGAAGATGGTTGGCAAGTACCACCGGCTTGGGATCCAGTCATTAAATTAATCAAATCCCAAGGCCAACGCAATACTGCAAGATCTCTGGACACCGTGAGTGAATACTGCGTGCATAGGGAACGTTATACAGATTTGCGACTTAGGATTTATAGACTTTGAAATGACCTTTAAAGTATTATTAACTTTGAAAGGATATATTATTTTATTTTCACAAGATTTTAAATCATTATATTATTTTTATTGTAAAACAACATTTTAGATTTTATTTTAAAACAACATTTTAGATTTTTATACATTTACATCAGATCGATATAGATTTCAATGATTAGATTTTACATGAGGATTTCAAGATTTATGCTGTGATTTAAATGATTATTAGAGATGTTCCCTCTGATTGAGCGAGACTCCTCAGCTCAGTGTCAGGAGGTGGGTAACGTTTGGTTGGACCAGGGAAGGAACCGTGGGTGGACCGCCCTCAGAAACGTCGGATAACAGGTACCTTTTCACCTTACTAAGCTGTAGGCGTTTCCTCGTATTGAAGATTTGACCAAACGAACAGTAATAATAATTCTTGAAGTTGTTTTTTATAGTTGAGTTTACAGTTTTATAGAGAGTTATATTTTCACCACCGAACCGAACAAACACCCCTGATCTTTACCGTTGAGATTGATATTTCTTTAATGATGCCTAAGGGTGGGCTAATGTTGTAATAAGTAAAGATTTTAGTTTTAGTACTACCTTAAGTGTACCTATGTAAATTTAATTACCATTGGAAGAATACAACATATAACAACCAAAACAATAAATACATCAATCTTAACAGGGTCTTTTCTTTTATTTATAAACAATAAAACAACTACAGGTTGTTTTTTATAAATTTCTGTAACCATCTTGAAGTTATATTACTGTAAGAACTTAAGATACAGGGAGTTAACCTATATACAAACTCTATTATAAAGTTACGGAAAGAACAAGGTTACAGCACGGATTCTACGTGAGGGTTTTTACGTTGATGACCTTCTCTGGTCTGTGGATACTTCAGAACAAGCCCTGAACCTCAGACAACAGTTGGTGGAATTACTGAGGAATTACGATTCCGCGTCCAGAACTAATGGCTGCTCATTTACTAGCAAAACTGCTTCCATACGTCTTAAACATAGTCAACAAAGAGCTCCCTGTGAATGAGGTATTGGCATTCACAGATAGCTCAGTCACGTTGAACTGGCTTAATACGCCAGCCTTCAAATTAAAAACATTTGTTGCGAATCGAGTGACAAAAATACAAGATTGCGATTCGAACATACAGTGGTATCACGTGAACGGTCATAATAACCCGGCCGACGTATGTTCCCGTGAGGCCATTCCTGGTCAATTAGTGGCAATTTCAGACCAGTGGTTTCATGGTCCACTCTGGCTGTACAAGTCGCAAGACAGATGGCCTGTGAAACCAGTATCTGAATTTAGAGGTATACCGCCAGAATTAAAGTGTTTCGACGAAACTACTGCTGTAATTGCTGAAAATTCTGAGTTTAAAATGAAAAATGAGTTTGAAGATATAATCAATAAGTTTTCAAATTTTAATAAATTACGACGAGTGATTGCATGGTGTTTTCGGTTTATCAATAACTGTAACACTTCGAATTCAAACAGAAAAAAGGATTCCTTGTCTACTGTCGAATTGAATCAATCTCTCGATTCAATCATTAAAGTAATTCAAACTAATCATTTTAATGATGATATTATAGCATTAAATCAAGGTAAGCAATGTAGTCGGCACTTACGGAAACTTGACCCCTTCGTTGGTAACCGTGGTCTCCTTATGGTGGGGGGTGGGCTTACGGCTGCAAACCTACCATTTTCTCAACGTAACCCCGTGTTACTTCCAAAAGGGTCACATTTTACAAATTTGCTTATAGACTTGGCTTATAGGTCATAAAGGTACTTGCACGTTGGTCCCAGGACCATGCAAAATATATTAGCACAAAATTATTGGATAATTGCGGCTAGGTGTGTTATAAGATCACGTCTTTCAAAATGTGTTACATGTTTCAAAACGCGTCCGACCGTACACCAACCTAAAATGGCTCCTCTGCCTAAATGTCGTTTACAGGACGTTTTTCCTTTTCATACCGTTGGCGTTGATATCGGAGGACCATTCTACACCAAAGAAACGACTAGACGTAATGCTCGAGTGTCCAAGACATACTTGTGCATATTCGTTTGTTATTCAACTCGTGCAGTACATTTAGAAGCTCTAACGGCACATACTTCCGAGTGTTTTCTGGCTGTTTTCGACAGATTCACTGCTAGACGGGGCCTTTCACACACAGTGTATTCCGATAATGGCAAAAACTTTGTAGCAGCAGGCAAGCACTTAGATGAAGTACAAAGGTTTTATAAAATGAATCAAAATCAAGTGACCGATGAGTTTAATAACAGACATGTCACTTGGAAATACAACCCCCCTACCAATAAAAATTGTAAAATATGTCAATTTAATTGAGAAAATTAATCAGAAAGCATGTTTAAGAGAATTGACCTCTAGACGTTCAATCAAAAAGAGTGGATTTGACGACTGAATAAGTGTATTACTAACATTTTGAAATTGTCGAACATTTGAAATATCGCGAGGTGCCTCTGTTGAGAAGGCTTATGTTGATCGCCGGTCACGATCTAAATCGCCAAGCGATTCTCGTGCTGGTGACAGACGAAGGCGATTTTGGTATCCTTCCAGATCTCGTAAGTCGGCGTCTCGTTACCGTTCCCTATCACGATCGGGGTCTCGCCCCGAGTCTCGATCTCGATCCCGGTTCAAGTCTCGGTCGCCGTCCAGCTCCTCTACATCTAGGTGTGAATTTTACTCGCCAAGCGGCTCCTGTGACAAGTCACGATCTAGGAATGGATCACGATCTAGGGTGTAAGAGGCTCACCTAACATCTTTGGAGCCTAAGCCAACCTCACCTGCTAGTGGTGCACCCTGCTGTCAACTGACGAGGCAATGGCGTTCCCTTTTTGCGGTGGGAGGGTTACTCCGTCGGCAATGCTACCACCCTTCCGTCGGAGTCCGCCGCCATAATGGTGCCTTATAAGCCGCGAGGCCCGCATCGTGTTCCGGCGGTGAGCAGAAGAAGCCGTCCCGAGAGAGAGATTGCTGCGTGTGGAAATGAGGACCGGCGGTTTCGGGGAATTACAGACGCGCATGAGCGTGACATGGTGGCGCGGGGATCAGGCAGACCCGGTGAAACGGTTGTCCGCTGACCGCCCGCGGGTTGTTGGGGGCCCGAGCCCGGGGATCTTACTTTAATCTCCACCCCAGGAGGCTGCCCCGCCGCACGTGAAAAATCCCTTGGGGTAGCAGTTGTGCCGGAGGAGACCGGAGTGGAACCCGACTGCTGCCCCCGGGCGGGGACCGGGGGCCCTTCCGTACCCCGCGCCGGCAAGTCACACAACCTTTGTGACCTGATTTTTTCTCCGCCCCGTGCTTTGTCCTTTGATCCACATGCAGCCATCTCTCTCTCCGTCCCCCCTTTTTTTTTTAGTTTTTCCTATTCACACAATGGCCAAGAAAAAGAGAAAGTATAATGTGCACTCAGCGGCCCACCCCTCAAGTTCCACGTTTCAAGTGGACTTTTGCAACATCAGAGGGATGCATAGTAACATCGACGCCGTCCACTACCACCTTGAGACGGCAAAGCCGGCCTTACTTTTCTGGACGGAGACACAGATTTCCTGCCCGGCCGATACATCATATCTTCATTACCCCGGTTACAAACTGGAGCACTGTTTTGTGCGACGTGCCGGGGTATGCATGTACGTCCGGGAGGATGTCTGTTGCCGCCGCCTCAGCCACTTTGAAGACGGGAACCTGTCGATCCTCTGGGCGCGTATTGACTATGGATGTTCCACTAAAGTCTACGCTTGCCTTTACAGGTCCCACAGCGGTGATACGGAGACGACTCGTTTTTTTGAGCGGCTACAAGAGACGACTGACAGCGTGCTCGAGCAGTTCCCTTGCGCGGAAGTGGTGGTCCTCGGTGATTTCAACGCTCACCACGAAGAGTGGTTGGGATCCCGAATAACCGACCGCGCAGGGAGAGCAGCCCACATCTTTGCCCTGACCTATGGTTTCTCGCAGTTGGTATCCTCACCCACGAGGATACCTGATATCGAGAGCCATACTCCCTCCTTATTGGACCTCCTGCTGACTACGCAGCCGAATGACTACAATGTTGTTGTTGATGCTCCGTTAGGATCATCAGACCATTGTATCATTCGAACTGCTGTGCCAGCTAAACAATCCGCGCCGACCTATTCTCAGGGAACGCGCAACGTCTGGCACTACAAGTCTGCAGATTGGGATGGGTTGCGCGAATTTTACGCTTCTTATCCCTGGGGGCAGCTCTGTTTCTCGTCGGGTGATCCGGATACCTGTGCAGACTCCGTTGCCGACGTGGTGTTGCAGGGCATGGAATGTTATATTCCTTGTTCCGTGATACCCGTAGGCGGACGGAGCCAACCTTGGTTTAATCAGTCCTGTAGAGAGGCCCGCCGTAATAAGCGGGCTGCATACAGGGCCTGAGCCAAAGCGCAGGTGTCTGAAGATCCGAATACCACCGACTTGAGGAAGAAATTTAACGCTGCCTCGAGGTGCAGTAAGAGGATCACTGTCAGAGCAAGGAATGAGCACATCCGCAGAATTGGCGATCGACTAGCAAGCTATCCTTCTGGAAGTCGGGCTTTCTGGTCGCTCGCTAAGGCTGCCGAGGGTAACTTCTGTCAGTCGTCACTTCCACCACTGCGGAAACTCGATGGCTCACTGGCCCATGGGGCGAAAGAGAAAGCCGATCTCCTGGGCAGTCTCTTCGCCTCAAACTCGACTTTGGACGATAGAGGTGCCTCACCACCGTCCACCTCGAGGTGCACAAGCTCCATGCCGGAAATCTGCTTCACCCAGCGTGAAGTCCGGCGAGCTCTAGCATCTCTTGATATCCGAAAGTCGAGTGGGCCAGATGGTATTCCTGCGGTGGTGCTCAAATTTTGCGCTCCCGAGTTGTCTCCGGTGCTTACGCGACTTTTTAGGCTCTCATATTCCACAAAAAGCTTCCTGTTAGTCATGGAAGGTAGCTCATGTTCACCCTTTGCCTAAAAAGGGTGACCGCACCGACCCGGTCAACTACAGGCCAATAGCGATCACCTCCCTCCTCTCCAAAGTGATGGAGCGTGTTATAAACACACAGCTCCTTGGGTACCTAGAGGATCACCAGCTGATTAGCGACCGTCAATATGGATTTCGCCATGATCGCTCGGCTGGTGATCTTTTAGCGTATTTAACACACCGCTGGGCTGACGCCATTGAGAGTAGAGGCGAGGCTCTGGCTGTAGGCCTAGACATTGCTAAAGCTTTTGACCGGGTATGGCACAAATCGCTGCTTTCCAAGCTACCATCTTTCGGGATACCCGAGGGATTATGCGAATGGGTTGCCAGTTTTCTGACTGGACGGAGCATCAGAGTCGTTATCGATGGTAGCTGCTCCGACACCATGTCTATTAACGCTGGTGTCCCGCAAGGCTCCGTGTTGTCCTCAACTCTGTTCCTTCTTCATATCAACGACCTGTTGCAAATTGGTGACATACGTTGCTATGCGGATGACAGTACTGGAGACACCTTGTGCAGGGGCCGCGCCAACATCCCTCGGGTCGAAGTGGAAGAGAGTCGCGCCAGGCTTGTGTCTGAAATCGAAGACTCTTTAGATCTAGTCTCGATTTGGGGTTCTATGAACCTAGTGGATTTCAACCCCAGTAAGACGCAAGTCTGTGCATTCACCGCTAAAAAAATCCCTTTTGTTGTAGCACCTCGCTTTCAGAGCATACCTCTTAAGATCTTGGAGAGTATCGGGATCCTTGGTATCGACATCTCCAGCAAAGTCGAATTTAGGGGTCATCTGGACAATAAGGCCAAAATGGCCTCCAAAAAGCTCGGTGTGCTGAACAGAGCGAAGCGGTACTTCAAACCTGGGCAACTCCTTATGCTTTACAAAGCTCAGGTGAGGCCCCATATGGAGTACTGCTCTCATCTCTGGGCCGGCGCACCGAAATACCAATTGGACCCATTTGACTCTATCCAACGACGTACTGTTCGTATTGTCGACGATCCCACTCTCACGGGCGGTTTAGAATCCCTCAGCATTCGGAGAGACGTTCCGTCTCTCTGTGTGTTCTACCGCCTGTACAATGGGGAATGCTCTGAAGAATCGTTTAATATAATTCCCACCTCGGGTTTCTACAACCGCACCTCCCGTCACAGAAGTGCGGTCCATCCGCATTTCCTCGATACGGAGGTGTCGCGCACTATGCGGTCCAAAAACTATTTTATCCCGCGAACCCGTAGGCTGTGGAACGAACTGCCTCAAGAGGTCTTTCCATTGAACTACGATATGGGGTTCTTCAAGAGAGCGGTGAATAGGATTTTGCAAGGTCGGCGGCGCGCCCGCATGCCCCCTGGTGTTGCAGGTGCCCATGGGCGGCGGTAACACTTACCATCACGTGGGACCGCTTGCTCGTCCGCCCCCTAGTCTATAAAAAAAAAAAAACCTGCAAAGTCTAGGCCTAGGAGTGAATCTCCGGCAAGATCTCCTAGATCTAGAAGTGGCTGGAGATTCACTCCTAGGTCTAGACTTGTCTTGAGATCCACTTCTAGGTCTTGACTTTCTAGGAGATCTCGCCGGAGATCCACTCGTAGGCCTATAGGTGGATCAATATTTTGCGTAAACTAAGTTTTGAAACTACCCCAACAAATTCCCGACTATGTTAAAGGGAAGAGGTATGTACTCACAGGACGATGAATGCTTGTCTCCAGCCCCGGGGCACCTCGTTGTGGGTTATGAGCTGGTTCAGTAATATTCTCACTACACAGACACGACACACACGGTTACTATTTTTGATATGATTTGAGTTTTTGTCTAAGCGTAACAAGCGCACTCGCGGACAGACATTGAACTGTCAGTGTTGCCAAGTTTGGCGGAATAGAACGAGGCGGGAGAAAAGGAACATAGTCGGTTTCCTAACAAAATGTATTTATTTATTTCTTTATTGTAACGGTATTAATGGCCAGACTAAGTATTTATAATAGTATTTATTTTCTTTATTTATTAAAAGACCAAGGTTCATATAAAATATTCTTAAAATAAATGTCATTACGGATTTACATTTTTGTCGGTCTCGCTTGCTTGAGGCATGGAAAAAATTAGTTGATTTTTTGCAGACTTTTAATTTTTAAAACGTATCTTTATCTCAATTGACATCGCAGAATCTTAAGTTCAGAGATTATAACAAAAATAGGCAACCCACTTGTTTTAAATAAATTAAATAATCTTAATAATAATAATACCTGTCTTAGTTAAATAATTAATGACTCACCACCACTCTATACGGCATTTGCGACCTTAGTAGACTACGTATAAGTTTCCGAATTACAATCGAAAATATAAATCAAAGCAAATACATAGAAAATGACTCGAATGCCTTTGACAAAATGATTGCCTTTTACAATGCAGCAGGCATGTACTCGTATCTATATGATGTTGATTGATAACTGAAAATAATTTCATAAAGAAACTTTCAATTCTCAACTCAAATGATGGAAAAGCAAAGTTAGTTTCCCATACGTCTAGCGAAGTTTCTCACGAACCTGACGGATCGACTTGCCTAACGTTCTGAAACACACTTTGAAGGATTTCTATCAAAATATTTTATGTGGCAGTTCAATGCCACACATATTTCTGAACGAAAACTGTAGTTGGCAAAGTTACAACGTGTGAAATTCCTTTTGGTCTTTGTTGAAAAGTGTTTTTACGTCGTGAATTGACATTTCGACATTTAGATTGGAAAGTTTTATAGACCGCTTATCATGGAAGTGCCTCTAGCGGGAATAAGAATACAAATCTCTTTCTATATAGAAAATTGCTCATTGTTTACATTTAAATAATTCGATAAGACAGATTTGTGTCTTCATGAATACTATTTACGTCAGAGACAGAGAAATTAATAGATGGGGGGGATAGGTGATGTGTAGATGCTTGGACGGATCGATAAATAATAGGTTGATAGGTGGATACATGGATACCAGTATAAATGAATAGTTGGATAGACTGATAAACAGATAGATGGGTTTTTATCCAGATAGATAGGTTTTAGGACAATACTCCCTCAACCATTTATTTGTATGTTTATCCATCAATTCATTTTTTTTATCTAAAAATTTGGTTATCGAGTTTCTGCTGTGAACAATTGTCGTGTGGTGTCTTTTGCCATTCCTCTGGTGTTATAATCAAACAACTGAGGCATTCAGCTTTGATTTACCAATATATTGTTCGGCTACCTTTTGTTTCATGGAACTAATGTAATTTCAATAGCGTTAAGGTCACAATGATAAGGAATAAAATTCGTGAATTTTCCTCCTTAGCAAATCAACGCCCAAGTCATCGCTTTCCCTTTTGTTCTATGTTCTTTGTTTACAGAAGTACAAATTCTTGACTCTGTTTTCGTCAGCCTGTTTTTTTTTATTTACTAATTTTCGTATAAACCGTTCACCGATACTTGTAATAATAAAAGTAGGTATTTTTTATTATTTTGTGCACTATTGAACAAGGCCTGAGGTATTTGTTGGGAAATGCAGTACATTTCAAGGTAGTCTTCTGTGAGAGAGGGGTAACGTGGCCAGTCGAGTGCGCCCAGCGGCTGTTGGATTGCATCGTGCACTCACCCCCTCATTAATTACATTTAATTTACTCTCTCCGTCGTTTAATTACATTTAAAAAAATCAGCGATAATATAAAGTTTTGAATAAAAATTGTTATAAAGCCATTTAATCCTTAGCAGATAATAGTAGCCAGCAAATAGTTCCACATAGTTCGCGACGAATCGATTTGGATTGAAGCCAATTGTTAGTAATCCTATATAAGTTGCGCGTGTGTTTGGCAAATGTTTTCAATACATGGGTATTGCTTCAATATATTCTTCAAGGGGGGTAAGGGGGAGAACGACAATGACACCTAGTCGGCCCCAAGCGTCAACCTCACCTGCACGTGGTGCTCCCTGCCAGATAACAGACGAGGCTCTGGCGACCGACCAATGGCGGTATATCCATGACATCCTAACCAGACAACTGATTGGAAGAGGTTTCAGCCACCTAGGGGCTCTAAATGGCTCCTAAAAGGACTGGTGCAGAAGGCAACGGGAAACCACTGCACTATTTTCCCAAGAGAGAAATGGTGGATTGCAACTCAGTACTGATTTTGTCGGACGATCCGGCTAACGCCCGGCGCCACTTTTCCGGGAGAGGTGGTGTGAAATATGCTACCGGCCACGTGGGTGTGGCTCACCAGGCACCACGTGGAAATTATGCACCTGGTGCACAATGCATTGAGAAGATCCGGGCGAGACACCCTCAGCGTATTGGAACATGGAATGTCCGTGGCCTTAATCAAGACGGTAAACTTAACATCATAGAGAAAGAGATGGAAAGAAAAGGAATACAACTGCTTGGATTAAGTGAAACGAAATGGAGAAAATCAGGCCATTTTATTTCCGATAACGGTAATAAAATATACTCCTCAGGACCTGAAGAAGAAAGTAGTAGAGGTGTTGCCTTCATTGTTCCACAAAAGCTGGATGGGTGTGTGATTGGATACAAACCAATAAGTGACCGTATAATCACTATCAAGCTGAACACATCCCCATGTAGTTTAAATATCGTTCAGGTATACGCTCCAACATCTCAATCTAGCGAAGAGGAAATTGACTTGTTTTACAGCACACTGTCTAAGACCTTAGAAGAACTACCGCGAAGAGAAGTGACTCTGGTAATGGGAGACCTTAATGCCAAAGTCGGAAAAACAGAGGGTGACTCCCATCTAAGACATCTGGTGGGAAGATTCGGAATTGGCGAAAGGAACGAAAGAGGAGAACGTTTGCTGCAGTTCTGTAGTGAGCAGGACCTCGTCATTACGAACACACGCTTTAAACATCATGTACGCCGACTGTACACATGGATATCACCCGGAGACAGATGTAGAAACCAGATCGACTATATAATGGTTCAAAAACGATGGAGGTCGTCCATTATGAACACGCTCACTATACCTGGAGCAGATTGTGGAAGTGACCATCAACTTCTTGTCACCACTCTAAGGCTACGTTTTAAGACACTACTCAAACCGACTCGAACACCTGATCTGCGACGAGTAAACACCATTGGTTTCAAACAAGCCATAGTAAGTAAAATCCAAGACCTCCCACAAGACGGCGTTCACGATCCGAATCTATCATGGAACCGTTTAAAAGAAGCAATTGTAGAAACTGCCAAGGAAAACACACTACCAAAAGGGATCATGAAGGATTTTATAACACTAGACACGGCAGCTGTTATTCTGGAGAGACGGAAATTAAAGGAGAATGGTCTTGTTACACAAGAAGATCACCACCGATATGCCGAATTGAGCGCAGATGTACAACGACGTTGTCGGAAGGACAGGACTAATCAGATTAATGAAATCTGCGATGAGTTGGAAAGACATTCCGTTAAGAATGAAACAAAAGATCTCTTCCAAAAAGTAAAAGTCCTAACGAGAACTCGTACTATCAAGACATCCGCAATTAAAAATGAATGTGGGGTTTTAATTACCGAAACCAAACAAGTACTGGAGCGCTGGAAGCAATACTGCGCTGCGCTATATGAGAATGAATCAGCAGATGGAGGACCACATAGTTGGGACATGGAAGACCTGGAGCCAGACGTTTTACCTTCAGAGGTGGTATCGGCAACATCGTCGCTAAAACTAGGCAAGTCTCCAGGGAAGGATGCTATCCCAGCTGAGCTCATTAAAAGCCTAGGTTCAGCAGGTACTAAAATAATAACGAACATCTGCAATTCCATCTGGAAGACGGGACAGTGGCCCCAGGATTGGACCGAATCCGTCTTTATACCGCTGCACAAGAAGGGCTCGACTACTGATTGCGGAAACTACAGAACAATAGCCCTCATATCGCATGCTAGCAAGATTCTTCTGCATATAATCAATAAGCGATTAAAAGCCTATCTAGATCGGCAGATTCCTGAAGAACAGGCAGGATTTGTAAAAGGAAAGGGCACACGAGAACAGATCCTAAATATCCGCCAGATTATAGAAAAGAGTCGTGAGTTCAACAACCCTGTTGCTCTCTGTTTCGTTGACTACACCAAAGCTTTTGATTGCGTAGTATGGAGCAGACTATGGTCGGTTTTGGAGGAAATGGGAGTGCCAAAATATCTTATCGGTCTTATCCGTAATCTCTACTGCAGCAACCGATCCTTTGTGAAGATTGACACCGACTGTTCGGATGTGTTTGCTACAAGCAAAGGCGTACGTCAGGGTTGCATTCTTTCTCCAATGCTTTTTAACATATACGGAGAATATATAATCCGCAAAGCTTTGACAATTGGGATGGAGGTTTCCCTTTAGGTGGAAAACGGATATGCAACCTAAGGTATGCAGACGATACTGTTATTGTTGCTACTTCGCTGGAAGACATGCAGGAACTTTTGCGAAGACTGGAAGCAGAGAATTTGGAGTTGGGCTTGAATATAAACAAAAGCAAGACCAAGCTCATGATAGTTGACCGTGCTGAAAAACTCGCAGAATCCTGCACTATTCCATCTATAGAAGTTGTGGAGGAATATACCTATCTAGACTCACGAATATGCAGTAATGGGAGCTGTGTTCCAGAAGTTAGGAGACGCATTGCAACGGCGAAAAGCGCCATGGCACGTCTAAATGGAATATGGAGGAATCGGGGTATAAGCAACACCACCAAGAGTCGTTTGGTCCGTGCTTTAATTTTTCCAATATTCATGTACGGAGTGGAGACATGGACCATAAAGGCGAGAGAAAGGCAAAGGATGGACGCGTTCGAGATGTGGTGCTGGAGGCGCATGTTAAGGATTCCTTGGACAGCCAAGCGCACAAACGCGTCTATCCTGTCACAGCTAGGGGTAAAAACGCGACTATCCTCCATATGTTACCAGCGCCTGCTCTCTTACTTCGGTCACATAATACGACGGGGGAATGACAGCTTAGAAAAGCTTATAGTGACGGGCAACACTGAGGGCAAAAGATCGAGAGGCCGCTCACCAACCAGATGGTCAGACCAACTGAGGGACTCCAAGTTCAAATTTCACACCATTGCAAGACTGGCCTCCGATAGAACCCAATGGAGGAATTTAATCCGCACAAGGTTGCAAAATCACCAGGACCACGATTTTCAGCAATGAAGGAACGACTGGAGAGAGAGATTCTTCAAAAGGATATTCGACGAATTTGTGGTCTCGTCAATGTTGTTTCAAACAAAACAGCCATCGTCGTTTACCGATTTTTCATTCGGGAAAATCTAATTTAACGCCTTGTCTTAGGTGGTCTTAGAGAATTCACTTCCAACAGAACTTCTTTGGCGTAGACAAGACAATGAGGTTTCTTTATCCCACCAAACTTTATAGTCCATCGGATGGGATGATAATGGATGTAACAGAATGGGATAGAACTTGGAAAAAAGATCGATGGCACTGCCAGTCCGAATCGAAATTTCGCCGTACGTTTTGGAAATATTTATACAAAAGTTGAAGCCTTATTCAACGATATATACTTGTAGTTTTAATGTATAGTCGTAGACTTCTCCTTGGGATTTTTTTAAACTTGACCGAGATATAAATCCAGTATTTTCAGTTAGCAAGTTCTTTGAGAAATGTGTCTCGAAGTTTGTTTACAAATTTCGTTATATCCCAAACTTTGTGATCATAACTTATTGACATATTTCCTAGTCTTACATTTCTTTTATTATTTTGTTCTATGATTTATATCTTTCGCTTATTTATATCTTTCGTATATCCTTACTACTACTACGTATTACTTTTGGTTTTATGTTAATTATCTTACATATGTATTCTATGTAGGTCCATTATGTGTATATATTACGAATTACATATTATTTCCTCCTAAGTGATAAGACCGCTGTTTACGATGCGCACACTAGGCGCACCTGCCTCGCGTTACGCGAAAGCAGCCCGAGGAATGTGCACTCGGGCCCAAATGTAAACTTACTCAATATATGCACCGAAATGGTGGGTAAGCACAATAATCAACAATTTACACAATTTAAAGGTCTCACTTACCCCAGGTGGTTTTGCCCACGCACAAATCTGGAAAGTGTACCTACGCTAGTCCCTACTAGACGTGACCTATCTTAGTGTGATTGAATAAATACATACATTCCCAATAGATACTTGTGTAGTAATCCAAGTCTCGTCCTGTGGTGAGCCGGTGGCCGCTATCGTTCGGCAACTCACACCCGGCAGCAAATCACCTCGAGAATCACTTCCAAACCACAAGCACAATCACAACAAATCCAACCAAATCCAACCAATTCCAAGCAAGACACTCGCGTGGCACAAGGATATCCGCGTGCAAATCCAATCAATAGGCGCGAATAATAAAATCAACTGTCCGAGGCCGCGGTGTGAATTTTAACTCAATTTACCTCTGCTCGCCGCCGAGCGCGTGTTACTACTCAAAAATATCAAACCGCCTTCAATATGGCGGGGACAAAAAAAAATGTTGCTTCAAAATATTCAATGTATGCGGGTATGCAAAGACGCTCGCGCCAATTCCAAACAATCCCCCGTCCCGAGCCGAAGTATTCGGTCAGTCCGGTATTCAGTCCGGACCCCACCACAACGGATGTCCAATAATCTCTAGGGCTGAGCATCCACGTGATGCACAGTCAGCTGGATTTATATCGCCAGGGACATGTCGCCAAATCAATAGAGCTTGCGACGCCTGGACCTGGGAAACACGGTTCGCCACAAACACCTCCACGGTGTGAACAGAAGCTCGCAACTAACAAAGCACAATTTGACTGTCTCTCCATGCAAAGACATCTACTAACTCTACGGAACGCCCTAGAGTAGCGACAACATGATCAAGAGACGAGTCAAGAGAGTGGCGCCTGACAATTCTAGCTTCGGTATTGTCATACGCGAGGGAATAGGCGCAACCTTGCTCTTTGCTAGAACCGGCGAGACCAAAACATGTCCAGCAGCATCCACTGTGCGTAGATAAACAACCGCTGCATACCCTCGCTCGGAAGCATCACAAAAGCCATGAAGGCTAGCTCTATATTTTCCAGACGGAAGGAAACGTCTGGGCAAGGAAACCCGATTGAGAGCTGGGAGGGATGACACAAACTCTAGCCATTCCAACAATAACTCTTCATGAAGAGGCTCATCCCACGACAATTCAGCAGCCCATAATTTCTGCAAAAAACATTTCGCCAAAAAAATAACCGGACTGATCCAATTGACTCACCAACCAAGCTGAGACTATACAACCCTGGGCACCCGAGTCCAAAAGTGCACGAACAACAATCGAGTTGCCCTTCGGGTCCCATACCCGCACAGAGACTGTATGCAAAAGGATGGTCTCTGGGTTCTCAGCGTGGTGAGCTGCAAGTCCCTAGTGGGAGAAGTTACGGAGTGAGGGCTCCCTCCACGAGTGGGGCAGGGGACGATAACTGTCTACCCTGCCCTCACCGCGACGACCCTGCACAACATGTGCGGATGAGAGGGAGGCTGCAGCCTGCCTCCCTAGGCGGGGTGGACGCCGTTCCAACCTCGGTCGCGCCAACAGCGGGGGGGGAGAATCTCCGGTTGCGGTAGACTGTGGAGTGCTCCGCAAACCCAACAGCGCCTCTAGGGGGTGGCGAACGCCTACGCTGGACCTGGCAGGACTGTCACCACCAGCGCGAGCAGCCAAATGTCGCTCAGCCTCGTGAACACCAGCACCCTCCTGGTTGCGGTTCGCACACAAAAGAACGTGGTGAGCACCACCACATTGTCCACATGGACGAGGCTGAGGACACTCTCGCTGGAAGTGACCCTCCAGGCAATGGTAACACAATCGCCTCTCCTTGGCGATGTGTCGACGCGCTGCTACGCGCAAAGCCACAAATTTGTGGCAAGCAGTCATCCGGTGGCCGGAGCGCTTGCAGAATCTGCAAGCCACGGACTCCTCTTGGGAGACCCCATATCTCGGCCGTGACTGCTTAGTCACCGGCGGACCCTGCGGTCGGGCCAGTGGTCGCTCTCGGCGAACGCTAGGCTGCGACATCAAGGGAGTGGAACCCTCCACGGTATCCACCCTGCGACACTCGTCTTCGAGGAACCTTTCCAGGTCCTCATAGGAAGGCCGGTGAGTGGAGCTGTCCCCACCATACTGTCGCTCAAAACGCAGCCGCATCTCCAAAGGCAGTTTCGCCAACACAATATGGAGCAACAAAAAGGACCACTGGTCCACAGGTAAATCCAATCGCCTTAAGGCGTTAACAGCCACCAAAACAGGGTTTACAATGTCTGTCCGTAAGGCTGACGCACAGGCAACCTTAGGCAGATTCAATATTTGCCCCACATGGGTGTCAGCCAAAAGGCGCACGTTGTGGTAACGGCGCTTTAACAAGTCCATGGCTGTCGAGTAGGTGCTGTCATCGACCTTCAGGTGCTGTACCAGACCTAGAGCCTCTCCCTGTAAGGAGGCCAACAGGTACGCCATTTTTTGAGCAGCTGACAGGTCGGTATGGGAGTCCACCAAACTGTTGAACATCCCATAGTAGCTCAACCACTGGTCCAAATCACCGTCAAAGGTGGAAAGGTTGAGCGTGGGGAGACGACCCAACAAGGCGTGGGGTGCAACAAGTGAATCCCCACCAGAGGGAGCTGAGTTGTGGGAGACCGCCTCGTTAATGGTGTCCACAAACTCGTATATTTGGCCAAAGTCCGCTTCATATCGCTGCTTCTGCTCGTCCGGTACAGGCGTTTCCAAATTCGCCATAAATGTCAAGCCCTCAGCAAAACTCCTATCTAACGCCACCAAACGGGCCGGCATTTCACTCGCCCGGGCGAGTAAGGCTTGCTTCCGGTCCGGGCGGTTGACCATTGCAACCGTAGAAGAAAACCATCTCAGCATTGCGGACTGATGTGTGGAAAAGGTCACCTTGACAGACATGTCTACACTTCAGGACGCACGCAATACAAAACAAAAACCAAAAATAAAAAACAAAAATAAAAGTAAAAAAAAAACAACAATAACAAAAAAAATAACAAAATAAAAAAAAAACAAAAAATGCAGTGGAGGCACAATGAAAAACAAAAGGGGTGCGTATGTGTCTTCAAGAAGGTATAACCGTCCAAAATATTAATTAAGACTACCTGACAAAACAACAACAAAAAAAAAACAAATTAAATTATCAAATTATCAAATTAAAATAAACGCAACCAAAAATGTACAAGAGCGTGGACTCAATAAAACAACAATGTCCAGCTATCAAAAAAAACGTGAAGCGTTATATCCAAAAAAATTATTAACGCGTGTGGGTAACTAGCCAGCTACTAAACGTCGCACGCGTGGATTCAAAATATCTTCAGAATACAATTTATACGCAGGGCCTAGCCTTCAAACCGTGAACGTAAAATAAAAAATCATAACCAACTATTTAAGCCAAATTACCAATATACAAACAAGACAAAAGGTCATCAATATTAACTACCTAACGGTATCATCAATATCAAGTAACGGTATCAAACCACGGTCTGCTACCAGATGTTTACGATGCGCACACTAGGCGCACCTGCCTCGCGTTACGCGAAAGCAGCCCGAGGAATGTGCACTCGGGCCCAAATGTAAACTTACTCAATATATCCACCGAAATGGTGGGTAAGCACAATAATCAACAATTTACACAATTTAAAGGTCTCACTTACCCCGGGTGGTTTTGCCCACGCACAAATCTGGAAAGTGTACCTACGCTAGTCCCTACTAGACGTGACCTATCTTAGTGTGATTGAATAAATACATACATTCCCAATAGATACTTGTGTAGTAATCCAAGTCTCGTCCTATGGTGAGCCGGTGGCCGCTATCGTTCGGCAACTCACACCCGGCAGCAAATCACCTCGAGAATCACTTCCAAACCACAAGCACAATCACAACAAATCCAACCAAATCCAACCAATTCCAAGCAAGACACTCGCGTGGCACAAGGATATCCGCGTGCAAATCCAATCAATAGGCGCGAATAATAAAATCAACTGTCCGAGGCCGCGGTGTGAATTTTAACTCAATTTAACTCTGCTCGCCGCCGAGCGCGTGTTACTACTCAAAAATATCAAACCGCCTTCAATATGGCGGGGACAAAAAAAATGTTGCTTCAAAATATTCAATGTATGCGGGTATGCAAAGACGCTCGCGCCAATTCCAAACGACCGCCTTTGCTGCATTTCGTGTCTAAAATGTTTGTTATCTTTATTGCACAACAAAAGAAAACAAAGTATGTTTTCTTTTGTTGTGCAATAAAGAGTTTTATCTCTCTATCTATATATCTAATATACAGGTAGGTAGATATATATCTGTATACATAGATATATAAAGAGTTGTGAATAGGACTCTGCAAAGTCGGCAGCGGGTGCGCAAGCCTCCCGGCGTTGCATGTGTTAATGGGCTGCGGCGACCACATACCATCATGTGGCCCGACCGCTCCATTGTCATCTATTCTATTAAAAAAATGCAACAGAATTTGCCCGAAATCCCGGGTGATTAAGTACTATGGGAGGCGTATGCAGTGGGACGTTATAGTCTTACATCGATTGATCAATATATGTGTTAGTTAGTATACATGAACATGTGAACATATTGTCAATCTGAACTAATAATACCCTTATCTAAATTTCGCTGGCGCACCGGAAGACATATGCAACATGTACTAATTTCCTGTCAGCAAATTAACTGTGAACATGTTGATAACCAAGGACTAAGGTATTCAGAAACGTTACATGAAAATACGAGCCGAATATTTTAGTTAAAATTTTGCTGTCGTTGGAAAATAGCTTCTAGATAAATAAATATATCTAATCTAAGGTTATTTTTTTAATTTTGTCGAATTTAAAATTTTCAATATTCTGATTGAATTTTCTTTCTATTTTTCTAATTTTTAGAATCGTCTTATTTTTGCGGATCTCAGAGTATAATTTAAATTCTGGTATGTAGCATTTGTTGTCGCCCGACTTTTTTTCAATCTAGTGGTACTCCCTTGGATGTCTTAAAAGGCGACTAAGACATAATGAAGCCGCTACCACAGACCTTGACGAACTACGCCGCCTCTAAAAGAGTAGACTCGCCAACCCCGGTTGGCCAACGTTTCGTTTGAGACCATGCATCCCTCATGTGTACAGCAGTGGAAGATAAAACTGTATTAAGCAAATTACGTAGATTTTGGTGTTCAAGGATGGATTGTTATTGATTATATCGTTTATGTATAAGTAGTATTATTATTAATTGAATCTTCCGGGCTACTTGGCCGAGGTCTTCTGGAATCTCTTCTCTTTCTTCCAAACGTTTCGTCAACAACTGCGGTTGACATCTTCAGTGGCGATTGCGTTCACTTTCGGAGGAGAGACTTCGTTCACTTTAACATATAAATACCGGTGCATATAAATGCAATATATAAATACATATATAAATACTCGCCCACTATAAATACCGGTGCGCCACAATCGTCGAGTCAGTTGCGCTTGAGAAGCCGAAGAAATAAGAAACTTACACGGGATCCGACAGCGAGGGTAGTACGAGAAACAAATCATTTGATAAAACTGTCCTAAATGCCTGACGAAGACAAGCGACGCTGTGTTATGGGCGAAGCTTTACCACCCAGACTTTACGGTTTGCCGAAAATTCATAAGACCGGAATACCTTTACGACTTATTGTCAGTGCAATCGGTGCATACGACAACATACGCCCTAGCCAAATATTTATCACACAAACTTCAGCCACATATCGGCAACGCGACTTCGTACATAAAGGATTCAGCTCATTTCGTCGAGAAGCTGAAAAGCATTACAGTAAGACCCGAAGATATATTAATCAGCTTCGACGTTGTGTCTCTGTTCACAATGATCCCAGTGAAGGAGACAAAAGAAAGATTACGGCAGGACTTCCCCAAGGATATAGTGTCTCTTTATGAACACGTATTAATCACCACTTACTTCCAAGTGAACAATAATTACTACGAGCAGGTTGACGGTGTAGCGATGGGCAGTCCATTGAGTCCTGTGGTAGCCAACTACTACATGGAGTCATTCGAAGAGACTGCACTGGAAACAGCACTACAAAAACCATCGTGCTGGTTCCGATATGTGGATGACACCTTTGTGATCTGGAGTCATGGGGAGGAAGAGCTCGAACTCTTTCTGAAACACCTTAATAACATTCATCCAAGAATCTAATTCACCGTGGAAAAAGAAAGCAATGGGAAGCTTCCGTTTTTGGATGTACTGGTAAGCAAAAATGGAGATGGCAGTCTGGGACATCAAGTTTACCGCAAGACCACCAACACCGACAGATATCTACATAAAGATTCCAATCATCATCCTAAACAAAAGAGAGCAATGATGAAGACGCTGATGGACCGGGCGAAACGAGTCTGCGAACCGATACATCTACAATCGGAATTGATACATTTAAACCAAGCCCTTCAAAGGAACGGATACACAGTCTCCGAAATCAAGAGGGTGCAAAAACCAAAAAGAGGAGCCAAAAAGCTGACAATATCGACACCAACCCAGAGAGAAGCAGGGCGTTCTTACCTTACTTAAAAGGCGTAACAGATCGCATCAGCAAGATCTTACAAAAGAAAACGTGAAGACCATTTTGAAGCCTACGTGCCAACTCAGAAATATCATGAGATCAGTCAAAAATCCCAGAGATCCATTGTCCTCGACTGGAGTATATAAAATACCATGCTCCTGTGGGTCAGTGTATATTGGCACTACAAAACGGAGTGTCAATACCCGCATTAAAGAACATAAAGGCAATTGTCGAAGAGGAGAGACTGAGAAGTTGGCCGTAGCTAAACATGCCTTGTCGGATGGGGACCACGAAATCTGCTTCAGGGACACAAAGGTCTTGTCAACCAGGAATCATTATTATTCCCGTCTCAATAGGGAAGCTATTGAAATCTACAAGCATCCCAACAATTTTAACAAAAAAGAAGAAAATCTAGGACTGCATAATATCTGGTATCCAGCACTCCGAAGACATCAAGCTCACGGGGAAGAGAGACGAGAGGGGGGGGGGGACAAAAACAGACTCGATACACATCACACAAACATATAAATACCGGTGCATATAAATACAATATATAAATACATATATAAATACTCGCCCACTATAAATACCGGTGCTCCACAATCGTCGAGTCAATGCTGGGAGCTAAAGTGGTAGTGGTAGAAAAGCGTGATCGCATGACTCGCAATAACGTGCTCCACTTATGGCCGTTTGTGATCCAGGATCTGAGAGCGCTTGTCGCCAAAAAATTCTACGGTAAATTCTGCGCGGGATCTATAGAACACATAAGCATTAGGCAGTTACAGTTCATATTGTTGAAGGTAAGTTTGATTTTGAATAAAACTTCGCTTTTAAGTGGCCTCCAAATTATATAGTGGACTAGAGGAGTTATATACTTCTTATTATACAGGAAGTTCTTTGGTATATACTTGATTTAAATGTTAAATGTAATATGTTTAGATATTAAATAAACAAATATTCAAGGCTGGATAAAATGTATGTCTAACATTTTTCTACAATATGTATAGTATCGGTATATAATTCTATTGTTCGAGAAATTAACGTTTTGTTTTATTTTTGTAGGTCGCCTTGTTATTAGGTGTAGAGGTACACGAAGGTGTCGAATTCGTGGAGTTGTTGGAGCCCACTACCACAGAAACTACTGAAGGTAAGTGCCTTCAATATTACAGATATTGAACCTAGTTGCATCAAATAGTCTTAGACTTTATAATCGCGAGAATTAGCACCACCAGCGACTATCGGTAGCAACTGTAAACATCAAAATAAAGCTACATTTTGTCTTGGTCGTTAGCCACATATGGTACTCTAGTTATATTTTCTTTGATTGGAATATTGAAATACAGAACAGCATCTCTAATTGCAAGCTAGATCATAACCATACATTTATAATATTTTGCTAACTTAAACAAAGTAGTGACTATTAAGAAGTGGCTTACTTATATTGTTTTAGTTGCCTCACTAAAACTCTATTAAAACATATTAATTGCCTACACTCCTCTATTAAAACAATTTCAGTTGCCTAAATAACTTTATGATAAGCTTGTTGGTTAAGTAGTCGCACTTGCGTCCGTGCATCTGCCGGTGTCCAGCTGAAATGCAGTGCTGAATGCTTGTCTAGGGCATTCAGCATTGAGCTGAGCTTGAAACCCTTTGGACAACGCACTCGCACGCATCAGATGACAATTTGTTTACAAATGTAACTCGCACACCTCTACACATGCAACTCACAGAAAACTACCGTAAATTGTAATGTATTTCCCATTTCATCCTATTCCTTCAATCTATGTACGTACTTACGTATTCAGGTAGTGAGTGAAATATGTGAGAGCCCATTCCTATTCTATCCGATCCTTCCCTATCTTCCCGAACTTTTTCCTAAACATATTCCAAATCTCCGGTGGCAGGCAGCGCATCCGTGGGTGTGTGAGACGACAGGGGCAAGAGGTACTGCCCCGACGCCGACCGCTCACAGCTTCAAACCCCTCCTCTGCTGCAGAGGGACCCGCGGATTGGAAACCGCCAAGCGCAACAAATGCCGCTTCCGTTGCCAACAGTCACGCCGCAGCGGTCGTTTGCTGACGCAACACGAGCCCAGGCATCCAACCTAAGGATGCCGACACAGAAGCCGATGCCACCACCTCCCAAGCCATCAGTGAACCCGCTCGCCGCGACGACTGCGGTTACGACGGCCCCTGACCCACTGGTCGATGCAACGCCACCGACTTCCGGCTCAACGGCTGCCACAGCGCCGCCAAAAAGTCCTAAACCGCGCTACCCGCCTTTGATCGTGGAGCACCTACCAAACTGGGTGCACCACTTCAAGCAGCTGCGCGAAAGGCTGGGACACGCACCTACCGCGCGCCCCTACGGAAAGGGCGTGAGGTTCACCCCGAAGTACGAGAGCGAATATCGCACCGTCCAGAGGTACCTCTCTGAACTGGAAAAGGAGACCAACCTGTCGTGGTTCTCCTACTCGCTCCCTGCCGAGAGGAGCGTCAAGGTGGCCATCAGAGGCCTCCCTGCGGAAACGGACCCGCAGGAAATCGAACAGGAACTTCGCAGCATGGGTTTCGAACCGGAGTACGTCCGTTCCATCCGAGCGCGACAGGGTAGGCCGGGCTGTATATTCTTCGTACAGCTGCGCCGCACCCCAGAAACCACACCGGGCATCTTCCAAATAGAAGAGCTACTATACATGCCCGGCGTCAAGGTGGAAGCCTGGAGGGGTAAGAAAGGCCCAGCGCAGTGCCACCGGTGCCAGAAATTCAGGCACTCCTCCCACTGCTGCCACCGCACCCAAGCGTGCGTAAGATGTGGAGAGGAACACGCCACCAGGGACTGCCCCAGACCCAGAGAAGAATCCCCAGAGAAGACTCTCCCACCTGTGCCAATTGCGGGGCTGGCCACACAGCCAACAATCCTGCATGCCCGATCTTCAAAAAGGAGGTCCGAAACAAGAAAGCGGGCACTCGGGCCTTCACGGTCGTAGCTGCACCACCGGATGCCAACGTTGAGACGGCAGCCGAAGCCATAACGCTCATGGCTCCCTGCAATGATCCCGTCCCGAGGGGAACCGCCTCGGAGAAGAAACACGCCAAGAAGGGCGGCAAAGGGAAAGGGGCGAAGCAATGGGTTGCCACTGCCACTGCCTAGCCACTGCGCCAGCACCGCAACGGTCGCCGCCCCGGCCGCATCCTCATCTAACACGCAGATGGAGATAAAGAACGCAAGACCCACACAGACGGAGGAAGCGAAGGAAGCTCGACAGGCCTCAAACCTATTGGCCGTCGAGATTCTCCAAGAAGTCTTTACAGCAATCCAGTCGGGCGCCGACCCCCTGCCAATCCTCCTGGCAGGGCTCATGAAATTAATTCAGCGGGATGGCTAGCACGCCTCCCCTAAGGATTATTTATTGGAATGCCAATGGCCTTCGCGAGAAGGTCGCGCCCCTACGTGCCATCATCGCCGAGTACAACATCGGCGTGGTACTTGTCTCGGAAACGCATCTCGCGGCCTGAGATAGGCCCCAGTTCCCCGGATTCCATATCTACCGCCAGGACGAAATGTCCGACCTTGGTCGAGCATACCGCGGCTTAGCGGTGCTCGTCAAGCGAAGAGTCGTCCACCAGTCGTGCCCCACCCTGCAACTCCAATCACTCTACGCTCTGGGCGTGGAGTTGTGCATTGCCGGCAACCCGCTGCCCCTTTATGCAGCATACAAGCCGCCGCAGCAACGAATCCACACGCCCGACATCCGTGGCGTACTGGATTCCACAATACCCACACTGATTGCTGGCGACCTCAACTGTAAGCACAGAGCGTGGAACTCGACCACCAGCTGCCCAAACGGTAGGCGACTCTTCGATGACGCCGAGGCACACGGATACTGTGTCACTGGCCCGGAGGCGCCGACGCACTACCCGTACAATACGTCACGTGGCGACGTGTTGGACGTTGTGGTACACCACGGCCTCACATGTCATCCTACACTAGAAGTGCTGTTGGATGACATGAAATCGGACCACTTGCCGGTCATTGCCGCCCTGGCGCCGCCTCCACCGCGCCGACTGATCCGATGGAAGACCTTCTCGGAGATGATGGTGCGTCAGACACCGAGCCGGCCTGTTGCCTCCTCGGGGGACGTGGAGACTCCAACCCTTGAGATCACCGCTGCCATTAACAACGCAACTGAGGCATCTTCCACGACGACCAGCGCTCGAGAGAGAATGCCAACTCTCCCGCCCCACATTATTCGCAAGATCGCCGAAAAACGGCGAACCCGCAAACAATGGCAGCGAACGAGATGGCCACGATTGAAGACGAGGCTTAACCGACTCACCGAGGAGGTAAAGGCCAATCTGACATCCTACCGGGCCGAGTGCTGAGAGAGACACCTAGACGCGACTGGCGACGACTGGAACAGTATCCACCGGTTGTGCCGCCAGCTCAGCAACTCCCCAGCCCCAATCCGGCCCCTACTGGCCAGCGACGGGACACCAGAGATACCACGCAGCAGACCGCGCGGAGATATTCGCCAGATGCCACGAACGCCAGTGCAAGCTGAACCCGACAGACGACGTAGTCCACGCCGCAGCAGTCCAGCAACACCTTCGCGATTACTTCGCCGAGCCGATAGCCACGGAAGAGACACCCATTGTCCTCTCCCCGGGCCAGGTCAGCCGGATGATCCTAAAAACAAAACCAAGGAAAGCCCCGGGCGCAGACCGCATCACGAATGCAGTGCTGCGTCACCTACCGCCACGCACCATCGTGGCGCTGACGCGCCTCTTCAACGGTATTCTGCGCACGGGCCACTATCCCGCTGCCTGGAAACTAGGCCACGTCATCATGTTGCCTAAACCCGGGAAGAACTCTATGAGACCCGAAAGCTATCGGCCAATCACATTGCTATCAACGATTTCGAAGGTGTTCGAAAAACTCCTGCTGCGACACCTCGCTCCGCACATTAACCCACGCGCGGAGCAGTTCGGGTTCCGCTCGGAACACAGCACGACCCTCCAGCTGTCGAGGGTACTGCACCATTTGGCAACAGCCAGAAACAAGAAGGAATTCACAGTGGCAGTATTCCTCGACATGGAGAAGGCGGTCGAACACCGCGTCTGGCATAGCGGTCTGTTGTACAAACTCTCCAAGTCCACGGCGCCCCGTCGCATCATCCGAGTGGTGGCCTCCTTCTTGGAGAGCCGCCGCTTCCAGGTGGTGGTTGAGGACGCGATCTCAACAGAACATCCTCTGGAGGCCGGTGTTCCCCAGGGCAGCTGCCTCTCGCCAGCCTGCTATTCCTGGTTCACAGACGACATCCCCATGGTGGAGGGGGTGTCACTAGCCCTGTACGCCGATGACGCGGCGTACTATACCAGCTCTTTTAAAGCCGCCCACGCCACACGAAAAATGCAGCGCGCGCTCGATACCCTCCCGCCATGGTTAGCCAAATGGCGTCTCTCAGTGAACATTGGGAAAACGCAGGCCATCATCACCGGTAAATCGCGTCTTCCGCCACTGCTACGCCTCCACGGAGAGGACGTCGGCTAGTCGCCCACAGTGAAATACCTGGGCGTGACCATCGACCGCTCCCTCACTATGAAGCCCCACGTACAGAAGACGATCGCCTCGCAAAGAGTCGCGCGGTACCATCTCCGCCCAGTGCTCTCCTCACGACTCCCTCTACATGTAAAGCTCGGGGTCTACAAAACATACCTGAGACCCCGCCTCACGTATGCTGCACCGGCATGGTACGCCCTGGGGCAGAAAACCAACAGACAAGCCCTGCAAGCGCAGCAATCCCTTGCCCTGCGTATCATCGTCGGTGCCCCACGCTGCGTGAGGAACGCCACGATCCAGAGGGACCTACACATGGAGAGCCTGATAGAATTCATCTGCCGCCTTGCCACAACTATGTTCGCCCGCGCTGATGCATCGCGCCTCGCTCACATCAGAGGGCTGGTGCCGCTGCATGCGCGGCCGCCCGATGGCAAGGCCTTCCCACGCGACCTGATCACGCCTGCGGACGAGTCAAACGTCGGGGCTTCTTAAGACACCGCCGCCCAAAAAGAGGCGGGAGCTAGCAACGAAGCCTCAAATAATCCCTGTCAAGGATAAACTACCAAAGACCCAATAGGGTCACCCCAAGGACCTGTCCGTATTAACGGACAGAGGCGAAACCACATTAAGGGAGAAATCCCGGAATTGTTTCCTCCGCCTCCCTATAAGGGGGTGCGAGAGACGGCCTCAGGTAACTGTCATTATATATGTACACCATATTAATAATAGGTCGAGTAGAAAGTCTTTCGTATTTTGTACATATGACGTTGTAATCAAATCTCTTTCGTTGTACTTTGTGCCTTTTATGCATCTAATGCGGTATACGTAAGGATAGCACAAAGTTGGTTCAACCGTTTTCAGTCTGGAAATTTTAACGTGAAAGAAGAAATTTAACGCTCTGGTCGCCCAGTTACAGATAAAGTCACTGGAATCTGTGAAAAGGTGGAGCAAGACACATCAGTAGGTATGATGACATTGCTGAGGAACTGGGTATTGATCACAAAGCGGTTTTAAGTAATTTGAAACAGTCTGAGTACCAGAAAAAGCTTGATATTTGGGTGCCACAAGTTAAAACAAAACGAAACCGAACCATTTATTGAAACGATTGATCAAACGTGATGAGAAGTGGATCACTTTCGACAAAAACATCCAAAAACTATTGTGGTCAAACAGTGACAAAACCCGGCTTAACGCGAATCAAGGTGATGTTGCGTGGTATGGTGAGATTGGTAAAGTATCGTTCATGGTGAGCTTTTACCGCCTATCTAATACTATCCAGTTATTGTCTGTCCTTTAGTTAAATAATCGATCATAATGATACCTACCGCATCCCAGAAACCGAGGCCATCATCTTGCCAGCGGACGCAGAGACCTTGAATCTCTTGGCTGGCGGGGAGGACGATCTTTTCCACACCTTACTTTGGTTCTTCGTCTTCGGGTCAAAATGGTGAGCTCACGTTTTATCAACGGTCACGAAACGTATTCGAAAAGATTCTGGGTCTCTGTCAATAATTGCCAAATTCTGCTTTGAAATGTCTACTCCTGCTGTCTCTTGTGCGGCTGTTAACATTCGAGGAACCCAACGCGAGACCACCTTTTTGAATTTTAAGGTATGAGTTAAAATGAACTGAATTGTCCCGAACGAAAGCTTCATAATCTCAGCTAAATGACGAATAGTCACACGTCGATCTGAACAATTTTTTCAATTTTTTTAACGGTGTCTTCAATAGCAGCGTTGTTGGACGCCCAGAGCGAGTCTCGTCGTTACAGACTGTTCTGCCGCGTTTAAATTCCCCGCACCAGTATGCTACTGTAAACTAAGACAGAGCATTGTCTCTCAAAGTAGACTGCATTGCTTCAAAAACAAATTTTGTAGAAAAAAAATTCTGGCAGAAATATCTAATAACCGCACAAACATCGAATTTCTCCATTTTGCACACTAATAGTTTTAGTGACAGTTTTTTTAATTCTTTTGGCACTGGCTACTACTGAATTTGAAATTCGAATGAACTAGAATGCATTCCTATAATTTAATGTAAAGTATCCGATTTATTGATCAACCTAGTACAATAAAGAACTAATAATTACTTTTAATTTAGGTAATTAAAAGTACATTCTTTCATATCACTTTTGATCTTGACAAAGACTGTGGCCGGGTCAGAAGGCAACACATCTATACATATATCTTACATCTATCTCTCCCTTACACCTGATCCGTAATGAGGTCCGGCTCCAGTATAGCAAGAATTACTCCAGTTGTTCCGCCATTACTCCAGTGATAACCTTACAGGATATTTACAAGAAATACTGGTAGCAAGCAATACACCAAAACAGTCGTGTATTTGTCAAAGCATTGTATTTTTATGTCATTCTTCATTTAGATACGTTTATAAGACACGAAATTTCTCTTTGGTATACACATAATTTATGTGAATGCCACATCATTTCTCATTATGTCACCTTTCATATTATCATGTTTTATTTATATTAATGCTCATTATTTTGATTTCATATCTTATTTTACATCAATATTTTGATCTCAAAGCTGAATCTTTTGATACAAAAATAAATTCTTAGTCAAAAATATTGAGGATATGCATCCTCCAATTTTTGCCATCTCACAATTGTGTTGTGTCCGACTGGCCGAATTAGGGTAATTCGGCCAGTCGGACAGAAGACTAACAGAAGATTGATGTAAAGTGTACTAAGCACAGTTTACGTTTCGGGAGTGAGTACATGCCAGAGCCTTTTCCTTTGCCATCTTATCCATCTAGCAAAGAGTTTAATAGTATTTATAAAAGAAACTCGTTATTTTATTATACTTCGAGGAAGAAAGAGAAGTGTCATGGTATGAGGAAACTCTTTGTCTCGAAGCTTCCAAAAATTAGTCCAAGTTTTTTTCCAATTCTCTCCTAAGTCTCCAAAGGTAGGGAGAGCATTCTGAGGCGTATTAACGTTTCCAACCTAGTTCGCATGGCTATAATGACTCTTAACTTACCCATATATGTATATTATATATATACTCTTATACCGCATCTCAAAAGAAGATATCGAGAAAGGAATGCAGTGTAACAGTAGTGCAGCGAGTCTTGTCGGAGGCACTTCCGTGCCCTCTGATTACAAAAAAAATAAAACATAATTTTTGTTTATTTTTGGCACAAAATGGAAGAACAAAAGCTGCGTTGCTTCTAAGGGCCACCAATAAAGGTTTATCACAATTTTATGTCGGAATATTCAGGTGGAATAAAAATAAGCGCTCCTATGACACCAACTTGTAATGCTGATATCTACGTATTAATTATTTCAAAACAGTAGGAGGTGCCACTCATGCGCCACACATTCATTTATTTTTTAATTTATATAGATATTTACATGGAAAACTAACTGTGTTCAGTTCGTATCAGTATGTTTTTATAGTAGTAGGTAGTGTCTAATAGATTGTTGAACAGAACACACGTCTTTTATTGCATAATAAATCAATCAAGCGAAACTCTACATTATGTGAATCAACAAACTGTCTGTGTCATTTAATCTTCCTAACGTGAATCAGTACAACGGTCTTCGGAATAGTTTGGTTCACAAATAATTTTAATCAGAACAAATTTTGTTGCCAATCCTACGGAAATAAAACGAATGCCGGAACAGCTCCTAATAAACATTGCTGCTGGAAATACTCCGATCCAGATTTCAACGGATAACGGTGGATTTCCACAATGCGCTCTCAATGGAAGCACCTCATCTGTTTTCAACACCAACACGTGCATTTAAACTAAGACTGAGCTCATGTCCACATGGTATGTGAACCTGTTCGATCCATACACTATACTGTTAGTGAGGATTGACTTCGGGAAATCTTGTTGTGGTAGTAATAAACCGGCACATGTTGTTATCCTTGTTGGTAACAATCGGCTCGAAGTTGGTACTAAACCAATCTGCAACTTTTACCCTAACATTCTCAAGGAGAGATAGCTCTTAGCAATTAACTTTGAACGGTTTAAATCGCGTATATTTAACATTATTTATATCCCGACGTTCCGAACACTTTGCAGTGGACGTGGTCATGGGGTCACTTGAATGTTCAATAAAAATTCTTATATCTTTCTTAGCGTCTTTGATATATATGTTATGGTGACACTTCACGTGGCGTTGCGTATTCGTGAATGTGTGGTAGTTGTATTTTACAAAATATTTGACGTATCGACAAACGTGCAATACGACCGTCCACACATGGAGCCAAATACCAAATGTGTTTGCTACGCACAATCGAGAATATTATGGACGACTTATCACTTGCAGCGGGTTTTTTTTATTTGAATGCCTAGAATATAAGTTGGTCGGGTAGAGAAATAATATTTGCTTTGCGAGTGGGTTGTGGAACAAGCAAGCGCCCTGATGTCAACCGACCCAATGAGAAAGTCCACATGTATTGTTAACCATATTTTTTCAAAACAAATACAAGTATTTTAACTGCTTTACAGTTACGTGTGACAGGTGGCCATAAAAATTCTCACGATGTTCCTATTGTTCTCTTGGCACAAACAGCCGCTGACAAAAAGGGCGCCGATTTGATGGAAAAACTCCGCGATAAGGAGCCAAGAGCGCCCTCCTGAGACCTTACCTTTGTTGAGGTCCGATTGAAAGCGGTTCTGTGTATGTTCTATTGTAGATCCATTAGTAGAATTGTTAATGCTTTTGTCTGCTGTACAAAAGGTACTGGGTCAGATTCCAACATATTAATATTTCTTTAAAGATAAACATTTGTTTTGGCATATATTCGTATGCCGCACGCACCTCTCAGTACCCTATACGTGTCCCTCGGTTGATTTTACATGGACAGCAACATAGCGTTGAATATCGGACGACGACAATCCCATTTATCCTAGCTCACCAGAGGTGCCATTTTCAAAATGAAGTTTGGTGATCAGTTGGTGAAATCTTTGTTTGTCCCTTGCAGCAAGCTTCAACATGAGGTCGAATCATTCCTTAATAGATAGCTTAGATAGTTTCCCAGCTATCATAAGGAAAAGAGTGGCATCGATGATGCGCCAGTTCCGTGGCAATAACACCCTGAGTACGTTGGCAGCTAAGGTAGATAGTCCGATGTTGAGATACTGGGTGTGTGCACCAGAAATGAAGGAAGAAAAAACAAAAATGTATGGTTATGTACATGTATGTATTATATACGTGTATATTTGTGTATTGTATTGTTTTATGTATTCTGTTCCGTATCACGCGGTGATATGTATTTGTTGTATATATCTACTAACATAGCGTGTAACACTTATATACTAACAAAATATGGACTGAGTCTCATATAAATAAATTAAATGAAATTCATATTGTTGATCCATCTCCTTCTCCGTCGACTTGGTGCTATTTTTCCAGAGATTCTGTCTTCTAGGATCAATCATTGGAACTTATAAAGAGATCCTCTCACAATACGCCCGAAAAAGGCAAGCGACTGGCAAGAGAAAAGCATTGTATTCCGTCTAGTAAATTCTGTATATTCTGTAGTCTAGTTTAATAGACTTATATTAAGTAGTGGAGGCACAGGCTGATGTTACGATATGATAACTATTATTATCTTAATCTAGTTATGTGGAATGTAGTCGCCACATCGTCATAGATCAAGAAGTCCTTGATCTGCGGATGATACAGTATTTGAGTCCAGTGCTCTAAGTGATGCCATACCCCAAAACCTTACCTTTATGCCCTTTGTACCCAAGCGGCCATTTGGCCATTTTCCCAAATCTGAGCGAGACGCAAACAGTACGGATAACTTTGCAAAGACGTAGAATTGTTTTTATTATCCTGGTTTACGGTGCGTTTGGGAATACTGCTTTCCACTTTGTTGGATGACTCATAATCCGGATAAAGAACTACCTACATCAAATTTCAGAATTGGGATTTTCAAAAACGTACACTTCTTTCAAAAAAAGAACTGGGTTTCCTCCTCCTTAAATAAGACTACCAAAATACAATTTATCAAAGTATTTCGGGATTCCGTGAGAGTTTATGCGTTTAGAGTTTATTTTGCTATTGTACGAATGAAACACTTCATTTTTTTTCTTGTCTTTTATTGTTCACTACAAATTTACTCTGGCATGGTCTTAAGTAGAGGAAGAAAAATCTTAATAGCGTGTTTCAGGATTTGACTTAGAAGTGAGGAGCGACATCTAGTATCGAATAGGTAAACTACAAATTTTACATAATGAATTGTTAGTTATTATACGTGGACATGGCGAGCCTTCTATGACCGTTCAACAACAATACACATCACGGTTGTACATGTACAGCTATCTTATACGATTTAAGGCTCATTTACACAATGAGTGTTTTCGAAAGGTTCGGAATAAAATGTTTATTATTTATTTTTGCATCACAAAGCAAGATATCAACACATCAAAGCACAATTTGATATAGTTTGTACAGGAGTGTCAGATCTAATTGACTTCTCAATAATGACGACAGCATGATTGACATTTCAGCAATAAGTTTAATTGTTAATAAGCTATATATATAGTATCGTATACGATTTATCGTATGCGACCAAACTGCATACAATTATCGCTTACAACTGTTCACATGGTGATAAAAACTCGATGATAACCGGTGGCTTTTGACCGATATTCGAGAAACTCGTGATCGAGAATGTACACCATCCTACAAGGTGTTTTTTTAAATACATAATAGAGACGTTATTAAAGCAAAAGAATTGTAATTAGAACTTCATTAACTACTTACAAGTATTTCTTGTCTAAAGTACACTTACGAAAAAGTCAAAATTAAGACTTACTGATTAATAATTAATTCCAGTAAGTCCTCAGACATTATTCTCAATTAATTAATACATTTGTTCAAAGCAAGTTACGAAATTTTAATTGATTTACTTTCGAAGTGTTCAAAGTTTTAACAAGGTGGGCCTTTGATTTCATATAATTGTAAGGTACTCTTTGTTGGTAGTTTGTTGGAAGCAGTACTTACTTATATAGGTGTTGTGGGATGTCTATTGAAAATGTATGTATAACTTGCATTTTCCCGTGGGTTCGACTGCTTGGAACCATTTTTGCAAATATCTTAATCGTAAATAAAATAGATATTTTTTCATAGGAAGAAGTCGGGAGAAGAGCAGACAGTCCACCGGGTGGTAAGTGTATACTGTCGCTCATTCACATCCGCGATACATCGGTCTAGAATGACAAACTTTGGCACGCCCCGGACGCGCTGCCTCCCTTTGGAGATTTAGGAATGGATAGAAATTATTATAATGTCTGTAAAACGGCTTTTGACCCTATATTAACATGATCCCTCTAATCTTAAACTGTATTCAGGACATCATTTTATCAGGGTTAATAATAATTAAAACAGGCATTCCTCAGGATTTAACTTGTACTTAGATAATAATATCTATAAATTGACGTCACGAGACTGATACCATATTTTCGGCACACATCTTTAGGGCTCTGCATATAATTTTATGTTGCAATTGCATTTAATATAAGATTGGTAATTGTACCTACATGACATATGGCAATTCCATGGGGTATACAAAACAAACTTTATTTTAAGCAAATAACAAAAATAATTATACAATATATCACATAATAATATCTGCCAAACTGCAGAATAGTTTGTCGGCAGAACTGCTCTCTACTGAAACTCGGTCACTTAACATCTGGGGTCTATAACGTCGCAACACTATAAAAACTTCCATTCTGAGAGGAAGGTTATAAATTTATGTTCTTTGGAAATTGTTGAAAATGACTTCTTTATTGTATAAAACACATAACTAAGACCATTAAATATCCTACCAAACTGTTTATACATGATCCTAAATGTCCAAAACCTCAAAAACAGTGGTCACGGTTAGCACGACGAGACCCCCGGCATATATATACGTCAAATAATTATATTTAATATATTACCTAAATGTTATACATATGAATAACCAATATTAATTACAAAACAATGAATTAACTAGATATTTCTTTAAACTTTTCATAGAAATCCAAATAATGTGCAAACCTTGTTGTATGCTTAAAAATTAAGCGTTTGGGTATACGAAGTAGCCAAAGAAATATTTAAAATTAATTTTAACATATATAGACAATATATGATTAAATTATTTGTTTTATATATTTACATAGAAGTTTTCACGTTTCAGATATCTGAGCAGAAGTCCGGATTGCAAGCAAAGAAATTTGCAATCATAAAAGATCTACTTTCGGCAAATTTGAATTATCAGCTTTAACAAAATCACCTTTCATTTTGTGTAGATCAATAACAATTAATAAAATCAATTTTAAATCTAGCTTTCATAGTATAATAATATGCAACGCTGAAAAAAAATTGTGATTTGTCGTCACGTAGTAATCAAACGCTTCCCGTGTTTCGGATCCTATACACACAGATAAACACAGATAAAAAATCTATAATATATGAATTACAAAATATATATATTATTCCTTTTAATGCAAAAGACGCATTTTATAATTGTTGGCCAATAAGCTACGTTATCCAATATTTTTTATAATTTACTAGTAAAACCCGGCAGACGTTATCCTGCCTGTGTATATTTATTTACCTCTGTATATAAAAATCACAAATTATTCTGTTTTGCTGTCGATATGATTTTTGCGATCGGTTGAACGGTATAGAAGTTGAGGTGCTGCAGCGCCATCTAGTGGCGAGTTACAACAAAGTCGATAGCATCTTCTCCATGAAAGAATACATATATGTGCCAACTTTCATGGTGATCGGTCAAACGGTGTCGAAGTCAGAACCAACATCCATTTATATATATATATATATATATATATATACAGAGTGTTAGTGACATGCTATCGAAAATTAAAATCAGGAGTTCAGTACATGATACTGAGTCCCCTGGCGTTGGAATTTTTCGTCGGTCTTTTAATGATTTTCACGATTTTTTTTGTGTATTTTATTACTAATTACAGCATTAGTAGCAGCTTATGTAGTAGTCTCAATTCGAATTAAAAGAAAAAAAACAAATGATATTTAACATAAATCAGCAATGTAGGTAATTCATATCTCAATACACACGCGATTTGACGCGATCATTTGTTTTGCGGCCGAGTTCAAAAACAGGTCAACAAACTCAGTCTAGTAATACCTACGTTACCAAACATGGAGTTACTAAATGGAGGGGATAAACATGGAGGGGAGCACGCACTGGTGCTCGACTGACGTAGCACACAGTAGGTACGTATTACGGCACGTGTAATAGATCAATTAAATAAACAGACGTGCACCTGTTGAATACTACAAGTTACTTATTAGACTTTCATTAATAAGTAATAAGAATGTTATTTTCTTTACATCCATCGCATTCCAAAAAAAAGATTATAATTACACTACCAAACGTTTTAACGAATTTACAAGTAAATTATGATATCTTTTTTATTTTGAAGGCTTCCTTAGTAAGTATTTTTGCAATATTTTTATTCACTCTACTTACATGACTTTTAAAACTACTTAAAACTGTTAGCGTACCTATTGACAATTTCTTAGTCCTTTGATATTTGCCGCTTCTAGCGCAATTTAGTCAATTTCTTAATTATCATTTATAGTTCTCGTTTGTCAGTTGACAAATTCAAACGTTTACTAAAAAAAGAGTGCTCGAGTGTTATTAGGTAGTGAAATTGAGTGTAAAATGTCTCGTAGTGGAATTTTAGTGCTCGTGAATGTGAACAAATGATTATGTGTTGTAGCGAAGCACGTGGGAACACACAACGAGCCCTCCGCCTTTACAGGAGCGTTTTCCTACTGCTCGCCACCCAGCAGACAGACAGTCGTGTGATAACCAGTGCATACCAACGTGTCCGTTGGACTATTTTCTTTGGGATTATGTGAAAGACAGAGTGTTTGTGAGTGAGAGCCATTCTGTACCTGTACGTACGTACCTATGTTGATAGTGAAGCCTCGTTGTCTGCACATAGTTCGCAATACATTGCGCGCTCTAAAATGATATCATCGGTAACACATCATTGTCGACATCAGGGGTACGTGTGATTTAATAATAGATATTATTTGTTAGCTTTTCACAAAGTTATCGATAGTATGTCCCTTACACCCAGTCAAATACCTGTCAAATTGGCAATTACATATATTTTTTTATGTCGGAGATCCCTTGAATACATAGTATAAACGAACTTTATATTATTATTATTTTTATGCTATATGTTACTAAAACAGGTATTTAGCCTCACAGCGCCAGCCGCCGCGAGGTTGTTATCGATTATCGATAAAAATAGCTTATTTAAACCAATTTGAACAACAAATAAAGTACATTGAAAATCTGGACGAACATTTGTGGCCCTTTAAATCCCTCACAATTTATAATCCGCCGAATCGTTTTCCAATGAAGTGGGCTCATTCGTTGATAATTAATTCTTTGCGCTATTCCCATAAATCAAAGGGATAAATTCAACAAATATAAAAAGCAAAATCCGATTGTTTGTCTGTGAATTTGTCTGGTTGTCTCTTTCTTTATGATAGTTCTTAATATGAAGTGTCCTACAAACATTGTGTAAATTATTTTAATGTGTCAAACAGTACATATAAGCTCTGCCACAAAGCAGCGATATACCCGGCTGGTAATATCGCAATGCGGTAATGGGATAATTTAGTACATTTTATATGAAAATCTTACATATAGCGACGATTATCGCACTGTGATAGAAGTAGAGAGCCGTAGCCGAGGACTGTACCATCATCCACTAACAGTTTAATAACGTTTAATACCCAGCGTTAATCATGTAGTAAACAAAGGGGCGGGTTATTGCTTAGGGTCCGCACTAAACTGAGGTAGGATCAGCCAGGCTACATGTTATCTGGAAAAGCAATTTAGGTACTGATAACAGCTGGGCTTTAGTTTAATTTAGCAATAAACTAAAATAATAATTATGAAAGTAAGTACAATTAGGCAAGTCAATTTTTCGTCAACATGCTGAAGTGGGAATGGGCAGGTTATATTTGCCGCAGGACCGATGACCAATGAAGTTGACGAGTTTCGAATTGAGGCCAAGTACTAGGAAGCGCACTGCCTTCCAGCCAGGTGGATCGACGATTTAATTGACGTAGTTCATCGGTGGTTGGAGATCGTGTGTAGAGGCGAGCTTTTGAAGAGCCCTAAATATAGCATCAGACATTAGGATGATGGTATGATATGGTAAGTCAATTGTTCGGTTCCGGAACACACCCTCTAATGACATATGTGGAGATATATGGCGTTTCTCTGCATGTTCCTCTGAATGAGCAGAGGGCATAGCGGAGAACAAAGTCGGTCCTGGTATCCCAGTTAGTAGGAACTGGACAGGGTTAGGATAGGTGGGGGTCACAGCCGAAAGGGTGTGGCATTATACCGTAGCCCTTCGGAGGCGGGGGTCTTGCCTTCATTAGTCGGACCGCGAGGAGGCCACTTCTATAAAAAACCAACTAACTCCTGGCGTTGAGGCGCCCCTTTGTACCCAGGCAGTCCTCCCGCAGTCACCATATTAAAAACACGTCAAGTACTCGATCCTCATAGTTCGTTCCGTATTATTGCTATTGTATCATTAAGTAGAAATAGAATAGTAAATAAAGTTAACTCTTACTTCGTAACTCCGCTGTACTCATTCCAAAAACCACCCCCTGACCACCCGAACATTACAAAGGTGACTAAATGGGGACAACGGGGCTGCGGCCGCTCGGAGTGGGGGCTCCGTGCGTCCATTCATGCGGCCTCAGGGACAAGGACAGCAGCGCTTTGTGGACCAACGCTGCCGTGAACACTGCGAGGGTGTTGGGAGAGGCACGTATAGTCTCCCCTGAGGACAGTAGCAAAGTCGGCTGGAGGAGGACAGAGGCACCGGTGGTGCGTTCAGCTGGAGTTCCCGGAGTCCCTCTATGTGTGTGTGAGAAGGAACACCGAAAAGGTTTTAGTGGGTAGGAATCCAATTTCGTTTTTCGCCTTCGAGACGGTGGCGTTTCTCTGCATGTCCCTCTGCATGAGCAGAGAGCATAGCGAAGAATTTGTTCTTCGCTATGCTCTCTGGTAGTCCACTGGTAGTCTGGTAGTCACAGGGCGGACTACTTTGGTAGTCCGCCCTGTTATCCCAGTTAGTAGGAATTGGGCAGGGTTAGAATAGGTTGGGGCCACAGCCGAAAGGGCATTATACTGTAGCCCTTCGGGGGCGGGGGTCTTGCCTAAAGAGGCCAGACCGCGAGGTGTTCACCACTATAAAAAAAATCTAATTCCTGACGTTGTGGCACCCCTTTTGGCGCCTTTATCGAGCTACTGAGGGGCTTATCAGTCATTAGCGGCCAACCCTGGGATACCGCCTGATCTCACAGTGGACTGTATATTTACCCCATACTCGTGGGAACAACATGAAAAGATTGAAAACACAAAAACTATGAAGAAGAAGGATGACGTGGCAGGACTTACCGTGGTCTTGTTACGAGGTAGGCGCGACAATCGCGGACGATACGCGCGCCCATACACGCCTGCTGGCGTGCAGGCAGAGAGTGACGCGGACGGGACGGAGTCGGACTCATGGTTTATGTCCGTCGCGTCCCGGAGGTCAACAGCGTCTGACCTTGACCGTTCACGGTCAAGAAAGAGGGCTTGGCCAGAGGAGGTGGCCAGCATTCCGGACCTGCTGGATCCGAAAAGGAGCCTGGTCGGGAGTGGGCAGTCGGGCAAGGACGGGGAAGTCCAGGAGAACCTCCTCGACCCGTCGGTCGCGCCATTGGACATCAGGTCGAAATGAATCTGGTAGATCCATTGGACATCAGGTCGAAATGAATCTGGTAGAGCCATTGGACATCAGGTCGAAGCGAAGCTTCCCGCGCCCAGAGGAACTCGCGAGGGAGATGCAGGCTCAGCCAATGGCTCAACTTGGCGTCTGTATTTCCAAAGACTTGGCAATAATAGAGAGGATGGCGGACAAGTTCCGAAATCTAAAAGGCGAGTTCGTCCGCGATCTGCGCTTGGCGGAACGGTCGGTTCAGGCCGCGACGGAGGTGCTGGCTCAGCAGTTATCCGCTGATCCAAATGTGGTAAGGCTCGAGAGGGAAAACTCGGACCTGCGTTCTCAAATCTCCGGCCGTATCACCAAGGTGGACAAGCTGATGGATGAGCTTGGTGCTCTCCGTCGAAAAGAGGAAGGTCCTAGTGGGGTGGAGGTTCCATCTACTCCTTTAATGGAACAGATCGGAGCTCTGATTAAAAGCAAACTTGCTGCTTTCAAGGCGGAAATTTTCCCACACAGGGCCTTAAGACCCCGTCTGGCGAAAGTGACGATCCAAGGGGCCCCTGATAAGCAGTTGCCACCAAGGCTAAAAGGCAAGAAGGCCAATCGAGCGTAGGCGCCGCCTCCGCCCGTGGCGTGACCGCCGGCGGTACCACCTCAGCCTACGACACCGGCTGCGGAGACTTGGGCGACAGTGGTAAGGAAGAAGGCGTAAAACGCGGCTTCTTCCAAGCCAAATCAGCCGGTACCGGCCAAGACCGTCTGCGGTCGCCGAAGTGGGTGGCTGCGCGTCGGAGGACGTGAAGGTGGAGATCCCGGAGCCTCTCTATACATGTTGAGAAGGACCACCGAGGGGGTTTTAGTGGGCATGAATCCCACATAACCCGGCCTCCCCACCAGAGAGTCATAATGAATCATAATGAAGATTTCCCTCCCCGTTGCCAAAAAGGTAGTACATTTTAATATGATTCATAACTATACTAAAATTATACTTGTCCATAAATTGTTAATTGCCGTCAATTGAACAAGTAGGCTGTGGAACGAACTGCCTAAAGAGGTGTTTCCTTGATGCTACAACATGGGGGTTTTTAAGAAAGCTGTGAAAAGAATGCAGCTCACCCGCATATCCCCTGGTGTTGTCCGTGTCCATGGGCGACGGTAGCCGCTTACCATCACGTGGGCCGCTTGCCCGTCTGCCTCTTTTAATATATATCATATAATAAACAAATACTAACAATTCTCAGATTATAACAATATTTTTCTCAGAGCAAAATTGCTTTTTGCTCTTTGCTTTTAAATTCCTCAGATTTCTTACGGACCATTAATTAATGTTGAAAAATTATTAGTATGATTATTCCCCTACAATTCTTTACTAATAACTATTAATAGAAGCTATTTTTTATACGAAACAGTAGCAGAAAAAACTTCTTTTCAAATATTTGTATCTCGAAGGTATAAATTTTACCTTTACTTCACACGCGTACTTGCGCAAGTCGTAAAAAGGTGCGTAAATTCGAGCGATGATGCGTACACTGCGTGCCTTGTAAATAATAAATGAGACGGTTTTGTTTTATATTTTTCCATTGTTGCAAATGTATTTGAAAGTAGATTACGGAACCATATTTCACATTACATTATGAGCCAACCTTTTTGTAAAAAAAAAACGTGATTTTTTTTTTTAGATGGGTAGTTAAACAAATCTTATAAGTCGTATAAAACATTTTTATATAATATATCACATATTAATGTTTTCATTATTTTTTGAATAATGAATTTCAGTGGAACTTAACTGAGATTGAATAAAGTAGATTGTTTGATGATGGAGAGACCTATGTCCAGTAGAGAAAGATACAAATAGTAGTAAACGGGAGATTATAGGAATAAAGGGAAAAGTAAATAAGTTTGCATGACTTAGTTCAGAGATTAGACGCTCAACCAAGGGAGAGCTGAGAGCCGTCAGTAAAATTTTGTTACACATTCAGTGAATCAGTTAACGCAGTATGTGTGCGTGTGTTTTTATACGTAGTGCACAATGCCAGTTTTCAGTAAACTTTTCTCATTACCTAACTTTAATAAATCTCTTTCGACATCATATTTCCATAAATTATTCCTCGATTGCGCGATCGAAATACTCCAAAGCATTTAATGTTGATCTGTATACGGCAGCGCAACAAAATTGGGCATCAAACTGCGGCGGGGTGGGATATAATGGATTCGATACGGCGCAAATTAGGACCGAAATACAATTTTATTGCTATGTCAATGGTAATAGCGACCAATAGCTGTTGATAAATTATTATGGTAGTCTGCTACGCTATTTGTAGCATTAGTTTTGTGATGCAGTTCAGGAATAATTAATCATAATTAGCAAGTAGAAGTGGCAGCCCATATCGGCGGCAGGACCGACAATCGTTGGGGTAGAAGAGTTCTTGAATGGAGGCCACATTGCAGTGTGGGACGACCTCCGGCCAGGTGGGTCGATCTCCGGCCAGGTGGGACGACCTCCGGCCAGGTGGGACGACCTCCGGCCAGGTGGGACGACCTCCGGCCAGGTGGGACGACCACCGGCCAGGTGGGACGACCTCCGGCCAGGTGGGACGACCTCCGGCCAGGTGGGACGACCTCCGGCCAGGTGGGACGACCTCCGGCCAGGTGGGACGACCTCCGGCCAGGTGGTACGACGACGACTTGGAAAAGTTCGCTAGTGGTGAATGGCTAGACTTGGACATTTCTATATTTAGTAGTAAGAAACGAAGTAATGGTATGGTAAGGTTTGAAGATTTAACGTCTCCCACTCTCCCAACTAAATAATTCAGTTTAAAGCTGCGGCCACATCTAGCTCACAGTCAGCGGCATAGAAAAGGCTAGTGTGACGTCAGATATGATATTTCCATTATAATTCCACGGGCGTTACGCTCGCTGACTCAACTGAACAATCGAGACGATCTCTTGCTAATTTTTCGTTACTCATTAGCATACAGTGCGCGTAGTGACTGTCGTATAGTATGTTAGTATGAACAGAGTCAAGATATACACACTAAGACTCCTAAACTGAGCCGCTTGACAGTGATGTGGCAGCAGCCTTGCATTCAGATGTTCAACAAATACACTTAATATTTTAGAGGATATTTTTAGTTTATTTAAATCAACCTTCTGATGTAACGCCAACATAATCCTCTATAAACTCATTTTCCTCATATAATTACCTAGTAAGGACATCGCAAAGCTTATATGCAGCAATGTAGATCCATTGGCTGACAGTATGGTATGGTATCTCAAAGTTGTGGCTCGAAGTTACCAGTTAATACGTTTTAATGATACCATTTGGTAATAGACACTAGACCGCTTCCGGCAATAAACTGATTACATCCTTAACTAACGGTTAACCAAGGGTCCGGCCGCAATTTTAGCTTAATCTGTATAAGATTAAGCGGGTCTCCCCCCATCCCGTATTATTTATATTAAATTTAATTGTTCTCCGTTTCGGAGAATTAAATTTCGCTAATGTGTATTAGGGTGGGTAGTAAATTGTTTCGGGGAGATTTGTAGGTATTTAGGGTTAATGTTGTTTTAATTATGCTTGGGAGTTTTCTAAAAGATAATTAAATTCTTGAAATGTTTATTAGGTTAGGTTATAATAAGAAGGGGTGGCTAGGCCGCGAAACCTCCTCATGTGTTCGGTCTGTTGCTGGTCTATTTGTCCCTCTGGATACGTCTGCAGGGAACGACAGATCCGGGACGGTGCATCCTGGGCCAACAGTCAGCAACTTTTCCTACCTTGGGTGATCTTGGTGACTGTTGGCTAATATCCTGGCAAAGTTAAGGAGGCGGAGGCCAATCTGGTCTTTCGCCTCCCGAGACGGTGGCGTTTCTCTGCGTGTCCCTCTGAATGAGCAAAGGGCACAGCGGAGAACAACTTAGGAGAGCGAGAGGTGCAGAGCGATCCTCAAAGCGGTCTCAGAAATGCACTGAATGTATTTCTACAAACACTGACTATCGCAGGAAAACGGAAACCCGTATATGCACAGTGAATCTAACTGAACGAAGAGACGAAGTGAGTAGGTACGCTCGTGTACAGGAATTGTACAAGACAAATAGGAGAAGAGCTGCCGCCGAAGTAATCGACGGGTATTGCCGAAAAGTAGTCCATTCGGTGGAGACGTTGGCTGCGTATTGGAGCCCAATAATGGCGGCTACCTCTGATGCGACCGGCGCTCCACCGGTGGCAGTGCGTGCCATCAGGCACGTTGAAGGAGGCAATGCCGAGCGCGATTACTTTAGGCTATGGGCGCCCATAACCGCTAATGAGGTGAAGGCGTCCGGCTCTGATCTGAAGTCTGCGCCAGGCTCGAACGGTATAACATCTGCCGACTGGCGTGCAATCCCTGTCCACATTAAGGCGGAAATCTTCAACTCTTTGATAGTGGCAGGCGAAGTGCCGCAGGCGACGCTCAGTCGGAGTCGCAGGATCTTCGTGCCTAAGAAGGATGTGCCATTTAGCCCCGGTGACTACCGGCCGATTTCGATCGCGTCGGTACCACTGAGACAGATATACACCATACTGGTGAGAAGGTTGTGCGAAGGGTGCCCTCCGGACGTACGGTAGAGAGGATTTATTTCTGCTGACGGCACTGCCGAGAATACGGCTGTCCTCGATGGCGTACTGGGGGACTTCCGGAAGAAGTTAAACGAGTGCTACGTGGCGGTGCTAGACTTCTCCAGGGCTTTCGACACTGTCAAATGTGGCACTAGTGAAGTTGCTCAGGGAGACGGACCTGCCTGTGGCCTTCTGCGACTACGTGGACTGACTTTACAGTTCGGCGGAGACCACCTTCGCCCACCGTACCGTACTTCCGTTAGTAGTGGGCGAGGCGTCCGGCAAGGGGACTCTCTTTCACCGTGGTTGTTTAACATGGCGTTGGACGTAGTTGTGGCATCCCTGCCCAAGGACGTTGGCTATAGGCTCGGGGGTGAGCGTATCTCTGCTCTGACTTATGCCGACGACCTAGTCCTGATTTCAGGCTCTAGAGTGGGGTTACAACAGTCCCTCGGCGTGGTGAATACCATGCGGAAAATTATGGGTCTAAACCTGAACCTATCTAAGAGTTCCGTTCTCTCCATGGTGCCCGACGGAAAGCGTAAGGAAGTTCATTACTTGACGGATAGGACCTTCAAGATCTGTGGAAAGTTTCTTAAGCAGACCTCGTGCGTGGAACGTTGGCGCTATCTCGGTGTGGATTTCGCTACTCTTGTATGCGTGACGTTAGAGCATGATATCAGGGGTGCCCTCGAAAATATCACTAAAGCACCGCTCAAGCCCCAACAGCGATTAGAGATAGCAATTAAATAACTTTGAACGGTTTAAATCGCGTGGACGTGGTCACGGGGTGACTGTCACTCCGTGACCACGTCCACTGTAAAGTGTTCGAAACGTCGGGATATAAATAATGTTAAATATACGCGATTTAAACCTTTCAAAGTTGTTCAATTGCTATGTATAGTAATCGCGAAAACCTAAGAAAATATTATAGCGATTATAGATATTGAGGTGTCATCTGATACCCCGGTTCTTACATGGGCTTGTACTGGGGAACATCTCAGATGACTAACTCAGTCTGCTTGACGTCCAGATCCGGAATGCATTGCGGAAATGGCTTAGGCTCCCCAGTGACGTACCGGTGATGCTCCCGTGAAGGATGGTGGTCTAGCGATCCCATCGTTGAGGACTCACATCCCCGATCTTATCTTGCGTGCGTTCGGGAGATTGGAGTCCTCTCGATGGGCCGCTGCCAAAGCCGCCACCGAAACGGAACATATAAAGAGGAAATTGCAGTGGGCTACGAAACAGGTGGGGAAAATTTCTAGGGTCAATCAGAACAGTGGCAAGAGATCAGCCGCCCAGTATTGGAGAGAACTACTGCATGCGTCCTTGCACCCTTTGCACCCTGGGTTGCCAGCTATGGGTTACACCCTTGCATCCACTTCGTGGATCAGGGGCGGATGCATGCAGGTATCTGGCCGTGATTACTTTCAGTTCACACATACGCACATTAATGAGCTCCCATCTCGTATGAGAACAACCAGGGGATCCAGAGCTGGTGGTGATGAGTCCGTGTTGAATTGCCGTACTGGATGCATGGCCAAGAAGACAACGGCGCACACCATTCAGCAGTACTTTAGAATGCAAGGCGGCCGGATCGAACGCCATAATGGGGTGGTGAAAACTTGCCACTCATTTACGAAACACTGGTTGGACCCTGGAATTACCGCACTGGGACTTATGAAACCTGGATAGTGGACACGCAGGTAGTATCCGCTCAGCGTCCTCTCGATATGGCTCACGTGGAGAAAAGTACTAATTACGGTTCCCACGTCGAGCTGGTCGAGATGGTTACGGAAAGACTCGGGCTACCCGATAAAAGCTGCGTCCACTCAACCTCCTGCACGATCTCTTGGCGAGCTGTTTGGAGTCGCTACTGGTATGTCGAGTTGAAGCGACTCTTTAGCTTCCGCGAGAAGGTGTTTCGTGCATTTCCATACTTCGTGCTCAGGGGCTCCCACATAATTGGACCCGTTTTAACCGGATCACTAGTTTCCGGCGTGAATCGGCGAGGGAAGCCGGAACTATAGGGACCCTAGTATGACCACGGACTCTGGGGGAGGTGCCGGCCCGAACCAAATACATCGGCACAATATTGTTGGAGGGTGAAATCATACCCACTGATGCCTTAGGCCGGCGACTGACCTAAAGCGTATAATGCGCTACCTACAAGGTACGTCAAGCTATGTAATAACATATAAGAAGGGCTTTAAGACGGAAATACTGGAAAGCTTCAATGACTCTGATCATGGAGGCGACGTTAAGGGTGATCGGTGCAAAGGTGCAATCACCTGGCCAAGTCGGAAACAGTCGTCAGTGGCTATCTCCACTACCGAAGCGAAAATTGTCGCAGCAAGCGAAACGGCCCGCGAGATAGTCTGGCTTTATTCAATGAAATTTCTGCCCTGAAACAAGTTCCAATACTGCAAATAGACACTTCTATGCAAGGGACAATGGAAAACCCTAAATCAAGCACGTAGGCCTCCTACGTACAAAATAAAGAAAAAACTAATAAAATAGCTCCAGTAGTTGCTGAGATATTTAAATTAAATATTTCAACGTGGCGCGCATATATACGCCTCTCCTTAGATCCCGTTCTACCCACTACTCGATTTTGGGGTAAATGTGGAGTAAATGTGTAAATGTGTGTGGGGTAAAGTTTTTAGTCATCTTTACGTGCATTTCCCGACCTGTTTCACAGCATTTTAGAGAAAAATGAAAATATACGTTTTGTTACACTACACTTCTACTTTTCAAATCCGTTTACAAAATTAAAATCGGGCGATGTATAATGCATCCAGACTTGCTGCAAAATAGCGCATTGAAAAATTGAAATTGCGATTGTGCCAAAACTAATAGGCGGACAGCGTCGGGGCACACATAAAGTACCTATAAATTACTACATTTTCACGAAGTTTCAGCCCTGTAAGTTTAAAAATGACCGATTTGTGATTTATTTTAAAAAAAACGCTAAATTTTTCGGTTTTTCGGGATTTTCTCCGTTGCTAATTTTATCCCATCGAGTCGTTCGACCTCTCATTTTGTTCATATTTTTATTCTCTATAAACCGCCCTATTTTACATCATTAAGATTGCTTCATTATTTTCTATTTTTATAAGCAAAAAAAAACCTAAAAAAAAACCCCGATTTTTTGTTTAAAAATGTTTATAACAAATTAATAGACAACATTTCTGCGTGGAAAACATAACAGAATTCATCTACGAACTTATCCTCTTCATATGGTGTGGGTACAAGTCGGTTTTCTATTAGGATTTATGTCACAAATGAATTGCTTTGCTTGGCCTAGAAGCGCTATCCGAATTGTCGATGATCCCACTCTCACAGGTGTGGTTTAGAATCGCTCAGCATCCGAAGAGATGTTGCATCTCTCTGCGTTTCTAACGCATTTACAATGGGGAATGTTCTGAAGAGCTATTCAATTTGATGGCAACTTCGGGTTTTTACCATCGCAACGCTGGACTGACAAAGTGGCATTCAATTCTACAAAAAATATATATATGGAAACCTTGCGGAAAATGTATGCTGAAATTTGAACTGAAAGTGGGCTGAAAAACGAAAAGTCAATTGAACTGTAGCAAAATGGTCCTTCAAGACGTCTTGATAGAAATCATCGAAAATAATTAGGCAAACAAAAACTAATCTTAATAGCGTGATGTACGTTAGGTACAACGCCATCTAGTGATGGGGTAGTGAACTAAACTATTTAAAGTGTATACGTTCAGTTCTTCTGAACTTCTTTCTCGTGAACAAGCACCTTGATGATGTAAGTAATAATGGACCGAACTTAATATTTTGTTTATTATTAGTTATTATTATAGTTATAGATATTTTATATGTTGTGTTAGTCTTTAATACTTTAGTTTTTAATAATTTAATGTGATAAGTTAATTTTATTGTATTAGATTAATTACTTCTGTGTATTTGGTAATTAAATATTAGAAATTAAATTTGAATACTATGAAACAAAACTGGCCGAAGCCAACAAGCTCTGATGAATGATTGTTTTCAAATTGTTCGAAGCTAATAAATTAACAAACTGAAGCACTTCAATTAGTCCATCAATTTAAATTAAAACTCGATCCGAAAACATATCATTTTAATGAGTGGGGAAAAGGTCGATTAAAACTGACTAATTCCAACGGCGTTGATAAATCGACAGGGATTGTATTGATTAAAATAGGTAATAGATGGATAGACGACGTATATTTACCTATTTAAAAAATGTACCTCTATATAGGATGTCTAAATTTCTGATTTTGTGTATTTTTTATGTACCTAATTCTTTTTAATTTCGATGTTATTTATTTGTAAATAATAAGCACGAAACTTTATTTCTTCACAAAATAAATATGTTATATAAAAAATATTTGCTATTAACTTGATCATGGAAAGAATACGTTGATCCAAGATACTAGAAGTCCGTGCAATCATAATCAAAATTATTTAAAAATAACAAACTTCTGGGTCACAAGTTAAAAAGAGGGCAACCAAGGATAATAACGTCATTCTTTTGTAATTGTATGTTATTATATACTCGTACATCTATTTTTGATTCTCATTTTAGTTCCAACGCTACAGTACTAAGTATAGTTTTCAACTTTTCATTTTTTTGTTATCACTAGTTCGGCCGAGAAGGACATCGTGAGGAAACCGATAAATAAAAAATTCTGGGGATGTGTATCCACCAATCCGCAATGAGCTCGCTTGCTAGATTACGGTCCGAAAGCATCTCGTCATTACCAGGGAAGGGCCTAGTAAGGGTGCCCTACAGTGGGACGCTATAGGCTGATATCGGAAGTGTCGAAAGCATTATCTTCTCACAATGTCTCTAGAACAACAGTTTTCCAGCTGACATCTATCAAATATTGGTATGTATACAATTTATCATAATACAGGATTGCTCCTAGTGTGGGTGCCAAAGGATTTCACTATGTTGCCTTGGGTATAGAATTTGTGTACATATACTATGTTAACCGCTGTGTGCATAAATTATATGAACTAAATAAATTATTATAATTCTTTTTAAGTATTATTTTTATGAATATGCGTCCTTATTAACTATAGTTTTACTTTATCTCACCTATCATTGCACCTACCGGGCTATCTATGCATAGCCCAAAGGTTGACTGGAAGACAAAGCTTCTTAACATTAAGTGCGCGTTTTGTCACTTTGTGCAATAAACTTTGTGTGTTTTTACCTCTAGTCGTCGAATAACTCACAAAACAGTAAAAAAAGAAACTTTTGAAAAAGAAAACAGTTAACAGCCTCTCATTGGCAAAATCAGCAGAAATCGAGCGCCCTCATTGGTCGATGTTACGACCCCATCTACTTTTCCATTACGTGTTACGGGAAGCCAATTTTCTCTATCCGTTTAACTTCGTACTCGTCTTCAATGCAGTTTTATATCGAGTGCCCATTTCCTTGTAGCGCGAGGAGCACCTGAGTTTTACGGTAATGAATATTAGAGCGCCTAGAGCTGGGTACAGATAAGCGGAGATTTTCAAAGATAAGCCTATGTGCTGCTCTTACAAATAACATGGATACAAAATTATGTTCTGTTATTAATACCTAAATTACTATCTGATAATAATTATCGTTGTTATTATATTATTGTTAAATTATCTGATGTAGGTTTCTTTTAACTTTTCGATTTGTTCATATTACCTCCTGGTGCTGCAGGTGACCACGGGCCGCGGTAGCCACTTACCATCACGTACCACTTACCACCATGTTCACAATAAAAAGCAATTGGAAGACCATGGGACAAGAAAGTACGTTTAATATAAGTACGTATTCCGGTAGTGAAGGAGATATGCTAACTCACTACGTGTATGGAGAGTATATTGAATATAAGAAACTGCCTTATTCGATTATACATTGGACTCCCCATCCCACCCTATTCCCAAACTAGGATTGTAAGTTCTAATGGTATGAGGAAAACTCCTCGTCCTGTTATACTTTCTATTCCCCATTTACCAAGTTCTTTTTAGATTTCCAAATTTCCAAAGGAAGGCAAACGGATCCGGGGGCGCACCGACGTTTGTCATTCAGGGCTGGCGACAGTAACTGCATACCACCTGATAAAGTGGCTGCTCGTCTGCCACTTTCTTACCACGTGAATATTTTTCTAAATGAATATTTTTTTAGAGTACCAATTTCATACTAGAATATTACTGCTACAAATTATACAACCAATTTGCAGCGAGACAGTTTGAAATTCAGTAAGGTAATTGTATACTAACCTTTGCAGACTTGTGCAGTGTGTCTGTGAGGTATGTTATTAGAGATATTTGTTCTAGTCTACTACAGGATAAACCACAGAGTTTACTTTAGCCCGAGGATGTGATGTACGCGATGGTTCTTTTATTTGTAACTATGAAGCAGTGCTTTCTGCTTTTAGTATCCTATTTTAGTTGGCTTATGTTAAAGTATAATGTACTTACTTTTTGTTGAGAAAGTAAGCGCGGTGAAAGGGAAGTGTTATAAAAATGTAACGTTTTCCTTACACTGTTGAATGCATAAGTTGAAAGAAAAATATTTATTTAACCGAACAGACATAGAGACCACAGATATTAGTTATGAATGTGTGTAATAAAAATTAATGTACGAATGGGTGTCGGTGTGACACAAAGACAACCTAACTAAGTGACAAAGGCAGCACAATGCTGTGGAACAAAGGGATACTATGACAGCATAGCGCTGATATTCTGCAATCACTTTGGTCTTCAATATTCAAGTAATTACTACAACGTTATAGATTATGGTCCTAGACTTTTGAGAAAAACACAGATTGATATTCAGAGAGCACAAAATGCGTGAATGAGATTCTGCTTTCTAAATTCTAGATTAGCGATTCCCAACCTGTGGTACGCGTACCCCTGAGGGTACGCAGGGTCCCATTGGGGGTACGTGAAAATTATATTGGTAATGGCGGAAATACTGAGAAGTTAAAACAGTTAACTTATATAAACATTATTATAATGTATTATGTCTACAATATGTAGTTTAAAATGAACCTTATAACTAATAACTTACTAAGGTGCTAGACTATGAGCGTTGGGTTGGTAAAATACAGTACATTCGTTTGTATACCGCGTGTCTAAGCGGCTACTGTACGCAAAGGATTCTTTGTAATTCTTTGACATTTTTAGGAGTAGGTATAGAGTTATCAGGGGAGGGGTACTCATAAATGAAAAGTTTTATTAAGGGATACGGGAACGAAAAAGGTTGGGAAGCACTGGTCTAGAAGGTCGCACATCTACCCTGTGCTTAACAATAAAAAAGAACTTAATATGACTTTACGTCGAGAACTCCACTTATATAGCATGTCTAACATATAGAATATATTTTGCAACCAAACGCCAAGTTATCAGTATAATAAGTTTAAGTGGTGTAATGATGATAACACGTAGACCATCCGCCAATTTTGTAATTTTGGCCATACCTGTCGCGACAGCGCGAACCTTCGTCGAAGCCCTACAGCGTGGCCGTAGAAAACTATTCAGTAATCTAATAGGTATATGTTATTACAATATTGAGAGCTATATAAACGATATAGATTTACTATTATTGGATATCTAACAGTTAATTATTACTTGACATTGAATATAGCTAATTTACTTTGACAATTTGATAATTTTTAATTTAATAATTAATTAGTAATTTTCAATTTATATATTTTTTTATATATAGAAAAAGGCGGCGTACAAGCATACAGTCCACCTGATGGTAAGTGGATACCATCGTTCATAGAAATCCGCGACACATGCCGACATCAGTTCAGAATGACAAACGTTGACACGCCCCCGAATGCGCTGCCTACCATTGCAGATTAAGGAATGGATTGGGGAAAACGGTTGGGAAAATGGGGACGGATTGCATAGGATCCGTTGGATGCTCTGGCATATCTCACTCACCAACGAAATACGTACGTACATTGGGGTAATCCGATAAAGTAGGAAATGGAGTACATTTCAACATAGTCTTCTGTGAGAGGAGGATAACGTGGCCAGTCGAGTGCGCCCAACGGCTGTGAGAATGCAGCATGCACTCTCCCCCTACAAACATTTTATAACATTTGCACGCCATTATCTTGGCAGAATGTTTATCGATTTAATTTATTCTAGAGTAAGACCTTTATAATGTATCCACTTTTTTAAGCAAATAAATTATTGAGTATAGATAGATCTCTATTTCAATAGTAAATTGTAACGCAAATAAGTTTGCTATAGTTCGAACGCTCAATATGCACTATACAAATCTTCACGAGCTGGCTTTTGTACATTAAATACAAACAAAAACTATATATCAAACGTCAATAATGTTCGCCGACAGAATACCTAATTGTACTGAATTGTTAATTAGGACAGACGCAGTTCGTGTCGGAACGTCAGTAGTTTCATTTAGCCGTGTAAAATTGTGTACGGTATAAAGCGGTGACAGCAAAAGGATATCTAGTCACGGCTAACATTCGTGTGTTTGCGAGTTCGTATTCCGACCTACACCTACGATTCTACGTATGAATTTTGACAACCAATTAACCTAGCTGGTAGTTCTTATGCCTGCTGTATAAAATGTCCTGCATTCGAACATATTAATTTTTTAAAGACGGACATTGATTAAGTCGAACATTTATTTTTATTTAAAGACGAACGTTGACCCTGTTTGGATGGTGTGTGTGTCTTTGTCACTCTGGACTCACGAGGAATTCTAGTGTGATAAAATAAAAAATAACGCCACATTTCATTGAATGCAGCGTTATTCTTTTATTTTATCAGTTATCTTACCAGCTCAGTCGTGAAGGAAAACATCTTGAGTTAACCTACGAGATTAAGTCTGAGGCATGTGTAAATTTCACCAATCAGTGGATCACGCTTTCACAAGCAAGTGGCATATTATGTAAGTAGCCCTCGTTTTTTTATATAGTTAAGTAGGCGGACGAGCAAGCGGTCCCACGTGATGGTGATTTTTTATAGTGAAGTGGACGGAGGAGCAAGCGGTCCCACGTGATGGTAGGTGTTACCGACGTCCATGGACACCTGCAACACACCAGCGGGTGCGCCGCCGCCTTGCAAAATCCTATTCACAGCTTTTTTGAAGAACCCCATAACGCAGCTTAATGGAGACTCTTGAAGCAGTTCGTCCCACAGGTTATGGATTCGCGGTATAAAATGATTGTTGGACCGAACAGTACGCGACACCTCCGTATCGAGGAAATGCGGATGGACCGCACTTCTGTGACGGGAGGTACGGTCGTAGAAACTAGAGGTGAGAATTATATTGAACAATTCTCGTACAAGGACTCCTATCCAATTTCAGTAGCCACTGCTGAAACTGAGCCTCCTCAGATGTTTTGTGCATGAAGGATGTTTGGCCTCTACACGACACGTTGGCAAAGCGGGTTGGCGAGTCCACTCTTTCAGAGGTGTTGTAGTTCAGAGGTGTTGTAGTTCAGAGGTGTTGTAGTTCAGAGGTGTTGTACGTGTGGCGTAGTCGCACTTCAGTTGTAAATACTATGAAGTCTGTAAACGTGCGACTAGGTAGTCCATATGTAAAAGGCCTCCTTCTAAAGAACCTGCAACTTGTTTAAAACTTTTGCGTAGTTTAGTTTTAGTTTTAAAACTTATTTTTTTTAAACCAGTTTTGAGGTCTACGGCTATGTAATTATTTCTATCAACGTTTCGCGCTATTTATTAACTTTTACAGGGAAATGATGTATCATATATAAATGTATATAATATATCATATATAAAATGTATTTTATGTATATAAATTACACATTTTTGGAATGTGCACATTAAGGATCTTTCATTTGATACATTTCTTTGCATTTATTTTTCTGCTAAGTGTATTTTCGTGTTTCATATTCGCCATATTGGATTTAAAGCGACGTCATATAGCCTGTGTTACGCGGAACATAAAGACTTATTCAACGACATCTTATTTGTCAAAATGTGAAGAGTAGTTTAGGAGCTACGAGGGAACAAATGAACATGTAACAGACTGTTAAAATCATAACCCTCGTTTGTCTTTGCCGTAGTCGGGTAAAAATATATTGTACGCTTCGTAAACATAGCGTGCTAGATAAAAAGCATGCTAGGTACAATTATATTCTTCAATCTAACATACCATCGGCATATGTCTCCATGTCGTTGGTCTACCGGTCGGAGGACGTTCCAAGCTAAACTTACGTGACCTCCATTCGAAGATTTAGTTAATTGTAATAATATTAGTGGCTATGCACAATGTTAGTAGGCCTATTAGTATGTCTACTAACATTTCTGTCAGTAGATTTAGTAGTTAGACCTACATAATATGTCTGACACCGCATAAATTTGTCAAAGAATGAATGCCACTTTATAAAGGAGCACTATAAAACGATTGAAGAAGCAAATCGGACTTATTTTATGGAGTGTCCTTGTGAATTCCATTCGATCTACTCCGCCGCATTCGTGAGTGATTTTCATCTTTTTTTAAAGGGTTGTTTGAATTTGATTAAAATTGAAAGGAACAAAGGAAAAGTGACGAATAAAAAATGTGTTCGGCAAACGGTGTTGATTGAACCAGTGTGTTCCATATGCACGTTCCATCATTGGTAGGAAAGAACGATACGAAAAACCGGTGTAACACTAGAAAATGTATGCAAAACAAAGGAAGAACGCCGCGCAATAAAACAGTAGGCTCGCTCGCAACGTGCTGACAAATAAAATAAAAAAAATTGCGGCTTTTCCACTTTTAATCCTGAACCAATAGGAATTCCGGGAAGCAACGGTAACAGTCGCAGCTAGAATTTATATTGAAAAAAGCGAGCAATAAATAAAATACTTTACGCTTCACGTAATCGATTCACCCCTTAAGCGGACGAGTGAACACGATTCAAGGAGACACATGGAATTAGAAAAAAGGGATATTGCCACGTAAATCTGGTTGGGAAATCTAGGCGATAAAGATAGACAATTTGGCGGTGAATTGAAGCAGATATAAATTTGTAAATTGTGTAGATAAAGCGAAAACCCATGGACGTGTCTCATCTATAATCGTAATTAGCCCTTTTATCGTTCACTACTGGACATGGACCTCATATTTTTTTGTAAAGAAGGTGGGATGAGCTTGTATAACAGTTCACCTGGTGGTAAGAGGATACTGTCGTCCATGGACATCAGCAATATATGCCAACATCGGTTCATAATGACAACCGCTGGCACGCCCGCGGATGCGCTGCCTACATTTATCTTATGCACAAGACTGAGTTGGCCACATATGTGAGACTACCATTGAATAGATTCCACAAAATGCCAGAAGGCATCGTAGCAGATCTAGACAATGATGGCAGGATGAGCATGACTTTTACTGCAAAGACTGACCGTGCAAACTTTTACTTTTACTGCAAACGAGCACTGAACTGAGAAGAGTGAGGGAAGGCTTTTTTAGAGCAATGGGAGAATACAGGTTTCTAAGAATATTAATAAATAATTTCTCTGTATTGTCCTCGATTGTAATTCAAAACAATGATTTAAAAGTAGGTAATATTTTTGACGAACACCACGTCACAATCACGAGGAAAATAATTTTAGAATATAAGGAAATGGAAAATATGGAGCGTTCTTAAAATAACCTGTCATTGTTTCCTCGTGTTTTTTCATATATTTACTGAGAATTTCAAATTCAAAGCAAAAGGTAAAATAATAATAAACAAAGTAACAAAGAAAACGGTACAAACACTCTCTTACGCCATAAAGGATTTATTAGCTTAATAAAAGACATTAAGGTGGTACGTGTATAATGCATTTTCTTTATGACGCTATAAATAAATAACTCGTCATTAGAAACATTAATAAAGGAGCAGTATACAAAATTACTAAAATGATTACTAAATACAATTAACATATTTCAGAATTTAGTATGGAGATCAACATTATTTCACTAGTGTTTCAAACAAACAACGAAAGCCAAAAGATAATACATTGCGACGTCGTGCACTGCTAGACTAAAACAGCATTCTTAAGCAGTTTTATATTCTGTTCATATTAAGAAGATGTCCTTACAGATGTTCAATTAAGTCATATTCACTTCGTTGACCAATTAACGCTGCGAGCGTTCCTCCATTGACCAATCAACGCTGTATTATGCTACGAGTACATTTGAGGGAGGACTTCACTTTTTCTTAATGTGAATAGAGCATAGATGTCGCTTTTTTCTTTTGTACTAAATTCAAATTGTCTACATTTTTATTAAAGCAATGGCACTATACTACCTAATGAATCGGCGTAATAATCTGGTTGTATGGTTGCGTGTGAAAACATATTATGTTCCGTATTATTTGTCAGCAGTAATAATGTTTTGAAACCTGTTGCTTTACCTAAACCAATGTCTTGCTCGATCCTGAAACAAAATTTAAGGTTTTATACAAGGGAATTTTATAAAAAAATATCAAAAAAATTAAACATTCACCTTCAGCCTCGAGGCTCATCGTCTTAAATGTTTTTTGGGTCTTTTCATCAGTATTTACCGTAGCAGCAAATATTACCTTCACACATTTATAAAATGTACACTTTTATCTTTGTGTAAATGAATATTACGATACATATTTCTAAAAACTAAAGGATAGACAGATATATAAAAAATATTGCAAACGAGCAGATAGTCCACCAGCTGGTAAATGGATACTGTCGCACGTGGACATCCGCGTTACATGCCAACACCAGTCCAAATGTTGGCACGCACCCAAATATGCGACTTGCCTAGATTTAGGAATGGATTTGAAAAAAATGGTTGCGAAATAAAGATAGCTAGGATCGGATGGAAATGGGCACTGGCATATATCTCACTTACTACCTAAACACTTACGTACGAGTGTATTGGAGGAATAGAATAAAAGTCCACGTACTACTTTATTGTAGTCTTCTATGAGAGAGGGGTAACTTAGCCAGACGAGCCAGCAGCTATGGGATTGGAAGATCAATAAAGAAATCGATAAATATAAATAGTGGTTATGATGAAGCAGTATTCGTGAAGAATATTATAATAATTGATTCCAATTTTCCCAACCCATTATTAAAATCCATTCCTATATTCCATTCTACCGCCTTTTTTATATAAAGAAAAGAAATGTGGGAACATACATATCACCAATAAACAGCACTCTGCTCGGGTTTGTAACACCGGCTCTCTTCATAGCGAATTCGCCAAACATTTTTCCAGGTTTCCCTAATGACACCGGATGTCTTTTTATTTCATCCGCCACTAAATCCGTGAACACTCCCGTTCCTGCAAATAGAAGAAATACAGTATGAATTTTACTGCATACACTGACAGCAACTGGTTTCTTTATTTTGTTTTATGGATTACTCTACTCCTTTGATTATTCAGTATCGGTCTCAAAGCAGTGGAATTTATTTTAATCTGATCCCATGTGCCGCAGTCGGGTAATTAGCCGTTACCATCATCAACTCTTTTGTCGTCCATTGCTGGACATGGGTCTCCTCATGCACATTGTCGTACTTGAGATGTGTGGCTTTAAATTGGCACTGGTTCCTCAAGGAATGTTCTAGCAGATTTGTTATTCCTTAGTTAGTTATGACACTCACGAGAAAAGACGGGTTGGTGCTATACCAAAGCCGGCCGACACCATACCGCCGAACAATATACATACAATCTTTAAATTACATTCTCTTAAATACCTCGAACTAAAACAATGAATGATGCATTAATTGGGTTTTTACGTTTTGTTACAAAATACGTTGTAAAAGTATCACAAGTTCATACCCAAAGCCAAGAGCCCTGGCTTCAAAGGCACGTATCTATCCGTTGCACCGTTTATAAAGAGCACTTCAGGCCGCCTTAAATACGTAACGGCTCTGTACAGCTTCGGCAGATTCACTTTGAAGTCGCTATCAAAAACTACTGCACCGATTTCCTCATTGTCGTCTGTATACTGGATGTATTCTGAGTAGTAGTCTGCTCCTACGTCTGGCTAAAATGCATCCAAAATTATAAATGCAAACGATGTTAAATGTTTGTTACTCAATCATGTCGAAATGGCTTATGGGTTAAGCCCATTGAAACATTGTACATTGTAATCCGGATTAACACATGAGCTACTACTATTCATAAAGTCACAGGTAGAAGCTAGTAAGCAAATCCTTTATAAATTTGTATAGTGACGATCTGGCTGACAAGGGGTTGCGGCCTAGTGAGAAACGCCAACCCAAACTTTTTAAGTTCTTTACATATTTCTCTTTGAAATGGATTATATTTTATCTTCAAATCAAGTGAACGAAATTGTTCGAAAAAAAATAATTAATTAAATTTTAATTAAAAGTACTTGCGGCCATATTTTGATAGGCAACCCGGCAGAACCGTATTTCTCTATTAATAATTATCTGTAAAAAATCGATTTTGATTAAATAACAGATGGACGTATAAATCACGCGGTGAGATCTTGTACTACAAGGATGATCGGCTGAATTTAAACAACGGCCCATTTCTTAACCGATTGGAATAAAATTTGGCACAAACGTAGATAAGATGAGTCAATTGGGTTCAGTAAAAGCGAAATCTCCTTCCTGACTCGCGCGTGCCATCGGATTTTTTTTTATTGAAAGAATATAGCAGATGAACGGACACTGCAACTGCTGGTAAATGGATACTGTAGCCCATGAACATTCAACAACAGTCAGGAATAACAAACGTTGCAACGCCCCCAGATGCGGGATTGCAACATAGCCTTTTCCTATATTTATTGATAGATTATATATAGCTCTCCCCGACTCTCCAATTTTCAAAAAGTATGACAAACGGATCCAATTTGTAGGAACTGCTTAACAAACAAATTGTTCTTTATTCTATAACTATCCTGAGTTCGTTTAAGGAATACATTTACTTACGCCATATTCACAATTGAATCCGTAAGATTCTAAAACCCTTATAGTCTCCGGACAAGTCACGCAGTACACCTTCTTGTTGAAGTTCAAAGACTTCAGATACTCTACAATCGCTAAGGAGGGGATTGTGAGTCTTTCCTGAAATTATACAAGAAATTTAGTGTATTTTATATTTTTTTTTTTTCCTAACTCAATACATTTCAGGTACCTAAATTTGTCCTATACTCTAGCCCACAAAATATCATATAGCGGGAAGCGTCGTAGTGTGTGACGCCTTTAGTCTGGTAGACCGGACGCTTAGATATTAAGTTCGCCGGTAGTGGCTGGATGGGTGGTGGCCGGTAGTGGCTGGATGGGTGATGGCCGGTAGTGGCTGGATGGGTGATGGCCGGTAGTGGCTGGATGTGGAGGCGGACCTTAGGAAATGCTTATATTCAATAGTGAAGGGCTAAAGTTATGGAATCTTTGTGATCTTGTGAAAACTGCTATAAACAGACATGCTATAACAGTATACTGTGGATGATTTAAACATGTACTAACGTCAGTCGCGCTAGTTACTTAGGTAGCTACATATAGAGACAATTTTAATCTTAAATTGATTTTATTTTGAATTTGCCAAGTAATGATGGCACAGCATGGTTGGGATAATCTAAGGTTTACGCATACGAATACGCGGGGATAGCTAGTTAAGGTGACAATATTTTTGTCGGCTAGCGGAAACACACGTATAGAAGTCATTCTATACTATATATATAGATACTATATATACAGTATAGAAGTCGCCACTGAAGATGTCGCGGTGGCGACATCTTCTGTGGCGACTGCGTTCACCGCAGTTGTTGACGAAACGTTTGGAAGAAAGAGAAGAGATTCCAGATGACCTCGGCCAAGTAGCCCGGAAGATTCAATTAATATGGACACCGGCCGAGAAAGCCTACACTCCACTATTTAGGAGGTGTAAATGTACTTTTTGTAAAGACAAAAATATATACCTACACACATATAAATCGGCTGCCCCATGTCAAAACCCAGGAAGCAACAAATTTAGACTAAAAAATGATATTTAACCATATTTTATTTATAAAAACCTTAAACGATGCGAACACATTTAAATATTTCCTATTTATAAAGATATGAATATCTCAAAACTTAGTATGTGCGTCATGTGATACTTATAAATCATTAAAAAGCTACACACATATGTAATATAATAATACGAGATAATTATATCATAAGCATGATATAATTATTTATTAGGTTTTGACATGGGGCAGCCGCAATATTAGGTGGACGCTAATAATTATTTTGAATATATACTTATACATTTTCGAAAGTCGATTATTGATGGATACAATCAGTAGTTAATCGACTTATTGTGTACCTAATAGCTGCCCATTTCCAAAATATATTTCGCACATTCTAGGAAAATGAGAGGTTAATGAGTGTAACATTTATTGCTAGCATTGTATTTATTAACAATAGAGTGAAAATAAAACTGAATTGGACGCGAGATTGGCAATAAATAGTGAAAATAGTGGCTATAAATATTCATATAACTATAGCAGAAGGAATATGAAAATATATGACCTTCGTGAATAGTTTATAGCTCAATTTAGAAGGATACACTTTGAATAGAAACTGTAATGATCAGGGGTATGTTTTCGATTCATATTTGTCGGATCGTGAGTTCGATCTACTATCTACTAAGGTAAAATTAGTTTTATAACCTACAATCCAAATAAGCCTACAAAATGGGGCATACGCATATACGTTTTGGCTGACTCAGAAACTGGGTATATGTACAATATTCTCCCATATTATGGTAGTATTACCTCCGATAATCTTATAAAACCTCAATTGCCTGTCAGTACTAGAATTCCATTGCACCTGTATAACAATTTATTGTCGAACGTACCAGATGCACAAGGTTACCATATGTATACAGATAGGTATTACACTAGCATTGTCCTGGCGGAAGAATTATTACAAATGAAATGCCATCTAACAGGTACAATAAAAATCAATCGCAAGGGCATACCTGATCCAATAAAGAAACCCAAATTCGGTGAAAATAAATCGATCGCTTACAAAAAGGGAAGAACGATGATATTGTCTTGGAAAGATAAAAGGGTGGTTACGCTGATAAGCACCAGTGATAGCGCTGAATTCATTACAAAAACCAGATTTGTAAGAGGAGGTGAACAACAAAATGTGGAAAAGCCAAAAATTGTTGTTAACTACACGGCTTCAATGGGTGGTGTTGATCGCGCTGATCAATACGCATCATCATATTGTTTTCTAAGAAAATCTCTCAAGTGGTGGAGGAAGATGTTCTTTTGGGGAATGGAGATGTCTGCAATAAATGCATACATTTTATATAAGTGTGTAAAAAAAAGCAAGAACGAAAAACCACTGTCCCATTTGAAGTTCGTCAAGAGATTAGTCGATCAACTTGTAGGTGAATTCCGCGAAGATCGATCAAGACCTTCCACTTCAGCAACTGAAACAAGACTGGACAAAAAACTGCACATATTGCGAAAAGGCAAGAAAAGAGATTGTATTGTTTGTTCTAATAGACAGGAAAAAGGACAAAGACGCGAAACTTCGGAATACTGTGATACTTGTCCCGGTAAACCGCGAATGCATATGGGCAATTGTTTCGAAAGATATCACACTTTAAGAAATTTTAAGTCCTAAATTTTATGTTTTTCTTTTATAATATAAGTTAGAATATGTTTTGTTTATAAAATAGCTAAGAAATAAAAATTTTGTTTTATTGAAACGACTCTATTTTTCTTCTACATCATAGGTATGTACTTGGAACTAATATAGTGCTGGAGTTGCTGGTAGCCTCTATGCATTACTAGGCTGGAGTGCAAAGGGTTAAGTTTTACTTTAAGGGTGCTAACACATTGGCGTAGGAGCATTGTAGATGTTTGTGAAACTTATCGACGTATAAGCAGCGTGAACAATGAGAAATATAAAAAATAAGATATCATTTCACTCAGTCAGTCTTCAGAAATAGAGCTGACGTGTGTGAGATGTTTCAGTCTATATTTAATTCCCATTAGATTAGTCCAGTCAAATTTTGGGTACTATTCCTACCGGAACCTTATTTAAAGATCCAAATCTTCGACCCCAGCCGATAGGCGCGAGCACAACTATTTCAGAAAAACCGCGAAATTTATTTTTTGCGAAATATCTCTTAAACACTGTGTTTAGTGGAAAAAGTTATCCGTTTATAAATTAAATTAGAGTAAATTGTCTACAAAGTGAGAACAGAACCATATCCCTATACTGTATAGTTCTTGTGATACGGCTTTTCAAATATCGGAACTCGAGGAGTGGGGGTTGATTTTTATTTGATTAATGTTAAAATTATATATTGTGGGTTTATGTGGTCTAAATGTGATAGTTTATTAACCTTCGAAACGTCTAGTGTTTCTGCATGATTTTTGTGATAATGAAATAAAAGTAAAATACTGCATTTTTCGTGTGCTTCAAAGGAGTTCAAATCTGTCCTCAGTAAAGCTACTATCACTTTAATGAGCGACTCCTAACTTGCTTCGACGTGACTGGACATTTTTTTGTAGGGAAGTATGCAGACATTGACTAGACGTGTTTTAATTATGAAGAAAACTTGACACTGGCAGAATATCTTAATTGCATCATTGCCATATACGAAAAAAGACAGACTGAATTGACAGGAGGTAAATTTGACCGCCTTACAAATGCCTCACTTTTAAGACCGTAATGCTGCATTTCTGTATTCTGGTTTAGATGATCTATACGATAGGTCAAACTAAAAATTCTTAGAACTGGCTACTGTATAATACGATAGAAAATAAACAAATTCGATTTTTTAAAATGGAAACCTTTGCTTGTCAAATGCCATTAAATTTTCAAAGGTTTCATTTGTTTTTTATCTTTTTATCTCATTTGGAAAAAAATATGTCACAAGAGAACATTTTCGTTGAATGATTTTTTATGCCTTTCGTTGCGGTCTAAACCAGAAACAAAGTTATGAAAGACTTAATTTAGCATTTAGTGATGAAGCCCCATCCAGTGCCACTGATTATAACTGGTTCAGTGAATTTTAACGTGGTCGAACTTACCTCAGTGACAATATTAGAGAAGGGCGTTCTGTGACAACGGTGACAGAGGAAAATTTCAAAGCTCATGATTGAATCAGACAAACGACGACATATCGGCAGATACGGACCTCATTAGGTATTGCTACGAGTCATGTTCAAACTATTTTACACGATCACTTACGGATAGGAAAGCTTTGTGCTAGATGGATTCCTCACATTTTGAGCGAAGCTCAAAAACACTGCGGCGTGGAATAGTGTCTCAAAATGCTTGAAAAATTCGACAATGGTCAATGAAATGCTGTTTTCGATATAATAACAGTATATGAAAGCTGAATCTACTGCTATGAACTTGAAACTAAGAGGCAATCTGGCAAGTGGGTCTTTCCGTTGGAAGAGTTGAAAATGAAGAAAAGACGGGAGTGCTGAAAAGAAGATTATTGCCTCCTCTGGAGATCGGGCTACTTTGCTACTATAACTTTATAAAATAAAAGAACAGTAATTGCGGACTGGTATGTGTACAGCTGCTTGCCTTCTGTTTTGGAAATAGTCAAAGAATGACGCCCATGAAGCAGAATGATCCTCTAACACAACAATGCCCTGGGGCTCACTCCGCCAGACAAACGAAGCAATTTTTGAGTACTGTAAATGTAAAGTTAATGGGTCATCCGCCATACAGCCCCGACCTTGCGCACTGTGATTTATTTATTTCCTAAAATTAAGTATAAACTCAGAGGAATACGTTTTATTAATGCCGAAAAGGCACTAAAGGCCTTTCAAACGGCTGTGGAAGGCACCTCCCTTACGAAGGGTGGGCTGATTGCTTCGCATAATGGTTTCATCGCATGAAAACATGTATCGATTGTCGCGGAGAATACTTTTAAAAGCAATAAAACAACTTCCATCTTTGTATCTGATTTCATTTTTGAAATTCTATAAACTTTCAGTGTTACCCACGTAGAAGCAACTTCACAAAAGATGTTTGTTTACGATGCGCACACTAGGCGCGCACCTGCCTCGCGTTACGCGAAAGCAGCCCGAGGAATGTGCACTCGGGCCCAAATGTAGTAAACTTACTCAATATATCCACCGGAGGTGGGTAAGCACAATATAGAACAATTTATACAATTTAGAGGTCTCACTTACCCCAGGTGGTTTTGCCCACACACAAATCTGGAAAGTGTACCTACGCTAATCCCTACTAGACGTGACCTATCCTAGTGTGATTGAATAAATACATAAATTCCCAATAAATACTTGTGTAGTAATCCAAGTCTCGTCCTGTGGTGAGCCGGTGGCCGCTATCGTTCGGCAACTCACACCCGGCAGCAAATCACCTCGAGAATCACTTCCAAACCACAAGCACAATCACAACAAATCCAACCAAAACACTCGCGTGGCACAGGATATCAGCGAACAAGACCTATTACTAGGCGCTAATCACAAATAACAACTGCCCGAAGCCGCGATGTGAATTTATCTCAATTTAACTCTACTCGCCGCCGAGCGCGTGTTACTACTCAAAAATATCAAATTCTCAAACCGCCTTCAATATGGCGGGGACAAAAAAATGTTGCTTCAAAATAATCAATATATGCGGGTATGCAAAGATGCTCGCGCCAATTCCAAACAATCCCCCGTCCCGAGCCGAAGTATTCGGGTCGCTAATCAATGGGTAAGCGGGATAATGTCGCGACGGCCCGCTTCAAAATAGAATCGCCCACCAAGACCTCGGCTAACCTGGGAACACCATCAGAGCCCGGAAAAAGGTTAACAATGCGCCCCCGGCGCCAACACAAGGGCGGTAGGTTAGCATCTTTAACCAACACGAGGTCCCCAACCTTCGGCGGATTCGTTTTGTCCGTCCACTTGACGCGCTGCTGCAGAGTGTGCAAATATTCAAGGTGCCAGCGTTTCCAGAAACTCTGAGTGAGCTGCTGGAGCAATTGAAAACGCGACAAACGAGAACTGGGCACATCAGTCCAAGGGTACTCTGGCAGAGCGACGAGTGGCTGACCAATCAAAAAATGGCCCGGCGTTAGGGCTTCCAAATCATTCGGATCCGACGAAAGTGGGCATAGCGGTCGAGAGTTGAGGACGGCCTCAACTTTCGCAAACACGGTCGCGAGTTCCTCAAATGTGAGAATCGTCTCACCAATAACGCGCCTCAAATGGGTCTTTGCCGATTTAACTACGGCCTCAAAAATTCCACCCCAGTGCGGACAAACTGGCGGATCGAAGCGCCAGGTTATCCCACGGAGGGCCATCTCACGACCCAAATTCATTTTCTGCTCTTCAAGAAACTCATACACATCCCTTAAGTAGTTATTGGCCCCATGAAAATTAGTTCCGTTGTCGGACCTAATCAAGGTAGGAAGTCCCCTACGAGATACAAATCGGCTGAGGGCCGCTACGAAGGCTTCTGTGGAGAGAGCAGACACAACTTCCAAGTGTGTGGCCTTAGTAGACAGGCACACAAAAACACACAAATATGCCTTTACGGATTTGGCATTACGAAGCTGAGATGACTTCACCAAAAAAGGACCAGCAAAATCCGTACCAACTGTGGCAAAGGGTCTAGACTCAGAGACTCGGTCCGCGGGCAAATCGCCCATCTGGGGTTGCATGGTAGAAGCTTTAGTTCGGTAACAAGACATGCAACGAAAAATGACTCCCCGGACGAGTCGTCTAGCCGACAAAATCCAAAATTCGCGTTGCAAAATCGCCAACAGTGCGTTACAGCCTGCATGGGAGTTCTTGAGGTGTCGATCCATCGCCAGCAAACGCACCAAATGTCCATCTTTCGGCAAGAGAAGAGGATGGCGGACACCATGAGGCAAATTGGCATGTCTAAGCCGACCTCCCACGCGCAGTAGACCCGAAGGATCCACAAAGGGATTCAATCGCACAATAGCGCCTTTCAATTTAGCGGGACCTTCCTTCATAGTTTTTAACTCTGAAGCGAAGCTAACAGACTGGACTACGCGAATCCAACTCAATAGCGCTTCATGTCGTTCCTCAGACGAGATGAAGGCTGACAACAATTTATTCTGTGGGTTTTTAACATTGTGACGCCAACGTCTAACCCAAGCTGTCACATTCAAAAGTTTATCCAGTGAGCTGTACCTGGCCAGCAAAACATCGGGATCACATGATGATTCCGCTGCTTGGCCGCTCCCGGCACCATCGGCCACTGGTAAACTTACAAAGCCTATCGCAGGCTGAACTAGAGTGATCCGTGAGGCCGGCCAAATTGACACCGGTCCCTTCAGCCAGTCCGGACCCCACCACAACGGATGTCCAATAATCTCTAGCGCTGAGCATCCACGTGATGCACAATCAGCTGGGTTTATATCGCCAGGGACATGTCGCCAATTCAATCTAGCTTGCGACGCCTGGATCTGGGAAACACGGTTCGCCACAAACACCTCCAAGGTGTGAACAGAAGCTCGCAACCAACAAAGCACAATTTGACTGTCTGTCCATGCAAATACGTCTGCTAACTCTACGGAACGCCCTAGAGTAGCGACGACATGATTCAAGAGACGAGTCAAGAGAGTGGCGCCTGACAATTCTAGCTTCGGTATTGTCATACGCGAGCGAATAGGCGCAACCTTGCTCTTTGCTAGAACCGGCGAGACCAAAACATGTCCAGCAGCATCCACTGTGCGTAGATAAACAACCGCTGCATATCCTCGCTCGGAAGCATCACAAAAGCCATGAAGGCTAGCTCGATATTTTCCAGACGGAAGGAAACGTCTGGGCAAGGAAACCCGATTAAGAGCTGGGAGGGATGACACAAACTCTAGCCATTCCAATAATAACTCTCCATGAAGAGGCTCATCCCACGACAATTCAGCAGCCCATAATTTCTGCAAAAAACATTTCGCCCAAAAAATGACTGGACTGATCCAACCATTCGGATCATAAGTCCGAGCGACAGTGGACAACACTGATCGCTTCGACCAAGACTTCGGGGACTGTAGGTCCACATGATAAGTGAAGACATCCTGGACTGGTCTATACTGGACACCAAGGACAGCCAACATATCAGGATTGTCTACATTCTGGAAGATGTGGGGATTCTGCTGGTGCTCCTCCGGCAAATCGGCAAGGAGCCGAGGTGAATTCGACAGCCACTTTCGCAATTCATAGCCACCAGCTTTCATGAGGTCAATCAATTCGTCCCGCAAGACGAGAGCCTCTTCTACAGTTGCTGCCCCACTACAGCAGTCGTCAACATAAATATCCTCCTTCAAAATGGCAGCCGCGCGAGGAAACCTTATCCGCTCTCTTTCAGCTAGCTCCAAGAGCGAGCGGATCGCAATGAAAGGACTAGAACGCAAACCATAGGTGTTGACCCGAAGTTCATAGACAACCATGGGATCGTCAGGATGCTCTCGCCACAAAATCAGCTGGAATCGCCGGTCATCGCGATGAATTACCGTCTGTCTAAACATCTGACGTATGTCAGCGACGAACACAATTGCATGACGACGAAACCCAGTGAGGATATCTCCAATGTCTCGATGTAGCTTAGGTCCGGCATGGAGACACTGATTCAAAGATACACCAGAAGTAGTAGGCGCTGACCCATCAAAACTACACGTATATTGCCACCTGGCGTCTTCAAAACGGCATGATGAGGATGGAAGTAATGCTCCACTGAGCGCCAACCAATATTCGACACAGACATGTGTCCCAAGTCCTCATATTCTTGCATGAACTCAATATATTTCCGGCGAAGCTCCGGATCCCGCTTCATGCGACGTTCCATGGAGACCAATCTTCGTTCAGCCAACTGCCGAGACTCGCCAAGCGGAGGCCTATTCGCCAAAAAGGGAAGACGGGTGACAAGCTGACCAGAGGCGAGGCGACCTGTGTTGCTCTGGTAGAAGCTTTCACACTCTTCGTCCTCTGGACACAATCTAGGCATAGAGGGAGGTTCCTCCACTTCCCAAAACTTCTGAACGGCGTCAGAAAGCGTGGATCCCACACGTAGCCCATCCTCAGCAAAAAACACGGTCGAAACCGGAAGGATAGGGCCCAACAATGCCGAACCAAAAATCGTGGGGACCACTACCAAACCACCAGGCTGCAAAGCTCTCCAACTCCCCGAACAAACCTGTCCCAAAATATTACTCCCCAACAATAGGTCAACAGGACCTGGAGTATGAAACATGGGGTCAGCTAAAGCTAAACCCTTTGTCAAAGCTATGACAGGTGGAGGAAGCTTTATGCGCGGGTGGTTACTCAAAATATTCTCCAGCACAATAACCGGAATCTTGGTTTTCCTGGTTCCAAGTGGTACTGGAGAAAATTCCACAAAGGTGTGACCAACTCTATTGGTCACCTTAACGTTTCCCACTCCGTAGACTGGGAAAGGAGAAGGACCGATACAGAGGTCCAATTGGCTCACCAACAAAGCTGAGACTATACAACCCTGGGCACCCGAGTCCAAAAGGGCACGAACAACAATCGAGTTGCCCTTCGGGTCCCATACCCGCACAGAGACCGTAGGCAAGAGGATGGTCTCTGGGTTCTCAGCGTGGTGAGCTGCGAGTCCCTAGCGGGAGAAGTTACGGAGTGAGGGCTCCCTCCCCGAGTGCGGCAGGGGACGATAACTGTCTACCCTGCCCTCACCGCGACGACCCTGCACAACATGTGCGGATGAGAGGGAGGCTGCAGCCTGCCTTCCTAGGCGGGGTGGACGCCGTTCCAACCTCGGTCGCTCCAACAGCGGGGGGGGAGAATCTCCGGTTGCGGTAGACTGGTGAGTACTCCGCAAACCCAACAGTGCCTCTAGGGGGTGGCGAACGCCTACCCCCGCCCGTAAGGGCTCGATCCTGGGCGCTGGACCTGGCAGGACTGTCACCACCAGCGTGAGCACCCGAATGTCGCTCAGCATCGCGAACACCAGCACCCTCCTGGTTGCGGTTCGCACACAAAATGACGTGGTGAGCACCACCACATTGTCCACATGGACGAGGCTGAGGACACTCTCGCTGGAAGTGACCCTCCAGGCAATGGTAACACAATCGCCTCTCTTTGGCGATATGTCGACGCGCTGCTACGCGCAAGGCCACAAATTTGTGGCAAGCAGTCATCAGGTGGCCGGAGCGCTTGCAGTATCTGCAAGCCACGGACTCCTCTTGGGAGACCCCATATCTCGGCCTTGACTGCTTGAAACCCGGCGGACCCTGCGGTCGGGCCAGTGGTGGCTCTCGGCGAACACTAGTCTGCGGCATCAAGGGAGTGGAACCCTCCACGGTATCCACCCTGCGACACTCGTCTTCCAGGAACCTTTCGAGATCCTCATAGGAAGGCAGGTGAGTGGAGCTGTCCCCACCATACTGTCGCTCAAAGCGCAGCCGCAACTCCAAAGGCAGTTTCGCCAACACAATATGGAGCAACAAAAAAGACCACTGGTCCACAGGTAAGTCCAATCGCCTTAAGGCGTTAACCGCCACCAAAACCGGGTTAACAATATCTGTCCATAAGGCTGACGCACAGGCAACCTTAGGCAGGTTCAAAATTTGCCCCACATGGGTGTCAGCCAAAAGTCGCACGTTGTGGTAACGGCGCTTCAACAAATCCATGGCTGTCGAGTAGGTGCTGTCATCGACCTTCAGGTGCTGTACCAGGCCTAGAGCCTCTCCCTGTAAGGAGGCCAACAGGTACGCCATTTTTTGAGCAGCTGACAGGTCGGTATGGGAGTCCACCAAACTGTTGAACATCCCATAGTAGCTCAACCACTGGTCCAAATCACCGTCAAATGTGGGAAGGTTGAGCGTGGGGAGACGACCCAACAAGGCGTGGGGTGCAACAAGTGAATCCCCACCAGAGGGAGCTGAGATGTGGGAGACCGCCTCGTTAATGGTGTCCACAAACTCGTATATTTGGCCAAAGTCCGCTTCATATCGCTGCTTCTGCTCGTCCGGTACAGGCGTTTCCAAATTCGCCATAAATGTCAAGCCCTCAGCAAAACTCCTATCTAACGCCACCAAACGGGCCGGCATTTCACTCGCCCGGGCGAGTAAGGCTTGCTTCCGGTCCGGCCGGTTGACCATTGCAACCGCAGAAGAAAACCATCTCAACTGAGCAGTCATTGCGGACTGATGTGTAGAAAAGGTCACCTTGACAGACATGTCTACACCTCAGGACGCACGCAATACAAAACAAAAACCAAAAATAAAAAACAAAAATAAAAGTAAAAAAAAACAATAATAACAAAAAAAATAACAAAATAAAAAAAAACAAAAAATGCAGTGGAGGCACAATAAAAAACAAAAGGGGTGCGTATGTGTCTTCAAGAAGGTATAACCGTCCAAAATATTAATTAAGACTACCTGACAAAACAACAACAAAAAAAACAAATTAAATTATCAAATTAAAATAAACGCAACCAAAAATGTACACGAGCGTGGACTCAATAAAACCGCAATGTCCAGCTATCAAAAAAACGTGAAGCGTTATATCCAAAAAAATTATTAACGCGTGTGGGTAACTAGCCAGCTACTAAACGTCGCACGCGTGGATTCAAAATATCTTCAGAATACAAATTATACGTAGGGCCTAGCCTTCAAACCGTGAACGTAAAATAAAAATCAAAAACCAAATATATAAACCAAATTACCAATATACAAAAACAAAAGTCATCAATATTAACTACCTAACGGTATTATCAATATCATCAATATCAAGTAACGGTATCAAACCACGCTCTGCTACCAGATGTTTACGATGTAGCAGGAGCGCGGACCCAATATACGCAAGGCCCTTAACACGGGAAGTTACAATTATCAAGTTGATGAATAATGACAAAACAAAAAAAAGGAATGGTTGATAACGGTATCAACCACGCTCTGCTACCAGATGTTTACGATGCGCACACTAGGCGCGCACCTGCCTCGCGTTACGCGAAAGCAGCCCGAGGAATGTGCACTCGGGCCCAAATGTAGTAAACTTACTCAATATATCCACCGGAGGTGGGTAAGCACAATATAGAACAATTTATACAATTTAGAGGTCTCACTTACCCCAGGTGGTTTTGCCCACACACAAATCTGGAAAGTGTACCTACGCTAATCCCTACTAGACGTGACCTATCCTAGTGTGATTGAATAAATACATAAATTCCCAATAAATACTTGTGTAGTAATCCAAGTCTCGTCCTGTGGTGAGCCGGTGGCCGCTATCGTTCGGCAACTCACACCCGGCAGCAAATCACCTCGAGAATCACTTCCAAACCACAAGCACAATCACAACAAATCCAACCAAAACACTCGCGTGGCACAGGATATCAGCGAACAAGACCTATTACTAGGCGCTAATCACAAATAACAACTGCCCGAAGCCGCGATGTGAATTTATCTCAATTTAACTCTACTCGCCGCCGAGCGCGTGTTACTACTCAAAAATATCAAATTCTCAAACCGCCTTCAATATGGCGGGGACAAAAAAATGTTGCTTCAAAATAATCAATATATGCGGGTATGCAAAGATGCTCGCGCCAATTCCAAACAATGTTGGATCTCTAGTCTATTATAAAATATTAATGGGACGTTACGACATTTATTTTCAAGTTTCCAGCGAGTTATAGAAAGAAATACAAGCTTTGATAAAGTACTGAATTCAAAAAATATCTAATGTATTCATAAATAAATTTATCCTAAATCTTTTTAAAGATAGCTCTTTCAGTAATAAATTTATCTATAGAAATGTAAATGTGAGGAACAAATTGTAATTGCAAATACATTATTGTCTTCATTTTATTTATTGAAATGTATTCGTTAAATGTATTATTTTCTTGGATACAGGTATTTAGGTGACAATGTCCCTTTTTAATGTCCCACGGCAGGGCACAAGTCTCCCCTGGTAAATCACAGAGAGGTTTCGAGCCATTCCTAATCTATTATCGGTGGTTAGGTTCATATACTCCAGATTTCCTTTTAATTCTGGAAAATGGGAAATAGTGATTGATATATTTTAATCCGTATTTAAGCTGAAGATTGAAATTTAGTGGTACGGGCCGAGGATTTCAACTCACGCCCTCACGAATGAGAGTCCAGAATAAATGCCCCTAGGGAGTCAATGCTCATCATTGAGCGGTGATTATGAACGTAAGAAAAATAATTATCCTAAAAAAACATTTTGTTTCATAAATCAATCCAAATAATGATAATCTATATATATAAAACAAAGACGGGTTAGTTACAACATTTATAACTCAAGAACGGCTGGACCGATATTAATGATGTCTGATTTGTTGGATTCGTCTACGCCCCAAATAGCAGAATAACTATTAAAATATCTGAAAAATTCACGGGAAAAAAAAGAAAATTAATCTAGAAATATATTGAAATAAATAGAAAAATACCGGGTAAGCGCCATCTGTTGGGCAGCCACAGTAACGCGTGTCCGAGCACAGCTAGTATGTGATAAAACACAGTATATGTACGAAAGTATAAACGTACCATACCATCAGCCTGTGCATCTCCACTGCTGGATACGTACACACACACACTGGCTCACCACCACACACGTACCTCTGCTTTTCTCATCCAACCACCAACCCGAACCCGTTCAAGTGGTCAGTCCACCTGATTGGAGTCATAAAGTGCGCTTCCCGGCACCATACTTCGGTATATTTTATTAACATTCTTAATTTCAATTATAATCATTCCAACTTTTAGGTATTCTTAAAAGGACTGACTAATTAATAAGGAAAGTTTGTTTCCGCTATAACTCATTAGGTCAAAAGACCCAATGCCAAAAGACACAAAACAACCTAGAATAAACGGTTATTAATACAAATGCTACTTACAAATCCATTTTCAATTTTAGTAGACTTAAACTTGTCATCATAGTTCTCTCTTGTTCTTATACTGTTGTTTGAGACGAAATGTACAGTCTTTCCATTCATCTCCATCAGTTCGAAGAACTTTCCCGCACCTGGGTATGGCTGTCTAGACCATATTACACCTAAATCAAAGTACTATATTATAAACATAGTTTAAACAGTAGGTCACCGCGTTTGATGTTTGAAAACGCTGATAAAGCGTCTAGACATGACGTTATAAATATCTAACAGCTAGGGCTGTCACAAATTACAATTATATAAGTGGGTCAGAATATGGAGTCTGAAACCATAAATTCTCTTAATGGGTTTCAGTTAGTTGACATGGAAATTTTATGCATTTTTTGCAAGAAACAATTAGCAAAAACCCATACAAGCACAAGAAAAAACATTTTTTATTGTCGTTCACTGCTGGACATGGACCCTCACAATGCACAGACAATGGCACATTATCCTATGCATGAGGAATATATGACCATAAAACATTACGCTAACCAAGCAGGTTGGCGAGTCCAGTCTACTAGAGGTGGTGTACGAATAGTTATGTAGTTCCTCATGGCTTGCGGTGACGACTTTGTTATTTCTTAATCACCATATACGACACACACGGCAAGTTATGGAGTGGTGATATTCTAAAGCCGGTGGATATCTCATGGCCCTTGGTAAGTACAAAGCCCAGAAACAGATTTTTGAGTAATATAAGTAATAATGAGTAACAAAAAAAAAGTAATATCCAAATTAACTTAGCAGAATTTTATTCACGGCTTCAGTCCACATAATAGAAAATCCGTAATTTAACTATTACATTTTTACAAACGACTAGTGTAACTGCAAAATTTTAAATTATAGAATTTATTAATAAAAAATGTTCATATGGGGCTAACAAATTATAATTTTGAATGAAAAAACAATGTACGTCCTCAAATTGAGCAAAATTACTTATAAATATTATTTAAATATTTGCGATTTTACAACAATGGGTAAAATTAGAATTATACAAAAAGACATTGATAGAATATTTAAGCCGAAACATGACAACCCTTATACCGCAAAGTTACGAATAAATGACGTAATACGCGCCAACACCCGTTTCCCTCCCACTACCCGCTACTGACCAGGTGCTCTTTGACGCTCATAAAATACATTTTTAAGAGTGGTATAAGCTTATAGAATATACTTTTAAGACTGGCATAAGCTCATAGAATATACTTTTAAGACTGGCATAAGCTCATAGAATATACTTTTAAGACTGGCATAAGCTCATAGAATATACTTTTAAGACTGGCGTAAGCTCATAGAATATACTTTTAAGACTGTTGTCGGCCGGTATTAGAATAGCACCACCTCATTTCTTTCCGTAGATATTATATAAGGCAACTAGGGGATAAAAAACGACTAGCACAAGCTCTGAGGAACTACACCATCTCTAAAATTGTGGACTCGTCAACTTGCTTGACCAGCGTGGCGTTTTGAAGTCATACATGACTCAAGCACAAGGCAATGTGGAGGTCCATGCAGTGGATACTAAAAGGCCTGATTATGGTATGGTATAGGCACCGAATCTTAAAAGCGATGTTTCCCAACGCGAGTGTCGCGATGCATTTGTCTTTCTCGAGAATTCCTCGGATGTGTCGGCAAAATATCAAAATTTATAGTATTTTTTTTTTATAAATCACGCAAAAGCTGAAAATAGACTGTTCAGAATAGAATCCATTCCACCAGTTTTAACAATAGTTATTTTTTTTTGATATTATATTTTTCATTTCTAGTATATATTTTAATCTGCGCGCAGTTGCATCCCCCACTAGCGTCGCCCGCGCCGCGCTGCTTAGGCCCTGTCTTGGGGTGACCGTTAGCCGGTTCCGTGGGTTCGTTGATTTTTCACTTGTAATCACTTACATTAATACACAACTTACATACATTAAGCCTCAGGAAAAAGAGAGGGGATCCACGCTCCCAGGGCGCGGTGGGGAGTGATGTCGTTTTAGAACGTTCAGAAACCATCACACTGTCATTACCCTGTACTGTCGTGTAATGAGCGCTACTAACGTTTTATATAGAAAAATAAAACTTTACACTTGTTTGTAACTATTCGCTTACAATAATAAAATTTGATTTTACATTACATGAGAGTAACGCCTAGTGTGTTACATACTGCCAGCTATTGCGTTCATCAGGACCCGAACTCGTACAGATGCAAATACCTGTCACTCGAATGTCTCTACCACATAGGTACTAAAATTGCATAAAGTATGGCTGACCAAAAAAATAAAAAACCTCGCCACGATGCGTAAAACTAATACAACTAATATCATCTACTGACAACACTAACTAGCTATGAAAAAAGCACATGTGGCGCCCTCACAGGAGGTTTTTTATTTTTCTGGACAGACTTTACTTAGACATATCTTTTCTGTCTTTTATCATCGAATTCACATTTGTTATCATTCATTGCAAAATCTGATAAGAAAATCGTAATTAGTACCTACGAGATGGCAATAATAATTATTGTGCCGTGGTCGTGAGTATTGATCGAACACCACGTTATTAAGATCGATTTTTTCTCCAATACCAATTGATGTTGTTTGTATTGTACTTCGTGATTGTTAATTAGTGATATGGCAGAATTTAATTTGCACAAAGCAGGTACCTATATATCTCAAGGTCTCAAGTAATGTGCAACGATAAGAATTGCATTGTTCTATCTAGATTTATAGTGTAAGTACTGAATGGAAATTTTTATTGTTTATTCTGCTCCAAGCAACATTTTAAAAATTAGCTGAAAATTATTAAGTACACTAAATTGTTTTTGAGCAATTCATTTTATCAAGCAAGTAGCAGTGCCCGCGCTTTGTGCACGTAGATATTAGGAGTGGTTAGCTTGATATCCGTGAGAACTATAGTTATAACTAATCTGGATGTAAATTAACCCTAAATAGTAACCTATATAAGTTGTATTATAACTATGCCTTGTTCCATTAAAATCCGTCCGTGGTTTTCATGTGATACACGTTCGGGCAGACAGACAAATATTCCAAAATATGTTGTATTGGTCTCTGTATTACTCATACTGTATTACAATGCAAAAAAATATTAATATACAGACATGGCTTTGTTTAGATTTCATTATAACTATGATTGAAATATGTAACCGTAAAGCTGATTTTACTACGTTAAAAACAAAACCCTTTTTTGTTATTGATTTGAACACGTTTTTTTACCAAATCAGAAAAATATCTTAAATATTTAAGAACTTAATAATCGCGCACCAAATATTGATGAGCAGGAAAAAATCAGCAAATCAACGGTAGCAAATATAAAGGCGGGGGATATTTTTTTCTTTAGATGTGGCAATGGTGCAATTAACATATTCTGCCTGTGTCGAGTTTTCTTCGTAATAAACAATTTTAAAAACAAAACATATCCTGTCAATGTCCAGTCCCGTCGAAGTAAGTCAGGAGTCACTGCTATAGCACTACGTATTTATAGTAAGTTTACTGAGGACAGACTAGGACTCCTTGGAAGCATACGAAAAACGCAGACCCACGCTTTTATTTGGTTTATCACAAACACCACGCACGAAAATCACTTTGAAGTTTAATAAACTATCACTATTAAACCACAAAACGCCTAATACACAATTTTCACAATAATCAAACAAAATCTTTTTTTTTTTTTTTTATAGAGAAGAGGGCGGACGAGCAAGCGGTCTCACGTGATGGTAAGTGTTACCGCCGCCCATGGACACCTGCAACACAAGGGAGTCTGCGGGCGCGCCGCCGACCTTGCAAAATCCTATTCACAGCTTTCTTGAAGAACCCCATATCGTAGTTGTGTTCCCGCCAAAAAGTCTAAAGGCAGGTTAGGTTTAGGTTCTCCGATGACAACAAAGAAAAAAGAGTTCCGTGAAGCAGGACTCCGTCCGCTTGGTGATGACGTTCTTAGTAATTTAAAATTATTTAGCTACTTCAGTTATCAAAATATTGGTTGTTTTGTTGATCATGATTTCTCACTCATTTAGTACATAATATATAAAATGCTTACATAATATATAAGATATTGCATAATATTTGTAGTTTATTACTGTTTGACACAATTTTATGATGTAATTCTCAAAAGTTGTAAAGATATATTTTATCAAATGAATATAAAATGAAATATCAAATGAAGATAGATTTTATCAAACTTAATCTCAGTATAAAGTGTCACATATGAGCAGTAGAATTGACAGCGTGTTTGACATTGACCTACAGATAATAACGTAACGTAAAACCATTGCCCCACTGAAAAAGATAAGCGATAAAGAATATTTTTGGAGAATTATAAGGAAATTGAGTATTCGTAATTTAGTCTTTTTACTTATTTTTTCTTATTATTCCGTTGTAGCTGACATGGGGCTCTTTAAAAGAGCTGTGAACAGGATTCTGCAAGGTTGGGAGCGCACATGCAAGCTCGCTGATGTTGCAGATGTCCATAGACGGCGGTGACCATTTACCATCATGAGGCCCGCCCTCTCGTCTGTCTATTCTATAAAAAAATATCCCTTTGTTCAGATTACACGAGTCATTGAAATAACGCAAAAGCTGAAAGGGTATTCAATATCGAGAGTAGAATCGATTCTATCTGTTTTTACAGTAGGTTTTTTTCATAACTTATTGTTCATTTATAGAATACCCAATTCATTTGTTTTATTCTATGCGTATTTACATTTTACGTACGCGCGACGCGTCGCCCCGCGCCGCCGTGTGTCCTGTACTGATAGTAATGAGCATTACGAACGTTTTAAATACGTAGAACAACAAAACTTTACACGCTTGTTAGTTTTGAATTGTTCGATAATATTATTTTAATTCTCGCCAGGACCGGACCTCACCGGTAACATTTAGGTAATTAGTTCATATGGTTGTAAAACCTAACGGGGCTACAAATAACAAAATGTTGATTACTAATATTAATTGGTGGTTTATTTATTACTAGGTATCTGATTATCACTCAATAAACATTTATTCCCCACCAATGGGGACTTGTGAGTTGGGACTTATGGAATAATTCACTGAACTGATCCACTGAACAAGGAGATAATGCCTTTCATACACATACTCGTATATAAAGTATCGAGTACAATAAGCGGTTAGATGGCGCCAACCGCAAATATAGCGTTATAGAACAAACCTATTCATTCAGTTAGAGCAACGAAAATTAACTTTAATAAAACCTTAATAACTTGTTAAGAGTAGAAATCACAGATTCATACTCTTATTTATCATAGATAAATAAGGTGATGACGGATTAGTTCAGTTGATAGAGCCCAAAAAGTCCCGGGTTCGATATCCACTTGGACTTGGGTTTTCTTAATTTGCGATATGAGCAACTTTTTTATTTTAGTATTTTTTTTTGACATATTTCTATTTTGATTTCAACGAATTCTAAAAATTTGGAGTAGTCGAATTATATAATTTTCTAATGTCTCTCGCTTCGTTCAGCAGTCAGCTGGAACTTGTACAAGTCGAAAATATTAATAACCAATTCACAAGCCAATCCATGATCGAAATTGTACACATGCTACTGTCTTAAGTATTCTCAGCACTTGCAAACGATTATTTGAAGCACTTCCATACATAATTAACTCATTATCAATGAAACACCTACACACACGTGACGCATGTAATGACACTCACCGTCACAATCAGAAAACACATGATCGAAGGAATCGAGAAACTTTTGAAACTCGTCCGACTTTAATCCCAACAGGTTCACTGGCCGCGACGTCATATCGATTCTAATCGATTTCCAGTCACGATATAACAATTTAAACAATCGAATAATCGTAATGAACTTCAACACGTGTTATCATAACCTACTTATGTCGGGCACTGCGCTGGCGTCATTTTGTGCGTAAATATAAACCGGCCAATGTCGAATGGCCGTTTCCATTGGTTGACGACATTCGTGCTGTGGAAACCTTTCCAAACGGGTTGGGTTATTTTTTACTCATTATGGGAAATCATGACGGGTGTTCACGTGATAATAAGAAAATGAAAACGTATTTAGCACAGTAATTAGCTTTATGTAATTTGCAGAATAAATATTTTGACTTTCAGAACAGGAAGTCGTAAAATCCAATCAAATCTTTTTATTGAGACTGAAAATTAGAGAGGAAGCCTTTATTTATGAATTTCCAGTAATTAATACGAGTAGGTGCTCTATTCAAATAGTTTTATTAACCTTGAACACGATTAATAAATAAGTTTTAATTGCCAAAATATTAGACGATAGGCAACTGAGGGAGGGGTAAATTAGCTCTACCCCTGGTTCCATTTTAATTAGCGGAAAATAAAATGAAATCAAAGAAAAATCGCAATATTTAGCTAAATGAATATTTATATATATATATATATATTATATGAATGAATGAATTAGTAAAACTTTATTTGATATACACACAAGTAAAGCATTGAAACATTTACAGAACACGATTATAAACAATTATAAACAATTATTACCTCACTATTTAGTTTAAGGACACAGTTACCACAGGCCGCCATATTTGATTACGTTTTGGACGAGTGGGATTGGAACGAGATATAGTTGCAGCATAACTTGCAATAGATTTTTTTATCGAGGTAAACTTTAAGATAAATGAACTAAACAGACCCAAAATCAATATTTTTGAATGTTTATTGAACTGAAGTCTTTAGGACAGCTAGCAAGAGCATTCATTAGCCACGCGACTAATCAGCTGACAAACAAGTTAACTGATATTGTGAGCCTAGACATGGGCTTGGCCGACAGCACTGGGTCTACCATAATATTGCTATGACAATGGAAACTTCCCCACGTATCGATCTGACGCGTCCGTCTCCATAGCAACGACCTTGCTTTTAATTTTGCCCTCGACTCATTCCATTCGAATAAGACATTCGAACGATTCTAGGAAATCGATTCGTCTCAACAATCGTAATGATTAATGTAACTTGGAATAATTGGCGATTGTTTTTGATTGAATAAAAAAATTCCGAGTGTTTTTCACACTCCTGGTGGTCTAATTAAATTATATAGGTACTTTATATTTTTTGTGGTATATTTATAAGGATAAGAACACACGTGCGATGCGTATTACGCAGGTTCATACACACATGCGATGCGTATTACGCAGGTTCATATATGGGTTATTTTACTTGTGCGTTATTTATTCATTTATGTGTTTATTCATGATTCATTGAGAGCGACAATAGTATAGGGCAGTGTTTCCTAAAGTATGGGTCGCGACCCACTGGTGGGTCGCAAGCGAATATTGGGTGGGCTCCGAAATAATGAATTTAATCTAATTTTAAGTAAAGGGTTTTGATTTAACTTATTTTTACTTATTAAAAATTTCGATTATAACTGGATTTTTTCTTATTTTCTTAAATTGTACAAATCTTCATATAACCACGCTACGTAAACGCGAACATGCTGCAGCAGCGACACAATGTTATTTTCATGTAAGGCGTAGGGTGGGTCCCGAACATTGTCATTTTTTTTAGGTGTGTCGCGGTTCATATAACTTTGGGAATCACTGGTCTAGGGACTTATAGTCAATGTATGACATATGTATGACATGACATGACAACATATGTAATACATGACAATGTATGACATGACATATGTATGACACGGCTTTAAATAAAATAGTGATGCGATAATTGATTACATATCCATAATTTTATTCGTCGAGACTATAAGTTTGCCCATGATTTAACGCTAAATATATTTCATTAATTTCGATTTGTGTTCAACAAATTGGATTGGAACGAATTATACATTTATAAGGTCGTGAGTTCTAATCCCCGGCTCGTATCCCTCATTGATTTCTAATTAACGCTTAATTTATGCTACCACTAGCGTTATTATGTGTATACTAGCTTTATTATGCCATGTACTTGGCTACTAAACGCTACCTCCTTGAGAACCTTGAGACTCCTATCTCCTCCCGTGGGTGATGTAAAAGGCGACAACGGCTTATCCCCATAAGCCGCTGCCACAAGCTCTGAGGAACTATACCATTTCTAAAAGAGTGGATGCACCAATCCGCTTGAGGAGATCTCTCATGCACAAGACATTGTGCATGATGAAGCCCATACCCAGCTAGGAAGGAAAAAAAAACTTACTGCGGCAATAAACGGTTTTTTGTTTTTCAAAATACTCGTCCAATATTAGTCTGAACGTACCTTTAGTTCTACCAATGCAATTTGTCCTTTTTAACCTGTGGCTGTGAAAAGAATAATTACGATTTGCGCAGTTCAATTGAAAACTTTATAAAACATTTCGTATGAATGACCAATCATACCCACAGCGTCTGATTTTTCGAATCGTTCGTTTATTAAAAATACGAAATTTCGATTTCTGCTAAATGTTGAATCAGCGGGGTTTGAGTCAGAATTTTGTGAAATAATTCCAATTAAGTGTCGGCACAGAGAATATTGTACAGTATTTAAAAAAAACTTCGTGTAGGTACAACTCAATTTTTTGACTAACTACTCAGAAGCAACATCTCAAAGACGGGGGTGTCCATACACGACAGTATTTTCTTACCACCAAGTGAACTGTACGCTCGTCTGTCAACTTATTTATGTATTATAAAAACAAAATCCCACCTAAACACACAAAACATATGTTCTACAAAGGAAAGTGCATCAGTACCTACTTTAAATAATACCACACATTTATAACTAGAGATTATATTGAATGACATTGTGAAAGATAAGATTAGAAACTTCCAGATGAATATACAAGTACAAATAATGTAGTAAGTACACACAATAATACACATTTAATCTTTCGCAAATGCACGTGACTAGATGGAAGTACTGTTTTATTAATATTAAAAGTCGTGAAGGCCGTGTGGTGTCGGCCGGCTTAAGAATAGTTCCACCCCATCTCATCTCGTGGGTATCGTGAAACGCGACTAAAGGAACCACAAGTCCCGAGGAATTACACCACCTCTAAAACCAGCGTGGCGTTAAGGTCGACTAGTCAACCCGCTTAACCAGCATGGCGTTTTAAGTCCATTCATCCTTCACGGACAAGACATTAAGTATAAGGAGGACTATGTCGAACAGTGGATGGAAAAAGATGTGGTTACGGTAAGAATAAAGAATAAAAATAAAACAAAAAAAATTGCTGCTATTCATTAAGTTACTTATGAGGTCTAAAGGTCCAAGGTCCATATTTCTAGATATAGAAACAAAGTGGCAAACGAGCAGATAGTCCACCACCTAGTGGTAAGAAGATACTGTCGTACATGAACATTCGCGATACATGTCAATACCAGTCTAAATGTTGGCACGCACCCAAATATGCGACCTGCTTAGATTTAGGAATGGATTTCAAAAAAGGGCTGGGAAAATAAGGAGAGATAGGATGGGATCGGAATGGGCACTGGCATATCTCACTTACTACCGAAACACGTACGTGTATTGGGGGAATGGGATAAGAGTCCATGTAGTACTGTATGAGAGAGGGGTAACAGCCAGACTAGCCAGCAGCTATGGGATTGCAAGATCGATAAACAGATTGATAAATATCGACAAACAGATGGTTATCCGGGGGCATGGCAACGTTTGTCATTCTGGACTGATATTGGCATGTATCGCGGATGTCTATGGACGACAGTATCTACTTACCATCAGATGGACTGTATGCTCGTCTGTCGCCTTATTTCTATAAATAATAAAAATATGCAAAGCGCCAATTTTTCTATAGCACACATACTATTTTATTTCTTCCGAACATACTACTTTTGCCCGGTTTGATTGTTTATGGTTAATACTCAAGGATTTTCAAATCAAAGAGAGCGATCACAAAGATAGTTTTTAATGCGTTCGTAATACAATATTGCAAATCAGTTTATTTCACGGCGTAAAGTGACTGGCAATAAGAGACCATCATAGGCATAGTATTCTTGACATAGTATATATCAGATTAATAGATAGATAGACTTTATTGTACACCAAAAACATACAGAGAATTACAAAGTACTAGAAATTATAAGTACAACCAGGGGCCTTATCGCTACAGCGATTTCTTCCAGGCAACCTTTAGGTGGTAAAGAGAAGTCAATAGACGAAATAGAGGTAGATGGTGCAATAAGGAAATAATGTCTGTATATACATTTATAAATACATACGTAGATACCTACAGGCATTATCCATTAATGCATATATATACACACAGAAAGATAAAGGAAAATAATTTGGGCGTAAGAAAACTCTTAATCTGCGAGATATTATTAGTTTATTTTTCTCCACTGCTGAAGGTAGGCCTATATTCATCATTTCTAAGGCTCTCGTGGCTTGCGAGCACAAGCAATTTTCTTCTCTCTTTATCCAGCCATTGAAAAGCGGTGCGGTGCATCCACATTTCCTTGACATCTAGTTATTTGTGTACAGTGCGGTCCCCAAGACACTTTATACCATGAACCCGAAAGTTGTGGAATGAGTTGCCAAACTGAAGCTTTTCCACTGAGTTTCGATATGGGGTTCTGGTGTTGCAGGTGTCATGGGTGACGGTGACCGTTTACCGTCATGTGGACCGGCCGCACGTCTAACAACTCTTCTATAAAAAAACCACTACTGTTTTTTTTTTTTTATGGACGAAGGTGACAGACGAGCATACAGTCCACCTGATGGTAAGTGGATACTGTAGCCCATAGACATCCGTAATACATGCCAACATTAGTCCAAAATGACAACGTTGGCACGCCCCCGGATGCGCTGCCTACCTTTGGATATAGGAATGGATTTGGAATGGAGAAAGGGTTGGGGAAGTGGGGAGGGATAGGATGGGAATGGGCTTAAGCCTATCTCAAATTCACTTGGCTGGAAGGCTTCTTACTCTGCGGTGTAATCCCACATTGATATAGTGTATCCGGTGGTATTAATCCGAATCAATACCTTACCGTACAATATCACAAGCTTATGTCTATCCACTGCTGGATATAGGCCTCTCCCAAGGCTCGCCACCACATACCACTCTCGGTTCTTCTTCAAGCGATCTTTTTTAAGTCGTTCGGTCCACCTGGCCAAAGGGCGTTCCACATTGCGCTTCCCGGGAATACCGCTTACCGTACCATTTAATCATTACACCATTAAAATAAAATTGCAGCAGAATAATATGCAATCACAAAAAGGAAGTGTAAGGAAGTGAAGTACCCATAAAGCTATTCTTATAACGGTAAGTGTCGCAACGCTCTTTTTTTTTCAGGAAGCTTATGAACTATTGTTATTACATATACATATATTCTATATGAGTGATCGGTAAAGTTAAAAGCTTAAACAAAGCTGACACAATTAGAAAATAAATAACAATTTGCACAACATTGCGAGATCATAACTTAGCATTACTCGTATCTACGCTAGTCGCATATTTAGCAGTAAGGGTAAGCTTAATTGCATTTATACCATTAAAAAACAAGTTGATGCGTTCATCTTCGTCACACAAATCACCGAATGCACAACAGGCCCTTAATAAAAAGCTATTTTACATTAGTTAGTGTGAACAGTGGATATGTGAAATACTTTATTGGATTCTAGAAAAACACAGCTAGACGGAGAATGTAGACATGACTTAGTAATACAGTAAATGCTATTTTATAATCGTTTTCACACATAATAAGATAAAAATAAAATCTTTAGTTTATTTTATTTATCACTTTTAAAATTTCAAATATTCAAATCAAAACTTCAAATATGAAGTCATGAAGATAATAGCGAGCACTTTGTGACGTATTTACAGCCGAGGTCCTCGATAAGAATTTTTCCTCTTCTTCAAACTTTCTTTACAATATTCTCGGAGTTGGCAGTTATAATAGGACCCGACAGACAAAATTGACAGGCATTCTTTGTTGACACTTTTGGAACACTGTCTCGGGGGTAAATAACGAAACAAAATATTTTGGTCGTGTTTTAGAATAGAAATACTGATGGGAGCTGACTTTTATTGGATAATTACTTTCCTCAGTTCCTTTATTTTTTAGCATGATAACCTTCGGTCAGGTGGACCGCCGACGTAAAGAAATTAGCCTGCTGTGGTTGGATGAGAAAAGCCGAGGATCATGTGCGATGGCGAGCCTTGGGAGAGGCCTATATCCCACAGTGGAGAGACATAGGCTAATGCTATAGTTTATATCGTACCATATTAACATATCAACAGATAACTGTCTATACATATAAACGTTGGCTAGAAATTGTTTAGTCTGAAAACTCTTTTTATAAAACGTACGAAAAATAGCGACATCGGTATTCCTGCCAGCATGAATAAAATCAAGGTAAAATCATTCAACAAATTGATTACAAAGAGATGGCCGATTTTTTCACGCATAAACGCTTGATAAAGGTAGACACGGCAGTTTTTCATCTTACCTTGTTGCGATACCGATGATTTATTGCCACTACCCTTCCGACCTTTAGTAAGCGACCTTCAGTATCCACAAGGGCCCTCCCAGGTAATAATCTTTTTTGCAGTATGTTCGCTAATTCGCGACGTTGTAGCATCATGTTATACGACATGTAGATATTGTAATTTACTGTATTTCACATTTTTTAATGTTCCCTTAATATATCTACGTACGTGCGTACGTGTATTGGTAGCGAGTGAGACATGTCAGAGCCTATTCCTGCCCTATCCTTTCCCATTTTCCAACCCTTTCTCCAAATATATTCCTAAATTTCCAAGGAAGGCGCATCTGGGGGCGTGCCAGCGTTTGTCACTCTGGATTGATGTTGGCATGTATCCCGGATGTCCATGGGTGACAGTGTCCACTTACCACCACATGGACCGTCTGCGCGTTTGCCGAATAAAAAAAATATATATACGGCGGATAAATAAATGTGTCATATAATAGTCATTTCGTTAACGGCGTACTCACGATTTATATTTCTTATTAATAGCAGATATTTTGATCCAGTTACACGGTACACATCCGTGGTCATTATCTCGACACGTCCAGTGTAGTATTGCCGATCGATAGTCTATTGGTAGCTGTGTAATATATAATAAGAATATCGATAGGTCAGTCGTTAGTATTGACATTATTGATATACATTAAGAACCACAAACATGCATAGATTAAAACCACAAACACCTTGCTAACATTTTGCTTGATCGGAGCTAACATTACACCAGAGAAATTTTATTAACTCCTTTTTATGGATCTTTATTCTGATAAATGAATAAAACAACATAAGAATGAAAATAAACACACCCTCTAAAAATAGAATACTGTCCGTTCTCGTATGTACCTGTCTCATAAAAGATATTTTTCTAAGATCTGTTGTCACTTTTCATTTGGGATGCATTAACCGCGTTCGGCCTGGGTCCCGTACAAATTGATCGTGTTAGCCGACAATAGAAACGAAGCTATAGCTTTTTCACCATGAAAAGTGTGATTTCGAGGCGTTTTCGAGTAAAGAAGAAGGGGAATAAAATTTGTTAAAGAACAAGATTTCGGGAGATTTTGAAAATAATGACGTCAATTCATTTGTTATTGCTGTGAATTTGTAGTTCGTTTACGTTGCTCTAAGTTGCTCTAATGAATAAATTTGATCTACAACGATATGTCTGCGCTTGTCGCAGCAGTCGCTTATTGTAAAAGTTGGTAAAGAGCTGCAAAGGAGTTTGTATTTGTGCGAATGCTCGATTGGCCGATACTGTACAATACGCATGTTTGTTGAGACTCCTGGCCTCACCGACTGGTTAAAAATGTATGCCATTTGACAGTTGCATGCTTGCATGTTGTGTCGCTTTGCCACATGCAAAAATCTTACATAAGATTTTAAACTTTTGTTGTCCTGGTTGAACATAATAATTGTTATGCACGCGGGTTACTCACGATTTATTATTTGTATATTATAGCCGATATTTCTTCCCAGTTACATGAACCGCGGTCACAACGAAACTATGGAGGCCGATAAAGGTGATATTGCTATTGCCAGATAAATCTGTCTACCCTCCGTTGTGTTCGTTTTTAATCCACCTGACCACATCAGTGTGGACTTGTTCAGACTTGTTCAGACAAGTTCAGACTTGTTTTTGTTGATTAAGTTCCTTGCACACCATACTAACAATATCAACACACACAAGAGTTTGAAATCGCATCAAAATATTTTTCTGGGTTTGCAAAGTTTAATCACTGGGTCCCATGTACGTGGCATATTAAATCTATCCTCGCAATTGACATATCGGCATTTTTTAAACACTATAGCCTCTCGGACCAAACGCGGTATGTAACGGCGTTCAGTTGAAATTGGCTTTTGGTTTGTATAATTCAATGCCATGGTTGGTTCCTGCCTCTAATAGATGTTCAGCTATTGCTGACTTGGGTGAGTTATTATTTTTCACGGCAGTTATGTGTTCCTTTACATGGGCATGTGAATCAAAAACGAACACGACGGAGGCTAGTATAGATTTGTCTGTCAATAGCAACAATACCTTCACCCACCTCCGCAGTCTTTATAACTTTATAACTGGACTGAAATATCGGCTATAATAAATAAATAATAAATCGTGAGTAACCCGTTCACATAACAATTAAAAATCTTATAAGTATGGTGGTCCTTACACTTAGAATTAGTTCATTAGAATTTCAATCACGTCCAGAAACGACCAAAGGATACAGTTGTATTTATTTTCAAAAGGGTCTGGCTTTATTTATAATTTTTACCTTCAATCCACAATTTCCCAAAGTTACCCACATAAAGGACAGTGCAGGTCTTTGTAGGCACAATGTCTGTTCAGTTTGGGGCTCTGACACAAAGTGTTGCCCTTATTACAGAGTTTGCTACCTCAGCTGTCAAACTTAAAATTATGAGGCTGTGGTTACAATGATAAACGACGAGGTTCTACCAACAAGATAGTGGCTCCGCAGGGGCGTGATATCATATAAGCTATTAATTGAGGTGGAGGGTGCAATCCAACAACCACTGAGCGCACTCGACTGGCCTCGTTACCCCTCTATCATAGAAGACTACCCTGAAATGTCCTTCAGTTCCCATTTTACCCTAATCCCTAATGTAAGTACGCGTTTCGGTAGTGAGTGAGATATGCCAGAGCCCATTCCCATCCCATTCTGTGCTATCCCGTCTCAGTTTCTTAATCCTTTCTCCAAATCCAGCACAACCGGCAGCACATCCGGAGAGGTGCCTATATTTGTCATTGTGGACTGAAGTCGGAATGTACCGCGGATGTCCATAGGTGTCAGTATCCATTTACCACCAGTCTGTCGCCTTTTTCCTATAAAATAAGCAAATAAGCAGAGGTTAGCATTTACCTAATACTTATTTCCGCTAAACCTACGCTAACTTACGCTAGCGTAGGCCAAATCACGGGCGATAACTAGTGTAGTTAGTGATCCTCACATTTTCCAGTCGTAACAGTAACCAGCCCTTTTAAAATCCACTGCCAGACATGAGCCTTAAACGCCACGCTGGCCAAGCGGGTTGGCAAGTCCACTCTTTTTTTTTTTTTTTTTATGAACGGAGGTGGCAGACGAGCATACAGTCCACCTGATGGTAAGTGGATACTGTAGCCCATAGACATCCGTGATAAATGCCAACATTAGTCTAAAATGACAAACGTTGGCACGCCCCCGGATGCGCTGCCTACCTTTGGATATAGGAATGGATTTGGAGAAAGGGTCGGGGAAATGGGGAGGGATAGGATGGGAATGGGCTCTGGCAAATCTCACTCACTACCGAAACACGTACGTACTTTAAGGAAATAAGATAAAGTGGGAAATGCAGTACATTTCAAGGTAGTCTTCTGTGAGAGAGGGGTAACGTGGCCAGTCGAGTGCGCCCAGCGGCTGTTGGATTGCAGCGTGCACTCTCCCCCTCATAATTGTGGTGTAGTTCCTCAGGGCTTGTGGTAGCAAGTTTATTTCATATCAAACCATTTGCTGGGAACTTTCCTTTACTCGTCGGCTCAAGTTGCAGGTGAACGAGGACAAACTTTATCAGTTCTCCATTCAAAGACAGCGTGTCCCTTGCAATTTTATTTTGCTAATTCCCTGATCTTTTACAGGGTGTAACAGAGATATTCTGAATTAATTGAAACTAAAATTTTACTTTAACTTTCCAAATTTGTCGCACACACTTGCTAAATACAAAGCATTAATATTAAAAAAAATAGCTGAATAGATTATTGAAAGTATTAGGTAAAAGAAAATGTCACCAAAATTAGGCAAAAAACCTACGTTGTTGAATAGAATCTCACATTTGTGATAGAGGTCTGTAGCAGAACCTGTTACCCCTCTCGCCGTCTATTCTGTCCACAACCTAAATACCCGTGACTTGTATATTCTGAGCAGGTAAAGGCGCTCCACAAAATGTACGTACACCCTTTTATTATCCACTGCCAAAGCCGATTTTTACGGGCATTTGCTACTTCGATAGGTATTTAAAGGGTGAACTGCTGTAACATCGTTTCGTAACTACTTTGAAAGTGGAAACGATTATGTCCAATAATATTAAAAGTGTTGGATTTTGATGAATTTTTTTTTTATAGAAAGATAGTGCTTCTGGTGATAAATTGATACTATCGCTCATGGACATAGCATGCTACATGCCTTACATAGCAAGCAATACATGCCAGGAATGAATGTCAGTTCAGGAATGACAAACATTGGCACACACCCGGATGAACTGCCTACCCTACGAAATTTAGGAATGGATTTGAAGGATAGGATAGGATGGAATGGGAATGGGCGCGGGCATATTTCACTCACTACCGAAATACGGGGATTACGATAGAGTGGGTAATGTACATTTTACGGTAGTCTCCTGTAAAATGGTCCTGTTAACAGAAAAAGGCAACATGGTCAGTTCAGTGCGCCCAGCGGCTGTGGGATTGCAATATGTATATACATTATGTATTATTTAAAAATAAAAGAAAAAATATTTGGTTGTCTGCGTTGTAACTATATTCAATATGCTTTGAGAATTTTTATTCTTAGTAGTCGAACCAAATAATTACCAACAATTATTTCATTAAATGTTTATGTAGGTAGGTATATTATATAACTTATAAGTGTATATATTTTATAATAGTAGTGTTGTACACGAATGTACTAAGATATAAAAAAAAAAGTGTGACTGTATATCCATTTATTTTATCACTCCATTGGCAAGCTAACTCCTAAGAAACCAAAATTCACCGTTTAAGGTTGACACGGGAATGCAACCATAGCGCGATGTAGAAACAATACAGCGCCATCTGTTGGCCTTGACATTAACTTTACACAATAGTTTTATCCACTTAAACAAGTGTTGTATATAAATCGAGTATTATTTTAATTATTTATGAAACGACACAGCGCCATCTGTTGGCCTTGACATTAACTTTATACAATAGTTTTACGGACTTAAACAAGTGTTGTATATAAATCGAGTATTATTTATTACGTTACTATGTAATAGAGGGTTTATTGAAACCGAAGAAATTGCCTTCGGCGAGAGGTTTCATTGGAATATTTCGTGAGAAATGTCAAATTGCTTTTATATATTTTTTGTTACGGAATAGTTGGGTAAAATGTAGTTTCAGGGAACCCTAATATATAAGATATACAATGCAAACCTTATAATATGTCCAGTTTGCTTATTCCCCACTTGGATAGTTTCTGTTTGAGACTTCAATTTGAACCATTTTTTGCCTCTCTTGATTATTCTATACAAAAATGAAGGATGAGTTATTTTTCTCTATCTTTTGATAGGTATGGATTATGGGGTTTATGCCTAGTCGCCCTTTAATACAAAGGACGAGATGGAAAAGCTATGTATGAATGTCGTCTCAATCTACCAACAAACAAAATTAGTGACAACGTATTTGTTATGATTATAACCTAACATAATCTTTATAAGCAATATGCTAATAAAAATTAATAAGCGATGCTTTTCTTTTACTGATATGTGAAAAAAAAAACAAATAATTAAACAGGCTGATTTATTCAGTTGTGTTACGTTTAATAGCATATTCAAAGGTAGGCAGCACATTCGGAGGCGTGCCAACATTTGAACTGAACTGAAGTTGGCATATACCGCGGGTGATCATGGGCGATAGCTCCACTTACCACCAGGTGGACTATATGCTCGTCTGCTACCTTTTTCCTATAACAAATCGACTTACGTTAGTAAAGGTTTTACAATCCCATCAAATATAAATTTGATAATTTTGTTTACGAATATCGGCTGTCAGATCGAAGGTGTCAAAATTTACTGAACTTCCCGAAATCTTTTGACACATTTTAGACGACAAATGCTAACAAGTTTGACATTTCCAGCGAACATTGCAAACTGTTTGAGTCAAAAGTTTTTATTTACTTTGTTTTATTTCACGCTCTTCTGTTTTATTCCAAGAAAAGAGTATGAGTAAGGATAGTCCATACCACACCTTCAATATCTAGAAGCATACCATACATTACCATGACGATAGATCTCTGTACGTAGGCCTTTCCAATTGATATAAAAATTGAAACAGGTCTTTCCCAAGGCTCACAATCACACTTAGTCACTCATAAGAAAACATCTGAACTTCTTTAAGTCGTCGGTCCACCTGGCAGGAGATCGTCCCATACTAAGCTTCCTGATACGTGAGTGATGCGACGACTATTCATAGAAAGAATAGAATAATGAATAACGTTCAATTTGATATAATTGAGAAATGAGAATATTTTTTACATGAAATATCCCAGTTCCATGAAAGTTATTAATTAAAGCGCAGCGAAATAATTTCAAATGGTTTTTATTTCCATTTACAAAGGAAATGCCCCAAGAAACTGACCTCTGAACGCGACTGAAGTTAATAAAGAATCCTGAAAGCAAAAAGTAAAGAAAGAAGTAAAGATAAGAAACTGAATTGAAAATGACGGCTCAAAATCGGAATGAAATTCAATCAATGTGCGGCTCTAACAAGTGAAAAGTAAATGTTTGCCCTAATCAACGACAAAAAGTTCCCGTAAACTTCCCGCGTACGTGCCACAAACAAAAGCTCCGTGTGTATTGCTATAGGGACCCCATTAATGATAGCTATGTTAAAATGAAAGACACAGTGTAGAAAAGACAGAGTATGGCTCGAAATGCAAACGCAAAACAAATCTGAATCCAAATTTTCAAAATGACCATAATCCATAATCCACCATGCGAGCCCAGTGCGGATCGGTGGATACATAAACTTCAGTTTTTTTTATTTCTTATGCATGCGGGTTTCCCTACGATTTTTATGACTTACGAGCTAGTGACAATTTTTAACAATCCGTACTTAACTCAGTGGCATGGACTGAGGATTTGAACTCACGCTCACACGAATGTGAATCGAGCATAGATGGCCGTAGGCTATCACTGCTAGAACCTCACTTGATACTGTACCTACTTTTATACTTTCATCTTTGTAAATAGTACGGAAATAAGAGTGCTGTTCAAGAGTATCGACAAGAAATTGCGCTATTTACGTTTGTTTGACTTATCATTCGCTTTTGACATTTAAGTATGAACTTTATTATTGGAACACTACGATGAAAAATTTATATATCCACTGTTATAAAAAAAAAGTTTATTAATCAATCAATTCTTTTTCGTCAATATTCTTTGCGTTGTACATTTCTGTTGTATTTTAGCACACAGACAAATAAATACTTCTTGGGATAATTAATCAACTTTTAAAAGTATTAAAACTTTCAGAAACTCGTTAAAAGTACCTTGAACGTTAACTGTCTTTTTTAATAAATGTCGTATCGACAAAATAATGTCTTCCTTTAAATTCGTTGTCAAAATGCACAAATTTAAGAATGTTTTAAAAAAAATAAAAGGCTATGGTTTCCTTTTTCATTTATAACGCGGTTTGAAATTCGGTTCGATGTTTCTTAAGTAGTTTATTTCATACAGTAAGTAGTACTTCCTTTTTGTTAAACAATAGAAAAAAAATGTACAGCAATAAAATAAAAAAATCTATATATTTGTAATTCACCGAACCAGTATCATGTTCAAATAAAACGTAGATTAAAAAAAAGCAATCTCACTACTGTTCTTTGGCACTACTGTGCTAAAGAGTCTTTTTAATTTCTCACAATAGGTACTGTTTTTGTTGTACAGGCACTAATTAGTTCCAGAAATTCGCGAAGTTTTGCAAATTAATGTTACTAACAATGACAAAATAATATAATATACATTTGCAAAGAAACATTACAATAAACTGTTATCTTGAATACGAAACATTGAAAATGGAAACTTTCTTTGTTTTAAGAGTATGTAATACCTTAATTGTACATTTTGTAAGTGAAGTTTTAGATAGATACTTAGGTATATAGCTGGATTCTAGTTTGAAAAACATTATGTACCTATATTCAAGAAAATTATGTCAAACTGGAAGAAACCGCAGCATACCACAACTTAACATACGAGTACCATACCATCAGCTCGCGTTTCTCCAGTGCTGGATATAGTCCTCTTCCACCACACACGATCTTGTAATCTTCTAAACAACCACCACTGGCGAAATTCTTCAAGTCGTCGATCCACCCGAGCGCTTTTTGGTACAAGGTATTCTTTCAAATATAATAGTTTAAGAAATGTTACAGAATTAATTAAATGTTATACAATTAATAGGCTGGCCGGCTTTGGAACGCTTTGCCGGTCAATATCTGAAAAGTCCATGCTAGTTTTAAGAAAAGGCTTAAAGAACAATTACTATAAACGTAAAATATTGATTTGGCATAAGTTTTCTAAAGTAGGTATTTATATTATGTATCCGTTTATGTATAAAATGGAATTAAATAGTATTATATTTTTTGTTTATTTTAGTTGTTATTGCACCTACCGCACCATCTCTGTATAGTCCAAAGGTTGACTCGGAGATAATACTTCAAAGCATTAAGTGTGCTTTAGTCACTGGAAAAAAATTCATAAGACGTTCATATTCGTTTTTTTCCACATTTAGTTTAATTTAAATTCATAAGAAAATCAATATTACAACTCTTAGGCTATTAACATACCTTGAAAGGAATAAAGTATTGCTTGAAAGTGCCCACACGCTCTCGACGTGACCTAACGCCTTTTAAAGTAACAATAGTCGTTTTTCGTCGAAAAATTAACCGAATTTGATTCAAAGATTCCTCAATAAAATCACTGAAAATTCCCATGCATTCATTTTATATCGGTCGGAGTGTTGAAAGCCGGTTGTCACTGAGTGTCGGAAAAGTTAACAACTACAATGTTTGACATGAGTACGGTGAAAATTTCCTCAAAAACAGCGTTAAAACAAGTGAGAAAAACATTTTAAATGGGAAAATATTTCCTAAAAGTGTCGAGAGATATAAAACTTTTATTTCTTCATAATCCGGAGGAACGAGAACCTGCTACATACCGACCCGTACTAAAGACATTTTATGGTAATGGACATTGCATACTTTACTTTATTTAAATGAAAATTTTAAAATTACACGTTGAAAAAGAATTTTATGAAACACGTTTATAACAACCGTCAATGTATGACGCACCGACAACCTATCTTTTACAATAACCTACCCTGCAGCCTATCTATTATAATAAGAAAACGTCTGCCACAATTTAAAGGAGTGAATTTTCTTTATCAAACTGCAATTAGTTTTTTTAAAAACTATAGGTTGTCCCAGATTGAGCGGCGGATTTAAGTTTCGCGATAATTTTTTTCGTTTGGCGGTTGGCAACCTGGTTTGTTTATAAATGTCACATATGACAGTTGCAATTAGTCAACATGGAACGCTACACGAAAGAGCATCACAGTATGAATTTTAGAGCAGTATGAAGTGGACCATCTTTTTGGTGAAAAAATCAACTTCAGTGACGAGGCCCATTTCCACCTTTGATGGATACGTCAATAAGTAAAATTGTCGTATCTGGGGTTCGGAGAATCCTCATGAGATTAATGAACAACGGATGCATCCTCAGACTTAGTTTGGTGCGGCTTTTGGTTCGGCGGGACCATAGAGCCATTTTTTTAGGTGTCGATATTTAGGTAGGCATAGAGAGGTATCGGAACATGCTACAGGTGTTTTCTTGCCACCAATTAGAAGATATGGACCAACTATCGATCAACTGTGGTTTCAACAGGACGGTGCCACATGTCACACAATGACTTTATTTCTTTTTCAAATTAAATCCGGCGCTCAATCTTGGACAACTTTTAGTATTCTAAAACGAAGATCTCAAGATCCATCTGACCACCTAAGCCAATTAAAATATAATCTAGTAGGAACAATCATTTGTAACAAGTAATTAATTTAACTACACTGTTTACTTTTCTTTCAAAAGTAATTACTTTAGACTATTGTATTACTGCAACACCAAACACCGATTAAAATGACAAAAAGATATCAATAATATTGCAAGTCAATCCAATCCATTAGTCTACGAGTAGGTATATATCTCCACTTCTGGATATAGGCCACTTTCAAGGCTCACTGCGGCATTAACTCTTCACATCTAGCCACAATCTGCTAATTTCTTTAATTCGTCGGTCCGCCTACCTGGATAGCGCCTCATATCGTGCTTCTCGGTACATGGAGTCTTCTATATTGGAATGTAAGTCGTAAGCCCTGAGGCAAATATGACTGACATTATAAGCATCTTGTGATTAAACATTGTTTAGAAACGTATGAAAAATAATGAATTCTTTCTGTCACAAGGGCACATGCTAATAATTTTTTTTTAGGAAACAACTGAAGTTATCACCAACTTTGGAAGCAAGTCAATTTTGCTAGAACCCACAAATTCAAAAATTTTTGTCATTTTACGCAAGAAATACCGTCACTCACATTCTGAGACCAAACTAAAATATTTTCGCGTGATTCGTCAAGTTAAGCCTAGAAGGAAGACGGAATATATCATCGCAAACGAGAAAAGTTTGATTGGAGAAACCTTCAGAAATTCATTAGCACATGGGACGGTCGAAACGAAATTACCCTGGTACGAAGCGTTAATAAAAAGTTTTGGGGTCCTTGGAGCATGGCCAGGACTCAGGAGTTGGAAGTTGGCGCTAAAGATTGTTTTTAACGATCGCAGGGAAACGTTCTAAGTTTGCAACAGTACTTTTATGTAGGCTCTCTTATATTATTATGTAGGGTTGTATGAAGAGGTGCAGAAAGACATATAAAACTATATAAAACACATAAATATAAACATATAAAACACACATGACATATAAAATCATATAAAACTATCAGCTTACATCTTTCCCAAAGTACCAAGATTGCAGAAGTTAAAATCTCATTTCAACAGTTGACGCATTGAGAATAATTATATATACTCGTAAATGCCTCTAACGAGCTCCATTCGGTACAACTAAATAGTCGATCAGTTTAGTTTGTCGGAGTGGAATTAAATAAGGGGTTGAATAAAAAGAAGAATTCCACATATAGGGTATTACAAAGATCAATCCAAACTATCCACATTGATCCGATCGGGAACCTAGGACCTAGTATATATAGATTCAGCACTAATAGTTCATGCTTAATTACGAGTATATATTATTATATATATATACTAGGTTGCAACCCTATCAGAAACCTCCAGCAGTTACCAACCCCCACAATGCCTAACTATTACTACCTAATATACGTCCGTGTTTCGATAGTGAGTGAGATATTCCGGAGCATATTTCATGTATCACGAATGTATTAATGTATCACTGGCAACAGTATCATCGACAGGCGCACCGGAATATCAATTGGACCCATTTAACTCTATCCAACGACGTGCTGTTCGAATTGTCGACGATCCCACTCTCACGGGCGGTTTAGAACCCCTCAGCGTTCGGAGAGACGTTGCGTCTCTCTGTGTGTTTTATCGTCTGTACAATGGGAAATGCTCTGAAGAACTGTTTAATATAATTCCCACCTCAGGTTTCTACAACCGCACCTCCCGTCACAGAAGTGCGGTCCATTCGCATTTTGTCGATACGGGGGTGTCGCGTACTGTTCGGTAGAAAAATCATTTTATACCGCGAACCCGTAGGATGTGGAAAGAACTGCCTCAAGAGGTCTTTCCATTACGCTACGATATGGGATTCTTCAAGAAAGTTGTGCATAGAATTCTGTATGGTCGGCGGTGCACCTGTATACCATGGTATTGTTGCAGGCGTCCATGGACGGCGGTAATACTTACCATCACATGGGACCGCTTGCTCGACCGCTTACTTAAAAATCTGAGAAACTACAGTCAATAATGAGGTCACCTTTACAGATAATGTTACAAATGTTTGTATGAATTTCATTCATTGAAGTTCATAACAAGGTTTTAGTCACATGTGAAAATATTGTACAATTGTTCTTCTCGGTAGAAGTTTCCAGAATTTTACATAAAGTAGATGTTTTTAATGGGGTTGCAATCCGAAATGATAGTTCATTTCGGATTTGACACGAAATAATGAAAAAGCGTTATCTATTAGTCTCAATATTAGTCGCATTTTGAGAAATTAATTAAATAATACTCGCAAAAATTAGCTTCTTTCTTGAACGTATGATTTTAGCGTTCCTTACCAATGAAATCCTTGTTTTATATGCAAAAATTCAATTGTTTTTTGTATGAAAACTATATATTTAATTAATCGAAGTATTGTCCATTATTATCAATGCACTTTTGCCATTTTAATGAAAGCAGATTGATGCCTCTGCTATAGAAATCGATGAATTCTTTGAAGGCGTTTTTCACTGTCTCATTGGAATCGATTTTTTTCCTAATTCCGAAAAAAATGGAAATCAGTAGGGACAGGGTCTGGCGAGTACGGTGGATGACGGTGAGTTTCCAGTGGAAACTCCTGTAACTTTGAGATTGTCTGTCGTGTAGTGTGTGGGCGAGGGTTATCATAGAGGAAGCAGTGGACTAGAGCGATTGATCAGACTCGGTTATTTGATAGCAAGCTCTTCATCGTTTGAAATTCGAGTAGACATCTGCATTAATTGTCGTGCCACATCTCAAGAAGCTGTAGTGGATAATATCGGCACAGGATCACCATTCAGTCATCATGAGCTTCATTTGACTCAGTTTACTTTTGGGACGTTGTTTGATTGTCTCCTGGGTTCAACCATTGTGACTAACGTTTACGATTACAATACAGCATCTACTTCTCATTATAAGTAACAATACAATTCAGAATCCCTTCATTTTTGTGCCGATTCAGCACAGTAAGGCAAGCCTCGACGCGTGTTTGCAACTGACTTTCATTAAACTCATACGGTACTCACTTTCCAAGCTTCTTCACTTCCTGATTTGATGCAAATTAATGAGTCACTTACGCCGAAGGCTGCTACTAACTCATTCGTGGTTTGAGATGAACGCGGGCTTAACTATTGCTTTCAATTCATAATTATCGACTTTAGCTTCTGGTCGTGGACGACTTCACTTACGCCGAAGGCTGCTACTAACTCATTCGTGGTTTGAGATGAACGCGGGCTTAACTATTGCTTTCAATTCATAATGATCGACTTTAGTTTCTGGTCGTCCACGGGTCTTCTTGTGGTGGAAATTTCCAGAACGGACACGATCAAACCAAAAATACACCGTGCGTTGGTTTGCTGTGTTTGGTACACATCGTTGATATTGCGTGCCGTCCGTATTGCGTTGCTGCCACGACGTAACTTATGAAAATAACGTCAACTTTCTTAATTTTTCCATGGTCGCAGACACAACCATATCTAAGTAAAAAGTCGTTTGACGGAAAAACAAATGAATAACTGATTTTGAAAACGAATGTCATAGCTTTAAATTGAAATTAATTTAAATTTGAAATTCCCAGCCAAACGCAAGATAACTAAGTTCAAAAGAGCCACTGTGAACAAATGCCCTTTTCATAGGTGAAGCAAGTTTTCATAGGTTTTCAGTAATTTTAAAAATATTTATTAATTCACACAAATTAACCGAGTCTATATTTCATAACCTAAAGCATTACTTTAAATGTTAATTAAATTAACAGATTAATAAAATGAATCCTTCGGGCATAATCATTCAAGTGGACCCAGTGTGGGATAATACACAATATATTCCTTGCGATATTTTCCTTCACCATCGAACTAAGGATAATTGAATAACCCGTATATAAGGGGTACACGTAATGGGTCCGACTAAAACAGTATAAGTCTACTTGTGCATCACGTTGTATTGTGCTATTTGATCATTGGTCCCGACACTTTTCCTTTTAAGCTATGGTTTTAATTCTCGCTCACACAATTTGTTGATTTTTGTGGTTAGCAAATACTTTAAATCTATAAACCTATCAGTCGCTTTTACGTCCACTGCTGGACGTGGCCTTCTTCGTGCACATTTTCCTATGCATGAGGAATATGTGAACTCAAAACGCCACGCTGTCCAAGCGGGTCATTTAGAGGTGGAATAGCTGTGGCGGCGATTTTGTTTTTCTTTAGTCGCCTTTTACGACAGCAACGGGGAGAGATGCAGTGGTGCTATTCTAAACACTGTGCAACCTATAGCGGATACATATTCAGATTGCCACCAAGCTAACATTTTGATATTCCATTGAAACATTTCCTATAAAACAATCATCGCACAAAATCCCGTGAAAATTTGTCACATCTTTTCATAACTTTTATAAGATGTCATTTCAATCATATTCGGAGTAAGCTTTCGACATTAATTTTCCGTACTAACAACAAGTTTTTGCAACTTTTCCTTGTAACTAACTTTGCCTTATCTCTCTGACAATAGATGTTAAGTTTGTATAAACAGTTGAGTTGGTGAAGGTAAAACTTTGTCAGCTCCCTTCTTTCACGCTGCGTACTTTCGTATAGGAAATGCTAAGAATTTGTGCCGACATATGAGCAGTTCGCAAGTGAATACAAGAAAGTATCCAAGTAGAAAATTCATATTTTCTTTTTTTTAAGTAATGTCGTATATTTACAGATTGTTTCCGTAGATAATTTTTGCACCTATTCATTTATTTATTCTTTTAATACAATATATAAAAAGTTTGCAAAAATCTTCAAACAGCAAAGCTGTTTCTCGGAGAAAACTAGGTATATACATATATAGTTTTTAGGCACAAGGAGCACTCTGTGCCTGATCTAAGCTTTAGTTACAAATATAGTTTTCACTCACTCGCCTTTAACAGCTTGTTGTAATCGTTGTTTTGTGTGGCGCAGCGGTCTTTGTCTCATGTTTCATTTTATTGACCAATTTTGGCACTATATATTATTTGGTCCTCTTACCATAAAAGTTTTACCATAAACAGGTATCATTAGCAATCTTAATAACATTCACTGACGTGCGCACGGTTATCATTAACAAACTTAATAACATTCACTGACGTGTGCACGGATGTCATTAGCAAACTTAATAACATTCACTGACGTGCGCACGGTTATCATTAACAAACTTAATAACATTCACTGACGTGTGCACGGATGTCATTAGCAAACTTAATAACATTCACTGACGTGTGCACGGATGTCATTAGCAAACTTAATAACATTCACTGACGTGTGCACGGATATCATTAGCAAACTTAATAACATTCACTGACGTGTGCACGGATGTCATTAGCAAACTTAATAACATTCACTGACGTGTGCACGGATGTCATTAGCAAACTTAATAACATTCACTGACGTGTGCACGGATGTCATTAGCAAACTTAATAACATTCACTGACGTGTGCACGGATGTCATTAGCAAACTTAATAACATTCACTGACGTGTGCACGGATGTCATTAGCAAACTTAATAACATTCACTGACGTGTGCACGGATGTCATTAGCAAACTTAATAACATTCACTGACGTGTGCACGGATGTCATTAGCAAACTTAATAACATTCACTGACGTGTGCACGGATGTCATTAGCAAACTTAATAACATTCACTGACGTGTGCACGGATGTCATTAGCAAACTTAATAACATTCACTGACGTGTGCACGGATGTCATTAGCAAACTTAATAACATTCACTGACGTGTGCACGGATGTCATTAGCAAACTTAATAACATTCACTGACGTGTGCACGGATGTCATTAGCAAACTTAATAACATTCACTGACGTGTGCACGGATGTCATTAGCAAACTTAATAACATTCACTGACGTGTGCACGGATGTCATTAGCAAATTTAATAACATTCACTGAAGTGCGCACGGGTGTCATTAGCAAACTTGTGGAATGAATCGTATTTAATATGCTTGTTCGTTCTTTATTATTGTATATTCCTACAAGGTAGATACGAAAAGGGTAGAGCAGGCGCCCCGGTTTGCTTTTTAAAAAGGAAATACGTACCACTTTGTTTGCACACTTCTTTGCTAGACATAGGCCTCTCCCAAGGATCGCCACCACACACAATCATCGGTTTTTCTTATTCAGCCACCCCCGATAAACTTCTTCAAGCCATCGGTCCAATTCCAACGCTGTTGAGGTTGAAGCCCACACTAGGCTTTCAGGTTCATGATCTCCATTCGACTACTCCTTGGTCCTGCGGCAAATATAACCTGCACACAGATTTTGAGTTTGTAGATTATGGAGAGAAATATTTTGAATTCCTCTCGTCTCACTAAAAAGATTCTCGAGATGTAACATTACGATATGAAATTCGCGTTGATACAAATTTTATTTGAGACCCTTATTAAATTTACAGTTAGATTAAGATTAGACACGTGGCGCGGATCTGGAATGGGGAGGGGGTGCACGCTGCAATCCCACAGCTACCGGGCGCACTCGACTGGCCCAGTTACCCCTACCTCACAGAATACTACCGTAAAATGTGCCGCATTTTCCCACTTTATCCTATTCCCCCAAAGTATGTACGTTTTTTGTAGTGAATGAGATATGCCAGAGCCCGTTCTCATACTATCCTGCCCTATCAATCCCCATTTTCCAACTCTTTTTTCCAAATCCATTTCTTAAATGTCCAATCTGTTCTTAACATCCGCTTAACATCACCTGGTAGTATGAGTAAGTATCCACTTACCTTTAATAATATCGTTAGGATAGGTGTAGGAACCTTGCGTACACAGTAATTAATTTAATTAGGCAAGCAAACCCGCCGGCCGATGCTAAAGTTGCTTAGGGAATGTACGCGCGGCCGCTTGTAGAAGGCGCTTGCGCAGAGCCAAGCGAGCGGGCGCCGCACAGTCACTACCGATATCCGACGGCGAATGCATGCGCATTTTTTAGTTCCTGTTGATTATAAATTTCTATTCAATCTTGTTCTAGTCAATTTCTAATAATTCGTTATCCTATCAGTGACATCCTATGTGTGAAATTCATGCTCTTTCTTCTAAAAGCTAAATCGCTATTGTAAATCTTGACATACGTACGCGAATAAAGTGTGTCAAATAAAGTGTGGACTTTTGCTAACCAAGAACCCTAATTAGACACTTTCCTACCATGTGGTTTTACATATAGACTGACATATAGTGCTAAGTTGTCGCTTTAATCTATATATTAATTATTAAGATACATACCACAATATGAAGCAGTCTTTCTGTCAACTCTACCAAGAACAACAGAAGTACGCGTGTACACCAAAGTATCCTTGTTAGACTTCGTATTCTCTTTGATGACACGGTATATTTACTAATTAGAGGAAATTCGTATGTTTACCGCGGTGTTTCCTTAGTATTCCAAGTACGAGAACCTTCTAAATATTTGTTAAAGTTTCGTGTTAAAACTCAACCTTTAATTAAGTGAAATTTAAGTTTTAATTAAGTTTTTAAGTTGGTTTGAGTACACGTGTATTATTGATGATTCAATTATGATTGTTCATAAACATTTTGTTGATTATATTATCTACTGTTATATTTCTGCCCATGGCTCCTCTTGTTAAAAACGGGTTTTTTGTCTCTTTTACAAAATTGTTTTATAGAAGTAGCAGATGCAGACAATTCTCTACCAGTCAATCAACAGATTATGCAGAAGGTTCGCAGGTGCAGTTTTGAATTATAAAATAGAAAACACAAAAAATAATGTAACACAATGCATACAAATATATATATATATATATATATATATATATATAAATAAATATACACACATACACATTTACATACACATACATTAATGCAAAGATACATATATAATAAACTATTATGAAGAAGAAGTTAAATTATGTATAGAGAGAAGTTATCGGCGAATCGAAAAGACGATTGTGGATGTCACTCAAAAACTGAAATATAATATGATATACTCGTACTTACCACACCATACATACTCTCTCCACTGTTGGATATAGGTCACTTCCAGTCGTTTAGCGAGCGATTGAAAGAGCTATGCTCAGTGTCTCATCGCTGGATAAAAACCCTAACGAAGAAATTCGAAGAAAAACTAAGATGGCGACATTATAAATTAAACGTAAGCATGTTGAGGAGACAGAGCGGACTAAACTGTCAAGTTTCACTTCACGAAACGTCATAAGTACATTTCTTACATTAGTACACAGATAATCAATAGATGGCGTTACTAGTATCTAATTTTGATATAAAACTAACAACTCTAAGAGTCAGCAAGTTGAAGTGGCAGTGGACAGGTCATATAATAATATATCGTAGGTCCGATAGCCTATGGGAGAGAAGAGTCCTCGTAATGGAAACCATGTACCGGAAAATGTAGTGTGGGACGCCCTAAGGCCAGGTGGACTGACGACTTGAAGAAACTCGCCGCTAGTGGCTGGATGAGAAGAACGGAAGACCGTGTGTGGTAGCTATGCTTGGGAGAGGCCTGTATCCAGAAATACCTATATGATATTAGTGTATTTTTTTAAGTTAAAATAAGCAAAATACAGGGTGTGTTCGAACCTTTCACGAAGCGTGAAACCATGGCTTGTGTTCATGATTGTGTGTCAAATGACATACATATTAATAGAATGTTACGTATTTTTTTAGTTAAATTATAATTCTTTAGGGGCTTGATATTTAGCATATTTGTGGAGAAAAGGTAAAAACTAACAAAGGTAACAAGATTTAGGAGTTTATTTTGACGTGTAGTTGTCGAGGCATAAGGCATTTCAATTTTCAGTTCAGTCAATTATCGTTTTGGTGAATAGTCTATATAGACTAAAATATACCGTGAAGCATGCAATTTGAAATCTTTAAAGAATACTGTTTCTAAAGCCACGTTTAAAACAATTGCCTTCAAAACTCCAGTAATAAAAATTAATTACTTCGAAGATAATTTCTTGTTTTAACTTTGGTATTTTTTTAGTGTTTTTTTATACATGGCGTTTGATTTTTGAAAGAAGAGTTGAATTCTAAAGCCGGTGTAGTCCGGTAAAGGGTGGTGATGGCCTAGAGGTACTCGTATATCCATTCTTGACTATCATTCATGAAGTCGTGAGTTCAAATCCTGGCCCGTACCACTGAGTTTCCACTAGGTACCGTTTTTTTAAATTAATACTAGCTCGGCGGTGAAGAAAAACTTCGTGAGTTAACTCCTATGTTCGAGAATTAAAAAATCTTAAATAAAAGAGAATTAAAGAATCTTTATCATGTATATCCACCAATGCGTACAGGGCCCGCTTGGTGGATTATAGCCTGAAATCCCCTAGTGAATTACAAGGGGAGGCTGTGACCTACAATGGGACGTTATAGGCATGATTTTTTTTTAATACTTTCTGAAAAATTCTCTAAATAATATATTTCGACGTATATATTAGTGTATACATACTTGCAAACGTTGGATAGTGCTCGGAAAGCTATATAAATTTTACCTTAACATTTTTGTCCAAAACATAGTCTCCCAATTCATTCCTTTATTTGCATCCGGCATGGCAGGGCATCCGGGGTCGTGGCAACGCTTGTTATTGTGGATTGATATTGGCATGTATCGTAAATGTCTATGGACGATAGTGTCCACTTACCATCAGGTGGACTCCATGCTTGTCTGCCACCTTTTTCTATTTAAAAAAATGGAAAATTGTGAAATATACCAATCTTATCAACCTGTCTTGCCTCTCTGCCTAGCGTCTGTCAAAATTTTTTTGAACATTCCATTAAAATTCCACATCTATACATAGATACAAACGTGGCTCGTAAAGCTTTAACAATTTTTACTTAAATACTTTTGTTCTAAAAAGTAAGGAAAAGCCAAGCTAAAAGCCGCCACCCAAGCCAGCCAGAGCTTAAGTGGCAATTGGTGCGCTCAAAAACTGGTACACGGGCGATTTTACCACTTTTTGGAATTGCTAATGTTCAACTGGGCCGGAAGCAATTCAAACAGTGAGCTAGTTTACCACTTACCTTAGATACCTTAGTTTACAGAACAGATAGCCCTCTATCTGTTTTGTTAAGAAAATTGATATAAAATTATAAAAAGAGGAATCTTTGATCTATGACTATTTTTTACATTATATTGTAGTCTTGAGAAGGAACAAATGTAAGAATAAAATCTTTAAAAGTGCGTTGGGAATAGTAAACTGGCTAAGTGTTTGAATTGCTTCCGGCCCAGTCGACCACTAGCAATATCAAAAAGTTGTAAACTCCACCGCGGACCAGTTTCTGAGTGCGCCAGTTGCCACCTAAGCCAGAAAAATAGCGAAATCTTCGACATGTTGTTTCAGTCGATATTTAGACTGAAAGCGAATTACACATGTATCTTTCAACTCCTTCCCACTATTCATAACATCTCCTACCACCAGAGTAACAACTTTGAAGCGCAATTTTAGCAGACCGGTGCAAGTTTCGCGCAATAGCATTACAGTAATGACGTCATTATGACGTCATTTTCCGACCGCGGTGCACTGCTGCAATGAAAAGGCTGTTGCAATTAAATTTAATGCGATACTCCATTCTCGCTGCATTTAGAGCCGAGTGCGTTAGGAATAATCGTACCGTTGACTCTACACTTTTAAAGTACAAAAATTTAACATTACCTTCAGTTATTAAATTCTCGTGCGCGTGCGTTTCCTCGCGGTTTTATTAGTGTTGTTGAAATGAGTGTTGAACGCTTTAGCGCTCGAGCATTGATGCTATGTTTTGAACTACATGGGTTTAAGACCATCATTTTTTTTAAATTGTGGTAACCTAACTCCTTAGTCTTGGTTGATCTCAATGACAATGTCAATGTCAAGGACTGAAATACTTCCTGCTCGTGGCGCGCGCTTTACTAACCGCAGACTTATTACAAAATTTATTATTATTATAAAGATTCATGAAATATTCAACACATACCGTACTGATATATTAAAATTCATGTAACATTTAGTGTAAAAACACAGCGCCATCTAGTAATAATAACGGGAACCAATATGGGTGATAGTGTTTGAATACTAATTAATAATTTTATTTCGGTTTTATTTGTCATCCTTTAAAAGAACTTAAAATGATAATACTTAGTGAAAAAAAATTAATTACGTATTTCAAGCGTGCGTAAAATTTTTATTATATAATAATTATTAGCAATGAAAATTAAAAATTTAATTTAGTTGAAAATTCTAATTTGGTAAAAGTAGCTCCTTTGAATTTTTAATAGCAATATCATCATTTTTAAAGAGAAAAACGCATGCGCTATACCATTTTAGAATCTAGAGTAATTAGGCCTTATTTAAATAGTTGGCCAAGCTAGGTTGGCTACATTTTTTTAGTAACTTAAGGTCAAACTCAAATTAGTAGACGAAGGTTGTACCTTAACTTGAGACAAACGTTAAATTTTGGAAGATACCATAACAGTAAATGGAAAATATTGATTTACGCCTTACAGAACAACTTACAGATTTTCTTCGAGAACAATAGTTGAAAAACAGAATATTGTAAATCAGGTCTTGTATGGTCGGGTAAATTGTAAAAGGTAAACAAATACCTTTGTTAAGCGCGTTGAGACCCGATTTATAATATGTTCCAGTGACAGTTTCAAGCTTGGCTACCTTGGACAGCCTGTATAAGGATTATTATTATTATAAATAACTATGTCCCCCCGCTACAATGATTTTGATTTTGAATGAATGACAATAATTAACATATAAAAAAACAGCATCAAAATCGGTTCTGTTCTTGAGGATTAAGAAGTAAAATTCTTCATTGACTCGACTAGTACATTTGTTCGGAAATTCTCTAAAGTAGGTAATTCAATTATTGGTACAAAATTTCTTGATAAAGGGTATTAATTCTTTATCCATTTCCTTTTCACTTAAACTCTTTCAACAACAGTATAAAAACAACGCTCGGTGTACCACTCACACTGATTAGATTGTACAAATCTTTCAGCCGTCATCTATCTTACTGTCACACTGGCTCAACCCTTCCAACATTGTTTGCAGAGGACCGCACTAAAACTTGGAGTGTATGGGATTCCGAACCCGGTTGGATTTGATGTAATATGCACTATGTGGATGGAAACATACGGAGGGCGAGTGATATAATGCAGTATTTGAGAAGCATTTATAAAATTACAAAAATTCTAAAACATTTGAGATTTTCGCGTTTTTCACACATATCTATTTAAATGGGTCTTAACGAGAATGATTGCCTTATTTATTTTACTCGACGTAAACCCAAGCATGACAACCAAATGCGGGTAGCTGACGAAACTGCTCGCACCTCTCGACGTAGATTACCCGCCGCTTCATTCAGATCGTGACCATGGTTGGTGCAACTAAACGGAATCATGGAGTAAAATAAATACGATAGACATTCGCGTTAAGACCCGTGTAAATAGAATATTTCTAAAACGCTTACAAAGATTTACGTTACATGAAAGTGATTTAATAAACAAATTTTAGAAATAGAATGCAGGAAAACATCGTGAGGGACTTCGCTTGTGCAATAATAAAAATGGGGTAAGTGCATTGAGTAATTGGATTTTGGCCCGAAACCTCTTGATTACTAGGGGAGGCCTATACCCTGCAGTGGAATGTCATTGGCTGATATTGAATTGCCTATACTCCAATAATCAGCTTTAATGAAAAAAAAATATAGTCATTTGGGAGTGTGCTGTCGGTCGGCTTTAAAATAACATTATCCCATATTTCTCATGAGTATCGTTAAAGGCGACTAAGGAAATAATAAACCCGCTACCACAAGCCTCGAAGACGACGACCTTTAATCCATAAGACCTTTAAAAGAATTGACTGGCCAACCCGCTTGTACCAGCGTGGGGTTTACATCCCTAATGTCATACATACATCATATATCCCTCATGTAAACGATAATGTACACGAGGAGGCCAATATTCAGCCAGGGTTGTAGTTAATCTACAACACTACAATCTTATTTCGTCGCGTGGCTAAATACCATGTCGAATTTGAATCATGTAATCGGACCGTTTTTTCTTAACCTTTACAAATGCCTGCCTAATAGTGGTGGGTAATCAATACTTCTCCGAGTGTTTTAACTCACTTAATCCTGTTCCGCTTGCGGATCCGATTTTTGTTAATTTTTCCTTAACTCTTTTGATTCACCTACTTATTCACCTTTCGAGATCGTTTAATTCCCTTTCCCTAATGGTTGTTGCATAAGCAAAAAAAAAATAGTTGCATCTCGATTTTGAGTCCCCAACAAGTACCGATGCGCGATTACACTTACTCACGATCATGATTGGCGTCGGAATCGGAATGAATAACAATTCGATGGAACAATTAAAAGATTCTGCTCCGCTCGCGGATTCAACTTTTTTGATTCATTAACTCCGGAGTTACCCATCACTACTGCCTAATTAACTTTTAATTGGCGTTGTAAATTAATTCTAAAATAAATTTAATTGGCATCCAATTATCGCTCTAATCTGATTGTTATTAAGACAAATCTAATCTAATTAACGATTAAATGTAAATAATGGTGTTGACAAGTGAAGGGTAGATTGTCATTTGTAACCTATGGGATCTTATTTTAATTATCAAAACGATTTGGCGTGACTACAGCTGCTTTCGTAACCGTGGTAACCTATTAAGACTTGCAAAAAGCAATTTCCTATGCCTACGTCTATTATATACCTATCTTGATATAATTTTGGACCAACGATTAAACGGTCATCAGTATTTATTGGATGAGAAGTTGCAACATTATACTATGGTAGAGCCTTGTATCCAGAAGTAGAGAGGCATAGACAGATGATATTAATTTTTGTATTTTTTGTCTACATACGACATAATAGCTCTTCTCTCCCAAAAAAGAGATTAATTACATCTTTTACACTTATATCCAGAAATTATGTTATTTTTTTCGCTATTCAGTGAATTAACGTAGGTTAATGAGTTACTGATTAATGTCATGCCTACATTTGTCTATCTGTGACATATGGAATGCAATAACTACTTGTAATTTTGCAATGAAAGTAAACAAACACGCTTATCTGTAGTGTGCGCGAGTCAATAAACGCGACTACAACCGAATATCAGCACTGCAGTATTTGCTGTAGTAGCACATGCTGAATTGTGGCCCATTAGGCGGGTGGGAATACAATATTTTCTGTTAAGTAAGTTTTAACGAAAGCTTATGTTAAGTAATCTATTGTTTTATTATTATTGTGTAGTAGCCGTAACCAGAGCTTTTATCGTTCACTATTGGGATAGGGGCCACAATATCCAATAGTGCCCAAGCGTATCGGTGAGTCCACTCCTTTAGAGGTGGTGTAGTTCCTAGGGCTTGTGGTAGGGGTATTATTATTCCTTAGTCGCCTTTTATGATACTCACAGGAAGAGATGGTGTGTAGTATTACTGTTAAATTTCTTTCTTTTAAAGACCAACCAAAAAACAAATCGGCGTGATATTTACGAGAAGATGAATCACAGAATCCATCTCTAACGTGTTGTAAACACGCAGCTTCTCAATACACATAAACCAGTCAACGTTGAGGAAGTAAGCAAAAAATAATGTTAACAATAAGCAGTAAATATACAACAGAGTGTATTTAATGGGTAGAAGTTTGGCAGTTCCGCCCCGGAACAGCATGTACAAACAAATCTCGGAGTCATCGATCCATGTAATGTTCAGTTTCAATAAAAAAGCAACATAAATTATGTTGAATTACTGTTTGGAAACTTTGTTTTCTGTTTTTGTTTAAAATGAAGATGAAGACGAACAGACAGTCCAATGGTCCTAAGTGGACACTGTCGTCATTGGACGCAATATATGCTATCATCGGTCCGGAATGACAAACGTTAGTATGCCCCCGGATGCGCTAGCTACCTTTGGAGATTTAGGAATGGATTTGACAATAGGAAGTATAACGGGAACAGGAAAACTCTTCATTATAACTCCTTATCCTTTTTGAGGGCACGGGCGGGAGGAGGGGTCAAGGGTATAATAGAATAAAGAGTTTTATTATATTCCGTTATATTCTTCATTGGAAAGAATTGCAGGGTCTCTCTTTGTCATCTTTATTACTGTTCCATCGAAGTAGTAACTAATTACCTCAGACCGACAACTGATGTAGTAACTGATGTATACCAGACTTCGAATGGAGATCACGTACTTATTGTGAAGAGTACTGTGGTACGCCTTCCAGTAATGTGGACGAATGTCCAACGACTTGAAATATGGGCAAAATGATGTTTATTTATTTATTAAAGCACACATAGCAGAATTTAAGCAATACATGTACGAAAAATAATCAAACATAAATCAAGTAACAAGTAGCCAAAATTCCTAATAATATATGTACCTAGCATGCACAAGTTATTTTAATAAATTATACTAAAATTAAATAAATACTGAAATAAAATTTTAAACTAAAATAAGCTAAACTAAAATTTTAGAAACTGCTATCAAGGTAAGTGAAGTAATACAATAATTATTGAAATGGCGCTAAACAAATCAGAACAATAATCAAAACTACTGATATCAGATATCAGATATCTGATCAAGATATCAGGCATGTTGCCTTTTCTTGATATTTCATTGCGAGCTCTTTCTAAAGGCTTATTGGTCTTGACCGTTGGGAGTCGTTTTTATTCACAAGAGACTTTCGCGTATTAAATCACCTGTTTACCGAATAAGTAGATCGAATAATGTTAAGATGGAGGATACCTTTCTTCTCGTTGACTACAATAGCGACTTCCACTTCGACGTTACTGTGCTTGAATGTAGTTCATGAAATCAAGGAGTTGCTTGGAATATGGCTTGGATATATGGCGTTTCGTATCAAGTTGGAGCAGAGGAATTCTTGTAAATTCTTTTGCTTCTTATAGAGCAGATCACTATTTTGGGCGCTACTATGCAAGCCCCTTCGAAATGTCACTTAGTTTGTAGATAGCATTTGATTACAACTTAGTAAGGTAGTAAAAATTACCATTTGATAACTCTGAGGGTTTTTATTATTATTATTACCAAATTTACAAAGAATAAGTATAAAGCTAACATAACTGTATCTAATAAACCATATAGATTTGTCTAAGATACAAGTACTGCTGTATCAGTAGTGGAGACATTAATAACGTAGGTACCCGTGAGTAGTGAAAAAATTATAATTTGGACAAGAAACATCTTCCCAATTTATATTTTAAATGATTTTCGCAGTGCTCTGTATGCTTGTTGACTGTTCACTTACACATGCAATTGTTGTAACACGGTGATGCACCAGTTCAACGACAAGCGCTGACGAGTACAGAACCAGCGTCAGCATACGCGCAAAGAAGAGGTCAATACACGATTTTGTTACATACTCGTAGGTAATTATCTCTGGTTTCAATACGGGTATAGTCAGATATGCCACAGCTCAGTCCGCACTCGGCAAGCACATTTAGATATGATTCTTTATACTGTGAGGTAGTTTTAAGGTTAATATTAATGTCACCGGCGAGTAACAAATTATCGTTGAGGTATGCGTTATGCGAATGATGCAGGAATTTGTGTAATTCTTAAGTTCTTATTTGTGTCGTGTGGTCTACACATAGTACGCACAGTTATGGTTTGGTTATATGAGTTTTTCAATGTTACAGAAACGTTTTCAAACGTGTAAGTTTTGATTGAATGTTGATACCTTAATGTTATTTTTTATATATAAAATTACACCCACTTGCGATTAGTTCGAAGCTGTGTGTGCACTTTATATCCCGGAGTCTGAAATAATTAAGACATCATCCGATATAGCCTCTTCAGTTACAATAATAAATCAACAGGCGTTATGGCGCAACTGATAATTTTTGATGTAATTTAGAAACATTTTTAGATAAGGACCTTATGTTGACATGCAGACATATAAATGTAATTTTACTAATAGGTTAATGTATTCGTTTAATAAACGAGTTAATGCTCACACAATCAAACAGTTCCTGAACATTAGGTCCGTTAAAATTGTCTTAAATTGTTAGGTCCGTGTTATTGAAATTGTCTTCATTGGTTTTTACTCAATATTCTCGATATTCATCATTAGACCCCCTCATAAGCAAACAAGCAAACAAAGTACTGAACACGACATTGGAAATATCTGCAGATTTCTATGAAATGTGGTTAGTCCAGTCCATTAAACAGATTTTATTTCTACCGTCTGAATATTCCAGTACATTCTGCATTACACAACGCCTATTCTTCAGTCGTATGGAACCCTTGTCACAATTCAGAGCTCGCCAATGATTTCAACGAAACAAAGCACCAGTTCTGCGAGATCTCCCCCGTCTCCTCCTACTTTTATATTACAGTCGTATCAAAGACGATGCATGAAACAAACGAGAGATCCAGTTTCAATGGTCGCATTGTACGTCGTAGCGAGTGTATTGTATTCCTGACGCAGTCTCGGATAAGGGGCTTGGAAATTGTTTTACGTGACACATTATAATGAACGGGGGTTCTGCACGCGTTTAGAATTGTTAAGGTTACTGCGATTCTCGTGAGGCTTCGTATGGAGATTTAATTTTATAAAGTATAGTCTCCGCGGGGAATCTGGCCTATGGTATTAAAATATATTTCCACGCTTTGAGTTTTCACACTTAATGGAATGTCCTCATATTTCAGAGCTAAGTGATGGAATCACTGAAGAGAACAATGAACAATGAAGTATGACTCAACGATGAAGTGATTAATCACTCGATATTAAGTGACTAATCAATCGATTTGTTGATTGTAGATTTTTGGTAGGACGGAATAGTGAGAGAGTGATAATTTTCAATTGAAGTTTCCACGGATTCTTTAGTGAAGGACTGCGCTTTCATTCATAATCCACTATTATCTATACTCGATTACACGATAAGCTGAAATTTTAATCATAATTCTGATATTATCTAAGAAAGGGTGCAATGGGCTACGCGGCTCTGGAACGCTCTGCCGTCAATATCAGAAAAGCCCCACCACAAAGCAAGTTTAAAGAAAAGCCTTATGGAACATTTAACGGAAAAACGGACAACGGAAAAATCTTTGGCATAAGTTGACTGAAGTAGGTAATTGTATGTATGTATTTAAAATGGAAAGCCCAGGCTCAGTGATAACAGTATCGCTTACGTTATTCGCTCCCGTTGGCGTATTCACGCGACTGGCGGTACTCGTACAAACTATCCGGCGGGATATCGCCTATCGTTAGAGTAGGCAGTAGCGAATTACGCTTATATCTGAACAACCCTTAACAATCAAGGACTTGAGCCTGTACGTAGGTCATTTTCTTTTTTCTGAGTTTGAAGTTAAATGTTTATTCTAGAGGGGAAGAATGCACGCTGCAGGGCCGCAGCCGCATTTCGCGTTTGTATTGAAATGTACTGCATTTCCCATTTTATCTTATTTCTTCAATGTACGTTGCGTGTTTCGGTAGCGAGTTAGATATGCCAGAGTTAGATATGTTAGATATTCGGTAGCCGGGCATCCGAGGGCCTGCCAACGTTTGTCATTCTGGACCGATGTTGGCATGTATCGCGGATGTCTATGGACGACAGTATCTACTTACCATCAGGTGGACTGTATACTCGTCTGTCGACTTTTTCTCGTAAGAAAATAACTCTAAAAGACCTAACTCAAAGATTCAAGTTTCGAGAGGCAAGTATCATAAAATATTTTTTCTCGAAGATTGTGGACTTCTGGTTTATGGCATTCGAGGCGTCATATAATGAGCCGAACCTTCAATAAATGGCTACAAGACTAAATTCTTTTGCAACACTAAATAACATGCAATAACATCATTGTTATTAGCAAAAATATTTGCATCTTTCTTTGACTAATACTGACTTGTAGGTACAGAGCCAAATTGTTACTTATACGAAGTAATAATAAATATTCTTACAACTTGATAGTTCCTTGGTAGAAAGAGACCCATCTGGCCCTCCCCCGCGATCCCATGTCAAGCATGACAGTTATGTTTTGTTGTGTCTCAACACGAAATATGGCAAATATTGGCATATTTTCTGCGCAACACCGCTCTTTGCTTTAAAGGATCAGAATCCGAAATTAGAGTATTTCACTGTCATAATTTTTGGATCTAATTAGTAATCTAACAAGTAGGTAGCAAAAGAAATACTCAATGAGATAATGCTCATTCTGATATTATTATTTTATTAACCGAAAAGAAAGTATTAATTACACTTTATCTCGGCATATAAGGTCAGGCTTTTTATTTTGGCTATTTTATCAGCAAAAACCTATGGATCCGCACGTGGATTAGCGCTCGGCTATATCGCTTAGCTGTCGCGTTCACATTGTTCATTTTAATACTAATCCAATATTAGCAATACAATAGTCTCTCAGTTTTTAATAATGTCATTATTTTTTTTAAATCATGTCCTGTCGCGATACTATTATATTATATAGCCATACAATGTATCAAACAAGAAAGGTAGGTAATATAATCCATAGATAAATGAAAACAGATCTCCTTAATAAAGCAAACAAAACATAATTTATATTTAATTGCAAAATAATAATTTATAAATGAACTATGAAATCAAGTTTAATTTGTTTGGACGATCGGAGCCGCTTTTAATTTGATTACTCGGGATTTGCGGTCCACTGATCGGGAATTACCCGCTCGACCGACCGGCGTCGTGATTGGCACAATCCCTTTGATTTTTATGGTCCGTGAGTTCGATACAATATATGGTTGAGCTCGGCTTGTTTCTATGTTTGGAAGCTTACCATTTTTGTAGAGAAGTACGTACACAGTACTCATATTATACATTTGTACTTAATAAAAAATACAACAAAATAAAGTATCTGTCACTATTTTATTACAAATTGATTGCGTGAATTCATGAAAATGGCAGAGATACTAATCTATGCTACCAGTATTTTCGTGACAGAGTCAGAGAGATTTTAATGACATTTAAAAACAGGGTTAGTAGATATAAGGTGGTCAGAAACGTAAGTGATCTATGATAGGAACTGGTCTAAAAATCAAATCGTCTAGTGTTATATATATCAATTCATCTAAATTGCAGGGTTAGGTATTAGGTTAGGTTAAGCGTTAAGTCTGTTATGGTATGTTTCCATAAAAACGTCCCATCAAAAATTGATAAATATAACATCAAACGATTTGATTTTTAAATCAGTTGCTATTATAGGCCACTTGCATTTCTGACTACCTCATATTAACCCTGTCACCAAAATAGCGTAGCTTATTAACTCTGCTGTTTTCATGAATTCATATTTTCATTAATATTATAATGAATACACAGGTAATCGTATTAGATATTTTATTAGACTCATTATATGTAGTTTCTAACATGAGTACTTACTATAACAAAACACCCATCCTAAAATATTTTACCGCATATTCATAACGCCAGCTTACAAGGAACCGTTCAAGGCTCAGGTGTGCGAGTCCGCTCCTAGACTTGGCCGCAAATTTGGTCGCTCTCAGTCACCTGTGAACACTTATACTCGTATAATTCAACAATCTTTCGAAATTAGGTCAGTAAGCAACAAATTTCTATATTACGGTTCTGTTGATTAAAGTCTTAATATTTTGAGTTATTATTGTAAAAGCATGAATTAAGTAAAGCAAAAGGAAAGTTATATATTTTTTTTATTTTTCAATCGCACGTTAATTTAAGCATTACACATAGTTTCGCCAAACTGTGGGCACAGTATATAGGCGGGACAAGTTGCCATTTTATACAATTTACTTTGAACGGTATCAATCAGATGAGATATAATAAATTTAATTGAATTTGATACATAAACATTTTGATTAAACACTCAAAATGTCACTTTTAATAATTATTAAAATCATTAATTCTTTATTTTGTGAAATTATTTGAGAAAAGAAACCTTATTGTACTTACTTACCTACTTGTTTCAGATCAATTGAACATATAGACAAAATCTTATTTTCAAAATCTTCTTCTTCTTTCTTCTGTCTATGAAACAAAGACACTTGGGTATAATACTCTATGCAAAGACATAACAACGTGTTATCTAGGAGTATAAAGTAGACAGAATTATAGTAATGTTGACGATATGCGATCACATTGTTTGAGAAAAGAATCGGTATTGCATTGCTTTGTGGGTTTGACATAATTAAGTTTCTACTAAACAGTTTTTGCCACATAGTCGATGTCAGCCTTATGCACATCCCACTGCAGGCCGCGGGCCTCCCCTAGTAAATCACTAGGGAGTTTCGAGCCATAATCCATTACTTGGAGCCAGTGCGGATTGGTGGACATTTCAGATATTTCTTACGTGATAATTTTTGGCCGAGAATGTGTTCTAAACTAAGAATAAAAGTCGAGAATAGATACCCTCAGCCTATCAGTTCCACATAAGTTGGTACTTTTATTATCTTTCTGCCAAAAATCACGTATTCCTGATAAAATCGAATATTAGGTGTAATCTACTAAATTAAAACCACATATCTGTTATTAATAACAAAATAAGTAATTAATATAATATATCATATTAATATAAAATATAGTACTGTCAGATTGTAAGTAGTCATATTGTAGTCAAAATTAATATAAAATTAAAATATAAATTTTCACTACATTTAGTCGTCAATACGTTGTGAATATACTGATTTACTTTTAAAAATATACATAAGTGAAGTCATACTCCTAAGCGATGCAAAAAAGTATATCTTTCTTTGCCAAAGTCGAAATCAAGTTAAAAATACCGTCTGTACTACTATATAAAAATATAGTTTTGACTGTAATAGACTTTGATCGAAAAACAATTTATTGATAATCTAATTTAAACCACTGTTCCACAGCCCGTTAACAGCGAGTAGCGAGAAACGAATAAGTCGATGACAATAAATATGAAAATATTAATTTCCTGTCGAAAGAGAGACGAACAGAGACGGACAAAGAAAGTTCGTTTTGAATTGTTATGTTCCGTTAAAAAAAATGAGGAAACAAAAATATTGTAACTACGACAAAAATTACACTAAAGAAATTAAAACTGTTTGCTTTTATCACATCATTATTTGTGACGTTGTCTGTCTAAGTAATTTTATTGTGCATATGAATTTTTATCCCTTTTATGTACATTGGTACCGTAACCAACCCTTCTATCGTCCACTGCTGGACATGGGCTTCCTCGCGTTCATTGTCTTATGCATGAGGGTTGTGTGGCCTTAAAACCGCACGCTGACAAGCGGGTTGACAAGTCCACTATTTTAGAGGTGGTGTCGTTCCTTAGGGCTTGTGGTAGCGGCTTTGTTATCCTTTAGTAGGCGGTTAGGACACCCGCGGGAAAAGATTGTGTGGCATTATTCGAAGGCCAGCGTCTGATTAAATCATAAGGAGGAAGATATGTTACTCACTTACCGCTAAGGGTCCTACAAAATGGAGTCCAATGAACCTGCTTCGTTTAGTCATCGATAAAACAGCGACTTGCTTGCACGTGATACGCTCACATAACGAACACAGTTTCGTAGTAGAAAATACATTTAAAAATGCCTTCCTGTGCATTTATTCAGTGCACAAACCCAAGACAAAGCAAAAACAAGACACATGGAATCACTTTTCACGCGTAAGTACACCAAAAAGTAATAATTTGTAGAAGTGTTTTAAATCCTTAGTTAGTGAGGCCATTAATGAGTGGGCCAGATAAAACTATATGGAACATGATGTGCCTAAACCGCCGCACGGCCGTGCGGCGCGCGACCAGGAAGTAGTGCTTGTTTCGCTCCTGCTACTATCCAAGCTCATCGCTCTATCTCTGTCGTTTAGTGTCGTTCAGCGTGACTTCAGTTATAGCTGCGTACAGCTTGTCTGCATGCATCCAAGCTCATTTTCAGTTCATGCAATGTAATAACGTACCCATTTGCTTTGATCAAACGACGGCGATACGACACGGCCATGTTATTCATTTTTATGTAATTTTATAAAATTTGCTCGCTATATAAGTACATCGCTGGTTACTGGCATTCAGACACTGGTTTTATTTAGCTTTATTTATCAAGATCAAGATTATAAAGAAAACAGATTAAGACTGCAAAAATATAAAGGAAAATATCCGTATCTAGATTTAAATATCATTTAGTAATTAATTCGGTCATTGACAGAACATAATGGTCGCTAAATTTCTATCTGTGTTAGTGCTTGCTGCAGTAGTCTTACAAGGTAAATCAATTGCAACTCAGTCAATTACATGCAGAGTTTAGAATTTGGTGCCGTGTGGTGTCGGACGGCTATAGAGTAGTACCACCTCAGTTCTTCCCGTGGGTGTCGTCAAAGGTGACTAAGGGATAACAAAGCGGCTATCACAAGCCCTGAAGACTACATCATCTCTAAAAGAGTGGACTCGGCAACCCACTCGGCCAGCGTAGCGTTTTAAGGCCATATGTCTCTCATGCGTACGAGGAGATCCATGTCCAGCAATGGATACTGATAATACGAGCGTGAGAATATTTGAGCTGGGGATCTATCGTTGTCTCTGTCACTCACGCGTGGATGTAATGGCACTACTATGTTACCGATGTCTCACTGTTATGTACCGCAATCCTTTTCGACCTTTTGATGTACCAATTTCTCGAATCTTCACGTATTTAATTTTATTAGTATTTAATTTAAAAAGAAAGAAATACATTATTCATAAGTTAATTCATAATTTATTTGCTAAACATGGTAACAATAAAAAAAAGTAACAGAAGTTCTAAATGTTTGTCATAAAAATGACATACAAAATTTAAGTGTAACATGCATAAATGAATCTAACCTAATAAAACAATTTACATAATAAGAGTTACATAATTAATATAAGAATTAGTATCCGAAAGGCAGTCAATCATAATCACAAATGTCAAATGGCTAAACAATGAAATAACAAGAGAAAATAATTTTATCAGTGCCATAGTTGTCAATGTCAATAAATAATGTCAGTTACCACAAAACCATAGATAATAATTCTTATGAGCATTATACATGTATAATATAACAGACTATCTCATAAAATACTCCTACAAATGATAGTAATTATAAGTAGTTAGTAATCTTCATTAGATTTTTTTAGAAGTTGTTAATTATATTCTTTTTCAGTACGAACATAATGAGTAATTCTTCATACTTTAGGGATAATGATTTGGATCAAATCATTTCGATTTTACGTCCAATTTGACTTTCAGTTGTTTTATATTTTTTTATAGAAAACAGCCTTGTAATGAGGTAAAGAGTTCCTTTACTCGATTGGATGAGATATGATGGGATGAGTTGAGCTCGAACACACCTCACTCACTCACGAAACACGTCAGTATGTTTCATGAGAGTCTTATGTAAGAGAGAGTAACTCGGCCAGTCTGGTACGATCAGTTGTTTGTACGACGCAACATTGACCTCTTCTTCATGCTCGTATACCATATTGAGTTTTGAAATTGTTAAAAAAATGTTTAAACTTACCTAGTTTGTCGAAGGCTTTTCTGTGCAGTTCAATATTCACCATTATATTTATTTTTTTAGACTCCATTATTGGATGGGCAATCTTCCAAAGTGGATCATACTGATCAGTCTTTTGCTTTTCGACTCATCCCTATAGGTATATAACTTTATACAAAAAGTAATAAAAGTATGGAAACAACTGATAGACTTAAATAAGAAACACTTGCATCTTCTAAAAATTAAATTTCTATCATTGGAAATTGCAACATTTTATCTACCACTTTTTAAATTCAGCACTTTTGCCACACAAACCAATCATCCACATCATGTAGGTATAGACATACGAAAAAATAGAGATAAATTAATATTTCAAAACAATAATATACCTCTAAACTTTATTTATTTCAGGACACTGCCTAACCGAGATCTTTCTGGATGATGTGAACCTCACATACTTAACCAACGACCTCATTCCAAAGACTATGGGCATCCCGAAATTATGGCTCGACAAACTAGAGGGTTGCTTCGTCATCATGCCGGACGGTATCATGTACGAAGCGTATCCCAACAATGAGTTACCTAGTTTCTTGACTTTCTTAGAGACTGTCCAGCCATTTACTGCTTGTTCGGTTGGCTTAATAGGTCTCGGGGTTGAGTTTAGTGGCACTTATGAGTTGCTATCGTTGGTGGAGCATAGCAGCAATTTGAGCCTCAGCTTGACAAGGCAGAAGTTCCATTTAGTGATCAAGGAGATTGAGTCTTGGAACGCTCAGGCTTAATACACTCCATAGTCCTCTCTTCTTATTTCCTTACCCCAAATCCTCCTCCAAGGAAGAGTGGGATGAGGAAATCTCCTCGTCTCGTTATGCTTCCTATTTTAATACTTCCCAATTTTCCAAATTCATTCCTAATGTAGGTAGGCAGCGCAGCGCATGACAAACGTGCCAATCTTTGTCATTCTTGACTGATGTTGTGTGGCGGATGTATATAGGTATGCGGATGTTGTATGGAGGATGTCCAGTTGAACTGTCAGCTTGTCTGTCACCTTCTCTCCATAAAAAAAGTAAATTAATAATTCAAAATTTGTAATATTTTGTGTTTAAAGTGCAATGTAAATTGAATGGGCAATAAATTTTAAGCAAGATTCCTTTTGTTTTACATCACCGTCTTTCTAGGAGAAATGTAAAGTACATCGCATAATCTGAGAGGTGCACCGCGATGTCTGATTTGCATAATGGAGGATTTTGTTTGCGTTTGTCTTGTTTTGTGAACAATAAATAAGGCGATTTAAATTGAAATGTACATATTTGGCTTTTGTTGTACATTTCCTATTATAACATATCTTTTAGGTATTCCACGTTAGCTTTTATTTTATGCTTTCAAAAGAATTAAAATCTTACCATAACATTTTATCTTTGAATGATATTGTAAAATTTTGTTTTACGTTGATATTTTTATTTTTAAAAAAAATCTTAAACACCTAATATTTCAACCTACACATAAAACAGATCTAACATAAAAGTAATTAATGTACCACACACGCGGACGATGGTCCACTTCTTTCATACAGCTTTTAACTTCTTGAAGTCGGTGGTTTATCGTTCCACACTGCATTATCAGGAAGGGCTGTAAATTATTTACACCAAGAAAAAATGCGTTTTTATTTAACAAAAATCGCCAACAATTGGAATAATATTGCTTAGACATACCTTAGCCAATTAAAGGAGGTATTATTAAACATATATTATTATTAAATTGCATCAATATTCACTATACTTTTACCTTAAATATTATTGCACCTGCCGCGTCATCCATGCATAGCCCAAAGTTTGACTGGGAGATAATGCTTCTAAGCAATCAATAGCTCCGCTCCGCCTTTAATCACTCTATGCAATAAAGAACAAACAAGTAATTAAATAACTAATTTTCAAAACACGATGATGATATAGGTCTAGCGGAATCTCATGGCAAATGATGAAAAAAAAAAATTTGTTTTGTGCAATACTGGGGAAATTGGATTAAACGATCTTGATACTGTTTAATTTTTATTTATGTCTTTAGTATTAATGAACATGAAGTATATTAGGTATGTGTATGAAGAATGTTGTTATACATCGGGTTCTTAATATAGGAAAATATGTCATGAAAAATAAATCAATCGTATATTATTATATATATACTTTATGTACTAATTTATTATATATCATTTAAATCATACTAATAACTTAACACCTCATTCAGAACTAGAAAACGATTCCAAGAACTCCACTTGCATTTCTTGTTCTTCATCAGATGATGAAGATATAGAGGTATTTATTCTATCTTGCTCGATGAAATCGTTTTCAATTTTCGTTACATGTTCACAACATTTTCGCCATTCCTCTGCACCAATTTGTGAGAAAGCTTCTTCTGTTAATAATTTAATGTCACTTGCAGGCCTATTTACATTTTTATCAGCAACTTTTTGCTTCATTATACCCCGAATCATTTCTATGGGATTCAATGTGCAATGATAAGGTGGGAGCCTTAAAACTTCGTAACCGTGCGATTTTAATACTTCATCTATCTTATATAAGGGCGCAGACATGTTTTGTTTCACTACTTCAAGTAGTTAACATTTACGCCAAAGATCACCATAATGTACATCATTTACACGAAGCCATTCTTTTATATCAGCGATACGATTGGCTTGTGTGGGCGGTTTGTTCATCCGTACGGAATGATAACTAGCATTATCAATAACAATTAGTGAAGGTCTTGTCAGATTTGGAATTAGCTTCTCTGTCACCCATTTTGTAAAATTGTCCTTATTCATATCGTGGTGATAGTCAGCAGATACACTTGTTGACCTGTACACCAGACAACAATTTGGTACAAAGCCATTTTCTCAACCAGCGTTTACAATGATCCACCTTACTTCAAGTGAAATACTTTTAGATGGACCTGCAATATCTTTGCTTTGCCAGCACTTGTTCACAGAACATGAACCGTGACTGTAAGTCTCATCTAAATAAATCACATCCAATTTATTATGCTCTTCAGCTTCGCGGTTTTCCTTTATACGCTTCAAAAACTTGTATCTTTGTAGTTTTATGTCATCTCTCTCCATCAAAATGGTCCTTTTTGATTGGCATTTAACATATTCAAAACCAATCTCCTTAAGTATAAGTCTGTAAAAAATAATAAAATTTATCATGTTACTCAAACGATAGCTTAGTCATTCATCATTATCATCAGTCTATATACGTCCCACTGCAGGGCACAGGCCTCCTCTTACGAATGAGAGTGAGAGGGATTATTACTTAATATTTTTCTTACCTCAAATATCTTGTCGAAGAAATTGTAACAGTTTCATTACTGTCGGAATTTCCTTCCGAACTGTATAGAATTCATTTACTTTATTCCTAATCAACTCTAAATCGAAACTGTCCAAGTTGATTTTCTTCTTCCGGAAGGCGTGGAAAATACACCATCATTCGATGGGCCCTCACCTACGATTCGCCGTATAGTAGTACTGGAAACCCCTATAAAGAAGCTACAATTAAGTAAGAAAAATATAAAATAAACTAAAAGTATCAAAACAACTCAGTCCAACTTACCGGTCAACTCTATGACGCGCTTTAAAATCAAAGATTGAGTTTGATTTACGCCTTCTTCTTCTCTTATTTTACGATACACATTGAAAATAATATTTCTCGCTTGAGATCGAAGTGGCTTTTTCGACATTTTCACAAAAACAACAAATTGTCAAGAAGATATCACAAAATCTCAGCAGCGGTTGACTAATCTCGTACTTTGATTTGACAGGTGACAATTGACATTGCCATATGAAAATCACAATTTTTTATTTTTTGTTTATGCCATGAGATTCCGGTAGACCTATAATAACAAAATACATTTTGGAATTTTATTTTCACACGACACGATAGAATCATTTCAACATTTGGCTCAACTTTACTTGTGATCAAATTAACCAGGTCCCGGAAGCCTGTCACAGTAGTTACGAAACGACAGACGTACGGTGAGCTGCCAAACTTGTTAACTCCGTAATTTAGTTCGTAGTGTCCGAGTCAAACGAGTATAACTTTCTGTCATTGGACTACTGTCATGTGGAAAATGTTTTCGTATTAAAAGATATCAACAGTGTGATTCTGCGTTTACTGTGAAATGCGCTGCATTTCACACTTCATCTTATTTCCTCCTTTTATGTACGTGTTTCGATAGTGAGTGTCAGAGCCTATTCCCACCTCATCCTATATTATCCCTCCCCATTTTCCCAACTGTTCCTCAAAATCTATTACTTTAAATCTCCAAAGGTAGGCGGCACATTTGGAGGCATGCCAACGTTTGTCATTCTGGACTGATGTTGACATAAATCGCGAATGTCCATGGGCAACAAACAGTATCCACGTACCACCACAAGGTCTGTCTACATAAAAACTTCTTTACATAAAAAGACATTTTCAACTATTTCTGTGTACACCCACATTTCTTCTTTACCGTATTCGTCATAATGAAGAATATTTTTCATATTTGTATCTAGCGGTGCCCGCGACTTCATGCTCAAAGACGTTAGAGTATGTGTGGTTAGCTTCATTCCCGTGGGAATTTTATAAAAGATCTAGATTCTGGATAAAATGTTAATCCGATACATAAGTTATAACTATGTCACGTTTCCTTAAAATTTGTCCCGTGGTTTTTTCGTGATGCACGTTCAGACAGACAAAGAAGACGGACAAAAAAATCCCAGTGTATACAATTTCATTGTAAATGTCGGTAAGTACACACTCCGTTCTACTAAAACCATTTTTGAACTTCTTAAAACATAAACAATCCCTAAAAGTGAAACTATTTAAATCAGATAAGAAATCCGCCGCGATTCCTATTTATTTTCACAATTTCCATTTTATTTGCTCAAAATTTCAAATTACTCCAAGATTATGCGCGGATTATTTAAGCTTTGCTTTTAGCGCCTTGTATCTCTAATGCTTCTCGTCCTTTGAGGCAAAATGAAAAACTTTTACAGGAAACCAATGGCCTTTGATTATAAATAGATACCATTACATTTTGTATTGTAAAGAGATTTGATTGTTTTATTGGTTTATAATTCGATAGCACTAAATGATGATGAAATTTTTATCAAAATGTTCAATTTGGATATGGATAGTGTCGCGGATATCCATGGGCGACAGTATCCACATAGAAGCAAGCAGACTGTCTGCTCTTTGGGGCCTTTCTCATCATCTTCTGATAAAGTAACTATTAATAATTTGATAGATACATTATTTGCCAATTATCTAACAATTAAATCTAATTGAAACTTACTTTCTGATACCGTCTGATAAAGAATCAGCAGATAGTGAGAAGGCCCTTAGTAATGTAAATGAGCGCGAGACAACCTTTTTGATATATTTAACCTTTTTTATAGTTCTTGTTTTGTTTTTCGAGTCAAGAAGTAAATGGTTTAAGACATTTTCCAGCGTTCTCTTTTTTTTAGTCCTCAATGAGGCACATCTTTAGTATGTCTTCAGAAACTCTAAAAGTAGGTACTAGAAATTTTCGCTGTAGCTAAACCGTTCTAACTTCTAAAATCTGCAGTGCGGTGTCTCTAAAAGGGTCAACTATTTTCATCCTCGCAGTACGACTGAGGTTGGAGATAAAAACTTTAAATGAGAAATTCTTTGAGGTTCCACACACTGGGAATTTCAATTGTTGGTGCCAAGCCCGTGGCAATTGCTCATTTTGACGACTGCCCTTTCATTATTAAACCTATGCTTTTTGCCTTTTAATTTCTTAGATTCTTTTAAATATTTTTAATATTTTAGTACATATTAAAAATTAATTCTATATATGTATATATACCTACTGTTACTGATATTAGTAGATATTTTTTAAGTATGCGGCGCGCCCGCATACCCCCTGGTGTTGCAGGTGTCCATGGGCTGCGGTAACACTTTCCATCACGTGGGACTGCTTGCTCGTCCCCCACTAGTCTATAAAAAAAAACAAAAATAACAAAATTGGTGGCCAAGGGGCAGTTAGTTTAATTTATGAACAGGTGCATACCACGTTAACCCAAATCGAATTATTATTTTTAACATCCCTACGCCAGCATTTATTGAAAAAATCATACTTAAAGAGAAACTTAACGATATAAGTTTACAAATAATTTTGAGTTATGTACATTTTACATATTTTTATTTTCAAAATGTCCAATCCTAAAGAATTTCTACTAATGTTTTCATAGACATTTGCTAAATACACTACACAAATATATTTTTGACAAGAAACGGTACATACGTTACACGTGATGGCAATTAACTTGGAATCATGAGTAGTATACACACACAAACCTTGTATACAAACTATAGGGCTCGTAAAATTATAAATAGTTTATATTAATTGAATCTTCCGAGCTACTTGGCCGAGGTCTTCTGGATTCTCTTCTCTTTCTTCCAAACGTTTCGTCAACTACTGCGGTTGACATCTTCAGTGGCGACTGCGTACACTTTCGGAGAGATGTTATCTCTTCGGCTTCTCGAGCGCGACTGACTCGACGACTGTGGCGCACCGGTATTTATAGTGGGCGAGGCGGGCACCCGCTGGATGCAGGTCGCTGCCGATAGGTCTAAATGGCGGACAATGGGGGAGGCCTATGTCCAGCAGTGGACGTCCAAGGGCTGAGATGATGATGATGATGAGGGTAGTTGTGATTGTGTGTGTACCGACGCACCGATATTTATAGTGGGCGAGGGTAGTTGTGATTGTGTGTATATCGAATCTGTTTTTGTCCCCCCTCTCGTCTCTCTTCCCCGTGAGCTTGATGTCTTCGGAGTGCTGGATACCAGATATTACGAAGTCTTAGATTCTCTTCTTTTTTGTTAAAATTGTTGGGATTCTTGTAGATTTCAATAGCTTCCTTATTGAGACGGGAATAATAATGATTCCCGGTTGACAAGATTTTGTGTCCCTGAAGCAGATTTCGTGGTCCCCATCCGACAAGGCATGTTTAGCTACAGTCGGCCGTAGCTAAACATGCCTTGTCGGATACCTCGCCCACTATAAATATCGGTGCGTCGGTACACACACAATCACAAGTACCCTCGCCCACTATAAATACCGGTGCACCACAGTCGTCGAGTCAGTTGCGCTCGAGAAGCCGAAGAGATAACATCTCTCCGAAAGTGAACACAGTCGCCACTAAAGATGTCAACCGCAGTTGTTGACGAAACGTTTGGAAGAAAGAGAAGAGATTCCAGAAGACCTCGGCCAAATAGCACGGAAGATTCAATTAATATGGACACCGGCCGAGAAAGCCTACACTCCACTACAAATAGTTTGCCTAAACATATACAAAATATGGAAATGTAGGTAGATCCCGTTTGGAGGATGGCATCACCCTTCAATTGTTTTCTTCAAAGTATACGATACATTATTATTTTCTAAAGTTTCATTAGATAGCCGAGTTCATGATACATTTTATTACATTACAACGCTTCTATAAAACCTATTCTATAAAACGCGAACAAAAATTTGTACTGCCATCATTAATGTGATAAAACTTCCCTACATTAAAATATTATACGTCGCGAACAGAGTTAAAATGTGGGGAACACACAACCTTGTAACATAAGAACATAGAATAAACAGTAACTTAACTCATCATTATACACCAGACCATCGGCCTATGTCTTTCTACTGCTGGATATAGGTAGGTCTTTGTTAAAGCTCGCCACCGCACATGAATTTCGGCTCTTTTTATTCAGCTACCATCGGCAAATTTCTTCGATCACCTGGTCGGAGGCTGTCTCACGGTACGCGTTTCGGTACGTAATCTACATTCAAAGACTCTTCTGCTGCCCGTTCAGTATTTTTTGCTGGTAAAACTATTATAAAAGGTATTATATTGGAACAAAATTAGGGGTCATCCATAAATTACGTCACACGTTAACGGGTAGGGAGGGGGTCAACAAAGTGTGACATCATGTGACAGGGGTGGGGGGACGAGTCATAAGATTCGTGACGTCACATGTATAAATCTAAAGTATTAAAACTAAACTTCAACTCTAACGAAAAACTTTAAAATATAACCAACTCTATTCAATATTATTATAAGGTTGTTTCAATTTAACAATTTCTAAATTTAAAATTGCAAAATATGTGACGTCACACCAGGGGGGGGGGGTCACACAAATATGACGTCACACCAGGGAGGGTCACACAATTGTGACGTCACACCAGGGGGGAGTCACACAAATGTGACGTCACACCAGGGGGGAGTCACACAAATGTGACGTCACACCAGGGAGGGTCACACAAATGTGACGTCACACCAGGGAGGAGTCACACAAATGTGACTACCTATGACAAGGACGGGGGGGGGGGCTCCAAAAATCATGAAATTCGTGTGACGTAATTTATGGATGGACCCTTAAAAGTTTAAAAGATTTTTATATACATTAACTACTGCCAATTCAATGTATTTGACATTGTACAGTAACGGGCGAGAGAATTGGTTAACGTTGGTGAAACTACTGAAACTAAAACCGGGGTATTTTATTTAACAATTTGGTTCATATGATCAGAATTAAGCGTTTGTGAAAATGTTTTTTTTTTTTTCGGAAAGACTAATTTCTTATGGGCCTAATAGGCTTTCATGAGTCACCGGACATGTATAGTTTAGGGCGAGCGCAGAAAATGCAAAAAGTGTGTGTAGCAACTAGCCCAAGGACTGGTAGACCGGTGGAAGGAACGAAGTTCGGTTTAAGGAGTTGCTTTGGGAGGGTAACGCGAGATCGCAAGTCGGTGAGAAGTATAAAAATGACAAGAAAATAGAATATGTAGGGTCGCCAACGGCTCAACATGGTATCTCGATATGCTAGTAAAAAGGAACTAACTAACAAATTATAAAGAACCAACAATAAGTCTCCATCATATTGAGCGGTGATAGCCTAAGGGTATCCATTCTCACTACTCATTCGCGAGGTCGTGAATTCAAATCCTCGACCCGAAAACTGGAGCATGTGTACCATTTGTGTAGCATGTGTACGCAGCATGTGGTGGATTGTGGCCCGAAACTCCCTAATGTAGACCCTTCAGTGGTGACATTCCCACTCTGGGAGACTTGTGCCCTTCAGTGGCAACGTTAAAAAAATGTAAAGAAAAAATCGCAGGTTTTTGTTAGGTTTCTATGGGAGAGAAAATTTCAGATTTGTAGTTGTCTGTTAGGTTATGACATTTTTGCAAATTGTAAATCACAGATTTTTGATACTTTTCGTTGAATGAAATAGAACAAGAACTTACACGTTTAAAACTAGTCGGAGAGGTAGAAAGCCCTAAGATTTTTTAAGGCAGTCTCGCGATGACCATGATTCATGTAACTGTACGTACAGAAATATCAGTTATAAAATAAGTAGTGAGTAAGATATGCCAGAGCCCATTCCTATCCCATCCTATCCTATCCCTCCCCACTTTCCCGACTCTGTCTCCCTATCCATTCCTTAATCTGCTAAGGTAGACAGCGCATCAACAACATTTGTCATTCTGGACTGATGTTGGCGTGTATCGTGGACTTACCAGGTGGACTGTATATCGTCTGCCGTCTTATATTTGCAACAGTAAAGTGATAATGCGTGATATGCGAATTCCGCCATCGCTTACAACTTACATTAGCTAGTACTCGTTATTTTTGTATCCAAACGCAACGGTGCATTCACACGGTACGTGTGCACCCGACGAGCGGTCGTCGACAACTGCACGTGTAAATGCATAAAAGTTATAGCGATAGCATTGGGTTAAGGTTGTAATATGTATTAATGTAGGTATAATACAGGGTTATAGCGCATTCACTTTAATAATGCAATGACTCATTCATTACTAGCAAATTCAGGTTCACCAATGTATATACTGACACAGAAAGAAAAAAATCAAACTAATTAGAAATACAAAATAATAGAATAGAATAATATAGAAAACTAAACATATGTTTACATACACATATACTCTGAATAGTAATTATTGTACACATATACTCTAATTATTGTGGAAATTAATTCTAAATCAATTGATTGATGATATGATTGATTAATCAATCTAAATCCAAATCTTTATTTGTATTGATAATGATGAATATATTTCCTTTCTCTGATCCACATTTGTTTTTAAGAATACCAGGTTTCCTTTTAGTATTGAGAACACCTTAGGAAACATCAGACACATCCGACCGGTACGAATTATCGATTTAGACTGAGATATGCATGTTACTGTGAAACTATCAAAAAAGATGACACTTTTTGTATTGGTCGATGAGTCACTGCATTCTCAACACGAATGCACTATAATACAGTACAATGCAGGGTCTCATAGAGCAGTGATAGTCTTATGATTTCTACTCTCGATTAACATTCGTCAAGTTCATGAGTTCGAATCCCGGCCCGTATCAAGTTTCTACTTAATTACGAATTTTCCAATTATCACTAGTAATACGTCGTGAGGAAATTTGTATGGTTAAGAATAATAAAAGTTAAGTTTAGGTAAGATCGCCTCAGATTTCGTGGTTATTTTTTCCTATACATCGCGAAAATCCTTCCTACGTAGAAACAATTTGTTTGAAATAATTCATATTCTATCTGGACTTTATCAACACACCTAAAAAAATAAAAATACTGTCAAAAATAAACTTTTACTACTCGCATAACTTTGTTTTGCAGTTAGCATATGTAATAATAATATATAGGTGACTATGGAGCTCTCTACGTGAATTGAAATAGTTGACAACTAGCTGAAGTGGCATTCATAATGTTTGGAACATGTGATTTGGAACGTTCTATCAATTGTTGAGGTGAATTTGGTTAAAATTCTTATTTACTTACATTTTATTAACTAAAACCTGTCATCGTACCAGCTTTGCCAAATACTATAGATGGGATGGGGCTTTACAATAATGGAGAATGAAAAGGGTCGATCGTATTTTGTAGGCGAGGACGGTTCAAGCCACAAGCTGTAATGAAACACGCAATGCTGTTTACCCTCTTTATGCCTAATTAATATATTGCTTTGTTATTGCTGACAATCTGTTACATGAGGATTTTGTTTCGAGAAGTTTGTTAGTACACGTTTTACGAAGATATATATTTAATCATTGACCTTGTGGTGTCATCTGGCTTCAGAATATATCTTATTCCGTGAAGAAGTGGTAAAAGGTGGCTAAGGGATAGCAAAGCCGCTACCATAAGCTTCAAGAAACTACATCACCTCTGAAAGAGTGGGTGGACTCGTCAATCCACTTAGCCAGCGTGGCGTTTATAGGTCATACATTCCTCATGCGTAAGACAATGTCCATGACGAGGCTTCTAGCCACCAGTGGACGAGAAGTTTATTACGCAATGGATTTAAAAGCGATTGAAATCTAAACAGTCATCATCATTTTACCTTGAGTGAGATTTTTTTTGGGAAATATATCAATGCTTTTGTAGGTCCAGTAATTGCATTATGCTCTTATGTTGCAGATACACTTTATGACCTATTTAAAATGATTATTTCAATATAATGTTGTTTTTATTTGGACCATTGGAATGACCTCTATGTATGTTCTAGCTGTATATTCTCTAAATGAGAATAAATAAATTTAAACATAATCTTGCACGATAGGCACATAATTTAAATGTGTATTTTGTATTATGTATTATCAAATGTATTTTGTATTATCAAATAGGTATATATTTCTATATTGCATTATTATTACATTGTATCATTGTTTTATTAGTATTATTTTGTATTACATTATTGCATAGCCTACCTCTTAAGTAATTTAACTACCCATTCACAAGCGTTGGTTAGTTGCAAGAGATCGCTTTTAGTGATAAGGTCGCCTATTGCTTCGGTGTACGTTATGTTTAATATAATTAGTAAGTATTCAAAACAGGAATGTAATAAAGAAAGTATAAAATCGAAGTGTACCTACCTAAAAATCCGCAATTTTATTTTTTTAATCTCTATTAAGCCAAGCACGAGCCTTTAAGTAATTGGGATACAGATTTTCTCCACTAAACCTGGCTGCACAAAGAGCGATAAACCAAAGCAGTTGAAGTATTCAGCTCCACATTTAAAAAAGATTAAAATATGAAATGAATATGAAGATTATGAAAGATTTAAATTAAAAATGGAATAACTTCATAATTAAAATACTTTGAATTTGAAATCTTGTGCCATAGCGATAAATATAATTTACTTAAAAATGTACGTACTTAAAAATCTTATAAAACGTATCTTAAAATCTCTCTTAAAAACGTATGTACTTAAAACTCTACAATTTTATTTGTGGATCCACAGGGATATTTACACTATAGAAAGTGAAGGTAAACTTCTAAAGATTTAAGTACTCCATTAAAACCAGCTGCACAAAGAGCGATGAACCAAAGCAGTTTAATGAAGTATTCAGCTCCACATTTTGAACCTTTTTCATAAAGGTGACATTAAATATCTCGTTTATCACAATGGGAGCTGACGAGAAGCATTAGCATATCAGTGGCATCGTTAGAGCATTTCAGGTAAAACAAATCTCTTCTTTTTTGAGTATAAAAGTATGAAAGATATAAATGAAAAGAATGTTTGTAATATGGGGTTCAGTAGCTTCAAAATATTACAATATTTTGCCCTGTCAGCTGTCAGATTTCTGGGGAAAGCAGATGGATTTAGTATGAAAAGCAACAATCCGGGGAGTTTTTGAATTTCATAGGTAGTATTTAGGTTGTGGGATCATAATTCATAATTTATTTACTAAAACATGGTAATAATAAGATGGAAAAAAATTAACAGAAATTTGACATAAAAATGACAAGCAAAATTTAAATGTAACAAAATTAAAAAAAAAAAGTTTTAATGTTAACATAATAAGACAATATGCATAATTATTATTAGATATACATAATTAATATAAGAGTAAGTACCGAAAGGCAGTCAATAATTACAAATGTCAAATGGCTAAACAATGAAATAATAAGATAGTAAATCATTTATAGAATGTCAGTGTCAATGTCAATAAATAGTGACAGTTACAACAAAACCATAGATCATTCTTATAAGCATTACCTCATAAACTACTCAATCAAATGATCGAAATTTATAATATTCTCAACAACCTGAACTCTATACACAATACTAAAAGCGAACGAGAATTTGAATAGACTTGCTATAAGGCTAATGCAAACTATCGCTACCTCCAATCCCTACAATCACTTCCTGATAAATAGAGTCGTCTACTCATGGAGTAATCTACTGTATGAGCCAGTTAAAGCAGACGAAGTGAATAAATTCAAAAACTCCTTATACATAAAGTAGGCAGCAGAAATGTCATTGATGTAGGCGCATCAGAGAAAGCTGCAAACCTAATACATAAATAATAATAAAAAATATCGTGTTTACTCCATTTTTCATATAAATTTGACAAATATAAAACCTTTAAAATAGTCAAGTGCCGAATTAGACGATCAACGAATTAGAGGAGTTCCAAAATTGTTTACAAAGACGACTAATTAAAAAATTAACCAGAGTGGAAATATACATAGAATATTCTCCCTTTTAAATTAGCCCAATGAAAACCACAGAATACAGTCCCGAATGCAATACACTTCAGTGGTATAAAATCACTCATAACATAAAAGCCAACATGAAAATAACATGGGAATTTATGACGATCAATTTATTGTTCTGAACGATGGTAAAGGAGCGGAAGGATAATAAAATATACAATAAACATCGGTTAACAACCGCGCACAAATTATAACAATTGTAACCGATGCTTACGACAACGGCCGTTTTATTGCAGGGACATTTCATTATTTCAATGCATTTATGACATTTATTATTAGAGAGCGGTGATAGCCTAGGGGTATCTATTCTTGATTCTCACTCGTGGAGTTGGGACCTGAAATCCCCGGCCTGTACCACATAGTTTCTAAGGAGTTACCACAAAGAAGTTCACAGATTCCGGCTGAATGAGAAGAGCCGAAGTTCTTGGTGGTGGGTCTTTGGTTCAATTTTTTTTCCTTTTATTTTGTTATCTCCAACCTAACCATTTTTTTTTTTTTTAATGTGGAGAAATCCATCATGAGATACGCCCCCGTCTACACCTTGGCGGGAGAGTATGCCGGACTCTTACCGACTAAAACCCCACGAGTACCATCTCTCCACCTAGTGCCGAGGTTACGGGAACGCTTCAGCACTCGTCCGCGACCTCAGCGGTGGCGGCCCGCCAGTGTGAGCCCCGGACTGATGTTCGCCGGCCCATGGGGAAAGAAACGCCGTCCACCCAGGCAGTGCCCCTGTACCTGGGTCACCCTGTTTTTAATGGGATGTCTGTGACATCTCAGGACCATTCGCCTACTTTTTATCCACCGTGCCCTCTGCTCATACAGAGGGACACGCCGAGACGGTCCCTGATTCTCCGCAGCGCCCTCCGTCTCGATAGAGGGACACGCGGAGACCATCCATGTTTCTCCGGATGTCCCCAGCTTCAAAGGGATACGCAGAGAAACCTAAGGGGTAACACCGTCCACCCAGGCAGAGCCCCTGTACCCGGGTAATACCATCTCCTTGTTCTCCGCTGTGCCCTCAGAACATGAGCCCGAGGAACACGCGGAGACCGTCCCTTTCTCTCCATGCGCCCCCCAAACAGGAGCACACAGAGAAAAGCTACTTTCCTGGAGGCGTGAGAACAAATGTATCAGCAATTTGGTCTCCGCCTCCCCACCCTCCACCGCTGGAATGCCGGGAGGTATCCCGGGGTCCTCCGGTACACTGTCCTCCGCTGTGCCCTCCGTACAGAGGGACACGCGGAGACCGTCACTGCCTCTCCATGCGCCCCACAACACCCGGGGCACACAGAGAAACGCCACCTTCTTCTTGGACTCCGCCTCCCCACCTCTCGCCAGGATATTAGCCAACAGCCACCAAGATCTCCGATGCAAAGAAAAGTTGCTGACTGTTGCCCAGGGTGCACCGTCCCTGATCTGTCGTTGAGCCATCGTTCCCTGCAGACGTATCCAGAGGGACAAATGGACCAGCGACAGACCGGGCACACAAGGAGGTTTCCCGGCCACGCCACCCCCTCTCCAACCTAACCTAACCAGTAGGTATTAGAAAGACATAGGCTGAATATTCATGGTACATGGTATAAAACACTAGCTCATGTCCGTGATTTTATTCGCATCCATTTAGGGCTGAAATTATCTGGGTGTGTTAATCTGTCCTACACACTAAACGTATACAAAAGCTAATTTGTGTCAAAGTAACATTTCGTAACAAACAAACAAACCAATTTTTGTATTTACGCGATTTATTGAATTTTAAAGATTGTTTTATATTGCATTATGTATCAGTCATTTGATGCCATCCCACCTCGCTGTGTCTGGATAAGGGTAACGAACGTTTCGAATTGCATGGCATGGGATAGTGTAGATACTCTTCCTATCTTTCAACGGACTTCAACTATTACTTTTTCTCGAAACGTGTAAACAAGTCAGTCTTCTGTGAAAGTGGTGTAACTCATCAAGATGCAAGCATTGTCCAACCATGAGTGCAACTTAGAAAACAGAGAAGAGACAGTGAGAAATACTTAATATCTTTTAAAGATGACTTTAATTGATTGATTTATTTTGGAAAATGCTCTAATTTAACAATAAACCGTTTGAAATTAGAGCATTTTTTACACGTAAAATGCTTCCTCACTCAAAATGTTACACGTGTTTCTTCTATAACATCCTGAACCCTTTATTGTATTTACTTTATTCGCAACTGGCAGAGAAACGACCACTCGACAGACTTTGTAACGAAGTGTTTACGTGGGAGTTAAAATACTACAGTTTATTTTGTTCTATTTTTTAAGTTAAACACGTGTAGGGAATTTTATTACTATTAAGCACTTGACTTACTTAATATTTGTTATTTTGCGCTCGAGACATCAACAGAATACGTCATCGAAGTGACAGATAGGTAGATTAAACTCCTTATTACACACCAAAAACACTAACAGACATTGTAGGACAAAAAAATGCACTAAAGGGGGTTTTATTGCTAATAGCGACCTTTGTCAGACAACCTTTGGGTAGAGAGGAAATAAATATTTTAATCACAGTTAGATGATATACAGTATACATAATTACATACACACTATATACAATATACATGTATAAAGTGGTAATATTGTAATATGTATGTTACCCCTATTGAAAAAGGCTTGGTCAGATATACCGAAAAGTTGAAGAAAATTACCGATAAAGGCTGGATAAGAAAAAGGGAGGATCATGTGTAGTAGACGGCCGAGAAACTTAGAAATAACAAGTTTATTGTGACAATGCTGTCGTAAATTGTATGTATATATTTGTAATCTAAATCTTTACTCACCTTTGATAGTGTACACTATGCCTTCTCAATCTGAAAACTAAAGAAATCATCAGATGTACAATTGTAAAATACCCCTATTTCGTAGGTGTACGAGTATATCTCTGCACTGTTGGATATAAGCCTCTCGCAAGGCTCGCCACCACACACTATCTTCCACTCTTGTCAACCACAAATATAACGCGACATCAAGTGGAGCTGGTGCAAGCCACTTAATTATATGTTATGTTTTATTTATTATTACCTAAATCTCGCAAAAAATAATCAATACATAATAATAAAATCGTTGAATAAAAACATGGCACTGTACTCTACGAATGATGCAGAAACCACTGAACAGAAATTAATGAATCTTGGCATATTTATAGTTCATAACTTGGGTTAACTTCAGACTACATTTTATCCCGATTCGTTAGAGAATTCTCACGGGAATCACTCTAAAGTTCATGCGAACGAAGTCGCTGGTATTGGATATTTCGCAAAGCGTTCTTATTACAATTTGACATAGCCTTGAATAATCTGAATTCCGAGCACTGAGTAAAAGTTGAGTAACTACTGGACTAGATTATAAGCGTGAAATGTACTACGACTTCTACCCGCATGTGAGGCTTCAGGATCACCAAACCGCGAACCAAAACGTTTTTAGTTGACATGGGTGCTAGACCGCCAATCTAACATGGGTGTTATCTAGACGTGTCTGCCGTATGATTGCGGAATGGTAGACAAAAGCTAACCCAAAGGTGGGCCCGAAAATTCACCAGAAGTAGACCTACAAATAGCCTAGCCTACCCTACACATTATATTGAGCGGTGATAGCCTTGGAGTATCTACACTCAGCTAAGTATCTAAAGCATCAGCCCAAAAAAATGACAAAGAATGTGTTAGAATGAATTAGAATGTGAAAACGTTGCGCAGGACAGAAAGAAATAGTACATTACTGTCTAGGTCCTAAATAAAGCAATTGATGGCTGAGTAATATTGGAAGGAAGAGGCTAAACCGAGTCCTTTTTAAATAAACGAGACCGTTAATTGCTATTTCGGCCAAGACTTGTACTTTTCTCTAATTTGTGAGGAAACAATAAACAAATTAATTCAAGAAACAGAAGTTTCATTCCTGCCAATTCGACTGCGCGCGGTCTTTGTTCTTTTTTTAAACTTTCGAAATGAAATGCACATTCAGCCTTTATAGGGGAAGGGGGGGGCATGATGGGGGCGCGAGGTAAGACGGGGTCATGCACATATACAAGAAACTAGACGTTTGCGAATAAAAAACAACAAGCCAATAGGAAGCCACATTTGATCAACGGTCAGTGCGAGAGAAATAAAGAGTGGCGGTGCACGTGTTTTCTCTTTAGAAACGGAAAACTAGTTGAGCGTCTCGTCGATTTCATTTTGTGTAGTTAAAAACGTCTTTATTGTAAGGTAATTATGACTATCCAATGTATGTCTTTTCTGGTATATTGTTGCTAGTGTTGTTTACTTTGATGTGGTATAATTAAATAAAAATTCAGTTAATCCTTTTATTTTTGAGGAATTATTTTTTTCTAAGTCAGCCTTTGGGGCAAGATGGGATAATGGGGGTGGGGTATGATGGAGTATAGGGGCAAAATGGGGAAGTGAGTCTAGGTTCATTTATATTTGTGAATACGTAACACTGTGTTATCACTTTTCAGGTAAAACCATAGTACGTAAATACAAGAAAAAAATCAGAACAGGAGAGTGGTCGACAAAGGCTATGAAAACGCTATATACAAAGTATTAAGTAAAGAGATGGGCTACAGAAAAGCTGCTTCTGCATACGCAGTGGCTCAGACTACTGTAGAGCGATATGTTAAGAGAATGAAAGAAGGCGGTGAAGTTACAATTGGTTTACCTTTGGGCCCTAAAGAAACTATATTTACAACAAAAGAAGAAAACGAAATGGTAGCATATCTGAAACATATGGAAGAACGTCTTTTTGGACTGACAACTGTCGACCTGAGACGTCTAGCATATCAACTGGCTGTAAAAAATGGTAAGACGCACAATTTTAATACTGATAAGGAGATGGAAGGGGTTGATTGGCTCAAAGGTTTCTTAAGGCGTCATCAAGATTTATCCATTCGTAAGCCCGAAGCCACGTTTAGCTTTGAAAATGCATCCCCTAATGATATTTTGCCAAACCCTACAGTGCAACGAACTGAAAAGAAGAAGCAATACCGAAGAGGAAAAACGGCCATCATTACCTCAAATTCTTACAAAAATGAGCTGGAAAATTTGAAAAAGCTGAGGAAAGTATTCAATCCTGATGATACTCGTCTAAAAAAAATGCTAAGACTAAACAAAAAACTAAACTTGCAGCCAAAACGCAAAAGACCAATGATGAAGATACCATTTGTCTTTATTATAGTGATATAAATCATACTTTTCTGAAATCTCCGAAGGTTGGGTAGGCTGCCAGCTTTGTGGACGTTGAGCTCACAATGCTTGTGCAGATGTGGATGATGAAGACGTCGAAGAAATCCACATTTGTACTTATTGTGATAATAATTAGCTTACCCCATCTTGCCCCATTTTCATTATCCCATCTTACCCCATGGTACGGGGCAAGATGGTTTTTCGCAAGTTCCTTTTTAATCATTCATTATAAAAAAATGTGATAAGTTGATCTCCCAAAGACTATGCCAAATTGTTGTTAGATTAATAACACATGTGCCATAAATAAATAAGAATAATAAACAATGATTATGGCTATATTTTTGTTACTTTCCGTAGTTACCCCATCATGTCCCCCCTTCCCCTAATAATAAATATCGTGTACCTAAAAAAACCCAATTTATGTTAGTGTGCACTAAAAATAACCTTGCTACTGTCCGGAAATCTCTATTATTGTCGTGTTGGAAATTGCTGGCGTGCGTACAGAAAAGAGCCGATTGACGTATTATTTTTTTAAAATAATGAAGCCATTTCCGAGCAAGTGGGAGAAAAATTAATAAATAAATAAAGGGTTTATTTAGATTATTGTACAAAGTAATTCGTCGTAGTTTTCGTGAATATTCTGTACGTTACTTATTATGCCATTACGTGAAAAATCTGAACAATTTCCGTGAAGCCCTTTCCATCAATACTGACACGTGAATTTATTAACCAATAATACGGCGAAATCTCGTAAAATAATACGTAATGGCGCCTTAACACGAGGAATTATGATTTTGACCTCGTTTCTTTGTGTGAGAAGACCTCTGTGTTATACATTTGTTTCTGACAAGTCGAGTTATCACCACACTATATTATTTTTTTATTTTGATATGTACCTATATATTTATATATAGAATGTATACATTTATATATTATGTGTATGCCTTCTAAGTGCCTTTAAACCTAGGAAGTTTGTCGTGACACTGCTCATTCGTACAAAAAAAAGAGTAATATCGTTTGCTGGATCGGTTATTATTATTAGGTGCTTCTTCGATGTTCTGTTTCGAGCAGGATGAACCTCCAGTGTTCTTGCTTAGTGAATGTGACACTTTGATATACAAAAGATACACGTATATGGGCGTTCATCTGCTAAAGCCGGAAGAGGTCCAACAACTCGCTGCTGAAACTATCCTGTAATATCTGCAGGCCATAGGTTTTGGCCACGAACTATAATAAACGATGGCGATCACAACAGATCAGCAATGGTCGCAGTGATACGAGGCTGTAGTGACTCGCAGAGCTCCTAAACCACAATATTAGTGAACGCAATCCGCTCTCCAACACAGCAGTCACTACAATATCAAACCAAGCTACGGCTTGATATATGGATATCTAAAGGTATAATGATCTAAAGATATATATATGGGTATCTTCAGAGGTCTGAAATGGTATCTAGCGAGTTTGTAATCTTTCTTTTATTATATAGGTGTCCGTAAATGACCATTTAACAATATTTGAGGGGCCGTCTTCCATTTAACAATGTTTACTATCCTTAATAAAAGATCATTTATTAACTTACTGATGTTGGAGCATTAAAGTCCATTTTTTTTCTTTAAAAAAAGGTGGCACACGATCATACAGTCTACCTGATGGTAAGTGGATACTGTCGTCCATAAACTTCCGCGATATATGCCAACATCAGTCCAGACAAACGTTGGCACGCCCCCGGATGCGCTGCCTACGTTTGCAGGTTAAGGAATAGATTGGGCGAAAGGGTTGGAAAAATGGGGAGGAATAGGATAGGATGGGATGGGAAAGGGCTCTGACATAATATCTCACTCGCTACTGAAAGACGTACGTACATTGGGGATATACGATAAAATAGGAAATGCAGTACATTTCAAGGTAGTCTTCTCTGAGAGAGGGGTAACGTGGCCAGTCGAGTGCGCCCAGCGGCTGTGGGAATGCAGCATGCACTCTCCCCGTACCGTAAAAAACTAAACGCAACACAGCATTACCGTCTTTATTAATTAAAAAATATGATACCGAGAATATTGTAACTCCAAGTAATAATTGACAACAGTGTTAAATTTAAAAAAAAAATACATCATAAAAATATTGAAGTCTTATTAGTACACCATACGATCGGCTTATGTGCACAGTCATATAGAGTTTGCAAGTAACATATGGTCTCCTCATTGTGCTGTATATCAAGATAAAGTAGAAACCATTCAACGGAAATATGTTAAATACCTTAATTACAAATTTGGTAAAAAAATGACATGAAGGGTCATGTGAATTATATAAAATACTTTCACTTAAAGATCGTAGGACCTTACTTGACATTGTGACAAACACAAAAATAGACCGCTTACCACTCGTGGAACTACTGGCATTTCGTGTGCAACTCCGCCCTCCACGAGGACAGTTACAGAAATTATTATTTGACATACCTGTTACTAGCACCAATTACGGCTACAATAACATGATGTATCGCATCATACGTGAATATAATAATCAATTTAGTGACGTAGATCTATTCCGCAACTCGATATTGAGTTTCAAAAATAAAATTATTAAAAAAATATCACACGCCTAACACACACACACACACACGTAAGCACACACACGTAAGCACACAAATTCAGCCTCACAGTGTATTCACTTTTATATTTTTCTAGTTAATAACTAAAATAAGTAATAATCGATACACGCACACATTGTAATAGTTTAATTCTTAAATGCAATTGTTTGGAATTAATATAACTTTATTAACTGTACGCTGGGCGCTTTAGTTCTATTTATAATTAATAATAATACTTTTTCATATTGTAGCTGTTGGTTACCTATTAAAGGTAAATAAATAAAGACAATGATCACTTTAGGTGTACTTAGCACCCTAAAGTTGCAACGTAATGTTTTATATTCAAAAACATTCCAAGAAAAATACTCTTGCTAATAAAAAAATAATCTGGAGTATGTGGTCGACACTGGACCACTGGGCCCGCACTGGACCCGCGTTGAGGATTACTGCGAACTCTCCCAGTGATCACCGCTGTGGGACCTGTAAAGGCAAGCGTAGACTTTAGTGGAACATCCGTAGTCAATACGCGCCCAGAGAATCGACAGGAACCCGTCTTCAAAATGGCTGAGGCGGCGGCAACAAACATCCTCCCGGATGTACATGCATACCCCAGCACGTCGCACAAAACAGTGCTCCAGTTTGTAACCGGGGTAATGAAGATATGATGTATCGGCCGGGCATGATATCTGTGTCTCCGTCAAGAAAAGCAAGGCCGGAATTGCCGTCTCAAGGTGGTAGTGGACGGCGTCGATGTTACTATGTATCCCTCTGATGTTGCAAAAGTCCACTTGTAGTGTAGAACTTACGGGATGGGCCGCTGAGTGAACCTTGTACATTTTCTTTTTCTTAGCCATCGATTATAAGTGTGAATAGGGAGGAAATGAAAGAGGGGACGGAGAGAGAGATGGTTGCATGTGGATCAAAGGACAAAGCACGGAGCAGAGAAAAAACCAGGTCACAAAGGTTGTGTGACTTGCTGGCACGGGGTACGGAAGGGCCCCCGGTCCCCCCCGGGGGGGCAACAGTCGGGTTCTACTCCGGTCTCCTCCGGCACAACTGCTACCCCAAGGGATTTTTCGCGTGCGGCGGGGCAGCCTCCTGGGGTGGAGATTAATGTAAGATCCCCGGGCTCGGGCCCCCAACAACCCGCGGGCGGTCAGCGGACAACCGTTTCACCGGGTCTCCCTAATCCCCGCGCCACCGTGTCACGCCCATGCGCGTCTGTAATTCCCCGCAACCGCTGGTCCTCCTTTCCACACGCAACAATCTCTCTCTCGGGACGGCTTCTTCCGCTCACCGCCGGAACACGATGCGGGCCTCGCGGCTAATAGGGCACCATTATGGCGGCGGACTCCGACGGAAGGGTGGTAGCTATGCCGACGGAGTAACCCTCCCACCGCAAAAAGGGAACGCCATTGCCTCGTCAGTTAACAGCAGGGTGCACCACTAGCTGGTGAGGTTGGCTTAGGCTCCAAAGATGGTAGGTGAGCCTCTTACACCCCAACTAAAATACAAACTAATACAAGAAATAGAGCAAGCGAATATAAATGCAGAGGAAAATTATGCAAAGCGGCAGTAAAAACTATTGCATTTAACTGTATACTACCTACAATTTATATTTGTTCGAGCAACTTTGAACTTATGGATGAAATCCACCGTCGGAAGTCACGTTTCGGCAACGTACGTCATAACTGGCAGAACGTTACAAAAAAAAGATACAAAACATTTTGGCAAATCCCTCGACGCGACGATTAAAAAATTCTAATTCCCTTTGAAAATGTTAAAATAAAAACCACTTTAGCTATTCACTTCAGAAAGACGAATTCCAGTATGAATTAGAGAAATTATAAATCAGCACTACTTTTAACTAGGCATAGCAGCGCTAGCTGGTGATTTAGAATCTTGTAATTTTAGGAAAAAACTGTTACAAATAGGTACACAAGTATACATACACTTCTCTTATTCCAAATGTAAAGGTGTCCCAGATTGAGTGCCGGATTTAATTTAGAAAATAAAGCCATTGTTTCTCCGGCTATGTGACATGTGGCACCGTCCTGTTGGAACCACAGTTGATCGAGGTCCATATCGTCCAATTGGTGCCAAAAAATCTCCTCATGTTCCGATACCTCTCTATGCCTAAATTACGATACCTAAAAAAATGGCCGATCTCGCCGAATCAAAGGCCGCACCAAACTAACTCTGAGGATGCAATCGTTTTTCATGAAACTGTTGAGGATTTTCCAAGCCCCAGATACGACAATTTTGCTTATTGACGTATCCGTCAAGGTGGAAATGGGCCTCGTATACCATATATATAAGCCTATATATATCATCTCCGTTCCGTCGTGGATAAAAATAAGATGAGATGACGATAGATGAGACATAAAACAGATACGAAGTCTAATAAATTCCACTACAAATTCCATTATAATTCCAGCATACGAATTATTTCAATGAATAGACGAGCACTGCGATGTCACGATAGATATGAGACTTGGCATTTCATTCGCACAAAGGCGTTCATATGCCGTCTGTAAGGTTGACAAAGAGGGTAGAATGTCTAGTGCATGCAATGTAAAGCTTAATAAGATTAATTTTAAGAAAAAATAGCTTTAATATTTACGTTTTTTTTTACAATGGAATATGCATGTAATTATCAAATGAAACTATTACAGGCTTAAATAAAAAAATAATGTATTATTAAACAAAACATTCAACGATACAGGCCCAAATAAAAAATAAACTATACAAACTTAAATAAAAAATGAAACTGTTCAGGCTTAAATAAAAAATAAAACTAGACAGGCTTAAATAAAAAATACTTGAACCCTCTTAACACTGAATTATTTTATTTATTTAAACTATAGTGTACAAAGAAACATTGTACAAAAGTCGGACTTAATGCCTAGTGGTATTCTCTGCCAGTCAACCTTCGGTTAAAAAGAAAAAGGAAGTGCGTTTCATTATGCGATCAATAAGAGGGGGAGAGTGCACGCTGCAATCCAACAGCTGCTGGGCGCGCTCGACTGGCCACGTTACCCCTCTCTCACAGAAGACTACCTTGAAATGTTATTTCAAGGTAGTAATGCATTTCCCACTTTATCTTATTTCCCTAATGTACGTACGTGTTTCGGTAGTGAGTGAGATGTGCCAGAGCCCATTCCTATACTATCCCTCCCCATTTTCCAAATCCATTCCTAAATCTCCAAAGGTAGGCAGCGCATCCGGGGTCGTGCCAACGTTTGTCATTTTGGACTAATGTTGGCATGTATCGCGGATGTCTATGGGCGACAGTATCTACTAACCACTAGGTGGACTATATGCGCGTCTGCCGCCTTCGTCCATAAAAAAAAGAAATAAATAGGTATTATACAATTATTATTCGTGAAAACTAACAACATTTGTTCTACGATTTCATAAAAAACAGCACTTTCTTCATCACAAGCCACGCACTCGAATGCACTATTAGATATCTTTATATCTAAAAGTAGCTATTCGATTACCAACTTTTTATGAATTTAGTGTGCGGCAATGTCGTGTGTGTATAGAATAACAAGCTATCAACAACAGAGTAACAAAGTCAGAGATTATTTATTAAAAAAAACTTTTTGGGGCGAAATATAAGGCTCACAAAAAAGTTGTAAAACAGAATTGTTATTTTTAGAAATAATAATAGAAATTCAGTATTAAAAATATTTTTACAGATTTTTTCATTTCAGCCTTTAAAAATAGATTTGAACAATTTATTCCTTGTGGTCGTGCAAACACGTGACTAAGTGTACTCCTTATAGATCAATGTAAATATTTATCACAATAAAATTTATTATTTATTGTTATGACATTCAAAGTCAAAGTGACAAAAACACAACCGCACCAGAAGTTGATGCTAAAAACAGAACAGTGGAAAATGGCTATTAAAATTTTCGAACGGTAGATAAATTAGTTTGTTATTCAGAACACGAAACCGAGGATTTAGAGGCAATTCCCTTTTTGATCTCTCCTGTTCAAACAACAGAACTCTGTCGCGGCAGACGGGTCCCGACTTTGCATAAAATATTAGGCAGACCGGCTTAGGGAACGCGAAACAGATTTAGTTGTTGATCGTTGCGTTTTTTTTTCAGTGAAAGGCTTCGATTTTCGGTCCATCGTAGTTCACATGTGTGTAATTAACTGAAATAAATGAAATAATCTTTGAATAACTCAAATAAATAATTTTAAATTGCTAAGAATGTCATCACAAAGTCGAGGGAATCGCGTTTCATGGAACCCATATATTTTTAAACCTAACGAACCTTTAAATTTCCTGTCATCGATTTGTTGCCAATTCCATGTTTTCTGCTTTTCATTTAATTATTCCTCATTATAAAATACACCAAGTATCCAGATGTTCTCTGTTTTTTTTTAAATGATGCCACTTATGGGAGTGAGTGAAATATAGAAAATGAAAACTTAAATAGAATGTGGTTAATTTTGTAGAAAATCTGTACCAGACGGCTGAACAACGACAGAAAGGAAATAAGATTAGATTAAAAGAAAAACACGCTATAGTGTTACCAATAAAAGGAAGCGACGCGCGACGGTGCGATGTAATTGGAGCCAAGTTAGAAGTTTCTTTGAAAATTGTTTACAAATTACAATTGAAAGAAAGCGTCAACTTTGACATTTTGTGTTAGTCTACTCAATATTTGTTAGTCTTCTCTTTATTATTGTTTGTTTCTGTTTAGTTGGAATTTCGAGACGAATGAGCGATCGCTTGAAGAAATAAAAAACATTGGTCTTCATACAAGACATATTTTTGTGTTCAAAGACGAAAATATTTTCAAAATTGACGTTTTTAGTACTTTGGGAGATATAAAAAATATAAAATCTAGGAATACTTTATTATTAAAGAACACATTATAGTTGCTGATTATTATAAAATGTAATGAATTAAATACATTTAAAATTAATAAATCCTGTAATGAATTTACATCAAATAAAAACAGATGAAGTACCTGTTAATGATGTTGATTAATTAGGTAAACTTCGGTAAAAAAATTAAAACTCCTAAGCAGTTACGAGTACCAATGGATATAACTATAGTAAATTGTGTACGTACTATAGTACGCACTTTGTGTATTGAATGAAATACTTTTTGGAATAATAGACTTTTTGATTGTTTGACGCAGCATTAATAATGTGTTTTCATTCTGGATTAAAGGTAGCTTGTATTAAAGGTAGCTGGATTAAAGGATTTCTTGTATGAACATTTGCACACCATTATTTGGTCAAAATGAGCTCATAAATTCAATCTACTTAATAAAAATCTTACACTGACTACACGGACAGACAACGCACAGCCTAAACCGTTGGGTCTAGAAGCATGAAATTTTGCGTAGGAGTTCCATATGTAACGTAGGTGAGCACTAAGAAAGGACTGTTGAAAATTCATCCCCTGAGGGTGTAGAATAAGGGTGTAAAAGTTCCTGAGATATTGCCAATGAGATTTCTCATCGGGCACACGGTTAGTATACTATAATATCTTGTAAATCTTTTTACAGAAATAAATATTATACAGTTGAATTTGATTTGACATTTTAATATTCGAATATTGTACTTGTATCAGCCTATAACGTCCCACTGCAAGACACAGGCCCCACCTTAGTACATCAGTGAGGGGTTCTGGGCTGTAACCCACCACGCGGGCCCAGTACCGATTGGTAGAGCACATACTATTTTTTTTTTTGTATTTTTGAAGCATGCCGATTTCTTCACGACGTTTTCTCTCACCGCGGAGATAGTGACAATTATTTAAAAATCCGCACTTAAGTAGGAATTCCCACTGAGTTTCTACTTGCCGAGGATTTGATTGAACTCACCATCACACGAATGTGAGTCGAGTATTGATACCTCTAGTAGACTATCACCGCTCAGTTATATCCAAATATTATCATTTATCAGTTATTTCCGAATATTGTATGGCTTTTTAAATTCAGATGAACCATCGATTTGAGAATACATACTAGATATGTTAAAGAATCACTCTAGTGCGTACACATTAGTCTAATAGTGTTCTATGTTCAGTAGTAGCTCTCGAATTATTTAATTCATATGTGTTTTGAAAATGGAACATTCTTATTACGTGTTCAATAAAATGTTGACATTTTATTGAACCCTTCCTCATCTGCTTCACCTTCCCTAAAAATTTTCAAAAAGGTTTCTTTGATAAGAACGTATGCTGTGTTATCTAATATATTCCGATATCGATGGGATGAACGTACATAAATATTGTTTAAAAATTTATAAAGATTTATAGAGAGGTAAAATATTATTTGAAATGAGGTAGATCAAGATAGAAGTAACGAGGGTCTTAGGGCATTTGACAGTTAAGTTAGATTGGACAAATAGAACTAGTTAGTCTGAACCGAAAGTCTGAAAATTGATTAAAAGTTAAATATAGCAGGTCGATTTTCCTTTAGGTAGCTAAACCTCACGGGAGTAATTTATTAGTAAACTTTCGTAGTTAATAAGGTACGAATTGCAGTACCTAGATAAAAAGTTCGACACTTAATTTGCGCTAAGATATTATATTAATAACATTTCGATAGGCACTAAATAGTAGTATAAAATTTATGAAGTTTTCTTGTAAATAATTCCGAATATGCGATTAAAGAACGCCATGGTCAATGACCAACCCTAGTCAATGTCGTGGGTCCAGGCATTGTATACGACAAAATAGAAAATTTGTAGGCACCTGGCCTTGCTTACTACGTACAAAAACACAGGGGGAGAGTGCAATCTGTATCTCACAGCCGCTGGGCGCATTAGACTAGCCACGTTACCCCTTTCTCACAGAAGACTATCTTGAAATGTACTTGCATTTCCTACTTTATCGTATTTCCCCAATTTCGTATTACTACGTATTTCGGTAGTGAGTGAAATATGCCAGAGCCCATTCCCATCCCATATTATTCTATCCCTCCCCATTTTTTCTCAAGCCTTTCTCCCAATCCATTCCTTAATCTGCAAAAATAGGCAGTGCATCCGGGGGCGTGCCATCGCTTGTCATTCTGGACTGATGTTGGCATGTATCGAGAATGTCTATAGAGGACAGTATCCAGTTACCATCATGTGGACTGTATGCTCGTGTACACTGAATGGGTAACATTTAATGACCGTAGTGTCCGTAGTATGTGTTCATTGATTAATAAAAGGCTATCTATGTCCAGAAAACGAAATATATTAATGATATATTGTTGACCATTATATCTAATGCACCTTATAGCATGTTCTCCTTCCTATTGGCGACTTCTAGTGGTGAACTGCGTAAACTTTTATCTATTTGAACCAGTGTGAGCGAAGTCTGTGATCAAAGTCTATTGCATGCAAACTTATCTATTTTGCCATGTGTACAAAGACAATCACGCCAAAGAAATTAAATTTATTTGTAACCACAGAGAGCGCACAGATTTATCAAAGTGGCAGTTAAAATATTAATGTCGTAGAAAAAAGTGTGTACATGCTGCGGCAACAATGCAGGGAATTTTATGGGAGGGTGGAGTGCATGCTGCAATCCAACAGCCGTTGGGCGCGCTCGATTAGTCCTCTCTCACAGAAAACTACCTTGAAGTGTACTGCATTTCTCCAAATACATTCCTATATTCTTACACTTCACTCATAGACTACACATATACACCGTCCCCGCCGGCGGAGACGAGGACATCACCCTCGCTACACCGTGAACACACACCGGCCTTCAGCCAACACTTTTACCAGATATCGGCACGTGTCTAAGCGCTTATCACCGACTCGCGATTCCGCGGTACCCTCCCAAAGCAACACCTTAAGCCGAGGTCCGTTCCTTCAGCCAGTCTACTGGCGGGGGAGCCCTTGGGCTCGTTGCTGCACATACTCTTTGCTCTTGGCTGAGCGCCTTCTGCGCTCGTTAAACTATACATCGTGAATCTTGAAAGGCCATTAATAATAATTTAGCTAAATTAATACGGTGCCGTGATCAAAATGAATAATGAAAGTATATAATTGTAGTAAAAAATGATGATAGTTATTGTTTGAAATTGGCGCGAGCGTCTTTGCATAGATTATTTCGAAGCAACATTTTTTTGTCCCCGCCATATTGAAGGCGGTTTGATATTTTTGAGTAGTAACACGCGCTCGGCGGCGAGCAGAGTTAAATTGAGATAAATTCACACCGCGGCCTCGGACAGTTGTTATTTGTTATTCGCGCCTAGTAATAGGTCTTGTTCGCTGATATCCTGTGCCACGCGAGTGTTTTGGGAGTTAAGTTCACATCGCGGCCTCGGGCAGTTGATTTTGGGATTCGCGCCTATTAACTGGACTTGCACGCGGATCTCCTGGAGCCACGCGAGAGTGTTGGTTGGACTTGGTGATTGTGATTGTGCTTGTGGTATTTGGAGTGATATCTCGAGGTGATTTTGCTGCCGTGTGTGAGTTGCGGAGCTATAGCGGCCACCGGCTCACCACGGAACGAGACTTGGATTACTACACAAGTATCTATTGTGAATGTATGTATTTATTCAATCACACTAAGATAGGTCACGTCTAGTAGGGACTAGCGTAGATACACTTTCCAGATTTGCGCGTGGGCAAAACCACCTGGGGTAAGTGAGACCTTTAAATTGTGTAAATTGTTGATTATTTGCTTACCCACCATTTTGGTGGATATATTGAGTAAGTTTACATTTGGGCCCGAGTGCACATTCCTCGGGCTGCTTTCGCGTAACATTCATCGTAAACAGTTATTATCATAAAAAAACTATTACATAATTATTATTATATAATTGTGTCATTATATAATGTGTCATTACTTGTCAGACTTTGTGTGACTTGGCTTGGGTTCCCACGCGACAAGTGAAGTTGAGTTTCTGTTTGATTATTGTAAAAATCGTATATTGTGGGATTTATGGTTTAATAGTGATAGTTTATTAAACTTCAAAGCGTCTAGTGTTAGTGCATAATGTTTGTGATAATTAAATATAAGTGTGAGACCGCATTCTCCATATTCATCCAAGGAGTCCAACTCTGTCCTCGGTAAACCTATTATCACTTTACTGTGCGACTTTCACTTCGACGGGACAGGATAAAAAGAATGTTATAAGCGTGATAAAAACTATTATGTTTCATTTGCTATGTCTATGGTTCAATGTCTATGTCTATGGTTCAATGGCTATGTCTATGGTTTAATGGCTATGTCTATGGTTCAATGGCTATGTCTATGGTTCAATGGCTATGTCTATGGTTCAATGGCTATGCCAAATAAATTATATAAAAAAATATCCTTTGGTTTCCTTTGGCTTAATGCCTAGTTCGATTCCCGGTCCAACATTCATTTGTTTAAAGTTGTTTAAGTTAAAGTTTAAAGTTGTTAAAGATTAATTTTAAAGTTTAAAGTTGTTGACATTCATTATTTAAACACCGGGGGACTACGGACTGGGCTCGGTCGTCAAAGCAAAAAAATAAGAAGAATTGTGAAAATATTAAATTATTTACACGTCGCAGGATCATTTTTGTATCTGACAGCGAAGAGCAATTATTAACAAAATGAAAAGATGGGAGAGGCACGTGAATTTACTTTGCCTGTCGACTAAAAAAATAATTATTGTTTCTGTTTCGAGTGTTTTACCATTTCACGAAGGGTTTTCTTATAGAGAAGCAATTTTACATGTTGAAACATTTATAACAAGAACTTAAGCAGAAGGGACAAAAGTGAACTCTAATAATTAGAAAGAGCAAAAACATGTAGACTTTGAAATACATATATAACGAATCCTTTCAGTGGACTTCGCATTATGTCCATCGTGGCCAAAGTTCATTTGTGTGAAAGAATAAAAATTCGTCCAGTAATTTTTGACAAATGCGCGTTCAGATTGACAGACAAAAATTTAAAAAGAAGTTGTTTTGCGCTGTATATCATTCGTACTTTATATTGCAATCACTTTTTTCAAGAAATATTTCATATACAGTCACGGCTGTGTTACGATTTTCTTATATGAATAGATTTAAAAAAAAATCAGTTATTCAAAAACAGCATGTTTTGTTGATCATGATTTGCTGTTAATTTACTACTACATTTACACTTTACTCATTACACTTACACTTTATTCATTTACACTTCTGTACATACTATATTAAATTGTGCTTTGATATATTGATATCTTGCTTTGTGATCCATACAACCCTTGAATAAATCGAGATATTCGTAAACACATCTATTCAAAATGAAACGTACCTAAAATATTTCTCGTTTAGTAAACACGCTACTAAATTTCATGTAAGCAATATTACTTACACCACAACGTGTGATAAATATGACAAGACAATCCCAACGCATCAACTTGTCCGCCATAAACCTTACCTTTAAAATAAATTCTCATGAGGTAAACTTCTAGTAAATAGTCACGTTAGGGCCCATATAAATCTAGTTTCCTTTGGCTTTATTTGGCAACGGCGAAATTTATTGGGTGCCAAATGTGGGGCTTGATCCTAGGGTTGTGAAAACATCGATCTTATTTTAACCGATTATACCGAATTTTAATTTCATGAATCGATTCGACTCATAAATATAGATGATTGATTATATAATAATGAACTTTTTCATTTCAAATGTCTCATTTAATTTTTTCAAACAACCATAAAATTATTTTTATAATAGTTTCTTGGCTATTAAGTAAACTGTTGTTACTAGCTAATATTGTTCTACAATATTAAAATTTTGAAATAAAAGATCGCACTGCTAAATGAAAATATTGCTCGGAGTTAAAACATGCAATAACACTACCAATTTGAAACTATTAATATGTGGTGATTATCCTTATCTTAAAGTAGAAACTATCTAATTGAAAATCGATTTTTTCTTCGAAAACGATTATTTCTATTTGAAAAATCGATTTTCACGAAACGAGAAAAAAATTGTTATCCAAAAATCGATTTCTCATCCGTTTGTTACATCCCTACTTTCGTGAATAAATTATTACGGCATGTGTTTAGTAATCATGGTAAAGGGTACAAAGCGTATTGAACATTACAATATTACGGGGTGAATAAGATTAAATTGGCACATCATATATTTTGAGGGTATCTGCTTTATTCATTGAAGTAAATACTGACAGCTTTGAGAAAGGAGTCAGATTAGCAGCTACCTTGCGTACCTACTGAAATCCTTTCATGAAATCTCTTTGGCAATTAGAGACTGTTATCGTTGTATCAAAGGTCGTCCCCAAAATGTCAGTATAGGATCCCTTTCGTAAAGGTAACGGTCCACCTTTGATGCCTAACCATCTACAGACATTTTGTCTAGATGTATATGGGACAGAAATTGCGTCATTGCAAAATGTTTTTGCAAAATGAAAAACGCAATGCGACTGATGGATACTTTAGATATTTCACTAGTGTCCTACAAAAATTGGCCTTGAGGTGTGGATGGGCTTTATAATAGCACCACCCCATTTCTTCCCTTGGGTGTTGTAAAAGGCGACAAAGTCGCTACCACAAGCGACACCACAATTAAAAATACTGTACTCGCCAACCCACTTGGCCAGCGTGACGTTTTGAGGTTACCTATACATCCCTCCTGCATCCAGCGGGATGCAGGTCGCTGCCGATAGGTCTAAATGGCGGACAATGGGGGAGGCCTATGTCCAGCAGTGGACGTCCAAGGGCTGAGATGATACATCCCTCATGCATAAGACGATGTTATGAGGAGGCCAATGTTTTATAAGGGGAGGGTGCTGAATCCCATACCCCCTGGGCGCACTTAGGGTAACGTGGACAGTTGTCCACGTTACCCTACTCTCACAGAAGACTACTTTGATGTGTACTGCATTCCTAACTTTATTCCATTTTTTCCAATGTACGTACCGGGTACAGTAGTGAGTGAGATATGCCAGAGCCTATTCCCATCCCATCGGTCTATTGTATTCCTCCCCATTTTCCAAATTCGTTCCTAAATCTCCAGTGATAGGTAGCGCAACGGGAGTGTGCCAACTTTAGTCATTCTGAACTGATGTTGGCATATATCGTTTGTACACTGAACTTCGCCAAAAGTATACATTATACTATGTGCACATTCTGCACCTATGTATTCGACACTGGAATGTATTGAGCTTTCAATAATTTGTTTCTTTAGTCTTTTAAAATGTATACCTACCTTGATTGTCAACTAATCATTTATCATTTTTTGTTAAAATCCGTAAATTCTAAAAAAATATTTTCTTAAGAACCACTGCTTTGTACTAATGCATATATTTGTCTTGATTGATACTTATAGTAAGTAAACACCAAGTCATTAGTATTAAATCAGTAGGTATACGATTTTCTAATGACATTTCGTCAATTAGAAAAACGCATGTAAGATCAAAAATTCCATAGCTGTCGCAGTTCAGCATTTCGGAGACTGATGTGTCGCATATCCATGGCTGAGTCAGTATAAATATACAGTCTGTATTGTTATTCATTGGCAGTAAGTACAAACATGCAGTCAATAGACCCAATTAATACTGTGGTTTCCTGGTAAAGCAGATTTTACGCTATTGTTAAAGGGATTCGGGAACGTGCTAATTGGTTGTTTCCTCTTACACTACAATCCGGCTACGAATGCCAGAGGCATAATATATACTCGTACATACTTGCGTAGTAGTAAATATAGATCTGAAAATTTATCCTGATTTTAATTTTAACAGCATTGAGATAGGTACATATATTCAAGGTACATATATTCAAGAATAGTGAAGTGTGGTGTCAGCTCATCTCTTACCGCGGGTGTCATAAAAAAGGAGACTAAGGAATTACAAAGCGGCTACCATAAGCCCTAAGGAGTTACACCACCTCTAAAAGAGTGGATTCCTCAATCCACTTGGACAGGCGTGGCGGTTTAAGGCCATCCATCCCCCATGTGCATGAGGTGGCTAGATTGGATCCAGTAGTGGATACTGAAAGGGCTGATTGAATTGTATTCAGAAATAGATGTAACTCTATGACGAGCAGTTGATACCAACCAAAAAGTAACATTACAAATATTCAATAAATAATCTGCCGGTTTAAATAATAATAGTGTATAAAAATATGTAAATAACTTGAGCGCTCGTGTCTAAATTTTATGATACTTTAAAATAAATGTAGTCTTGAGTCATCATAGGTCGTGCGTGACCAATGACTGAAGTCTATACCTAGACAGATAGTACATTATTTTTGTAAATTTGAATATACTCATATTATATATAAACTTACATAACCACAATCTAGGGCTTTTTGGCGAGAACTCGGGACGTAAAGTTGGGTTTTTGTTTGATTATTATAAAAATTGTGTATCGTACATTTTATGGTTTAATAATGATAGTTTATTAAACTTCAAAGTGTTTTTGTGTGTAATGTTTGTGATAATCAAATAGAAGCGCGGGACTGCGTTTTTCGTGTTGGAGTCCTCTTCTGTCCTCAGTGAACCTACTATCACTTTACTGAGCGACTCGATTTGACTGGACTGCACTGACTTACTTTGTCGAGACTGGACATTGACATGAGACGTTTTAGACTTTGAAATTGTTTATTGCGGAGAAAAACATGACACTGGCAGAATGCGCTAATTGCACCATGGGCGTAGCCATGGTGGGGCAGTTTGGGGCGCTTGCCGCTCTCCCCCTTTGTGGCACTGGGGAAGAATATGTAACAGACTTTCTGCATTACACTACCTCTATTTAAATTATAAGAAAATTGTTTGCTTTACACCTTGGATAAAATTATTTGCCTTTGCCCCCACCCTGGATAAAATTCTGACCACGACCTTGAATTGCACCATTATGATGATAAGAAAGAAAGTACACACAATCTCCATCTCTATATAAACACATCTACCCCGTTCTGTGGTAGTTAGAAATACATATATTGTAACGTTTAAAGCGAGATTTAGCTTATCATTAAAGGTCCAGCTGTTTTAAAGATAAAAAAAATAAAATGAAATTTATTTAATTGTATTACAACAGAGTAAAAATCCAGTGAGATGAAGCTTATATCTACTTTTAAGAGGCCTCCTAGTTAGACGATCAATTAGATTGTGCTATTTTATAGATTGAGCAATGTTTTTGATCATTTAGGGAGTGGAGTGTATTGAAACTCGATTGAGCGCAAGGCGCAATAATACAGTGCAATTGTACATTGTTGTACAATTTTATTGTAAGTCTCTAGGGACCGCCTTACGTGGCTTGTAGACGGTACAAATACAGCGCTGAAAACTAGTGATCCCAAAACTAGGTACGACTTGTGCTATTATGATCAGTGTTCCTCAAAAACTGCATTATACAGTAACAACACCGACACGATATAATATGTTATATGCATACTTTTTCTATTTTCTTCAGTTATCTAAATAATCCAAATGTTGTTTTGTCCTTCTCTAAAGGATTCTTTAAGTAGATCACTAAAAGTACCAACACAGTCTCACAAAAACAAGGCAGCCTAATGCCAATTTAGCATGTCACATTCGACGTACCCGTGTGTAATTTCACCAACATACATTTTCTTTCACCAACAATCTTCATTATTGTTGACAGGCTTTATCACTACGGCCTTAGATTTGAAATTGGCGTGACATCTTCTGTAATCAGGTGTAAAGGAAATCTTGTTTCTCTGGTAATATTTACTCAGTGATACGCGAAATTGTACGCTTAATGTGCGTCTTTGAAAGGCCCTAATTACTATAGAGGGTGTGTAGAAAATTTCCCTCTAGTTAGTGAATAGAGACTTGATGTGAATCCAATTAAATTATGCAGATCCTGTGGCGATGAGGCATCATCGCCAGAACCATTGTTCAACATAACATCCAGCTGCTTTATACGTTCAACGTAACATCTAGTAAAAAGTGTGTTCAATTTTATATCTCGCATTTGAGTGGAATTAATTTTGTATTTACATATTTAATCTGGCCACTTATGGAGGGTCGGTGTGGTTCTAATATTATAATCTAGGCTTATGTCTTTTGTACAAAGTTGATATACCTACTGTCGCAGATGATCCAATCGTAGTAATTATTGGTGTTCATCGTTATTATGTATTGTACCAGGAAGTTTCTTTGCGCGGTAATTTTGATAAAAAACATCAACACTCTAAAATTCATTAAAATATCTGTGAAATAGTTTTTACTTCATGCGTATGCTAAAGAACAGATAATCAAACGGACAAAAAATAAAAATAAATCCCAATAGTGTACACAGAAAATAATAAAATCTCAATTGAAAAAAAAAATATTTTTTCAAATATGTAATTTTATCCCATGTACTGTACACACCCGTCCATTTTACGATTGTATTATTATTTGTAACCGTACTGTACTTAGTTACACAAATAAGATTATATAGAAAGGTCTATGTGAGTAATCTACTTATTACAATATAAAATGTATACAAAACGAGAAAGTTTAACAAGTTATAAAACAATCTACTTGTGAAAATTCGTTTAATAGTCAATATTGAAAAACAGTAATGTAATAGAAATATTACTTACTTACTGTATTACGGTGGTGATTTTCAAGTATTCAAGTCAATACATAACAGCAACTTTAGCTAAATACAGTAACTGCAAATGCAGTTAAAACGTGTGGAATAAAAACAATAAAAACGTAGAATGGAGCATCGTCGTCTCACGTAATTACTACATTCACAGAGAAGACTGTCGTGATAAGTAGCAATGTATATTAGAAGCAAGTGAAAATTTTCAGAAGTCATCACATGCATCTATGATATACCCATCTCATCCTTTTCGTCATCGCTTTTCTTTTACAATTATTCTTGACTGATGTTGGTATGTATCGCAGATGTCATAAACAATAATTCGGACATCGGTGTCCTAACTCTTCTGCACTTCTTAGAAAAAGAAAAATATTTTTTTTTTAAACAAGCTACATATTTGGAAATTTGGATAAAAAAAGCATGGTCAAAAAGCAGCATTGTATGCTTTAGTTAAAAATGTTAGTAATATTATTGTTTCTTACGAGGGCAGTATCGTCGCGCGTTCTAATACGAGTAGCTGGTCGTTTTTAAATTGCCAACGTGTTGCCGCGACCAACAACTCCACACGTCGGGCGCCTAACATATCTCTCAACATATCTGTCAATTTATTTCTATAGAAAAATATTAAGCATGTTCAACAAACACGTGCTATATAATGCGATAGGAACGTATTAAGTTCAACGTCGACTTCGCGATAACAGCAGCTGTAGTTCAAGGAAGTGGTTTAATGAAGGCAGTATGGAAGTCCGTTGCAAAAAGTAAATCCTCCATTGGCCCAGTAGGTACCTTAGGTCGGCAGAGAATGGCGCAGCGCCAAGGAATTCCTTTATTGCTCACGAGAATTCCTGTCGAGGAATTCAATAAGACCTTCTATCGAGTTAAAGCGAAAAATTATATTTTATTTATGTTGTTTCTTAAATTCTCTCTCGTAATGCTAAGAACTTTTATTGGCATAAGACAAAAAATATTGCTTATCAACGTTGACGTTGTTGTATGTCGTATGTCTGTCTTATTTCCTAAATATTTGTCTGACATTGTATACATTGATTACGTAATTATATAGCATACTATTTTAACATACATGTCAGCATAAATATATTTATATTTATGTATAAATATATATAAATATATTTATGCATAAATATAAATATATGTGACATGTGAAGTACTGCAATATCAACTCTGATATGGATTGATAGCGTCCATTTTAAATTAATTTTAGTTTTCAGTTAGAGCAACAAAGATATTAATTATCATGTATATAGTAGGTTAGAAACATATATATTACATAGTATAACTTTTTGGCCACATATATTATACAAGTACATTGTAGGCTAGAAAGTTATATAATATGATGGTTGGCTCTTTCTTAGAGGGCCGCCGCTTACAAATGGTGGTGGAAGACGCCATATCTACAGAACATTCGCTCGAGGCTGGCGTCCCGCAGGACAGCAGCCTCTTCTCGGCCTGATACTCCCGGTTCACCGATAAAAGTTCCAGAAGAGTTAGACTAGCGATGCCAGCGACTTCATTAGCGTGAACCCGTGGAATGATTCCCGTGGGAACTTTATAACGGATCGGGATAAAATGTACCCCAATTGTTAACCCAAGCCATAAGCTATAATTGTGTCAAATTTCATTGAATTCTGTCTAGCGGTTTTTGTGTGATGCGCGTTCATACAGACAGACAAACAAAAAATAAAAAATAAATGTTTTGGGCTCTGTATCGTTTGTAGAGTACACTGCAGTTATTTTTTCCAAAAAATATTTCATGTACAGACACGGCTCTGTTACCATTTTATTATATGTACAGATTTTCCTATTCTAAAGGGGTTTTGCGTAGTATTTTTTGAAATATTTGATCCAAATCTAGGTTATAAAATTTTATTACATAAGCAAAGCCGGAACGCTTCTTTTATAATATGTTTTTCATTCTAAATTTTCGTGTCTAAAAGTATTTTTTTTTCTAATACTAAAAGTAAGGTCGGTCTCCATAAATATTATTTTTTTGCGAAAGGACCCGACTTCTACTGATTTATTAATAAGCCGAACAAACTTTCCTTACATTTGTCCGAAAATAACAGCGACAAAAAGCTATCCATATCCGAGGAAACAAACATTTTTTTCTGTAAAATACAAATGTTAATTTAAAAGAAACTTTTCACATTATTTATCTGTGTTCGTTCGTCTGTCACATTCTTGTCAGAAATGTAATGAAAACTAGTTTTGTGAATTATATGTCTTATATTAACTCATGGGCCATTGTGACAAGAATAGCTGTCATTTTGGTGGGAACTCGAGAAGGAAGGTCGAGTTTCTGTTTGACTATTAGGTATATAAAAATGTGTGTTCTGGGTTTGGTAGTGGTTGCCTGTATATTCTAAATAGTTGTAAATTTGCCATCGAAAAAACATGTAAATTTACCACAACCCAGTTTTTATGTGTTATTTCTTCACAGGATTGTTATTATGTCACTAAGCTTGAACTGTATTGTACGAAAGAAAGTAAAATACCGTTTTATAACCATCTTTTTGCTAATTGTACAAGTTATATTTCTTAGGTATATATGTAATTACCTGCGATGAATATACACAAAAATAAATAATTAGACTTTTGGCGAATACCTACACAGTTCATGTATGATCGACTTTTAATAATGTGGTGAAAATACAATAACCCTTGTGGTTTAGTAGTGATAGTTTATTAAACTTCAAAACTAAAGTAATATGTTATAGTTATTTATAATTCGCCATAGGCAGTGTTGCTAGATGAAAATAAACTGAGTTTTATTATGATTTTATTGTTTACATATACCTAATACAATCGATTTGTTAAATTGATTTCGAATTGAATCGGTACATTTTTGCGTTTAATAAATCAATAATTATTTAAGACAAATATATGTAATAAATCGAATCTATAAAAGTGAATGCAAAGTGTATTAGAATTGTATCGATGATCGAATCGGTAATCGACATGAATCAATTCGGACATCACCGAATCGATCGCAAATTAACTTACTGCACGGAGAATACCATTGGATATGTTCTACTTTCAGTAGAAACAACGAATGTGAACCTTAAAGTCGCCACCATAACTTGTATACAAACGCAAAAAGTTTGTAGGTAATTGTGCAAATGTGCGATTGGCTAATGCTTTACAGTTATTAATATCATTGACTCGCAGTACACTTTTGTACCTAAATATATTGGTCGTGTGGTGTCGGCCGACTTTAGAATAGTCTCACTCCATCTCTCCCGTAGATGTCTTCAAAGGCGACAAAGGGATAACAAAGGCACTACTACAAGTCCCGAGGAACTACGGATACACCAGCCCTAAAAACATACAAGCTAATTTTACGCATAGACTTTTTGTTTCTTTTCTTTTTAATTTAACAACGCCGTAAATAGCGTACCGCAGTCAAAAAATTCAGCTGGTACTGCTTCTGCTACAGACAGACCCGCTCTCGGGTCCAGATACATTAAAACTGACCTTTAAGCTTAATGACAGTCACAAAGACATTAGCACTACAACCTTGACACTACAAAATTTCTTAACCTAAAAGTTGCAAATATCAAAAACATTTGCCAACATAATTTTGCTTTCAAATCCACGCCTCATTGACTTTTGACACCATCTGTACTTTATAAACAAAGCGTTTCAGAGCTATAAATAATTCACCCCATCCCTGTTTTACTTCAAAACACGCGATTACAAGAATTCGTAAGACTTTAAGGGCGAAATGTGTGTAGAGCGCCTAATAGGAAAAGTTAGAAATTGCCAAAGTTAAATGGGATCTGTAGGTATTGTGACAGTTTACAAGCAGCCAACTTGTTAAAGTGTTTTCATTGCAATTACTCGGGTTATCTATTCATCAGACCGGGTACAGGGTTAAGGTTATACAGAATAATACAGAGCAGATATGTTTGAAATTGGCGCGAACGTCTTGGCATACCCGCATACATTGAATATTTCGAGGCAATATTTTTTTGTCCCCGAATATTGAAGGCAGTTTGATATTTTTTGAGTAGTAACACGCGCTCGGCGGCGAGCAGGAGTTAAATTGAGATAAATTCACACCGCGGCCACGGACATTTGTTTTTTGGTATTCGCGCCTAGTAATAGGTCTTGTTCGCGATATCCTTGTGCCACGCGAGTGTTTTGGTTGGATTTGCTGTGATTGTGCTTGTATTGGAAGTGATTCTCGAGGTGATTTGCTGCCGGGTGTGAGTTGCCGAACGATAGCGGCCACCGGCTCACCACAGGACGAGACTTGGATTACTACACAAGTATTTATTGGGAATATATGTATTTATTCAATCACACTAAGATAGGTCACGTCTAGTAGGGACTAGCGTAGGAACACTTTCCAGATTTGTGAGTGGGCAAAACCACCTGGAGTAAGTGAGGCCTGTATATCTTATTATTGTGCTTACCCACCATCTTGGTGGATATATTGAGTAAGTTTACTACATTTGGGCCCGAGTGCACATTCCTCGGGCTGCTTTCGCGTAACGCGAGGCAGGTGGGCGCCTAGTGTGCGCATCGTAAAAATTGTATTAAAATTGTAAAATTGTATGTAGCTTAGGGGTATATAATATTCTCTACTCATATTCATGAGCTACGAAGTACGAGGAAAACCGAATACCCGAGAATTTAAAAATACCGATGGCAGCGCCACACGGAAAGGAGATTCTATCTTCCAGTTTTTCAACCAGGAAAACACTGAGAAAGTAGTTTAAGAAGAGCACTAGATCCTTTTTCCGAGCAGCAGTCTTTAAAATTAAGATTGTCACACTAATAGCCAACCTTTTAGCGGAGACGGCAACAATAATTGAAATAGCTTCTTTAATCCGTATCACAACCGTATAGGAGGGAGTAGGTACACAGAGAATTTTTAATTCTACAGTTGCAAAAGTTTTCACGCGAATTGGAGACACTTTTAATGCTGTTCTTTTAATTCAAGTTTCAATCATTTCAATCCCTTCTTCCTGACAGCTTCCTAAGTATTTACACTTGTTACTCTATCGAATTTTTGGCCGGCCACAGTTTGGAGGACATGACACTACTTTGTCTGCGTTAATTGGGTTATTCATTTTAAATTAATCATTCACTTTAATTTTGTTAATGTAAAGTCACCATTTACACAGGTATTGAAAACTGTTCACATTGAGTTTCTAAATGCAAGCTATTGGTAAACTAAGCAGTTTGTTTGAGATATATAAACAAAAGGGACGAACTTTACTAATTGCGTGTTCAACAAGTTTGGTTATCTTAAAATTAAACCTCATCTTGATTATAGAGCTTGTTAAAGCGCACGAAAAACTATTAAACGTTAGGTATTACAAGAAACCATTATTATGTTACAACTTCCAATTATCACTATTACAAACTATATCAATTTTATTAGTTAAACAGATATAAGTAATATTGTGTACAAAATCTGTTCATGACATTCATCACGGTGCCACACCGCCAATTATCCAGCTGTGTGATCCATGTCTGTGTCTCTTGTGGCGATAATGTTTCTTTCATAAAAAGAAGGTGTCAGACGAGCAGACAGTCCACCTGGTGACAAGTGGACTCTGTCGGTCATGGTCCACGAGACGAGACAAAGATGGGATATAATGAGACGGGAAGACACGTCTCGGTGCATAATTAAAGTTTTTTTTAGATACATATCGGAATTCAAATTAGATTAAAAATCCTATTAACTTTACACGAATCCCATTTTAGCTTCTTTTGTAATTTCCATATACTCGTATTTCGCACTTAAAGCGAAAGCAACTAAGCAGCACGCCTGCTAGAATATAAATAGCAAGCAACGGTTTATCTGAGAGAAACTTCTAAAAGATTGCAGGAGTTTACCGCCCCAGTAAATACCTAACAATGAACACGCTGACAAAATATACACCCGAAAAAGGCTAAGAGAATTTACTACCTGAAAATTTATATCGCCTTACCTGAACTCAAAGAAAACACGGCAGGAACTGAGAACTTCGCCAAGGAAAAGGAGCATTGCGAGTAAAAGTTTATTACACTATCTCGATGCAAAACCTTCTTCGTCCATTCATCTTTGTCGTTGGGAAGTTAACTTGGGTAGCATTTAATTGCGAAATTAAAGTAAATCTCTTTTTATTAAGGTGATGTTAATTGTTCGCGAGACCACTCGCAGTGTTGGAACAAGTTGTTTTTGTTGTTACTTTTAAACTTGTTGGCAGCCTTGCGGAAATTCTTGGGGACTTCATCGATTGTACTTTGTAATTATTTGTGTTCTTTATTTTTACAACGCGCGACGAGATGGTTGACAGTAGATTGTAAAGTTAAATGTAGGTATAATAGCTAAAACTACACTTCTTATTCATAATGTATAACTATTTGCTATTTATAAATCTTTTACTTACTTAGCCATAAAAATAAATTGCGTGAAATGCCTTTTCTGTTGGTAGGTAGGTTAGTATTATTGTTAGTTAGTTCATGTTAAATTACATTTTGCTTTTATTTATTTATTTATATATATGTATCATCAGTATTACACAGTGAAACAGATATATTAATATTAAAGTATTAGATTATGTATTTGTATTACACATATGTACACCTACACTATCTACTATCTCAATAAGAAGTGCACGTTTCTTACAGAGTGTACCTATCTATTCTGTGTTACCTAAATACATTCATTTGTCTAAGCCATCGGTTGTCGTTCTTGCGGTAAATATGGCCTGCCCATTGCCGCTTCAAATTATTGATTTTGTGAGGAATGTCGGTAGCTTTCGCCATTTGGTGAATGTTTTAGTTTCGGATAATAATAAGGCTACACTAATAATAATTCGGTATGTTATATTAGTTATGTTATGGTACGGCCATGTTCATACACGGCCTTCATGGGCCGACTTTACAATAGCTTAGAATAGACTTTAGACCACCACATCTCTTCCCGTGGGTGTCATAGAAGGCGACTAAGGGATAACAAAGCCGCCATCATAAGCCCTGAGGAACTACACGACCTCTGAAGGAATGAACTCGCCAACCCGCTTGGCCAACGGGGCGGGGTAAGGGGATTGAGGGGGGGGGGGGCAGCGGGGCGCGGGGCCATACATACCTCGTGCACAAGACAATGTGCGTGCATGTCGAACAGTGTACGATAAAAAGGGCTTTTGACGGATATAGGTATGGGACGTTATGGTATCAGAAAAAGTGTTTTTAAGCGTGTTAGTCACAAGACAACGGTCGACATCGTTAAGCCGAATCCACTTAAGAGATTAAAGTGTCATTATTTACTTCCATTATTTACATTTTGTAAGGTATGCTTGGATAGGCGTTACCAAAATGGCCGCTTATAACGGTCAGCGCTAAATGTCAAATTTTATTTTATAAATATGTGATATAGTCTGAGAAATTGGGACCTTATTCGCGTAGTTTTCCAGATACTGAGATTTGAGTGAAATAAAAAATTATGTATTTAAAAGTCATGTTTTTATTTAAACAGAATCTTGTAATATCAAAATATTAATAGGAATTTTGTAATTTTAACTATAAGTTCACTCTTCAAAATATATTTTATAAACTAAGTTTTTTAATTTATAATTTTATCGATAGTGGAGGTATATAGACAATAGATATACAATAAACACTTTATACAGACATACGACATAATTTTATCGATAGTGGAGGCATATAGACAATAAATATACAATAAACACTTTATACAGACATAAAATACACATAAAATAAAAATACATAAAATATACATATAACAATAAACAAAACAGGAAAAAACAACAATGAAGGCAATAAAAAAAACAAAAGAAAATCGCAAATATTAAAAAAATACAGGGAATAATAAAAAATCCCACGTAGCTATTTCGTGGATGTGTGTGTTGTGATGCCGGAAATGTTCTCCAACTCAGCATATGCTGTGACTGAGTGTCAGTCAGAGCGCTGATTTTATGTGTACTCAAATTAAAAGTAAAAAAAAAGAAAAATGTGGAGATAGTTTGTCTTTTTAAAATTAGTTTCTTAAGTATTATTCATTTAAGTATTATTTAATTCATTTAATAGACCGGCCTCCCCTAGTGATCACGGGGTTCGGACCATAATTAACTTCCGGGCCATATCCGAGTTGATGGATTAAGTTATTAATTTCTCTAATTCAGTTTCTGTCATACTATTCTGTAGTTTATACTCATATCTAATTATTTTAAGGTGTCAAGTAACTCATTATCTCTTTAACCCAATCTTAAAAAATCTTGAAGGAAAGACTGATTTTAGTTCGTTCGAAGTGAGTTGCAGTGTTTATGCAGCATCTGCACTCGAGTGCTACAACTCCAGCATTCCGCTAGATTATGATAATGTTAGAATCAGTGCTGTTTGTTTACCAAACATTTTATTTACATACAGACCATCTAACATAGAGTTTAGAGTTGGATTTGGTTCAAGATAAAACAGATATCTATTTTACTAGTCACTAGCTTTAACACGGGACTTCGTTGGTATAGATTAAGCACCTGTACAAGTTTTTTAACACCTGTAAAAACGTTAAGATGAGCTCGCTTTCAGCCTACAGGTCGTGTCGTATATATTTACAGCGTCCTGGATTATCTGTTAAATGTTTTACGTCCTCGACAATAGCTTCTTTTTGAAATAGAATTAATTTATTGTAATTGAATTAATCTGAGTTATATTTATATCGTGCATACAATAATTAAATAGTTGAAGTAATCTTATCCCCCAGTGATTTACCAGGGGAGACGTGTGTCCTGCAGTGGGACGTTATAGGCTGATATATCTTACCTTATCAGAGGTGGTCATCCACTTGGATTCCCAATCATCTCGACCCAATGGGATCTTTTGTGTTCGCCTAATAATATCTTCTACTCTTGCTCCCCGAATATTATATCCATGTACTTCAGAATATACGGTAGTCGTAGAAGCCTGCAGCCTTCTGGCTCCTGGATTATGATTGCCTAGAAGACTCATTCTGCATCTCGTCAGACCGTCACATTCGCACGTAAGATGCGCCATGGACTCTTCCTCCTCGTTGCAGGCTCTGCAGATATTATCATCTGCTAAATTCATACTGCGGAGGAGGCTTTTGTACTGAAGTAGCCCACGAATACCCCAGTCAGTTGCCGTAGCTGTTTTTTGCTGGAGGGTCAAATTTTCCTAGTCCAGCCTGGAGTTTTGTCTTTGAGTAACTTTCTTGCGTGCTGTGTGCACAGGGAGACTCTAGATGGCTTAAAGCATGCTTTAAGCATTCTCCCATTACTGTTGGGCCTTTTGTTGGGCTTGTTCTCTAAATATCTTATTTACTGTTCCTAAATGAATTTCGTCTCTGATCCTTTTTTTTGCCAGATCATCTGCCTTTTCATAGCCTTTAAAACTCTCATGTTCCATAAGGACAAGTACAATCTTATTATAGCTTATGTCTCTCCACTGCTCGATAAGGGCCTCTTCCAAGGCTCGCCGTTTGTGTCTCCTGCAAAACACCGGTCCATTGCTACTTCAGCATGCTGAATCACAACATAACCTAGGTCAATGCTCACTCTCATGCCTAACAATGCAACACAAATTTGTGAATAGAAGGTAGTATTAGTGTACATATTGGTATTTGTGGGTACCATGAATAAATAATAATCTCTCTAAATTTGATTGTTGCACATGTTAATTTTCATTCTTTGGCGAATATCTTCGTTTCAATCATTTAAAAATTGCAAAGTATATTTTTTTATTCCTATAGAAAGAAGTAAATTTTAAAGCTAAATAAACGATAACTCATAACATAACACACGGAGAACAGCGAAATCTCTTTTTCCCACTGGCGCCTGACATCGGCGTTTATTAATTTTGAGTCATTAAAAATATTCAAAATTAACTAACGTAATTTTGAATCATTATCATGAATTTGATTAAGTAAAATTTTGAATTAACCAGGTTCTGATAAATGTTGTAACCACCCAATTATATATTTCAGTTTCATTTGTGCAATACATTAGAGTTGAGTAACGCAAATTACTCGGCTAAATGCAATTTCGTGCGACAAGACACGTCGAAATGTTGGCTGACCGCAGAGCGAGCGGTCTCGCTCACCTCCGTGTACCTCTGTTGGATACATGTACGGAATTTAACGAATGCATTGTCAATTCAAACTCGAGTTGACTATGAGTTGACTCGAACCATTTAGATATTGGACCAGAAAATAAATTAACAGAAATTTACGGATAATAAATTCTCTAGACAATTAGAATATGACAATGTTAAGAAATATAATCATTTAAAGGTTTTATAAAGTGTTGGTCGCAAAAAACAGCTACTTTTTTATATTAAAGGAGGCAGACCGGCAAGCGGCCCACATGATGGTATGTGGCTACTTCCGCCCATGGACATCTGCAACACCGGGTCCATTAAAGTTGTATCTGTCATTTTATTTCCCCTTTAAATAACCAAACCTTACATTTTCCAGTTACAAAATATTTGTCCACAATTTGAAAAAAGTTAACCGTTTTAATATTTAACATTCCTCTGCCCACACATTGGGTGACTGTTCATCTTATACAAATTATAACTGTTAGATATAATTACTTATACATATTACTAACATAGATAATATAAGTAATTTAAATATTTTTATTTATAGACCAATTGGTCTGAAATAAAAGAAACAATTATTATTATAACTAAAATGTTTTTGTTGATTTCAAATGAATTGATTTCAAAGTTGATTCAAATTTCAATTCAAATGAAAAGCGACCTACAAATACGGGCTGATTTTGCGGGCAGCCAAAGGACACCGGTGGGCGATGATTGAATCGGCATTTCTATGTTTTAACAAAAAAATCATCAAAACGCAAAACAACTCGAAACGCAGAACAATAGAACGCAGACCGTAATACAAAAGATGCGGACGATTCTTTGGTGGAAACTCAAGGTAGTGAAGTTGAGTTTTTGTTTGATGACTATAAAAATTATGTTTTGTGGAACATTGTGGTTTAATAGTGATAGTTTATTAAAGTTCAGTGTCATGTTTGTGATAATCAAATAAAAAGATAAGTCTGCATTTTTCGCGTTCTTCCAAGGAGTGCAACTGGCCTCAGTAAACCTACAATTACTTTACTGAGCGACGCCATTTTCACTTGAAATTCATTTACATGTGACATTAGCAAAATATCCGTCGCGCTTGTGTCGACGACTGATACTGCCATCACACCGAAGAAGAAGAAAGATTACGCCTGTGTTGCACGGAACGCAGAATGCAAACCGAATTCTATCTAATACAAATTAAATAATATGTCCTGTGCATGAATTACACGGGAAAGAAAATAAACAAAACTTTTAATTGTAATATCAAATAAATAAACATATTAAAACTTACAGCAACCATTAAATGATTGTTTTGACTTGCTATTTTTATTTTTGCCTCCGCAATTAAAGAAAACATCAGTATAAATTATAATATAAGTTCGTAGGGATAAATGCATGTACCATTAATGTAATTAGAATGAATCATACAAATATCATTATAAAGGTCAATTCGTACCATAATTGATACAATTTGACCCAAGCACTTCAATAATTGCACTAATTATTCAATTGTAAATATGTATAATAATGAACATAATTATCTAGGCTGAGATGCATTCAAGTTATTTGCACTACACTCTTTAAAATTATACAATATACATGTCGTGGTGTCATGAGAAGCCATTCCACAAAAGGTATGTCATACCTACCAAGGGAGCGGTTATAGCCTGGGGGTATTTATACTCAACTCACAATCGTGTGATCGTGAGTTAAAATCTTCGTCTGGTACCGCTGAATTTCTACGGATTAATAGAAATTGTTCCTAGCTCAGCACTGAGGGAAAACATCGTGAGTAAACCCGCATGTTCGAGAAATATAAAAAAATCTCGAATGTGTATCCACCAATTTGCATTGGGCCCGCATGGTGGATTATGGTCCGAAACCCCCATTGATTTACTAAGGGAGGCCTGTGCCCTGCAGTGGGACGTTATAAGCTGATACAAATACCAAAGAAAACACTATCAACAAATAAACTTTACAAGTTTTAGAACATTTGTCAAGATAGCAAAATTATGCAAATCGTGCTCTGTCACAAACCTACTCGCATTCTCAAATTGTCTATGGTCTTACCTAAATGGGAGTGAGACGCTATAAATTACTTGGATTTCGGGATCCAGGCCGTACAAAGTTTCTTGTAAACAATTCGCGACAGGAATCGCTTTGTCTCGAAGGGAAATTCTTGATACTATGTGTGTAACTCCGACCTTCGTTTGTTCTTGGTCTTCGTTTTCACTAACCGAAAACTAGATTCAAAACTTTTTGGAGCGAACTCGAGAAATGAAGTTGAGTTTTTGTTTGATTAGTGTCGCCGCCAATCATACTTTTATAGGATTATGTGCAGCCTAGGTACAATAAATTCGTCTAATATCTTTGGCGACAAAGTGTATCTTAATCTTTGCACTTTTGTATTCTATAGTGCTTGTCGTTCATCGGGAGATAAGGCATTCTTACATTTCTCTTATGATTCTAAGAACCATGACGCATCGTGGTTCAGGTGCGATGGGGACCTTGTACTGATCCCCGGGAGACCTTCAAAATCACCCCTTCTAGTCTGCCCTTGACCGCCACACGCACACTCATTATCTCATAAAATTATCATTGTACATCATCATCATTGTCTCATTATTAAACCAGAAAAATGCCTTATCTCTCTATGTAATCATTCTTCAACATAAAGAAATCACTCACCAGTTTATCTTCAATAAATATACTACTCATCTCGCACGAGCATCTTCAACGGATCCCCCTGTTCTCCAGTCCCTCTCATCTCCTTTCTCAAACTGCCCCCGGCTCTCGTCGTTCGCCTACCTCCCTCCATTTTTTATTTCTTCCACTCTCCCCCTAAAAACGGTACACGTCATCCCGTCGTAATCGAATCGTGTTGCCATTATAAGGAAACCCATAAACAAAACGATTTCTAGAATATTGTGCCGCTATATATTTATTTTATTATATTATTTAATTAGTCATTAGATGTGTATTGTGCGTTTTGTGGTTTAATAGTGATAGTTTATTAAATTTCAAAGTGTTTTTTGTGTGTAATGTTTGTGTTAATCAAATAAAAGCGCAAGATTGCGTTTTTCGTGTGCTTCCAAGGAGTCTTGCTTGCTTCCTCTTCTGTCCTCAGTAAACCTAATATACTATCAATTTACTGAGCTACTCCTGACTTACTTCTACGGGACTGAACATTTACAGAATACGTTTTAAGAATTTTTTTTTATCACGAATTAACCTTGAAAATGGCAGAATGTGCTAATTGCACTATTGCCATATGTTAAAAAAAAACTACATAAAGTTTTTAAAGATAATTATAATCTTTGACTTTAAATTATTGTATTCTTTTGTATTTCGTGCTGTAGGACCGATACGTGTTTAACAGCTTAACTAATAACGGAACTTAAGTTTAATTTATTCGTTGTGATTTATTACTATTGTGTATATATTGTATGGGCCTTAGTTGCCTGAAATAAATAAATAAAATATAAATTACTCTATGATATTTAGTTTTAGATAAATATTTAGAAGCTATTTCAATTATAATTATAAACAACTTATAATTTACTATTTCTAGGAATTGTGGAAAATCAGACATACATGAAAAAACAAATATGCGACCAAATCACCGATTTGAGAATACATACTAGATATGTTATAGTGTTCTATGTTCAGTAGCTCTCGAATTCTTTAATGCATATTTGTTTTGAAAATGGAACATTCTCATTACGTAGTACTCATGTTTCGAAATTGATTTTTTATTGAACCCCTCCTCATCTGCTTCACCCCCCCTAGAAGTTGCCAACTAGGTTTATTTGACAAGAACGTATGATGTGCTACCTAGTCTGTTCCCATGTCGATGCTTAGTTATTATTACAATAGGTTACAATATGTATATTCCGTTGAAAAATCGATTTCAAATGACCAAAAATCGACATATATACCTACATATTATTATTACTTAACAATTCATACAGGCAGTATTAAACTTTGTTTCTCAGCAATTGTGGCAGTAATATAAAAGAATTTGGTTGGTCATGTAATCCTGCAGCGATAGCACAAAATTTAATTGCACTTAAAGCAACTTAAAGCACAAAACTAAAGCGGTGGATTAAATAAAATTATTGAATGGGCAGTTAGATAATTAGTTTACCAGTTCTCGGCTTTTGGTAAAAGTAGAACGTCATTTTCCTACCCATAAACGATTTGGCTCGTTTAGTCTGAGGCATAACAGACTTCGTGGTTATTTTTTTTGAACAGTGTGAAAATCCTTCATAACCATAAACAATTTATTAGAAATAATTAATATGCTATTTATTGACTTGAAAATTAATTATTAATTGAATTTTTACGCATTCAAATATTGGTTGAGCTGTTTATTTCAAGATGTGTTACTTCTCGTTTCCATTTTTTACTGCTCATATTTTACCGACTAATTTAAACACACTAGAACACAAGTAATACATTAAAGGGTACATTAAATTACTGTAAGGGGGCACCTTTAAATCATAGCCTAATAAAATATCAGTCTATTAGAAAAAGTTTTTTCTTCGTACACCCATAAAATGCTTAAAAAATAATGTGTCAAATCTCACTCGACAAAGTGTAACGATTGTATTGCAGAGAGAGAGAGGTAGAAAGACGTTTGCGCACAATGAATGACAAAGTGGCAAACTGATACTATGACGAACGGCTGTAGTTCAAGATAGGTAGTACTTCTTGCGATAACTTTGGTACGAAACTTTGGGAAATATTGTTAACCATGGTTTAGAGCTCAATAACATCCAATTGAATTATAGACATAGTGATAATAGTATAGCGACCTCTACCTCAAATTATTTTAGTAACATGACATTTGAGATGAGAAATAAGAGAATACTCGTAAATTATGAGTTAGCATTTAAATATTTGTTTTATTTTCACCAACTTTTAATAAAAGTAAGCGAAAATAATTATTTGATACCAATTTAATTATTGCAAGCGGGTTATTTGTACATTTTGTTTATACACTGAGGTAAGATTTGCTAAGGTCATACGATTACATTGCGATCTTTCAATTGTAATATATCGGTTCCGTGACACTTTAAGACATAATACATATTTCATGACATGTTTCGTTTGTCTATGTATCACCTATTGATATCAGAAGGTCCAATCGTGAGTCGCAGTATTGAAAAAAAATTAAAATTACAGCTTGCCTATCTCCCTAGTAAAATGTTTGAAGCCGTTTGTTTGTTTTTCCTCACTGCATGTATTTCCGTTCGGATTGTTTGTATGAATAGACTTGCGACTTGTTTATACGTAAATGTTTACCGTTCAAATTTGCGACCGTTTGACGTAATTAAACAACCTTTCATAGAACTATTCATAGTGTAATTTATGCTAATATATGTACTGTTATAAGAACTAATTTTAGGGTTCCGAAGAAAGTAAAAAAATTCTTAAGTACAATTTCTTATTCTGTCCGTCCATTCTTTTCTGTCCGTTACAGGTTCATAACTCCCAAAAATACTCCTATAATTTTAATAAACTTTGAAGTAAATTTTCATATTCTCGACAACAGGTAAATAAAGAATAAAAAGGGGAAAGGTGGGCTTGGGAATAGACATTTCCCTACATAAGTACAAAAAACACGAAGATGATTTTTTTAAATATTTTTATATTATTTTACATTTACTTTTCTCTCCGTCTCCCTGGCATGGATCCCTCGGGGATTCATTCCATTTTATTTTGACAACTTGTTACCTAAATTAATGTTTTTACAAGTTCTGGAGCAATTAGACTCCAGAATCTAGACTACTAAATTGAATAGTATAAAACATCTACCGAATCCTAATTTAAAAGGTATCTGACTCTAACTTGCTCGATTTTTGATAACAACCACAAAAAAATTGTTAGCATCTGTGTAACTTGCGTTTGTAGTTTTTTAGCGTGGCAAGAATATATTTTTCTTCCTCTTTATTAAAACCAGTTTTCGTTTAATATTTACACATCTAACTTGTATGTTTTATAGAAAAAAGGCGACAGACGGGTATTTTTTTTTTTTTTTATATAGATTAGTGGGCGGACGAGCAAGCGGTCCCACGTGATGGTAAGTGTTACCGCCGCCCATGGGCACATGCAACACCAGGGGGTATGCGGGCGCGCCGCAGACCTTGCAAAATCCTATTCACAGCTCTCTTGAAGAACCCCATATCGTAGCTCAATGGAAATACCTCTTGAGGCAGTTCGTTCCACAGCCTACGGGTTCGCGGTATAAAATAATTTTTGGACCGAACAGTGCGCGACACCTCCGTATCGAGGAAATGCGGATGGACCGCACTTCTGTGACGGGAGGTGCGGTTGTAGAAACCCGAGGTGGGAATTATATTAAACAATTCTTCAGAGCATTCCCCATTGTACAGGCGGTAGAACACACAGAGAGACGCAACGTCTCTCCGAATGCTGAGGGATTCTAAACCGCCTGTGAGAGTGAGAGCGGGATCGTCGATCGTCGTCGACAACGTATGCAGTCCACTTGATGGTAAGTGGATACTGTCGTCCATAGACATCCGCGGTACATGCCAACATCAGTGCAGAATGACAAACGTTGGCACACTCCCTGATGCGATGCCTACCCTTTGTTGATTAAGGAATGGATTGGGAGAAAGTGTGAGGAAAATGGGGAGGGATAAGATAGAATGGGATGAGAATGGGCTCTGGCATATCTCACTCACTACCAAGTCACGGTCGTACATTTGGGAAATACGATAAAATGGAAAATGCAGTATATTTCAAGGTAGTCTTCTGTGAGAGAGGGGTAACGAACGTGGCCATTCGAGTGCGCCCAGCGGCTGTGGGAATGCAGCGAGCACTCTCCCCCTATTAAAAATTATGGCCATCTTATTAAGGCGAATAAATTTCCTAAATTGGGATAAATACTACTTGTTATTGATGTAGTTTCAGTTATCAGTATTTCAACACTAGCATAGACTTGGCAATAGTCAAATTGTATGCAAATTGACAGAATTAGCCCAGGTCGATGACTAGACAATGAACACATAAATTTAGAGGCATCTATTTTCAGCTAACATTCACGAGATAAGTTGGAACCCTACATCACTTTATTATGGTCCCGCCAACCTCGCGGTGTAACGATAGTCTTTTACTTTTTGGCGGGAAATCAAGAAGTGAAGTTGAGTTTTTGTTTGGTTTATTATAAAAAAATGTGTATATGTGCGTTTTGTGGTTTAATAGTGATAGTTTATTAAACTAAAGGTGTTTTTTGTGCGTAATGTTTGTGATAATTTATTAACGAAAACATTACGCACACACAATCACAACACAAAATGAGAGAAGGAACTGCAGCACAATCTGTAATCACCAGTTCATCTCGAGTCTTCATCTTGTTGATGTATTACGTATTGAATGGAAATATATTTGCTTTAAAAGATTTTTTTTTATTTTTTCCTTTGTTACCAACAACACCACCAACGATACCATTGAACCATAACGTTGTACACTGGTATAAAATGGTATAACGACATATCGTTGCTTCTTTATGATAGTCTATAGTCTATGGTAATCGGCACTATACGATAATCTTCTGTAAGAGAGGGCGCAGTAACGTGGCTAATCGAGTCCGCCCAGCTGCTATGGGACTTCAGGGTCGTTGATATTACAAATGTGCAGCGTCGTTACACTGACATGTACCACTGACATTACAATGTTCAGTGGTGTCGTTGATAACAAACGGCTTTTTACAGAACAAGTGGCAGATGGGCAGTCGGCCACTTCTTTTATAAAAATGATGGCATCATGTGAATAAAATGGGAATGATTCCATCTTACCGACCACCAGTGGTGGCAGTTTTGCTGGTTGGCGATGGGAATATTCTAAAAATATTCTTTTATACCTATTTCATGTATTATATTTCATTCTCATCGACCACCACTGACCGTTGATGGTAATAAAATTATGATTTTGTTCGAACTGCCATCAGTAGTGGCGGGTTTTGTGGTGGCCGATCGGAATAATCTAATGGTCACTGCCATTCATGAAACACCAGGGGGCGATAGCGAGTGCGCCGCTGACATTGCAGGATCCTATTGACACCTGTCTTGAAGAAATTCATGTCGTCGCTCAGTCTTAAAAAGCTGGTTATAAAAGAAAAACAGTCCGCAGTATAAAGTGTCTTGAGAACCGCACTGTACCGAAGCAGCTCCTTGTCAAACAAATGAAGTAGAAGTCTTCTCAGTGACAAGAGGAGCGGTGGGGAAATCCCGAAGTTGGCGCCGTACTGAATAGGTAGAAAACGCAGAGAGAAACAACAACTCTACGGATGTTGGGTGTGAAAGTTGACATCAAACATGCAACGTCGAATAAGTTACCTCAAACAAGCGACATGTATACTATCTACAGTGTCGGATTAATCCAGCGCGGGGCCCGTAGCAAATTCTATCAAGAGGCACTTGGTTTGCTTAAGGTTCTTAAGTTCTTTCTTAATTTTTTTTTACGCTCAGACAGGCGTGGGTGCGCGGCGCCCCGCAGTGCGCGGGGCCCGTAGCATCTGCTACTCTTGCTACGTAGCTAATCCGGCACTGACTACCTACCGTTAAATCAATAATTTGTTTCCAAAACATAGGTAATCAAACCATGGTGTTACAATAAATACATTTATCCCGTTATGTTTTGCCTCAATAGGCGTGCAAAAGTCATGTTCGTAGACACAATATGTTTATATTATATTATATATTAATCCATACATTTAATTTATGTTATATTACAACAACAACATTATATTATAACAAAGTTCACTATTATAAGTAGAGATCGCAATATAAAAAGAATAAAAAACTAAAAGCTGTTATGGTATATTGATAGATATATATATATATATGCGTTGTTGTACACCAAAACATATAGAAGAGAAAATAAAAACATACCAGTAATTAGCACTACAATTGGCGGTCTTATGGATAAAACGAGACAACCTTCGAGTATGGAGGAGAAGTCTATAGACTAATAGATGGTGGAATAAAGAAATAATTATACACGAGACTTTTATTTACATGACAGTTTCATTCCAGAAGCTTTGCACGGGCCGATACCAAAAAAACAAAGATGCCAGTGGCATAGGCCCCAGTCTGAAAGGTAAATTTCAGTATTATTCGTATGTTTCACTAGTGAGTAGTGTTAGAGGTCATTTCCACCCTCTCCTATCCTATTTCTCCTCATTTTTCTAATTCTTTCTCCATATTATAAGGTAAAAACCGCATCCGGGGGCGTGACAACATTTGTCATTCTGGACTGATATTGGCATGTATTGTGGTTGTTCACGGTCGAAAGTATCCACTTACCACTAGGTAGACTGTCATGCTCATTTGTCGCCATCTTTCTATAAGAAAAAAAATGGACAAAAATTCTTACGGTTAGAAATCTTAATCAAAGTCAACTATAGTGACAATAAGATCCATTTGCAGAGATAACTTCTATATTACTTCTATAACACGTAATGGGGCTCAAATTGCGCCAGTGTCTCACTGCTCCCGTCTGACTGCGACAGTAAATTACTCGGTAACGGCTCACCACTAATTGGTGCAGCACTAATGTGTCGAAGCTGGAAATATGGCGAGGGTTAAAAGTGGAGGAGATTACTTTGGTAAAGGAAACGTTTCCATTCGTTTCCTTATTTCTAACGCTTTCTATACTGAAGTCATCTCCGGTAAGCCGAAGTTCTGCAGTTTTGCTACTACGTTGGTCCTAATAAAGGAATATTTTATATCTTGCAGTGCAATTAGCCCTTTTAGTATAAACTGCTGGACATGGGCTTCCTCATAAATATTGTCTTGTGCATGTGGGATACATGGCCTTAAAATCCACGTCTGGCCAAGTGGGTTATCGAGTCCACTCTTTTTTTTTATATATAGAAAAAGGCGGCTGACGAGCATACAGTCCACTTGATGGTAAGTGGATACTGTCGTCCATAGACGTCCGCGATACCTGCCACAATCACTCCAGAATGACAAACGTTGGCATGCCGCCAGATGCGCTGCCTACCTTTGCAAATTAAGGAATGGGTTGTGAGAAAGGGTTGCGAAAATGGGGGGGGGGGGATAGAATAGGATGGGATGGGAATGAACTCTGCCATATCTCACTCATTCCATATATGTACACGTTAATTTCGTGACATTCTTCTATAAGAGGTTTGTTTAGGCATTATAGTGTCAAAGTCAAAGTTATTTATCTATTTAAACGGGTCATAACGCGAATGTTAACCTTATTTATTTTATTCGATGTTTCGGTTGGGTTGCATCAGTTAGCTCGTGATCATAGTCGGTCCATGATCTGATCACCATGGAACATTCTTATTACGTAGTACTTAAGTTTCAAATTTGACTTTTGACTTAATGAATCCCTTTTCATCTGCTGCACAAGCCCCCGAAAGAGTTTCGTAAAAACGTATGATGTGTGTTATACTGGGCCTCTGCTTGTAGTAATATCAGCTCGGAGAATACATATACAGATGTATACGGGTACTAAAAACGAAGCCACATTTAAAATTTATACGATTTTTAAATCACTGCCCTTTAAAGAGGCTTCTTAAATACTAAAGCGGGTTTTCGTTTGTGGAGTGGGGAAATTCTGATGGGGAAATTATTCTCCATCATATCATACCACACCATCAGCCTATATCTCCCCACTGTCGGAAATAAGCCTGACCCAAGCCTCGCCACTGTATACAACTTGCTGCACTTCTTATCCAGCTAACATCGGCGTACTTAGCAATTAAACAACTTTGAACGGTTTAAATCGCGTATATTTGACATTATTTATATCCCGACGTTTCGAACACTTTGCAGTGGACGTGGTCACGGGGTGACTAATTGATTTTATTTGTCACTTGAGTTATTAAGAAATTATTTGGACTACCGTCTGGATTTATATCGGCGTACTTCTTCATGTTCTTCTCTTCTTCGGCGTCCATCTGGCCTGAGGCCGTCACACGATATCCACATCATACTAACAGACATTTACCTTTCACCTCAGTGGCTATAGTGACGACTATGTAGAAATTAATGAATATTGATCCACTAACAACTAACCTTTCTGAACTATGTACCAGCAATCAAAAACCCAAACAGCAATAGCAATAAACGGGCGTTCCCGCGGGACACAAACTTTACTAGTAACGTGAAGTTAGCCACAGTTCTACTGATTGCACAGAGAGCAAACAAACACCTGAAACTGGAGTGATTTGCATAGAAAAGCCGCTAGTGCTCAACTTTAATACAGATATAACTTTTTGCTAAATTTGACAGCCTATGTTGTTGATTTGTAGTGTTAGCTACATCGTATCTAGATGTTAGGTTCACTACTAGAAGTACGAGTATTTAACGTTTCATGTAGTGATTACATTTATATTCGTTATTCCATTTATGAGCTCGTCGGCAACTTTACTTTTTCGTCGAATCAGCAAGCTAATATATGCCGCAGGATATGGATCCTTCCCGATCTGTTCTGGATCTGGAGGAGACAAGTCCTCGAATGGAGACCAATTACCGAAATACTTGACGTATGACGCCCTCCGCGTTCCGACTGACGACTTGAAGAAAGTCACCAGTAGTGGCTGGATGAGAAATTAAGTACGTTTCCATTCGGGGCCACGTCTAGCCCATCGAATTTCGGACTATATCTTATTATCGATATATTAATTAATATTTTAAGACTGAATAGTTTGATGAATAGTTTATATGAATTATTTATAGGAGAAGACATATCCTCATTTGCATTGGGTTGAAATGATACTGAATTGGATGACCTCTGATAAACATAAGATCTCAGTTTATACCCACCCCTACATTTAAAACATAATCAAATTGAAAAGGATTGTGACCGATTTAGCACAGGTAGTTAGTTAATTCCTTAACTGCCAAGCGGGAAGGTCCCGGATAGTTTCTGCATGCATGTCAAATTAACATTCTCATAACTAGAGGGAGAAATTCTATTTTGAGGTCACACCGTAAGATCTACTTAAGATAAATAATAAAACGATTTAGTCAGTTCATTTAATTTTTACTACTCATTATATTTACACATTTTCAAAAACCAAATAAATGAATTTCTAAATTTAATAAAATTTAACTATGCTATTATTTATACATAATATATCATCGTCTAAGTATAATTCTCTGAAAAATAAAGTTAAATTTGGCAAATGTTTTAAATGGCAGTTCAATATTTATTCACAATTAAAATGACTATTACCGATTTGGGCTCAAATTGGTTACCTAAATGGGTCGTTTACATTTAATCGTCCGTTTAAACTCCCCTGACCTTATACCCTTCAAAGCATTCAAAGATCACACGTGACTTTAATATATTTAATGAAACAAAGTAACCCCCGTGAACTTCTTCAATAGAAAACACTAAGAAATTTCAGTCGGTTCGTAAGAAATTCGGATAAAGAATTTGAGCTGCATTTCTTTCTTCTTTACTCTGTTCCTTGTCCTCCCACCCCCACAAGTTGGTTCCATCCCCAGTCCTCTTAACCCTGGCTTTGATCATATCAGGAGATACAGTTTTCAAGTCATACGCCCAGCCAATCCACGCGAAGAAATCTATGAATTTCGTCGTGAAATTTAATTTGTTATTCCCGAGTTCGGCGGTACGGTAATCCCATGGGAAAGTGTGGTGGTAGTTATGGAATCCTTCTCCTAATGTCATCAAAGACACAGGGATGTTTTGAGCAGGTACTAACTTCTGATCATACGGTTTGTAACCCCAAATGTGCGCTGCGCTGTTCACAAGAAAAGTTACGTTGAGGTTGAGAACGTAACGTAGCATGACGATATGCCAAGCGTTGCTCCAGCTTTCTCCCCAACAGTACACTGGTATTACTGTTGGCAGTGCGAAGCATACTGCGCCAATGAAGGGTATCGCATATCTGAAAACAAAAAGGGATTATTATTTTTTATTTAAAAGAATACAGACGGCACTCTACTAAACAGTTTGTAATCGTGCCAACGCTTTGTAGGCGAATTTTTGTATTGCGACACTTTAACGAAAAATATATGACAACGAATGAAATGAGCGGAGATAGCCCAGGGGTGTCCTATACTCGATTCACGTTCGTGTGATCGTGAGTTCAAATCCTCGGCCCGTACAACTGAGTTTCTACATAAGTATGGGTTTTTAAAATTTGTCACTTGCTCGGCGGTGACGGAAAACATCGTGAGGAAACCCATGCAGAAATAAAAAATCTGGAGTATGTAATCCTAAAATCTACACTGGGCCTTCGTGGTGGATTACGGCCCGAAACCCCCCAGTTTACAAGGGGAGGCCTGCGCCCTGCAGTGGGACGTTATAAGCTGATGCAAGTACATACAGGTACATATGAAAATAAAATAAAAGTCTCTATTGACGCCTGTAATTAATCTATACCAATAAATATATTAAGGCATGATCATGTATTACAATTAAAGGAAGTTACAATTAACATACTCATAGATCACAACGCAATTCAATTACTGGCTGTTTTACTAAGAATTTTTCAATTATCTTTGGTGGTGAAGGAAATAAGGTCGTGAATAAGGGCCTAGAAATTATGAATACAATAAAATTACGGATAGGTATTCTATTATTTCGTTCATAGCATGCGCAATAAGAAATACCATCTTCTTCAACTAATCATGCAAGTAAAAATTCAAGGACGCCGAGGAGATGGCAGAAAACTTATTTTATAGAATGAAGGTGGCAGAGGAGTAGACAATCAACCTAGTGGTAAGTGGATACTGTCGCTCGTGGACACCCGTAATCTTCCGGATGCGCTGTCTATCTTCAGAGATTTATTAATGTATTTGGAGAAAGAGTTGAGAAAATGGAGGTGGTTAGGATAGGATAGCAGTGGATGAAAAAAGAGCTGGGTATGGGTTACGAACCCACACAATCAAAAGATAAAAATAAAAAATAAAAATAAAAAAACAGGGAGAGTGTTAAGATGTGTAAGGTACAACACAAATTGAACATACTATTTATAAACATATTCTACTCTATGTAATATTTAAATTACTATATTTTTTATGTAAAAGAAGCGAAAATATTGAAAAATGTACAAGAAAATCTCATTGTTTTCTTATTTATATAACCTATTGTCAACGTGTTGTCGAATTTTCCACACAAGAATTTGGGTGAAATCTAAATAAATATTTAAAATATTCTTTGAGTCATAGACATTGTTGGGTAAAACCGACAAAAACAAATGTTCAGGTTCAGATCATAATATGGTGATCATAATTATGATCTGAATCTGATTTAAAACTGATGAATTTAATCAGATAATATTTAAACCACACGAAACGAACGAAGAAAGACAGAAGAGGGAAGGATCGCGTAGAAAAGATTTTAATTGCACAGCAGCTCCAAATCTATTCCTACGTCGCCAAAGGCAGGCGCGCATCTTTGGGCATGCCAACGTTTGTCATATTGGACTGAAGTTGGCATGGCATGTACCGAGGATGTCCATGGGCGACAGTATCCACTTACCACCTCTGTAAGCTCGTCTGCCGCCTTCTTCCTATAAAGAAGCTCCTACAAACTAACCGTAGTGAAACATTGTTCATATCAATTTCGATTTTTAATAAGATATGAAAGATCTTAATAACTCAAATTTCTTAATAACTCAAGTGACAAATAAAAATAATTAGTCAACCCGTGACCACGTCCACTGCAAAGTGTTCGAAACGTCGGGATATAAATAATGTCAAATATACGCGATTTAAACCGTTAAAGTTGTTTAATTGCTATGTATAGTAATCGCGAAAACCTAAGAAAATATTAAGATATGAAAGAGTCTTTAGATAATACCAATGCAATGGTTTTAAAGAAGTTTCTTTTAGCGGGTTGCTTTTACTCTCGCCCGTTTTTTAGCAATTAATTGACCTTTTTGACACCATGATGACATTTATAACATATTCGAATACAATTTTATAATTGTTACAATGAATAAATATATAAATTCACAAATTATTATCGACTAGTCCAGTTAGTAGTGTCTCTGATTCAATTCCCATTCGAACACTTATTTGTTTAATATACCAATGATTATGTGGGTTAGGGTGGATGTGTATAACATTATGCGTGTTTTTGGATTCACGACACAAGGAATCGTAGGACAATGACAGTGTGACGTTATATGCAAAAGATACATAGATAGACTATACTTCATCGGTATGCGAATAGACTAGATCATACGTTCTTATCAAAGAAACCTGGTTGGCAATTTTTAGGTGGGGAGGAGCAAGCAGATGGTTCATTAAAAAGTTAAATTTGTAACTTAAGTATTACTTAATAAGAATGTTCCATTTTCAAACCACATATGAATTAACGAATTCGAGAGCTACAGAACATAGAACACTATTAGAGTGTAACGTGGTTGCCCTACAGTGATTGTATAACATATCTAGTATGTATTCTCAAATCGATGATATACTTCATCATAGGTACACCAAAACACACAGAGAAATACAAAGTAGAAGTAATTAGAAGTACAACTGAGTACAGAAACCTTACTGTTGCTTCTGGTTCTCACGATACTGAGAATTTAATGAAATCTCTAAAAAAAAAACTATTTTGTCTTTAGATGTTAGCGTGATTCCATTTAAACATAATTTTGAAACAACGAAATCTTATGCGAAAAAAGCACCAAAATCAATAATCATAGCAACAATAAAGTCCCTTTGTTCAGACAACATATAAACGACATCGCACTTACTTCTTTTGGAACCTAAGAACGGGGTTGTTGTATATATCAGACATGTCGATCAATTTCCCCCTCTTCTTCACCTCGGGATGTTTCTGTACCAGTAACCAACCCACGTGTGAGTAGAAGAATCCTCTTGTAGCATTATGTGGATCTCCATCCGTATCACTGTACTTGTGATGGGTTCTATGATCTCTAACCCAATGTGTGGCGGTGTCTTGGAATGCGATGGAATTGAAGAACATAAGAATAATTTGCAGCGGCAGTTTTGCTTTGTAACTCCTATGTGACCATAGTCTGTGTGCTCCAGCCGTGACGCCTATCTCAGCGGCCACGAACATGACGTAAGCTAAAAAAATAATAAAATTTAATACTTATTATAACGGATAGTAAAATCCATTAAATTACTTTATTATAGTAAAGTCCATTATTTTATTTAAAGTCCATTTAAATAAAGTAATGCATGTCCTATATTATTATTACGAATCATTATTATTATTTGTATTATGACATCAGCCTATAACTTAGCGCAGTGCGGATTGGTGGATAGACTTACTCCAGTTTTTTTTTAATTCTTAAGAAAATTTTCCCGGGTTTCTTCACGATATTTTCCCTCACCGTCATGTAAGTAAGTTCTCTTTATTGCACACCAAAGAATACAGTGACAGTGGTAAAAAAGTTTAACTAAGTTGGTAAGATAGGTCTTCCAGAAAACCTTCGGGCGATGAGAGACATATCACACATTATAATTAATAGGAACAAATATATTATAAATATAATTATGTACATACTACATACCAATAAACCCTGAAATAAATTCCAAATAATATTATATTATTAATACATATTAAATACTATACATAATAATACTGTTACATTAGATAAATCAAAAAGATACAATACAATCACAGTCATTCAAGATGGATGTCGGAGCACGATTAATGCATACACCAGCATAAGATATAGCATACTCGTAGCATAGGCACATCAGCTGCTAGCTGCTCTCTAGAGATGGGCCGAATATTCGTTTTATATTTGGTATTCGGGATATTCGGCAATAGTCGGTTAAAATTCTAAATATTCGGCAAATTAATGCGCTCAGTGTTGCTTGCTATGCCTACATATTAAGCTTGCCTGACTTGATATTTATCAAAGAGAACACGTATCTGTGTGATAATCTGTAATGAAATTCCCTAAGACATCACTTTAGATTTCACTATAGATTTGATGTCATAGAACAAAATTGAACAAATAAAACAAGCATTTTTTAAATCAGTAATGTTTTAATAGTTTATTTCAATGAGATTCCGCTATATATAGAGATAATGAGACTAAATCAGGAATTACTACTATATTAGCAATTTTTGTTCACAATCATGGTTGGATTCTGGTTCAGTTTGGCGACATTCTAATCAAAATATCTATTTTTAGTTAATATTTATAATTCACAAGAGGCAAGTAGTGCTGCAAAAAATCAATTGCTTAGTTTTATTTGGCAATAATCTGTTAACGCTTCTAAACGTTCGCGTAAACAAGTACAAACTTACAGTATCAGATAAAGCGCGCCAAACTTTGCCGAATATTCGGTTCGGCAAACATTGTACCGAACATGCGGCCGAATATTCGTATTCGGTAAAATGGATATTCGGCCCATCACTACTGCTCACCTATTATATAGTATAATAATAATAAACTGCAAAATAAAGAGTGGGAGTGGTTTAGGAAAGTAGAGGAGAATGAGACGAGGCCAAACTAATGATAATTTAAAAAATCTGTCTTAAATTATTCCACATGTTTCAAAATTACGTTAAATGAAAACTCAATGGTGCGGGTCTAGGATTTGAATTGGACTTCACGAATGAGAGTCGAGAATACATACCTATAAGATATCACAGTTCATATTATTACACTTGAATTAAAATTAATAATTCAAGTATATTTAATAACATAAAACCACCGTTTTATATATACTACATTCGTTTTATATTACATTCGTTTTATACTATACTCGTTTATAGATAAATAGATAAGAAGTTTATTCAGAACACCGTTATAGAGTACACTATAGTTACAAAAGAAAAGACAAACACACACAAACATATTTAAACACATAACAGCAGAGAAATTTTAAGAAAGTGAAATGAAAAAGAGATATTACTGCTGTCCGTGTGTTCTATGACTGCCGTGAATGGACGTACAACTCAGCTTTAGCTGTGTCCGAGATGGCACACGGCGCTGATTTCCAGCTGGAAGGAAGGCCTGTTGAAATCGGATCGCGAGAGACTAATTTATATATCTATAGATGCAATATAATTACTCTTTAGAACTATTTACGGATTAGGAATAAAATATTTAATTCTATTGGGTAACTCGACTTACCTAATAAAATAGTAGCCCACTTAGCAGAAGCAAAGCAGAGGTACAGTCCATAAAAAGCTGCTATATGCCAATATCCAAATGTAATAAGATTGGGATACACAATTTTGAATTTTCTTGGTCCAGCTTGGGGTGCAATGAGTACTTCCAATCTGTCTTCTTTGGTTTTCCTTGAGGAAGTTTCATCTACCCCTTGGGTTATAGTTTGAGTAGTAATCATTGTATTTCTATTATTTTCTTTATTTTTATCATCAAAAATAAATTTCGAATTATTTTAACCAACACTTGAGTAACTTAACGCAAAAGAGATAATTTCAAAGATTTTTTTTTTTAATAATTGTTGAAAAGATATAAATTAAATTTAAAAAGATGTTAAATAAAATATTGAATAAAATACTCTGAAAGCTATTCGTAACCTTCAAGAGACACTCGTGAAATGAGTCTAAGGTTTAGTCGCTGCTAAATATATGAAGTTTTGTAATGAAGTTATTGTAAACAATTTTTACAATAACGGTGTTAAAATATCTTATGAAAATATAAAAAATCTATTGACGTCAATGGTTTTTTTAAATACGTCACGTGACTCAAAACTATGTAGTTTAAGATGACCTTTAAATGTAGGTCTCTCTCAAATCTCGCCATCACACACGATCCTCGGCTCTTCTTATTCAACCACCACGGGCGAATTTCTTTAAGTTGTCGGTCCACCTGACCGGAGGGTGTCCCACACTGCACTTCCCGGTACGTGACCTCCATTCGAGGACTCATCTGAAGTCTACCCCTTGAAATATCGGTCCTGCGTCAAATATGACCTGCCCATTGCCACTTCAACATGCCGATTCTACGAGCTGTGTCCGTGACTGTAGTTCTTTGGCTGAGATCTTCGTTTCTAAGCTAGTCCCGCAAAGAAACTCTGAGCATAGCCTTCTCCATTGCTTGCTGAGTGACCTTGAATCTACTTGATTTATTGATCAGGTCGACCATTAGAGCCCACGTTTCGGCACCACGCGTCATAACTAGCAGGACGCACTGATTGAAGACTTTCGTCTTCAAGCATTGTGGTACTGGCCCACCCAAGTTGAATGCGTTGAATGCCAGGGAGATGTAATATCTCCAACACTGTTCATAAACGCGCTGGAAGATGCATTTAGGATTCTGGATTGGAAAGATGAGTACATCTCGCATCTTCGCTTCGCCGATGACTTAGTCATCACGGCAGAATCGCTGGAAGATCGCTGGATGCTAAACGATCTTAACGCAACATCACGACGCGTCGGTCTCGGAATGAACTTAGACAAAACAAAAATCATGTTCAATGAACATGTTATTCCGGGACTGACAGACGTCGAAGGCGTGACACTCGAGGGTGTTGACAATTATGTCTACCTTGGGAAAATAATCCAACTAGGCAAGTCCAACTTCAGCAAGGCGATCGAGCAAGGAGCAATACAATATATACAAAGTATATATAAACCCAAACGTCAATCAATACATTATTTTAAATAAAATATCCACATGCTTCTGCAAATGTACAATCACTCCTATAAAATATGAGCAGCTGGTAAACCAGTGGCATAGTAACTAAACTAGATTTATATACTTTTTAATAAGAGCGTCATTAATCCAGCGTCAAGTCTGTAGATTCAACTCTTAACTCATTGCTTAGTGCATTGAATTTTGACTTTTATCTTGTTCTAAATAAGACACATGAGGCTGTTAAAGGCTGTATCAATTAATTTGAATTTGTCAATATTAGTACTATAAACTGGTCTAATCAAACGAGGGCCGGTCAAGGGAATCTAGATAAGCAAATTGAGCATTGAAATTGTAATTTCATAGATATACATTGATAGATAAAACTTTATATTGCACACCAAAACAAAACGATGTAGACACAAAATGCACAAAAGTCGGTCTTCTTACCCATGTTACTACCGGTTGTACTATTGGTAGAACCACGGGTATTTTTTTTGCTCGTATTACAACTGACCAGCCTGGTAGTATCACCGGAGATTTATTTTATCCCTGTTACTACTGAAAAATACCAAAATATTAAATACGATTCGAATTGATTAAATATTAATGCTTTAAATATACTCATGCTTTAAATAAACTAATATTAACTAACTAATACTAACTAACTAATGCTAACTAACTAATACTAACTAACCAAACTAATACTAACTAAAATATATTTAAAGTAACAAAAAACATATAAAATAACAATAAAGAAAACAATTCTTAACTAAATCAATGCAATTTTTCTATTGCTAGTTCTGACGCAATCTCATTTTTTATGAGTTGCATTTGCATCCGTCTAATATTGTTATGTTTTATGTATTGATTAATACGGAATCCCGTGATAAATATTTAACTATTTACAATTATAGGTACATAATAAAAGCGAAAAGCCAAAAGCGATCTCTGTCAGACAACTTTGGATAGAGAGAAAATAAAAATGATTTATCTACATAATTACATAATATGTACGTTACGAAAATATTGGCCATCGGCTAATCTGAAAACACCCGAACGCGTCATCCACGTCTATGAATTACTGTACCTCTACATTGCATACTTTATTACAAGATACTTTATAAATTTACTAGTACTGTTATAAATAAGTTATAAATTTATTTAATACTTTATGCCCGCGACTTCGTACTCGTGGAATTTTAGTTTTTAAACTCTAAATTGGGATATATTTTCTTCTTGTCCGCCAATTGCGTTGAAACAAATCCTATTCGAAGCGCCAAGCTAAGCTTAATTAATCTGTGAAAACCCCATGAAAATCCATGAAAGATTAGCGTATTCGAAGAGACATACAGACAGACAGACAAAATTTTTCAAAATCGTCTTTTTGCATTCCGATACTCTTCCTTAATCGTTAACAATCAGTTTTTGCTAAATATATTCAATGTACTAACACGCTGGTTCTACAGTTTTATTATATGTATAGATTGCACAGACGTGGATGACGCGTTCGGGTGTTTCCGGATTAGCCGATGGCCAATGTTTTCGTAATATATCTGTACACATTATAAACATATATACAATACACATAAAGTTTAAGCTATCGCCTAATCGGATTTTTTTTATAGAAAACAGTCGCGCAGGGAGGTTGTCAGCATTGAGCGGTAAAAAAATGGATATCGGGGTGTGAAAACGATAATTATTCACGTTGAAAGAGTTTGTGTGGAGGAATCTATGTAGTAAAGCTTAAGAAATATACTATGCTAATATGTAAAGTGAAGTTTTATTACAAATCCTAAAAAGACTATGGCGTGTAAAACTATATTAAGTGTAAAACTATGGAGTAAATGGAGTGAATGTAATGGAATACGAGTAGAGTTGTATTTAGAACCATTTATGCGGGGTCCTCTCGCGCTTGATAGTTTTATTCATGTATTACCATAAATTAAATCTTCAAACATTACTGCAAGATATATATAAAAACGTGTTTGAACAAAGGTTGATAAGGTTAAAGGTTAAAAACTACGCAAGTAGGCGACGACATTAAAATTGTTGGAATAAAATGCTTATCCTTGGATATACTGTCGGTAAAGTAAAGATTACAAAATCTTTGTAATTTAAAGTGCACACACTTGTTTGTAATTATGTTATGTAAGATTTGTGGCTCATACATTCTAGAAAACAGAAAAATAAAAACAATTGATAAAAAATGGATCACAGGACGAATACAGATGCCGAGTAAGACTTTAACCGGCGCCAGACATAGGTAGATAGTTTCAAATACGCAAAAACCTACAAAGTCTCGATGTGTGGCACGGGTATTTGAGTATGTGTTCAAAGTTTGAACATTTGCACTTTGCTGTACCGTGTCGGTTTTCGAGCGCAGATCAAAGCGTTCAAAGTTCAAAATTTCAAATGTGTGCGTAGCCTGCTACACTTGCGTAAAGTCCAGTTGCGTATGCGTCACTGAGCGAAACGGTCGTTTCGTTCACGAATGTCATTCAAGATGGACTGGGGCAACGAAAGTGTCCTTGAATTTATTGAGTTGCTTCAAGGAGAACCATGTATATGGAACCCTAAAAGTAGAAACTTTTCAGTTAATTTTTTTGCACGTGTAATAAATACAATGTCTGGCGGGTACACTCGTTTGCGACAACACGTGTTCAAATGTGTGTTTTGCAAGGTCGTCAAGCAAGTGTTCAAATCTTTGAAACTATGGTAATATGTCATAGGTGTTTTGGATTGGATCACTTAGTACACAGTTTATAGTTCGTTTTATTTATTTCACAATCCATCCATAATACACAATACAAGTTGAATATATATCTAACTCTTAGGAATTGCGTCTAACATTTTTATTATCTGACATTTTATCTATTGACATTTTCTTACCATAAATATTATAAAGTCCTATTAAATTATTTTAGTGAGCAGTGCGTGTCACTGTCAGGTGGTAGGAAACTCTGTATGATATATATTTTTTATCTCACACACCACAAAACTATGTCTGGCGCCGGCTTTAGGCGAAGGTTTTATAATTTCTGTGCAGGATAGCTAAAGACGGCTGCAGACCACAGGGCTTGTAAGATAATACTCGTAAGAGAGCCTTCCGTCCAGGAATGTGACACAATAAAGTCTATTTAAAAAAATGTATAGAACTTGATGATTTGTGATACATAAATACAGAACAATAATTTCTGTGGAAATCACAGCAAATGTTTATGTACTTTTCAAAAAATTACAATATCATCTTTCTCCAGATAGGTACGAATATACTCTATATATATATACGTATATATATATATATATACCTATATATACGTATATATTAGAAATAGCATGTCTTATCTTGTTAACCATACTCGTACATTATTTTAAATTAGGTTACCTAAGCGATGGATACAAACCGTTCCCGAGAATTAAAACAAAATTGATTGTAAGTCGTATCCACTGTTCCCACGACACGGGCGTGCCTAGCGTGGGAACAACTGGTAAACAAATTGTAAAATATAGTTGGAAATAAATTCATTTTTAATTTTTTTTCACTTTTCAAGTGGAATCGACAGACCGCTAGTAGTGGGTGGACGAGGTGTATAATTCTTGGACGGACAGGGGCCTGTCCCAAGAACGTTCTGTTTCTGTTCGTTCCAAGAACGATGTGAGTTCTGTGTATGTGTCTGCCTGTGAGTAATCCTGTGTCTCTTCACCGCTGGATAGAGATCAAGCAGTGGAGGGACGCGGGCTGATGGTATGGTAAGAAGTCTAACATTTGGTATACGATGCCGTTAGTTACTTTATTTCGGGATGTTCGTGGTTAATTTTAATTCACTTAATATTTTATTAATTAATTATTGTTTTTGGAATCACCTACCAAATTTTTTCATTAATTTTATTAAAAATTCTTACTATAGTAGAGTCAATTTAATAGGCTACTTTTGACAAGTGTCAAACTGGTTGTCATAGTGAGGTCATCTAACAGAATTTATCAATTAAAGACAAAAATCGATATATAAGTCGTAATATTAGTGAATCGATTTTATGTTCATAAAAAAATAATTCTCCAGTAATAATTTTAGAGCATACACAGCATTAGAAACCTTCTACACATTCCACATGACCTCAAAGTTAAGTGTAATTATGGCAAATATAATGAAACCAGTTTATATATGTAATCAATTATTATTTATTAGTTGGAACTATCAGATTCGTTGAAACTGCTATCTAACTTGCTATTATTATCAATTCTTAAATCAGATTAAAAATCTTCCATTATATTTTTTTTTTGTTTTTTCTACCACTTTTTTCCAATCATCTTCGGAAACACTTGTTTTTATTAAAAATGGTATTCCACCAGAAAATAAGCCTGCTTCTTTTATGAATGAACATAACTGCTTTTATGAACATAAATGTTTTTTCTAGATGGATACTCTTTTCACATATAATAAATAACCATAAATGTGGTTGCGAATTGCATCGGCATTAAAACTATCGATATCGACAACAACTGGCATAATTCTTTTCCTTTCTTACATTTTCTTTTTAATTTCAGATATAGTTTTAATATATTAAATGAGGTATAGATATATTAATTTAATTACATATATCTTTTTAATGTATTTACTAATTAATAATTGTATTTATTTAAATTATGTCAATTATTTAATAATTTTATTGTTCTCATAATTTGTTTATTTATCGTAACGGTAATTTTCTTCGATATTCCTTTCTCTGTGCAAGTTACTTCGATTATAAAGATCACATCCCTATTATTAAAAAAGAATAAATGTATACAGGTGTAACCTTGTAGTGGGATTCGAATTTCTTGAAATATAAATTGGTAATGATGTTTAGCAACCAAATTAACCTTCGAACCTATTAAATTTGATGTAAAAAGAGAAGTTTATATTTTTTATTAAAAATGTTACATATTTTTAGTGTTACAGTAATGCATTTATAAACTTAAATTGATTTATGGTAGCGATGCAAAGTTATATCGTCACAAAGTCAATGAAATGTCAAAAGTGGCCTATTAAATTGCCTCTACGATAGCGATCCATTTCAAAATTACCCATGGAAATTTAAAAGTAAAGGTAAAGTAAAGTAAAATTTAAAATGGAAGGCGAAACGCAGAAACAACAATTAACTTTGTCTACATTGGAATAAGATAAAAAATTCCGCAACGCACCTATCAGTCTTCGAGTGCGTTAAAGCGGACGTAGGCATGTTCGCGCTCGATTCGATTAGCTTGGTTGGCGAACATGCTTGGCTTCGCCAGTTCTGCGGACAGCCTAAGTGTTCATATAGTTACAGCGTCGCATAATTGTGGGTCCTGACAGCTGGTCGCGCCTGCACTTCGCAGTCAATGCGAGTCGCGCATTAATAGAATACACACGAGAGCCGTTTTTTTAATACAAAATAAATAAATTTATAGTGTAGATAATTTGTATTAAAATTACTAAAATAAATAATAAATTAAAATATACTTACCTAAAATATATGAGTTGAAAATTAATGAAAAAGTATTGATAAGTACTTTAACTTTTCGGTGCGGTGTCTAAAGTCAACATTGCCATTATTAAAGTTTTCCAAGTAGCAAATTTACTTTGCTAATTAAATTAATTTTCGGTTAAAGTTAAAGTCAGTTGCGTCAGTCCGTTTTTGGATGTACTGGTAAGCAAAAATGGAGATGGCAGTCTGGGACATCATGTATACCGCAAGCCCACCCACACCGACAGATATCATCCTAAACAAAAGAGAGCAATGATGAAGACGCTGATGGACCGGGCGAAACGAATCTGCGAACCGATACATCTACAATCGGAAGTGATACATTTAAACCAAGCCCCCCAAAGCAACGGATACACAGTCTCCTAAATCAAGAGGGTGCAAAAACCAAAAAGAGGAGCCAAAAAAGTTGATAATATCGACACCAAACCAGAGAGAAGCAGGGCGTTCTTACTTTACTGAAAAGGCGTAACAGATCGCATCAGCAAGATCTTACAAAAGAAAAACGTGAAGACCATTTTCAAGCCTACGAGCCAACTCAGAAATATCATCAGATCAGTCAAAGATCCCAGAGATCCGTTGTCCTCGACTGGAGTATATAAAATACCATGCTCCTGTGGGTCAGTGTATATTGGCACTACAAAACGGAGTGTCAATACTCGCATTCATCCCAACAATTTTAACAAAAAAGAAGAGAATCTAAGACTCCGTAATATCTGGTATCCAGCACTCCGAAGACATCAAGCTCACGGGGAAGAGAGACGAATGGGGGGGACAAAAACAGACTCGATATACACTACCCTCACAACTACCACAATCACAACTACCCTCGCCCACTATAAATATCGGTGCGTCGGTACACACACAATCACAACTACCCTCGCCCACTATAAATACCGGTGCGCCACAGTCGTCGAGTCAGTTGCGCTCGAGAAGCCGAAGAGATAACATCTCTCCGAAAGTGAACACAGTCGCCACTGAAGATATCAACCGCAGCTGTTGACGAAACGTTTGGAAGAAAGAGAAGAGATTCCAGAAGACCTCGGCCAAGTAGCCCGGAAGATTCAATTAATATGGACACCGGCCGAGAAAGCCTACACTCCACTTTAATAAGATTTTTATTTAGTATTTATTTATTAACCAACGTCCGTTTGTGACTTTACATGCATTAATATGAAACGTTTATTTGTAAGAAAATAAATAATATCTGTTTTGAGGATTTACCAATTTATTTATACAAATTTTCTAAACACAGAGCCCAGAAATTGATATATAAAAAAACACATTCCTTGTGAATTGGATTTCTTTGTGGCATAAAATTCTAAATAAAGAGATTCCCCAAAGAACTGAACTGACCGACATACTCACTCGTAGCTCAAAGGATCAGCATTCTGAAGTGGCAATGGGTAGATTATATTTGCCACAAGACCAATAACCGATGGGGCAGAAGAGTCCTCGAATGGAAGTCCTGGGAAGCTCAGTGTGGTATGCCTCGCGACCAAGTAGACCGAGAAGTGGTGGTTGGATGAGAACAGCCGAGGATGGTGTGTGGTAGCGGTCTTTGGAAGAGGACTGTATCCAGCAGTGCAGAAAAACAAGCTGATGGTATGATATCATTATATCCCTTAACCGGATCACCTATAAAACGCCTTCAATATTATAAATGAATCCAGTCAAAATTACTTTTGTCATTATTTCACAGGAAGTAAAACGCTGTTTTAAATTACACTTCTCAGCACCGGAACTCCGATAAGGAAGATAGAAGCATAATAAGTGAGAAAGAGAGAGCAAATCAAAGAAACATAATCTATTTTATCGAATGCTGCCTTGCCGTGTAAACAGGCATTAAGGAGCTGTTAGAGTGTGGCCTTAGTTCCAGCGAGAAAATCTAATAATTTTTTTCTATAGTGGGCTGAAGAACATTAATTACATAACAAGGCAACTGGTGAAGTTCCACTGAGTAAATAGCACACACGGTCATTAGTTTAAGGACGGTTGTTTCATTATAGAGTGAATGATAGAGAATAATAATAAAGTTTATTAACAAAGATAAAGTACTTCTAGAAAAGGAAGTACTAGCTTTCTAATACATTTATGTCTAATACATTGTTTTTATTTATTTGTAAACATATATAATTGGTTTACTATGACGTGTACTATACAATAAGTTCAACGAGGAACGTTAGGTTATATTGATTATAAAATGTCAAGAAAACGAAAAGAAAATATGAAAAAAGAAATGCCATGAAAACAAGACAATAGGGATGTTTAGAATTGTTGTTTGTTTGTCTGTCTGAGCGCATATCATACAAGAATCACTGGACGGCTTTTAATGAAACTTGTCACAGTTATACTTCGTTAGCCCAGCAACATTTAGGGTACTTTTTTCATCTAGACCTATTATCCCAAGGGATTCACTTTAAAGTTCACGCGAACGAAGCCGTGGGCTTCGTTAGTAATATGTTCAATCTTAAATAGGTTAATTCTGTACATTGAATTAATTTAAAAAAAGTTGAGGGTTATTTTAAGTAGATACAGAATTCAGAACCCAAAACAGTAGTTATTACAATTTTTTGTCTGTATGTTTGTCTGTTTGGTACAGCATCACGTAAAAACTATTGAACGGATTTCGATCGAGTTTTCAGTAATGTATAACTAAATGTCCAGAAGTAAAACTGGTGTACCTATGTGTCCTATCTATATATGACACATGAAAATGGAGTTATAGAGGAAAATAAAAAAATGACTTTTAATGAATTGCTTAATAAGTACTGGATGGATTTTAATGAGGTTTTCACCGTTGTGTAGCTCAGTATTCAGTCTAATAATAGCGCCGATATATTATCCTTAAATATGTTGTATCAAGAGTAGGTTGAAGAAGTCATTAAAATATATATTTAAATTTTGTGCAAAAACTATTATACTCGTATCTAATGAATTAAGATTTTCGCTATTCTGTAGCTTATTATCCAAAAGGTAATCTGGAGTATCTGGAATTTTGCTTCAACATTAGGAAACCGAGCAGTACTGCTAGAGCAGTACAATGCCTACCTAACCAATACAATATGTATTAAATATGTTTATATAAGTACATGATTCCTGCTACCGTGAGACCAAAGGCAACAGAAGGATATGGATGGGAAAAAGGTATGTTGGTATTGTGGTTTTCTCATGCACAGTGAAGTAGACTCACAAGACTGTTTACGGATAAAAGTGTCTTGACCGCGTTAGAGGTTATACTTACGTAGTTGGTGGTTTTGGCGGTTGGTAATGGATAGGTGTACTTTGAGAGAGTCGTCCAGAACGAGTTTTTTTTCTTTTTATTATAGAAAAAAGGCGGCAGACGAGCATACAATCCACCTGAATGTAAGTGGATACTGTCGTCGATAGACATCCGCGATACATGCCAACATCAGTCCAGAATGACAAACGTTGGCACGCCCCCGGATGCGCTGCGTACCTTTGCAGATTAAGGAATGGTTTGGGAAAATGAGGAGGGAGAGGATGGGATGGGAATGGGCTCTGGCATATCTCACTCACTACCGAAACACGTATGTACATTGGGGAAATACGATAAAGTAGGAAATGCAGTACATTTCAAGGTAGTCTTCTGTGAGAGAGGAGTAACGTGGCCAGTCGGGTGCGCCCAGCGGCTGTGAGAATGCAGCATGCACTCTCCCCCTACCAAGTACTTGAGATTTGGTGGTGGTAATAACTTTAGAGTCTCTTCACTTTCGTCTGTTGGGTGCGTTTCTGTGCTTCGCAGTTTTTTAGGTCACTTCTGAGTGTGCTGATAATTTCTTCGCTGACTCGTAATTGGGTAACCCGTTAAGGTTGAACAGAATCTACGCATCGGTTTTTATAAACTGTGATGTATCTTTTGTTTTGTTTTTAAATAAATACGTTAAAATCACGTAATTAAACTTTTAGATCACAAGATAATCGCCAACACTGAAGCCAAGCCCACCCAGCACTATGTCCAAGACAAATTCCCTAACGTGCCTAATTGTGCTAACATTTACTTCCTTAATCACGTACAATGGCCCAGCTATAAATAAGAGAGAATCCGGCTGCTTAGCTGCCCTATAGATGTTGGATATTGGCTTAATAAATAACTTTTTCGTTTATTTATTTTAAGAGGGTAGATGTTGGGCCTAAAAGAGTGGACTCGTCAACTGGCCAGCTTGGCGTTTCAAGGCCATACATCAAAATAAAGCCCATGTCCAGCTGTGGATACTGAAAGGGCTTGTCGCATTGTTGTACATTTTGGAGACAGAAAATCGGGTGATGATATGGATACAGGGTACAGGGTACACTCTTGGTAGCAGTTAACTGTGACAGTGTCCAAAATCCCAATATTATTTAGATGTCACACACGATATCATACATTTTGATAATGCACAGTGATCGTAATTAATTACCATTCCATATCATCAGCCTATATCTACACTGCTGGATATAGGTCTCTCCCGAAGCTCGCCACTATACACTATCACTAACATCTTCAAGTCTTCGGTCCTCCTGTATAGAGGGCGTCCCACACAGTGCTTTCCGATACGTGGCCTCCACTCGAGGATTCGTCCACCCCATCGGTTAACGGTCCTGTGGCAAATGTGACCTGCTCACTGCCACTTCAGTATGCTGATTCCGTGAGGTATATCTATGACTCTATTCCTTTCGCCAATCTCTTCATTTCGGATTTTATCCCGCAAAGAAACTCGTAACTAATTGACGGTAGCTAATTACTTAGTAACTATTAAAATGCACACGTGACACACACGTTCTGCGGAGTTTGAGGGTAGTACGGAAATTTTGGACGAGGGTGGCTCACCAGCACCACTCATTGTTACCATAAGAAAGAAATTCACAATAATATTTTTGTAGCAAGCTGGCAGATGAGCGAAGAGCTTAACAGTAAACGGTTACTTTTGCACATGGACGTTTATGGCATAAGTCTACATAAGTTCACAAATGAAGCAATTGGTAGGTCCACAGTGGAACTGTTTTAATTTTTTGGGAATTTAGGAATACAGATGTATACAGAAGAGAATACGAGTACACTAGGCGGTCTTAGTACTTTATAGTAATATCTTTCGGATTATATTCAGAAAGGATGTTATGACGTAGACATTGGTCGTGCAAATTCTAAGAGACAATTAATACTATTGACATTATTATGAAAGAACATGACAGTACTAAATACATTACTTATATACATACATTTATATAAACAGACATACATGTACATATGATTAAAATATTTATTTCCTCTCTACCAAAGGTTGTATGGCAGATATTGCAAGGCCGCTTTTTGTATATTTCATGTCTGTTACTGTCTTGTTTTGTTCTAGTGTGCAATAAAGAGTTTTATCTGTCTATCTATCTACATGCAATAATACATAGTAAATTAATATGTAAATGTAAGAAGTATGTAGAAGACGTGAGTGTTGTCGATATGTAGAGCATAAAGACAAAGATAGTGTATAGAGATTAAGGAGTATCATTATTCATTTCTATCCGCGTCATAGGACCGGACCACATTTGTCAAAAGTTACCGATGTTAGCATATTAGCAAATGCAGCTGTCAACCATTGGATATTTTTTTGGGATACTAATACTAATAACAATATTTGGGAGAAGAATTCGGAAAATGATAAAGAAGTAATTCAATACTATCAATATTCAGTTAATTATCTCCACAAGTATCAATAGTTCAAAGTAGAATTGGCTTTTTACAAAACATTTGTGAATAGTCCTCGATTTAATTCAAGAAATGCGGGTAAGTTAACGACCGCTGAGCGTTCCAAAAGTAAGTCGAATAAGTAATCGAACTAATCTAACACGTGAGTTGAATAGAATTCAAGTCTTGGGTCCAACCGTATACAACTACCTAGATCCAGATCTAAATCACGCATACATAAATAGATACAATAGTTTATTATGATATATTCTAACGAAATGTGTGTTATGCTTGGGGTAAGGTATAAAATTTGGGGGCCGGTCGGGGGGGGGGGGAGTGCACGCTGCAATCCAACTTACTATCACTTACCAGTATTCACTTACCATCAGGTGGACTGTATGCTCATCTGCCGCCTTCGTCCATAAAAAAATATTGATGTAGTAATCTGTTGATAAATTAATGTCTTGACCGCTATTTGCATTCGTCCGAGAACCCAGCAGTGACGGCCCGCTAGTACGGGCCCCAGTCATTGCACATGCCTGCTAATGGGAGGAATATATTGTCCACCCAGGCAGTGCCCCCTGTGCTTGGGTAACCCTAACACCACTAGGAGGGCGAGCGCTATCCCAGGGTTGGACACCAACGACTGGTGAACAGTCACAGGAAGTTTTATTAAGATTTTGTCTTCCTCGTAATCGTAGGTTATGGTACGGGACCTTTAATTTACGGAAATTTACCAGGAGAGGCTTATATTACGATGCTGTAAGCTGGTATCAATTCGAATCGAATGTAGTATGTATATATGTTGCTTAAATATTATTTTTCGCGACATTCATAACGAGTAGTTAAGATTAAAATATGCGACTCCAAAGAATTTTTCAACATTTCAAGCTCCTTTTGCTACATTTAATTATAAAATCCGTTTTCTCCTGGATTTGGCGCTTTATCAGGTTAGTTCGTAGCAGACACAAATAAATAATTTTAGAATGCTTTGAGATTTTTCTCGTTTGCTGTATATACATATATCTAGTTATTAAGTTTACAATGTTTAAAACAATATAATTGTGTAAACCTTTGAATCTGGGTCTATAAGACAAATCAACAGGTTCTAGGGACCCGATTTTCATTTGATAAAATGAGTTTTGTTTCTATGCTAATAAAAGAATAAAAAGCAGATATCGGGGCTAGGAGCAATAATATGGAGATTGTAGGACTACATTTAAATAGAGGGAAGTACACTCGTACTCTATCCCGGTTTGGGCAAACGTAAACATATTCAATATGCATTTATTCCGAACTCTGTGGTTCGCCTCATTTGAATAAGGATTTGCTTCTTTTCCCTTGATAAAGTTAGAGATGTAATATAAGTTAGTAGTTTTAAGCCGATATCGTTTAATGCAAATCGGGAAAGGGTAAACGGTTGGCTGAGTTTATTTTTCAGCTTAGATATTTTAGCTTTAGTTTAATATTTAATAAAGATGGGAAGGACGCATGCTCTAGTCTCACAGCGGCTTGGTGGGTCAAACTAGCCGAGTTACATCAATCTCACAGAAGATTATCGTAAAATAGTTATCTATTTTTGGGCTTTGTAATTAGCAAATTTGTATGAATAATTGGATAAGGAATTAAAAGATTGACTTAGTGCAAATAAAGGTTCGTAAAATTTTCATTTCAATGACCTCAGAATGAAGAATTCTTCGCTAGTATGCTCTCACTATCACTAGCGAACTATTCCACTGGTACCTTAGTTTTACAGCCCATGCCCTTTTCATGGTCCCCAAGGATATTCATGCAAATTTGAGTTCCATTGGTCCACTCGTTGATACGTGAAAACATTTCAAACAAACAGACATCGTTTCATATTTATATCCATATGCGTGCATGGTGGGAGTGAGTTGATAAGTCAAAATCAACGCATTCTTCAAGGACAGAGTATAAAAGGTTAATGTTCAATTATTTTGTTATTATAGTACATAAACAAAGTATACAAGAAATATTTAACATAAGACAACATAAGGTCAGACATGTAGGTATTATAGTCATCATTAAATTCTACGTAAAAACATAAAAAATAAGTACAAGAAAAAAAAAACTAATATACATATGTAGATATAGGAAGAAAAAAAAGAATGAGAAATTAGACAAGGATGCCCATACGTGCAGGAATTTATTTTAAACATTCTAATGTTGTCATAGAAAATATCGATACCGCTGTGTATTGTGTAGCATTCGAGGTATCGGAGAATGTATTTACAGGTTGGTACGACTTGAGGGTACAGTGAAAAGGACTTTGCGATTATTGCGGCAAACAGGTCGAGGAACTCTAAAATGAATTTGATTTACAATTTCGCTACAATTCAAGTTTTCATGCAACACCCTATATACAAGACCGTATGATCAGCTACACGCCTACGAATATCCAATTTGTCCATTACGAAGTGACCGAGCCTGTCTGGATACGCACACGTATTACTGGTGTTTGAGGCTTCATAAGCCAGGTGGCATTCACTATTACTGTGACATTCACTATTTACATATCACAGTCACTATTTACTGTGACAGTATAATATCCATGTATGTTATCGTCTTAATTCCTCTTAAATTGTGATAGTATGATGTAGAAAATTTCGAGTTTTGAACATGAAAGTATTTAGAGACTATTCAGGCTCTCCAAGTTCTGTATTATCTTAGAACTTGATTTTTCGTATTTTCGGACGGACCTCGCCATTACCTACATGTCCACACGTATTTGCAAGATAGTGTACCTTAGCGTGTAAATGTTTATGGAAGGGCGATAGGTGTTCTGATATAAAAATTCGCGACTTACTACCTCTAATACCAATCACACACTATACTACACATTTTCTTACTATACACAGAAACTACGGACAATGAAGCGTCGTCGCGGCGAAGAGCGTTTATTCCATCTCGTCCTACTAGTAGTTCGATGATCCTAACGGTTTGGACATAAATATTCCAATTTATTATCTGGCTATTATCATACATTTTGGATACGCAGTTTTTGTTCCAGATAGAACTGCAGGTAGTTAAGTACTGAAAACAAAAATTCTAAATATTTAAAGAGTGCTTTGTTTGTATTTTCGCTTTGAATATCGATATATCACTAACGCTGAAATCAATTTCTTTGAAATTATTGAGTACTGAGAGATATTAATTACTTATTGTAAATCAAAAGTGATACGACATCAAATCAAATAATTAAATTTGCAATTTGACTGGTGATAGATGGTAATAATAATACACAACAGCTTGTCACATGTGCCAGAATTGGCGTGCAAGAATAAATGGAAAAATAAAAGAATTATGATAGAACATTAGTCAATTAGATTAGCCAATTAGGCAAACAGTCAAAGGGGGAGGGCGGGGGGGTTGTTGGTTCGGCAGCGAGCTTACTTTTACTTTACTAAACATTGTTACATGATATCTGGGCGATTGTACAAGTCTAACTGGAGTAGGGAGGCCAGAGCCTCACTCATTTATAGGAGTTTGCTGCCCTTGCGATCCCTCCGTTTCCTGAGGAATTTCATTGCTATTCGCTCATCCATACTCTACATAAATTCTAACTCACAAATTATACATAAATGGGCTATTGGTTCCTGTACTTCACCATCGAAAATAGTTAGACTCTCCGTGCAAAAGGGGAACTAAGCCCTTTTAGTTAAACTTCCATTCCCCCTTGCTACTCGGTGAGGGAGGAGAGGAGTGCGGAGGCGGGCCTGACCTCGAGCGCCAGCGGCGCGACTTCCTGTATTCTCCATCTAGTCCGTAACTTTATATTTCCATTTCTTATCCAATAAAACACATAAGGAACACCTACCTAGTCAGATAACAGCTAAGGTGTTCTCGCTTTCAATCACCAAGGGTGTTAAACACTGTATCAATGTTATAATAGTTTAGTTAGTGTTAATGTGAACAGATGGCGCTGTATCGTTTCTACATGGCGCTATGGTTGTGTTCCTATGTAAACCGTAAATTGAGAATTTTGGTTTCATTACTTTTTGTGTGTTTGCCAATATAGTGGAATTTATATCACCATACTTGTAGTTTTATTGGTCGCACCCTCGGATTGGAACCGAGTTTAACAAAGGGTTTAGAGCTTTTATTTTTTCTAAGATCAATTTGGCCGTTAGAATACTAGCAAAATTTGTAGTCTTTATTTTTAGCTCCTATTTTAGCTTGAGCCAATAAACGTCTCATGTTGGCAGTTCAGAAATATACACTGGCTGCGAGGACAGACAGCTCGAGTCTTAAGGCGAGTGTTTTGCTCTTTACCAACCCCTATTGTATTCCTTTTTAACCATACTTTTAAATGTTACGACGATGGGACAAGGTTTCTCTGCTGCTGTTTCTTCTCTTGCGTCCAGTTATATAAGCTGTACATAACTAGGAGGTATGGAATTTAAACTTCAATTTTCGTGATTATAATAGTTTCACCCCTCACACTTCCTTTCAGGAATGCCGAGTATTTCTATATTGCATGAACGATTTCGCTGTCCAATGTCATCACACTTTGCTTGTAATAAAGCTACCTGGTTGTTAAGACTCTACATTCCTGCTTTTTCCTGTTCTTTCTTCAAATGAATTATGTCTTGATCAAATTGTTGTAGTTTATCAAAAAGTCACCATGTTTTTTATTAATATAATTAATCGATTCCTCAATCTTAGATGTCGTTTCACTCGAGGTACTGTGATGAGTACATAGGCTGTTATTAAATTAAAATAACTTAACTTAATCTTAAAATATCTTTCTTGAAGAATTCGAAACGCGCCTCAATGCAAAGTGCATTGAAGTTACTACTGCGCGGGGAGTCTTTAGTTAGGTCGGTAGGTGGCTTCATCGGCGTGTTACTGTTATCACTATGTTTTTCATTCATTTTACACCTGGGACATTTCCAATTTGCCTTTTATAGTTTGGATTTCTTTACAAAATTGAGTTCTTATCGTAGGCTATATACATTTGCTCATTTCGTCAAAATATTACTTACAGAATGCAGGCAGGTAGGTATATAAAGTTTCTGTGTCGCCTTTATACAGGTCCGTGGTCGAGAGTTTTTTTTTTTTTTTTTTTTATAGATTAGGGGGCGGACGAGCAAGCGGTCCCACTTGATGGTAAGTGTTACCGCCGCCCATGGGCACCTGCAACACCAGGGGGCATGCGGGCGCGCCGCCGACCTTGCAAAATCCTATTCACAGCTCTCTTGAAGAACCCCATATCGTAGTTGCTTGCTACTACGAATATATCCGCGTTCAATCTCTAAGTGTTCAATACGAGCTCTCGGACTTGATTAAAATTCACAATAAAACTCAATAATAACTACGACGGCACTCGCGTCCGTTCAACTAGACTACCAGGGCGCCACTTGACTAGACCGCCAGGGCGTCACTTCGCGTTAAAAAATAAAATACATATATTATTATATTTTTATCTTAAAACATATTAAGATGTCAAGCTATACGATAATTTATATTTTCATATATGTTACAGTTAAAACCCGTTTTCAGTAAAAACTCATTTTTCCTAGTAAAATCTAGTTTTGACTGAAGGCCTTCGTTACAACTAGTTTCTCCCAGTAAAAACTAAAATATGCTGACAAACAAATTTGAACGTTAATTAAAACTAGTTTTCGCTAGGAAAAACCAGATCTAACGGAAACAACCCGACAAAACCAATTAAAATCAGTACCGACACCAAGATGTGCCCGGGCAAACCGCGAATGGTCTGCAATTGTTTCTGTGTAGAAAGGATTTTCGCCTTGTTTTAAAAAAAATAACCTCGAAGTCTGAGACTCGCTCCGCTGCACTTCGTGATCGCTTCAGACGTTTAACCTAAATAAGCCGAAGCACATCTCGATATACTAATTCGGCTTTAGTCTGTAAGCTTTATACTACAATAAATACTACGTTGGTACAATACAGTATTTATTGAGTTCATTTATGACGGAATTAACAAACGCCAAACCTAGATGAACATTGAACTCGGTTAAAAACAGTTTTAACTGATTGATTTCGTTAAAACTAGTTTTAAATAACATTCAAAGTTGTTTATCACTAAATTCTAGTTTTTACAAGGAGAAACTAGTTGTAACGAAGGCGTTCGGTCGAAACTAGTTTTCACCGGGAAAGACGCGTTTTTACTGAAAACTGATTTTAACTGTAACATATAAGTATAAAACGTGAATCTGCTAAGACTGCTGACCTATGAGAGAAATAATATACATTATAAATACCGTGTGTATTTGTCCTATATCCAAAGGTAGGCAGCGCATCCGGGGGCGTGCCAACGTTTGTCATTTTGGACTAATGTTGGCATGTATCACGGATGTATATGGGCTACAGTATCCACTTACCATCAGGTGGACTGTATGCTCGTCTGTCGCCTTCGTCCATAAAAAAAAAAAATATATTATATTATATTTGAGTATATCTTGTTATATTAGTACAATGCGTCTGTGAAAGGCTCAATGCATAGTTTGTAAGATTAGATTTTTGGAGGAAACTTACAAACTATTTCGTAATATGATTTTCAATACAGTCTGTTTCTGCCATTCGCAGAATTATAATACATGTCTGAGAATAAACATTTACCAATTTCATATATAGCTACGAGTGCTACCATTTGGTAGCCTCGAAGGAATAATACAAACATCTCGATGCCCGTTTTAGATATGAACTGGCAGAACCAAACTTTGATTAGGGAAGGTCAATGAATCCGTTCATTTATGGTCTATGTTTAACTCAACTAAATGTGCCCTTCAAATTAATAATATTCATCTCAAAATGCAGCTTATGCTTCTATAATAATATTTCTTTGAATAAGTCTTTGATGAAATATTTAAGCCATAGAACTTTTGAATGACTTAAGTCGATGTGCTACCTCAATATTACATCTTTTATCAATAAATAAAATGAAATAAAAGCTTCTTATCAATAAATAAATGAAATAAAATAATTATTCCTTTAACACATACGTCACCACATGTCTTCCTGCTCGTGGCGCGAGTTTTAGGCAAATTATTTATGACATTTATTTATTACTGTCCTTTAATATTTTTATTTGTATTATTAACTTTGTATGTTATATTATTTTTACCTACATATATTATGGAATATTATTATCTATTCATTATATTGTATTATTATTAATGTTTATTTAATTTTTTTAATTTTTTATAAATTTTTCATCTTACTAAATTGTGTATTTTAATTTCCTTTATTTTATTAAAAAGGATAATGCTGTTAAAGGACCTCTTCACGGGTACAGATCTCCTCGAAATAATGTCATTTTTCTGTCTTGTGCCTTTACTGTGCATGGTGCATACCGAGTTACGCCTTAAAAACTAAAATAGTATTAAACTACAGCGCAGGTTTAAGCGAAAACGTTTAAACTGAATATTGGGCGAAGACTTTTCCTGGCAGTAGTACTTAAAAATTCCAATTTACGCATTAAATCTGTACCCACAATCATGAAGAGGCCACAGGCGTCGGTTTACGAGATCATAAAATCTCCAGTCTTTTCATTTTACGTGTCGGTGTTCGTTGGTTTGTCTTGAAGCCTCCTTGAAATTTACTCGGCCACTGTCTCTATATGACACGATTATTTTATGGGATTAACTGAAACTTTAACAATTTTTTACGTATAGTAGGTATAAATAGCAGTGGAATGCATTTGTTTTGAAACTTGATAAATGGAAGTGACCCACTGTGTCCTAATATATTATACTTACCAAATATATAATAATGCAAAAGATAACGTTTTAGACAGGGTAACAAAATCTTGCATGTTTGTAGCTTTCGATTTATTTCCTATAATAATTTTATTTTTCTCTAGGATTGTTTTATATATTTTAAGTTGGATGACGTGTTTCCGGTATTAAGTTATTTTAGTGACACGTTGTATAAAACTGGTAATACATCCAACTTTCAGTGCGGCCCTCGTAAGTGTTGCTGTAACACATATAAACAGACACCCATACAGACAAAAACTGTAATAGTTATTACAGTTTTTGTCTGTATGGGTGTCTGTTTGTCTGGGCTCAAAACAGTAGTTACTGTTTTGAGCTCTGTAGCTTCTAAAATACACCTCATTTTTTTTTTTCAATTAACTTAATGTACAGACAACCCTTTTACTGTTTTATTATATGTATAGATATGCAAATTCAGAATACATTACAATCAAACAAGTCACACAAGTCTTAAGCAATAAAATTGATTGCAAGCATTTATATACAATTTTCATTGTTTCCAACTGGAGTCGAGCAAGAATTTCAATCAGAGACGCCATTACCTTTCAACATTTCATTTCCATCATCTCCACAAAGCTTTTAATATTCATCTGCGTAATGACCTCTAACTTTTCTATTGCTTCCTGCTTAAAAGTTTAGTGCATTGTCTTGTTTTTAAGGCGATTCCGAAAATATACTTAGACTTACCTACTTAAGCAATATGTATATATACAATGTGTTATCGATATAACGAAAAACCGTTCCAATGAAAACTAAAATTATTTTAAGGAATAACTCACAAACATGTAAAGTTTTGTTGTTCTATCTAAAACGTTAGTAGTTCTCAGTACTCACTACAGAGAAGAGAACGGGCGCTTTGGCGCCGCGTCGCGCCGCGCCTGTCAGTTGCAAATGAGACCATTTGTATTGCGTAACTGCGTGTAGAATAAAAGATATACTAGAAATGAACAATAAGTTATGAAAACAAACCTATTGTAAAAACTGGTAGAATCAGTTCTACTCTCGACATTTTTCTCTCGATATCGCTATTGCGTTATTTTGGTGACAAATTGAATGGGTAAACTTACCTATCTACCAACCTAATTTCTAGACGTACGCTTGACTTTTATAAAAAAGATTTCGTAACCGAATCGATCAAAGGATTCTTCATACAATACAAATATGCATGACCAGCTGAGGTATGAGGATCTTTTTACACGAGAGTAACACGTGTACTAACTTTGAAGCCATGTCTTCGTGCATTAGCATTCTAATACCTGTTTTAATGCCGATTATGAATCAAGCACAAACTTGAAACATTGTTAGGGGAAGTTAGGCGAAGTTGGCACAACGTAACGGCAGATTAATTAAAGGGGATACCATAGCAACAATTGTTTCTACGAAACTCGTACTTATGGATTACAACTTAAGGGCGTGTACATAACTTTGCGTGTAAGGTGTAATTAAGCATTCATGTTCAAGGGCTTCTTTAATGCGTAGCGAGGGAGGCTGGATTGAAACCGGGTTTTAATTTCAGTCTAGATAGAAAATAATTTTAATTTTCAAGACAATCAAAGGATTGTCTTGAGATTTTTGTAAACACATGGTCTTTATACTCAAGGTTTTTGTAAGATAAATGAAACGTTTATTCAAGTAACAGTACACGTCAGTTACAAAAAAAAGGATAAAACACATGCATACACACGGGATATAGGTGCACGCTGCAATCTAACAGCCGCTGGGCGCACTCGACTGGCCTCGTTACCACTCTCTCACAGACGACTACCTCAAAATGTACCGCATTTCCCACTTCAACCAATTCCCCGATGTACGTATGTGTTTCGGAAGTGAGTGAGGTATACTAGAGCCCATTTTCATCCCATCCTGTCCCTCCCCATTTTCCCAACCTTTTCTCCAAATGCGTTCCTACATCTCCAAAGGTAGACAGCGCATCTGGGGCCGTACCAACGTTTCGTCATTCTGGACTGATGTTTGCATGTATCGCGGATGTCTACGGATGGTAGCCACTTACCTCCAGGTGGACTGTAGGCTCATTTATCGCCTTCTTTCTATAAAACACCACTCCGTGACGTATGCGGCACGTGGTTCTACAGCGTGGGTGCATACGCTACTTTAGTGCAGTTTTGGACAGATAACGTGCCGTGCACATTATAAAACAAACAAATTCATTTCCGGGTACAGAACAAACTGGGTGCATTTATTTAACAAATATATTCAAATTTCATATCAACACGAATATTAGAAGATACAAATATACTGAAATGAAATAATATAAAAAAAACTAAGACTTATTTTAATACATATTTTATTTTCTATTTATTGATTGATGAAAATGTGTGTTTTGCGTGCATGCTTGCTTCAGTCTGATATACGTATACTTCTATAAGAAAGAGCAGTAAAAACAAAATAATTAAAATAAAATCGTCGCTAGGCGATGAATTGTACACCGCGTCTCCAATTAACGTTGTTGTCGCGCATGGTTCCTTTGCCGCACGGCGCCAACAGGCGTTATTCCATCGATACATTTTTAATTATTGATTTATTGCTTTCATACAATCTAAATATATCGCCACAAATAATTATGTTAAACTATTAATTAATCGTTAGGCCTCAAACACACAGTGTAACTAATTGTGGCGATACGGTATAAATCTGTTGTAGTTGCGTAGTCATGTCTGGTCCTGCTACTGCTACTTCATACATGATATTTCAAACATCGATATTGAAACAATGGTCCCGTGCGTATATAGGCGAGACTATTTACGGCCCCGAGTTATAAATAAATAACGCCCCATCAATGGCCCACACTAGGATTCCCTGTGTCGTGGGCCCATACAAACATACAAAGACAAAGACAAACACACACTCAAACCCGAACATACATTTGTATTTTTTTAAACAATTATATGTCCGACCGGGAATCGAATCCAGGACCTTTCGCACAGCAAGCAAGGTCACTGCCAACTGCGCCAATCAGTCGGTCGCTGGTCAGTTGCTGGCCTTCTAGGTCGCAAGGCTAGCCACTGAACAATGCGACGCTGTGTGAATAATTGCCATCACAACTTCATACAACAACTTCACATTCACATACAACTTCATCCGAGCTACTGGTCGCCTGGTCGCGTGTCGCTACAACCAGACCACTTCGACACCATCTGCCCGATCCCCTTTAAGCCTTTTGCCGTATGCGGCCGTATGTGATCACTCGCAACATGTCATTTCAGTTAATATTGGTTCCATGGTCTATATTTGTTTATGATAATCAGTTACGTCATCTACATCCAAATCTAAAAGTAGGTAAAATTCTTAAATATTTTTTTTGCCTAAATAAACTATTTTTTGACTTGTATTTAAAATACTGAATCATGATCAGCAGCAAATCATGATCAACAAAACAACATATAAGTATTTATGCACCCTACACTTACGCATAACATCCGCGTCAGCAGAATCTGATTGCAACATTGTATAAAGGACATACGTGTCAAGAGTAATCTAATGCAACGTTGCAATAGGATGTTTAGTCTAAGTCGCCCACCTGCGAGTGGACCTTATACCACAAGAAACCATTGTAGAACACTTAATAAAGAACGGTCGTACCGGGAAGACGTGTCGTCTTTTTAAAAAGTCAATCCATCGACTCTCAAACTTGACTAAGTATTTTTTGTAGCTTTAGTAAATAATTTTAAATTACATCATCACTTTAAATTACATGTCATCACCAAGTCGACGGACGCGACGGAGTGTCGCTTCGTGGGACTAATAATTTTCCTGGTTTCGATTCGCTTCCCACTCAGTATTATTTGCTTTTCGTTAAATTTTATGTAGTTCGTGTAGGGGGAAAGTGTACATTGCATTCCAACAGCCGCTGGGTGGCTCTCGACTGGCCACGTCACCCCTCTCTCACAGAATAACCTGAAATGTACTGCATTTTTTACTTTATCGCATTTCCCCAATGTCGTACGTATTTCGGTAATGAGTGAGATATGCCAGAGCCCATTCCCATCCTATCCTATCCCTTCTCATTTTCCCAATCCTTTCTCCCAATCCATTCCTAAACCTGCAAAGGTGGGCGCGCATTCGGGGGCGTGTCAACGTTTGTCATTCTAGACTGATGTTGGCATGTATCGCAGATGTCTATAGACGACAGTATCCACTCACCATCAGGTGGACTATATGCTCGCGGTCCTTTTTCTTTATATTTTTTTTGCCTTAAAACTGTATACATCAGAAATACGGTGAAAAATTTCATACGGATTTACGCGCGAGTGCGTCTGTATTTTTCCAAAAATCTCCTGTGTAATGTGACCAAAGTCATTACCATAATTACATACCTACATCAGTCGAGTAAAAAATGAGCATCTCACGTAAGTAAGTGAAACGAGCGTGATGAACGTTATAAGGGTCTCTTTTTTGCACGAAAACAGATGCGTTGATGGAGGAAATGTTTTTGTACTAGCAATGAGTTTTAGTTGTTTTATTTGCGAGTGTGTATGATCAGTCATTAACATTAAACATCGATACTTAGATTTTGTAATACATAGGCTGTGTCCGAACCTTCCCGAAGCCTGAAGCCATGGATTCTGTGCACGGTTCTGAGTAAATTGATGTTGTATTTTTTCAAAAAATATAGTTCTGTTGGCCTTTGTAGTTTTTTTAGGACAATCCATAGAAGTATCAACAGAATTTTAAATTACATTGTAGATGTTTCTCTAATTATGGATTGCCTAACTATAGGCCGCCAATTGTGTCTTTGTATGAATATGTATATTTTGTTTTTTTTTGTTGTGTACGCAATAAAGAGGGTTATTATTACCGCTGCATGCAATAATAATGGCAATATTTTGTAATATTATAAATATGGTAATCACGTGATACCATAAACATGAAAAACAAGAAACATAAAAATATAAGAAACAAATTTGTATTATTTTTTTTTTATAAAAACTCGAATAAAACGATTTTATGCAAAAAATGGTTCGTAAATGAATTAAAGTTTTAATTAACGAAATCCATGGTTTCGGGTTTTAGGTAAGGTTTCGATGTTATAAATGATATTTAAGATTATTAAGATTAATAATCCTCCCTGCTAGCTACTAATTCTACTAGCACGGCAAATTTCAGCTTCCTAGGACCTTTGATAATACTTCAAATTTAAGATCATCGATACTCATTGATGATGAAATTTAAAAGTACTTCCAAAGTTTCAAAGTACTCGAGTGAGTGACGAAATTGTTGTTTTCAGTGTTAGTACATCTTCATAATTGATAGTCGTAGAAACTTGAAACATGGGAATCTCAGGATATAACTTCGCAGTCTCCGATCTTTCCAGTGAGATAACACGAGTGGGTTAAAAGTGCGCCGAGTTGCTTTGAGAAAAGTCTAGTGTCCGGCGGTAGGGTAATAGAGACCCTTCCCATTACATCCTAACCCTCCCAATTTTGTTAACCTTTTCTCCAAATCAATTTCTAAATGTCCAAAGGTGGACAGCGCATCCAGGGGCGTGCCAACTTTTGTCATTTTGTACTGATGTTGGCATGTATCGCGGGTGTCCATTGGGCGACAGTATCCATTTGCCACCAGATAGATGGACTGTCTGCTCGTCTGCCGTCTTATATAACAAAAAAATGCATATCTATAGGTACTAATTATAAAGAGTGTCTGTGTATTTTCGATTTACATCTAAGAAGTAAATTTAGAAAATTACTGTGAATATTTTGAAGTTGTTTCACTTTTAGGCAGTTGAATTAATACAATGAAAAAAAGTTTAAAATCTCATGATTAGAGCAGTTAATTTTTTTTTATATTATCAATATTGTATTCATATTTAAATGTCAATAATTAATGAAGCCTAACAGTAAAAGCTTTTTTAAAATTTGCCACACTTTTCTTGTACTTACGCTACAAATCTCTACATGATGTTTCTAAAGCCATTACTCGTTTTCAATGGGAGGCGATGCGTGACCGAAAATGTAACACTTTTAATTTAGTAAGTGTCAAAGTGTGAAATTTATGCTGCCCCGCCGAAAGCGAGCCTACTTTCTATGCATTGTCCCTGTACCCGCTATGACTTATGGGCGCTACGGAATGGGAAGCTTTATTTTTTTAGTATTGGGTTCCCCCTATGCAAGACTTAACTGATTCCATTTATAACTCTGAATTTTACACTAATTTTACTCTGCCTCTAATTTTACACGTTGAGACCCGATTTACAATATTAAATGTACAAACATAGATTCAGTCTTCGAGGATTCAGGGAATTTCCAGTATCGGGGATAGATGTTGAACGAATTTTGTTAGCGTTAGTTAATAATCAATTAAGTTATTTTTCATTTGCATTTTCATTTGTATTTGATTTTATAGATAACAATATAACAACAATGACAATTCCTTAATGTTAAAAACTGTCATAAAATATTTTGCCCGAAAAAAAATTAACCAACGTATGCTGCCTCACGGTTCTTGAAGGTGAACGCTCACAAAAGTCAAAGAGAAAATATGGCCCTGGTCGTTCAAAAATCGGGTAATTATTTTGGGAAAAGAACCAGAAAGTCGGTACTTTCTGTACACTCGGTCGATACACTCGGTAGTGGACCCTAGTTCTGAATCCATTTCCTAAGGAGGTGAGGTTACCACACTGCTCTATGCAAACTTATATTAAAAAACATATTTTGAATTGGTTAGATAAGCTGTAGATTGCTGAGCGTGTTCCCACCAGATAAACTGGTGAGGAGACTCCCAGAAATCAATGCACAATATATATTAGTCATAGTTATAACATAGTATGTAATAAGGGCATGTTTACTGCCGTCAAACTGTACTGCAGTTTGACAGTTACTATGTTACATTATATTTAAGGACCCCAGAGGTCAAGGGGTCTAAGTGACATTTTCGAAAAAATTGAGTTAGATGCAGTAACAGACTGTTAAAATACTATTCTTTTTAGTGATGAGGAGATCCAAGTGATTTCCCTGACAGGTGCTGCTACCTAGTGTGTTGCCCCTTCACCACTAGTAGTGCATGCTAACACTGCTATTGTTAGTATCTACTATAATAAACAATAGATAGCTACTAATAATAGATAGCTAGTAATAAACAATAGATAGCTACTAACAATAGCTATCTATTGTTAGTACTAATTAGAAGCAAATGGCCAAAGTGTTGGCCTAAAATGGTCAATACAAAAAAAAAATAACTTTCCCTCTTACAAAATTTTGTTGACTTTTGGTTCAATTATCTCAAAACATAAATTTTGTCACTTAGACCCCTTTACCTCTGGGGTCCTCATTTAATGTTATAAAAAGAAAAAAAAAATCGTACAGAAAGTTACAGTAGCTATGGAGCACGCTATGTTAGGCATTCCACTAAAGGACCATATACGAAATATGAAAAATTGATCCCAAACAAACGTCACAGATATCACGTATTCGTTATTTGACATTTTGTCTTTTACACATATTTATCTATTAAACAGGTGTTACCTCTGTGCTCTTGACGTGGACTCTCCAGTTAGCTCCTGACCACGGTTGGTCTAATATAATTGAAACGTCGAAGAAAATAAATAAGGTTTTTTTTCATAGAAAAAGGAGACAGACAGTCCTGATGGTATGTGGATACTGTCTTCCATTGACACACACCGGCGACACATGCCAATATCAGTCCAGAATGACAAACGTTGGCACGTCCCCTACGCGCTGCCTACATTTGCAGATTAAGGAACGTATTGTGACAATGGGGAGGGATAGAATGGGATGGGAATGGGCTCTGGCATATCTCACTCACTACGGAAACGCGTACGTACATTGGGGAAATATGATAAAGTAGGGAATGCAGTACATTTCAAGGTAGTCTTCTGTGAGAGAGAGGTAACGTGGCCAGTCGAGTTCGCCCAGCGGCTGTGGGAATGTAGTGTGCACTCTCCCCCAATTTGTGTTTTAAGACTGTGCGCTGTGGCGTGAAAAAGTAGAGGCGATTAATGAATGAATGAAAACAAAAACTTAATTTTAAAATCACAAGTTTATAATTAATCAGGTTTTCTTCTAAACCAGAAGCATAAAATAACGTTTTTCCACTACGAATCCAAAAACTAATCATCGTAGAGCAGTTCTAATCTAGAGGGGGAGCTAGCACAAAAACTATGTGAGAGCTCGGTTTTATTAGTGATTGATTGGGCTTCCCACTTCCTTTAGCACACAATTAGGATAATTCCACAAAAAGTGTGGATCTGTCTTTTTACGTAACTGTGCGCAAATAGGGACGCACTTAATTTGGGAGAATAACATAGGTTAACATAACATAATAACATAAAAAGAGATGGTTCACTTCATAATAACATAGTTTTATATTGTATTTATTTATTTAGTACTTCTTGTACTAAATTCCCGGGCTTGTACTTTTTGGCCGGGGATCGAATTCACGACCTGACGAATGTGAGTCAGGAAAAGATAGGTACCCTCATTCTATTATCAGCGCTCAAGTTTTTACATAAAAAAGAGAAACAAAAGACGATACGATATTTATTTTATTTAATTGCATATATACATGGTTTGATTTACATAGTGATAAATCGTAATTACCCAATATGGGTCAGGGTAGAAATAGTAATGTCAGGGCGTAGGTAGCAATTACTAAGTATAATATTGTAATGTATCATTGGAATAAATGTCAATAAAATATAAATTATTAATAAGATTGAATAATACACTCTTATATAGTTACAAAAATTATATAGTTTTGTTATAATGTTTGAAATACTTGCAAATTTAAATATTATTCAAAACTATATAATTTTGCTCTAGATACAGGTCGCATGCCATATTTTGTTCTACATACGAGTATATACGGAATGTGTCAATAGTGGATTCTATTCGTGTAAATTTCTGAGATAATTGACATCAAGATTTTACGAATCTCATGTTGCAATAAAATATTTTTTCAACTTTGCAATACGTATTTGTATTAATATAACTTTAGTTAATTAATTACATTCGCAAAATAACAACTGTTCCTATAAATTATACTAATTATAATACACTTGTATATCAAGTACAGTTAGTATACCTACACTTGAATACGCTTCGATGACGCAGTAAATATTTGTAACAGATTGTAGGTAGCGGGCTAATAAATCATCACTATTAAGGACAGAGGATTTCAGTTTACCAAGTGTTAAGTTTGTTTTGGGTCAACAAGTTTCAGGCCTAGGTATCTGAGGCTTATTGTTAATAAATTCTAATGTTTACACGTCGCAGATTTGAATCAATTTTGTAAGGACCTTATGATTATTCGTATTTATTCTAGAATAAAGTATAAATTGAGGATATGACGTAAAAACCCTGCTAGAGATTATTTACAGAGAAGGTCGCAGACGAGTATACAGTCCATCTGGTAGTAAATGGTAAGTGGCTCATGGACTTTTTTCTCTCATGGACCGAAACACTTACATTGGGGGAATTGGAATAGAGAAATGCAGTACAAATCAAGGTAGTCTTCTGTGAGAGAGGGGTAACGAGGCCAATCGAGAGCGCCCAGCGGCTGTTGGATTGCAACATGCATTAACCCCCTCCAAAATCGTGAATCATGCAAACATCAGTAGAGAATGCACGCCCCACGGCAGCGCTGCTGCCTACCCATGGAGATTTACGAGTGGATTTGAAGTAAGGTATAGAAAGGTATAGGACCCTTAATGATTCTGAATGAAAGGCACAAAAAGCAATTTTCATAAGATGTTATGTTAAGATGTTAACATTATAAATGTAGAAATTTGTACAATACTTCAACATAACAGCAAGTCTTCTTTGTTCTTTTTTAAATATTTGTTTTCAATCAGAATAAGCCACTGATATATTATATATGAAATATATATATTAAAAACTACGGTTATATTAATAACATAATAAATATAACATAGTATACGATTACTCATAACCTAACATAGCATTTTGGCTTTATAATACGGTAGCAGGTAAAATATCATCAGTGTATGCACAGTTTACACTGTGCTTGCTACCGGTTACATCACACCACTAGTACACACAAAAAATCAAACATATTTTTTACATCGACAAGGTACGATAACACCCAACTCAGGTCACTGGCCCATTTGTTTGGTCACAGTGAGACACAGTGACATCTGTTTGCTGTTGGCAAACAATACGTACTCATCTCCACCCCTTTCTCTTGTGTTTTTCGAGGGGTTGCCAAATTTTTTGGCGGAAAACTCAATATGGGTTGTTTAGTGTCAGACGTATTTGTGTTGGCTATTTGGCTGTCAGTTAATAAAAATGTAAAAAAATTGGCATGTTCTCTAAAAGCATAACGTCGCCGAGTACAAGGAAGCGTGTTCGTCTCGAATTTAGAGTTCTTTTCATGTTTTCAAATCTAATCCGCTGGAATCAAGTCCGCTGGAAGAAATCATCGCGGGAGATAAGCATGCCTTCTGTACATCTTTTATTTTTATTCAATTTTATTTATTGCGTGTTGTGTGTAAAATAAATTATTAAAAAAAAATCGTTTATTTTATAAAAGCACCGGTAACAAATGTGGTATTATTATATTATAAATATAATACATTATAATTATAATTAGAATATAATGGGAGAACCCATTATATTCTAGTTTCAACAGACTATTTCAATGAATTAAACTCTCATCTAACATCTGTAACATCACCATTCATACCAGGCCTGGCCCACTCCGCACTATACTCGTTGGTACGAAAGTATGTGTACAGCGGCGGGCCCCTGCGCAGGGGTTTATTTCAGTCGGTTGCCGCGAGCTCTTTGTAACGTATATGAAAATGTAGTTTATAAACTAGCATCATATTGTGCAAGTAGGTATAATATTTTTTATTTAATTTTTTTTTAGTTCAAATTTAAAATTATTTTTTAAAACGAATAAAACTACTATAATTAGTTATATTATAATTATGGGTATTTGTGTGAGTGACCTTCAGCGGTTCAGTGTAATATCGCCTTTTTTCGATGCGTGTAGAATTAAATTTGGTTGGCGCTGAACAAAATTTTATTTTGTAGGTATGTTTTTGTAGGTTTTCTGGAGCGTTCTTGGAGAGTGAGTCTTGTGTACTTGTACTATTAGTTATTTTGTGTTGATACTTCTAACTTTGCAGTCAGTTACGCAGTCAGTCACTTTACACTCAGTCCTTTGCAGTTCATTAAGACTTTGTAATAAATTGACATTGCATCTGTATTAAACGTGTTCAATTCCTTACTACATATTTTTAAAACATCTCTGATCAAAGCGCATTTCCCGACTTTAACGTAATCATTCTTAAATCACTATTTTCCTTCTCCTATTTTCTTCACATCATGTGTCATAGAAACATATACATATATAGATCTATATATATAATAAAATCGTAACAGAGCCGTGTCTGTACATGTATATCTTAAATAAGTCATTGCTACGTAAGGTACACGTGATACAGATTTCTAAATATTTTTTTTGAATTTTTGCCTGCCTGTCTGTCGGTCTGTTTGTTTGAACGCGCATCACGCAAAAACCGCTAAACAGATTTGACCGAAACTTGGCATGGTTATAATTTATATGCTAAGTTAACATTTAGGTACTTTTAACCCAGATTAACGATGAAGTTCCCACGGGAATCACTAGTTCACGCGACTTAGTGATATTTAAATAATCCGTACTTAACCTTTGGCATGCTTTCTTCAGACCCCAGGTATCAGAGCCCAGTCATATTAAAATTGCTGAATCTTTATGTGCATTTAAATGTCAAAACTATGTATACTTCACAGTATCTGGAGATAGATGTCGTACATAGATTCTAATCATCTATCCCACTATGTACCGAATCTAAAGGGTTCAGATAGTGGTTCGAAATAACGACACCACGGTTGCAAACCTAAAATAGATTAATTACCCTAGGGCCTAGACTATCACTGGCTTCCTGAGTTTATACAAAGTGATGATATAAAATATAGGTTATAGGTCAAGTAGGTAGAGGTTACGTAATTACTTATTGTCACGATCGGCTCAACGTTAAATAAACAGGTCAATCCACCTCGAGCACAATACACAATTCATAAACTTCTTCAAAATTATATTTATTTATTTTTTATAAAATTATACGTGTTACTGAAATAACACAAAAGCAGCTTGTTCCACAGCGACAGAAGAATCGATTCTACCAGTTTTTAAAATTGATTTTTTAATAATTTATTGTATATCTATTATTCTACATGCAGTTACTATTACCACTACAATTACTCATTACAATTAACGGGCGCTGCGCGCCGGGCCGTACGTAAGCGCCCGGTCATTACCCTGTACTACAATAATGAGCTACAAATGTTTTAGATAGAACAATAAAACTTTATATATTTGTAACGTTTGATTTATTCCCTGAAATACCTTTATTTTGCGTCAGAACATTTCTATAATACTTTAGTTTAATTTGACGGGTTTCAAGTTTTGTCTTATTTCGGTAACACCTTGTATAATTGACAATGAAAAGTTCGTAGTGCTTTTTGGCAGAAACTCGAGAAGTGAAGTTGAGTTTTTGTTTGTATCGATTGTCTTTTGGAAATATTAAGACCTAGAAGAACTAGAAGTCCGTAATAGGTGTCACATGTGTTAAACGAGGCAAGCCTATTACCACTCAAGTAGCTAACTCCAAGTTTCCGATATTACATAAAATTAGGTCACATGTATAACTCGTCACTCGATTGATCTATGAAGTAAGTACTTTTGTTCCACTTTTACCCACTTGAATACGTTCTTATTTGTTTGTAAGTAGAAAGTGCCATTGGTACTCTACGAGTAAACACGTGTAACTTAAAAATATCAAAATAGACTTAAAATTGGCAGCAAGCGACACTAGCGACGCGCGTATCTGGATTCTCTCACTATAAATTAAAATTAAATGTATTGTCAGACTCTCAGTTAACCCTCTATCGCCAGATACCGACAATAGATTACACTGTTTTTTTTTTCTATTACGTACTGCTCTTATTTTTTCTCCTAAAGTACAAGTATTTATATAATCATAAAATATTAATGATTTTTATTGTACTATAAACAATCTTAACTCAATAAGTGAACGTTCATATCTTTCAAAAGCGGCATTGAAATTGTAGGTAATGCAGGTTATATATTGCATTATATTTCAGTTTTACGTTATTATAAGAATATTATTTAAAAAATATGTTTTTACTACAGGTGAGATGAGTAGAATAATTTATAGATTTTCACAATAATTCGAAGGATAAGGATAAGTTATAAGGATAAGTAGGATAAGGATAAGTTCGCGGCCTTTTTATAGTGCAAAAGTGGAGTATTTTATTAATTCTGGGCGTTTTTCTTCAAGTCTTCGTTTCAGTTTTACTAATTGCTGACGATAGACATGAAAATTAGCCGTTGGGCCATGTGGCAAAAGCTTGGAATACACAATTCCTTTCCAGTCCCACCATACACATAACATGACTTTGTTCGGAGTGAGGCCTGGCTTTGGGACTATTTGTGATGGATCACCAACGTATAACTTTTTAAAAAAAAATTAGGCTCTGTGTTTAGTAAAAATATATGAATAATTTACCAAAACTCAGAAAACTGATGATTTTCTGTCGAAACGTTTTGTAATATTTTCATATATTTGTACACCTGTATTTTACACTCTGTATTTCATTTTAATTTTAAAGTTATAATACATTCTGTATGTTATTTTAATTTTAACATTCGTTGCGTTCGTAACAGCTAATTCTAAACAACATCAACAACAGTGGGTCCAGATGGAACAAATAAAGGGCTGATAGAATCGGGTCATTTATCTTCATTCCTGATTGCCGCTCACCGAGCACCACTGCAATTTGTAGGTGATGATAATTTGTAGGTTTGTAGGTGATATGATAGGTGATGATCAATACAGGAACAGGACTACAATTACGGTAACAATGTTCATTAATCTATTGATTGGTAAGTATATTTTGTTGTATACAAAAGCATACAAAAGTGAAACACAAAATAAATGCAATTAGAAGTACAACCGGCGGCCTTATCGCTTAAGCGATTTCTTCCAGACAACCTTTGGGTGGTGAAGAGAAGTCAGTAGACGAAATAGAGGTAGATGGTGTAATAGAAAAATAATGTGTTTATATGAAGCCTATGGAAAGAAGACCAGATAGAGGTGTGCTCCAAGAAACACTCGTTTCCTCAACAAATATGTATTAACATAAATTATTTTACAATTCGCAATCCATTAGCAGTAGATATGGAGGAAGACATCCAACAGTACAGCTGCGTGATAATACCCGCAACATTGTCACAAAATTGCTAAAACACACCCATAATTGTTGAGAGGATAATCCGTTGATTTACAACCAGACTCCATTAACATGTAGGGAGAACGGGAGAGAATGTAAAATTAAATTCATCAAACAAATATCTTTGCTCAAACACGGCACGCAATATAATTTGATTATCCACATTACAGGATTACACAGGATGAAAAAATACAAAGAACAAAAGAATTAGAATACTTAATAAGTCTTTAATGAAAATGTGGGTGAACGAAATTCTCTTTTCCTTTGTATATATAAATTTTCATAAAGCCCATATTTATTGGAATTTTTTTCAATAACAGTGGCCACCGAAAGAAACTTTGAAGTTTTTCTTGGAAGCTTACTTTATTTACAGGACCTACGAGTACCTATATTTTTATTGCGATCAAGGGTATACTAAAGATATTTTATGTTGCCTTTTTAGAATTGAGTTGCTTTGCTCTTTATTAGCTGTAAGACCTTTGACCTTCAATTATTCTCTTTTATATCAATGGCCCGGTTGGATCAAGCCGCGCTTGAATCAGGCATAGGATGTTGCTTAGCAATCAAAAGGACAAAAGAAGCTGTATGAAGTCGCTTGAAATGTTCAAACGGCATCGCACGACTAGGAGACATCGTAAGTCCGATGCTTAAAAGCCAATATATGAACCACTTCTATGAATATATTTATTATCCTATATGATAGATAACATTAGAGCGTTGAATTCAAATCCTCCGAGGATCAATCCGCCGAGGATTTGATTTTTAAAAAATATCTTACTCGGCGATGAGGGAAAACATTAAGACAGAACCAGCATGCTTGAGAATTAAAAAAAATGCGAGCATATGTATCCACCACCTATCACTGGGCCCCCGTGGTGGATTATGGCCCGTGGGACATTGTAGGCTGATATCGAATGCCAACATCCTGTATGCCACACTTTCGTGTTTTATAGCGTACTTATTATAGCGTACTTATTTGTAGCGTACGTATTTATAGCCGAGGCTATAATTGTAGCTCCAAATGACTCCATACACAAAAATTTCGTTTGTTAGTTTCGTTTTGTTAGAACTAGTCTAAGCATTTATTACTGTAATACCAAAGCTATAAGGTAATTGTCTGTGTTGTTATTTGAATTGGAAAAATCTACATTTGCTTGCATTTTCCGAAGCATGAAACCAAGATTTTAAATTACATTCTCATGAAGTGCCTACGAATTTGTTTTTGCAAATAATTCAATTTATTAAAAACTTGTACAAATCTTTCTTAAATTTGCTAAATACGAAGTTCTAGAAACTGATATTTTTACAAAAAAAGCACTTAATTTAATTTAATTTTATTTTATTTCTTAGGTAAAATAACAAATTTACAAACTTATCTAGTTACAGACACATTTTATAAAACATTCATATGTTTGTAAATTCACTTAAAGTTAAACAAAACTTTGGCTATAATCATGCAGAATAAGTGAAATAAAACTATCTACATATAATCTATCTAAAAGGAAAATGTCTATCTTTTGAAACAAGCGTTATTTAGATTATATATCATTAACTTTATTGATATATTTAAAGGCGTTATTATATATCAATTAACTCATAATCTATGGTTTCAGGCTTCGAGAAAGGTCAGACTACATCCTTTATCACCATAACAAGCAGGTATCAAGAGGCCAATCCAAAAGACCTATTGCTCATGCATGATAAGATTGGGTCAAGGGTGCTAAATGTAAATTTACGAGTAGTATGCGGTTTGCCTCGCGACCTCAAGGGAATTACAGAATTCACCGGCGGTCTACGCTGTAGCTGCGAGCGCTACGAGCTTACGTAGCTACGAAGCTGCTACGCCGTAGCTGTAGCTTCGCAAATAAAAAAATATAACATCCGTTATCCATAGGCTAAGTTGGTGGTGGGATTCTCATATAATAATACATACTCGTATATGTAAGACAACAACTTGGGTTTATTTTTGTCTATATATCTACATATGACGCAGGAAATTACAGTATTGACCATGGTATGTAGCACAGAACTGGGATTTCCGTGTAGAAGGCGCATGCGGGCGTGACACGCGCGCCTCAGATATTATGAAATTGTTTGTTACTAAGGAAACTTGACTTTGGCAGACTGTGCTAATTGCACTATTGCTATATTAAAAAAGAAAAAAAGAACTATCCCCCAACTCTATTCCTGTCATGGATTAAAAACCAAAGAGTTAATATTATCTCACATAATATAAAGTATTAAATTCATTGTATGTATGCATGTAATTTTGACACAACATCGAATAGTATATTACACAAAGAAATTAAGCTGCCTTAATTTTTAAATGTTCACGCTTTAATTTATATTCATCATTCAATCAAAATACAGAGATGGATAATTGTGACAAAAGTGATTGATATGAGTGATAAGTGAAATAAATACAATATTACTATTACGAAAAGCTAATAATTAAAACTACGTTTTAAAAGAGCCTTTACTTTAATCATTTGATTGAAGTCAATTACGAGAAAAAAAATGTCGAAAAATATTGTTTTGTTAAAACTGTTTCAGTTTATTTGTTAAAAAAGTACAGTTTTGCTTATTTTCTATACCAGAGATTTTTTTCTTCTGATAACACTATTATTGCACTACAAAAAACTATCACAAAAATCTGATTGATTTTTGACAACTAAATGAAATAAAATGAAATAGTTTTTTAAATGTAGGTAATGTAATAGTAGTATATTATAGTAGTGTAGTAGTGTATAGTAGTAGTGTACATTTTAGCCAAAAAAGTTTGTGATTATGAGAAATTTCCTTTTGCAATGAAGATAACTTCATCATGTTTCATCAAGTAGACATGTTTTGTGTTAATTTATGAAATGATCCTTAAAATGTATTATGTACGCGTTTTGATAGTGAGTGAGATATGCCAGAGACCATTTTCACCCCATCCCTTCCTATCATATCTCCTACTTTCTAAAGGAGAGTAAATAATAAGAGAGTGGAATAAATTCCATTATACTCTTCAGCTTTATATTCCGTGGTATTATATTTTTTATAAATAACATACGTTGATTTTTTTTTAAATACATTAAATCTTGTAAAAATGTCTTTCTGTTTATCAGTGGCTTCAGGATTTATCGACGATTCAATTTCAGTTTATTCACACTCGCTATTAAATCGTTCAATGATCGTATCATATAAACTGACAAATATATTTTAAGATACTTGAATAACTGAACCAATATGGGTACATAATCAACAAGGATCCATGCATATTAATTATACCCGTAACAGGTAATTTATACTTACTAATGGTATTTAAAATTACCTAGTAACATTCTAAAGCATACTTAATCTAGCTGATTCGCATCAGTCTGATGTTAATCTCCAATTTTATGGAATCACTAATACCCTATAATCTCTCGAGGGCTGATATAGTACCGTTCACACTCGTTAGCAAGAAGCTGTTTCATCTAGATACGGGGGTGTAGGTACGGCATGCGCTTGGCGCCAGTCTCGCGTCACCCTTCGGATAGAGTACACGTCTCTCGCTATCGTGGCTACTCGCTGTCAGAGTAGGAAATAACTTGTATCGTGCGGACCCGGTGGATTGATACATAAATCACTCTGTGTCTGTGTGACTTTTTGTGCCGTCCCAGGGATTCCATTTCGTTTTCAATTTTCGTAAGTATCCCCCGTTCTTTAGCGCTTTGCCGGTTAATACCCGGTTGGGTTTGTTTCAGATGTAGATTAAATGTGTTGGATAGAATGGTTTTTTTTTTTTTGTTGTTGTAATTGGTGAGGGTTAAGTGGAGTTTTGTTTTTGTTGCTTTTATTTTCTGAGAAATAAATGAGGAACAGAGAAAATACGGAATGGGCAGCAAATCGATGCCTGCGTTTTTAAAGTCGGTTAGGTTAATTAAGGGTCTCTGATGATTAAAGAAATAAATAGAACTAAACTTTGTGATGACATTGTTTATTCAAAATTGTTGAAATTATTCAAAAATTGTTCGATATGTAGATGATGATTTGTTGCTCATTTAGTATTTTTTACTGCTCGTTTAAATACAACCCTTATGTTTTTTAAGAATTTTCTCGTTTTTGACGAAATCTTTTTATACGAAATATCCTATGGATATTGAAATTAATTTAATTAACAAATAATTTATTTCACAGTCACTAAGGAAACTGAAAGCAATTATACATAATACGTGTTTTCTATTAATGAATTCATCCTAAAAGAGAAATTATGATATATTTCGTCTTACTTCCTTTTAAATAAACCAGTAATTGGGGATTAGTTTTCACGATTCCAGTTAATATCGAGGTAATAGGAAATTAACATGACGGCAAATATAATAATTAATTACAATAATGCTATAAAGCATTTTATAGTGATGGTGCATTATGGAAGCGGATGGTATGGTAAATTAAGTTATCAGAAGAAAGAACATCGCATACATATGTATGTATATTTTGACTGGGGTTATTGGCTGTATTGTGGGCCTATTTTCCCCCTGGTACCGTCTATTGGAAGTTGGATTATATTATGACATCTTTAGTTTTAGAGGCTGCTCTTCGGAATATGGTATTCTCGATCATCATAAACTGAGTATTTCAAGTACAACCAGGAAATTCATTACCACACGGCCACTTATATTCCACGTCATATATTGTATGTAATTGTGATAAGAGAATGGATGATGCATCAGCTTAATAAAGCATTACATAATAGAGATAAAGAATTTTTAGTGGTATTCAGCAGAAGCTCTGGGCTGGCCGCTTATTTGGCTGGCCACACCACGTTTTGGTATCCTTTGACGTGCCGACGTCTTCAGATAATAATACTCATTAATTGGACTTACTGATGAAATAAGCAGATGTATGCCGCTTCACCTCAGGTGGACCGCTTGCCATACTATAATATACGAGTAGATATATCTATACTTTTGCCATACTGTTTAGAGAAATCTCGAAAAGAGTTAACCTATTTAATAAGTTACAAATTGATTACGGCCATGATAGGTTTACGATATATTAACACACTTTTGGTAGTATCTTGCTATGTAAAAAGTCCTAGGCTCGATTCGCGTTTAGGCATTCGTTTGTTTAAAGACAAATGACGATAGGTGATAGTGTATCAAAATATATTTTAAGTAAAAAAAACACATAGGTTTAACAGTTATAATTGCTTATAACGATTATGGCAGATCATAACAAATACATTGTCACTAATTTTATGTTTGTTCGTGGGTTGCGCGAACAATTTTTTTCCATTGTTCTTTTTGATGCTGATCTGGTGCTTTAAGTTCACCCATGAATCTTAATGAGGGCAATTGAATATAAGTTGTATTATTTATTTATTCATGTTTCAACAATTAAATCAGAGACGCTTTTTGTATTATCTTCTTCCTTCGTTCTATATATCATGATGTAATTACGTGTTCTACTTTGGTTAATATTAATATTTAGAAAGAGAAACCTTAAATTTACGTGAGTGGAAGGTTTCGTCTTTGAAATAACAATGACTATTCAACTTATGTTCAAATCCGCCTCGAAGGACGGATAATAATAATTGAGTTTAATTGTAATAATTCCATATTCAAGGGTAAACTTATTATTAGTTTTGGTTGAAACTCTTCCGACTATTAATACTCCACAATTATGTTGAGTAAACAGTACCTATATTGAAATATAACATATTGTTATTACATACGGTTTTAGGATTTCAAGTATGCTGTTTGATTTTTTATTATACAGCCAATTAATAACGTTAGAATGTATTTTTTTTGATAGTGTGTGTGATCGTATGTCAATGTGATTTGTATGCCAATTTGCGCTTTAGATACGCTATACTTCTCTTTCAATTCAATATATAAGCGTAACTATAATTAATCATTTTATCGTGCACTGCTAGATATGGGCTGGATACACATTGTCTTGTTTATGGCAGATGTATGGCCTCAATATAACTTTTAAACTTTCGCGATTTATACACATTTTATATTCCGAACGCGTATAATAAAGGCATTTGTTTACCTTTTATTCCTACTCGACATTTGGGCACGGGTTACACTAGCCGTGGTCACGAGTCGATTGAAGACTGGATAGTCCAGGATGGGAGCTGCGGGCAGTTTTATCAACTACCCACATTTGACCTTCGCATTCGGATTATTAGCCTCAAAACGCTACGCTGGATAAGCGGGTTGTCGAGTCTATTCTCTTAGACGTGGTGTAGTTCCTCATGGCTTTTATCCCTTAATCGCCTTTTACAACACCCAGGGAAGAGATGGCAGATGGTGTTATTCCAAAGCCACACGGCATCACTCAATTTTACATTTTACGGTACAATTAAATATTTTTATAAGTTGATAGTTTTGAAAAAAATTATAGTATACTTTATTCTCCTATATAAAGATTCTCAAAAGTTTCCTAAAATATGTACCCAAAAAATTATCAACAATCGTCTCATTATTAATTTTTATTATAACTCCAGAAATTTAGCGTAATAATTTCCTTCTTATTATGCGTTTATGAAAATGTTATTAACATAATTGTAATTTACCACATCTCTGGCGTAAAATATTTGAAATTGTCAAGACGCTTAGATTAAATATTGTGGCGTCTCGGAATTTGAATAAATTATTAATTTATTATCGTGATATAATTCTCCAAGGCCGTCTTCGTTCTTACATATTTTGGTCTACTTATGTTATATATTGTATAGCTTTTGAAGAATTTTAATGAATTTTGTTACAATATACGGGGTGTAACCAAACCTTTCCGCTCATGATTTTTAATTAATTGACATAAAATGTTACGTATGCATTCGTAATTAGCACATAAAAATATAGGCAGAATAAAAAAGTGAAAGTTATTCGTAGTTTTCATGCCTTGTGGTGCCGGCGACTAAGGAATAACAAAGCCGCTACCACAAGCCTAGAGGAATTACACCACCCCTAAGAGCGTGGGTCGCCATAAAATTAACATCTACATCTACCCACCGCTGAATATAACCCCCTTTTCGTTTGTGCCATCCTACTCGGGCCTGGGCTGTTCTAAAACACATGCCTGCAGCAGCTCATCAACCTGTGGCCGGACGACCAATTCTTCATTTACCTTTTCCGGGTCACCACTCTATCAAGATCATACTACACCCGCCATTACCTAGTCTAGTTGGATGACCCGCCCAATTCCATTGGTGTTGCATAACTCTCTTTATTACTGTTATTATTATTGAGGGTTAGGGGTTCTGCGAGTCAATATAGCATTGTATCACTGCGAATATTAATACGATGCTGATCGTCACCGTGTTTAATAGTTCGCTAACAAATTGCCTGCAGATATCGCAGGATAGTTTGAGCAGCGAGTTGTTGGATCTCTTCCGGCTTTAGCATATCAGCGCCCATATACATGAATCTTTTGTACATCAAAGGGCCACATACATAAAGCAGGTAGGTGCATTGGCGTTTCATCCTGCTCGGAAGAGAATCTGCAAGTTTTGGAAATCTTTATTTATCAATTTAAAATTGCTTAAAACTGTTTAAATTAATAAATTTAAATGTAATTTATCAAGTTATAACTCGAGTAAAATAAATAAAGTAAACATTTGCGTTAAGAAGACCCGTTAAAATAGATAAATATGTGTGAAAAATGCGAAAATCTCAAATGTTATATCTGGAAATTATTATTTCGAAATTAAACATATAACTTAGTCTTACATGCATCCATAATTATTGATACCTTCGACTAAAATTACATCTAGCAACGATAATGATTCAATTAATTTTGTATCGATTACTTAGTAACGTGATCGTTTTGTTATTTTAACTAAAGGTGATAGTTCACTCTGAAGCTAATGTCATGTCTCACTTTCTTAGTACTTAAAGGTCATGGCTTACGTTTGATATAATTTTGTTTAATTTTAAAACATCGAGTTAAGAAGAAAGAAAGAAATAATTAATTCGATGTACAACACGCTACCGTACATAAATAGATAAACTCTTTATTGTACATATTCGATAAATTATTTACATAATTTTGGTAGGCCAAAGGTATCGCCAAAGCGATCTCTCCCAGGCAACCTTTGGATACATACACAGCAAGAAATAAATATAAGCATTACTGCAATTATACTAAATTAATTTATATGGCAATACTAATATACTCATGGATCATAATTACTAGCTAATAACATTAATGACTTTTTTTTCTTTCAGTCCATACAGTAAACCCATTCAATTATAAATAATCATTCCCAATCTACAATTCCCATTAAAAAATCATTAATAACATTTACATTTAAGGCAAATTACACCATTAGAATTACCTGTCAATATGAGCAGTACTTATAATATATATATTGGTCCTCTTTAAGTACATCAAAATGGTAGATGAGTTAGCAGATCAAGCTACGCTTCCGAGCTCCTTAACGTTATAGGAATAGAGGTGATGATGGAATAGTTTTGTCCTCGTGTGTTCACGTCGCTGCCTCTATAATAAAACCGCTTTGACCATTTGATTCCGGCTCAAAGGGCAGACGTGATAGCGACGCTCTTTGTCACCGCTCGTTTCGACGGTCGCTTGATTCGCGTCGCCCAATTTGATTAAACTGTGATGTTGATTGTTGAAAAAATTTGTTTGTATTTTGCCAATTAAAATATTTTACAGAGAATCGAGCACACTTCTAAAATTCAATACAATTGAAACGAAAAACGTTTTATTAAATTACGTTAGCTATGCAAATACTAGCTGTTGCTCACGGTTTTGCCTGTAGAATTAAAATATGCCACTATTCTATGTTAATACATAGTATTGTTTGTTTCTAAGAGACGGGAGTTTTTACCGAGATGTTATAGTGCATTCGTGCGTCGTATTTAGTAGCGACTCGTTGATTAATTAACGTATATTATTATAGAAATCGAAATAAAACTTATTTTTGTTGTTTCCATGTTTTTTCATAAATAAAAATATTTCTCGCGTTTTAATTTATGTAGCATGGTTAAACTTGTATTGTAAATTACGTCACAACTTCAACAGAGAGCTGATTATCTTTTTGAAAAAAAATACGAAAAATAAATTCTATGCCGATGAATCAAATTTACAATACAAACGTTCTAAAAAAGCTGACAACGCGTAATTAGAAATGATAGATAATTACTGTGTTTTATATGTACACTTTCGAAGAAAATCATATAGTTTCGTGTTCTAATTCTTATTTGGTCACATAGTATCGTATTGGTGTACTTATATACAGTATTAGTTTTGAGTTTTTATTTTTATAGAAAGAACGTGGGACGGGTAGTCAGCCTACTTGGTAGTATATCAACTTTCGATTTGAAATCTGCTTGTCATTTATATATAATGAACTTCAAGGAAGTTTGTAGGCCATAAAACGCCGCACTGACCATTGTAAGTTGGCGAGTCCACTCTTTTTTGGGGTTATTTAAACTCCACGGCTTGTGGTAACCGGTCTGGCAAGCTAGGGTATTGGGTTATTGCCGCCCGATATTCGACACTGTGGTGTTGCGCATTTAGCACCACCAAAGAACTAAAGTTACCGACATAGCTCGTTGAATCAGCATGCTAAATTGGCAATGGGCAAGTCATATTTACCGCGGGACCGATAAACGATGGAGTAGAGGAGTCCTCGAATGGAAGCTACGTACCCGGAAGTGTGGGACGCCCTGCGGCCAGGTGGTTCGATGAGAAGAGCCAAAGACCGTATGCGATGGCGAGCCTTGGGAGAGGCGGTATATCCAGCAGTGGAGTGGCATAGGCTGATGGTATGGTATGGGACTTCTACGACAGCGGTATTTTTTTAAGTCCCAATAAAACACTAGTACATACCCCTCCGTGCCCACGCAAAGAGCAGGCAATTCACTAAACCTTACAATACAAAACTACTAATGTTCCCCAATTTCAATATAGCGAATTGTTTTAACTGGTTAGCTCCGACACTCTACAACAATGGAACCGAGTAAGTGCTTTCGTATAATAAATTAGGCTCGCGAATTGTGAACAATGATAACTTTCATTGGGAATGTTAACGTGCCGCTTTCTATTGTTGAGCGAATGTCTAATTCATTACCCGTTTGGGCGTTTCTTACACCGTTGCGTATTGTTTCTAAATATTTATTCTTATTTTATTTATTTACAATACTATTGCACATTAATATATAAAAGGCGACCTTAATGTCTTCAAGCAGTCTGTACCAGTCAACCCTAAGCTGAGAGATACATTTGTGTGAGTACGAGACTGGTGGTTCCAACGCATTTGTGGCACCATTCTACCCTGCTAAGAATAATCTTTTATTCATTAGTAACATTTAAAGAGAAAAAAGGTGTCTATGGGCGGCGGTAACTGCTTACCATCACATGGACCGCATGCTTGTCTGCCACCTTTACCATAAAAAATAGCAATAAAAAGGAACTAAAATAATTAACAGTGATTATTCTTTTTTTAAATGTATTCAGTTGAAACTATTAAATTTGTATATGAATATGGTAATATAAAAGAATTATCAGCATTATAATATAAAATATTATACATGAAGAAACTCTAAAAACTATCCAAAATTCACATGTCACGAAGTCAATAAATGAATCAAAAATCGATAATCAAAATCAATAATAATCAATAATCAATTATGCTTCTAAGTCATCAAGATTATAAAAGCAACCCGACAAAAGAAATGTCTTTCAACTTAATTTTAAATTTATTCCTTTTGTATTTAAGTAAGATATTTTAAGTCAATTGGCAATTTATTTAAAATCAATATAGCTTGGTATTGCGACCAGTGTCTGACGACATTTAAAATGGAAGCTATCGTATATTTGAGATTTTTTCTACGCGATTCCTCTTTTATCAATCTTTCCTCGTTTGTTTCGTATTCGTGTATATATTCATTTTGTTTATTACCCCCTGAAACAGTAGGTATACTAGGTATATTGTAGGGAGAAAGTGTATGCCGCATTCCCACAGCCGCTGGGCGCACTCGGCGGGCCAAGTTACCCCTCTCTCACAGAAGACTACCATGAAATGTACTGCATTTCCTACTTTATCGTATTTCCCCAATGTAAGTACGTGTTTCGGTAGTGGGTGAGATATGCCAGAGCCCATTCCCATCTTCTCCCTCCCCATTTTGCAGGAATCTATTGAGGCAAATGGGCCCAACTAATACTTCTATGCGCTGGCTACAGATGTGAGCAGTGCTTCATATTATTAATCCACTGAGCTGTTTCTCCACTGAGCTATGACATGGGGATCTTCAAGAGCGCTGTGAATTCTGCCATTCTGCCAGTTGCAGGTGTCTGCGCGTCTGCTATCTCTCTATAAAATAAATACAAATTATGTAAAAAGACGTCATTTAAAACGAATATTTCTAATGAAACCTATAGATAAGTTAAATTAAGAATAATTAATTAAAGAATCCCACACAACAAATTTATTCCTCGAAAATACTATTTTATTCTATTAAATACATAGAGTATAAAATTATGAAATCAGTTTTACAGCACAGATAACTGAAAAAAGAATTTCATTTGGTTGCTTTAAGAATATTTTTCTAAGAAATTTTTGAAAAGCGCGGTTTTCTAAATGGAAAACGTATTTAATGAAATTTATAATTTTACTGCTCTCTGCAAATGATTTTATTAGAATGTTTAAAAGAAAAAATATTATAAATGGTCGGTGGAATGAACGAAACACTCGACTAGATTGCTTCTAACGTCTTAAAAAGCATTCTCCCGTCTTACAGTTATTTTTCAGTAAAGATTTGTCTAGACGAGTCTAGTCAAGAAATTTATCGTAGTACGTGTTTTATGCGACATTCGATTACCGTACGCTGTTGTTCGAAATACTAGGTTGATCAGTATATTTTTGGAAAAATATTGAAAATTTAGGAAACGCATATCTAAATTGTATTTATTTTTCAATGCAATCACCTTCTAATCTAATACACATTAAATAACGTTTTGAAAGTTTCTCAAACCCCTTGCAAAAAAAGGCTTGATCCTGGGTATTGAAAAAAGACTTTATAACGCACATGACCACATCGTCTCCGTGATATTTTATACCACGCAAGTGTTTTTCAAATTGGTAAAAAGGTGAAAATAACTAGGAGCTAGGTCCGAAGAATATTTTGGATGCTGCATCAACTGAAACCCAGCCGTTCGGATGGCAGCGCCTGCAACATCAGACCGATGGGCAGATGCATTGTCATTATGAAAATAGCACTCCGGCATGCAATTTTCCACGTCGTTTATTTTTTATTTCCTTGCGTAGTTTTTTGATCAATGTTGCGTAATACTCTCCAGTTGTTGTCTGTCCTTTAGTTAAATAATCGATCATTATGATACCTTCCGCATCCCAGAAGACCAGCGCACGCAAAGATCTTGAATCTCTTGGCTGACGGGGAGGACGATCTTTTCCACACCTTACTTTGGTTCTTCGTCTCCGCGTCAAAATGGTGAACCCACATTTCATCAACGGTCACGAAACATAGTTGAAAAGATTCTGAGTCTTTGTCAATAATTGCCAAATTTTGCTTTGAAATGTTGCTCTTGCTTTCTTTTGTGCATCTGTTAACATTTGAGGAACCCAACGCGCGACCACCTGTTTTAATTTTAAGGTATGAGTTATAATTAACTGAATTGTCCCGAAAGAAAGCTTCATAATCTCAGCTAAATGACGAATAGTCACACGTCGACCTGTGTTAACAATTTCTTCAATTTTTTTGACATTGTCTTCAGTAGCAGCGGTCGTTGGGCGCCCACAGCGAGTCTCGTCGTTACAGACGGTTCTGTCGCGTTCCAATTCCGCACATAAGTATGTTACTGTAAAATAAGATAGAGCATTGTCTCCCAAAGTAGACTACAATTCTTCAAAAACACATTTTGTAGAAAAAAAAATCTGGCAGAAATATTTAATAATCGCATGAACTTCGATTTTCTCCATTTTGCAAACACTAATAAAATTCTCGCCAAATGTAAACAACGAATAAAAACATTGGTGACAGTTTTTTTTAGTTCTTTGGCACACTGGCTACTACTGAATTTGAGATTTGTATAAAATAGAATGCATTCCTATAATTTAATGTAAAGTATCCGATTCCAGAAACGTATTGATCAACCTAGTACTATACTCATATCGTGTCAACAAAGGTTAATTTAAATAAGTCTTTAGAACATGCCACAAACCATATATTTATTATTAATTTTGAAACTTCATGTTTGAAAGACAAAGATATACTTATATTAAAACAAATTAACTTAAGAAATTGTCTGTGGGGAGGAGGATGCACGCTGAATCTCACATACTGTGGTATTCAGCGTTCCGTTTCTCTCATAACGAGTAATTGTCACAAATGAAAACGACAACTTATTTAAGTAAACTTAAGTTACGGGCTTCGTTAAAGCGATTTCTTCCATGAAACCTTCGGGTGGTAAGCAGTAAATTGAAAAATAGGAAATAAAAGTTTTTTATTTATATTAATGTAGGCAGACGGGGAAGCGGTGGTGATGATGGAAGTTTGATAATTTTCGAAATAAAAATCTTTTGAAATCAAAAGAGGAAAAGCAATGACCGAAAAATTTTATGGGTGCAATTTAATGTTTTTACATAATAATAATTCAAATATATAAAAGATTGTAATTGATTTTCTTTAATGGTATCGTTCACGTAAAATTAATAATCATTTATTGAGGGGAAACTAAATGCATTACAGTTAACATTAAAAAGAAAATAAAGTTTATGATCGTGAAAGAAAATAGCATCTTTGAAAATTTCTTGTTTCCTTCGACAGAGAGTTCTTTCGAAGTTTAAAACAACTAATGACAATCTATCGGTGTAAATGAGTGCCTGTTTGCAAAACCTGAGGATCGGGAAGTCTTTTGTGTCCCGACCATCGTTTGTTGAACAAAAACGGGTTTAAAACCGACCTGATTAGATATTCCGGATCTTTTATGAATCCACAGATTGAATTTAAATTGAGAAATTAAGTTCGAGAGCTATTTTAATGGAGAACATCCCATATCACGGAAACTGGGAACTTGGGTTTGAAATTTATTGTAATGGATTATGGATTTTTTAGGCAAAGGATTTTTTAGAAGATGACATACGAACAGCTCAGCTGATTATGGTTTTGGCATTTATGGCATAATACCTGGTTTGTGGATGTCCAGTCTATAGGTAGTTTCACAAGAGCTGGCATGAACATACATACAATGTATATGTGAACAAGTAGTCATACTGTCGCAATTGTCTTATAGACACATCTAGTCATCTTCCCTTGTTTTAAACAAGCATAGCCGCATATATGCATTGTAATTCATTTATTAATACTTTGTTATTATGCGTACAGAGTTCAATTTTACTCCGTATGTATCTTCCACTTCCGTTCACGTATAACCTATTGTTTCAAGTGAAAGTCAGCGCAGTATCTGTATACACCGCTCAGTATTATGCTGAACTGGATACGTTTTAGGCACGACAGGGCTGAAATGTACGGGGGTTGTCTCTATTGTTTATGAACTGTTTTTAACATTGTCATATCTGTCTATGTTTTGTCGTGTATACATATATTTGTCGTGTCGTGTATAATCGACAAGTGATCAAGATAGTAAGTGGTTACCTACGCTTATGGACGTCTAGGATATCAGGACCGGGGGAGGGTGGGAGTGCGCTGCCGACTTTGCAGAATTCATGTACCTCTTTCTTGAAGAGCCCCATGTCGCTAGTGGACATTGAGCTTAGTAGTCTCTGCTTCTTTACCAACTACAGTTACGACTATGGATAACTACGGCCCTGTGAACTACAATGAACAAGGAAATAACCAGTCTGGGTGAATATCTATGAACCCCTTTTAAATGGAGTATAGACCAACTATGGACGCGCAGTTTAAATATTCGACCGCTCCACTCTTACAATTAGTTTAGAACCCATTTTCATCTGGAGAGACATTGCGTTTCTCCGCGTGACCACGACTACTTATTAGACCCAACACGTAGACCTACTTGATATACAAAGCGGTTGCTGTACAGAACTATTCTTTACAACGCTCATCTCGTGTTATAATAAGCGTAGGTATCGAAATGCAATGTACTCGAAATGCATTTTCTTTAATAAAGAAGGATTCGTCATCTATCATGAGATATACAAATCGATTTATAACACGTAACCAAAGGTTGTGGGAAGAACTACCCCGGCGGTTTCCGCTCCGTAACGACTTGGACGTTCAAGAATTACGTTTTTCTGAATTCATTAACGACCATGAATAACTTTTGGAAGATATCCGATAGTGATATGGAATTTAGATTTTCCAAAAACTGTGTCGAGAAGGAACGCTATATACGTACTCCAAGAGGTTATGAATAAATAAGTGAAAGATAATAAACTGAAAGCGAGCGCATCCGTGAAATCCATCATGTAGGAGCTTTTACAGGTGTTAAAAATATTTTACAGCTGCTTAGTCCACGCGAGTGAAGCCGCTGGTAGAAGCTAGTATGTGAATGTGAATGAAGCCGCTGATGTGTTTGGATCGCCGTCTCGTAATGTACATAGCATGACGTGAACACAATTTGTTAGCGCTTGCGGTTAACTCAAGCCTCAAATGCAGAGCATTGCTTGTCTCTGGCCTCTGGTCTATTCCACATTTCCATACTATTTTATAAATCGTATTCGTCATACGATAAACCGTTAACAAAACGTTACCAGTTGGCACGGACTCGACAGTTGTAAAGCACTAAATCAAAATTACATTCAATTATAGACAAACTGTGTTGATAGATTTAGGGCCACTTGCACAAACTGCGGCACTTGCGGCTAACCGCAGCTCCAAGTGAAGGCGTTGCTTCCTTAAGGGCTCCGAATGCGTGCAAATGGCACTAACTAGTAGGTTCCTCATTTAATATAATACATACCCGTGATATATTTATTTATTCGAAAAACTTTCTTGCACATTATGGAACCAAATACAAAAGCATTCTCCACCAGCTAACCTTTGGGTTGATCAGGCAGATTGTTAACAGGAGAGTATAACTGATACGTGAAGAAGTTGTCAGTCTACGATTATAAATAAAATGTTTTATTTATAGGTTTCTTTATATGCTCATGTTCTAAGCGTATAGTTAACGTAGAAAAGGATTAGTATGATTTCATGGACATAGGTAATGAGAATCACTTTTATCACGATCACAATAGTAGTTTCAGTTCTTTCAGGCCACGTTACCGCTCTGAAATATTCTGCATTTCCTGCATTTTGCTCAAAGTACGTGTTTCGGTGGTGAGTGAGGTATGCCAGAGCCCACTCCCGTTCCGTCCTATCCTATCCCTCAACATTTTTCCAACCCTTCGCTTAAATCCATTCCTACATCTTCAAAGGCATTCGGAGTCGTGCCAACGTTTGTCATTCTGGACTGATGTTGGTATATATCGCCGATGTCCATGGGCGACAGTATCCACATACAAGCTGATAGTCAACATATGGACTATCAGCTTGAATGCGGCCTTCGTTCCATTAAAAAAAATCACACCACTCAAGGATAAACGAGATAATCTGACTAACTTCAGATTTCCCCAAACGCTTAATTCAGCCGTTGAAAAATGTGCTTTTAATTTGTTACGATATTGCCGATGTCAGATCATTTGTTTGGGTATAATCCAGGGGGTAATGTGGCGGAGAATACGCTGAGTCGTGTTGAAACAAGGGAGCAAGATGGATCGTTGTGTCGATCACACGTCCCGAGGACCATTGAAACGAGAGTGTATTGACGTTAATTTTTCCGCTACAACTTTTTATCGATTGCTTTCCTTGTGATAAATGATGATGGATTGTACTGACATAAGCAAGTTACTGTAAGCGCGAATATAAAATTTCTCATTTGTCATCAGCCGTGTGTCTTTACTTTTGTGGTTATATTCCAGTAGACGTTCAGTCTCAGTAGACTTTCTACTTCGATTTTTTACGTATTTTACTAATTATTATAAAATGCAACAAAACTGGAAAGTCCCCCAACCATTATCGTTCAATTTCAAGCCGTGTGAAAACCGCTCTATGACAATTCAAATAATTCTTTTTTTGTATTATGAAAATAGAAAAGGATGCAACATTTATTAATAATCTTATTTTTATACTGCCTGTTTGATACCTAATTATAAATTTGAAGATTTTCTTTTTGGCGACGACGACATCAGTATTTTGGCGTGGTCTCAATTCGGGGCCTCGTCTGCGGTTGTCGGTTGTCGTTTCTGCAGTAAATATAACCTGCGCATTGCCACTGGAGCATGCTGATTATACTCGTATTTGTAAATTTAGTTTTGTATTTTTTTTAGGAAATTTTAAATCGTCCATATTTTGGAATTCCAGCGGCAGTATATCACAGCATTCCAACATTATGTCGTCCTCTCTTCAATATTTTGCTAACCGTACCTAATATCAGAAATGTACGTATTACCAATAAACGAAGCGTATCGCGTATGTATTATTACGAAATTGCGTTCCTTTCCCTTTCAATCGGAAGGTTTCTGACGTTTTCGTTGTTGGTAAATAATATTGCCTTCGTCTGTAAATCATTGTTCATTCACTAATAATCAGAAAATAAAACATTTTGAGATTTTTTTTTGTTGTTTAATGAGATTATGCAGTTTTTTGTTTAGATTTTCGGTACTGTAAATACTAAGTTTCCCTCTTAATTTTTTCATACTTTATTGCCTTGGATTTAAGATTGTAAAAATGAACTCTGATCACTCGAGCGCTAAGCCAATGAATTTTGAGAACCGTAATCTCAATTATTTTAGATTCGAGCATTTAATCTCAAGGGTTTAATACCCTAAACGTTAAAAACTTTAACTTTAATGTTCACGAGCGTTTAACGCTCGAATCGTAAAGGTTCATTAGAGCTCAATCAGAGCTCAAGCGTCGAGCGCTTGAAGCAAATTTTTACAACATTACTTGGTTTACATGTCCTTTTAAACGTTATTATTATGTCTTAATTAAATACGTCTAACTGTTATATAAATTCTACGTTTACATAATAATAAATGGTAAACGGGTTACTCATGACTTTTATTTATTTTCTACCGACTTTGGAACGAGAAATTTATCACGGGGTCCACGGAAAATTGAATAACAACCTACTTACCTATTATTGATAAACTCAACATATTTCTTCTACAATTGTATTTCCTTGGAAACTTCCCACTCGGTGAAATCGTTTCAAAACAGAAGTTCGCAAAGACACCATTTTGGTACGGCGTTGTAGAACTGATTGTCTCTGACAGCGACTCAGAGATAAGACGTCAACTCAAATAAATATTTTACTGAACTCCATTTATGGGTAGTTGTGTGAATTTGTGTGCCACGAAGAAAGGAAAACAATGGGTAATGTGATATAGAAAGGAAAAAGAAAATGTCGTAGATTTTTTTGTTACCCTCAATATAATTTTTAACGTCTCACTGCCAATGTAGCTACAGGCTTTCGCTAATAATCACAAGGGCAGTTTTCGGGCCTTAATTCATCATGCCGGCCAATTACGAATTGATGGGTACAATTGGATACTTTTTTAATTCCTCAGCATGTGAGTTTCGTCACAGCGTTTTCCTTCATCATTGAGCTAGTGATAATTGAAAAATTCATACTTAATTACAAATTCGGTGGCACGGGCCATGGTTCGATTGCACTACCTCGCGATTGAGTGTCGAGAATCGATAATCCAAGGCTTCTTAATAACCACTTTAGTTATCATTTTTGAATAAACATCTGAAAAGTATACCCCCTCGATTTTCCCGACCAGGAAAATTTAATCTTGATCGTGCCCGATCGAAATAAAATATACCTACCGTAGGCCCTAAGACTCGCCACTATCGCAAAACCCACTACCGGCACATTTCTTGAAGTAGTTGCACATCACCTGGCTGGAGTATGTCCCACACCTCATGTGTTTCCCAAACGTCCGATATATTTATAGAAATCATAATGTACCCGTATATTTTATTTTACTCGGATAAGGAGTTTCTTTTATTCCAATATACTCTACTCGATAATATGATGTAGGTTTGTGCGGGAAGGTTAAATAAATGAAATAAAATATGCTTCCTATTCGATAGAATAGAATGAGTATTGACTAAGACAATTCTCACTAAGTGTTGAAACATGTTGCTATATTTCACGGTAGTAGGGCTAGTTACTCGGCCAATAGGGCCATTTGCCCAGTAGGTTATAGAATGCAGATAATTAAATGTTATATATTTGGATAATTAAATGTACCTGGATAAGTGGGTTAAAATCGCCACCGAGTGGGTGTCGCAAGATGGACGTCGCCGTACAGACAGACCGCGAAGATGGGGGAGATTATCTGGATGTAAAATGCGGTCATCGAGGCACTTGATACCGCGAATCCGAAAATTACGGAACTGCCAGCTAAGGCTTTTTCGTTACGCTAGGACATGGGGCTCTTCAAGAGAGCTGTGAATAGGATTCTGCAATGTTGGCAGCGCAACCAGCGTGCCTTCTGGTGTTGCAGGTGTCGATGGGCGGTGGTGACCAGTTAACATCATGTAGCCTGTCTGTTGATCTGCACATGTCTTCTATAAAGGAAAGTGTACATTCCGTTAACTGACCAAAATTTGCATTGAAAAGGAGATCGTCAAGTACGAAGGGAGAGAGCATTGAGCTTTTAATTGTAGTTTAAAGTATAATTAAATTTAATTGTTTATCCGTATTTCCAACTTTCACAGAGCCTACTATTTGTCCAGCTACTTAAATCAAATCTATATCTATATGATACATATACGAGGAGGCTTTGCCTAATCTCCGATTATAAGAGGGACGGAAGTGGCACTCTACGGATCTAGAGGCTCAACCAACAAGATGGCGACTTATGTAGGATCTGCGCACACCTTTACGGATTAAACATGAGATGCTTCATAAATCGCTTTGAGTCACGCACGGTTTTTGCAGTGTTTCGTAAAGAGGTGTGAAAAAAATGAATGAGAAAATAATAACGAAGTGTTATAAAACAATATTACCATTTTCAAAAATATAGTGGTGATAACGAGAGAGTTGATAGCCTCTAGGAATCTATTTACATGTAATAACGACCAATATTTTTCTTCTGGCCACACTCAATGGCCCACACTAGTACTCCCTGCATCGTGGATCCAGAGACACATACAGAGACAAGCACACCACCCAACCAGAACAAACATTTGTATTCGACATATTAATGTACGACCAGCAAACGAATCCGGCACCTTTAACACAATAGGCACTACCAACTGAGCTAATGGTCTCTCGAATTTTAAGGGCATCTTTTTATTTTATTTTATTTTCTTCAATCAAGACACTGTTTTATAGTTTCAACAATTATGTTTACACAAAACTTAATAAATAAAAAAGAAAAAAAATGAAGTCTCCACTATTTAAGCTTATTTTACAACTAAATAAAAAAAAATGAATAAATTCAGATTGAGAAGCAATTTCACAGCAATTCCCAGATAGGCTAATTTTACAATAATAACATGAATTAGAACAATGTTTTAAAACAAAACAAGTATGATTTGTTCTTTCCTTTAAATACATTTTGAATTTGCTTTCTATATGCATTTATAGACAAACAAAAAGTCTATAGTCTTACAGGTCTTAAGGCGCGGTTCATGAAATTGTTAGAACAAAAATTGGATGTTTCTATTCCTAAACTCAATCTATGACACAGTAAATGGAGTTTACTTAAAATATTTGATTTGTTTGTAATATTTTAAATAAGAGTATGTATTTGGTCCCATCCAGCGCGTGCAGCGCGACGACTTGGAAGTGAATCTATGTCCTTCAATAAATTAATTCCCCACCTTCCCCAAAAAAAAAATTAAACAAAAATTAAAAAGCTAAATAAATAAAAATTAAAAATAAATTTTTAGGATAGTAAAAGAGATGTGCTTTTTATATTTATTTTGAATTCTTTGAATGGCACTATACTGTGGATTTTATACTGAAGAATTATATAATAAAATAGATCTAACGAGAGAATCATAAAGAGTAATTAGTGTATAAACATTTTTGAATGTATAAACATTCGCAAGTTAAAACCAAGCATTTCAAAGGCTTTATTAGTAATTTCATAGACTAGTTTATGCGAATTGAAAATTGGTTTACTGTCAAGTGGGACGCCCAGGTCTCTCACCTCGGTCACTCTAGATGTGGTTTTATTATTAAATGTATAAACCTCAGTAAACGGATTTTTCTTTCTAGTGAATGATATGACATTTATTTATTGTTAAATGTAAATTATTAATTAATGTGTTTTTTTACGATGAAGGTGGCAGACTCATGTCCATGCGGCCTACGTGATGGCAAGTGGCTACCGCCGCTCATGGACACTTGCAACACCAGGGGGTATGCGGGTGCGTTGCCGGACTTGTATAATCCTGTTTACAGCTTTCTTGAAAAGCCCCGTCTCTTAGCGTAGCGGGAAAACCTCAGCTGTCCATAAATATAGTATATTTAATATTATATAATATATATTGTATATAATAGTTTAAAGCTTAATTAAATCATCTTGAAGCAATTCACAATCATGCCTATTTTTACGCTAGTGTTCTGTAAGGGAAGGTTAATATAGTCGGGTACTCCCAGAGGCTGTAGCATTGCAATATGCACCCTTCGCCCCAATATTGTCCCTATATTAAATTATTAATAATAAATAATAATTCATGTGGTGTCGTCTGACTTTATGATAGCACCACTCCATTTCATCCGGTAGTTGTAGTAAATGACGACTTAAGGGATAACAAAGCGGCTACCACAAGCCCTGAGAAATTTCACCACCACTGAAAGAGTGTATTCGACAATCCGCTTGCCCAAAGTAGTGTTTTAAGGTCATGCGCCCCTCGTACATCAGGTGATGTGCAGACCTCATGCAGTGGACTATAGGTGGGCTGGTTACGGTTACACGGTTTAGGGGGTGAGAGTGCGCGCCGCATTCCCACAGTCTGGCCACACTCGACGCACTCGACTGGCCACGTTACACCCCTCTCATGGAAGACTACCTTGAAATGTTCTGCATTTCCCACTTTATCCTATTTTCGCAATATGCGTACTTGTATCGGTAGTAAGTGAGATATGCTGGAGCCCATTCCCATCCTATCCTATTCCTCCTCGTTTTCCCAACCCTTTCTCTAAATTCATTCCTATACCTTCAAAAGTAGGCAGCCCATCCGGGGGTATTCCAAAGTTTGTCACTCTGGACCGATGTTGGCATGTATCGCGGATGTCTATGGACGACAGTGCCCATTTACCATCGGGTTGAGGCATACAGCTCGTCAGCCGTCTTTATCCATAAAAAATAAATAAAAGAACTGATTCGTAATCCCATTTCAACTCATTATTTTGATTGTTACAGATAAAAAAATGCAAAGCAGAAAACGACAGAAGAAGCGAAGAGCGAAGCAGATCAGTGTCGTTAGATAGGTTCAGTCAAAAATGTAACTAAAATCCAAAGCAATTTTTGGTTCAAAATGGCGCCGACGATTCGCTCGCTCGGTCGAGTTTCTAATAGAGATTTGATAGTGGTATTACTGTTGGTGTGCCGGACAATAGTTTGTGACAGTCAGTGTCCGAAGTTCGCGGAGAAGCCTTTGGAGACGAGAGTCCAAGACGCTTCCATAGTTTTTAGAGCAGTTGTAGTGCAAACACATTATCAGGTGAGTTTCTGGATGAATATAATTAATTTGTAATTAATTAGAGCTGAAAAGTGTGGCGTTATATAAATACAGACTTCGGCTATGATTTATCCAAAGTATGTTCAAATATTTAATTTATATTCTTTTCCGGAATGACTAAATTTTTGTGGCCCTAGTCGCCTTTCAAGAGTCGCCACATACGTATAGTTTAGGGCGAGCGCTGAAGGCGTTCAGCCAAGAGCAAAAAGTTTGTGTCAACGAGCCTTGGGGCTCCACCGGTAAACGGGCGGATGGAACGGACCTCGGCTTTAGTTTCTAATTTTGATTAGGTACTCATCGTAAATCGTCAGAGACATGAAAGGTAGCCTTTGTTTAAGCGCGTTTAGACCCGATTTACACTTTAAAATGTATACTTAATAAAACGTTAAAATCTAAAAGATATACATTTTGTGATAACCCATAAAGTTAATTAACAATGTCATTTAATAATTATACTGTTCATTGCTTTGAAATACATCTTATTTAAATTGGTACACAGATACACAGTTTGGGACACAGTGAATGTCATTGATTTTAAATATTTTACAATATTTTATTAGCTTCATTTTAAGAAAATAGTCTTTGGTTATTTATTCTAGACTCGTGACTGAACACTTAAGTTTGAACTTAAGTGTTGTTTTTTTAAATCACTATCTGGCGGTGACAGAAAACTTGTGCAAAAGGGACCCGTGTGCCATGTGTAATATTCATTAATTTGTACTGTGTCTACGTAGTTGATACATTAGATTTATGTCAGAACATGCAATGACACCCGCATGACAACATTCACAAGACTATAATGATTTTAGCGTTCTTATTAGTTGCATTTGCTGTTAGCGCCACATAATCGCCCATCCAATGCGTATTCGTGTAAATATATTTATTGTTTTTATTTATTTAAGACATTTACATATTTTCTATACGGCAATTGTCACTCATAATGTAGTTTACAAAACATCAAATTTACAAGTAGGTATACATAAGGACAATGTGTGCTGACATCTGTACTAGAATAATCTGTTTTATCTTCCCTTAGATCTATTCTTAGTACTAAGTTACAGCTATTTAAGAAAACGTTTAATCAGGTGGTTATTATTGTGTATAATATGTTCGTTGTGTGTGTTTTATGTAAATTTGTCTGTATGTGAATGTGTGGGAGTGTGATTTTAGAAAATTTAGCAATGAGTCAATAATGAATTATGTGTATCTTTAATATGAATATGCTATATATATATTTAAAAATTGGTCCCTCGCGTCCCGATTTCACCACGGGTTCCAGCTGAATATCAGTGTTGTGTGTCATCAGTTCAACACAGACACACAGCTAAAGTTGATCTAGACGCCCATTCAGAGTAGTCATTGCACACACGGACAACCGAATAGCCTAATTCTTTCTCGTTTCAATTTCCGAAAATTACAGTGTCGTTTATTGTTTAAACATGTGTCTTTGTATTTTCTTTTGTAACGATAGCGTTTTGAGTAACTGTTTTCTGAATAAAATGTATCGAATGAATTGATAATGGTTGCAAAGGATTTTGAATACTTGATTGGCCAATACTATAAATATATCGTTTTTTTTAAATGGTACAGCGAATATATAGTCCACTTGGTGGTAAGTGGATACTGTCACCCTGCGACATCAGCGACACATGCCAACATCAGTCAATGACAAACGTTGGCACGCTCCCGTATGCTCTGCCTGCCTTTGGCGATTCAGGAATGAATTTAATGAGAGGGCTGAGAAACTGGGGAGGATTAAGACAGGATGGGATGGGAATGGGTTCTGACATATCTCACTCACTACCGAAACACATAGGTATGCGGAGGGAATAGGATAAAGGATAAATAGGGTTCCAAGCATGCAAATCCACGTGCCCGCAATTCATGAACCGGACAAATGCAAATGGAAACAGATTTCCCTGGCTCATCAAACATTAAAACGATGAAACTTAATTAAATGCAAATGTAATCACCGTTGGGAATAATTCTGTATGAAATTGTATGCAATGAACTGTAATATTTCGAATTTTATAATCCTGTACCATGAACTCAATATACACAAAATTTTATATGCTTTTGGGTAATATGAATATTATGAGCAGACAGTAACTGGAAAATTGCACACGTTAAACATTGTACTTTTATTAATGATCATTTATTAAACTATTTTGTTATCATTTCCTTCTTCATCTAATGCTTCTCTACTACTGGAAGCTAGCCATCAGCTCCGTTAACTTCAGGTAATTTATTTATCATTAAAAGCAGAGGAGATGAATTTTTGTTCTGCGGCTATTTCTCGCGACGATACTGGATCATTAACAGTATGTTTACATACCTTTAGGCGAATAGTTAAATAAATAAACAAATTTATTGAATTACAAATTACTGTACGATACGTACAATCACTAATGGCTGTCCTGCGGTGTCCGCTTATGGGGTGTCCGCCGGCTTTGGAACTACACCACCCCATCTCTTCCCGTAGGTGACGTAAAATGCAAATAAGGGATATCAAAGCCTCTACTACAAGCCCTGAAGAACTACACCACTTCCAAAAAAATGGACTCGCCAGCTCGTACTAGACAATATGCACGACGAAGCGCGTGTTTACCAATGGACGATAAAAGGACTGGTTACTGTTACAAATCATTTTAAACATTTTAAATCACTTTACAACTCATCTCCTCTCGGTTATTCTAAGGTTAACTGGAAGAGATTCTTTCCAAGTATAAATCTGCCATACTTTAGTACTGTAATGTCTTATAATAACAATTAATGATTAATACAATGAAGAGAAACAACAACAACATTGGTTCATTCCTGCCAGTTTTCTGATTTGTCAGTTTAAAATCTAGCGAACCGTTATCTAAATAATATTGCGCAATAATACCCGTATGTGGGTTAGCGGAAAATAAATACAATACCCGTCGAAGGCAGGGTACGGCCGACCAAGTGTGTACACAGCCTCCGGGGATGTTAGGCCCCAGATTGAAACACGCAACCTTAATCATAAGAAAATGTATTTCACGTTAGAGGATGTCGAGCCTTCATACAAATAATGTATTATATACATTGATTTCTTTGTCCAAAGCATAATTTATTTGATGAATGAGTTTTGTAAATAAATATACTTAAACAACGTTTATAAAAAAAAACATCTTCATTTAAACTTACTTTGTGAAGTATTAATAAGAATGACTTTACGTTGTACTTGTATCACCCTATAACATCCCACTGCAGGGCACAAGCTTCTTCTAGTAAACCACTGGGGGTTTTGGAATCACAATCCACCACGCGCGTTCAGTGCAAATTGCTGGATAGACATAGTCCAGTTTTTTTTTAATTCTCGACCGTTCGAGTTTCCACGCGATGTTTTCCCTCACCGCCGAAATAGTGTCAATTCTTAAAAAACTGTACCTAAGTAGAAATAAAATAAGTACCTCAGTATGTGCCGACGACTTGACCACACGATACCACGAATGTGACTCGAGTATTGACACCTATAGGCTGTCACCGCTCTGACGTTGTATTAATGGTACAATAATTGTAAAAAAAAAAAATTATGAATTTATATAGATGAAACCATAACCGGCCCTTTTATTGACCACTGCTGGATAGGCCATCTGGCACATTGTCTCGAGCATGAGAATGGTATAGCCTTCAAACGCCACGCTGGCCAAGCGGATTGGAGAATTCATTCTTTAGAGGTAGTGTAATTTCTCAGAACATGTAGTAGCGGCTTATTTATCTCTTTGTCGCCTCTTACGATACTCACGTGAAGATATCAGGTGGTATTATTCTGAAGCCGGTCTACACCACACCGCTAATAGATACTATATTGTGGGGGGAGTGCGTACGCTGCATTTCCACAGCCGCTGGGCGTACTCGACTGGCCACGTTGCCCCTCTCTCACAGAAGACTACCTTGAAATGTACTGCATTTACTACTTTGATCGTATTTCCCCAATGGACGTACGTGTTTCGGTGGCAAGTGAGATATGTCAGAGCCCATTCCCATCCCATCCTATCCCTTCTCATTTTCCGAACCCTTTCTTCCAATGCATTCCTTAATCTGCAAAGGTGAACAGCGCATCTGGTGTCATTCTGGACTGATCATCAGGTGGAATGTATGTTCATCTGCCGGATGCACCGTGTCTTGAATTCGAGAGATTAAGTAATCCGCTATGTAATTTCTATCTCTATGTACTCTATGTAGCTCTATCTATCTTACCTATGTACTCTATGCTATGCACTCTCTATCTTACCAATACACAAGATCCTCCTCTCTTCTAAGCTAGATAACAGCCTCACATAATTACCAAGCTGAAGTGGGAATCGACGGACTGTATTTTCCGCAGGAATGACAACGGATGGCGTAAAAGAGTCCTTGAATCGAGACGACACATCCCGATACGTGGGAGCGTGTGTCCCACTGTACACAAGTGTAGTGTAGGATGCCCTAGAGCTAGTATTGTAAAAATGAGCGCTAAACGCTCGTCGAGCGCTGAGTGAGCCCAAGTGAACCTTTAAGAATCGAGGGTTAAACGCTTGTGAACGTCATAGTCCAAGTTTTAAAGTTTGATGGTCTTAAACCCTTAAGGTTAAAAACTCTAGTCTAAAACGGTTAAGGTACAAGTCAGCGCTGGCTTAGCGCTCAGCTTAGTGCTCATTTTGAGTATTACTTTATTCTACTTTGGAAAAGAAACGGTAATACGCATAATACGGTAATTTTAATATAACATTATTGTATTTCAATATTTCAATGTTTCAATTATTGTACTAAATGTAAAACCAACTACGTTATCCGCAAAGTATAAGTACAAATAAATGTATTATGGCATAGGTCATGAAGAAACAGCTTCAAGAAATATTCGTATGAATTTTAATGTTAATATATTATATCTATTTATCACTAAGAACACGTTGAACAGTATTTATGTTGAACAGTTTTTGTATAATCAATATAGTTCCTGTAATAGAGGTTCCAGATCGTAACTGCATATTCTATTTGAGGTCTAATCAATGTTTTGTAAGGGTCTAGTTATGTAGAAGGTTGTTTAAATTCCTTGCTAAATCTTGATTGCTATTATTAGATTTAATTATTGCATAAATTAAATCTAATAACTGTAAGTGTAATTATAATGATACGTATAATAAATGAGACCCCTTAATTACATCTTAATAAATACCTCCATACAAATACTCATTTCTCAAATCACTCGTCTTTGTCCAATATTTGTTCGGCAAATTGTAATATTGTTGCGTAAACATTGCATGAGGGAACACTCGCTCGATTATACATACGGGAACAGATGAGGTTACATGCTCTAATTCTTTCGTAATAAGTCTTCGGAATACGAGTAGATGTCACATGAAAAAAGGTAAAAAAATGGAACGGATTACTTTAAGAGTGTTTTATACATGTTACATGCGTATACTTATTTTGTACCCGCAGTACGTAGAGTACGTACATTTCTTATTTTTCTCCGTCCGGGACTACTACCACAGAGTTTCTCACAATTACAATCCCCTAGTAGTTGAGAGCCTAACCTATGTCCCCGATAGGAATGACCCTATCGTTGCCGTCGTCGTCGTCGTCCTTGGCACGTCTTGGACGACCCCGACACCAATGCCAATGTGGTTCTTACACTACATTCACAGACTTCACAAATACACCGTCCCCGCCAGCGGAGACGAGGACGTCACCCTCGCTACACCGAAAACATACACCGGCTTTCAGTCAACACTTTTACCAGGTAACGGCACGTGCCTCGGAGCTTCTTACCGACTCGCGATCCCGCGGTAACCTCCCAAAGCAACGCCCTTACTGACAACGTCCGTTACTTCCGCCGGTCTACCGGCAGGGAGCCCTTAGGCTCGCTGCTGCACACACTCTTTGCTCCAGGCTGAGCGCCTTCAGCACTCGCCCTAAACTATACATGTCCGGTGGCTCTTGAAAGGCCATTTAGGGCCACAAGAATATAGCCATTCCGAAAAAAAAAATCAAATAAAAAATCATTATAATATTATTGGATGTGCGGTGTCCGTCGGCTTTGGAATGGCACCATCCCATCCCTTCCCGTGGGTGCGTGAAAGACGTTAAGGGATTAAGGGATAGCCTCTTCTAGAGCTCCTCACCACACACGATCTTCGGCTTTTCTCATCCAAACACCACCTGCGAACTAGCGTTCCACATTGCGCTTCCCGCTAGGTGGCCGACATTTGAAGAGTCGTTTACCCCGTCGGTTATCGATCCTGCGGTAAATATGACCCAGCCATTGTCACTTCCGCATGCTGATTTATAAGCTACCTATACATAAGCTACCTATATTGGTAACTCCAGTTCTTTGGCCAATCTCTTCGTTTTGGATCTTATCCCGCAAAGTAACTCATAGCTATATTTAGATAACATTATTAATATATTATTAAAATGCCTTCATTATCCGGTAAGAAAATGAGATTAACCCTTCAAAGAATAAATCATTCTGTTTTCACATGTAACGAATTGGTATGAAACTTCTTATTCCACATCCCTCGCAATCAAAATTCAAATTCAGAATCCTTAAAATAAAATTAGAACTAATTGTCAAATGGCACTTGACGACAACTAGTCAGAGAGGGCGGGAGTCCTGTTAGATATTTAACTTACAAAGTGACTTACGGTGTTTTAGTAAACGCTGTCACATCCATTATGATAAATTACCTATACTCGATTACCTAAAAGATTTTTTGTCATGCTGGACGTCAAACTTTGGAAGTCTTGTCATTATGATTTTATGGTTTCGATAATTTAGTTGAAGAAAATAATATTATTCCACAAACTACTTTCCTTTGACACATAAAATTTCAAAGTTATAATTAACTTTTCTCTAGTATTTTTTTCCAAAAACGCTTGATATTCAACCGTAATGGTATTTCTAAAACTTTTATTACGCAGGTTGAATAATAAACTTATTTAAATTAGTCCTAACTACAGTTCTTTATGACTACACATAAAAAAGATTACAAACGATATGAAGTTACCACGGTGTATGTTGCCACCAGAATAGAATCCTTCGGAAAAGTGCGAAAAGTATTAGTATAGTATTTATTAGCCTATATAGACGGTATGTTGACTGAACTCGTACATATTTGTTATGTGGATATTAGTTCCCCAAATTCTATTCAAAGTTTCCTAAACACAGTGACGTTGAATATACGAGTATATTGTTTATTTGTAAATTTTTGTATTTTCGTTCTCGTATCACACTTTTTATCAATTACAATCGCATCAATTGTACACTGACGGTAGAGTATATATGAACTCAGTTAATTATAAAATGAAAACGTTTTTTTTTGTAAATTTGGTAAATAAAGAAACTGATTCTGTAACTCAGAAATAAATGCTTAACTACTGGGTGGAGCCAATATCTCTGTCAGTCGGTATTATCATTGCCGAAAGCGATTGACCTAAACCACGTCGATGAGCGATTGTGGGTGTCAGCCACCAATTTTTGGCTTTCAAGAAGATCCCACACTGATTTCTCATTCCACTGTAAGGTGAAACCAGTGTGGGATTTTAATGTCCACACTTTGTTTACATATGGAAACAAAGTGTGCAATATCAAAACGTTTCACAACTACAGTTATTGCTTCTCATAAAGTCCGGATGAAATGTTAAAACATTTGGAATTCATATGCGGCTGAAAACGGGTCGGAAGCGCCAGCTGAGTCACTGACAGTTGTTTGTTTGATAATTTGTTATTTACATACTTGTGGTAACAAAATTTAATGTCTTTAAACGTCCAATATTACAAAGCACCAAATGTTTCTCTTACCAGTCTTCTATTGAAATCAGGACAAATACAATAAATTGAGGTCCGATCTTTAATTTTTTCATATGGAAATTCTCATGTCCAATTTTCAAGTTGGAAGGTTGCAGCGTTGAAGCTGGAAGGTTGCAGCGCTGAAGTTGGAGTTGCAGCATTGAAGTTGGAAGGTTGCAGCGCCAATAAAAATAAGAACAATAGACCCCTCTATAAAGGGAATAAATGGAAATTTAGTAGAACTAAGGTCTTTTTCATCTACATTTCCTAATTAATTACCATAAACAGCGAGTACTGTGATGAACCTACTGGTTCATCACGGAAGACTGTCGTAAATTGTACGTGTTTCCATACGTGTTTAGGGAGTCAGTTTCCGTATTCCCTTGGGTGTCGTACAGGGCGACAAAGCCACTACCACATGTCCTGAGGAACTACGCCACCTTTAAAATACCAACGCACACCAATATGACCAGCGCAGACTGGCGTTTTATGGTCATGCACAAGACAATGTAACCGATGGAGGTATGGAGGTTACGGTTCTTTTAAAGTACATAACATCCCTGTAGAATAGGCACATATAACATAATTAGTATTGTGATCATTTATTGATTAAGATATCGGCGATGTGTGTAGACGGTGTGACTGTTGCCAGAGTAATTTTGTGGGCGGTTACGGCGGTTAGAGTAATCTTTAGGTAGTTCGTTTTCATGAAAGCAAAAGTAAGGCGTATTTTCTAGGAAGTAATAGCATTAAGTTGCTAATTTTCGCTGAAGCGTATAAAGTACTAAAAATAACCTCAAAAACAAAGTACCCAAGCAAATAAACCAGCGTGAACTTTTGATATCCATGTAAATCCAGTCTTTCTAACGGTTAGGAAAGGACAATTCAATTTTGAAAGTAATTTTTTGTTTAAACTTAAGTGGCTTTTAAATAACCTCTCATGCTTATGTTTTAATGGCAAGTAATCGAACATTTTTATTCAGTTTTTAGGAACGGTGTTTAAATTTAATTATTGTATTGAAATTCTATGCTGTATGTGAACTCCAGGATTGTACGTGAGCGATTGAAGTTAAAATATAATAATATAAATAATTTAATCGGGAAGAGGGTTATAAACTGTCGTCGACATATCGTATAATCCAAGGATTAATAAATTTAAAACTCGTGATTTTTCCATGGAATAAGTTCGTGAATATTGTTAGTGTAGTGTTTCGCAATCTTTTCGAATGTGAAGATTAAGTGTGGGTAGTTGATAAAACTGCTCGCAGCTCCTATCCCGAACTACCCGCCGTTTTAGTCAATTCATAGATACGGCCGGTGTAATGCATGCCCAAACGTCGAGTAGAAATACGTGTACTTAATTGCAGGCGTTTAGCCTAGACGCGATTTACAATAAAAAAATATTGCTTGAATCACAACCGTAACACAGAATCAGAAGACAATCTAAAACACAAAAGAGATCTCTAACTTTGATAACATCTATAGATAACTAGGTTACAATCCGTAATTCTATCGATAGATTTTTCACGCAACACTAGTTTCTCGGAGCACGGTGTAAGAGACAAATAGCCTCATTATTGTTTTTCATTTGCGCTAGATCCGGGGTTTATAGCGGGTTCTTCAGTAAATGGCCGTTTCTTGCCAAGCCAATGTTGTACATAATTTCTGGGATTGAACTGATAGTTTGGTAGTTGCACAGTATTGGCATAGGAAAGAAAATATTTTTAAAGGCCCTAAAAAACGGTGGACACTCGCAAACTTACAAGTTTAAGGTAAATGTCAAAGAAATTCTAGTTTATCCCAGGCTAAACTGATTCCGACAAGCTTTGAATAAACTATAATCGACCTAGGAAAAACTAGTTTATTCTGAAATTCGGTTTGACCGGTAACTAATATTAAACATTTTTGAGGCTTTAGCACCTGTTTCATTCTATAGATATTTGATCCCTTGATGTTTGGTCTATCGTAAGTTTTATAGCAAAATCAAACACACTGTGTCACTTATGAATACAAGCGGTATGTAGAATATGTAGGTACTATAGGTTGTGAAATGTAATTCATTGTCTGTGGCACAGATGTACCAGAATAATCCAGTACAAAGAAATGGGTCGTTTGCCCTTCTATCACCTTACTCTTAAACATTTACAAATATTTCATAAATATTTGGTAATCCAATGGTAATTTAGTATCGAAATTAAACAATGGCTTCAAAGAGGATAATACTAGTAATTATTCTTTTGAAGGCTTCGTCATATTACACTATCAATGTCAGCGAACGCATTCGACGATAAATCGCGAGTTTCATATTTATTAATCCCGGGATTTCATGTCGTCGACGGTTATATCCATCTTCCCGATTAAAATATTTATATATTTGAACTTCAATCGCTCACTTACAATCCTGGAATTCCCTTTTATGTTTGTTAATATTTAACAAAAGGAAAACAAAAAGTTTATTCCTACATACATAAAGTAGAATAAGATAGCATAAGTTGTGTAAGAATTTCTCGGCGAAGCGTTAATATTTCTTTTCCTACCCACGTTCATACGAGGAAAGAAAGATACACAACTGGGCTCTCATTTCCCTTGTTGCCGGTGATGCAAAAACCAATTCTGTGTCTTGTCGATTAAGTCTATTGTTAGGTGGCAAGTTCGATTTATTAACACTGAGAGCGATTATTTACTCGTATATTATAAGTAGTTCAGACTATTTCTGGTGAGATCGTATGGAAAAGTTTTGTCTGTTGCCACGGCACGTACTTCTACGTAGCTACTACGTGTGTTCGTCAATTGGACTCGACAATATGGTAGATTTTTTTCTAATTCAATATACTTATTTACTTTTAAGTCTTCCTTTTGTGTACAACGTGTCACCAAGATTATTCAAAACCAGAAACAATTTTATTAATTTAAAACATATTAAATTGTTCTGGCAAAAAATAGAATTATTTTAGATAATAAATAAAAAGTTATAAACATGTAATTTTTTGTTGTTGTGTCTAAGACATTCGTAGCACTCATTATTCAGTACAGGCCTACAGGGTATTAACCGGTTACCGCGGTTAATACCCTGCGGCGGGGTGCGGCGGCGCGGTCGTAACGCTTGGAAGAATTGAACAATAAGTTTTAAAAAAAGGACTATTGTAAAAGCTGGTAGAATCGATTCTATTCTCGACCCTGAACAACCTATTTTCAGCAATTGCGTTATTTCATTGACATATTGTATATATTATTTATATGTAATAAAGAATGAATAAAGAATAAAAAGGAACTTGCTATTTTCCATTATAGATATAGCTGTATATAAAGTAGTTCTTTTAAAAACAATAATGTAAATGCAGAGAAAAGGAGAGGGAGGGGTTAGAAAAAATAATATATGTACAAGTTATTATTTTTTTATAGAAAAAAGCGGCAGACGAGCATACAGTCCACCTGATGGTAAGTGGATACTGTCGCCCATAGACATCCGCGATACATGCCAACGATGGATGGGATGGGGAGAAAGGGTTGTAAAAATGGGGAGGGATAAAATAGGATGGGATAGGAATGAGCTCTGACATATCTCACTCACTACCAAAACGCGTACGTAACATTGGGGAATTATGAGAAAGTAGAAAATGCAGTACATTTCAAGGTAGTACTTCTGGGAGAGAGAGGTAACGTGGCCAGTTGCGTACGCAAGGCGGCTGTGGGAGTGCATCTTGCACTCTCCCCCTACAACATCCCTTAGTAATATCAAAATAAGTAATTATTGTATATTTTTTTTGTTTCAGAGCAAAACACTAGACTTAGCCCTAGTGTCAATATTCAGAGGTGGAGTGGAGTTGGCGTCAGTCAGCCAGTATGCCGGCTCGCCTTACAATACTACAGATAGGTAAGTGAGAAGTCAATGATCACTACGGTAGTTGACTTTATGCCAATATTTCAATTTGTTTTAATACAACTAAAGTAAATTAACCCATTAAAAATTTTTTTTTTTCAAATGAATTACAATTTCAGGTAAATATGAAATATATTAGCTTGAAAATATTTTAGATGGGAAGCTGGGTGAGACTAAACTAAAGTGTCTCAGTTTTAAACTCAGTTTAAAGCCCTATAACTCAGTCATTTTTCAATATACTGTGATTTTAATTTCATGGATCTATTTCTAATATCTTATATTGTTTAATTGGAGGTGGAGGGGAATCCCACAGCCGCTGGCCGCTCTCGACTAGCCACGTTACCGCTCTCTCACAGAAGATTAACGTGAACTGTATTGCATTTAACATTTTAACGTATTCCTCCAATATACGTACGTGTTTTTGTAATAAGTGAGATGCTAGATTCCATTCTCATCCTGTCCTATCCTATCCCTCCCCATTTTCTCAACACTTTCTTCCAAGCCATTCCTTAATCTGCAAAGGTGGGCAGCGCATCCGGTGTCATTCTGGACTGATCATCAGGTGGACTGTATGTTCATCTGCCGGATGCACCGGGTCTTGAATTCGAGAGATCCGGGCTGCGCATCTGGAGGCGTGCCAACGTTTGTCATAGGTGACAGTATCCACTTACTACCAGGTGGACTGTATATTCGTCTGCCACCTTTTTTGTCTATAAATAAGTCCCCTGCTGTGCCCACTGTTCTTATAATAAGGTCCTGCATTCTACTTACAAACATTAATCGTAAAAACTTTAAAGAAAATCTTTTAGAACTAAAATTAACCGGAGAGGGGAGAGTGCACGCTGCAATCCAACAATCGCTGGGCGCACTCGACTGGCCACGTTACCCCTCGCTCACAGAAGACTACCTTGAGATGTACTGCATTTCCCACTTAATCTTATTTCCCTAATGTACAGTCCTTAAAGTCCTTAAAGTCCTAATCCTTAAAGTGTTTCGGTAGTGAGTGAGATGTGCCAGTGATATCTAAAGGTAGGCAGCGCATCCGGGGGCGTGCCAACGTTTGTCATTTTGGATTAATGTTGGCATGTATCACGGATGTCTATGGGCTACAGTACCCACTTACCATCAGGTGGACTGTATGCTCGTCTGCCACCTTCGTCCATAAAAAAAAAAAAAATTAACTATGAGGTTCTAGTAAAGTGGTCATTAATCTCTTTTCCGTCCAGTCTGATCTCATGTCAATGACCGAAATTCTTTCTGATCGTGGCGCGCGCTTTATAAAACAAAAAACTTTATTAATTATTTATAATAATTTCAAGTTTATTTATGTATGTGGATAAATATTTAAAATATATATATATATATATACTTTTGTATCTAACGTTGAGCAGCGCTAGCAGTGATAGTGTTTGATCGTGAGTTCAAATCGTCGGCCCGTACCACAGAGTTTCTATTTAAGTGCGGATTTTTAAAAATTGATACTAGTTCGGCGATGAAGGAAAGCATCGTGAGAAAACCAGGATACATCATAAATAAAAAAACACTGGAGTATGTGATCCACAAATCCGCACCGGGCCCTCGTGGTAGATTACAGCCTGAAGAAATCATCCTAGTGATTTTTTAGGGAAGGCCTGTGCCTTGTAGTGACACGTTATAGGCTGATACAAATACAAGTATGTACGGTACAATAACCACTTTTGAATACATATCAATATATCTCCATTACCATCTATTGATAGGTATCTCTAAGCCTATATCATTAAGCCTCATTCAAAGTTGTTGAATTTATCAATAAACCTATATCCAATAAATAATTCAGAAATTTTGACTATATAACCGATGTACAATGAAGGGTTTCAAGGACTGGATTAATTAATTATTTATTATTGTATGCGCGATGGGCTAGCGGGGTAATAACGCCACTAGATGTATAATTTGATCTATGAAGGATCAGCGGGTGAAAGACCCGCGGGATGTGAAAATAAAGTGACTACTAAATGTTTATGCGATGCGGGGTATGAAATAAATAGAAAAAACTACTAAGTGTGGGCGCGGTGTGAGGAGGCATAAATGATTGGAGGGAAAATACGAAAGTGATTAATTATAGAAAGTGTCAACTTACCAGGAAGATTCCCGGCGCAGCTCCTCCAGGGCAGCCGGCAATTTCCACTTTCCGATTCGATTCCGGCGATTTCTGGCACTAAGGTCGCGACCATTAATTGTCTTTACAAACGATTTGGATCATTTATTTTGATGGTGCCAAACGATGGCAACTACAACGAATGTGCAAACGAAAGTGCGCATAGTTATATGCACCGGAGCCCGAAGACAATGTCACAATACAGTACTCCATACACATTAGAAATGTATTTTTGTTGTTGGACGACTGAATTATACTACAAAGATGCCTATACTATAATATGTTCGGAGTATGTTCCTAGTATATAACATGTTCCTTCCGTCATCCTGTATAAAGATAGATCTATATCTCGTAACTAAAGGTAGTGGAAAGAACAACCTGGACATTTTCAAGTCTTTCTAAAATCAGTAACGAGCATGAGCACTTTTGGAGGATACCCGATAGGGTTGGGAAGTATGTGTGTTTAGAAAATACCCGATAGGGCTGTGAAGTATGTGTATTTAGAAGATACCCGATAGGGCTGGGTAGTATGTGCGTTCACTGGGAATTTAGTATTTCTGAAAGCAGTGACAAGGAGCAACAACATTTAACATATAGGTACTCCAGAAGGCTATGAATATATTATAAGAGAGAAGCGAGAAAATAATGTCGAGGCTGAAAGGAAACGAATCCGTGAGATTCATTATATCGGTGCTTTTACAAATGTTAAAAAATATTTTACAGCTGCTCAGTCTACTCGAGCGAAGCCGCGGGTAGAAGCTAGTAATACTAATAAAAAAATAATACAATATAATAATAATTATGGGAAGAAAATGATCACGTATAGGGGTGCACAATTATACAATAATCTTCCGTCTGATTTAAAAAATGTTTCCTCTTTTAGCGTGTTGAAGACTAGATTAGCTAGTGGCGAGTACGGAGGATGACGTATGGTTTCTAACTGCAGCTCCTGTAGAGTTACAACGGTTTCTCGTGCAGTGTGAGGTCTTGCGTTATCATGGAGCAATAATGGTGAAGATCGATTCACGAGTCGGGGCTGTTTCACTCCTAGTTTCGCCATCATTGTTCGAAGTTCGGCACAGTAAACATCTGCTGTTATTGCTTGACCAGACCTGAGAAAGCTATAGTGAATAACACCATGAATAGACCACCAAACAGTTACCATTACCTTTTTATTGGTAAGCTTTGCCTTAGAGCACTGTTGCGGCGTTGCATTGTTGACCTGGGGTCAGCCATTGCATATTTCGCTTTCGGTTATCGTAAAGAATCCACTTTTCGTCACATGTCACAATTCGATCCAATATTCCTTCATTTCTGTACCGATTCAACAAGGCAACGCAAGTTTCAACACGCGTTTCTTTCTGCAGATCAGTCAAATCATGAGGCACCCATTTTTCATATTTTTTTATCTTATTGATTTGATGCAAATGAGTCAATATTGTAGGTAAGGTAACGTTAAACCATGCCGCTAATTCCTGGGTAGTTGGACTCGGATCGGCTTCCGCCATCTCCTTCAATTCAGCGTTATTCACCTGTGTGGGCGGTATTTCGATTTTCGAAGTATCCATCTTTCCCGTCTAAGCTGAATAAAAAAAACAATTGAAAGTCGAAAATCGAAGTCGAATGTTGCACATTTTTTAAAACAAGAACCTCATAGGTATCATGTGAAAAAAGTTTCACTCGAAATTCTCACACCATGAAGGTTTTATGTCAATTCAAAATATCTATTACTATAAAACGGCAATTTCATACTTTAACCCCTATTATTAAAATACATATTTAATAAAAATATTTTTATTTCGACTTTTTTTCATATATATATGTACCTTCTTTTTGAATCTTCCTAAAAAAATACCCTAGAGGTATGTGGTGTAAGAATTACCTCATAAGTAGGGACAGGCTTCCAGACCCTTTTCTTGTTTTGACTTATACCTGAATATAGTTCTTCAATACTAACACGTTTGAAGATGATTATGGATATAGTATGTGGCTTATTGTATCCTTTATTTCATGTAGGCCTTGCGGCAGTCTCTTGTCAAAGCAGTGTGGATTTAAACAAAACAAATACCTATATATTCCTCAAGGCTCCACGTCATCACAAAGCCTTACTCAAAGTTGGTGACCAAATGTCACCGACTAACCTAATCCTATCTAACTTAACCTAACTTAAATTACCTACTTAATATTTCTGCATGGTTGGCGGATGGTTACAAATATTAATATCAGGTAAAATATATACATACAAAGAGTTTAATAAACATTACCTGGACCCCATTAATACATAATTAGTTTTCGTGAAAACTAACTTTGTTTTACATTTTTTTTAATTAAGCACTTTTTTCATATAAACCACTGAATCACTCGCGCCAAGTACGTTTTTTTTTATAGCCAGATTGCGAGCATACAGAGCACGCGGTGGTAAGTGGATACTGTCGCCAGAATAACTGCAAAAATCAGTGAAATCAGTTTACAGGTAGAGGTTTACAGTTTAACGCGTATACAGGTTTCTATTTACTTTTTATTTCTACTCGACATTTCGGCACGGGTTAGACCAGCCGTGGTCACGAGTTGACTGAAACGGCGGGTAGTCCAGAATGGGAGTTGCGAGCAGTTTTATCAACTACCCACATGCGATCCTCATATTCGGAAAAGCTGCGACACGCTACACTAACAATGTCCGCGGGCATCCACCACAGTTTATATCCATCTTCCCTATTGAAATACACATTTATATTTCTTTATTTCAATCGCTTCACGTACGATCCTGGGATAATAGTGACGTTCAGTGGGTTTTGGAGTGCAGAGTTATATCCAGTGATTAATTCCACCATTATTGCGCTCAGACCCGATTTACAATATAAAAAACAAAACAGTTATTTCATGGTATGTTACATTTTTCAAAATAATAATATACTATGATCTTAATAGTAATAAAATAAAATAAATATTCTCCATTATATCCTATATTTGATTTTATAAAAACTATTCCCGCATTCAGAATTCAAAATGAGGACCACCTGAGCCGTGATTCAATTTGTTTACTAGACATTTCATGAAAATTACATTGATAAATAACCGCAACCTACGTAGATGAACGATATCGAAAACACTTTTCATTCCTCGTGCCACTTTTACAATAAAAACTAATACTGTTTCTTAGAAAATCAATTGAGCAGATTACGTTTGAACAATATTCCTGGAAATAGTCCCGCTGTTAGGCCCGACGCCTACTGTAGGCACGGCACATTTCTTCATTTTTTCTACTTCATATTTTTCGTCATATTTTTCTTCAACAAATCGTAATGTACCATAATTAAGAATATTTAAATTTCAAATTTCAAACACGCTAGTCGTTGTATTAGATTTAATAGTAAAGGGAGGCTTCGGCATTCTTCAGAACGCATCAGCCACATTACACACTAGTTCGTGAACAGGGGTATGTATGATTGTCAAAACACGATGGTAAACAAAGAGCTAGCAAGAATCGGAAGGACGGCATGCCGTAGGAGGCTTTGGCATGCCGACGGACCGCTTCGATGACCTAGTGGCCAGTCGAGGGAAAATTATTTCGTGTGCGAAGCATACTTTGCCGTACCGTACCGTCAGTGGATGCCGGACCTTACTGGTAATAAACTCTAAAATATTTATGTCGCAGCCATGATCAAAATTGTTGCAGAAAACCATTTATAACTAAACAAATAACAAACAAGTTTGTTGGAAATATCTGAAGTGAAACAGACTTGTTACAGGAAAGGTCTTGATTGAAATTACTCGCCTTTTGTTTACTTAACGACTATAATACTTAGGATTTCCAATCATTATGAATCAAACTATTTTTAATGGAAAGAAATATAGGCGTAATCTGCCTATTAGTCACATATATGAAACCTATGAAATTGCTGTTTATTCATACTGGCCACTTTGAACTTAGTTATCTTGCGTTTATCTTGGAATTCTAAATTCAAATTAATTTCAATTTAAAGTTATGATATTATTTTTCAAAATCAGTTTTTCATTTGTTTTTCCGTCAAACGATATCGTTTTTTGCTTAGATATCGTGCTTAGACCTTGGAAAAGTTAAAAATTCGCGTGTTATTCGTATATGAGTTCCGTCGTGGCAGCAACGCAGTACAGACGGCACACAATATCCAAACACAGCAAACGAATGCACTGTACGTTTTTGATTCGTTCGTTTCTGTTCTGGAAATGTCGACCTCGAGAACAAAAGCCCGTGGACGACGGGAGACTAAAGTCAATAATGAAGAATTGAAAGCAATAGTGGAGGCGGATTCATCTCAAACCGCGTCTCATTTAGCATCAGACTTCGGCGTAAGTGACAAAATGATATTGATTCATTTGCATCAAATACATTTGGGAAAGTGAAGAAGCTCGAGTGGAACCGTATGAGCTTAATGAAAGTCAGCTCCAAACACGTGTCTTACTTTGCTGAACCGGCAAAAAATTAACGGATTCTGAATCGTATTGTCACCTGTGATGAAAAGTGGATCCTGTATGATAATCGTAAACGTTCGTCACGATGGTTGAACCCAGGAGACACAGCCAAACAATGTCCCAAAAGAAACTAAGTCATAAGAAGCTCATGGTGACTGTATGATGGTCCTGTGCCGGTATTATCCACTACAGCTTCTTGAGATCTGCCACAACAATTAACGCAGATGTGTACTGTGAAGAACTGCAAACGATGATGGACGAGCTCACTATCAAATAACCGAGTCTGGTCAATCGCTCTAGTCCACTGCTTCTCCACGATAACGCTCGGCCACACACTGCGCCACAGAAAGTCTCAAATTTACAGGAGCTTTGACTGGAAACTTTCCGTCACTTAGCGTACTCGCCAGACCTTACCCCTACTGATTTCCATTCTTTTTTCCGAATTTGGATAACTTTTTACACGGGAAAAAATTTACCCATGATTCCCGTCCGCATGAGTTCTATAGCAGAGGCATCAACCGACTTCCATTAAAATGACAAAAGCGCATTGATAATAATGGACAATACTTCGATTAATTAAATCTGTAATTTTCATACAAAAACAATATTTGATGTTTCCCATAGAAAACAGCAATTTCATAGGAACGGATTCAATATTTTCCAGTAGGAGGATAACTGCTTCACCTTCTCGAGCACAATCCTTCATCATTTTTTAAAATATGCGTTTATGTCGTCCCATTCATCTCTTATGAGTTCTGCTCCCTCACTAATGTCCATTTTGTGACAGCCAATCGCATGCTCAGAATACGCCCTTACTTTGCTTTTTGCATAACCGTCACTAACTCTTTTATCGTCAACTGCTGTTCCTCCTCATGTACATTGTCTTATACATGAGGGATGTATGGTTTTAAAACGCCACGCTGATCAAGTGGGTTGGCGAGTCCATTATTTTAGAGGTGGTGTAGTTACTCCCCAGGGCCTGTGCTAGCGGTTTTGTTATTCCCTAATCGCCTTTCACGACACGCACGGGTAGAAATGGGGTGATGCTGTTCTAAAGCCGGCCGACATCACATGGAAAATGATTTTTTAATATACTCCCAAATAAATCTGAATTAGTCACATCGTACGAAAAACTTCTGGCACACCTTCAACTTTGCTTTCCTCCAGTAAATTATACCAAATTCTCGGCAGAAGCAAGTTAAAGATTAGTACAGAACTCAATTAAACCAAACGCAAAGTTTGCGCGAGATCGCGATCCGTATAATTAAATTTTCTTAGCAAAAGTGCTGCGTGACTTGAATGTACTCCTAGTCCAGACTCGATGATATTCCTTCATATATTTTTAATATGATATTTATTTCCTCTAATTTCTGTGGAAAACCCAAGGGTGGTTGATACTTTTATCGGGAAATCTTTTAACTGCGTTTGGTTTAATAGAGGAACTCCAGTACCTAGATTAGATCTTGAAACCGATTCAAACTTTTATAACAATACAGGAAATAAAAGTAATCTAGCAATGAGAAAATAAAGTCACAATGTTTTCTGTGGTCCTTTATCATGATCAAAGTCGCTGTTAATAATTTTGTGGCATTGTGATGTTACAAAAAGATCGATTTTATGTGGCAGGTATAATGTTATGCAACTCACGAATGCAAATGAAAAGGTGAATTTTCATTCGTATGCGTAAAAGGAGACCTTCATACAATATTTATCTTTCATAATATAGCTTTAAATGTGATAACGTATTTTTATTGAAGATTTTATTTTATGTACGACGATTCCCAATGTAATTTAGGACTTCTATTCATTATCCTAATGAAATCTATTTGAAATCTATTTGAAACAACTTCAGAAATCCTTTTCATTCATTCATCGACATTGTGGTTGAAAGTTGTCTATCTGAGGTGCTTCACAGGTTAACAATAAAAGTAGAACTAAACATTTCATATTTCCTCAGGCAGGTGAACCTGAAAATAAGCCCTCAATTAGAAGGGTGTTTCAACTGGAGTATGGCCCCGTCGCAGAGCGAGCTCGTGGTTTTTGCAAGGGTCAGTGATCCTGCAGTAGACCTAGAGACTACACCACCTGACGGGCCCTGGTTAGAAGCTACGGCGTCAGCGGTGCCTTGGAGTTTAGGCGTTGACATCGCGATATGGAACGCTGTTGGTATGTTACGTTTTTTATGCAAAGAGGATGTCAAAAGAGCAGACAGTCTAGTTTGTGGATACTGTCGCCATTCATAATAAGTACATGCTAACGTCAGTCCAGAAAGACAACCGTTGGCATATTTCCAGATGCTGTCTACTTTTAAAAATTCAAGAATCTGTAAAAGGGGCTAGCTAAGATGGAGAATAGGAAGTATGATGATATGAGGGGATTTCCTTCTCATTCTTCCTGGGAGGGGGATATGGAGTGTGGTTGGGTTAATAGAGTATGATGACATCTTATGTAGTACTTCCCAAATCATTAACAACTGCGCATCAACAACTTCCATTCTCACTCTTTTTATAAAAGGCATCTGTAGTCTGGTCTCCTAGTCACTAAATTCAATTGTTGCTTATAATTGAACCCACTTTTTGTCTCACACAGAATGGTTGTGGTGGTCCCATACGATATATTATGCACCTTCTCAATTCGACTAGTGAGTTCCGCTTGAGACGCTAACTGCTTTGATTCAGTATCGTAATAGAATATGATAATCCCATCTCCAAAAGAAAATTGCGGGGAACCAAAATGTCATCCATAGGTCGCATGAAGGACCCAAATGTTCGAAGGACCAAAGGCAGTTCAGAGTTGGAAAAAAACAACCGTGTATACCTCTGGAGTGACCTTATTGCTCAAAACAAAACTTATGTCTAAGTATACTGATTTCTTCTGTCGTTTTTTATCAGCTTGTCTATGTTCACTGCTGGCTATAGATCTCTTCCAAGGTGCGCTAAAATGCTCTATCGTTTGCCACATTTCATTTTTGGGAGTTATAAAAAGCCTTAAAACGTCTCGCTGGCCACTGCGAGTTGGCGTGTCCAGTCTTTTTGGGGTTATTTTATTAGATCCCACGGCTTGTAGTAGCCACACTGACAAACTAGAGCGTCGAATTAGTTACCGCCGGCCAATATTCGGCCTTGTGCAGACACGTGTAGAGTATTAAGAGGCAATATAATTCATATATAATTATATAAAATTCATACATGCTGCCCAGGTTGCTTTGATCTACTAATTATGAAAAGAAGCCCGATGAAGAGGCTAATTTTTCAAATAATGTACTAAAATTATTTTTCTGTTCTTGGATCAATGTAATGAGTTTTGCTTCTCTCGTCACTCCTTAGAAATTTTATTATGAAACATATTTCAAACCAGTAAATCTTTTTATGTTTCAAGATCCACTAGTCCGTATTTTACTCCTTTTTACTTGTATAAGAGAATTTCTAAAGTTTTCCAGTGCTTTAATCAAGGAAATGCTCACGAAAAACCATCTTTAAATCCGTACCATTTCTGTATTGTAACTTTTTAAAGCTTTAAGAGATTGAAGTTTCGATTTTTCACGAGTAATTATAAGTCGACATTTTTAAAAATGAGAGAATGTCTTTAGTGTAACATTACTGTTATCACTAGTAAATATATAAATATTCTCCATGTATTGCATCACAAATGTACGCACTCTCAAACACACACAGAGACACATACGCACACAAACTCTCACCTATATAAAAACAATTCCTATGTCTTGCATTAAAGTCTCCGACCTACCAAAGTTTATATAATTTTTATACATAGTGAAATCCCTTTTGAACTTAAGAGTAATTTATATTGGTGTAATTTCCGTCTTAGTTGGTTCCGCTGTTAATAAATAAATGGATATTGTAGAAAATGTCGAAAATAAAATTTCTTCCGTCTTCCGTAAATCAATCTTAGGCAGCCGTCCTCAAGCAGGCAGGCAATGAGAGTGCCGTCCTCAAAAACTAATTACAGGCAGAATACATTTATTGCTCGAGCCAGTAAAGGTCTGCATAAATTTTGTTTTAATTTAGACATGTTTTGCACAAAAACAACACACATTAAAAAACCCATGGCAACTGATTATTTTGTTAAATTATAATTTTTTGTACTCTCGTCTTCTCTTTTATTTCTTCGGGTGTACTTTTATCTAATTTCCACGTTGTTTTTTCTTATTATAATCTTATTATATTATAATTTAGGCCTTTTATATATACCTAAATTGGAGATTTAAAATGGCATGTCTATTCATTTCTCTTTCTAGTTATATTGCTTCAAAAATATTTTTAAGATGTCTGTAATCGTCCTGAAAAAAATAATAAATAATAAAAAAATATATTGCTTATAACAAGACTCTAAATAACCAGCCTCTTTAGTCATTACCGTACTCTCTAGTCGTAGTACTCTTTAGTCATTTAGTCATAAAGTCATTTACCGAATCCTTACAGCACTTTCGAGGGTTACGTCAATCAATAATCATGTACTACATACAGTGTACGTTCCAAGGAATTAACTGCTATCAGTACACCTAAGAAATTTATTTGCAATTTGAGCAATTTATTTGCAAGCCTAAAACTAAAGTTTTTGGCAAATTTACTGCCTAACATATTCAAATTTACAAAACTGTGTATCCTAAAACAACTACGAATTTCAATTTTAGAGAAGTGGTCGCTGTTAATGTTGCAATGAAAAATAGATAGAAATTTTATTTCATTCACATAACGCTTTATGAAGAAACTGTTATAAAAATTCTGGATGTATTTATATTTACATTTTATTTGTATCCAGCCCACCTATTAATATTTATGTACTAAGTAATTACCTTAACTGGTTTATAAATTAATTATGAGTTTATGTTGAATATGTATACTAGTCTTTTTTCTACATATATGGCAACGGTGCAATTAGCACATCCTGCCAGTGTCAAATTTTCGTAACAAATAATTTTAAAATTTAAAACGTATCCTGTCAATGTCCAGTCACGCCGAAGTAAGTTAGGAGTCGCTCAGTAAAGCGATATTAGGTTTATTGAGGACAGAAGAGGACTTCTTGGAAGCACACGAAAAACGCAGTCGCTCACTTTTATTTGAATTATCACAAACACTACGCACGAAAAACACTTTAAAGTATAATAAACTATCACTATTGAACCACAAAACGCCTAATACACATTTTTTACAATAATCAAACAAAAACTCAAATTCACTTTTCGAATTCTCGCCAAAAAGCTATGTATACTATTCTACTGTTCCTGTCCAAAGAAAATAAAAATAAAATAAATCTGTTTATAATTATTAATTAAGTAACAGTATTATTCATACTATTTATAATTATTAGTAAGAATTGTTCAATATAATTCCCACCTCGAGTTTCTACAACCGCACCTCCCGTCACAGAAATGCGGTCCATCCGCATTTTCTCAATACGGAGGCGTTGAGTACTGTTCGATCCAAAAATCATTTTTAACCGCGTACCCATAGGCTGTGGAACGAACGAACCCGTAGGCTGTGGAACGAGGGTCTTTCTATTAAGCTACGATATGGGGTTCTTCAAGAAAGCTGTGAATAGGATTTTGCAAGGTCGGCGGCGCACCCGCTGGTGTGTTGCAGGTGTCCATGGGCGGCGGTAACACTTACCATTACGTGGGACCGCTTGCTCGTCCGCCTACTATAATAAATATATAATAAAAAAAAGCTAAAAAAATATTAAACAATATAAATTTAGGATTAAATAAAATCCATTAGAATTGCGGTTACATGCGTGCCGAAAGGACATTCCATCTTAGTATAAGCTGTCTATCAAAAATGGCACACAGGGCTGATGGACATGTACAACATTAGTGGTATCAATGCATCTGTCTGTCATCTTTCTTTCAATATAGCAAGAAGTAGAAAAATGCATTCGCTGTTCTTGAGTGCCAAGAATTCTTCAGCCAAATCCACTGTCCTTTTGTTCTCGCTATGACTATAGGTTTATTCCCAACGGGTGTACATTAGTCAATATTACAGGCTGGGCGGGGTGGGGCGAGTGGGGAGCTTGCAGCAGAACCTGTGGTGGAGGCACACAGAAAAGGAGGCGGTATTGCTCCAGAACAACCTGTGAGGGTTACGGAGAGCAAGGCCGGTCGTGTAACTCTTTTGAATGTGAAGGTGAGAATTTATATCGATTTTATTTTTAATTTTAAATGTTCTAGGTAGAAGTTGCTCGATTATGACTGTTTACTTGAGCAGATCACTAGACTAAGCAAATCCAACTTTACCAAGGAGACCGACAGGCGCATTAAGCTAGGCTAGGCGGCGTTTGGGTAAATTCTTCAGTTCATTCTCATCGTCTATGCCATAATACTCGAAGTCGAAATTTTTCAACCACTACTGGGTTTTGCAAGTTATTATACACAGTGTGGAAATGTGATCTCTGTCAACAGGCCTGATCTATAAATTTATAAAAGCAGTTTAAAGTTTTAAGTTGACAGAAATGGGTGAATGAGAAAAGCCAAAGGTTGTGTGTGGTGGCGAACCTTGGATTTTTAATATCCAGCATACATCTAGACCTCTGCTTATATATCCAATAGGTCTCTGCATATATCTAGCAGTGAAGAGACAAAGACTGATGTTATTGTATGATATGAATATCTTGGAGCTCTATGTTTTTACAGCAACGATGTAAAACTATTGATTCTTAAAAATAGGTTATTTAAGGGCGATGTGAAAAATGAAACTGAAAGAATGCACTTTATATACGTTTGATGTAACTGTATATTCCATGAAACATGCCATCAGCCTATGCCTCTTCACTGTTGGATATAGGCCTCTCCCAAGTCTCGTCACCGTTTACCATCCTCATCTTGCTCATCTCATCTCATCCGACCACCACTAGTGAATTTCTATAGGTCGTCGGTCCACGTGGGCAGAGGGCATCCCACACTGCGCTTCTCGGATTGTTTTTTTTATATGAAAATTATTATACTTATTTATAAAAATTAGCTCTTGTCATTCACCCATTTCTGTCAACTTAAAACTTTAAACTGCTTCTATAAAAAAAGTTTTTATTTATTCCGTCATAAGAATATTGCATCAAGTTGTATAGTGTTAGTATTTTTCTTAAATATTTCTATCGGAAATGGTTTATTCTCTTAGCCATTACTGGCCTCCCACGGTCAAGAATCACTCGACTGGTTGAAGACTTGCAGACACATTACATATTTAGGGCTGTACTAACAAAAAAAAGAAAACAGAAGCATACTCGTATAACCAAATACATATTAGTGAAGTATATATAGAGGATATATGTATTTGGATGATTAATGATCTCCCAACTTATCAACACCAAGTTTTAATGAATCCGGTAATGTGTTCAAATGTATCCTCGTGTGGGTTTCGGTGAATTAAAACTTTTTCTACTAACGATGTATAAATTTAGCACTTTTTAGTATTACAACACTGCAAGTTTCAAAAAAGATGAAGGAATGATGAAAGGATATAACTGAAATCTTTAAGTGACCTCAATATATTATTAAAACATTTTTAAATACTTTGACTTCCATGGCTATTCAATAGTTTCTGGTGTTATTATTCTACAGTTTTTTTTATTTTTCTTCGTGTAACTGTATTTTAAAAATAAAAATCGTTCTTATAAATGTCATCAAAACTGGATAACGTGGGATCTTCTAGAGTGAATCTAGAGAGTCTAAATGTAACTTCGGAGAGGACTTCATTATATAATGGAAGGATAGTAAATCCTTTTATTTATTTATTCGTATATATCAGACAGTGATCGGTAAACATTAATTATTACTATTTAATAGAGAATTCTAACACAATAAGCCTCAAAGAATCAGCAAGCTGCAGTAGGCAGGCCATATATGCTGCAGGACTGATAACCGATGGAGGAGACTAGTTCTGGAATACAGACCACGTACGTACCGCCAAACGTGGGCCAGCCAGGTGAGCTGACGACTTGAAGAAAGTTGCCGATAGTGGCTGGATGAGAAGAGCCGACAACGGTGTGTGGTGGCCGTCCTTGGGAGAGGCCTATAGTGGAGAGACACAGGCTCATGGTATGGTGTACAGTAATATAGAATGCAGCAGCTTTCAGCCGCTGCATTCACCGCGAATTCAGTCCTCCCGTTATGTTATTTATTTCTCTTTTTGTCCAGGAACAATAAATCCCCTTGCGCCAAGCGCGCGACGCAACTTCCACCCGTCACAAGCGAGGTGGAGTTCGGTGGCGGACAGACCGCACGCGTTTAGCCTAAAACCTAACTCGTACATCTGGATTGCCTCGTCGGAGCTCTTTGCGGTAGGCAAGACATTCCCGAGGGAGTTCACGCTGTTCATCTCGCTAAGGCTGCGGCCAGAGGTTTGTGGTATTTTTAATCTAAACACGTATCTTTTAGTTGATGGTCACATTAAAACCGAAGATTCAAATGATTGTTTATATATTACCCTTTAATAGGTATGTTTATCTATGTTTTATTACGCAACAGTCAGTCAGCAGTTTATGACTGTAGTTGGTGTAACCCAGTTGAAATGTTGACTAAATAAATGTACGCGTTTAAACCTAGTTTTATTATAAACTGTGTAAAAATCGCGAAAATCTTAAAAACATTATTTTAACGTAATTTTAAGAGTAGTGTCCTGAAATTCTAAACATATCTCAGGTTGTTTTAATAATTATTAAAATAGATTTCATAATTGTAATTTTAATAGATAATTTTAGGTAAATAAAGGGAACATAAAAATAGTTTACTGAAATTTATGTATATAGGTGAAGAACACCTGTAACAGCAGGAAAATATGGGTGCGCTGCCGACATTGCAGAATATTGTTCATAGCTTTCTTGACGAGTTTCTTGTCATTGGAAAAATATTATATTGGAAAATTCTCAGCTGGCAGTTCATTACACAACTTTCGGTTTCGTGGGTCGTGTCTTGAAAACCCCATACAGCAGCTCTCTATCAAGGAAGTGTGGATGAACCGCTCTTCGATGACAAGAGCTGCAATGGTGAAAACTCAACGTTAGCATAAAATTATACAGCTCTTCATAACATTTCCTTATATACAAGCGGTAGAAAAGTGGAGAAATGCTAAGTATATTTAAATCGGATGCTGAGCCATTCTAAATGTTCAATAGGAGCTACTGTGTGTATTATGTTAATTAAATTATGTTGTTTAAGTGTATTTCAATTATTTAAAATGCTTATGAATTCTCTCCTACGTACACAAAGTTTTATGTTGTTCTAAAAGTAATTAATAAAACAGAACTAATTTCTTTAGCAGCAGCTAAATTTCAAAGTTTTCACTTTATTACGTATTGTTTGAAACTCTGTTAAATACGTACAGTATTTTGTTGTTAGTTAGTATTTAAACATTTTTCGCGTTTTCTCTGAAATAATTAACGTTCTTAATAGGAAAAAATTAATAATACTCGTACGTTTCATATTCTTTAGTATTAAAAACGCTACTTTTATTTAGAATAAGTATTTAGAATAATAAGCTATGTTTGAAATGTCAAAATAAGATTTTGAGATTGACATAGAATTCTCTTACAATAGTCAGGTTTGTTAAATAGAGTGAATATTTCAAAATCTGTATGCCACTAATTAATATTAATTGAATCTTCCGGACTACTTGAGCGAGGTCTTCTGAAATCTCTTCTCTTTCTACCAAACGTTTCGTCAACAACTGTGCTCGAGAAGCCGAAGAGATAACATCTCTCAGAAAGTGAACGCAGCTGCCACTGAAGATGTCAACCGCTTAAAAGTCTTTTCCGATGTCGGGACTAAAACCGCATCTAATGGACACTTTGATACTAGGTATATGTTCTACGCAGAATTTAATTATGTCGGTGTTCAGGGCTACAGAATAGAATTTAGTTGAAGGGGAGAGTGTACGCTGCAATCCAACAGCCGCTGGGCGCACTCGACTGGCCTCGTTACCCCTCTCTCACAGTATACTATCTTGAAATGTACTGCATTTCCCACTTTATCGTTTTCCCCAATGTACGAGAACATACGTGTTTTGGTGGTGAGTGAGATATGCCAAAGCTCATTCGCCCCTTTCGCCAAATCCATTCGTAACTCTTCAAAGATAGGCTTGCCAGTGTTAATCATTCTGAAGGAAAAAGACGCTTCTACTATTCAAGAAATGGAAAAAGAATAACCATTCAAGGGAAGAAAAAAATAATTGAGGATCGTTTTCTGTGAGATTTTTTTAATTGTGTGTCTGAGAACGGTGTCAAAGCGACGTCATATCTCATTAGTGTCGTCTCGATTTTCACCTTTTATTCTTGATATAAAAAGTACGGAATTAACAGCGCCAGGTGAATTTAACCACAATATCGTCGTTCCGCAATATTTATGACATGTCAGTCATAAATATTGAGCAAGGAAGGAGTGGAAACCTTATTGTACTTTCATTTATTTGTCAGTATCCAGAGTACAAGCGATTCTACCAATTTTTACAATAGGATTTTTTTTGATAACTCTTTGTCCATTTCTAGTGTACCTTTTAATCTACGCGCAGTTACGCAAAACAAATACTCTCATTGTAACTATAGCCACCTGGTCATTACCCTGAGTAATGAGCGCTGCCAATGTTTTAGATAGAACAACAAAATCTTTATGTGTTTGTAACTTTTAATTTGTTCCATTAATTTCATATTAATTTTATTTTATTATTATTTGATATTACGGGAGAGCGGGGTGGGATGGGGGGGATATGCGAAGTGCAAACTTGCAGAATCAGAAATCAGAATCAGAATTATAAACTGGAACAATTAAATATACAGTAGTTACACATATCAGGCGTACAATATTTATCTCGTATTAATGTCATAAGAACAAATTAAATTAAAATCTTATTTAATATATTGCAGAAAGCTTTTCATAGCTTTCTTGAAGAACTTCGAGTCGTAGCATATTCAAGCATTTTAGTTAAGTAAGATATAGTTAATAGGACAGAAAGTGAAGAGCTGTGAATACAAGGGTGAATACTGTGAATATGAGCTGTGCTCATGGGCGACAGTGACCACTTTCCGTCAGATGGGCCGCTCGTCCACTACTCTACACTACTGGTATCGTATCCTATCCAAAGACAAACATCTTAATTAATACACGCTAATTAAGGCCACGTTACCACCCTCTCACAGTAGACTACCGTAATGTATACTGCATTTCTCACTTTTTCATATTCCTCCAATGTACATACGTGTTTTGATGGTAAGTGAGATATGCCGGAGCTCACTCCGATCCCACCCTATCCTATACCTCCCCATTTTCCTAACCCTTTCTCCAAATCCATTTCTATAACTCCAAAGGTAGGCAGCGCATTCGGGGACGTATCAACGTTTGTCATTCTGTATCGCAGATGGTCCATGGGCGATAGTATCCAATTACCACCAGGTGGACTGTAAGTTCGTCTACCGATTTCTTTCCATAAAAAAAACTTATGATTTGACTTCTGATCTTTGCGAACAAAACAAATCAATCAACTTGTTTTATTCTCAGAGCGGTGGCTATGGTCAAGGGACTCTCTTCTCCCTTCGCTCCAGACGACGCACCGGTTCCTTCCTTTCATTGGAGCTGGCTGGTCGTGGTGCAGCGAGGCTGGTCCACGCGGGAGCTGGTTCGTCAAGGTCTATATACTTGGCTGTGCCGCTGTATGACTTCCGTTGGCATCACATTGCCATTAGGTAAGTTTTTCAATGAGTCAATAGATCTCGTACCTTACCTCGTGTCTTGATACTAAACTCTTTATTAACTATACCTCTATTTTAACCGGATTGAAGTCATGGAATTTATTATATTCCATTCCAAGCCAATTTGCCTAAAATGTAAACAAACATGGCGGCCTGAGTTAAGTGACACGGCCTTAAATTAAAGAATTATCTCAATATTTAGCTTTAAATCTAGGGCAAACTTGCACTCTCAATGAATAAAATTATGCAATTATCACCTCACTATTTGATTTGAGGCTGTGTCAGTTACCTCTCCGTTTTGTTTGTTTTCACTTTGTTTTCACTTACACGGCAAATTAGTTTGGAACGGAATATATTAACACTTTTTTGCAATTTATTTCTTGCACTTTGTTTTACTTCGATTATATTGATGCCAGCGATCTTTTATTTCAAAAAGGAATAACTCGACTTGTTATCAAAATTCGTATCTTTCATGCCTTAGCACGTGACCCAGATACGCAACATTTCTGCACTTGGCGCAGGACTTCCTCATTGGTGACCTTCTGCGTCCAACTGATGGCCAGCATAAGTCTGTACGCTCACATTTCGAAGGGTTCTATACGTTTACTAAGCTCCACGTTCATTGTCCAGGACTCGCATCCGTATAGAAGAATAGGCCAGATACAACACTGGAGGAGGGATGTGCAAGGAGATCTTAAGATCTCCGTTGCAAAGAACTTTTCTCATGTTCGTGAAGGCATTCCTAGCGATTTCAATGCGGGTTTTTATATCCATAACACTATCCTAGTCTTCATTCGCCAGGTGCCCAAATATCTATATTTGCAAACCCTCTCAAAGTTTTGGCTTGCTACCGTTATAATAAAATCTAAGTCTTTCTTGAGACTAATAATATAATAGATAGTCGAAAAAGTGCGCAGCCTTTTTGAACGTATGACATTTAGTGTGCTATATTTCTGGCAACACTGATATCTGGTAGGAAAGTGATATACTGTTTGACAGCTGACTCTTTTATAATTGCGGCAAATTAAAATTACAAGTAAAAAGTTTATGTATTTATATTTTTGAAACAATTTTAAAATGGTTAATAAGGGGAAAATTTAATATTTTTAACATTTTTTTTCGACAAGGGTATGAATGCTTCTAGTGTTCGAAGAGATTTGTGGTGTTTACGAAGAAGATGCTTTATCTAAAGTTACTGCAAAAAAATGATTCAGTCGATTCGGGTCTGGTAATGAATAGTAATGATTTGTAAATGATGTTATTCGCTGTGGTGGCCCTATTAAGGTAAACGTTGATGTTATCATTGAAAGAATTGAAGCAGATCGACACATAAGTAGTCATTAAATAGCAGAAGAACTTAATATTCACCACTCAACAGTTTTGAATCATCTGCATAAACTGAAGTTTGTAAAAAGCTAGGTGTTTGTGTACCGCATGATTTAAATGATAGAAACTTGGTGATTAGAATCACTAGCCATCACCAATAGTACCAAAGCCGGGCCTCACTCCGAACAAAGTCATGTTATATGTATGGTGGAACTGGAATGGCATTGTGTATTACTTGCTTCTGTCACATGGCCAAACGCTTAATTCTGATGTCTACTGTCCGCAATTAGTAAAATTGAAACAAGCACTTGAAGAGAACCGCTCAGAGTTAATGAATAGAAAAGGTGTAGTTTTCGATCACGACAATGCTCAACCGCATACATTTTTGAAGTCTAAACAATAATTGATGGACGTTGGCTGTGAAATTTTAATGCATCCTACATACAGTCCAGACATAGCTCCTTCGGATTAACATTTATTCACTCCTTACAAAATTCTCTAAATGTAGTAACATTCAAGAGAAGCCTGTATAAACCATTTAAATCAGTTTTTCGCTCAGAAACCCCAAAATTTCTATAGCGATGGGATAATGGGCTCTGTCAGAAAAATGACGAAATTAATCACCAATTATATATTTTTAATGTACCTAATATAAAATCATAAAATACATGTTGATTTTTTAGTTAGATATAATATGCCTAGATACTCTCTGTATACTGATTGATGTATTCAAAAAAATTACGCCATTTTTGTAGGACCTTAATATATTTAATTTAAAACTCGTTAAGAACATTCTTTGTGTTATTCAAAGATCATCAATGATCTTTTATAAAACTAATGCAGTTCTATTTTCGAATTAAATTAATATACAGACCACGGCCTGTTTTAAATGTCATTACGTGACAAGCTACTGGTAATAAACTGTTTCCAGCGCCTTCATATTTGACGGCCATTTATTAAACTCTGACACATTTTTCATCTGGATAAAGCCACTTCATCGTCCGTGAATAATACGATGAAGCCTGTTGGATATACATTTAATTTAAATAATTAATTCGCCAGTCTATTTTATTTTGATTCGATTGACGTGAATTTTGACAATTTCATTATACTCTGTTCAAGTTAAGAAAAATAAATTACATTTACAGAATTTATCGCTGTTGTCACCACTGTCAAAAACATTTTAAATTAGTATCGCTTAGATGGCGAAGCCGGGGAAAAAGTTAAGTTAAGAAAATAGTGATGTCTTCACTATCACTGACATAATTTTGCCTATTGACGTATTATGAGAGTAAGCGTCCCATGATTGACCAATTAACGGTGTGTTATGCCACATTGGACAATTACGTGGTTATAATTAATTAATTTCAAAACAGATGAAGTGACACTTCAAATTTAATTACAATATTATACGGTATGAGACTAATTTAATTTGAAGTCGAGTGTTAATTGAACGTTAAAATACACATCTTAAAGCAATATCCACTGTTTTAGATTGTAATTAGTTTTAAAGAATATTTATTAAGTTCATAATGAAAATTGTAACGGTAAAGTGAAGATTAAATTCACATATAATAATTTAAATTCCGTAATAATCTGTATTCTCATTCATTCACTCACAAGAGGAGATTCTCATGCACATCTTCTGTATGAAGGAAGTATGGGACTTAAAACGCCACGCGGGTCGAGCTGGTTGATGAGTCCACTCTTTTAGAGGTGTTGTAGTTTCTCAGGGCCTGTGGTCGCCGCTTTGTTATCCTTTAGTCGCCTTTTACGAAACCCACGGGAGGAGATGTGGCTGTGGTATTCTATATCAGACGGCACATTAATTACTAAGAATGTCAATACAAAGTCGACGGAGTCCTACTTCCTTATTGTCTCCAAAGAAACTAAACCTAACCCACCTCTAAATTTGCTGCCACTTTCAGTATTTTTGGTACTAATTTAATTATTTCTCATTATAATTTAATTATTTCCCAATATAATTTAATTATTTCCCATTATAATTTAATTATTTCTCATTATAATTTAATTATTTCTCATTATAATTTAATTACTTCCAATTATAATTTAATTATTTCCCATTATAATTTAATTATTTCCCATTATAATTTAATTAATTCCAATTATAATTAAATTATTCCCCATTATGATTTAATTATTTCCCATTATAATTTAATTATTTCCAATTACAAGTTAATTAATTCCAGTTATAATTTAATTATTTCCCATTATAATTTAATTATTTCCAATTATAATTTAATTATTTCTCAATATAATTTAATTATATCTAATTATAATTTAATTATTTCCAATTATAATATAATTATTTCTCAATATAATTTAATTATATCCAATTATAATTTAATTATTTCCTATTATAATTTAATTATTTCCTATTATAATTTAATTATTTCCCAATATAATTTAATTATTTCCCATTATAATATAATTAATTCCAATTATAATTTAATTATTTCCCATTATAATTTAATTATTTACCATTATAATTTAATTATTTACCATTATAATTTAATTATTTCCCATTATAATTTAATTAATTCTAATTATAATTTAATTATTCCCCGTTATAATTTAATTATTTCCCATTATAATTTAATTTTTCCAATTATAATTTAATTATTTCTCATTATAACATAATTATGTCCAATTATAATTTAATTATTTCCCATTATAATATAATTATGTATTTCCCATTATAATTTAATTATTTCCAATGATAATTTAATTATTTCCCATTACAATTTAATTTTGCTGAACAAACTAAATTAGGTAATAAACTGATTAAAGACGACATCTCGTAAAAAAAGATTAAGTAAAGCTTCTGAACGACACGAGAAATCTAATCCGATACAATGTTCAACCGTTTCAGAATTATCTAATCGCGATCTTTCAATATTTATTCTTCTTATATGATTTTTAGATAAAATTCTGCTTAGTTTGAAAATATACTTCTAGATACTGAATTTCAAGCACAAAACTTTTTTTGTTCTAAGACTTTATTCTACAGTTTAAATACACTCTACAAAACTTTTACAACATTTTATTAAAATCCGTACTAATGATTTAATTCCAATTATTATTTATTAATTTTATTTACTGATCCTAAAAAATAAACTTCTGTGATCTACCTTAATAAAACAAATTATTCTCAAACACGTATCTCAACAAATTATTCTCATCTTTATGTGACATCAGTGCATTTATGTACTGAAAAATAAAAAGCCTTAAATTAAAGAAATGTACTAACATAAAACTGTTGGAGTAACATTTTTCGATTATACGGGGTCTATTATACATGTCCTATAGCTTAAAGCCGTGAATTCTGTTCATAATTCTGAGCAAAATATGCACAAAGATTCCTTAAAAGTTTCGTTGCAAATAATTGATTTATTTTTTGAGGTTTTGCTAAATATTTCATAAATATTCGCTAATTTCAAAGTCCAAAAAGTTCACATTTTTATATAAAAAAATGATTTTTTTAAATATCTATATAACTTTTTTTATTTTTTTGAACATCCTACTAGGCCAGCGTCGTGTATTAAGGGTGTAGATTGTTGGCCTGAGATCTCGATTTCGAGCGACCGCAGCGCCAAAGTTTAATGTAACATCCGACGGGGCGGATGAATAACCTAGAGAGCGCGATTTTCAAAATGTTTTGCAACAAACGTTCCACGTTGAGAAATTGTTATTGAACTTGAATATTTACAGCATAACAATAACGTTGAATTTTTGGAAACTAGCTGTTGATTCTTTTTAATAGATTAATAAGAGTAGTTGAGACACAATTTTTATGTTTTTCTATCATTTGACATCTGACATTTTTGTATTCTACTTACCTAAAATTCCAACTATTTATTTATTTGTAATTTCACTACCAAAATTTATTCTAATTCGTAAAATATTCATTCAATAAAATAATTTCAAATTCAGTAGGAAGTGTGTTTATCTCTACGCAAGGAAATGTGCCTATTGCGTAAACTCAAATACTTACTTTTTGTTTACGATCACCTCGTCGATATCTAAAAAAAATCCTAGGGTTTTAAAAAAAATGTCAATAAATGAAACACAAGTATAAAAATGATTTATTTACTACACAATAACAAATATGAGTCGCCATTACTCGCTATCTCAAAAGCGTGCTAGGGTTGTACAAAAATTAGTAAATAATTCATTTATTTACTAATTTTAACAGAAGTTTGTAAATTATTAATATACTAATTAAAAGTATGTAATTAAACAATAACGAAATATGAGTTCAAAATTCTAATGGTTTTTCATTCGATTACGGATCAAGTTCTGATTTCTGCTAATTTGATGATAAAATCAATGGCTATCACAAAACCTATCAGAATGAAAACGTTACCAGCTGCCCGATTCACGTAAGTAATAAAAACCGTAGCGCAGTGACGTCACTTCGTTTTTTTGCAAATTTAGCCCTTTTAACCGACTTAAAAAAAGGAGAATTCTCAATTCGCTGTATTTTTGAACCAATTTTTATGATTCTTTACACCAGGTAACTCAGAAATTGTATAGTAATTGAGCTATTGGAAGATTTATGACAATCCAAGACTAGATAAGTAAGTGCGTTTAAAACAGAAAACCAAAAGGCGATTTCTAAGTTCCTAAGTTAAAACGACTTTTGGACTGGCGTGTTTACGTGAATCGACTGGCTGGGTAGTTAAGTTACCTGTATCTTTCAAAATCATTAGGCGTTCTTCTCTTTCATAACACGTAAAGCTCTTTCTTTCCTCTCTTTCATAGCCTCTATGATACTGGGCGCGTCACGAATGGGCATGCTTCGTGACTGCCGAGGATCAACTAATTCTGGAAGTAGGCAATCGTAATAAAACCTAACTAATTTCATCTCCATTTTCTCCTCCCAAAATTTGTCGTCCTTTTCTATAATATAAACTTTCATAGGTACAGTAGCACCAAACCAGATGCCAAGCATGCAAACGTTTCTTTTAGTAATATGTACCTGTCCCTGAATTTGGAAATACCAGTTATGATTTTTATTTATGACATAACCCTTGGAAGCCTTGTCCTTAACCCAAAAGGTATGTTTGGCCATTGCTTCATCAAGAGTCATGCCAGCTAAAGAATGTGGGCACTTAATTTCAATTAAACCGTTTGCATAAATGCCATCTGGTGTAGTACCAAGAAATTCATATTGATCGTCGACGAACAAACCGCAACCTTGTATACTAATATTCTCTTGAATTTCTAACTGTTTAATTGCGGTTTCTTCGTTTTCGATACCGTACCGTACAGCAGGCAAACTGGAGATATTACTACCATAAACGATTTTACGAACAAGAACAGCACAACTTGTGCTCTCTCGTTTTTTACAAACTTCCCCGAACGATGATGAGGTTAGTAATTTTCTCCTTGTACTCATCCACTCAGAACTACTTCTTTGCAAATGGGTCGACCTTTCAAGCTCCTCTCTTTCAGCACAAGACAACTTTAAATCGGCTAAAAAAGATGACTTGGCTTTCTCATATAATTCTGGACTCAGATCAGGTTTTTCGCAGTTTGGTCCATAGTGAGCGTCTTTCGATACAGCGCTGTGGCTCTTTTTCAATCTTAATTTAGGTTTAGCAATTAAACGGATTCTACGATTACAATTTTCCACTTTCGCGATCAAAGGATTAGGACTAGATTTAAATATTACTTCATGAGTTTTACTATGAATCGATCCTGTATTAAAAGACACAACAGCAGCTGCGCATCGGCCCGCATAAGAACCACGGGAAGAATAATTTACACGCTTACCCCCTACTAATTTGGCAATCACTGCGTTAAAACTTTCAACTATATTACTTGTACAATTATGAATTAAACTTCTAGAATGATATGACAGTCTTTTACTTAAAATGTGTACCGCGTCCATTAATCCGCATCCAACAATTGCTGGAAGCAACCCAACAGGTTCTATTCGACGAGTATCAGGTCTACAGAAATACTCCTTGCAATATTGGTGATTACCAAATACGTGTTGTGGACCATTTAGGATATCTTCACTAAGATTTTTTATTTTTTCTTCGAGTGACTGATTTTGATCGCCCCAATATTTAATAGCGCATTTTACACCCGTTCTTAAACGCAAATACCTTTCTTTTAGGAATTTCCGCAATTCGCAAGGATACTTAGTGTCTTTCGACAGTTTCTCCAAGCTATTGCAGTAGTTTCGTAAAAGATGATTTTTGCATTCAATTTTCTCTACTGTTAAATTACCGTACGGTCGCGAATCTAATATTTTTTTATAAGTACTGGAATCGCCGTCTGCTACAAATTTATTATAAATTACACCGTGATCAACAATGGAACGTTTAAACCCCTCAACTATTATGGTCGATTCCATACCGGTAGATGATCCCGAATAATTCTTGAAACAACGGTGTTCCGAGGGCTGACTGTCGTTCTTTGCGGCTCGTGCACAAACTACGCAGTATTTATTTTTAACTCCAAAAAACAATACTTTATTAGTTTTAATGCCAATTATCGCAGCTGCGCCGGACAAGGCGGAAAAATTCTTACCATAAGATCTCTTGCTCCAACAACCGTCAACAGCAACAGATATTAATGGTGTACCATTTTTATCAACACTACCTATAGACACTGCGTACTCCGCTTCTTCCTTGACAGCTTCTGCCATGGAATGTGCTGCTGTCTTTTCCCACTAATCGCAAACCGTATTATTAATTTCATTGTATAATGAAGGTGACATGATTGGTAGGGCTACTGCGGCAGTTAATGTTTTTAACTGATAGTAGCTCCCACCAGATGATATGATACCAGATACAATTTGATGATTCACTTCCATTCTATCTTCTTTCTTTTCAATCAAACACACAGTAAATTTCATACTACACATACTACATTTCATGATGAGTTTTGAGTCCAGACCAACTTTTACTTCACCTATTATACTGAGGTAACTTAACTTACAATCCATTGGACCGTGGTCCCCTATGGCCTGAAGAGCTTTAAAAAAAAAAGAAACGTCTACAACTCTACGCCCAACTTCCATTTCATCCACCTTTCCCTCTTGGTCGTTTTCAATAACTAGTTCCTGTAAAGAAAGATAATGGCTTGATTTTTTTTATAAAAAATAATTAAAAATTTAAAAAAATGCAAAAGAATTAATACAATATTAGGTTCCTGATGAATAGAAATTATAATTTCTTTACGCATTAGGTATTGTTTTTTTATGACGTCACCTATTTGAACGTAAATTTTCTTTTGAGAAAGTAATTGAGAAGTATTTCGGTACTAAGGTGTTTGTCTCTCGATGAAAATAATAAATATTGCAAGAAAAATCTATAGGTAGGTATTGAGATTTTGTCTTCGCCCATCACTAACTAAGTAGTTTGTTTATTTATGTAACAAGTCTACAAGAATTACGTATAACAACTTACCTCTATACAGCGCGTAGCATTGTTGCTCAGAGTCTCGGCCCCAAGGTTTTCTTTATTTTCAATACTGGAAATATTATTCATCAATATTATCCACTTTTTATTTATTTTGTACAACCCTAAGCCAGACGCTAGGCGCCTCGCGTCTGTTTGGCGGTATAGGTATGTCGACAAAGTTGCGCTGTCGCCTACCTACTTCCACAATTTGATATTTAGACAATACTAGCCGACCCGGCGAACTCCGTATCGCCTTTTTTTTTTTTAAAAATCCTATTATTTTGATATTACATACAGATACTTCAATTTTATTTATCAGTATAGATATAGATAATACAAACCAATATTTACATGTTATTGTAGGTATATGTCTGAATCGGGCGATCTAAATCATATGACATATTGTATTAGCTTTGTAATGTACCCTGTTCAAATGCGATAATAAATAAGTAGGGAGGAACTTACATTTTATTCCGAGATCTTTTGGCTTTCATATTTTTATAATGCGTACAAAACTTTCTTTTCCCTGGCATGCCACTCAAATTCAATCAGTCCTGCGAAAAAAATAGCCTATGTTACTCAGTGATAATGTAGCTTTCGAATGATAAAAGAATTATTAAAATCAGTCCAGTACTTTTTGAGTTTATTCGTTACATACAAAAATCCAAATCTTTCCTCTTTATAATACCTATTAGTGTAGATATTGTATTTTTTACGATTTATATCTAGTTCCATCATGGTTTTCTTTCAGACATTCATTATATCGATACTTTCTACTAACTGAAAATAAATTAATTATAAAAATGTTATACTTACAGTTTTTTACAAAAAACACAAATTCACAATACGTAATTCTGCTGTCTGCATCCGACAAGCGTGGTGTCGCGTTCACTTACAGAAAGGAACTGCCGCTGCAGACCACCGAGATTGCACGAATGAAACGAACGTTTTATCCCATACATTTGTGTATGAAAAATTTACCTTAAAATATATCTAGATTTTAGGGCTTTAAAAGAGGAAGTCTTTGTTTGTAAAGGTATAAAAAGAAGTATACAGCTATACTTATTGGTTTCTTCAGTGTTCAAAAAGTGTTTCTTTTTATCAATTTGTGTTGATTTATGGGGTTAAATCTGAAAAATACGAAGTCATGTTTTTGCATTTTTACTCAATTTTGTGCGTTTGTTGACGTTTATTATATAACAACTATTAGGTTTAAGAGTTTAATATAAGCATGAACATACTTATTGGTCTTTGATTGTAATATATACAAATTATCATTGATATCAATCATATGTAAATAGGTTAAATATGAAAAATCGTAACACTCTTTTCGGTGATTTTCACGATCTACACCCTTAAGGCCATATAACCCTCGTGCACGAGACAGCAGTGGACAACAAAAGGGATGGTTATGGGATGGTTGAGGGATGGCTCATAATTAACTCGGAATCATGAGCAAAATCCAGGCTTTCAGGTTTCGGGAATTAATTTGGTACAGCCTTATCAGTTTAATTTCAATATTATACTTAATTTTAGAAACTCACTTAATTCCTTTGCTAATTAGGGACATGATTTACTTAATAAATTCGTTTTCTCTTAGTGTCCACGACGATAACACAGTAAGAGCGTACGTGGACTGTCGCTGGTTGAGGACCGATGTCCTTGAGAAAGACGCCCTGGATACGCCCAGAGACGCTGATCTCATTATAGGCTATCTCTTCTCGGTAAGTGCGTACTTTATTAAATAACACCATATAGGTAAGAGTGAACAGTATATGATCTATTATAAAATAGGTTTACACACACAAATGAGAGTTGCTCATATATTTTATGAAGTTGTAAAGAGCGAAAACTCTCAAGCTCTACGCTTGAAATAGAGATTCGTAGTCTATCGATTACGAGGGAGAAGCATAGTTATAATTTATTTATGTATAATTTTTGTACAAAACTAGTCGGTCAATGCTTCAGGCATTGTCTTTATCGGAATATAAAGATGGTAGGTCAGTAGTTTCACAAAAAAAGGATATCGTTATCAAAGAAAGGTCGAAAATTCACAGACTACAATTCACAGCGCCACGTCGCCAACTTATAATAAGAGTAGGTATTTATTCTTATCGAATTAATCGATCAAATAAAATAATTTATTTTTCAATTACTTTTTAAGTACATAGGTAGATAGTTGATAGTAGTTCATCTGTTATGTTCTTCCCGCAAGGGTTTGCATAAATTACTTTATAACAAAGAGTCTCAAGCCTTTCAAAGCCAAACAAAGCCTTTCAAGAGTCACTCTTGAAAGAAGGCGCAGAAGGCGCTCAGCGAGGAGCAAAGAATGTGTGCAGCAACGAGCCTAAGGGGTCCCCCGCCGATAGACCGGAGGAAGGAACGGACCTCGACTTAGGGCGTTGTTTTGGGAGCCCGAATCCCGCGGTACCGCGGGATCGCGAGTCGGTTGCCTAAAGGCCGATGTGTGTCCACGGTGTAGCGAGTATAATTATAACGATGTACAATTATTTTCACGCTACGCCAAGACCGGTACTCAAGTCAATCGTAAATGCTTTTATTTTTGAGAATATAACAGAGATTGCCTACTGTTCTCCATTTAGTATTGTGTTAAATAAAATCGTAAGCGGACCGTGAAAAGGGACGAGGCAAATATTTACGTAGGACTCGTAAATTTTTCAATACACTTTCGTTCTGTCGTGTTTTCTTTTTTCGTTGTAAGTTTCCTTTTTTGACATTAAAACGGTCATTAATCATTTAACTTCCAAGACTAAAATATGTGAGTTATCTATTTTACATTTGGGCTTCTGTTGCTATATCAGTTTTTAATCACGTTTTTGACATTTTACATTACTTAGAATAATAGACAATCTTTATTTTCTTTGCGGTAGAAAATTCTCCGTGGACAGATAATAATTACCTTGGAAGTTTCTTTTTTTATAGAAAGAAGGTGGCAGATTAGCAAACAGTCTGGCTGATGGTAAGTGGATGTTGTCAAGAACAACCTGATTTTCGTGCCAACATCAATCAATGACAAACGTTGGCAGGCGTTTATCGGGAACCCGACAAAACCAATACAAAAACATATTTACTTTACTACATTATTATACCTTACACAAGTTTTATGTTTACTAAAGGTTATTTTATTATGACATTTGGGGACACTTATGATAACTCCAAAATTGAAGGTTTTCTGCGAAGCCCAGTTTCACACTCTGTTTTTGTTCTGTTATCATTTGGTTTTATTAAAATATCTGACAGTATACGTAATTGATCTTTAAGTTTCAAAAATGCGATTTTTCGTTTGGTAAGTCGCTCGAACATTTGCAGTTATCATACGATAACTCCATGATTATTTATACACATATGTGTACCAAAAGCCACAATAAATAATAACAAAGGAATGTATTGTTATGTGGTAGCACTTTTCTGTACAGTCAACAATATATCACAAGACTGTAAATCCATCCATTTTACTCTGTTTTCTCTCAAGTAAATGCCTCCATAAATAACCAAAATAAATTCTTTACATGTCCAAACTAAGGCTTTATTGATTGTATGTTTGTTTGGTTGACAGGGCGATCTCGAGCAATTGGTGCTTGTGCCAAAAGCCGGACAATCACAGAAGCAGTGCTCGAGCCAAGTAACCGGCGTATCGACGCCATACATCACACTACGGGACACGTAACGGGATAGTTAAATCTGAATCTCATAATGAAAAGCGGTAAAACGGTAGTGTTATGCCTTATTGTCCACGCCGGGGCACATTTGTATCGGCATCGGCTCTTTGTATCGCAATGGGGTGGTCGCATATTTCAGCAGAAGTCTTTGCGTACACCATATGCCAATACATGTGCCGACATCTATATCGCGACTTGCTCGCTAGCTAGAGGATCGGACCAGTGTGCTTGCGACCTGCATCGACACTGGTGAGGGGAACGTTGCGAATACAGGTTGCGCCATATATCGCGACATGTATTGCGACTTGCGCCCTAGTGTGGACTAGGCATTAAAGCGGGAAGAGATTTTTATTTATTCATATGAAGATTATTAGCTAGTTTACGTCTGAAATGAGAGCTAAGCACTCGTCCAAAGCTGTGCCGGATACAAAAAAAATTTGGTGTTGCAAATGCAAACGTTGGGTCGGTTGCCTACGTCGATTTGTCAAAATTATTTAATTTAATTTCTTTTTTCTTCTCTTACATCACTGACCTTTTGTTATAATAATAATAAATTAAAGAATGAATGAAAAATACTCTGTTTATTGAATTCCTGTTTTAAATCAGAAGATACGTTTTAATTTTAAGAAGGAATTAACTTATTCCATTGTTCATGAAGTAGGTGTGATCAACAAAATTATTTATTTTCTTAATTGTTTAATGTGAAATGAATCGAGAATACTGATGATAAGTCTAAGATAAATCGAGGACACGTGTCCAAGAGGATTGAAACTATTAAAAGTTACTCTCTATGCAAATTGTTAACTAATATGCCAAATCGTTGATACGAGTACTGCGCGAATTCAATCTCGTGTAACTGCAACCAAGTTTAAATTTAGTGCCCATGTCCAAAAGAGGAACAGGAACTATTACATTACTGTTCAGACAAATATTTATTTTAAGATAATTATTATCTATAAAATTTAAGTTATTGTGTTAATATTAATTTTAACAGATTATTATTAAAATCTATAATAGTTAACTAAAGCCTAAATAAATACATACCGTCAGTTGAAAGAACAGTATTTATTATAATGACAAGCAATTAATTTAATTAAACCTCTTTCCTTAAATATGTAAAAGCGGCCGAATTCTACTTGAATATATGTAATAATTACCGTCCTTCAATGTATTCCGTCTAAAGTTATTCGAATGATCATTAACGAACTTCATAGAATTCTAAATACAGTGTCAACTAACGATGTTACTAATAACTGGCAGGTAACTGTATCTGTACTGTGTCAGCCTGTATCTGTCATAACATTGACAAAGTTTCACTTGAGCTAAGAGAGAGAGAACTGAACAGTAAGTTTGATCCTACTGGCGACAACAAACTGCGGACCTTAAAATTATAGTAATAAGGACTGGAACGGAATGATTACGTTTTGCTCTAGGTGCTGTCGTGTCTGCCTGCAGGTTGGAGGCAACTCCCATGAAGTTACGCTTTCCCACGCTTCGTTTAGCTTCAACTACTCTTGAAGTGTGAAAGGTTCACTAACTAGTTGGAGACACCTGTAACTTTATATAGTGTTATAAAACAGTTTGAAACAGGGACGGGGGTGTTAACAACATTTTAGAAATATGATAAAGCACAGAACTAAACTAAAATACAGTTGACGGTCAAGTACAGCTCGTAGTCATATACAACTTAATTCCACTAACTGTTGAATGTTAGTCTTGCACATGTACATTAGTTTGTGCTACCCTCCTCGGTCCTAACCACATCCATCTCGCAACTCTCTTATTGTCATCGAACTACCTTGCCGTCGGACGACCATCGCTTTCGTTTACCTTGCCTCGGCCACCACTGTGTCAAGATCTTACTCCTTGCCATCAACTCGTCTAGCTGAGTAGCTTGTTCCATTACGCTCCTACCAGCATAAGGTATGAGGTATAAGCATAAGGTATGTACGACGTTGAATCTCGAGGTTAGGAAACTAATTTGGTGCCAATCATATCACGCTTCCATAGCTCTCTGTGTGACCCTTATTCTATACACAGCCTCATTAGTAAGCATCAACTTCTCGCTACCTTAAGTCATTATGGGCAGGACACACTGATTGAATACACGGGTTTTCAAGGACATAATATATTTAATTCTTACTAATATATCTTTAATGTACGTACATAAAATGTTTTAGAGGAAAGTAAATTAATTTCAAGTTTCCATTCAGAGTTATTTATTTACAAAAAAAAATCTTTATTTTTCTCACACTGTGATTCATTTACGCATAATTGATCTAAAAAGAAATATTTTTTGATGAATATGCAAATTGATTCCGTAGTTCCATTTCAAGGCTTTTCGAAGCATGATACCCCAAACAATGGCGGCCAAACAATATGACGATATCGTAACTAGAGGCAGGCAGTAACTTTACATGACATGTGACTTTCAAATTTTCAGTGAAGCGACATTTCAGATCAGTTTAGACGACTTAAAAACAACCTCTCAGAAACATTTCGATTTATTTAATGTTAGGTATCGGACATCTAATGCCTCAGATATAAACATTAATCTCTCCTGATATTTGATATTCTGTTGTCGTTAATCAGCAAAATTTCAGGTAACCTCGACTATAGCTTGTCTTCGAGTACTTGACTACAAGACGGTGTTAAAAACTTATTGTTGTTGTTCTGTGACTGTTTCAATTGTCGTAGTATACAGATTGTCAATGTCAAGTTTTTAACAGCGTTCGATAGTCGAACACTTGAAGACAAGTTACAGATGACCAATGGCTGAAAAGGAGTTGTATGGAGTCGCTTAAAAGCATTCACACGGCGTCGCGCAGTCAGTTGACTTGATAGCTAACCGGGAGACCTGGGATACCATGTAGGATATTTGACATTGAATTAAAAAAAGAAATTGACAGGCGTTTATGACATTGCTTGTTATTCACAACAAAATTCACAGAACAAACTTTCACCTATGACAGGCAACATTGTTGTAGTTGTCGCAAAGCGACAGGACTTTGTTCCTACAACTTACATATTATATTCCAAAGCTTGTACAAATAGCAAAAGTATGAGAAAAGTTTCGGTCACAAATCGGTTAATCAGTCCTCTGTGGTACATTTTTCTTTTGGAAGATCTATCTCTAAGACGTAGCAAAAAGAAAGAAAAGTTTCTGTTCTAGAAAGAACAGATCAAACCTCCGAGCATGACGCAACAACACTATTTTTCTTATGTTTACTCTTAGAAATGACGACAAAGTCTACGACAAGTTTCGCCACTACTAACTTGTAATTAAACTTTGTGTTACTTTTACCGCACAAATGCTGTTGCTCACGTTGATGGGTTGTTTTAAAGACAGCTCTTTTAAAGATAGTCTAATTTATATTCAGTAGAATTTATTTTATAATTAGCTACTATGTACATCTTACATTTTGTTTAACTAACTATAACAGTTACTGTTTCAATTATAACTATAATTATTATATTTTCGTCCTTATGTCTATACAATATTTAATTGTGTTATATTTGACGTACATAATTAATTAACTTTGTTTTTGTTTTGTTTTCGAATTGTTGTATTTTATTCTTGTATCAAAATAGAGGATAATCTTGATTAACTCAATGATCTTGATTAATCAGTGTTCAGGCAATTATGTATTATGGACTCTATTAAAATGATGTAAGCTCAATAATAGTTAAATAATACATAAAATAGGACCATTACACAGATATTGTATAAATGTGTATCATTAATGTTATTAATAGTGATAATCTTCCTAATTGTGTCTGTATTATTTTAGTTTAGTTTTAAATAGCCATGGCCGGTTATTGAAATGGATATATTCAAATTAAAATGGTTTTGTAAATAATAATTGGGATTACCGTGCACTTTCGACTAACTTTATAACTTCTACCAGTCTGTGATTACTTTCATTTTAAATAAAATAAAGTTTTTGAAATTTCAATAATTTTCTCCAATACTCAATTATTTAGTATATCAAATGTTGGGTTAGAAGAGCCGAAAATCGTGTGTGGTGGCGACCCTTGGGAGAGGCTCCGGCAGTGCAGAGACAAAGGCTGAGGGTATATTATGGTATCAATAATTTGTAAAAGAAATCCGTCTTTGAATAATAACTTAATGTTATTAATTTATTAGTTAATCCCCGTTTTAATAAATTATATATATTTTTGCAATGTTTCAATGAAATTACAGCCTCATTTTTATCCGAATGTCAATGTCGTTGAGAAATCACTCTCTGGTTTATTCTGGTGGGGCCTTTTTAGACAATGTAGTGAGTTCGTGACTCGTTCGCCAATCGCTCTCCACAGAAATATGCACATAAATATCTCCCCTGATTTTTAGATTCAATTTAGCTCGCGCGATTTGTTTTCGTAGGCACGTTTTTATAGCCACACGTGCAGTTCTTACAAGGAGTGAAACCTTTTGAACATTAATTATAATAATTCACAAAAATATTACATACTTAAATTTTTACCATTGTACTAGTATTTTAAAGAACATCTGAAGACGATCACGGTCGTCATGATCATCTTAAGAAAATAGTCGTAAGGAGAAAAATAAATTATTTTATAAACATCGACATCTTGTCGACTGTACCACAGAATGTAAGTTAAGTATAGGTATTTATTCCGACTATAAATACAAATTATTTATATGGTAAATCGGCTACAGGCTTTTACTCGTCAAGAAAAATCATTATTACGGCAGCATGGTCCAAAATATAATGTGGGTACTGAAAGCAGTTTTTCACGTATCTTTATCTTCTGCTTTTCAAAGGTATGTGGATACGAAAAAAAAACTTTTAAAAAACATGGCTTTCATGTCAATTTATGTAACATTTACTGAAGCTTTTTCATGACTGAAAATGTTATTTAACCGGCCCTGGCTTTGAACATAATAATTTACAAAAAATTTAACAGTCATTCTTGTGTAATATCTAATAAGTCATACTCACATCTTTCAGTTTCTGGTTTCACTTTTCGTAATTCGTATACTTACCAAATATATTTCTACTTCATATACAAGGCAAACACATACAAAATATTAATATATCTATTGAAACTTAAGTAGTGTTTCTAATAATAGATGGCCTAAATGTAAATATTATGAAGTCATTTTTGAAAATATGTATTATGTTAGTTAGTTAAAATTGTATAATTAAATATATAAGTATTATATAATGAATAAGGAATGATTGTCGTTTCATTTAATAATTCTGCGATGTATTTAATTCATTTCGAGACAATAGGTTTTTTAAAATTGTAGGTAATTGAAGCAGTTGTTTATATTTGTCTCTAACGAGTGAATATAATGACATTATATTATATTGTGTTTTAATTAATCCTTTATATTATCATATTGAATCATATAAGTGCAAAACACCATACCTTATTTTTCAAAAAAAAGGCCTTTGCTTCAATAAAATTAATTTATTTAAATCAATTATTATTATTTTTGTACCACGATATATGATAAGACTCGATGATCTTGATCAATATGTGTTCAGGTGATTGTGTTTTTCTAGACTCACGCCTGACTGACTCAATAACTGACGTCGACGCGGCCCAAAACCGCTGAAGCTAGAAACAAGAAATTTAAACAGTAGCTTCTTTAAATATGACGTAAACATTTACTAAGAAGGTATCTCTCGGAATTCTACACGGAAAGGCGTGAAACGGGGTGTCATGGGGTATACCGAAAAAAAAGCGCGCAAAGCCGCGGGCAAGGACAATAACTAGAATCAAATAATAATATATTCATTATATATATCTTAGAAATATGAATATATTTTATGTTGCTTTCTATAATATGTAAAACATTTATCTGCAATAACGTTATATTGTACTTTGTTGGGCGGCATTTAACATTACATAGGTACATATATTATGTATTGTGGATTGCAACTCATTCCATTATTTATTTTTTAAAACAGTGATTTAAATAACATTTTTAAAACCGTTATTTAAACACGTTATTTAAGTTTATAAGCACGTTATTTAAGCACACGTCAATAGACTAACATCGCGGTGTTTTGCGATAGCAGCCATTATAGACCGCGGGTTGCTTGTGGTGACTAAATTTGAAAAATCAAATGAATTTAAGGCGCAATTGTACTCGCAACAGTCAATTACATGCAACAATTATATGTATAATAAATGTATATATGATAAATAAATATAAAGCGTAGCTTAAAATTACTAAAAATACGTAGGAGTATATACAAATAATTTTACATATATTTTTTTTTTTTAATGGGTGAAGGTGGCAGACGAGCATACAGTCCACCTGATGGTAAGTGGATACTGTAGCCCATATTAGTGTTTACACATGGATTACCGTAGGAGGTTGATAAGCTTAGTCGGTGGAATGTATCACATTGCCTACTCCTCCTTTCAAAACACATTAAGCCTACAATTTTTGCTCAATTTCTTTACTATGTTACGCCGGATGTGCTGTTCCCCGTACAATACGTAGCCTATTATCGTCCGATATATTGTTCGGCCGCACGACGTCAATCAAAGTACTCAGACCGCAGCTGCAGAATACTGTAGTAATGATTTGCGATTAATTAGTATTAGGCTGGATATTAACGCTCTATTCAATGAACATGGCAGTTGTTCTACGGGGAACGGCTCATTCTGAAATGACTATTTATTTTAAGAAAATGAAAAGATCAATGCTACACGCCAGTCATAATAAAGATTTCTCTCTCTGACAGATTTTTGGAAATCTCTTCTGGAAATCTAAAACTGGCAGTGATACCTGTTGTTCGCCTATTGCGACGTTTGCTCAGACGGTAGAAGGGTTCTTAGGAAATAATACCTTTAGCAATTATGACCAATAAAAGTATTAAAATAAGAAGCAAAAACACTGTAATAAATGAAGGCACTTAAGAAATTGATTTATTAAAGTAAACTTTGAATGTAAAAAAACGGATCTTTAAAAACTACTTACACTAATAAGGTGCCTTTTACAAATGTATTGTTATACAGCAGAACTTCGGTAACATGCGTAATTGCAAGCGTTTTATGAGATATTTAAAAACATACAGATACAGAAGACTTTACCGAAGTATAATAAGCACGTGTTTACAGATCGAAAATTAGACAGCAGAATTGAATCATTGGAATCATTGAAAGAGTTTGGAGCTAATTTGAATTTAAGTTTTTCATTAGTAGCAAAAGTAGCAAGAAGTTCGGAAAAGGACAATACTCGAAAGAGTATTGTTACACTATTGAGTGGTCGATATTGACATTTTTGTAATCTACTAATGGCGCTGCTTACCTACAAGTACATGACTTAAACGACCGATGAGGAAAGATGGGTTTGGAAAGTGAAAAGAGGTGTGAGAATGGGTGGTGAAGGAGAGAGAGAAGGAAGAATCCGGGCTCTATTATTCAATAACGAAATTCAAGGACAGTCATGCAGAGGTATCCATATACTTATTCTGTCTGCTCCGATTTTTTTTTTAGAAATAAGACAGCAGAAAAGCTTACAGTTACACTGCCCATCTTTGAGGATTTCAGCAATCGGAAAAATGATTCCAATCGCTTCTAATTTCGGATTGCGATTGAAGAAGAATAGAACGAGTGAATAGGCATGGTTTTGGACAGGCTGGAAGATGACAGGTGGAATTGGAAGGGATAGAAAAATGGTTCTCTCCACTATCACTCGCTCCCTAAACAGGTTATTACATTTCACGAGGTGTGTCGGCTGAAAATCCACCGCCAGGATCCAGTGTGGATTCATGGTTCCCAGAGACAGACACGGTCTCCCACATTTCTTAAATTTTCTGATTTAAGGGTTTTCTTACGATGTGTACCTACACCGCTAAGCAAGTGATAATTAACAAATCCATTCTAATTTTGAAATTCAATGTAGCGGACCATGTTTTGAAATAAGAACCGAAAATATATTCTGGGCTATGGCTATTGTAGCTACAATATTCTTCTGTGCATTTTCACTGATTGCTCTCGTTACTTTAAATTCTCGAGGCCTCCTACTGGCTATTAAAGCAAACTTCATATAAAGAAAAACATTTAACACACACGTACATAAAGGGGTTAGGACATTTTTATATGGAGTCTTGCATACCTACTTTGTTCATTTTGGTGTATTCTGTCGACCAATCACATCTCATTTGGTCCTCATCAAATATTTTGTAGCGAGATGTTTCAATAAATACGAAACTTTTTTAAGTTTTAGTTATTATATCAAATGTGATATAACCAACTACATACTGGTGAAGTATTTTTTTTTTTCGTTTAAATAAATCGATAGAAGATATCAAAATAAACAAAAAACTGTTCTAATGTTCTAAAACGTCTAGAAACCGTGATAATTATTATCAAAAATCATAACTTTGACGTTGATGATCTAAGAGCACATTTTGTTTGTTTCGATGTCTTCTATCGATTTCTTTGAGTTTGATTGGCGGCTGCAAAATGGAGATTTTTTTCAATATGGCGGAATGTTGGTATGCCACTTAGGTCACATACCATTTAACATAGAACACGGATAAGAGATAGTGCGGTGTGATTGTGTGTCTCGACAAAAAGGTCTGTAACTCAGCATATATGATGCAATACCAAGGAGAGCAACACCAAACAGCGTTGGTTTTCAGCTACATTTTGGAGCTTAGGATCGCCATGGATCAACTGATGCCTGTGAAATAGCTAAGGGCTAAAAGGGACAGACTTGAAAAATAAATAAATAAATATAACTAGATAAATAACCTTGAAGAATAAGTGATTCTATGATTAATTTTTCTGCTGTTTTCCTGGTTTACTCTATTTTAAATTTACTTTAAACATCAAACGCCTAGCCCTCTCTCTCGTTTGCAATCTATCATTTGATCGGTGAGGACGATACTCGTAATGCACGTAATGCACTTGCTTCCAAACCTTGCCGGAAGCCTGAAACCATAAATTCTGGCCACGAGTCTGAGTTCGTTGACATATATTTTTAGGGCTTTGTATTTAGCAAATTTGTCTGACAAATTTAGTATAAATGTATTTGAAAAAAAAATCGAGAGGTTATCATGTCGATGAACTCAGAATCATAAACGAATTCATAATTTAAGGTTTCAGGGAAAGTTCCGACACATACGAGTATATACAATGTGTCACCGTAAATGCAAAATCTGAAACGCGTCAACTACATAAAACAGAGGCAAACGAGCAAGCGTCCCGCACGATGGTAAATGGCTACCGTCGCCCATGAACACCTGCGACACCAGGGGGTATGTGAGTGCGCTGCCGGCCCTACATCATACATCAGTCATATTAGGAAATACATCAATAGTTATAAACATGTGGTTTTGTTCTATCTAAAACATTCGTAGTACTTTGTACTTAGTACAGGGTAGTGACCGGGAGGTCATTTCATTGATTTTATTTCAGTGATACGTTATCTATGTATATATATTGACCGATCACCATGAAAGTTGGCACATATATGTATTTTTTCATGATGAAGGTTTTTATGCTATCGACTTTGTCGTAACTCGCCACTAGATGGCGCTGCAGGACATCAACTTCTATACCGTTCCACCGATAGCGAAAATCATATCGACGGCAAAACAAAATAATTTGTGATTTTATATACAGGGGTAAATAAATATCCACAGGCAGGACAACGTCTGCCGGGTTTTGCTAGTATCTTATATTTGTACACGTTAATAAGCGTGTTAGCGCATAGGATGCCGTTTATGTATTTGCTCTATACTATTAAAAAAAACACCTTAATATGGCAAGTAACATAATAATCGAACGAGTTGTATTGTACTACATGTATAGTTTATTTTCCTGATAACTAACTGCATGATAGATACATATAGATACACTTTATTATACACCAAAAACATACAGAGTAATACAAAGCACATGTTATTAGAAGTACAACCGGCGGCCTTATCGCTAAAGAGATTTCTTCCAGGCAACCTTTCGGTGGTGAAGAGAAGCCAGTAGACCAAATAGAAGTAGATGGTACAATAAGGAAATAATGTCTGCATGTACAGACAGTAATATATAGGTACATGCATTAACACATATACATAATAATGCATTCCATAAGCGAACAGCTTTGACTGTAAATGAATGTGAATAGAAAGTAGAAGAGTGGTCAGGAATGTTAAGGATGTGAAGAAAGAGAGTTAAATTTTTCTTTATACTGTATGAGAGTGTATGAGAGAGAGTGTATGAGCATCTCGACGGCGACGAATTGGAAGCTACTTGAGCTGCTGGCGAAATTGAGTTTACGCACTTTTTATGCGAATTTACGCAGTCCAAATATGAACCGTATGCTGAAATTCTGAAGACGCACAAATTTATTAAGTTGTACTTCTGTCTATGCAGACATCGGCATAGACAAGTATGGGTATAAGTAAACTTTGCGCTGACACAACCTTGGTGGCCTGGGGTAAGAAATTAGGAAGCGAGTGTTCATACGAGTATACTGTTACAGTATCTCTTTTACGTTTCACATTAAATTTTGACAAAAGGAATTAGCTTGTTGATATCCTTTATTTGGAACCCGTACGCTTTAAGCTGAGCTCCGCTATGATCGCTCATAACAAGCGAAAAATGTCTAGTTTTATCTAAAATCCTGCCAATTTATTGAATGTGTTTAAGACACAATACAAAATACTTATTATCATGTTGTTTGTTACAAACTTTTTGACATAAATTCTTTATGAGCCCCATCTATTCTTGCTAAAGCTTACGGCTCGACTCAGAACTTTTGGAACGGGCTTGTAATCTTCTCAATTGGTGTAATATTTTCTCAAATGCAGGGGAGTAATGAATTTAAACCGCACTTTTGAAACTTTGGTTTTCGTAGACTTCGAGTTATTTTGACTTTGAGTTGAGTTCAATATCTCGTTCATAGTTCATAGTTCAAGTGAAGTTATTGTTTAATTAACGGACTACTGATTCTGACAGTTGTCAGTTATAGGAGGAGTAACCGCTGGGCGCACACGACTGGTTAGACTTACCGCGCTCTCACAGATGACTGCATCTACTGACAAACACAGCAATTCAAATATATATATTTTTTAATACATAAATTATAAATTGAATTAAATTAAATTATTGTGTAGGCTTTCTCGGCCGGTGTCCATATTAATTGAATCTTCCGGGCTACTTGGCCGAGGTCTTCTGGAATCTCTTCTCTTTTTTCCAAACGTTTCGTCAACAACTGCGGTTGACATCTTCAGTGGTGGCTGCGTTCACTTTCGGAGAGATGTTATCTCTTCGGCTTCTCGAGCGCAACTGACACGACGTTTTTTTTTTTTTTTTTATTTTTTTTATGTTAGGAGAGACAATCAGGAAAATCCTGCATGGACACCTGGTACCATCTAGTCTAGCTGGGCCAGCCTAGGTGGTACCAGGTAGTGCCGGACTCCTACCGGCTAAAAACCTGATTGCCTCAACATGGTGTATGTCTAAGTTCTTGTGGCCCTAGTGGCCTTTCAAGTGTCACCGGTCGCGTTGATGTAGGGCGAGCGCAGAAGGCGCTCAGCCAGGAGAAAAGTGTGTGTTGCAACAGCCTAAGGGCTCCCCCGCCGGTAAACCGGCGGAAGGAACGGACCTCGGCTTAGGGCGTTGCATTGGGGGGATACCGCGGGATCGCGTGTCGGCGAGAAGCGCCCAGGCACGTGTCGATGCCTAGTGAAAGTGTTGGCTGAGGGCCGGTGTGTGTTAACGGTGAGGACGGACGGAGAGGGAGGAGGGGTGACTCAACGATTGTGGCGCACCGGTATTTATAATGGGCGTGTATTTATATATGTATTTATATGTATTTGTATATTGTATTTATTTGCACCGGTATTTATATGTTTGTGTGGTGTGTACCGAGTCTGTTTTTGTCCCCCCCTTCTCGTCTCTCTTCCCCGTGAGCTTGATGTCTTCGGAGTGCTGGATACCAGATATTACGGAGCCTTATATTTTCTTCTTTTTTGTTAAAATTGTTGGGATGCTTGTAGATTTCAATAGCTTCCCTATTGAGACGGGAATAATAATGATTCCCGCTTGACAAGATCTTTGTGTCCCTGAAGCAGATTTCGTGGTCCCCATCCCATAAATTAAATTATTATTTTTATTATCGTATTATTATCTTAATTTACTGGCCACGTTACCCCTCTCTCACAAAATACTACCGTAAAATCTACCGCATTTCATACTTTATCCTATTCCCTCAATCTACGTACGTATTTTGGTAATGAGTAAGATATGCCGGAACCCATTCGCATGTTATCATATCATAGCCCTTCTCATTTTTCCAATCCCTTCTTCAAATTCATTCCCAAGTTTCCAAAGATAGGCATTGCATCTGAACGTGCCGAAGTTTATCATTCTGAACTGATGTTAACATGTATGTATCGCCGGTGTTCATGGTCGACATTATCCACTTACCATCAGGACTGTTTGCTTGTCTGTAACTTTCTTTATATAAAAAAGATCTATGTAAATGAGGCTGTTCAATATTCGTACTATGTGACCGTACGATCAGCTATGCTGATCCTATGTACGATCAGCTTTTATAACTTCAGTAATCAATATAATTATGTAGGCTTCTCCCAACGCTCGCCACCACACACGATCTTCTCACCCAGACACTAGTTCTAGAAACATAAAGCATACTTCTTCGAGTCGTTAGTCCACCCGACCGGAGGAGGTCTCGTATTGCGTGTACGCATATAGTGTTGATACAGTGAATGCAGAACCGCACGGTGTTTCAGATCTTGCAGATCTTCTTTACGTGGTCTCCATTTAAGCACTCAGAGCTCGTCTACTTCATAGGTAGTCTGTCCTGCAAACCCCAAAAAAGACAAAATTATGTATGGTATATAATTAAATATTACATTAAGACAAAAATAGAATTGGATCAGCCTCATGGTGAAGTCTCCTCCACATTTTCAACTCCCTCTCGTCTCTTCTTCCAACATATCTTTTTAACTGAGAGCTTGAAGCTCTTCTATCGCCATTGGTAGACTGAAATTGAGTATACGGTTAAAGGGGCTGGGACATTTTTGTATGGAGCCTGACTGAACTTTCCACCATTTTGAAAAAAAATCTCGATTTTGCAGCCGCCAACCGAACCTTGATAAATCGATAGAAGACGTTATAACAGACAGAAAATGTTGTTAGTTAAAATCTCCTAAAACGTCTCGGAACTGCGATAATAAAGGTCAAAATTATAACTTTCTATTCTCTTTATTTCTAGATGTTTCAGAAATTTTTACTTTAGAACATTTTTCGTTTATAGCAATTAAACAACTTAGAACAGTTTAAATCGCGTATATTTAACATTATTTATATCCCGACGTTTCGAACACTTTGCAGTGGACGTGGTCACGGGGTGACTAATTGATTTTATTTGTCACTTGAGTTATTAAGAAATTATTTGAACTACCGTCTGAAATTTTTTTTTTATTTTTAATCATAACATTCCCTATGTACAGTTATGATTACGAGTATATACGAGTATATCAAGGATATGAAAATCTTTATATTAAAATACATTTTTAAGAATGCCTGACTTCAAAGTCTAATGAAACACCATAGAAATTTCTTATTGAGCCTCGGGAATGTTTTGTCAGATTTAATATAAAAATAATTATGCAAGTTATTTTTGTCGCTCTATTTTACATTTTTTTTATGAACGAAAGCGGCAGACGAGCGTACAGTCCACGTGATGGTAAGTGGACACTGTCGCCCATAGACATCCACGATACATGCCAATATTAATCCAAAATGACAAACGTTGGCACGACCCCGGATGCGCTGCCTACCTTTGGAGATATAGGAATGGATTTGGAGAAAGGGTTGGAAAAATGGGGAGGGATAGGATGGGAATGAGCTCTGGCACATCTTACTCACTACTGAAATACGTACATACATTAGGGAAATAAGATGACAGTGGGAAATGCAGTACATTTGAAGGTCGTTTTCTGTGAGAGAGGGGTAACGTGGCCAGTCGAGCGCACCCAAGGGACGGTGGGATTGCAGCGTGCACTCTCCTCCCTTGCATATCCAAACCTGATCATATGCGTGTTATTCTACAAAGATATTGAAATTAAAAAACACGATTGTTTTTTTCATTTCTTAACTAACATAAGATTTGAAAAATTACAAACAATAACGTGAAGGAATTAATATCTTTAAAAATGACGAAGTTATAGCCTTTAAAATTGGAAATGTTGACCGAGCAGGTATGACGTCCACTATACATTTACATACAAACAATATTTCACTGAGTAGTGTTTATGAAACTGCAGCGCTTGTCCAAAAATGTTTTTTTCTAAAACGTACGAAAAAAAGCTGATTCACCCTTTTAAACTTTATAATATAAGACTTTTAAGGATTTTGACGTCATCATCGCGAGTAGGTCCTTTTCCAATGGGTTTCAAACAAAATTTTAGCGTGCGTAATACCCGTATTTTATTAATATACGAAAAATGCGCTAGTTATCTGTCTTACGTAATTTATTAAGTTTCCTAATCCGATTATAAAAAAACCACAACTTGTCGATTCATTCGCATAAAGGGCCTGTGAATTAAATTCAATCGCACAAATGACACAATCAAAATTCTTTAGAGAAACAGATAGAAAGACTTTTCATTTCATAATGCATACGAACATTAAATTACACCCTGACTTCTGCGTGTCTTAAAATATTTTTTAACACAAAAGCAAGATTTTTTGAAATCCACCTTCTTCAATTAGCAAACCGTGTCAAAAAGTTGAAAATGTTAACTTTAGATTCATTGAAACAATCCCGTGCGTTTTAAAATTCATCTTTTTCGCTAGCACTCGTATTTGGATTTGTAAAATGTAAATTAAATTTGCAAGTGTCTCATGAGTGGGTTAGTTTGAAACGTCATCTACAGGTACGGTACCGTATATTCATTTGCTTTCGACTAAAAGTCAAAGCGAACGAGGTGTATTATTACTTTCGAGGTACTGGTATGCCGGTTGTCCGATACCTAAGGTTTTGTGGTAGCTGGGCGGCGCGTTGCGATGCATTGCGATGCCTTGCGTCGAACGTTGCGGTACGGTGCGTCGCGTCGCGGATACGTTCCCACGTCGTGGACGCGCGTTAGCTGTCAGTACTATTAGAATTTTCATGTGACAACACATAAAATTTTTCGCTTATCACTCAGTGAAAACATTTACTTAAAGTATTTATATTTAGAAAGGCGAGGAACAAAATAAGTCGTAAACGAACACGCACCTCAACACCAGATGCATAAGCGCACATAGGACACACGGTGCGCTGCGAATGCAACGCAAATCTCGGCGCGACGCATCGCTTAGCGCGCCCAGCTACTATGACATGGGGTTAAAGAAATAAGCCTATAGAAGCACTAAACACCACACCCAATGGTCTAATCTAATTGTGGAACCCAATGGTCACTGTTTCGCGGGTATTCACCAAGTATTCAGGTCTTGAGTCATTGCCAGAAACAACTCTTTTAATTTATATCAATCAAGATTAAGCCCAAAAAAGTGTAAGCTTCTAACAATTACATTCAAATTTCATAACGATCGTAATTACAATATATAAATAATTTAAGATAAGTAGGTACCAGAAATCATTCCGCAAAATCATAAGTCAGAACACAAGTCAATAAAAGGAACATAATATGGAACAATGACATCATTATTTTTACTGTTATTACAATTATCTATGACATAACTTTTCACCTCAAATAATCTGAAGCTCATATCTATATAATTATTTCATCAATTTAGAAAATCCTTTTAAAAATGGATTTTCATCTTTAATTGTCGATTGAGATGAAACGTGTCAAAATACTAAATTCCACTAGATACTAAATGCAGAGTATTATGATTCTACCATATAATTTCACCAACCTGTGTCTCTCCGCTCGCTACTAGAGATATATCTCTCATAAGTGGGGGCCATACTCGATTTTCGCTCTTCTCACCGAGCCGCTGTTGGTGACTTTCTATCAATCATCAATGTACCAGCTGTCCAGGGTGCATCTCACACCACATCTCTCTGTACGTGGTTTTCGTGGAGAATTTGTCTACTCCATCGGTTATTGATCCTGTGACAAAATTGGCCTTCAGCTTACAGATTCCTTTAATCCGTCCTATCATATTTAACCAATTTGGCGGCAATATAACTTGTGCCGTGCAAACAGACAAACAATAAAAGGTCAAAGGTCATTCGTTGATTGGTTAATTATTTATTTTAACCTCTTGAAAAACCGAATGTACTCCGACTACTACTTATGCAATCCACCTAGCTTCACCACCAGTAACGGCGTCAACCTCACATCATTATAACCTTTAAAGAGCCTCTTCAAACACGTGATTTGACGTCGATCTGCCTTTTATAAGATCACAATCTCTCTGAGAATTCCAATTACGATGGGGGCATGCGTGATAGGAATACCATACTTATATCAACGGGAATAGTGCGAAGATGTAAAGAAAATCGCTATGCCATAAGGTTGAGACTCGTTTGAAATGAAATTACTTGAGAGTGCCTTGTTTGTTCACTTGACTTACCAACCTGCCTGGCCAGCTCGGCGTTTTAATGTATCTGTCATACACAAGACAATGTACATAAGGAATGTCCAGGAATACAGAAGGATATCGAGGTTAAAAGTGTTAGTTATGGTACATGCCGTTACTTTTCTCTTTAACGAAGATCTTTGATATTTATTTTTATGATATGGTAAAAATATTTTAGAATTTCATTAAATTTGTTCCAGTAGGTCCTGTTTGTATCTCAAGTGCCGCTTCCAGCGTATTCCATTATAGAAGAACCTCCATTTCTCCTACTAATATTTATTATTGGATTTCTCGGAAATTCTGCTAGGAAAGCCTACTAAATCTGGGTCTGTATTTATGAAGCGTACGTGCTAACAACCGCCTGCTATTGGACTCAGAAACACCCTTATTAAAGAGCACATGAGGCCATAAAATGTTTTTTTTTTTTAGAAAACTGTGTTTTATTAGTTACCAGTCAGATTTTAAAAAGATTTAGTAAGTTTTTTATTTTATTTAAGGACTGATTAGCCCAGATGGTAGTGCACCTGCTTTGTAAAAGGTCCCGGGTTCGATTACCGATTGAACATTGATTGTTCAAAGACAAATGTTTGTTCGGGTTTAGGTGGTACACCACTTTATACGTGTATCTTTGTACGTGTCCTCTACACTGAACGTCACTATTGTCCCAGGATTGTATGCGAATCGATTGAAATTAAGAAATACAAAAATTTTAATCGGGAAGATGGATTAAACTGTCGTCGAAGTGGAATCCAATGATTAATAAATTTAAACCTTGCGATTTATCATCGAATACTTCCGTGGACTTTGTTAAATGTTTTAAAAAATTAAATTTGGTAAATATGTCACCAAGAATTAATTTGCTTACACCTCCATAGAGGGTGTTGTGCACTCTGTCTAGTTCACGGTGTTAAGATGCTCCGCCAAAACATGACCTGCGGTGAATGTTTAAAATTAAATGTCTTTGTCCTCAGCAAGGAGTTTTCTTTGGAGCTTCCATAAATACCTTGCAGACTCCTCGGGGCTTTTTGGAAATCTGTACAGAAAGTAAGCAAGATAGCAGCTTGCAACTGAGACCTTGTTCATTTTATTACATAAATTTGGGTTTACTTATCACGAAAATGAATGAAACCAATTTGGAAAGAAACAGGAGTAGCATTTAATTGGGTAAAATTTTCTTTCATTTTCAACTCCAGCCGGGCGCAACGCTAGTATCGCTAGCTGCCAGTTTTAAACATAAACTGCATGTATTTACTTAACGACTATCTGTGCTATTTTATTTTGATCAAAGTACCAAGTATTTGTACCAGTTTTGGACGCTTAAGCTCTAAACCTAATTGCGCTAATGAACCTTTAAGACTCGAATGTTAAACGTTCGTAATGGTTATAGTCAACATTTTTGGTGTTTCTTGGTTTTAGATCTTTGAGCTCAATAGCTAGAGTCTAAAACGGTTAAGGTTCTTCAAGTATATTAGCGCTGACTAAGACTTGAGCCCTCAGCGCTCACTAGTCTGTACCCAGCTTTAAAAATACAGTGAACTTTATAATCTTTTCGTACTTTGCATACGAGTACAACATAAATTATGTTATTACTTTTAGCAAAACACCATCTGCATTCTGGATCTAACCACAAGTGATAAATACCGTAACTACATTGAACATCTACGGTGACCGATCTACGGTAGGTATTTCATATTCAAAACAAAAATCTCACATATAATTTGTGCTCAATATTTTGAAAAAGTCATCTTCCTCTGTTGAAAGTAATTTTAGGAGTGAATACTCTCTAATACTAATACTAAATAATTCTCTGATACTCGTAGTTTGAAGTGATTGTAGTTTTCATTTATATTTCAAAAAATGTAAATGATTTCACCAAAAACATCACAAAAAATAGGTCTACGGCAACGGAGGGATAATAAAGCCGCCACCATAAACCCCGAATTCACTACTACGAAACGAGTGGTCTCGTCAACCTGCTTGGTCAGTGTGGTATTTTAAGGCCATACATCCCTCATAAACAAGACAAATGAGCACTAGAACACCCATGGTCAACAGTGGACAATAGAAGGCCCGGTGTCGTATATTAAATCGTACCAGTAATTGAAGATATTCGTGTTATCAATCAGTTGCATTTGTTATTGATTGTCACATGTATAGAGATACAGATATTCTCTTTCTACTTATTAAACAAGTTGCTCGCGCCAATAACATTGGTGCTTTTGGTTTGTAGGGTAATATTATATATTTATTACCCACACATTAAGTAACCAGTTCTACCGACCCTTCTTATACCGCTGCACCTTTCGCGTGCCATCAGTGTAGCGATCGACCCCTCCCGTCACCGGTCGATTGTAAATCCCGCGCATTTGGGTGGTCTCCTGGACCCCTGAGTTGGCACACGCTGTGCCCTCTTTCTGTGCCGCGAACGTGAGTCTGCTCTGAGCCACATCGCTGCTTACCAGCAGCTTGCTTGCTACCAGGCTTGGAGCTACAAGGAAACCGTAAGCTTGGTCGGAAGGCAGCTATTCTCGGCGCATATAAGGTCAGGCTTTCTATTTGGCTTTTTATCACAAACCTATGGATCCGCACGGGGATTAGCGCACGGCTATATCGCTTAGCCGTCGCGTTCTCACAAGTTAAAAATAAAACACTAGAAAAACAAACGTTACTTTCGCATAAGCAACAAGCGCAGAAGTAACAAAGTGCTCCATTCGTTAAAACTTTACTTGCCCAACAGACTACTTAAGTTGTACTTTCTGTTCGACTAGTAGACAAACATCGTAGCCCACACTCTTAGTCTTCATTATAGTTCTTGATGATTAGCACTGTAAGAACAAAAGTAAGATTCAGATCTGAATGATCTGGATATTGCGTCTGTATAGCTTTTTGTATAACAGATACAGAATTAATGATGATGGAAATAAATTCATAATTTCATTTGTGTTGAGGACACTTTTGTCTACTGCGATCTCTTCAACAGATCGAGGACAGTATTGTCCTACAACCTTATAGGTCGCCGGGGGATGTGGACTGTATATATAGGGATGTTGTACAATAATAACGCCTTATTTCCTTGTTTCTTCGATAATATCAGCAGAGCCGGGGGCAGGGGGCAGAGGTACTTGGTTTTTCTACTACTTGTCCTAGTCACTTGGTTGACCGTTTGTAGTGTTCGGAGTGGTGCCGCTGATCGGAATGCCGGAAGCCCAAAATGGTTCGTCTTTTATTCCATTTTGGCTTCCCCTTCTACTTTTCTACATGTGTACCCCTCCCGCTACCCCGCGGGGGATCATTTATTCATACAAGACACTGTTATACATTTTTATACATTTACAAGATTCTTATTAGATAAAACTTAGATGTAAACTAGCCTAAGAGGGATCTAATAAGATCATGACGCTATAACGTTCGGTTTCGAGTGGACGGGGTGCGCGGTTTGCGCGACATATTTACGTAACCCCGTCCCCCGCTTCAGGACTATAAATATTATATTCGTCCGCCAGGTGGCGGAGCGCTCAGTTGTTTCCCGAACGCCATAGCGTCCACAACTTATCCCTAGCATGCCCTACTTACCCTATTCACCAATAATCATCCTAATAGGGTAATAAAAGACACACTAGGGATCATTTTAATATCAGTTACATAATACATACTCATAAAATGGACATTATACAAATAGTGTAAACCTAATGATATTAAGAGATATTCATACATTTTCATACATTTATAAGACACTAAAGAGAAACAACTATACAAGCGAAACTATTATCTATACATATGCAAGTACCCTAGCTTTTTACATTTTTATTTATTCCGTCGTTAACATACTCCCGCCGTCGCCGTCTCGCGACCTAACCGGTAGAACGACGATCTTCTTTGTGGGTCGCCGCAGAACGTGTCCGTTGCTCGTTTGTAGGTCGACGACGCGCACTTCGCCGTCTTGCCCGGGGTACGTAGCGATGACTCTTCCTCGCGGCCATGTGTTCCTCGGTAGATTTGCGTCGCACACGATGATTAAATCTCCGACGCGTGGTGCCTCGCCGATCGTGCGGGGCTCCCGCCGGTATTGAAGCAGGGGGAGATACTCTCGTACCCAGCGGCTCCAGAAGGTGTCGGCTAGCCGCTGGGCGCGCCGCCAATGCGCGCGTGCATCTATGTCTTCTTCGGTGAAGGCGCCCGGTGCTGGGACATGGGAATTGGGTCCCAGCAGCAGGTGATTGGGTGTGAGCGCCTCCGGTTCCCCTGGTGTCACTGCCACGTGTGTGAGTGGACGGGAGTTGACCGTGTTTTCTACTTCGACGAGCAGTGTGTGGAGTGTCTCGTCGCTCGGGTACTTTTCGTGTAGCGTTGCTCGCAGGCCTTCTTTCACCGTGCGAACCATGCGTTCCCAGGCCCCGGCCATGAAGGGGGCGGAGGGGGGAACGTGACGCCACGCGATGTGCTTCGCTGTTGTCTCTTCTCGGACCGCAGTGAGTGCGGCCTCGTCGAGTTGTCTTTCCGCGGCTTTGAAGTTGGTGGCGTTGTCGCACCACAACTCCTTTGGGCAGCCGCGTCGCCCCATGAATCTTCGCAGCGCAGATATAGCAGAGTCTGCGCTGAGTGATGCCGCTACTTCCAAGTGGACGGCCCTTGTCGTCATGCAGGTGAATAGGGCGACATACCTTTTTTCTCGGTGTCGGCCCACGGTTACTTCGAGTGGACCGAAGTAGTTGAGCCCGGTGAAGGTGAACGGGCGCGCGTGATGTGCTACACGCGCGTGCGGTAGATCCCCGGTGGCTGGACTCGTTGGTTTCGCCTTCTTCAACTTGCATGTTATACATACCTTTAAAACGCCCCGTACTGTAGGGCGAATTTTCATAACGCAGAATCGCTGTCGTACTTCATTTACTACTAGCTCGACGCCCCCATGATGCATCTTCCTATGTACATGATCTATGTACATCTTTGTGTAGTCATGTGCGCCGTCTAGTATAGCTGGATTTGCCGTTTCCTCGCTAATCCCTTCTGTGGCAGCGATTCTTCCTTTTAGTCTTAGTAGTCCGTCCGTTCCCATGATAATACTTAGACCGGCGAGTTTGTCGTCTCCCGCCGGTGTGGTGCTACGCTCGATGCGTTTGCGTTCGCATGCGTAGCTGTCTTCTTGTGCTGCCTTCGTCCAGAGATGTTCGGCTTGAATGAGATGATGCGCCTCTAATGGTACGAACTTGCGCTGGTCGCATGCGGATTCTCTTGCCGTTGCCGCCTTTGCGTCGCCCCTTTTTGTCCTTGACCATGCCGGGTCCGATGTCGGGTTGGCGATGGTCTTTTTGCGACGCGCTGCTGCCACGGTGTGTCTCCTTTTCCGACATAAGTCGATGAAATGTAATACGCGTGCGGTGGCCCGGATCAGGCGCTCCCATTTTGAAAAGCGCGTGATATCGGGCAAGTGTGCGTGCCCCTTTATGTCGTTCGTTGTTGCGCAGCATCTCTCCCTTTCTTCCCCGGTGCGTTCCTTTGTCGTGCTTGTCTCGACCGGCCATTGCTCTTCAGGTGATAGTAGGAAAGGCGGACCGGTGAACCATCGGTGATTCTCGTTGAAATCCGCGGGTGTCGCTCGTGTCGCGTCGTCGGCTACGTTGAGTTGTGACGGCAGCCATCTCCAGTCCTTTTTCTTTGTAGTATCTTCAATCTCGGCGACGCGATGTGCGACGAACGTTTTGAACGTCCGTGGTTCGGCTCGGATCCACGCGAGAGCGGTGCGTGAATCACTCCAATACACCTGTCTTGCGGCCATGAAGTCGTGCTCTTTCGCGACGTTTTTCGCTAGTCGTGCTCCGAGTACCGCCGCCTGTAGCTCAAGTCGTGGTATAGAGACGGGCTTGAGCGGTGCGACGCGGCTCTTTGCAGCGGCTAGTGATATTCTTACGGTGCCGTCGGCTCGTTGTAATCTCCAGTACACGGCGGCTGCGTAGGCTTCTTCACTTGCGTCTACGAAAGTGTGCAGTTCTCTTCTTACGGCCGGTTCTACATCATAGCAGCGGGGAATGCGAAGTTCTTCTAGAGCGCGTAGTGTATAAAGCCACGCGCTCCATCTCGGTTGCAGCTCTTCGGGAAGCGGTTCGTCCCAGCTCGTTCCATGACTCCATGTATCTTGCATGAGTCGTTTCGCCGGAGTAGTTATCGGCGATACGAGTCCGAGCGGGTCGAACAGCGACATTATCACGCTGAGTGCTTCCCTCTTGGTGGGTGGACGTCTACCTTCTATTACGTCGGGTGGTGTCTTCATAGCATTTATGTGGAAGCCGATGCAGTCTTTATTTACCTGCCATAGGAGGCCGAGTGTCTTTTCTATCTCGCTCCCGCCTATGGTGACTGTCGTGGTTCCGGGATCCGACGAAAATTGTTTGACGACGGACTTCTTGTTGGACACCCATCCCCGTAACTGGAAGCCGGCTCGACGGTGTATCTCGTCGACCGACTTTACGACTCTCGCAGCCTCCTCCTTGTCTGGGAAGCTGGTTATGAAGTCGTCCATGTAGTGGTTTGTTTGGATCTCTCTGGCGGCGCGTTCGTTTACATGTGCGAACTCGGTGGCGTTGCGATTCTTGATGTACAGCGCTGTGCACCGCGATGATGTTGCCCCAAATATGACTGACGTCATCTTGTACTCACGTGGTGGTGTGTTGCCTCTTTCGTCTCCCCTCCATAGGAAGCGTAGTGCGTCTTGCTCTTCCGGTCGTATCTTGACTTGCATAAACATCTCCTTGATGTCCGCTGACACTGCAATGGGATGTTGACGGAATCTCATGATGACTCCGGGCAGTGATTGAAGTAGATCAGGCCCTGACAGCAGCATATCATTCAGGCTGCGGCCGAAGGATCTCGCAGCGGCATCGTGGACGACTCGGATCTTCTCCTTTGCGGGGTTGATGACGGCGAAATGTGGCAAGTACCACGTCTTGTCTGCTGGTGGCGCTGTAGTCGCAGGCTCGGCGTATCCGGATACTAACAGGTTCGTCATACGTTCCTTGTATTTCTCCCTAAGCTCCGGGTCGCGGTCGAGTTTTCTTTCCAGGTTGTGCAGCCGTTTGAGAGCATCCCCATAATTGTTAGGGATCTTTATATTATCCTCTTTCCATAGGAGTCCGGTTTCGAACCGCCCGTCAGGTAACCGTCGACTTTGCTTACTCAAAATGTCGATAGCTCGCTGCTCCGGGTCATCCTTTGTTTGCCTCGGCTCGATGCCCAGTGACTCCAATTTGAAGAAGTTCTTCATTAACTCCTCCATTTCGTCGCACTTCTCGCTGATGTGGCCGCAGAAGGTGACGGGTTCACATACTGAAGTGCGGCATCCATGCAGTACCCATCCCAGTAGCGTTAGCGATGCTACTGGTTTGTTCCTTTTTCCCGCTCGGATCTGACGGGAGACGATCAACTCCCAGTTGTCCTGTCCGATGAGAATCTTAGGGCATGCATTTTTATAGATGAGCTCGTCCTTGACGTCATCTAAGTGTGTGCAGTCTTCTAGGTCCGTTTCTCCGACAGTCTGTGAGGTGAAGTTCAGACGTTTGATGGTACGTGCGCCTTTCAATGTGTGCACGCTGTCCGAATGTAGCCCTTGTATTTTTACGTCGATAGTGCGGCTTTTCTCGTGTTTTGTTTCTCCGCCGTTGATGCCCTGTATGGACATCGTGTCAACTGGCCCGTTGATGCCAAGGGAGTCTACTATAGCATCCTCAATGATGGTGACGGTGCTGCCTTCGTCGAACAACGCGTACGTATGTACCTTTGCGTGTGGTCCGGCAAGCACTACGGGTGCTATCTTTAGATAAGCTCGGCGTCGATGCGGTATTGAATTCGCGGCGGTGGCCTTGTTGATAACTTCCGTTGTAGTCGTAACTATCTCTTCTTTGGGCTCTTCTGACTTCACTATTGGCGATGGAGTCCGACGCGTATGATGTAACAGCCGATGATGTGCCATCCCACAACCGCTGTGCCCACATGGCTTAACTCGGCAGTTGCCCCGGCGATGGTTGCTAGACAGGCAACGGAAGCAGATGTTATTTCTTTTTGCGATTTCCCAGCGGGTGTCGATATCGCTGTCTGCAAATTGTTTGCACGAAGGCAAGCTGTGATCTTCCTTGCATAGTGGGCAAAGCTTCATTTTTCCGTCGGTTGTGGCGCTGTAATCTTGCTTCCCCTTTCCGTTGGCAGAGGCGCTGTGTTCATAGTTCCATCTTCCGTTGGTAGGGGCGCTGTATTGGGGCTTCCCCTTTCCGTCGGTAGAGGCGCTGTGTTCATACTTCCATCTTCCGTTGGTAGGGGCGCTGTATTCGGGCTTCCCCTTTCCGTCGGTAGTGGCGCTGTATGTACGTTCGGTTTTCCTCCTTATTGCTTTTTCTCTTATATTCGTAGGTACGGACCTTTCTCTAGTAGGTACGGCGATGGGATTAATGACTTCGGGTGGTGCGTAGGCACTGCACTTATCGGCTTCTATGTTCAGGAACGTCGATAGTAGGTTTAGTGTAGGCACCTCGTGTTCCCATGCGCTCGCAAAGTCGTACCATTTGCTCTTTAGTATTGGGGTGAATTTGTCCATTATAGCCCGGACTAATTCGGGGCTATAGAGGTAGTTCTCCCTTTTCATTTCTTGTATGGTGGCCACGGCGTTGGCCACCTTACTGGCGAATACGCAGAGGTCGCGGGGCTCGTCGGTCAGCTTGCGCAAATATCGCAACTTTTCTGCCTCATATGCGACGAGTGCATCCGGCCTCCCGAATCTTCTTCCGAGAGCCTCCATAATTTCGTCCGGCTCTCGGTGGGCGGTGAACAGGCTTGCTACCGCCTCCATAGCGGTACCCTTTAGGCTCTTTCTTAGCCGTGCCAGGTTGTCGCTCTTCATGAAGGCGCGCCTTGAATCCTCATACGCGCCCTTGAACCCCAACCATGCGCTGCCATGTCCGTCGAACGTAGGCAGCTCGGTTATATACCTTGGTGTCTCCCTCGCCGATATCTTCACCGCCTTGGAGATCGCAGAGGCCATTTGCTCCACGATGTCTGCGGTAGGGCGTGCGGGCCGAGACGTATTATGCTCTCGGTGCTTATCTCCGTCATCTTCATCATTGGCGGTGTAAGCTCCCCGTCCTCGTCCTCCTTCATACTTTATCGGCGAGATCTTGCGAGACTTAGGCTCCGCCTCCTGCGGGGGTACAGGGGGGGGGTGCGTCGTTCCGGTTCAACCATTTTTCTAACCGGAACGATTGGTCTTTGTCTTCCTTTTCTTCATTATCTGCCTCGGAGCCCGATTCTAATTCCGCTAGCCTGAGTTCCTGCTCCTTGGCTTGCAGGCGCAGCTGTAGTAAGGTACGTTCGACCTCCAGACGTTCCTTCTTCTTGGCGGATGCGGTAGAGCGGTGTGACCTCGCCGTGACGCTTGCGGCTCGTGGAACGATCGTGACGTCCGCTGCCGCCGAAGTCGTCTTTATAGTGGCCTCGGTGCTAGTAGTACCGCCGCTGGTGGTCGTCGTCCCTGTCGCTGTGGTGCCTGTGCCCGTGGTAGCGGAAGTCGTGGCCGTGGACTCCGTGGTGGCCGATGTTGATTCCGTAGTGGTTTGTGCTCCGCTCTGCGATCCCGTCCGGCTCTGTGATCTCGTTGTTGACGGCATTGTGAAAACAACGGTTTGTAGTTTTTGACGTGGAAATTGAGACGTTTATGACGTGGAAATTGAGACGTTTATGACGTGGAAATTGAGACGTTTATGACGTGGAAATCAGGACGTGGAAATCAAGACGTAAATCAAGACTTGTATGCACGGACGAGTACGACGCGTCGTCTCTTCCCGCTGTTTCTTCCTTAAACAACGCCGTGCAATTCTTGACTCGGCGACTCGATGAACCGTGGACGCTGATTCTTCTTATCCGGCTGCTCGAAGGACCATCGATGTTGAGGACACTTTTGTCTACTGCGATCTCTTCAACAGATCGAGGACAGTATTGTCCTACAACCTTATAGGTCGCCGGGGGATGTGGACTGTATATATAGGGATGTTGTACAATAATAACGCCTTATTTCCTTGTTTCTTCGATAATATCAGCAGAGCCGGGGGCAGGGGGCAGAGGTACTTGGTTTTTCTACTACTTGTCCTAGTCACTTGGTTGACCGTTTGTAGTGTTCGGAGTGGTGCCGCTGATCGGAATGCCGGAAGCCCAAAATGGTTCGTCTTTTATTCCATTTTGGCTTCCCCTTCTACTTTTCTACATGTGTACCCCTCCCGCTACCCCGCGGGGGATCATTTATTCATACAAGACACTGTTATACATTTTTATACATTTACAAGATTCTTATTAGATAAAACTTAGATGTAAACTAGCCTAAGAGGGATCTAATAAGATCATGACGCTATAACGTTCGGTTTCGAGTGGACGGGGTGCGCGGTTTGCGCGACATATTTACGTAACCCCGTCCCCCGCTTCAGGACTATAAATATTATATTCGTCCGCCAGGTGGCGGAGCGCTCAGTTGTTTCCCGAACGCCATAGCGTCCACAACTTATCCCTAGCATGCCCTACTTACCCTATTCACCAATAATCATCCTAATAGGGTAATAAAAGACACACTAGGGATCATTTTAATATCAGTTACATAATACATACTCATAAAATGGACATTATACAAATAGTGTAAACCTAATGATATTAAGAGATATTCATACATTTTCATACATTTATAAGACACTAAAGAGAAACAACTATACAAGCGAAACTATTATCTATACATATGCAAGTACCCTAGCTTTTTACATTTTTATTTATTCCGTCGTTAACAATTTGATTCCGTTTCGTCTCGTTAAATTTCATTTTGTAAAGTTTACAAAAAATCTAAAGCAAGCTTAAATATACATGAATATATATGTGTGTTTAGGTCCACATGAACTTAATTATATATGTGTGTTTCAGTCCCCGCGCATATGTCTTAAGTAATAGAAACGTGACAAAGGCACAAACTATGATCGTGGGGTCGGACGCAATTGGACGCATTTGACTCCATCCAACAACGCGCTATTCAAATTATCAACGATCACTGTGTCACAGATGATTTAGAATCGCTCAGTATCTGAAGAGACAGACTGTTCAGTTTAATGCCAGCTTCGGGTTCGTACCATCGGACATCTCGTCGTCGTCGTATGGTTCTACCGCACTTCCTTGACAAAGAGTCCGCGAACCCAAAAGTTGTGAAATAAACTTCCAGCTGAAGTTCTATCGCTAACCTACGGCATGGAGTTTTTCAATAATTCTTTTTTTACGGCATGTCCATAGCAGGACGTGTGTATGGGCGGCGGTAATCACTTACCATCACATGGGCCTACACTATACAAAATAATGTTTATAATTATCACTTAGACTAAATTATGTCTACCTTCTATATTGATAGAGTGGTAATTGTTTAAAAGTAGGTATGTATTTATTCTCGACTCTCATTCGAGATTTAAAATCCTCGGCGCGTACCATTGAGTTTCTACATAATACCTATGGATTTTAAATCATATCACTAACTCGGCGACGAAAGAATCTTGGAGTGCCTTGGGGAAATCCCGTATGCTCGAAAATTAATTAAAACTCACGAGCTAATTCATATCCATTTCTATCAATCCGCTCTGAGACCGCATGGTTGACAAAAGCCCTAAATTTCCATGTGATTCCCATTTGTACCTGTGTTTTTCAGTATGACGTTATAGGATGATATCGATTTGTGACTATAAATAGATGTACTTTTTTCCTTCTTCCATTTTAAATTATGATTCGTTATTTTTCTCGTTTGAAACTAGAATTGACAGACGAAGGTCTTCGTTAGGTTTTTGTTTTGGCGGAATTCCAAATATATCTCAACATTTCGAACAAAAATCTATTTTCTGGATCATTTCCACAATATTTCTCAGAATGTTGTAAATCGTCTGTCCTGGAAGCAATTTCTTACCACTTTAGCTAGAATACCTAGAACGTCTAAGATCTATTGCCTGCCTCGTTAAATTTATTTTCTTATTGACATATAAAAAAATATGACAAGCCTATATAAGTTTGGACAGTTACTTGCGTGCGTAATGTATTCAATTTCTGAGTTGTCGACGTGAAGTATACTAATGATCAATTGATAAAGCTGTAATGTATCCAAAGCTATTCGATTTTACCTCTCATTGTTAACACATTAAGATATACACGAGTATATCTAATAGATCAATTTATACTCGTAATTCAATACTCTGTAGTGGTTCGTATTATTCCTTCTGTTGTCAACCGATGTCAGATTTTCCCAAACAATAATACGGTTTAGTAATTTAACTCAGTCTTAACTGAACGATCAGCCTCGCGTTTAAGGGCTGCACCATAAGAATAAATAATACCATAGAAGTGAAACTCACGCGCCAAATGCGTTTAATTTCGCGATAATAGCCTACAGTTTTGCATCGTATCATACAAACTATCAGTTAGGGCCGTGCTGCGCCGCATGACGCCAGGCGCTTGATTTGATACATTGCCTTGCTTTTTTATAAATATATTGATAAAAAAACTATTTCATGCTTTTTAATATAATAATATAATTAATTATACATTTTAATAACTATACCTAACTAACCTAATTAGTTAGGATACGGTATACGGATATAATAAATAATTATGCCCATATTGCTCACTCACGGCATAACCTCACTGCAGCACTCACGGCATCCGTGGGCAACAGAGGGACGTTACGGCCTTTGAGGTCGGTGTTTATTTCGCGGCTTTTGGGACACGCACAAAGGAGATTATTTTCTATATGGTATAATTTATTCTTATGGCTGTACTCCCTCATGCACAAGACAATATGCACGGAGACCCACGTCAATCAGTGGACTATAAAAGGGCTTGTTACTTACGGTTTGGTGAAATCCACCTACTGAGTGAAACACATGAAACTTTACAACCCTTGTCTAAACATTTTAACATCTTATTTATTTTGAAAATATCTCTAGCTGAGCAAGCGTCCCACCCAGCCTCAGCTACGCTCCTGCATACAGCTGCATACAGCATCTTCGAATCCTCGCGCTACAAAACCTTTGGCTACAAAGGACTCAAAGCAGCCTTTTGCCGCAAGACTGCTCGCTCAGTCAATATTTTGGATCAACGAATGCATATGCTTGCGTTAATGAGGACATATAAACTCCGGGATCCAGGGAATTTGGAAAATATGGAGTAAGTTATTAGGAGTATTTATTATTATTAATATAAAATTCTTAATAAGTTTTGCCTAAGAATACTTTACTAAGAATGTGTGATATTATTACTCCGATATTTTGTTGTCATAAGGTTTTGGTATTGAGAATTCTTTGAATTTATAATATAAATTGGTAAAATATAAATGTTGTAATATTTTTCACAGAATTTATACATTGCTAGAATATGTGTATTTTGTTCAGATAAGAATACTGTTATTGTGAAAGTCCGACTTCTTAGTTCGTTGAATTTTTTATATAGCTTTGTATCGATCGTAGCCTTCATGTTTCCAATAATATATATTCGTCCTTAAAAACCATATTCGTATTAACAAGCGATTTTTGAGCGTAGAAAATTAGTGGACGACATCGTCGCGCTATCGTGTCATAGCGACATCGTCGCGCTATCGTGTCATAGCGACATCGTCGCGCTATCGTGTCATAGCGACATCGTCGCGCTATCGTGTCATAGCGACATCGTCGCGCTATCGTGTCACAGCGATATCGCCGACGACGTCGCGTCGCGGCGATAGCGACGCGACGTCGCCTACGTCGCTACGATGTCACTGCGATATTGCGACGATGTCACTCGTCTCTCGAAAATCTTGTCGACTAATGGCGTCGTTAGTGGTCGTCGTTTTAATTGTCATGGATCTGTTTTTAATTGACAATCAATAAACAATTTATGTTTGTTTCTTAAATAAAAGATCTTCAAAACATGGGTATAACTCTATAGGAACGTCCAGTGCCGGACGGGGGATAAACGGTAGGAGTTTTCTTCATCCCATTACACTTCCCATTCTTCCGGGAAAAACAACATAACATAATTCGAGTAGAGCGCGCTTACTCATACTGTCACGTTCTGGGCCACTCCAGACGGCTCGACGCGAGTATAGCGCAATCATTAATTTTCTCTTGTGTCAAAAAATAAATTTATGCAAAAATATTCTGTTCGCCTTAAGCTGGTCGAAAATACCAGGCGTAAATTTACAACCTCACACTATCTGCAGGAACAAACTTGAGCTATGGTCTCAATAAGCGAGTGCCAATTCTGAAATAAAATGGCGTTGCAACTTGGAAATCGGCCAGTATTTTAAGCGCCAACTAAGTATATATTACGTGTAGGACATTCGACACTCCAGTGGCCATGCTAGTCGCTCTACGTATAAGGTACTTATTGTTATTGTAAAACGAGACATCGTCCTCTTAGGGGTAAGATCAATTATTTGTCAATTTTGTCAAAATTCGGCGCGCACCTCTCACAAATTGGTCGGTACAACAATAAGTACAATAAGTTCCTGTAAGGTTGATAGAATGATGGGCGGTGAAAGGTTGCCCTCCTAAGGAGAACAGGCGTTAGTAACTTTTTAACGAAAGCATAAGCGATATATATCCGGTAATTAAAAATAAACACAGAGAATAAACAATGTTTATTCTTTTTATCCAAAACTCCCTAGGTTATTTTTTATAGACATGTGGGCGGACGAGCAAGCGGTCGCAAGTGATGGTAAGTGTTACCGCCGCCCATGGACAACATGGACCGCGCAACACCAGAGGGTATGCGTATGCGCCGCCGACCTTGTAAAATCCTATTCACAGGTTTATATATAGCATGATTTTAAACTAATGGAAAGTTTTTCTAAATTTATTTTGCATTTTACTCCATCATAATTATAAACCGGTTGTCTTTTCTTCTAAGAGCAGTATTGTGCTTATTTTTTTCTTTTGAAACTTTCTAGTATCTCTAAATAAGACCTCTATATTTATCTATACATATAATAAAACTATAGAACCAGCGTGTCTGTACATTGAATATATTTACCAAAAACTAATTGGGGGCGATGATGGAAGAGTATCAGAATACAAAAAGACGATTTTGAAAATTTTTGTCTATCTGTCTCTTTGTCTGTTCGAACACGCTAATCTCCAAAACCACTCAACGGATTTTCATGAAGTTTCCACAGGTTAATTAAGCTTCGAATAGACTTTGTTTTATCGGCTAACGGGAAGAAAATATATACAAATTTAGATTTTTAAAACTGAAATTCCACGCGTTCAAAGTCGCAGGCACAGCTAGCTGATAAATAAAATCACTAACCTGTACAATCAGCAACATGTCAACGTATACCCGTCCCTAACATAATAAAGACTAGTAATAAAGACTAGAATTCAATGGTTTTGGGTACATTAGCGTTTTGCTGTCTGTACGTATAGATATAAGATTTATGTCCGGTCGTATCAGTCTGTTACGTCAGACAGCATTTGTAATCCGATAGAGTAGACGTGAAGCCAGTAGCCGTATCGTAGATCAGTCTAGAGAACATCTCCAATATAAGTACTTACTCGAACTAATCCTCTGTGGACATTGTCGAATTTGGAGGTGAGAAAATTTGTTATTCTGTACTCATTTATCTATAGATCTGAACTGTATATAAACAGTAATTGGTATAAAGTATTATGAACCAATCAGGAAACTACTTTGATACAATTTACTCCAACTATTTTGATCGTAAAGCGTTCATTTTGCACTTGAAAAGCTTATTTCGATTGCAATGCAACAAGAACTTTTATCCACTGCTGAAGATGCATATTGTCTTGGGACTCGTGGGATAGGGCCAGATTAAACTGAATATTAATTTAAATAGAATATACATATATCATATCATATATACAAATATCATAGTGGTGATATGCTGTGGGTATCTATTCTTGGCTCTCATATATGAAGTCCTAAGTTCAAATCTCGGTCCATTCCACTGAGATTCTATTTAGTAATCTTATTTAGAAGTAATCTTGGGGTACGTGTATCCATGAATTCAGACTAGGTCCTCCTTGTGGATTTTAGCTCAAAACGCCTTCGTTACAAGAGACCTGTACCCTGCTGCTGACCATAGCGTATTATAACGTCAGTCTTCATTTCTCCTTTGCTAGGTATATACTTCTCATAAAACCTGTAATGTAATGTAGGTAGATCGATAAATAACGATACAATCATTACTCCGTCTCGTGAGTGTATTGTCAGATAGACATGAAGCGTCATTATCACTAGAGCCATCGACGAGTATGGACGTGCCAAGCCAAACTACGTTAACGTGGCCCACGAACTTCCGCGTTATACAATTAACCATTAAAATAGGTACTGGAATTCTTAGTTCAACTTTAAAGCCACATACTCACGATGGGTACTTAATCGACTACCCAAGACTATTCGAAGTCAGTAAGAGAGAACCTATGTTTATTGCAAAAAGAATTATACATCAGCCTAATGGTATCCGGAGGCGTATTAAAAAGATTTACGGACAATACTGTTACCAGGTAATGGCTCTGGGGTTCTTTCCTTAGATACTGTGGCTCTTTAATATTAATACGCGTACGTTTTAAACCTTTTTGTAAAACGAATATGTTTGCGTTGTAATAGAAAAAAGGACAGAAGAATTCTTTGAAAAACTTTTGAGTTCTAAGATTATTATATATATGACATTATTTGACTAAACGGATTTAACGTTAGATTTTAGTTGTTTCAAAATCTAATTTATATTATAATTTCGTTGTTACAAGATTCTGTTTAAATAGAAACATATTCTAACATGTGATTAAGATGAAGCTATTGAACAAAATATGATTTTCTCTTCGCTAGTTTCAATTTCTGGAAATTAACGGACTATAAGGTCCCTTTACTGAGATAATGTCATTTACTGACATTACTGTCATTTATCGTCTTTACTGAGAAATGGCGTAAACTAACATAATCTAAGAATTGAGTGTTACGCGAATAAAATGGAATACATTATTTCAATCCATTACTTTCTCGATAAAAAAAAAACATTTCAAACAGAATAATTTGTAATTATTGTATACACTCGTCGATTCTGCCAGGTGTACTTTCCTCGTATACGCAATTATTTTTTTACAAATAAATAATTATGTTAGACTTTACACTTTCGTTATACAAATTGGACACCTTTATATTTATGGTATTAATTAGTCCGGATAAGTACAAACTATTAAATAAAAAATGTGTTCTGTTGAGAGCTCCATCCCACAAGGCAGTGTCTTGGGATGCGTGCTGCTTTTGATTTATATCAACAATTTCCCCCGGGTGACCAGCCACAGGTGCATTCCGTTTCGACTTTTCGCATCTTTTGGTTAAGATATGGAATAGTGCTACAGCGGCATAGTGTTAGCGCCTGCGAACTCTACAGAATGCTTAGGAATAACAGTAAACATTTGCCAAATAGACAGCTGCAAGCCACATTTTATAAACTTACACTTACTTACTCTTCCCTCGCTATACATTTTGAAAGCTGCTATATTCCTCAGAAAAACATACACCTATTGAAATTTACTGAAAGCTTCCGCTGTTAATGTTTAAAAAGATCCATATTATTCATCATTACAAATATATAACAAAATTCAAAATAATATAAAAAAACGAAGACAAAGATAAAACATTGAACAACAAAATGAAACAATGAAATAGCCCTCCAACCTACGTCTGCTAATGTACAGATTTTATTAATTTAAGTTAGAATTAGTATTACCTATTTTAGTTTATTTTAGTATTACCCGTTCTATAATTTTAATTTCAATTAATATAGTCATAAATTTGCATTTGAGACCATACAGGGTCCATGTATTGTCTCATATTCTTTGTAACATCAAACAAATAAATTATTATACTGTCAGCGTTACATCATTTCATTAGGTTTCAAGTTCTCAATTACCAGTGATCGGTGTAGGTAGAGCGATTTTTGGTACTTGCGACATGCTGTCGTAATATGGATATGCCTTTTTTTAGAAAACATTATTAAAAAATCCGCGTGTACCCGGGATTAAAAAAATATATTATTTAGGTAATGATTGTATACTTGAGTTTTTTTTTTTTTTTTTTTTTTTTTGTTAGGAGAGACAATCAGGAAAAATCCTGCATGGGACACCTGGCACCATCTAGTCTGGCTGGGCCAGCCTAGGTGGTACCAGGCAGTGTCGGACTCCTACCGACTAAAAAACCTGATTGCCTCAACATCGTGTATGTCTAGTTCTTGTGGCCCTAGTGGCCTTTCAAGAGTCACCGGTCGCGTTGATGTAGGGCGAGCGCAGAAGGCGCTCAGCCAAGAGAAAAGTGTGCGTTGCAACTGCCTAAGGGCTCCCCCGCCGGTAAACCGGCGGAAGGAACGGACCTCGGCTTAGGGCGTTGCATTGGGGGGATACCGCGGGATCGCGTGTCGGCGAGAAGCGCCCAGGCATGTGTCGATGCCTAGTGAAAGTGTTGGCTGAGGGCCGGTGTGTGTTAACGGTGTAACGAGGGGGACGTCCACGTCTCGGCCGGCGGGGACGGTGTCTGTGTACTGTGTTTGGGTGCAGAGTGAGAACCGCATTGGCAGCGGTGATCGGGTCGTCGGGATCGTCCAGGATGTGCCGCGGGCGACGATAGCGCGGAGGGGCACTCCTGTCCGGTATGTAGGTGAGGGAAGAGACAATCAGGGGGTTGGGATGGTTTGGGATAGCGTCATAGTAGCGTCGGGCGGTGTCTGTTATTGTATACTTGAGTCTGATTGTTACCTTTGTATGTATATTATACTGTTTCACGAATTTATTGAAATGATTTGTATTAGTGGAAAATTTTGAAATATAAATAAAATGCAATAGTTAAATTATATTTTATATTTTTCAGCAACAACATTGTGAACGAGTACATTATAGTTTTTATGTATAAAATCTTTTAACATTTTTCTCAAATAAACAATAAAATAAACATTTGAGACTAAGTGTCAGAAATATAATAAGTGTTAGGAAACCGACTATGTTCCTTTTTTCCCACCTCGTCCTATTCCGCCAAACTTGGCAACACTGACAGTTCGATGTCTGTCCGCGAGTGCGCTGGTTACGCTTAGACAAGAGACTCAAATAATATCAAATAGTAACCGTGTGTGTGGTGTCTGTGTAGAAAATATTACTGAACCAGCTCATAACCCACAACGAGGTGCCCCGGGGCTGGAGACAAGCATTCATCGTCCTGTGAGTACATACCTCTTCCCTTTAACATAGTCGGGAATTTGTTGGGTATTTTCAAAACTTAGTTTACGCAACAATAAGAAACCACCTTATCAGTTTACAATATTTTTTAAGACCCGACTGTTATTGACGCCATACATGAAAAAGCAGTTTTGAGATTACACAGACAAGAAAATAGTAGGTTGAAATTGTTTACTCTTTACGATTTCTTCACTGAAAAACTAGTCGTGATCTAAGAAACTGAAATAAATCCACCATAAGTTTCTCTATAGTTTCTAGTTTTAACCTATTTCTTTTCATGTCTAAAATACATTCGAAATTAAAAAATGGTCATTCGACATGTGTAGATGTCAGTGGAGAAAATTTTTAATTTAATATTAGGTCATTTATTTCATTTCTTAGAATTCTTTCACTATATTCTCTAAGTACGTCTAAATCCGGATTTCTATTCATAACATGATCAATTTTATTTTTAATATTTTCCAATGTCCACTCGTTTAAGATAGCTCTAACTTGATCAAATGCTAAAAATGAGTCGTTTAATGTTAAATTACGTTTTTGTATCTCTTTCAATATATCATGTTTTAATTGATTCAATATATTTGTATCTTGAGGCCATTTCAACTTCTCTTGATGTACTGCGCCTTCGATATGTCTTTCAATGTTATATTTTCTAGTTGCTAAATGACTCTAACACTTGGTACAGTATAGGGTACGACTAGCGTGGTCCTGAATCAGGATCATCAACTCAGGATGACTGGATATCCACTTTTCTACTGTTTCAGCTGTGACATTTGTCATATATAAACTTTTCTTTCTGGTCGAGATACAAAATAAGGCGCAATTCACCTAAAACGAAAGTTATACTATTTCAAAATTGACATACGTATAAAATAAATTATATCTAAATAAATAATTGGCACAGGTAGCAAATAATGTAGCAAGGTAGCAAGCACAAGGAGAATATTTAAAAAAATAATGTCCTATTACGAAAAGTAATTTAATTTCACAATCGTAATTTACACCATTTAAGATTACTTTACTAAGACATTGTATTAGAAAAATAGCATTAGCAGTGGGACACTACAATGTATAAATAATAATATATTATCATCTCAGGGAAAAATGTTTTAATTCCATACAAAGGATAAATAAATTAATAAAAAACTTACCCGAACTGTGGTAAATGAAAATAGTTTCAAATAGGTATGTCCAATCCAAGAGAAACAAATCAAAGTCCGTAAATCAAAGCCAAAATAGTTGTGATAGGAAGATTCCAGAAACCACACTTCACACACACGAAGCAGCAGACAATACAAGTACACTCTACGAGCTGAAGCAAGAAAGTGAGCCTGTATCCTGTAGCCTGTGAAAGTGTATCCTTTAGTTTTGAAACAATTGATAAAATTAATGTAGTAGAAAGAGACAAAAATAATGCTATGTGAGCGGCCCGCGCGATGCTCTGGATGCCAAACAAATGAATTATACTAGATACTACTCGGCTCTAATTGGGCGTTAGCTGCACGCGTTGCTCGCGCGCACAGTAACTGGGCTACCGGATATAAGGTATAAATATAGCGTGAATGAGAAATGTGATATTCATATTAAATATAGAATAAGTATGCAGCTTTTTAATTAGCATCTTCTTCAGTGGTTCATTTAAAAAATGCGTAAATTGCAAATTTTAGAGTAGGTAGGTAACCAAAATCAAAATTAGCTATCAAATCTCGCAAAACAATGAAATACAGTGCAAAATTGTTTTACTAGTGATTTCCAATGTCACCTAGGCAAGTGAAAATATGTACCTACTCTTCTCTATTAAGTTTTCGCAAGTTCTTCTGAATTCGCGCAACTCATGGGGCATATCCATATTATTGATGATGTCCTTTAAGTATCACACATAGTTCTACCTAATGCGATCACTGTTTATTACGTAACGCTAACTAACGACTTACGTAATACTGATTATGTCGGAAACAATTACTTATGTGCGACAATAAGGTTAATAATAAAAGTCGAACTCCCCAAGGCTGTCGCCAGCCAACGGGCCAGGGGGGAGGGGCACAAGGTAAGAAAGAGGATGGGAGAAATATGAATTGTACGTACAATGATTTTAATTTTTTTAGAAATATTTTTATAACCTTTTTATTACAAAAAAAAATTAAAAAAATATATAAGTATTTAAAAAATTAAAGAAATATAATTTCGAATCTCTAAGGGCGATTCCCCCCCCCCCCCCCCCCCCCTTTGGCGATGCCCTTGGAACCCCCTACTGTCTGAAACTAGAAATGTGACCACAATACATAGCTGAACATTCCTCAAAAAAAAAAAAACTAAGGAAGAGAATATTGAAAGCTTTAAAAATTAACTGAGTCAGTTTAGTTACATACTCATTGCAATACATTTTATTATTCACGGTAATCATGGTACTAATTGAAAGGTGATTATAATCAGTATAAAACTGGTGATAGTGCAATAGTGTCTGTTTTCTAATTTCATTCGTGATTTCGAAGCCCATCCCGTCCACAATTTCCCACTCTCACAGGATGGAGCGTAGCATTCTGAGTATAAGAAGCTCCGACGGTATCAGGAACACGGAATTGCGCTCTATAATCATGTTGGTGCTAAGACCGCTAAGCTAAAATGAGACTGGGCTGGACACAAATGTGGGCGGATATCGTTACATAACGAATTCCATAGAATGAACACCGATGTAGAGGAAGAACGAAGAGAAAATGGCGGGACGACTTAGATGCATATGACAATACGTGGCGAAGCACAGCATTGATCCGGATGGTCTGGCATAAAAGAGAGAAGGTATTATGCAACACTGGGATACAATTGAAGGGTACATAGAAAAAACATAATAGGATATTTATCCCAAAATTCATTATGTGGTGTATTTTTTATTAAAATCGAATTTTCAATAATTATATCGATAACAGGTTTTCTTAAAGAAGATGATCAAAATTTCACATTTCCCTGTGTATCTGGCGGACGAAACCGAACTTGTATTTGAAATATTCATAGGTATAGTAAAGTTAGCTCTCGAATATACACGAGCCAAAGGTAGGCGGCGCGTCGCATCTGGAGGTGGGCCAATATTTATCATTCTTGATTGATGTTAGACATGTATCGCATATGGTCATAGGCAACAGTATCTACTTTTCTTTTTTTATGGACGAAGGCGGCAGACGAGCATACTGTTCACCTGGTGGTAAGTGAATACTGTCGCCCATAAACATCCACGATACATGCCAACATTAGTCCAAAATGACAAACGTTGGTACGACCCCAGATACGCTGGGATATAGGAATAGGATAGGATAGGATATACCTTTGGAGATATAGGAATGGATTTGGAGAAAGGGTTGGGAAAATGAGGAGAGATAGGATGCGAATAGGCTCTGACACATCTCACTCACTACCGAAACACGTACGTACATTAGGGAAATAAGATAAAGTGGGAAATGCAGTACATTTCAAGGTAGTCTTCTGTGAGAGAGGGGTAACGTGGCCAGTCAAGCGCGCCCAGCGGCTGTTGGATTTGAGCGTGCACTCTCCCCCTCCCTACAATCAAGTAGACTGTCTGTTCGTTTGGCATCTTGTAGGTGTAGATTTGCTGCGCTTTATTTAACCCCTTAGCTTTAGGTAAGTCTCAAAATAAGGATAATTGAAAAGGAAAAGTCCCTTACAAGTGTTAAAAGCATTACGAAAAGTATCTATTTTTACAAAATGATAAATTTATGCCACTTATCTTTCTTACGACACGCCGCCTTGGGGAATTTATGGGCATTTTATGGGTGATCGAGTAAAAAACTTGTCGATAGGTAATAAAATTTAGGCGATGGGTTCGGCGAAGGATTTTGGTCATTGAACTTGGTGAAAAATTTTTGGCGATAAATTAATATTTGGTAAAAAATTTAATAACTTGTTATACAAAATATTGCTCCTTCATAGATCAGCTATTCACGAGTTGGTACCATGGGTTTTTATAGAAATTTACTTACATATTTTTTACTATAAGGCAGTTACGGCCAGAAATTAATCAACCTATACCCTGCATAGTGTATATCTTAATGAACCATATTGCAGTCTAAAATGCGATGGATGTTAAAATTAATATGTTTCTGACTGCAATCATTACTAAAAAGTTCGTGTGATGCTGTAAAATGCTGTTTGACTTCTAAAGCATATACAGTATGTCACCCACCACAAATAATTGGAGGACGGGAGACTTCTTAAATCACAAACGACGTAATCTTTTTAGGAAAGCTTTTATGGAGAGGAAAAATTACCTAGGTAACAGTTGGTAATGGGTTTAATATTTTATGTCGCTGTTCAGTCGCCTACATAAGAAAACACGTCTAAATCATTGTGTTTAATTTTGTCAATTCCTTTATTGGTATACAATGGTAGCCGTAAACCTATACGACTTAAGTGCAACTATGGTCCACATTCGTTTTCTTAAAAATAAGTAGCTCCAATTTCAACTAGATATTGCAGCTGTGACGTCATTCTCAATGGTGTCCATCGGATTAGTAGTATAACGGAATGAGAGTAGTCCTTAATCACATATTCTATAATCTCCATTCCATCCCTCCTTCGAGGACGAACGGCAAACATAATGGAATGAAGAGAACTCTTCTTCCTATATAAAAAATCTTCTTCTTGTGGTGCTTCTCCAGTTAGTGACGTTTGTCAATAAGCTCCGAATATCTATGTATTGCGAGGCGAAACAGTTCGGCGGTACTCGCGATGCCAGCCCACTCTCATATGCTTATTTATTTATTTTCCATGCTTTTTCCTGAGACTAACACACTTATTCCTAGCGATATTGCCAGTTGCAAGAGTTCATATCTCTCATACTTTAGCACGTGTCTCAGATACTTTTCTGCTCTTGATGATCTGATAGAGTTCGCGTTTGCGACCGACTCATCATTTTTCATCACTAATGATCTACTGCATCCAACTGGTGGCCAGCATATGTCTGTATGTCCACATTTCATACGCTTTTATACGTGTAAATGAAGATCTTTGTACTTCATTCCTAATTGACTATAGTGGTGGCTCTGTGGAGTTTGAGCCAGTCGATGGTTACTCTATGGTTGAGCCAATGGAGGTTTGACAGAAGGGCTTGTCATTTTTTATATCGAAGATTGTTATATCGAGGTTTTACAATTGTGTCTAATGACAAAATATAATAAGATAGTGAGAATTAAATTAGAGAATCAATAGCATTAAATGTTGTTTCTCTTTTCAGGTAAGATTTGTACAGATTGTAACATGTTGTTTTGATGTCAATTGTATATTGCCACATTTGGTTTAATAAAAACAATCTCTTTTCAGAGCAACGCAATTTGTTTTGATTTCGAGATTTATCTCTAGTGCTTGATAAAGCACATTATAAAACAACATTTTTACAGCTGTTGAGCAGCAATGGAAAAATTAAGGTTTGAATTTGTAGTGAAACCGGCTGAAGATCCAAAAACGAACGTAATCTGCATAACCTCAATTACGGATACCGATAAACAAACTTTTGTAATCCCGGAACAACTACAACCGGTAAAACTACATATACACTTATAAGAACTCAAACTTTCCAAAAAGTAAAAGCTACCCTACAAAAGAGACACGAAAAAAGAAAAGTATGGATTTCGGTAACACCAGAGATGAATAATGTTTATGTAGATGAAGATGGAAATATGCAGTTCAAGGGATATTTACTGGAAGAGATTACACCAGAAACACGGCAAGAGGCTGACACAGCTAAAATTTCAGAAGAAGCCTTGACAAGAATCCTGGAGAATTTTGCTGAAATGAAGAAGGACACACCTAAACCTCATAAAATAAGAAATTTAACAGAGAAATTTGTAATAGAAAAATTCACTAGAAAAACATCAAATGGATCTCAATGGATGAATATTTTTGAAGCAGAATGTACTCGTTTAGGAATAGATGAAGATACTAAGAGAATTGAAGTTCTTAGGCTATTTTTAGAGGACTCGTGTCTTGACTGGTACAGTTCCATGCTCATAAAATATACAGTAAACTCAGAATGGTCAATATGGAAAAAAAAACTTTTATGAAACTTATGCGGACAAAGGTTGGTCACCAGTCAGGTATGCAATTTTATTCAAATACAGACAGGGCTCATTACTTGATTATGCACTAAAAAAAGAAAGACTTTTATTGGAGATAAATAAATCAATGGATAAACCCACTCTAATTGATCTAATCGCTACGGGGCTACCAAATTTTATAGCAGATAAAATTGATAGAAATAACTTAAAAGATACTGAGAATTTATTTAATAACATCAGAGGTTTAGAACATTTGGTGAATAAAAAGATTTTGGAAAAAAAGATGGTAGGTTTTGAAAATAAAATTAAAGAAAACAATGGAAGAGACCGACCATGCAGAATCTGTGAAAAAGAAAATAAAGGAAACCGGTATCATCCTGAATCCTTATGTTGGTTTAAAAACAAAAATAATGACCAACCTAAAAGAGGTCAAATTAGAAGCGTCAACAATTCAATTAAATGTTAGAGTTAGAGAGATGTTAGAGTAATCAATAGAGTTAGAAATGCAATTAAATGAAATAGATCCAAAAAACTAACAACTTCACCATTAATCAAAATTAAATTAACAATAAATAATACCTTAGAAATTTTGGGAATTTATGATTCAGGGTCGAATGTGTCTTTAATAAACTCAAGATTATTGTCCTTGAAAAGTAACCCAATTAATAATAATAATGGAAATGCAAACTTAAAAACGATTAATGGTGTAAAAAAATCCATAGGAATAGTAACTTTAAAGATAAAGATTTATGAGATTGAAAAAAATATTGTTAAAGATGTACGCCGATTTGGCGATCGGGTGTTGGCTCAGCAATCTGGCTCTGAGAACCAGACGTTAGAGTTGCACGTCGATCGCGGTCGAAGGCCAATGTTGCAGGCCACACGCCTTAGCTTTAACGGGGGGGTGTAGGGATTCAGGCTTGCCGGTCTTGATGTTACAGGGATCTCGGCAGATCAGGTGTTGGGGTGAATACGGAAATAAAACGCCGCTTTGGTTTACATAAACACAGGGGTGCGGAGGGAGCGGCGACGGGCAGCAAGCTCACTTTTCTTCTATATGTTAATTACTACTCAAGTGCTGAGGACGAACTGGCTTGCTGGCTGTTAGGCCTTTGTCTTTTTATAGGGGTTTGCTGCCCTAGCGATCCCCCCGTTCCCTGAGGAAATTTTAATGCTATTAGCTCTCCACTTTTGTACATAATATCTAGGTTACAAGTCTTATTTATCTGGGCTGGTCCTCTTATTGCACGGAGGATAAAGACTATTTTCGGTGGCGAAGTTTAGGTATTTTCCTTTTAATTTCCCTTTTTCCTTATTGTCCCTCCCCCCCTCTGTGAGTAGCAAGAGGTGTGGGAGGACCGGGGGTGCACGGCTTTTCAGTGGCGCCGATACCGGAACTACGCCACCTAGCCCGCAACTTTTTGTTCTAGAACTTATCCTAAATGAAACACACTGCGGGCGGTAGTCTTTATTTTAAACCTTATTCTAGCACCCTGACTTATAACCTAGGTATCCTAGCACATTGGAGAGCGAGAATAAGACATATAAAAACACAAGCAAATCGTACATAAAATATTATAAAATGTAAAGGTAAAGGAACAATAATATAACACATATTTAACCTTAACTAAACATTTTACATCTTACACATCAATGTTATTCATTTTATACATAGTATCGACATCTTATGATAACGTGTTATGTATGTGTTAACATTTTATTACTCCGGAGGAAGGGCACGTGAATTTCATTCTTGACCAAAATCGTGCCGCTTAAATTTTACTACTTGCGGAACTCTGTTTAGACGGCCCTCTTTTCCTCCGAAATGTGTGATGTTAGCACATGCATATTTCGCGCACTGATTCTATATTGTACACATAGGTATATAGGCACCGCACTTTCACTATTCACTTATTCTGTCGTGCACAAATATTAATGTTTTCGTCATAGATGAAGAGAATTTCGACTATGATTTCTTAATTGGATTAGATTGCATAGAAAAATTTCAACTAATTCAAAATGAAAAATTAGAAATTACACAAAACATCCTAAACTTCAAAAAAGAAGATAATAAAGAAGAAATAAATCCTAATAACACAAAAATAATTCCTGGCTTTTCAGGTAGCAAGTTTGAAGAAAATCAGAACTTAAATAAAAAAAAAAAGGAAGTGAATGTCCTAGGGAAAACTAAAGTTGAAACAAATGATAAGTATAAAATAAACTTTAATGAACACGTGGAAGCGACGAACTTTAACATATCAGTAAATCATCTAAACCTTCAGGAACAGTCAGAAATAAATAAATTAATTTGCAAATATAAATCACTTTTTGCCAAAGATAAATATGATATAGGCACGGTGAAGGGCTATGAAGCACATATTGATTTATTAATAGATAGATATTGTAGCAAAAGACCATATAGATGCACTATTGAGGATAAAAAAGAAATAGAACAACAAGTATCGAAATTATTACAAAAAAAATTAATTGAAGAGTCTTATAGTCCTTTTGCAGCCCCGGTAACATTGGCATATAAAAAGGAAGAACGAAGAAAATCTAGATTATGCATAGATTTTCGCGATCTAAATAAAATTGTGATTCCTCAATCACAACCGTTTCCACTAATCGAGGATTTAATGATAAAAACAAGAAACTGCAAATTCTTCTCAACGCTGGATATAAATTCAGCATTTTGGTCAATCCCTTTGAAAATTGAAGACAGAAAGAAAACAGCATTTGTTACTCAAGAAAACCACTTTCAGTGGACCTGTTTACCCTTTGGTTTAAAAACTTCTCCTGCAATATTTCAGAGAATATTAAGTAGCATTATTAGGAAACATGGACTATCAGATTTCACCGTAAATTACATAGATGATATTCTGATATTTTCTGAGACATTTCCAGCACACGTTAAGCACTTATCATTGTTATTGGAAGCAATTTTAAAGGAAGGCTTTAGATTGAAATTCTCTAAGTGTAAATTTGCACAAGACTCGGTGAAGTACTTAGGCCATATAATAAAAAATAATACAATTAGTCCTCTAAAGGATAATTTAATTGCTATAAAAGATTTCCCTGTTCCGACAACACGAAAAAATGTTCGGCAGTTTTTGGGAAAAATAAATTTTTATGGAAAATATGTGCCCAATATATCAATCATATTAGATCCCTTACATAATTTGTTAAGAAAAGAACAAAAATTTGTTTGGTCAGAGAAATGTCAAGAATCATTTGATACAATAAAGAAGCTACTGTGTTCAAAACCCATTTTAGCAATCTTTGACCCACATCTGCCGATACATATTTATACGGACGCCAGTATACAGGGCATAGGCGCGGTCTTGAAGCAACCACAATGCAATGGAGAAGAAAAACCCTGTGCATATTTTTCAAAAAAATTAAATGACACTCAAAAAAAGAAAAAAGCTATATATCTGGAGTGTTTAGCAATAAAGGAAGCAGTAAAATATTGGCAGCTTTGGCTCATAGGAAAAAAATTCTCAATTTTCTCTGATCATAAACCTCTAGAAAAAATGAATATTAAGGCTAGAACGGATGAAGAACTGGGAGAGCTCACATATTATCTATCTCAATTTAATTTCGAGGTAATATATTCTCCAGGAAAATACAACTTAGAAGCTGATAGTTTGAGCAGAAATCCTGTATTAGAATCATATGAAAATCAAGATGAAATTTTAAAAATTGTGAATTTTATTAAACTAGAAGACATCCAAAATGATCAAGAAAAAAATGAAGATATAAAACAAAATATAAATAAACTAAAATTAAAAGATAAAATATACTATAAGAAGATAGGGAGAAAGGAAAAGATTGTACTGACCGAGGAATTTAGTAAAAAAATTATAGAAAACATACATTATCTTTACTGTCATATAGGAATACAACAAATGGAAAACAAAATTAAACCATTCTACGTAGCGAAAAATTTAACATGTAATATAAAGAAAATTTGCGACAACTGTGAAATCTGCATAAAAAATAAATCTAGAGCTAAATATAAATTTGGACTAATGTCTCATCTAGGGCCCGCTACTTACCCTTTTGAAATAATGTCTATAGATACCATCGGTGGATTTGGTAGCTCACGCTCTACAAAAACATATTTACATCTTCTGGTAGACCACTTCACCAGGTATGCCTATATTGTGACTTCAAAAACTCAAAGCTCGAGTGATTTTATAAAGATTATTAAAAAAGTGACACAGGAAAATAAAATAGGCATGATTCTATCTGATCAATATCCGGGTATAAATTCAAAAGAATTTAAAAACTTCTTAAATAAGGAAAATATACCCATAATTTTCACTGCAGTAAATGCACCTTTTTCGAATGGTTTGAACGAAAGATTGAACCAAACATTAGTTAATAAAATCAGATGTAAAATTAATGAAAAGAAGGATAAATTGGCCTGGACGACTATTGCTCACGAATGTACAAAAAAATATAATGAAACGGAGCACACTGTGACAGGATTTTCTCCACAATATCTATTAGAAGGAAAAAATGTTAATATTCTACCAGATGAACTGAAACAAAAAATAACACATAATGAGTTAATGCAAGATAGAAAAATAGCTTTGGAGAAAACTATAAAATCACACAATTATAATAAGCAACAATTCGACAAAAACAGAAAAAAATGCGAACTTAAAGTAGGAGACTTGGTATATGTTGAAAACGGAAATCGATTAAACAGGAAAAAACTGGATGAATTAAAAATCGGCCCATACCAAGTATTAGAAAAATTGTCAAACTCAATATATAGAGTAAACACAGGGCATAAAAAATTCGAATCAAATCTTTTCCACCATACAAAACTTGTTCCAGTACCAGAAGAAACCTAAAAGGCGGGGGGGGGGGGGGATGTAAATGAAGATCTTTGTACTTCATTCCTAATTGACTATAGTGGTGGCTCTGTGGAGTTTGAGCCAGTCGATGGTTACTCTATGGTTGAGCCAATGGAGGTTTGACAGAAGGGCTTGTCATTTTTTATATCGAAGATTGTTATATCGAGGTTTTACAATTGTGTCTAATGACAAAATATAATAAGATAGTGAGAATTAAATTAGAGAATCAATAGCATTAAATGTTGTTTCTCTTTTCAGGTAAGATTTGTACAGATTGTAACATGTTGTTTTGATGTCAATTGTATATTGCCACATTTGGTTTAATAAAAACAATCTCTTTTCAGAGCAACGCAATTTGTTTTGATTTCGAGATTTATCTCTAGTGCTTGATAAAGCACATTATATACGTTTACTGAGCTCCATGTTCATTGTTCAGAACTGGTTCGTATGAGCCAACACTGAAGGAGACTAGTGCGCAATGAGATCTTGAGATGATGAAAGTATTGGTGAAGGCATTCCTGGTAATTTCAATGTGTTTTTTTATCCATTGCACTGTCTCAGTCTTCATTCAGCCAGATATCAAATATTTATACTTGCGTACTCAAGAAGAAAATAAATCTCACTCTCTCTCAAGAAAATAAATTTACTAAGCATATTTCTTTTGTAGTTTTCTTCCCCCTATCACAGTGAACAGAGTGCATTCGATAAATTATTTTGCGATCCTCAATTCGACAAAAATGAATCCGCGCTTGATTCAAAATGGCGTTCAACATATGTGTAGATTGTTATGTCATAATTTTCCTTATAACCTAGTGATGCGACCCCACGTCCCTGCCGGGGGAACGGTATTAATATCTGTAGATTTATTTCTTTGCCCACAATCTTCGGACCGACGATAAATCATGAGCAAAGCCAGGGCTTTCCACGCCTTGAGGACATCACGCGTAAATGTGAGTTATGGTCATTGTTATCCGATACAGCCTCTTGGTATTAGGTTGATTTCTCGTATATGACCTGGACACATACTACTCCGACAAATAAATTTCGGGATTTTTTTAATAAAACAAAAATATTGCATCAATCGTCTAAATTTATTTTGTCGCCCTCGAAATAGGCTCCATTTTGACGCAATACACTTTGGCCAGCGAGTAATTCATACGTCGAAACGCTTCTTTTAGGCACTTTCCAGTATGGCCTTTAGCTCTTTTAGCGCATTGTGTTTTATTACGTTAACGGACACAAAACATCTGTAATTTGAGTCTGGGGAATAAAAAAAGTCACATGGGGCCATATCTGGCGAATATGGTGCTTGGTCGATGACATTCGTTGAATTTTTGGCTAAAATTTCCCGTACGATGATTGAGGTGTGGGACGGCACTCGTCGTGGTGCACTATCCAAGAATTGTTATTCCACAAATCTGGTCTTTTCCGACGAATATTCTCTCGTAATCGCCTTATGACACCCATATAATAATGTTTATTGACTGTTTGACCCTCCGGAAGGAATTCTGAATGAACAACACCACGATAATCAAAGAAAACAGTCAACATGAGTCAACGTTACCGTTCGCTATCGAAGCGCCATTCCGAAGCTTGTTGGCTGGTTTGCATGTCAAACTCATAAACCAACGGTTCGTCACCAGTTATGACGTGTTTCGTGAATTTAGCTCGTTCGAGTTAAGTACTAGTAGACAAAACAAAACTTCTCAGTTCCAGCTCCCGGGAAAATTATATTAATATTAAATTCATCAACTTTAATCAGGTTAACCGTAAAGCGTTTACACGGAGCGTAATACCGTAGCCTGAAACCGGGACGCGAGACAGCTATAAACTTAACCCTTTACAGCAGTTGGACCTTATTTATCCGAGTAATAAAAGTTGAAGGAAGACGTCGGCAAATTTCAAAGGAGACTACATCTCATGTTCCGCTAAAATGGTAATCTGAGACTTTATATTTATGCAGGTTAAGAATAATTTATTTGTTCGTGAATAACACAAGACGCCTTGCCCGCTGGGCATAAGAATTTTACAAACACATAAAAAAACATTAATTAGAATAATACCAAATCAATACTTGACGAGGACGTCCCCCTCGCTACACCGTCAACACACACCGGCTTTCAGTCGGTTTTACCAGGTTTGACACTTTTACCTGCTATCGGCACGTGCGTGGGCGCTTCTCACCCACTCGCGATCCCCGGGTACTATACTATATCCCCGGGTAAATGTATATATAACATCGTATACGAGTCAATAAGGATACCCATAATTATACAGAGACACTGCAACAAGGTATAAGTACAACCGTGGGAGATTCGCTTCCCGCGCAATTTTTGTTTTTCATAGGGAAAGTATGTACTGTACAAACACTGATAAACATAAAAAATAATACAACAGTAGTATTATTAGCATATCAAAAGAAAAAAAGACGAATTATGACAGATTCTTAATATAAAAGATAGCTACTTATTTCATAAAAATTCTGTCATATTAAAAAATATAATAAATTCGATAAAATGTATAGAGGAGTACGTTGTTATTTTTCGAGTCCGTAAAAGTGTAAAAATATTTTATTAGACATCATTTTTTATAAATTTTAAAATAAAAGTATCAAACCCTATAATATTATATTATGTTTTATAACTACTTATTTCTAAACAGCGTAATGTTCATAACTTTATTATGATGTCTCAGTGGCGCCATCTATATTTTTCGACTTAATTAAGAAATTAGCCGCTGTTCGGTAGTGAATGCGGCTAACTTGCCTGAGAAGCACTATTTTAACGTGACCTTCCCTGTCCGTTGTTCTAGAACATATCTCTGCAAAATAAGGGGGAATTGAAGAAATGTCAGAGATCTTATGAATATGGTCTTGTTTACAGTAGAAGTGCGAGTTTCGTAAGCGCATTTGAACGTATTAGCTTGTATGGAGGCTTTAACTTTGTTCCGAAATATGCTAGTATTAATAATATGAGTAAATTTAACTAGGTATACTATATTATTACTTGCATATGATATAGTAACCTTGCATGTATTCATTTTGATGTATTAACTTGTTAGTTGAATTGAGTTGTTAAAATTTAGTGTGTTGGTAACTCAGAAGTTTTTGGCTCAGAAGTACATCATGAAACATATGTAAATGGCGTAAATGAATGGTATCAATTAAATGTATATACAGTAATCCCCCCTATAACACGGTAGATTGGTTCCGCGTTATAGGAAAACGTGTTGTAGGAGTATTCCCGTATAACGCGTTTTTACGACCCCGTATAACGCGTTACGTATAAATTATTCACGTTTAACTTTTCTCGCTAAAGGGGGTTTAAATCGAATATTAAGAAAAAACTATATTATGAACGAAATATTTACGTTTTATTAAAATCAAACTAACTTTAAACTGAACATTTTAAATAAGAAACTTATGCATATGAACTAAAAAACCAGTTAATTTCAAATAAATTACACTATCATTATAAATTTCACAGTACATACAGAAATATAATGTGGGAAATCTCCGCGTTATATGGGGGAATGCCCGTGTTATACGGGGGATTGAAATCGCGTAATATGAAAATGCGTTATAAGAGTACCGTGTTATAGGGGGGATTACTGTATATTGTTCTAGTAAAAACTTTTAACAACCCAAAGCAACGGTATCCATGGAACGGAACAAAAGAATCAAAACATTAATAATATAACATAACAAGACTTGTTTGACAGACTTGTTTTAAGACTATAACAAGACTGTTTTCAACGTTGTATCATCACCATACGATGTTTTCAATTACACATCACAGGTAAATGCCACTTTTAATAAAATTACAATACGTAGAGTTTATGGCATTTTTATAAACGACACTTGGGTAGACTATTTATTTGAATTGCGAATGCCCGAAAAGATGTAAATCACAAACCATTTAACGTCATAAGACCATTGGACAGATTTAAACAGATGGCGTGAGAATAATGAGGTGCCTTCTACTAATTACCAAAAAAAATACACATCGTTATTACGCTTCATTAAAACGAGATAAATGTATCACAGTAAATTATTAGAAAGAAAAATATCGTGAGACACATTTATATTTTCATCGAAATCGTCTTAATGTAGATTAATTTCCTTTCTGTTGTTATTTCAACAAAGAAAGGAAGCAATTAGAGAGAAATTAATTGGCTGCCGGTCTAAGCTCTTTATTCCAATAGTATCGATGGAAGACTAATTTGATGTAATTCCGAGAGAGGATTAATAGTGGAAACAACAAAATGAAGGTAAACAGTGACAATAAGACGACTAATGAATGCTTTGTTGAAAAATTTTTGTTTTATGGTAATTAACGTGATTTATAAAAGAAAAAAATATTGTATTGCGGTCATTACATGATTTGTCAAAAAAAAGGTTATTGTTTTTGTTGTCATTACCACGATTTATCAAACAAAAGGTATGGTTTTGTAGTCATTACCATGATTTATCAAACAAAAGTTATTGTTTCTGTGATCAATACCAAGATTTATCAAAGGGAAAATATGGTTTTATGGTCATTGCCACGATTTATCAAACAAAAAGTTATTGTTTTTGTGGTCATTACCCACGATTTATCAAAGGAAAATATGGTTTTGTGGTCATTACCATGATTTATCAAAGAAAAAAAATATTGTTTTGTAATCATTACAATGATTTATCAAAGAAAAAAAATTAATACCATTCTGCATAACGAAAACGAAAATTTTACACAAAAGAAGATTTTGTGTTTGTACTTTGTATTTCTGTATTTTAAAAGGCGCTTCGACTACTAGTAAAATATCGTGTAAAATATAAATTAAAAAATCACAACTCTTTTTAAGGCTTAAATGTTACGCTAAATTGAGTTGAATGGTGCAATAAAAAAAACACAAAAATGACAAATTTGTCGCTTGGACTAGTTTTTTTTTAAGGACGAAAGCAGCGGACGAGCATACCGTCCACCTGATGGTAAGTGGATACTGTAGCCCATAGACATCCGTGAAACATGCCAACATTAGTCCAAAATCACAAACTTTGACACACCCCCGGATGCACTGCCTACCTTTGGAGACATAGGAATGGATTTGGAGAAAGGGTTGGGAAAATGGGGAGAGATGGGAATGGGCTCTAGCACATCTCACTCACTACTGAAACACGTACAATTTTGCAAGGTCGGCGGCGCACCGGCATACCCCCTGGTGTTGCAGGTGTCCATGGGCGGCGGTAACACTTACCATCACGTGGGACCGCTTGCTCGTCCGCCCACTAGTCTATAAAAAAAAACGTACGTACCCACGGAAATAAGACAAAAGTGGGAAATGCAGTACATTTCAAGGTAGTTTTCTGTGAGAGAGGGGTAACGTGGACAATCGAGTGTGTCCTGCGGCTGTTGGATTGCAGCGTGCAGTCTCCCTCTCATGAAGTTGTGAGTTGATGTAGTTAAGAAATATGTAGTTAAGTAAGTAATTGGTATTAAGTAATGTAGTTAAGTAGTTAGTATTAAGTAATGTAGTTAAGAATAATTGTATCGAATTACCTATATTGTTGATTTGTCGCATCTCATTGCCATGCGTATCGACCATTTTATTTTATTAAATATACAAACTTTTTGTGTGTAACAAAGTAATAAGAAGTGATTTAATATTTAAAATCCAATATTAAAATACCTGTTTAAAAATTTGCGTTCGTTTCCCCTAAAATATATTCCTCGCGTGAATTACTAGGTACGTGTCCAAAACTTCACTGCTCGCATATCTGGTCTCCATTACCCCCAAAGCCTCGTAGAGCTGACAGCGGCACTTCCACGTTTAATCCCTGCTAATACTCCGAACGCGTCGCCTTGAAACGCCTTCAGTGCGTTCTCCTGCGCGATGAAGATAATACCTGCCTTCGTATTATCCCTGTTTACGCCAACACTTGTTTTTTGCTTCCCTACCCCATTTTGCTTTTTCAGTAAAGACTTGGAATAGAATCTGTAGTGGATTTATTTGTGACGTTATCTGAGCAAAGGGACCTTATGGTCGGTATAGAATTGTTGATTTTGGTTAAGATTTTTTGACTTAACTTTCTTGTTGTTTCAACTTTTTAAAGGTGAAGCAATTAAAAATATGTTAGTTTTTACAAAAGAGTCCCGTATTATTGGAAGACTTGCGTGAAACGATGGTATTTTCATTAATATTTTTTAATAATTTCATATTTTAACTTATAAAAAGTATTAATTAATTTTAATTGTTCAGACAACATGTTGACGCATTGAGTATTGAAACAAAAACGGGGCGAATAGTGTTGCCATACCAATGAAATGGAATGATTAAACATTCAAAAACTAAACTAAACAATTTCAGAATAAATTATTATTTTTATAGTCGTAATGTCAAAACTAAACTAAACAATTTCAAAATAAATTATTATTTTTATAGTCGTAATGAACGAGTCCTTTCCTCGTATAATTATAGTTTTACAATTTTCTGTAACGTATAACAATCGTTTTAATATGGATACTTTGACCATAAATCTTATTAGATTTTTTATTAGAAATTACAGTGTTGAAAGAACTCTATGTTACCATTGTTAGTTTAAAATATTCTAGTCGGATTGAATATTAGTAATTAGTGTAATCACTTTACCTTTCCTAAATTTCTTAAAGTATATTATTAGGGATTAAAGTATGAAATTGCCGATTTGTACTGAAAAATTAAAACTCGTTTTTTTCTAAAATGTAACATATTTATTTAATCAAAATATTTACCCTCATTATCTATACATTGTTGCCATCTAATCGGAAGTTCATTCATGCCTTTGCGATAGAAGTCTGGGAATGTAGATTCGACAAACTGTGTGAAAGCATTTTGTACTGCCTCTTGGGAAGAAAATTTTTTACCACGTATAAAATTGTCCAAATCACGAAAAAAATGGTAGTCCGTTGAAGCAAGGTCTGGCGAGTACGGAGGATGACGTATGGTTTCTAACTGCAGCTCCTGTAGAGTTACAACGGTTTCTCGTGCAGTGTGAGGTCTTGCGTTATCATGGAGTAATAATGGTGAAGATCGATTCACGAGTCGGGGCTGTTTCACTGCTAGTTTCGCCATCATTGTTTGAAGTTCGGCACAGTAAACATCTGCTGTTATTGCTTGACCAGACCTGAGAAAGCTATAGTGAATAACACCATGAATAGACCACCAAACAGTTACCATTACCTTTTTATTGGTAAGCTTTGACTTAGGGCACTGTTGCGGCGTTTGACCTGGGGTTAGCCATTGCATTTTTCGCTTTCGATTATCATAAAGAATCCACTTTTCGTCACATGTCACAATTCGATCCAATATTCCTTCATTTTTGTACCGATTCAACAAGGCAGCGCATGTTTCAACACGCGTTTCTTTCTGCAGATCAGTCAACTTTCATCCATCAGGCACCCATTTTCATATTTTTTTATCTTATTGATTTGATGCAAATGAGTCAATATTGTAGGTAAGGTAACGTCAAACCATGCCATGCCGCTAATTCCTGGGTAGTTTGACTCGGATCGGCTTCCACCATCTCCTTCAATTCAGCGTTATTCACCTGTGTGGGCGGTCTTCCACGTGGTTCGTTCTTCAAGTCGAATATCCATTACGAAAGCTTTTAAACCAAAAACGCACGGTTCGTACATTAGTACGAGTAGTCTCCTCTCCAAACACAGCATTGATATTGCGAGCCGTTTCTGCTGCGTTAGTTCCGCGTCGGAACTCATATTCAAAGATTTTCGAAGTATCCATCTTTCCCGTCTAAGCTGAATAAAAAAAACAATTGAAAGTCGAAAATCGAATGTTGCAAATTTTTTAAAAGAAGAACCTTATAGGTAGCATGTGAAAAAAGTTTCACTCGAAAATCTCACACCATGAAGGTTTTATGTCAATTCAAAGTATCTATTACTATAAAACGGCAATTTCATACTTTAACCCCTATTATTTACACGAAACAAACACAAAATAGTCTAATTTAAGATTATTTTCGGGCGTAGATATTTATAAGTGACCTTTCTAACTGTTAACCTTTATTAACGACACTTTCAAAATAAACTAAGTTTTCAAGTAAATTTCTATACTTATTGAGTACCAGATGGCATTTAGTAATTGGCGGTTTTGAACCAGATTTTATCTAGTTTGTTAAATTTATAGCAGCAATTCATTTTTTAAAATGACATTTTTTATAATAATATGGACCAATAGACCAGTTGGTAGTGCCTCCGCCTGCTGTGCAAAAAGTCCTTGGTTCGATTCACCGTTGAACAATCAATTGTTTATAGATAGGTATCTGTTAGGGTCTGGATGTTGCATGTGTTGTATTCGTCTTTGTATGTGACTCTGGACATACCACACAGGGAATCCTAGTGTGGGCCATTGAGTGTGGCTCCATCTTTCGCTTGATAATGGGGTTATGCGTGAGGGATGTATGGCCCTAATATGCTACGCTGGCCAAACAGATTGGCGAGTCCATTCTATTAGAGGTGGAGTAGTTCCTCAGGACTTTTGGTAAAGGCTTTATTATCCTTTAATCACATTTTACGACACCCACGGCAATAGATGAGATGGTGTTATGCTGAAGCTGGCCGACACAACACGCTAAATATTTATAGAAATATTAAATTCAATTTTTAAAAATAAATCTTAACCCGGCGCCATTGTGCTGAGCAAACAGAACACGGCCGTTGTGGCCGGGTAAATAATACCCATATACATTATCACACATGGAATCAATTTTAGGTACATATTATTATTAAATATTAAGGAATTAGGCAATGTAAACATTATTTATGAAAATTAAATATTTTTTTATTATGAAATGAAGTTGTGATCATCAAAAATATAAAAATATTATCTTTCTCCTAAGAATCAACTTTAAAAGAAAACGGTGACAAGTGTCCGTTAGAGAGGTAGATTTCTATATTTTTCGTATGCTATATATAGGCATATAGAAAGATAAAAGTCTTTATTACATATCAAAACGACACAAGACAATAACATTGTAACATTTGAAGTGCACAAAGGGCGGACTTATCGCTAATAGCGATATCTGCCAGACAACCTTTGGGTAGGGAGGGTAGATTAGAGAGAGTATGTTTTGGAAAAATAATGTTCATAATGTTTAATGTTACATATGTTTAATGTTCAGACAAACAAAAATCCAAAAATAGTTGTTCTGGGCCGTGTATCATTCGTTCTTACAAACGACTTTTTAAAAAATATTAATTGTACACACACAATTTTGTTTGTTTTGTTACGATTGTATTTATATGGATAAAAGACAATTATTGTTTGAGCTGAGAGTTCTTCGATATTACATTTTTTCTAAACAACGCGAGGTTTCCTCAAGAGAAATTTTCCCTGAAAGTTTTCAACTAAGCAAAAATTTCTGTCCAATTTGCCAGTCGTTACTCTTGTTTTGTGTCGTTCACTTTGAGCTCAGTCAGCTCAAAGTAATTGGGATTCTTGTGAGATTTGTCAGAGCAGCCTTAAAATTTGGGCAGATTGATCTAATTTGTAAATTATAGAAAAAATATACTTGACTCTACCTGAATAATGTACATTAATATATTTGTACATTATGGAAATAAGTTGATAAAGTTAACATTAACTATTTGTCAAGGACACACCGAGATATCACTTTAATGTTGCAATCTGTTTCTTTGACACTACGGAGTGTCTCTAAGCTATAGAGAATAGATTTTTTTTTTTATTGTAATTCTAAAGTAATACAACGTGTTAAAACTTCTTGTTTAAATTTGGTCATATCTTGAGATATCTGATTAGTCCTGCTGGGCACGGTTCTAATAGTATAGTACTTTTGAGTGCTTGTTAGGTATTTTTAACTCCACAAGTCCGAATGAATTTGTTTAGTCATTTTAGGTACGTCTACTCCGTCCCAGTGTAAGGCACGGGCCTCACCTCGCAATCATCAAAGGATTTCAGGTCATTATCCCCCAGGCGGGCGCTATCGGGATTGGCGGGTATTTCACATGCCCAATATTTGTTTTTAAATCTCGGGCACGCAGATTTCCTAACAATATTTTCTTTCACCGCTGAGTAATTATCGTAATTGAAATAAATCTTACTTAAGTAAATCTGAATAGTTCGGGCTGTGGTTTGAACTCACAACCATACGAACATGAATTAAGAATAGATAACCTTAGGTTATTCCCGTTTATATATTATTAAATTAAATATTAAATACATTTTCTAAATATGTATTTGTTTTATTAAATTCCAATGTTCTGAAAATCAGTACTCGCAACGACAACTCTTTTAAAACTACATCATGTCTATCGCACAGTCATAAATAAAGCGAAAATGTTAGAGGAAAGAAAACATTAATGAAGCTATTTGTCTTGTCTACTGGACGTGCAGAATTAACGACATCTCCGGAACTCGAGGGGGAATTAGTGTTAGTTGTAGCTGAATTAGGATCTTGGCTATTCACTGCGAGAATGAGTTGAGCTGGGTGATTAATAATATCATAAATGTCCTCATAGTTGCACAGTTTTGTCTCGCCGGACGTTTTTGTTATACAAACGCTCCTATTCATTGAAACTAAACCTACAAAGGCTTCATAAAACTGAATAGACTTGTTGAGTAGTTCTTATCTGTACTAATATTATAAAGATACTGTTTGTTTCTTCTTGTTTATATGTAAGAGATTATCTCAAAAAACGACTGTACCGTACCTTCTTTGAAACTTCTTTCACTTTTAGGAAGCTAAATTAAAAAAAAAAACGCAATTGCTCGAGCTTATCAAACCACCCGAACGAAGCCTAGTGGTTGCTAATTTGAAATATGTATGGTAACAGCGATTAACGTTCAATAGTTAAAACAACTTTTTAATTAAATAACTGCTCTCTTATAAAAATCAAATACCATCTAATCAGCGCACATTTCTCCACTACAGAATATAAGCTTCTATAGTTATCAAACATGATCTGATCTTCTCAATTTTCTTAACTTTCGGCGACTTTCTGTGAGTCATTAATCGAACTGGCCAGAGAGCGTTAAACGTCATTTTTTATACCAAGATTGCCGACATGCACTTACCATGAAGTCCACTTACCATAAGTGGATACTGTAGCCCATGGATAGTACCAACGTCAATATAGAATGACTAATATTGCCACGCCTCCGTACGCGCTGCCTACCTTTGGAGATTTAGTAATGGATTTGGAAAAAGAGCGGAAAAATGGATAATATGAAGTATAACGCAACGTGTAATAGTATAATATGAGTTTTCTTCATACCAAACCCCAAACTTCTCTAACCTCCTTGAGGGAATGGAACTGAATAGGGAGCCAAGAGATTTTTATTCCAATATCCTGATGCGCGGTGCCCTATGGTAATTTTATTGTCATTCAATAGGGCCAAGAATCTATCAATTTCTTTAGTGGATATCGTTAAATTGTCTTATATAAATAAAAAGTAAACTAAACCTTAAAATCAGTCTATAAACTATACTAAACAAACCAAGTGATATCATTACCAATCCTAAAAAAGTAAATAAAATACATTTCCAATCCCTTTTCCTTTAACGCAACAGTAGCGACATCTACTTATCAAATTACGGGACACTCCGTTGTAACTAAGGACGAGCACGTTAACTGGTGCAAATCTAATAAAGAGGCCTCCCTACCTCTTATGATATTTTCCTAAGATAAAGTGGGGAAAGTTCTGGAACATTTTTATTTTATTCACGGCCGAGAGGAGTAAGATGTTTCTTTCTTTTTATTTTTCTTTCAGAAAATTTACTGGTTCGCCCATCGTAATCATTTCGGGTCGAGATTTCGGTATTTGTATTCGAATTCTCAGAAAGTCTTTATGATTTCTGGTAAGATGGTCTACAAACTTCGGAGACAAATGAAAAATAATTTACAATGATAATAATGATATTTTTTTATAACGGTGGAAGATTTTTGCAACATAGAAATGATTTAATAAATGGATATGCTCCTTATTAAAATTTTCTAAAATTTACCACGGAAGCCAGTTAATTGCAGAAAAATTAAACAGCACAAAGCATCAAAGGGAGCATTCAAGAAAAGTGCTTGAATTTTTCATTTCGGTTCAACCACTGCTCGTTCTCAATATAAACGCCTGCAAAAGACGGGTTGGTTTTCGTCTGAAAGCGATAATTCCACAAGTAGCAAAAGTACATAGATATGTGTGTGAAGATTCAGTAGCTTAATTCTCTTGAAACTCGAAATATAGCAAATGCATAAAGAAACATACGACTCGGCATCGTTTGTAGGTCAATGACTCTACTGTATCCATATGAGTTCAAAAATCTGCGAATGCAATCTCTGGTATTATATATTAATTAGCCAATCGTTCGTTAGAACAAATACAAACTCCCTTCACATTGCTTTACTCGTTATTAACTTGTTCAATAGGCAACTAGGTAGTGCCAATCCCTAATCCAACATTGTAGAATATGCAGTTAGAGCAAAAAATATGAAACTAAGGTCAACATAGTAGTAATTCGTTGAACGCAAAGTAGATTGTTATCTTACGAACGCTTTGTTGACAAATGTTTTACATACACTCTGTGAATGACAGGCAGAATAAGTTTAAACGTCTTTCTATACATGATAATAAAAAAATTTTGATAAGACAAAAACTTTGAGATGGACTTAACAATATAACAATGTTTCTTCATGATATACTTCTGAAATATTCACATTCTTGATACAAATTTAACAGATTTTAACGCGTTCGTTTATCTTTTTTAATTTACTTGACGTTTCGGCTAGATTACACTAATTATAGTAGGTTTTCCAAAATTCGAAAGTCCTGATGTCCGAAATAATTAATTACTAATTCTTTCAAATTTCCCTAAAATCCATTCGAAATCTCTCTAAAGTCAGGTGTTATATAACAAAATCTTAATCAAAGTTGGAAATTCCTAACCTAAATCAATAAGTCCATATGTTAATAAGGTCGAATTTTTCGGATAATGTTTTATGTATATTATTTGGAAATTGATGTAAAGATGATCTACTGTTATTAAACATCCTGTGTATAGCGGCGTGGAAGTGGGAGTCACGTATTACGAGCTCCTTAAATTGGATCGTGTGCAGTCCTTGAACAAAAGTTTTAACAGGAGTAGCAACTTTTATCCAAATGGAGGAAATAGAAAGTGAGCTCTACCTGTTCTTTGCGCGAAAGACGTTATTTTTTATCTTTCTTTTACTTGTGCTCTTTTGAAATACCTAGAATTCGTTTCTACTGAAAATTATGGATTATATGCATTATTTTTAGTCCTATCCACTAATGCGTTTGCGGTCCGGATAGTTGATTATAGTTGGAAATTATTTTATAATACATTAGGATCAGGACAATGGAACGTTTGTTGGCTGATGTAGCTGACTTTGTTATTTTAGTGGCTAACTTCGAAACACCTTACCTGGCAACCTGACCCTACGGGATGTCATTGGTGCTATGTAAGACTATTCGACCTGTAACTGCGGGATCGCAGAGTGCACCCCCCCCCCCCCCTCCTATTTAGTCCATTCGATTGAGTAAACTGAAAAAGAGCTTCAAAACGATTTCAAAATGTACGAATGTAATGGTTGGCTCAGTTATTTAGTCAGTTAGATTAGTCAGTTATCTTTGGCTTGTATTTAAACGAGCAGCAGCAAAAAAAAAAACTAAATTAGCAGAAAATTATGATCAACCAACTATTTTTAAAGAATTGAAATAAATAATTTCTAATTACTAAGAATGCCATCACAAAGACGGCGGCGTTTCTTTATTATCCCCCGTGAACCCAAACCTGGGGCCCCATACCTTTCAATTTGCTGCCCATTCAGTATTTTCTGCTGCTTATTTGATTATTTTTTCTCGTCATCTATTCATAACTGTGATATCATCACTTCTATACATGGACTGGTCTGTTAGCGCCCAACACACATTGCGTGTATATTTCCGCATTCATACTCGTTGACTTTGATCTCCTTTTCACTTTTCATCAATATTTAATCATCATACAGTTCAGATATCATAGATCCGCAGTGAAATGTCAGTGATTTTAGCAACTAATCAAACAAAGTTTCTTAATTGACGTCTCCTTAGAATCCTCCAAGGTCGATGGGCGACTTAAAATCTTATCAAAGTAAATTGACACTTATAGTTTCTCAACAGCCGCCATTAGGGATTTGCCGAATTAGCAGTTTCGCCTTACGATTTGTTTGCGATTTTACAAAGTGACTAAATTGCGAGCTAATGTGATAATAAAGAAATATGTGTATAACAAAAAAATTATATAAATTGATCCCAAATGATACGTTTCTATTTTTAATATAGATAATTACTTCTTTGATTACATAATATTCTGTTACAATAAACTGAAAGAAACATATTAAGGGCTCTACGATTTTGAAAATTTGACTGATATTTTTTTTTATAGAAAATAGGCAGCAGACGAGCATACAGTTCACCTGATGGTAAGTGGATACTGTCGCCCATAGATATCCGCGATTCATGCCGACATCAGTCCAGAATGTCAAAAGTTGGCACGCCCCCGGATGCGCTACCTTTGCGGATTAAGCAATGGATTGTAAGAAAGGGTTGGGAAAATGGAGAGGGATAGGATAGGATGGGAATGGGCTTTGGCATAACTCACTCACTATCGAAACACGTACGTACATTGGGGAAATACGATAAAGTAGGAAATGCACTACATTTCAAGGTAGTCTTCTGTGAAAGAGGGGTAACGTGGCCAATCGAGTGCGCCCAGCGGCTGTGGGAATGCAGCGTGCACTCTCCCGCTACCAAAGTTACTATGCAATAACTCTCTATGAAAATTAATTGAATCTTCCGGGCTACTTGGCCGAGGTCTTCTGGAATCTCCTCTCTTTTTTCCAAACGTTTCGTCAACAACTGCGGTTGGCATCTTCAGTGGCGACTGCGTTCACTTTCGGAGATGTTATCTCTTCGGCTTCTCGAGGTCAACTCTCGAGGCTCTCAGTTTTGGAAAAAAGAGAGGAGATTCCAGAAGATCTCGGCCAAGTAGCCCGGAAAATTCAATTAATATGGACACCGGCCGAGAAAGCCTACACTCCACTATCTCTATAAAAACTCTATTACAATGCAATCAACCCTTTCAGTAACCACTGCTGGACATGGACTATCTCGCGCACACTTGTGTATGACGGATGTATGGACTTAAAACGCCATGCTGGCCATGAGGGTTGACAAGTCCACTCTTCCCGAGGTGGTGTAGTTCCTCAGCGCTTGTGACAGCGGCTTTGTCATCCGTGACGACATCCGCGAGAGGAGATGCAGTGGTGTTACGAGTATTACATAGCCAGCCAACACCACACGGCATGTTATTGAACACGTTATTATGTAGTCACTTGAGCAAAAGGACCTTATTGTCTTACTCTTAGGTTAAGTTTGATTTATAGGTTAGGTTCAAAAGGTAAGGTTTGAGGTTGACCTTATTTCTTAGATTTGATTCAGAATTTATAACTTAAAATTGTCTCAAGAATATATTTAACTAGAGACATGTGATTTTATAAGCGAGAGTAATACAAATATGTAATATTAAATATATATATATATATATATATATATATATATATATATATATATATATATATATTATATATATATATTATCCTATAAAAAAATATCTGTGAAACTAGACCCGATAATGATGTAATATGACCCGATCATGACCGATAATATATCTCTAAGATATATGTCATATATTTTCTCCTTCTAGTGCGTTATTGAATTTCCTGTAACAATTGAAACAATTTCTTAAACATAATCGTAATAATTTCTTTGAACTCGAAAGTTCAGTTACAAGGTTGTCTAAGTAAATCAGGTCTTATAACTTTCAACTAAGGTTAAATTACTAAATCGGAGCAAACTAAACTAGGTGCCTTTAATCCAACAAAGTTACGAAATTTACTTCGGCTACGGAATGTTCAAGATCAATGGGCATCTTAAAATCCTCAAAGTAAACAAGCTATAGGGGATCTCGCGCCCTTGTTCTGAAGTACAGTTCCAACATACTTATCTTTGCGTGCGGTTAATTAATTCGCTGTGGTTTCAGTTCAATGACATTAAAAAAATCTCGTGTTATTGTTTATTACATTGAGAATGCAAACAAAAAATGACGTTTTAATTCATCCAATAAATTAAAAAGCATTCCAATTGGTAAATGCAAAAGGCCAACTAATGATAGTGAGTCTAAAATTTTTCCAAAAGCAAAGTTAAGTTTGTCAGATTGGAAGGTCGGGTATTTGAAGTGCGGTAGCAGAAACAATCCGAACAGTTTACACGGGCTTTGTAAACTACTCAACTTTATGAAATTTTTCGGGATCTATTGAACATGGGGGAGATGTAGAAATTGAATTAGGTAGGTACATGTGTAGAAAGAAGGTAGAATTACCCGCAATACTCCTGAATATTTAAAATGCTTTTTCTTGGTGAAAGTCATCAAAAAGATCTCCGTTCTAGACAATCTGTCACTGGAGATTCCCACGCACCGTACTGGTTTTCTTTCTGATACCTTCGCCGTACGATCTGCCCGTTAGTGCTGGAAAGGCACGGTACAGTCGCGTGCAGACGCGACTTTTAAGAAAATTTAAGAAAATAATCAGTGAACATTTACTGAATGTGATGAATATTGCTCAGACACACGGCAATTAAAGGAGGTATTATTAATCGTATATTATAGGTTTCATGTTATGTATTTATGTACTCCTATAATACGTGTGCATGTAAGTATATGTTTATTTATATTATGGTATTTAATTAATACGCGTACTATTAACTGTAGATAGTTTTACTTAATCTTACCTATCATTGCACTTACCGAGCCATTCCTGCATAGCTCGAAAGTTGACTGGGAGATAATGCTTCTAAGCATCAAGTCCGCCTTTTGTCACTTTGTGCATTAAATAAATAAAATTGCGACTTATTTTTATTTATTATTTTTTTCATAGCCTAGTGGGCGTACGAGCAAGCGGTCCCACGTGATGGTAAATGTTACCGCCGCCCATGGACACCTGCAACACCAGGGGGTATGCGGACGCGCCGCCGACCTTGCAAAATCCTATTCACAGCTCTCTTGAAAAACCCCATATCGTAGCTCAATGGAAAGACCTCTTGAGGCTAAAGGTTCGCGGTATAAAATAATTTTTGGACCGAACAGTGCGCGACACCTCCGTATCGAGGAAATGCGGATGGACCGCACTAATTATGATGTATATGATGATGTATACATGATGATTATGATGCTATTATGATTATGATGTATGTATATGTATATTGCACTATTATTTCTTAATATAAAATGATGTTATATTATTTAGTTTCTTAGCGCTCGGAAACCATTACTGGTTAGTGGTTCGATGAGAGGAGCCGAAGATCGTGTGGTGGCGAACTTTGGGTGATACCTATATGTTGTATGTTATATGTTGCCTATTTTATATGTTCAATTTTGAGATATTTTTGGAGCAAAAATAAAATTAAAACTCCGAGTGTTATTGCTAAAATATTCCTTTTATAAAAAGAGAAAATATTGGGTAGATGTAGCAGGTTGGTTGAGGTGTATACTCTATATATACACGTCCAGTTTAATAGTTCTACATCAAAAGCTTATGTCTGCACTGTTGAAGATAGACCTCTCCCACGGTTCGCTACCATACATTTTCCGTTCTTCTCATTCAACCGTTACCGACAAACTACTTTAATCGATCTGGCAATAAAATAGAAACTAATTCATTTGTGTATCTTACAAAAACATAATATGTACGTAGCAAATACGTAATACAACTCACACAATAATCCTAGTTGGAAAACATCAGTGTGTTTCCCACAATTCACAGGTCACGTATAACCCACACATCGCAACCTATTGACTGATGATGTAGAACTAACTTTCATAAATCTACGGTGCGAATCGATGGAGAGATGTAACGTGTTGGATTTCACAGATAAATCATGGAGCTCGTGCGGAATAAAAATTGGCGAATTAAATTATGTATGCGTTGAAATATCGGTACGAGCGGGATGGATTGAAAATAGCCGAAAATATATTGCAAAATATATTGGAGACATAAAAAAATATCGAATAGTGCAATGCAATCAACCCTGTCAGCATCCACTGCTGGATACTGGCCTCCTAATGCACATTGTGCATGAGGGGATGTATGGCCTTAAAACGCCACGCCACGTGCTTTGCTATTCCTTGGCCGCCTTTTAGAACACCTACTGGAAGAGATGGGATGGTGTTATTCTATAGACGGCCAACACCACACGGCTCCATCGAATGGTATTAAATTGTAACTATTGGTTGACTTTTTGGCGGGAACTCGGGAGGTGAAGTGAGTTTCGGTTTGATTATAAAAAAAATGTGTATTCTTGCGTTTTGTGTTTTAATAGTTTATTAAACTTAAAAGTATATTTTGTGCATGATATTTGTGATGATAAAATAAAAGCATAGGACTGTGTTTTCCGTGTGCTTCCAAGGAGTCCTCTTCTGTCCTCCGTAAACCTACTATCACTTTACTGAGCGACTCCTATCCATTCCAGCCCCACTTCGACGGGCTGGACATTGACAGGATACAATTTGGACTTGAAATTGTTTACTACGAAGAAAACTTGATACTGGCAGAATGTCGTAATTGCACCATTGCTATATATGAAAGAAAAAGGTTTTTTTATAGAAAGAATGTGGAGTTGAGGAGACAGTCCACAGAATTTTACGTGGATGCTGGATATTTGTGATACATGCCAACATCATAGAACGCCAATTCACTCCGCTACACTTAATTCCATTCTATGTAATCCATAGTACTCCTTTTCTCTCTCCTATTCCATTCCATACATTTACATTTACATACAATTACATTCCATTCCTATTCGTGTTATTCCACTTTTTTTTTTTAAATAAGGTGGCATTGTACCATGTAGTCCACCTGTTGGTAAGTGAATACTGTCGCAATACATGCCAATATCAGTTCAGAATGACAAACCTTGACACGCCTCCGGATGCGCTGCCTACTTTTGGAGATTTGGAGAATGGGACTGGAGAAATTATTGGAAAAATGAGTAGCGATAGGACAGGGTGAGCTGTTAATGAGTTCCGGCACGTTTCACTCACTACCCAACACGTTCTTGAGGGAATAGCATCAAATGGAAAAAAAAACAGTAGGTACATTTTAAGGTACTCTTCTATAGAGAGAGAGTACGTGTACCCCCTGTATTAGTTAGTATGTTATGTACATTAAAGGACTAATAACAGTGACTAAGTAATTTATTAATATTAGACGTGAATGTGCATCTTACCGAGGTCACCTGACAAGAGAGCGTGTAGTCTATGGCCATAGGGTGGTAAGCACTCGTTTGACAAAACCACAGACAATACACCCCCGTGGCCACTTTGGGATTACAGCGTGCACCCTTGCCCACCCCACTTTTTACCAATTCGTTTCATTATAAAACATAGTTATGTCCCCTTTACATTCTCCATGACAAACCTGTTAAAAGGAATCAAATTATTTCAGCACGGATTTCCGATAATAAAATACAATAGCAGAAAGAAAAATGTAATCGCAATCGGATAAGAGACGACTTGCGTTTGGAAAATTGTCGCCTGAATATAATGTCTTCCTTTTCGATCGTGTAATGGAAGATGTTACGGGTAATGTAAAGATATTACATATGCACGGGTTTGTGGTTCGCGTAATAACGTAACTGGAGATTTGAACGAAAGGGAAAGGAATTTAGATTTAAAGGCTTCAAGCTTTTTGATATACAGAAACATTGTGTTAGTTTGTTAGATTATTATTGATCAAGCTATATGATCTGCGTGTGGTGTCTGCATCTCTATCTGTTCGCTGAGGAACTCTGCTCTGAGGAACTTTTTGAAGGGGGAGAGTGCACGCTGCAATCCAACAGCCGCTGGGTGCATTCGACTGGCCTCGTTACCCCTGTCTCACAGAATACTACCTTGAAATGTACTGCATTTCCCACTTTAGATATCATATTCCCCAATCTACGTACGTGTTTCGGTAGTGATATGCCAGAGTCCATTCCCATCCTATCCTTCCCATGTCCGCAATCCTTTTTCCAAATCCATTCTTTCATCAACAAAGGTAGGCAGCGCATCCGAGGGATCATTTTGGACTGATGTTGGCATGTATCACGGATGTCTATGGGCGACAGTATCGACATCCAGCACTAGGTGGACTGTGTGCTCGTTTTAAGGCCATACATCCCCTCATGTACAAGATAATATTCATGAGCCTTTCAGTAATGGACGAAAAAGGGGACTGGTTACGGTAGCAATATATCTGTTTTTACATAAAAATACTTCCCCTAGTGATTCACTGGGAGGTTGCGGGCTGTAATCCACCACGCCAGCCCAGTACAGATTGGTGGATTCCTCGCGATGTTTTTCTCTCACCTTTGCTAGGGTCAATTTTGGAAAAATCGTACTTAAGTAGATATTCAGTAATACGGGCCTTTGAACTCACATGATTGACGATAACACGAATGTGAGTCGAGTACAGACACCCGTAGTCTATCACTACGCAAGATAACGTAGCGTAAAATACGTTTACGCTTCCTACGCTTGTTTTCATTATATAGCGAAGAAAAACGATTTCCTTAGAAACCTCCTAACAAGTGGAGGCAATATAAAGGGTCGAGTTAAAAGAGTTCAAATCTGTCACGTCGTAAAGAGCCTAATCATCAAACTTGGGGTGCTTGGAAGAATTTCACTCGTCACTCTTTGAGAATGAATCGCCTTTGTGAAGTTGGTTACAATAAATCCAGGGACGGAGTGAGTTCCAGAAACGTCCAATTTCTGTGCAAATATTCTTTGCAAATGAGGTTTTTTATTAAATTAAAGCAGATGAGAATGAGCTAATGGTTTTATAGGAATCAGTTCGATTTCTTCTATTTGTGTAAGTTCTTTATACCGTCTTAAACGCTTTTAAAACTGCTGGACATTGTTTTAGAGGTTGTGTAGATATTCAGAGTTTATAGAAGCGGCTATGGTATCCCTGTCGCCTTTTACAACACCCATGGGAAGGGATTGCGTGACACTATTCTAAAGCTGGCGACCTCACGACGACATTACACACAGAGGCGCAAGAAGCGAAAATCTCTTGTCATTACAGCTAGAGGCCTGATCGACTGATCGATAGATTAATCCTCGACTCGTTTAAGACTAAATCGTCTGCCGTTGTACAGTTGGATATAATGACTGTAGGGGCGGATTAAGTGGACGTAATAATGTTGTTACTGGAAAACGAGATGAAATTGGCCGCAATCCAATTTTATACAGAAAAAAATAATATATTACATGAAACTAAGAATACGGTAATCTATTTTTTAATTTTTGTCTCGAGTTCGGTCCTGGTAAGTACTCTCTTTGTTTCTTCTTTACAGTAAAAGTTGGCCTATTCGTTTTCGTTCAAGGAACTTTAATAACACTTGTAATTAACATTTCACGATTAATTGCTGAATATTTCGAACAAAAACTGATATATTTTTTAAATTTTTCTTCCGTTTTTGACAATGCCTTTCGAAATGGTGGATACCCATGGACATCCACGGTACATGCCAACATTAATCCAAAATGACAAATGTTGGCACGTCCCCAGATGCGCTGCCTACCTTTGGAGATATATAAATCGATTTGGAGAAAGGATTAGGAAAATGGGGAGGGATGGGATGGAAATAAACTCTGGCATATCTCACTCACTACCGAAACACGTACATACATTGGGGAAATTGGATAAACTGGGAAATACAGTACATTTTAAGATAGTCTTCTGTGAAAGAGGGGTAACGTGACCAGTCTACCGCGCCCAGCGGCTATTGAATTGCAAAGTGCACTCACCCCACAAATATGGTTAATATATGAAAAATAATAAAATGTACTTATTTAATTTCACAAGTATTTCACATTGCACAGGGTATACTTTATCGGTCTATAGTATAAGTATATGTCACTAGTTTCAAAATGTTTCTCTACATCCAACAACCTACTAATTGCCGAAAAACATTACTATTTATGTCATAGTGGGATCCATTTCTCCCAGCTTGTGTAACTGGTAACATGTTTTCATAAGGTCTAATTGTGTCCCAGAGGTAGTGTGCGATTAAGCGTACAATTACAAAACGCTAAAATGGCAACATACGGGACAGAGTTCGTTGAAACATGCCTGGTATTCATTACAGAATAAACGCGAAATGTTCGCGATTCTCAGATTATTATGATGGTTTTAAATAAATAAAACAGTAGTCCACTTGCAAACACCGCTATTTGCCTTTTTTCCTGATTGAACTTACGCGGGAATCATCATAAAATCATTCATAAAAAGACACTAGGCAAATTAACAATTTTCATTTATTTCCTAAACTTGCAATTATGGACTATTTTTCTAATAATATTTTATTTTTTAACACTGGTAGATAACTCAATACTTACAATTAAAATTAACTATATTCATTTAATTCTTGAACTTGCAATTATAGACTACTTTTCCAGTGATATTTTATTTTTTAACACTGGTAGAAAATTTAAATATACAATACTCACAATTAAAATTAACTATTTTCATTTAATTCTTGAACTTGCAATTATAGACTCTTTTCCAATGATATTTTATTTTTTAACACTGGTAGAAAATTCAATACTTACATTGTTTTCTGTTATGTAAAGTTTGGTTTTGACAAAACAGCTACTTCTACTAATACTTCTATTAACTACTGCTGTACGTAAGCTATTGAGCTATTGTACCCATTGCGGCGACCCCTAGACCTATAATAAAATTGTACAATAATGTAATTTCACAGTATTATTGAATCGTGCCTTGCAGCAGAAATAAATTCAATAGACGCAATATATAATCAAAAACATTGCGCAATCTATAAATTTACACAATATAATCCCTTTACAGTCGTTATCAATGTTTTTAATAGGTAGCTTAGGGACGCCAGCGGCAAACCTATAAAAATTCATGATTACTCTTTTTTTTGTTTTTATTAGCTCGTAGTTCGTGAATTTTATTATTATATAATTTATATAATTTGAATTTTTTATAATAGGGTCAATACACAATTTGATAATCTAAACAGGAATATAAATCTAATAATAATCTAAATCTCAATTGGATAATCCAAATAGTGATTCCGACCGAGATATCGTTTATTTAACCACACATGGAAAATATAATGTTCTAAAAATGTCAAAGTACCTTCGTAAACTCAAGTTCGTGAGTATGTAAGTCTCGTTTACGGCCTCGATGAATGTAATAATTTGTGCCAGCCTCTATACTTTGAATCATTTTCTCATCTTAATAATTTGCATTGTTTGGCGCTATCGAAACCATTTTTAAACATATTTTTGGTACAATGGATCAACACGATGCAATTCATTACAACTACGCTATTCAAACAATAGAAAATAATGAATGTAAAATAGTTCAGAATATTAAAAAGCCTAAAAAACGCCTTTGACTTAGGTACAATTATTTTCTTGCAAATACCCGCAGTTCGGCGTCACAAACTTTCCTTACGTGTAACACTACTAAACTAAGTTGCATTGCCATCTTTATTTTCTTCACTGCAACATGACCTCTCTCCGCCCAGCCGGTTGCTTCTAAATTGCTCATAAAAACAAACTACCCACGTTTTTGAGAGCTCCAATTAAACTGGACTTTTTCGTGCAGCGGAATTTGGAAATGTTTTTCATATTATCTTTATAATGCATTCTTTCTTATATTTTAGTTTCTATTTTGAAGAAGAGAAAGAGAAATTGATTAACAATAACTGCTTGCTTGTAGTACCAATCAGTTCCAACTGAATATAATGTTACACCTAGAAGTGTAATAGAAATGTAATGTGTATGGAGAAGTGTAAGTGTGGAGTATATTTCCAGCAGTAACTAAAGAATTACTTCAGTATCATTCAAGTTTCCGTACAGGGAACATTATGGTTACTGGCTGAGTGATCCCTCATTGCGCATTGCGTAAATGTACTAATTTTAAGTGTGTATTGTGCAAGTGACAGTGATATGTCAGAGCCCATTCCCATCCCATCCTATTCTATTCTACGTCTCTTCATTTTTCCAACCCTATCTTCAAATCCATTCCTAAATCTCCAAAATCAGGTAGGGTATCCGGGGATCTGACGACATTTGTCATTCAGGATTATAGCGGATGTCGCTGGGCGATACTATACACAGTATTCACACTATCCACTTATCACCAGGTTGACTACATGCTCGTCTGTCGAATACTTTTCATAAAAAAAATCGTATGTCCCAGGCTCCGCGTACCGCGGAAGACACGTTACACATAGTCATCATGGCAGAATCACTAGAAGATTTGAACTGTCAATTACGCACCAAAAATCAACTTTTTCTAAAACCCGTGTCAAGGCTCTCAGGTCATTGCTCCTCAAACTGTTTTACCAGAGTTAAGACGCTAAATTACGTCGTGGCCGACGGAAAAACTCGTAGTAAGCAATTTGTCACCGGACATCCGTCCCCCCGGAACATTATGTTTATGAGTGTTACAATTATCTTGTTCTTTACGCGCTTCTTTATTACTTTTTGATGAGTTTGCTAGATTGTTTCTGATATAGAAACGGCATTAGGATATGACAAAGTTTGTCTATACCCATTCGAAGATGCATTTAGGATTTTGAACCGGAGTAGATTTTTTTTACAGTGAAGTAGGCGGGCAAGCAAACGGCCCCACGCGATGGTAAGTGTTGCTGCCGCCCATGGACACCTGCAACACCAAGGGGTATGCGGGTGCGCCATCGACCTTGCAAAATCTTATTCACAGTTTTCTGAATAACCCCATATTGTAGCTTAATGGAAAGACCTCTTGAAGCAATTCGTTCTAGAGCCTACGGGTTCGCGATATAAAATGGTTTTTGGACCGAACAGTACCTACGCGAAATTCGGATGGACCGCACTTCTGTCACCGGAGGTTCGGTTGTAGAAACCCAAGGTGGGAATTATATTGAACAGTTCTTAAGAGCATTCTCCATTGTGCAGGCGACAGAACACACGACAAAGTGGACTTAGACGCAACGTCTCTTTGAATCCATGTGGAACTGCGAGCATATCTCACATTTTCGTTTAATGGATTATATGGTCTCATCAAGCCAAAATTTCGCACATTTCGCTGAAAGATTTTAACCCCGAAGTATATATTTATTAAACCAGTGATCATTTCATTGTCACAAAAAATGCAAGACATAATCAATATATCAATTATTGAATTCCGTTCGAATGTATCAAATACACTATAGATTAGAAACAGTGCAAAGAAAATTTGTCCGTTACATTTGTTTAAAATTTGGGAATAATCAAACACTAAAATGTTATGAGGATAAATTTTCAAATCTCAAAAGCTTAGAAGTGAGGCGTAAAATCGGTTCATTAAATATATTGCATAAGGTCATGTATAACCAATTAGATGGAGTTTTCCTGCGGCATCTCAATCTGAAGGCACCGAATAGCCCTGTTCGTATTCAACAACTATTTGACATACCATGGGCTCGAAATAATGTTTCTTACAATAATCCATTCTATGGAATATGTCGATATTATAACGATCTGGATGACGAGTTTGAAATTCGTATTCTACCTAAATGACGCCCGTTTCAATTTTTTTTTTATAGAAAGAAGGTGGCAAACGAGCATACAGTCCACCTGGTGGTAAGTGGATACTATCGCCCATAGACATCCGCGATACATGCCAACATTAGTCCGAAATGACAAACTCGGCATGCCCCCGAATGCGCTGCCTACCTTTGTTGATGAAAGAATGGATTTGGAAAAAGGGTTGGGGACGTGGGAAGGGATAGGATAGGAATGGGCTCTGGCATATCTCAATCACTAACGGTGGCCAGTCGAGTGCGCCCAGCAGCTGTGGGCATGCAGCATGCACTCTCGCCCTACAAGTATAACTCTAAGTGAATTTACAAACGTATAAATGTTTTATAAAATGTGTCTGTAACTAGATAAGTTTGTAAATTTGTTGCTGTACCTAATAAATAAATATATAGGCTATTACATGTTTGTGTATGTTAGCCCCATAGTACCCGAATAGCATGGGCGTAGCCACGGTAGGGATTGCCATGCGTAGGAAAGAAAAAGTACTTAAGAGACTTTCTGCATTACACAATTTCTTTTAAAATTATAAGAAAATTGTTTGTTTTGCTCCTCCCTGGATAAAATCCCGATTACGTCTTTGCCTAAAGGTTACGCTTTACTTTACATTACTCTAACTTATCTATGACTCTGATAGCGACTCGCAAATGCGCACAGAATGTTTGCAGCTTCTGATGTCGGCTCGGACAAAATTTAGAATCCCTATCAGAGCCTTTCTCTCGGGCTTGTTCCGGGAAATCAATTTGTTATGTTGGTGTCTAAGCCCTAAAACTTTAACATAATATTTTATTGCCTTATCTAGAACATATATATATATACCTTGAAATTTAATCTTGAAACAATTATATTTTAAATTAGAAACTTTTAATCTTTTCTTTTTTTTTATAGAGAAGAGGGCGGACGAGCAAGCGGTCTCACGTGATGGTAAGTGTTACCGCAGTCCATGGACACCTGCAACACCAGGGGGCATGCGGGCGCGCCGCCGACCTTGCAAAATCCTATTCACAGCTTTCTTGAAGAACCCCATGTCGTTTAGCGGTACTTCAAACCTGAGCAACTCCTTATGCTCTACAAAGCTCAGGTGAGGCCCCATATGGAGTACTGCTCTCATCTCTGGGCCGACGCACCGAAATACCAACTGGACCCATTTGACTCCATCCAACGACGTGCTTGCTGTTCGTATTGTCGACGATCCCACTCTCACGAGCGGTTTAGAATCCCTCAGCATTCGGAGAGACGTTGCGTCTCTCTGTGTATTCTACCGCCTGTACAATGGGGAATGCTCTGAAGAATTGTTTAATATAATTCCCACCTGGGATTTCTACAACCGCACCTCCCGTCACAGAAATGCGGTCCATCCGCATTTCCTCGATACGGAGGTGTCGCGCACTGTTCGGTCCAAAAATTATTTTATACCGCGAACCCGTAGGCTGTGGAACGAACTGCCTCAAGAGGTCTTTCCATTGAGCTACGATATGGGGTTCTTCAAGAGAGCTGTGAATAGGATTTTGCAAGGTCGGCGGCGCGCCCGCATACCCCCTGGTGTTGCAAGTGTCCATGGGCGGCGGTAACACTTACCATCACGTGGGACCGCTTGCTCATCCGCCCACTAATCTATAAATAAAAAAAAAAAAAAAGTTTAATGGGAAGACCTCTTGAGGCAGTTCGTTCCACAGCCTACGGGTTCGCGATATGAAATAATTTTTGGACCGAACAGTACGCGACACCTCCGTATCTAGGAATGCGGTAGAACACACAGAGAGATGCAACGTCTCTCCGAACGCTGAGAGGTTCTAAACTGCCCGTGAGAGTGGGATCGTTGACAATACGAACAGCACGTCGTTGGATGGAGTCAAATGGGTCCAATTGGTATTTCGGTGCGCCGGCCCAGAGATGTGAGCAATACTCCATATGGGGTCTCACCTGAGCTTTGTAAAGCATCAGGAGTTGCCCAGGGGTGAAGTACCGCTTCTCTCTGTTCAGCACACCGAGCTTTTTGGAGGCCATTTTGGCCTTACTTTCCAGAAGACCCCTAAATTCGACTTTGCTGGAAATGTCGACACCAAGGATCCCAATACTCTCCGAGATCTTAAGAGGTATGCTCTGAAAGCGAGGTGCTACGACAAAAGGTTTTTTTTAGCGGTGAATGCACAGACTTGCGTCTTACTGGGGTTGAAATCCACTAGGTTCAGGGAACCCCAAATCGAGACTAGATTTAAGGAGTCTTCGATTTCAGACACAAGCCTGGCGCGACTCTCTTCCACTCCGACTCGAGGGATGTTGGCGCGCCCCCTGTATAAGGCGTCTCTCTCAGATAACAGTTGATAACAGTAAACAACCTTCGATGGTCGATTCATATTTTCTCCATTTTCAGTCAATTATAATTTCACCGAAATTAAAGTTAAAGGTTACAGTTTTGTTAGTGAAATACTGCAATATTTCCATCAGACGCTGTAGCAGATGAGCTTTAAAATTTTCTGAACGTTGATTTATGTCTGTATGCATATTGTTACTTCACTTAAAACATTGAGTTGCCGATTTTAAGACTAATGCATTCCAGTTTTTGGCGGTAGAAAGGCCTTAAAAAGCTCTTCATACTGAGTTGGCTCCTTTTTGAGTACACTCCTTTTTGAAATTACTTTATCTAGATCCCACAGCTTGTGGTAGCCCTGACAAGTCACGAGATTGCGTCATATATTGCCGCACGGATTCGGCGTTATGCTGTGGTTTATTTGGCAACAAGCGATGGATTAGGTCCTGAAGGGCATTTCGTACAAGCAACGGCTGCCTGTGGCATACGAGTACCTTGCATATGTCCAGCAGCGGATAGACATATTGAAATTGTATTTTTACTTACAAAAATGTCAACTTCATTTATTGCCATTGTGTTAATGGCAAAATGTCAACTTAATTTAATGACATTGCATTAATAGCAAAAATAATATGAATAGCGTAATAGCACCGAATGAAATAAAAGTTAGTCTCTTGAGGTATATTGTTTGTTAATTGCAAAAAAAACGTAATTGTTCTAATGCTTGTTCTGTGATATTTTAGGTTTATTTATTTCTTTACATATTGCGTAGGTACATCATATTCTAGGTTTACACCAAATATATTTTTTTACAGCCGTCGAAAGAAAGAAACAATAATATACCAAAATAGAAATAGACTAAATCTCTGTTCTGGGGTTAATTTTATTTAAATAAAATTGTTTGTTTCTTCTGTTGATAGCGTGTCAAAAATAAATATGAGGTGGTTTACCAGTAATGTGTGAAGTTAAACTAACAAGTGAAGGGTTTGCTTTAGTAAATATAGATATATGTATAATTATATATACCTATCCAAAAACCTATGCATATTCATATATAAATGCATATATAAATGTATATAGCATAGAGATATGTTTATATATAGTAAAGTGTATATATTTATTAGGACATTATTTATCGACTTTAGTTATTTCATCCCAAAGTGACGGCAAATCTATTTGCTTCGTATCAATTAAGTATTGTTTTAATTAATTTTTAACCATTTTTGTCTTGAATATTTGTTTTTTTATAAAGGAGAGGGCGGATGAGCAAGCGGTCTCGCGTGATGGTAAATTGTTTGTTGTTGGTAATTGTTGTTTGTTTTAAATTAGGATCTACATGATGGATAATATATTCTGGTAAAAGGTGGTACAGTCTTGGTACAACAGAAGAGTAATGCTAACTTCCACATAAGTTTTAAGTACACGATCCGTAATTGCTTCAATTCATTAGCGATATATGCCACTTTTTTAGAAAATTAAAGTTATGATACTTCGATATCGGTCTTCGTTGAAAGGTAGGCGGCGCATCCAAGGGCGTGCCAATGTTTGTCATTCTGGATTTATGTTGGCATGTATCGCGGATGTCGCAGGGCGACAGTAACCACTTACCATCGGGTTGACTGTATACTAATCAGCCACCTTCTGTGCATAAAAGTATATAAAAATATTTTTAATTATATTTTTATGGAGATAACAAATTTGCATATGGACCAAATCGTTTTAGTGGCTTCAAAATTACGAGTCTCTCTACGAAAAATCTATATATTTTATGAAGTAGGCGGACGGGGAAGCGGTGCCAAGTGATCGTGAGTGTTACCGCCGTCCGTAGACACCTGCAACACAACACGAGGACTGTGCGGGTACGCCGCTAACTTTGAACCCCATAACACGGCATAATGGAAAGACCTCTCGAGGCAGTTCAACATATTTTCATATATGCATTTCAATGATACATTGTTGAATAGAGTTCATGGAGCTCTCTTTTGTCTGAATATTTTTTTCTAAAACGTAAGGAAGATAACAAAATCAACCTGTCATTTTCATTGGCACGCGGCAACAAGCGTGCCAATGAAAAGGCTTTTTCAAGCATTTAAGCATTCAAGCAAGTATTTTTGAAACACTAAGAACCTGATGTTAATTAACGCAATTGATCTAGCGGTAGATTTTCAGCTTCTAAAAATTCTTGGTTGTTACAATTTATGTGTATTAAATTTTCTCCCTAAATCTAAGTTCATTCGCCTTTTCCTTATAAATCTCGCACGACAGCTTTCAGTTATGGTTCTATGGTACTATGGCGTGTATCATAGTAACAGCCGCATATAAATCATAGCTGGACTTGGAATAACCACATACACAGTAACGGTCAGAAACAGTATAACATAATCTCTTTTACTCTTATACTTACCCTTATTCCTTTCTAAAATTTCTCATATTTTTGATTTGGAATAAAATCGGAATTGGAATAAGTGGAAATCGTAATTCGAATTTCTAAGTTATCAATCAAGCCTTAGGTTTACAAAATATCAGATAACCTCCCAGAGCAGTGCACAATAAGTTGAGAGTTGAATTCCAAATCGTTGAGAATTTGAACAGTTGAAAATTGCTCCTTAATATAATCGATAGAGTATCGGCATTGTAGCAGTGGAGCCGAAATAAATGATTATTTTGTATTGAGGACTTGTATTGTGTAATTATTTACTGTTTAGTTTAGAAATTATGTATTCGCTTCCTTGAATAATACGGCTGAATTTATTGTCATATTATCCACTAGTGCCTGATTTGTCACTTTTATTGATCGATTTAATTGATTTTATTGATGATAATTAATAATTCGTTAAATAATGAGGCTATAATGATGATGATATAAACATAATAATCATTATTTAATAAAGAGTCACAACCATGATGGCGCGATAGCCTCTTGTGATACTGTTTTTCCGCAATATTTCATCAAGAGCGACTTGTAAACTGTGCGCGTGTGTGCGTAAGCTGCATATTGAGCGTTTTTATAAAAATCTCATACTGTCCTCTATCCCTGTTATGCCTTAGGCCATTTTTTCTGACTTTATGTGTGGGGATTGTTGAATTGGGAACAATGTCATTGTTCTGTACGGCTGTGAGAACCATTTCGCGCCATTTTAATTAAAAATTGTATACGCGTCGCATTGTGATATGAATATGGTACGGACAAAAATACCAAATAACATGCGTATGAAATGTAAGAGCACATTTTCGCTATAAAGTCTCTCCATATTTGAAATTGAAATCGCAAATGTACATTACACAGAAAGAAGTAAACCAGATATTTTTATAAGGATGATACTGGAGGAGAATTCGCATCCTCTCGATGTTGGAAAATATACGTGACGCTCAATATGGCGATGGCGAAAGGTTTTGTAATACAATGTGATCAAAAGTTTCCCGGTCGAAATCAGGTTTTAACTGTACGCATCCGCGGGTAGATAGTTTAGCTAGTAATATTTCGGTAATAAAACCAAATGATCAACAACGTAACCAATAGTTTAACTAGCAATATCTGACAAACAAAAGAATATTTCCGATATTGTATTCAGTTTACGCAACATACTTTTACATAAAAATAAATAAAACAGCGCAAACATAAATACAACGCAAAAGCGTATATTCGAATGCCATACACTTTAAGTTAAACAAATGCACTATTTGCTATCGACATTTGATATACATAGATGGAAGATTTGGCGTCAGTACAACAATTTGAGAAAGAATTTTTACAATTCGGTTGATTTGTTGAAATTACAATTGTAGATACTGTCATCCATGAAACATCCGCGATAGGTAAATACCAACATCAGAATAACAAGCGTATGCATGCCCTCGGAGCGCACCCTGACTTTGGAGATTTAAGAATGAATTTGCAAAAAAGGGTTGAGAAGTATGGGGAATAGGTAGTATAACCGAACGAAGAGTTTCCATCGTCCCGTTAAACGTTCCTTAGAAATAATGGAATGCGATGTATAATAAGGAGTATAAGCCAGTAGGTCTTCTCATACCCCCTCACGAGGGTGGAGGTGACTGTACGGGACTGAGTCCTCTTAAGGGGCGTCTCCTCCGCCTCCGTCAACACAGACGGGTCGCTGAGTTGGCCCTCTGGGCCGTAATGCTGCCTTTCTTCATGTTTTTTTCATGCCGCCCTCGCGATGGCCGAATAGCGTAAGCAGCAACAGTGAAGTCCCCTGTGGTGTCGCGCCTCACGGCGCGATCAGAACGCCCACTAGATTCTTAGGTGTGGCCGCGCTAGCTCTCACGCTAGAAAGGAGTATAATGGGATGCTTTTATCGCATTAGGTATATTGCCTATATCGATTTTGCGACTCACTTTATTAGACTTGAAAAGATACAAAAGCGATTCCTTTCGGCACCTAATGTACAGTACTAGAAAAGCCAAGTCCTTACCGTTTTACGCGGGTCGACTACCTTATTTTAATTTACAGTCTCTAACAAAGCGATGTGATTATCTAGATTTAACCGTTTTATACAAGCTTCTTCAGAATTATATTGACAACCCAAATAATTTATCAAGTTTTCACTGAAATGTATCGTATATGTTTCCGAGAAAGCCTGTGAAACACTCTTTACCGCCTCTGCGAAGAACTTTGCTTGGCTCTAATTATCCCGTACCACGTTTTTGGGTAACTCTTTGGCCAGATTTAAAAAACGATTCGTGTTTTGTTGAAGTGGGAACTAATTGGTTTAAGCATAAACTAATGAGATCTTAATAAGTTGTTAGCTTTAAAATTGTTGTTATGGATATACTCTTTTAAGGCATGCGGAGTCCACTTACTACGTTGTGCATTTAGTTAAGATAGCTTTTTTTATGTACTCGTTGTTAATTGTATTGTATTAGTGTAACAACTGCTTGTGGATCAAATAATAAAATAAATAAATTATACTCTCTACTCAATGCGACATAGAGATAACCTTATTTTCTTTAAGAAGGCCCCAAAAGAGATTCTAAATACATCACCATAGCGGTTAAATAAAATATGCCTGCACTATCTTAACATTGAAATCATATCATTGTTCTAGGACTTTTCTAAATTTTATATTTAAAAAAAAAGTTATTTTTGTTCCTTCGTAGTAATACTATTCGCTGCTACCAACTGCATCGCCACACACTACATTTATAAACAGTTATCGTAACGGTTCGATTAGCAGCTATCTATTCTAAGTAAATTTATCGCTTCGAGTGTACCCACGCGGTTTGTGCGAAAAGAGTGTTAAATTTTAAAAAGTCGTAAGAGACAAAATTAATTTGTGTTCACGAAAGCAATTCAATGTTAACGTGTCGGTATTTCTTTATTTAACCTTGTATTACAAATGGCGTTGGTTACATAAGTACTTATCTCAACTTTCATAGCTTTATTCCTGTTAACAAGTATTTTTTCTGTATTTAGACGTTCGAATATACCCTAGCGGTATCTATACTCTACTGACATTAGTGTGATCGTGAGATCAAATCCTCGGCTTACTTAAGCAGAAATCCGTACTTAAGGAGAATCACGGATCACCGAGTTTCTACTTAAGTACGGATTTTTAAAAATTTTCACTTACTCAGCTGTGATAGGAAAGCATCGTGAGGAAACTCGCGAGCTCCAGAAATAAACAAAAATCTGAAGTATCCACCAACCCGCAATGAACCCGCGTGGTGGATTATGGCACGCAACCCCCTAGTGATTTACTGGGGGGGGGGGGGGGGGCTGTGTCCTGCAGTGGGCCATTAAAGGCTTATACAAACACAGACGTTCGAATAAGAGAGACGATTTCGTAAGAGTGAGAGTCTAGTAAGACTAAATTACAATTGTCAGTAACTCTATCTACGTTTCATAGAAAAGAACATTTCGTACATGTGATAACTGATAATCTTAATTATCATTCCTATGTAATAAAACATGATTTCAAGGCGCGAGCCCACTCCAAACGACTCTCATAAGCCAAAAATCCGAGTTGTAAGAGGAATTATGATTGTTTGAATTTTATTTCATCGTCAAACATTCGTCACGTTTGCACAGCAATAATGAAAGCGAGCCAAATCTTGACATGGCTAGTAAAGGAATGTTGTACACACTGTCGTCATTTTGGAGAAGCACTTTTATTTTAGTTTTATTTCTATATTTTATAGAAATAAATTTGCAGACGAGCAAATTTATTTACAGCAAATGTAAACAGTGGTACAATAAGTGGATACTATCGTGCCGCGACATCAGCGATATATACCTACAACAGTCTAGCCAGAATGACAAACGTTGGCACACTTCCGAATGCGCTGCTTAACTTTAACGATTTGAGAATGGATTTGGAGACAGGGTTGGGAAAATGGCCATATCTCACTCACTACCGAAACACGTGTGTACATGCATTGTGAGAGTAAGATTAAGTAGAAAATGGAGTACACTTTAAGTGTACCTCTCTTCTACACTTTTCTTCTGTGAGAGAGGGGTAATTTACCCAGTCGAGTGAGTCGCTGTAGCACTGCAGCGTACACTCCCCCTCCCAAACTATTGGTGTAGGCTACATGATATAGTTACATTATTAACAATCAAATTGTGTAGGTCATAGTGTAGATTATATTGTACCGTGTAGATTTTAGAATACCACCACCCCATCTCCTCCCGTGGATGTCGTAAAAGGCGACCACAAGCCGTGAAGAACGAACACTACCTCTAAAAGCATGGTCTCACCAACTGGCTTTATCAGAGTGGCGTTCTAATCTTCATGCACGAAATTATATGCATGAAGAGGCAGATGTCCAGCGGTGGATACCGAAGGGACTGGTTGTAGTTGCAGTAGGTTACAGCAGGCAATAGCTAATATATTATTCTCTTAAATTAGTTTTGAAACATGTTCCAAGTACGAGTATGGAGAGCCAGCGCGACCACTCACCGCTGGCCGCAAGGTATTCATTCTGCAAACCATTTTGAGATGCCTCACGTATATAATACGTTGTATTTTTTCACACTTGGTTAGAAGATTAAATCTTCTAACATTAGAAGATTCTTCAAACCCTGAAAATATGTTCCAAGTCTTATTTTGCTCGGAACTGGAAAATGTCTGTGAGTCCGAAACAAAACATGGCTGTATAAAAAGAATGAGTGCTAACGAAACGTGTCACGCCATATGCTGCCTTATTTTATAATCCTATTACAGGCCATTCCCACTATATCAGGAGCACGAAAAGTTAGAAACTGTGCTATGGAACGGGAAATTATAAGAAAATACTACCTTAGCAGCACACGGTCTTTATTTTGTCCCGTCACACCTTTTGAAAGTCCGAGAAAATTGGGCGAGTGTTTATAACATTGATATTTGTCTGTAAGGCTGCTGTTACACAATCAAAAACTACACTAAGGCCTATTACACAATAACTACGCTACTGTAACTACACTACTGTTACACTACGGCTATGTTTGATAAAAGAAGTTCGCTAAAACATGCGTTAGGCATGTAAATACTAGTGTTTTAGTTGTTTCTATATTTTGAAAGACGAGCATACAGTCCACCTGATGGTAAGTGGACACTGTAGCCCATAGACATCCGTGATACATGCCAACATTAGTCCAAAATGACAAACGTTGGCACGCCCCCGGATGCGCCGCCTACCTTTGGAGATATAGGAATAGATTTGGAGAAAGGGTTGGGAAAATGGGGAAGGATAGGATGAGAATGGGCTCTGGCACATCTCACTCACTACTGAAATACGTACGTACATTAGGGAAATAAGATAAATGGTGAGACCACAAGTCTGAAGTGAAAGAATCGATTGTATCCCTTTCTCTGCAATTTCTTCTTAAATAAAATTGATGACACATTATACAAATTACTCGACAATTAATAAAATTACTCAGTTTGCATATTCCAAAGTATTTGAGTAAAAAGCGAGTAAAATGAGTTAACATCCCAAACAAAGGCAAGGTTCAAAATATAGGTAACAGTTTCTTTTCCCACAGCTGCGATTTTATATGTAACGAAAGAATTGTAAAATGTATTTTAGCTTACCCCTTTTTTTGTATGGCAGAATTTTGTTGGTAATTTGTAAGCAAACTGGCTCATGAATAATAAATTATCCTGTAATGTTACAACCAACGTTTATACTTATTTAAAATATTTTTTTATGCTACGTTGCTCTAAATCAATTTCTTTATCGGGACAGGTGTTTAAATGATGATTCTTTTTTAAACAGTCCACCTGTTGGTAAGTGGATACTGTCGTACATAGACATCCGCGATATATGCCTACATCGATCAAGAACATGGGGTTCTCCAAGAAATCTGTGAATGAGATTTTGCAAGGTCGGCGACGTACACGCATACCTCCCGGTGTTGCAAGTGTCTATGGGCGGCGGTAATACCTACCATCACGTTGGATGCTCGCCTGTCCGCCTACTTTACTATAAAAAAACAAACAAGGCAAGACGCCCGTTCGTGATGTTCAAGAATTATATCTCTGGCGACAAGGAATGAGTGTATACACTGAGTGAGAATATATGAGTGCATGAGTGAAATAAGTGCACACACACAGGCACGAATTAAGTTCTTATTTATTTGTTTACTTAAACTTCATTGCACAATTAATTAATAATTGTACAGTCAAACTCAAATGATTTATTGCATAGTTATAGGTTTGAAAATATGTTGAGAAAGCATATATACATCACTATAACTTAATATCTATAAAGTCTTATATCTTATATCTTTCTCGACATATTTTCATTAATAAAATTATTATAATTATCTTTATGAGTCTTATATAATTATCAGCATTAAAAAAAAAACTGTTACACCCTAAATTCAACATAACAGATTCCGGACTTAATGTCATATGACATTTTCAACCAGATCAAACAGAAATAGGAACGCAGGTGCCAGTTGGTTTATGTATATCTGTTTAAGTACAAACTCTGTCTCTCCACTGCTGAATATAGACTTCTCCGAAGTCTAGCTGCGACACGATCTTCGGTTCTTTTCGTCCAACCACCATCAGCGAACCTACAAGCCGTCGACCCACCTGGCCTGAGGACGTCCCGCACTGAACTATCTGGTCATCTGAACGTAAATTTATTTCCCGCGTAGTGTCGGTCGGCTATAGAATTAAAGTGTCTAATTAAAGTGTCTAAGTCTAATTAATCATAAAGGTTGCGGGCACCCGCTGGATGCAGGTCGCTACCGATAGGTCTAAATGGCGGACAATGGGGGAGGCCTATGTCCAGCAGTGGACGTCCAAGGGCTGAAATGATGAATTAAAGTTAATAAAGTGTCTATCTAGGGTTCTTGATTAGTAAAAGTCCACACTTTATTTGACACACTTTATTCTCGTAGGTATGTCAAGATTTACATTAGCGATTTAGATTTTTGAAGAAAGAGCATGAAATTCACACATAGGATGTCACTGATATGATAACGAATTATTAGAAATTGACTAGAACAAGATTGAATAGAAATTTATAATTAACAGAAACTAAAAAATGCGCATGCATTCGCCGTCGGATATCGGTAGTGACTGTGCGGCGCCCGCTCGCTCCGCTCTGCGCAAGCGCCTTCTACAAGCGGCCGCGCGTGCATTCCTTAAGCAAATTTAGCATCGGCCGGCGGGTTTGCTTGCCTAATTAAATTAATTGCAGTGTAGGCAAGGTTCCTACAGAATATTACCACCTCACCTCTTCCCGTGGAAGGCTACTAAGGGATAATAAAGCGGCTACCACGAGCGCTGAGGAACTATATCACCTATAAAATAGTGGACTCGCCAATCCGCGTGGTGTTTTAAGCCCTACCCATCCCCCATGCATAAGACAATGTATTTTTATTTCTGCAACCGCATTCTTAGAACTGCAGTCGATCTGCTGTGACAATGTGACTAGTTTATGATACTTAACCGCTATCATTAATACACACAAATAATGTATTATATTTTGAAAAAACAAAAACAAAGTGCTTGATCCTCCTCAATCACATTGTTTTTTTTTTGTTGTGCAACAGTGGACTGGTTGCATTGCATTGAAAATTTATGTAACAACATAAATCATTGTTCTTCACGCACAATTTAAAAACGTCTATGTATTGAGCAAACGTGTTAATGACGGCTCCGTTACATGGGTCCAGGCTTGTATCTGACGTTTTGAATAATGCCTACATCAATTTGAAAATAAAGGTACAGAAATTGAAAATTTGAAAATTTACCTACAGTTAGGTAACAGTGTTAATGTGTGTAACTTTATGTCTCACTTTAACTGAGCAAAGTGCAGGTACTTTTATTCATTGTCGCTAAGGAAACTTAAATTTCGTTGATTAAATGCAATGCAATGATTTTTGAAAGATAAAGCAATAAAAAATATTAGGGTACAAAAATTAGTAATGATTTAAGCCACTGGTCCGCGTTGGGCCCGCGTGGTTGAGTATGGCCTGTGTCCCGCAGTGGGACGTTATAGGCTGATACAAATTACAAGTGTTTATGAGTAACAAACGATTAGAAAAAAAAAATTTTTTTTCGAGTTCACTGCCACCTTGAAAAAATAGCGAAATATTCGACGATGATTCGCTTTTTGCGAAATATCTCTTAAACAGTGCATATGGTGAAAAAAATCATACGTTTATAAATTAAACTAGAGTACATTTTCTATAAAGAAAGTAATATGTGACTTCCATATAGCACATAGTTCCCAGGATACAAATTTTGGAAAATCGGAATTTGTTGTCAAGAAATTGTAAACTTTAAAATTTTCATTTGAAACTAGTTTTTGCAAAATAACTTCTGAGTGATCGGTTTCACAGTAATATCCCTCATAAATGACTATAAAGAGGCCACGTAGTGACGTGGTCAACGTTACTCCTCTCACAAAATACTCGTAAAATGTACTGCATTTCCCATTTTATCTGTTTCCCCTAGTGTATGTAGAACTCATTCCCATCCCTTCCTATCCGTCTCCATTTTCCCAACCTTCCATCCAAATCCTTTCTTACATTTCCAAAGGTAGGCATTGTAGGCTGTGGAACGAACTGCCTCAAGAGGTCTTTCCATTAAACTACGATATGGGGTTCTTCAAGAGAGCTGTGAATAGGATTTTGCAAGATCGGCGGCACGCCCGCATACCCCCTGGTGTTGCAGGTGTCCATGGGCGGCGGTAACACTTACCATCACGTGGGACCGCTTGCGCTTTCGCCCACTAGACTAAAAAAAAAAAAAATTGTATCCCGGGGGTGCCAGAGTTTGTCATTCTGGACTGATGTTAGCATGTATCGCGGATGTCCATAAGCCTATTTAGTCCTGTAATAGGACTAAAAATCGTAATTTATATCGTAGTAAAAAATCGTACGACTCATCAAATATTTTTCCATTCTTTGTCCCACACTATGTATAGAAAGTCAACGCAAGCCGAACAATAACTACATGCCTCCTCATACCATGACTCTAGGCTCATTTAATAGATAAATATGATACCTAACATTACTAATCAATAATTTTATATTTCAACTTGTAGCTTTGAAAATAAACAAGGTTGTAGCTTGAAAAGTTGGTTGCGGCAAATGTCGCGAAATAAAAAGAAGTTGGGCGCCGAAGTTGTGCCCGAAGTTTTCTGTGCGTTAGATCCCAAATAGATTTCTGGTCATACTAAAGGCCGACAGAGACCTGACGAAGCGCAACACAGAGCATGCCCGCCCAGGCTCTCAGTCGCAGGGTACACTAGGCGAATCAGACCGCGCTACTTTTTACGTGAGTTTACGAGCGTCTTCTTGCCTGTACGAGTGGTTGGCGGTGCCCACCGCACATGCCGAGGACCGAAAGCAGCGGCTCGCGAAGTAGCGGGCACGCTCGCGCAGTCGCGCACTAGCGCTTCGCCGCGTCTCTATTCTTGGCAGAGACATAGTCATGGATTTTTAATTCTGACTAGACGGGTAAAAAATCGTTAATGAATCTAATTTAGTCAAATTGGTTTACTATTCAATTGACTAGTTGAGCAGAATTATTCAGGTCACTGTTTAAAAGTTATAAGGGTGTCTTAGTGGACCCTGCCAGAACAAGTATACTTTGGTATTATATCTTGAGAACTACTTTACGTAACCAAGATCTGATTGCTCGCAGAATTATTCGCTAATTAGTTGAAATTAGTCGCAAAATATCAGAATTAGTCGGTAAGTAATTCAAAAGATATTAAAGAATAAAAATATTTCTATCTAACTGCCAATCTACTATTATTAGTAATATTTTTTATTCTGTATTTAAAAATAATATTAAAAAACAAATAATCACGTCCGTCCCATCACGAAGATACTGAACTTTTTGCTTAAAACAACAAAACGGCGGGAAAAATATTCATCAGGCAACAGTCACGTCGGAGCACTCATGGCGGTCGTTCGCCCAGCTATTGAGAGCGTGATCCGACTCCCAATCGGATCCGGATCGTATCCGGATAAACGGATACGTATCCGCTTCTCCATGATGACGACATTTGTTCTTTATCGTCGATTAATATCAGCTTGTAAAAGCGTGTTAGATAAATCTCAAATACTAAACCCTATATTTTGATCTACAGAAGCATAAACATCTCAAGATCACATTATCATAAAGTCTAGGTCACATTTTGACATTTTAATAAGAAGACTAGGTATTAGAATCACTAGGTTGTTAGATGATGGGAGAATACGATAAAGTGAAAGATGCAGTAGATTTTACACTAGTATCTGCCAGGAGAGCATCCCATACCATGCTGTGTGTCTCATTTCTACCATGTGTTTACCATAAAAAAGGAACATAATTCCATCTAAAAAGCAATAAAACCAGAAAGTGATTTATGTAACTCGTTACATCATAGTAAAATTATCTTTTTTCCTTTGCATACTTTTAAGGAGACCCGTTCCTTACGATTTATAAGCCGTTACCATAAAATGGTTTTCTCTGAACGGATATTATTACACTTTTATAAGAAAGCTTTTACATGCGCATTCGTAAATTATAAGAAATGGCAGAACTTAATGTAATTCCTGGGAGCATAACTTAGGCGCGTTATATTGTGATGTTACCTTTTCCGGATTCCATTACGGGAAATGGATTTGGTTTGTAAGGAAAATCGAAGGTTATGAGACATTTATTCAGTGTTGTGTATGGAATTTAAATTATTTTATGAGTCTAGTTTTCAGCCTACTAGCTTAATTTTAAATCTAAAATTCAACTTTATGTAAAGCCAGTCGAAAGTGAGATTTTGTTATTTTATTTAAATTTATTGTTAATCTTTTATTCTACGCGTTGAATGCTACTCGCGTCGCCCGCTTATTGCCCCCACGTAGGCAACAGGTCATTGCCCTGTACTGAGTAATGAGCACTACGAACGTTTTAGATAGAAAAACAAAACTTTACATATTTGTAACTTTTGTATTATTCTCTAAAATAATATTATTTCTCTCTAGAACGGTTTTATATATTTTAAAATAATTAATGTGTTTCAAATTTTGCTTTATTTCATTGTGTACGGTGCAATTTCATTAAGATCACAGATTACACTCCGGATGGAATCGCGCTAGCAAAATAATGTTTTAATTTTTAGATTCCATCGGACTTAATCTCGGGGGACTTTTGTAAACATTATATATATTTCTGTTTGTGAAACGAAACACGTACACGATTTCAATCATATAAAAGTTTTCAATTAGACGAGAGTTTTTACTCGAATCTAGCTCAGAATGTAGATATGAAGAAATAAAAAATATTTCTATTTGTGGGTATCGAAATATAGAGAAAATGGTAAAAAAATCTTTTAAATAGATGCTGAAAAATGATTGCAATGTTTTATTAACAACGACCTTAATAAAAATGGCAGATGGAAATGGCTATGTGGCTATGGAAATGGAATGGCTATGTAAATGGAATGGCTACCTATGTACAGGGGACCAAAATATTTATGGAAAATTGTACTGCAACATAAATACGAGTATACAGAAGAATCATTTTCCATATTTAGAACGATATTAATCTCCGTTTTAATATGAAGGTATCTTGGACTAAAAAAATAAACATCTTAAGAATTATAAAATAAACGTTAAAATTATGAAATGAAATTATGTATTAAAAAAATATGGTTTTTATATACAACTGTCTGCTGTCTGCCACTTTCTTCGCAGATGTCCACAGAAAGGCATTTAAAATTTACTTTACTTTAAGATATTAGAGTATATGAATCGTTTTAAATAATTTTATAATTAAAATACTTAAGAAAGTAGAAATCAATGTTTAAATCAAAGGGAATATATATTTAAAAATAACCTAATTACAGTGATTAAAAGATACAAGTTAGAAAAGGACCGCTTCACTGTGTTAATGACGTCATTATCACAGTAACAACACTTCAGCTACTCGTAAGTGACAGAAATAGTGATAGGCTCTTTACTTCAACCTTTCTGAAGCTCATATTTATCTCAGTTTTAATGCATTTGATAATATGCATTTATATTCGTCTCTAGTTAAAAAATATACTTTTTATTTATGTAGGGTGATCCAATTTGAGTTTCCTATATTGGCAACACTGTAAATTAGACAGCTGTCAATAATGGCACGTGTTTGAAACATCAAATGTTAATTTGAAACAACACATTTACGAAATGGATCGCTTAACCATCGCTCAACGCGTTAAAATTGTTCAATTGTTCTACAGAAATAACAATTCTGTACGAACTGTGTATCGACGTTTACGGGAAGATTATGGTCAATCTAATCGTCCTACTGAGCGAACAATTCGCAACATATTGAAAAAATTTGAGGAAACTGGAAGCATTGGAGATAGGGTAAGCTGTGTGCATCATCGTGGCGCACGTTCAGGCGAGAATATTGCTGCTGTGAGTGATAGTATGACCGAAGACTCATAATTATCGATTCGTCGCCGTTCGCAGAGTTTGGGCCTTTGTTATGGCTCCCTTTGGCGCATTTTTCATAAGGACTTGCACCTACACCCGTATAAAATTCAGTTAACACAAGAACTGAAGCCCAGAGATCATGGACAGCGAAGAATTTACGCAGATTGGGTGTTAGAGCAACAGGAAGTTGATACCGATTTTTCAAATAAAATTTTCTTCTCTGATGAGGCACATTTTCAACTCTCTGGGTATGTTAATAAACAAAATTGCCGAATATGGGGTGATGAAAATCCTCACATGATACACGAGACACTTTTGCATGCCCAAAAACTAACTGTATGGTGCGCATTGTGGTCAGGCGGCGTAATTGGGCCTTACTTTTTTGAAAACGATTAAGGTCAGACAGTAACAGTCAACGGTGAGCGCTATAGGCGCATGATAACCCATTATTTTTGGCACGAAATCGAAGATATTGATGTGGGAGACATGTGGGTTCAGCAAGACGGCGCAACTTGCCACACATCGCGTGCAACGTTAGCTGTTTTGCGTGAAAAGTTCAAAGGTCGCATTATTTCACGTTGTGGTGACGTCAACTGGCCGCCAAGATCATGCGATTTAACGCCGTTGGATTTTTTTTTGTGGGGTTTTCTTAAGAGTCGCGTCTACGCCAACAAACCTGCAGCGTTGGAGCACCTAAAAACTAACATCCGCCAAGTTATAGCCGAGATAACCCCCGAAACTTACGAAAAAGTCATCGAAAATTACCTCGAACGAATCAACTGCTGCAGAAGGTCCAGTGGCGGCCATTTGCCTGACATCATTTTCCATAATTAAAGAATAATACCAAATATTCGATTAATAAAAAAAAAACTAAGATAATGTTACATTTTGTGTGTTTCTTCTTAAATAAAAGTTAGGAAATTGGAATTGGATCACCCTTTATAAGATACATCTACAGTATACATATAACAATATTGTAATATGTGACTAATCCTATTAGAGCGTAGTTATAGTAGCGTAGTAAGATTTTAGTTATATTAATGAAAACAAAAATATTTCAACGTGGAAATTAACTACAACAACTTTTCCGGTCACATTCAATGTGTCAGAGAAGAATTTGTCCTAGAGTCAGAAAATATATCCAAATATTTTACTTCGATATTTTAAATATCATGGTCACAACACATTCTTACTATTAAACACATCAATAAGTCATTGAACGTCAGTTTAACATACAATCCATTGGCTTGTAAGCAGCAAAATATACTACATAAACAGCAAATCACTTGGCAAGAAAACTGAAGTGAATAAATCTAAATTACTAAGAATTTCATCAGCAACTCGAGGGAGTTCGGCCGCGAGGGGCTCCAATTTAAAGTTACAATCGACCATTTATTGCATATTCAGTATTTTTTTGTTTCTCATTTAGTTATTTCTTTAGTCTATTCAAAGATTTCAACATATAACTGTTCTATTCAACAATAAAATTGTCATTAAAACAAGCTTCCTTCAATATACAATAAGCTTTACCTTTACTTGGAGGAAAATCTGAATACAGAATGGGATAAAGTTGACACAAGAAACTTTATTGGAAGCAAAATTGCAATTCAAGCCGTGAAATCGGCTCGAGTCAGTGCCGAAGTGTAAAGATGGCCGTCTCTGGAATAAAGAAAACAAATCTTTTTGTTCTAAAGGAAACTTTTAAGAGAGGAAGGAAGGCGTTTATTGCACTAAAAGCCTTGCCGGAACTAACTTCAGAATGGATTCAACTTTGCCAGTTGCATTTGCGATTGTTTTGTTAAGTGCAATTTAAAACGGATTTTCCAATAAAAACATTTTTGACGTGGTTTTTTTTTATGGACGAAAGCGACTGACGAGCATACAATCCACCTGATGGTAAGTGGATACTGTACCCCATGTACATACGCTATTCATGCTAACATTAGTCCAAAATGACAAACGTAGGGACGCCCCCAGATGCGCTGCCTACTTTTGGAGATATAGGAATGGATTTGAAGAAAGGTTTGGTAAAATGGGAATGGGCTCTGGCATATCTCACTCACTACCGAAACATATGCGTACTCATGCATTGAGGAAATAGGATAAAGTAAGAAATACAGTACATTTCAAGGTAGTTGAAGTTCAAGGTCGAAGTTGAGGCTGTAATCTGCTTTTAGCAGTTGATATGCTTAATAAACCATTTTGTCTATGTGTTTATTAAACACTGTAGGTAACATTCAAAAGACCAATGGAAAAGCTCGGTGTACTGAATAAAGCAAAGCAGTGCTTCTCTCCGGTGCAATGCTTGTCGCTTTATAAAGCTCAAGTTAGACCCCACCTCTGGACCGGTGCACCGAAGTACCAGCTGGACCATCTTGACTCCGTCCAACCACGCGCTATCCGATTTGTCGACGATCCCACTCTTACAGTTGGTTCAAAATCGCATCTGTAGAGATGTTGCATCTCTCTGCGTTTTCTACCGTCTTTATAATGGGAAATGTTCTGAAGAGCTATTTAATTTGATGCCAACCGCACATCCTTGTCATAGAGTTGTTACGTACAGTGCGATCAAAAATACACTTTATACCGCGAACCCGAAAGTTGTGGAATGAACTGCCAGCTGAGGTATTTCTGTTACGCTACGATATGGGGCTCTTCAAGAGAGCTGTGAACAGAATTCTACAAGGTCGGCAAGCCAGGTGTTGAAGGTGTCCATGGCCGGCGGTGATCACTTACCACCATGCAGCCCGCCCACTCGTCTGCCATCTATTCGACAAAAAAGATAGTTGAAAGAAAAGTTTCCATGTTTTTAAGAAAAAGTTTTTTATACAAAAGTTCTAGAGCTTGATGAGCTCTATCCAAAGACATAAGCATCAATATTCAAAAGCTTATACTATCATAATTTTAGTACTGCTGAACCGATTTTGCTTATAAATTAATTAGAATTAATTAGAAATAATTATATTAGAAATTAATCGAGTATAGATCCATCATAATTTTTCTGCCTAATTGAATATAAATTCATTGGTATTTTAGATTAAACTGGTGACCCTTAATCGAAGTAGTGATTTTTTTTAAATTCGAAACCAGTGGTCACTATTTCTTTGAAATCTACCTAAAACAACAATCAACTTTTATAACGAATATTATAAAGATTATTACCATCATGCAATATCCATTAGTGTATGTCTTAGACTGTCTGTTCTTCAGCTACCTTCCTTCAATAAAAAAGTAAATAAAATTAAAATTACAAAATACAAAATCCTACACTTAAATTTTCTCCCGTAAAATTCCTTACTCGACGTAATGATACTAAATAAAATTGACATCTACTCTCTTCGGGGAAACATTCAAAATCAATTTTCTCGATTCTTCATTAACTTTATCGATGAAAGATAAATCGAGGAGCGACTTGCCGATTTCGCCTACCATTAATTCGATGGCGATATCTATCAGCAATTACATCGAGAGGAGGTCATTTTTCAAATAAATTTTCTATCGAAAGGAAACGCTCGGAGTAACACTTAAGTGACGCTGTCATTTAATTTTCCTTATCCTTTTAAAAATAACCTTTAATTTCTTTTAAACTTTCTTCCCATCGTCGACATTAAAATTAAATATATTATGAATTATGATATGGTTCGTGTGGGAAATGTGATGAAAGAAGAGACTTCTTTCATGCCATTATACTCTTGGACTCCATGAACCTGAAATAAATCTGAGTAATTTAAAAGAATTGTGGACAAAATATTGACTTACAAATTCAATTAAATACTATAATTATTTCCAAGAAATGTACCTAGTTAGTGAAAACTTATTTTCAAAAGTCAAAATTCACAAGTCGATGGTAGAACATTTTTGTCAGTGATTGATATCATACTTTTAACGTACTAACTGCAGAACGTACCGTGCAAAGGCCGTGCAATTCAAGCAGGCAATTTCTTGTCTAAAATCGTCGACAAAATGGCAAACATGACATCTTAATACATTAGACGTTTAATTAAAATTAACTCAAAATAAATTATAGAGAAAGTAGTGAAACTCCTGTGTGACGTGTAGTAGCGTTCATTAAAATGTAATTATGCCTTGGAAAATCTCTTCAAACTCGTCGGGTGTAGGGTATTGTCAATTTTATTCAGGAAAGATATTTAGAGAGAATGAGATTAAAACAGGAGGGTGTTTTCACAAAATATTCCCAGTTTGGTGTGAATGAACTGCGCAAAATAATTTTGAAATGAAATTCTAAACGTTTTAGATAACCATATCTTTGATAAAAATGTTATCATACTTGTTGAAGATGATAACATGCTATATCTATATCTATAATGCTGTATAATTCTATATCTATCTCTATATTTAATACATGTATTAAAACAGCAACAAAGCCATGACTACCTTTTATTTGTTTACGTTTCAGCACAGGTTAACAACCAATGATTAACAGTGATAATCCAGTGATTAACAAATTAAAATCTTGCGATTTACCATTTAATACGTCCGCGGGCATTGTTAGTCTAGTGTGTCGCAACCTTTCCGAATGTGAAGATAAAATGTGGGTAGTTGATAAAACTGCTCGCAGCTCCCACCCTGGACTGAAGAGACGGGTTTCAGTCAACTCGTGACCACGGCTGGTGTAACCCGTACCGAAACGTCCAGTAAGAATAAAAGTTAAACGAATACCTTTATTATACAAGTTTAAATAGTTGCATTTCAATGAAACTTAGAATATGTTACAGCTTATGTGCCGGGTTAAAATTTAGGATGATTTTTAACCTGATCAATTATAAAATTTTCAAGGGAAAACTAATGCTAAAGGAAGCTAAATTTATACTGAACTAGATGGTTAGAACATGTTTAGGTTCCCTTGGCAATCGTTACGCCGCCCGCCGAAGCCTGTCCTTGTTGTTATTATTTGAACATTTGAATGGATATTCTCAGACACATTCATACGATTTCTTTGCCATTGCTCCACGTTTTATGTACTACATTAGTTTTATTTTGACAGAAACATTGCATTATTTATCAATTATCAGAGATATGTATTAAAAATAAATGCAGAAATTCAAGTTATTTTTTTTTATTTATTTGTTTTAAATGAAACAATATGCAATTGATAAATTACAAGAGAAATTTTAAATTATAATTTAATGTGAACAATGTGATTGAATTTGTTGACTAATTTCGGAAAAATGTGGCTTCATTCCCTCTGTTAATGCAATTCGAAGATCTGGTTCTAATTCTAATTTATTTCTGTATATGGTTTTAATTATTGTCATTGCAGAAAATGCTACTTGACACGGGTACGTGGAACCAAATGGTAAGATTGCATTCGACGCTGTGCATACTAAATCTGGATACTCGATTTTCAGTTATAATTTTGTGCGCGCGAGAGGACATAAAGTATTTTGAAGAGAAATATAGCGTATCCCCTAGAATTTTCTGCGTACCCCACTTTAGTATGCAAAATACAAAAATCTTTAATAGCCACAAAATAGTCTCTGATCAACGAAACCAGAAAAGAAATTGAAATGTTAAGAAATTGTTAAGAAATTGGGCCGCCAGCTCTAATTATAGTTAGGACAAAATCAATTTGAGAATTTATTCTCTGAATCAGTGTCTGTTATTCCGTAGTCACACGCAGTTTATACATAATCGTTTACAAAAATTTCAATGTGTATGATCGAATTAAATCATTTTATTGTGGACCAAAGCTTCATAATGTTATCTTGTGTAACTTTCATATTGGCATTGGGATTCATGCATCCCAGCAAACAACAGAAAAACAATAAAAGGTTAAAGGTCATTGCTTGACCGATTAAAATTTGGATAGTACAGTTATGTGTATAAGGGCATACAGTAATCATATAAAGGTAAATATTATTCTTTAAGGTCTACAATTACATGATCCAAACATTAGCAAACCCATTCAATCCATAGATACAAAATAAATAACAAGTAAATTGAAAGCGCCAAAACGTATAAGCTACACTGAAAAATAATTTTATTTACAAAAAATGTAGGCATTTAAAGAAATCTGAACAAATAATTAAATAATCTCTGTTCGAGTCAAGAAAAGAGTGATGTCATCACTATCAGTCACGTGATTTCACCTATTGACCAATTACTAGAAGGAGCGTTTCTCGAGTGACCAATTAACGCTGTGTTGTGCTACATTCGACGAAGGACATTATTTCTTAATGTGAATAGAGTATAATTTGTTAGACTCTATTCACTTTCATATTCTCATTATATGTAAAATTGATTCAATGGTATCCAGTGAGTGAAACATACTGCCAGCATACAATTATCGTCACAAAGTGTCAAATTAATGCAGTTTTGACAATAAGCATGTTGGATTTATCCGCTGTTTGGATAACGTTCAATCAAATATGCAAATAACATGTTTGCGATGTGTGTTGTCCGACCAATAGACATATGACACATGTAGACATATGAATATATGTATGTTGATGTAACGGAGTGTGCAGCTGCTGTCCTGACATTGTTCTGAATATATAAAATATTTATATCGTACCTATAGAGTTTTGCGATGCAATGGTAATACAACCAGCCCTTAAACAAGGGCTTCTCGCTGGCCAAACGAGTTGGCAAGTTCACTCTTTTAGAGATAGTATAGTTCCTCAGCACTTTGTTATCCCTTAGTCGCCTTTATAACAACACACGGGAAGAGTTTAATAAATATTTTTAAATTTAAACGGGAAATTTTAACACGGGAAGAGTTTAATAATTAATTTAAAAATTATTTATTAAACTCTTCCCGTGTGTATATATATATATACTATTATCGAACTATTATCCAACAATTTTTTTTCAAAAAATAAATCCTAAAATGTTCACATCAATTAACACCGAATCGTCTCCAAGTCACAAAACTCTAGAATATTCTTCCATGTGAAGATATTTCTTTGCTTTCCCTCGAATTTTTGTTTAAAAATTATAACAATATTTTCCTCGAAGTGAGTAAAATTATTATACCTTTTATGTTGTCCGCGAGTGTACTTATTGTGAAAAAAACATTCTCAACAGAGGGTTCCTTTCAAGGGCTTCTCATTTCATTATGTTAATGTGTCTACCAATCTTTGATATTGTTGCGATTATGACCCTTTTAGGTGCTCTGAACGCACTGCTGGAGGCCCTTGGACAATTGTCGTAAACAATGTTTGTTTATAATACCAGTATTGAGCCCTATTATTTTATTCTTTATCATAGATTCTGAACACATTTCTGCTCGTTAAGGACTCTAATACACATACGTGTTACTCGCACAAAAGCATACCAGTAGCTTGCAAGTGCGTGCTACTGGCATGTGTACTCAGATTTTGTCTGTCAGAAGCATGCGTTTTAATAGCATGCCAGTAGATAGCGATTAGCGAACAGTTTGATTTTTCGTGTGGGCGTGTCACCCACGCAAGGAAGCGGGGTAGGGAACCACTAACTTACGAGTCTCCATTTTGTGGTGTTCAATTGGCAATCACGAAACGTTACTAGTAAATGCTATGCTTGTTAATGGTATGTGTATTGGAGTGTAGGCTTTCTCGGCCGGTGTCCATATTAATTGAATCTTCCGAGATTCCAGAAGACCTCGGCCAAGTAGCCCGGAAGATTCAATTAAAATGACATGTGTATTGAGTCGAATTATATATAGTCGAATATTGACTCATAATTAGGACGAAAGTGTGTCAATCGGTGCGTCCCCGGATTGTCACTGCTTGCCTTTTGTCATTTATTGTACATTGTGGAAATAGGAAATAGTGGGAAATGCGATGCATTTTACAGTAAGGCTTCTATGAGAGAGTATACTTTTTAAGGACTTTTCATTGTGTTATGTTGTCTATATCAATGTATTATTTTATAAGACTAATGGCAAGGGACCAAAGGACCATTCTTATCGATCCGGTACTGTTCCGCCAAATAACCCACTTTCGATGTACAGTGAAGGGCAAGGTCGACTACAATATGCTGCCCTCCTTAGAAAGAAGCACGAGTGCATTTTGATGCCGTTCGAGTAAAGGGCAAAAAAGAAAAATAGTCATTAATTTAAAATTTAATTTATGTCTTGAGTTTTAAATACAACGAAAAGAATAATGATTGTTTATTCTCTTTGCTTCTTTTAATTTCTGAATATAATTATTTTACTTCTTTATGTCTTTATTCTGTATGTTATATGTCCGTATAGCAGGGCAGCGTGGTATGCGTCGTCAGTGGTCAGTGAGTTGGACGCGGCGTGCACACAAGCAAACCACGACTCTTGCGTTTGTGTGATGGCTACCTATTGTTATGTTTTTCTATGCTCTGGGGTTGCGAATAGCGTAGTCGGCAGTAAAGTATTTACAATCTGGTTGCCTGTACATCTGTTTGTTATTTCTCCTGCCCAAAATATCCCATTTTACTATTAATAGAATTTATTATGATATTCGGAAGTGGAGATGCTTATTATTAATATTAACCTGTTACAGCTTTCCGTTGTGTGAGGAGTTTAAGAAGATTTTTATGGAGAAAAGATGGTAATGGTACAGACGGTCTGCCTGGTGGTTACATGCCAACATCAGTCAAAAAATAAGAACATTGGTACGACATGAAAAAAGTTAGAAATTTTGTGTTTATGTGTTGATATTGTTAGTATACATAGTGTGCCGGGAACTTAACACAAATAAGTGGTAAAGAAAATCAAAACCGTACACAACGAAGGAGTATACAGAGATTAGAGTATTCCTTTGGATGAACATTATTTTTAATATGATCAGTTAAAATTGTGAGTGATAAAAATGAATAAAGAATGTATGTGAAAATGAAATTGATTGAACTAGTTAGTATACGTATAATAGTGAATGTCTATTCACGATTAGGTGGTCAGGTCATAAAATATAAAATAACTTTCAATTTATATTCGGGAGTTCGAAGGTTAGATCTCGGGTCTAATAAAGTACTAGTAAATACAATTGAAGTACTACTTAAGTACTAATTTATGAATAAATTAGTAAATCCAAATAAATCTGAGCCCTAAGGCATGTGTAATATTTGTCCTATTCACCTTATGACCGCAAGGGAAAGTTTACATTCTGTGGGTCGTTATAGTCTGGTATCGAATGAGGGCTACCTACATTTTATTCGTTAAATTCAACGAGCCGTAAGTACAGGTTCATTTAAATAACTAGCAACATTCACAAAGAGATTGCCTAATATTTTTCTTTCTTTCAAAAGGTTTTTGTAAAGAAAAATGTCTTTCCTTCGCCGCCTCCCCATTACCATTCAAATTACGTTCGCCATTCTCATGACAAACAATCCTTCCTTTGTTGATTATCTTTTATAATGGCTGTCGACGGTTATACAAACGACTTGTCCTTTAGAGCCTAAAAATGCTGAAAAAGAAAACGGAAAATTTCTGAGTTAAAATTTAAGAAAAGTAAAGATAGATGCAACCGGTAAGGCTACTAAGTCAATGATGTTGTAGACACTGGTCCACGAAGTCACTTGTCTACAAAGTCTATAACAGTTGTAGATACTTGTCTAGGAAGTCCACGACAGTTTATTTTTTTTATATAGACATTAAGCGGACGAGCAAACAGTCCCACGTGTGGGTAAGTGTTGGTAAGTCGCGCATGGACACCTGCAACACCAGGGGGTATGCGGGAGCGCTGCGGACCTTGCAAAATCCTATTCACAGCTTTCTTGAAGAACCCCATATTGTAGCTTAATGGAAAGATCTCTTGAGGCAGTTCATTCCACAGCCTACGGGTTCATAGCATAAAATTATTTTTGGACCGAACAGTACGCGACACCTCCGTATCGAGGAAATGCGGATGGGCCGCACTTCTGTGACGGGAGGTACGGTGGTAGAAACTGTAGAAACGGTTGTAGTTGTAGAACGGTGTGATAGCGCGGTCCCTGTACAAGGCATCTTAAGTGCTGTCATATGCATAGCAACGTATGTCACCAATTTTCAACAGATCGTTGATATGTAGAAGTAACAGAGTTGGGGATAGTACGGAGCCTTGGACACCAGCATTAATAGACATGGTGTCGGAGCAGTTAGCATCTATAACGACTCCGATGCTCCTTCCGGTAAGGAAACTGGCAACCCATTCAGATAATCCCTCGGGTATCCCGAATCCCGAGCTACCATAGCTTGGAAAGCAGCGATTTGCGCCATACCCAGTTAAAAGCTTTCCCATTGTCTAGGCCAACTGCTAGAGCCTCGCCTCTACTTTCAATGGCGGCAGCCCAGCGCTGTGTTAAATACGCTAAAAGATGGTTGCTAATCAGCTGGTGATCCCCTAGGTACCCAAGGAGCTGTGTGTTTATAACACGCTCCATCACCTTGGAGAGGAGGCAGGTGATCGCTATTGGCCTGTAGTTGGCCCGGTCGGTGCGGTCACCCTTTTTAGGCAAAGGGTGAATATGAGCTACCTTCCATGCCGACGGCAAGTTTTTTGTGGAGTATAAGAGCCTAAAGATTTGCGTAAACACCGGAGACAACTCAGGAGGGCATAATTTGAGCACCTCTGCAGGAAATACTATCTGGCCACTTATCAGAGTAGACTACCACTGGACACTTGTCGACGAAGTCTACGGCAGTTGTAGTTACTTGTCTACGACAGTTATAGACACTTGTCTACATAGTATACGACAGTTATAGACAGTCGTCTACGAAGTCTACGATAGTTGTAGACACTCGTCTACGAAGTCTCCGGCAGTTGTAGACGCTTGTCTACGAAAGTAGATTATAATAATTCAAAAATCAAAAAATTTGATTGAATATACCTTACATTTTTATAATTACAATGTGTATTTATACCTGTCTCGGTACGTTGTTTTACTTAATTTAAGAGCCTTTTAAAGGTCATTTACTTTCCACTCTTTCATAATCGTCTCTTATTGTCACGTTCCTGCAAAATACGGCTTCCAAAATATTGTGGAGAGAGAAGATTTATCAATTCTGCCCACGCTTCAAGCAGTTTTCGCATCACTTTTAGCGTTTTAGGACAAAAGCTTCTGAAATATTAATTCTCTATGAATTTGTGAGTTTACTTACAACGACGAAGATAAATTCGACATTTTGTAAACAAGTAATGTCTGTTAATTCGAAGTATGAATATTTTCGAGTTTGTTTGTAACAAAGTAACATAAATTGTATTGGTGTCTTTTTTATAATTTTTTGAGATTTTGGCGTTTCTCACACATATTTAATAAATACCTAAATAAAATTTAATGTGCTTTTAAGTTAAGTGCTTATGTAATCGAGGACTGACCTACATCATTAATGTGCAGGTAAACTAAATAATTATTCTTCTAATACCCACATAACACGTATAATATAAACGCGTCCTTTTTATTTTATTCGAATTTATTTATGGTTAGTGTGTTAGTGCAAACGCTTATAATTAGTGATGTACCTGAGGGTAAATCGATCGACTACGACTTTGTTGTGGATGGACAGTCACTAGTCACCCCCTCCCTCATAACACACTACTAGTTTGAAACTGGAGTGGTTAACACCGCGCTAGCTAGCTATCTCGATAACCAAGAAACCTAATTATCGTGATAAGTGTAATTTTAGAAGATACAGCAGGGCCCTGTCAAGGTTGTGGACTACAGGAGGCAAAAGGGTAAGTGATTTTGTGATTAGTTTATGCGCAACCATAGCGTAACCTAGCCGAAACGTCACGAGCTGACGTCAGCTAGTGACCATGGTTGATGGAACCCAGCCTAAACGTTGAATAAAATAAAAGAGTAAACATACGCGTTAAGACCCTTATAATAGATAAATAAGTATTAGCGTTTTTAGACTAAAATACGACAATATTTTTAAAGAAATCCTACAATAAGTAATTTATAACCGTACAATATGTTTAACACTTTTAAACCCCACACACATTCGAGACACTCTCCGCACAAGTTGTATTAAATAGTAACGGAATTCATTTGCGCGAAACACCTTCTTTTCGTCATACAGTTTGTTAAACCTTTGTCTCAAAACAATACTGTCTTATTTACGACTCTAGATATAGCATCACCTCTCTATGCAGAGAACGTCAACTAAGCTTCTTTGGACATATAATGCGATCACATATGCATGAGTTGGAGAAGCAGTTGATCGTGGGACAGATGCAGGGGAAGCGATCCAGGGGTCGAATTCCAACACGATGGTGTAAAAGTATTGTAGAGGCAACAGGAGAAACTCTACAACGATCTATTGAACTGGCGCGGGACAGAAGCAAGTGGAGACAAATCACATATGGTCACGATCCTCATTAGTGAGGGAACGATAAAAAGAAGAAAGAAGAAGAAGATATAGCATACACAAGAGTGGGGAACACCTGGTGGTATCGACTCTCGTTCTTCCTTTGCGAGGTCGTGGTGATCCTCGCATTGAAAATTAGATGGCGTTGTAAACAATTTAACTAACTTTTTATTGCGTTCTTTTGTTTTAACTTTTTGTAACGTTATAACTTTTTTTTCTATTCACATATAAGTTGCTGATCACCCCAGATTACGCTACTAATAATAAGCGTAACAATCATAGTAGCGCACAAAGAGACCTAGGTATCATGAATATGGTAGCGAAAAGGTCATCAATATACGGTGTGGTTCAAATACATATATCAAAGGAGAATGGTAACTGCCAGCAGTTTGTGCAAATATCTATGCCAGCGCATGCACCGACCATAAATAAAGTTATAGCTCGCATTTAAGTTGATAGCTATGCTTAGATCTGTAGTGTATTTAATACGGTTTCCTTGAATCTAGATTTCCTCCTTATAAACAAATACCGTATATCAAAGTTTTTCCAAACATTTCTAAGTTTTTCTAAACTGGTTTGCACTAAGTATATACTATATGAATGATTTATTTCGGTTCAATTACTTGTGTAGAACCTATATTTAAGCAGTTATAAGGTCGATATAAATAAATTCTATTTCTTCTAATAAGATTCGTAAGATAAATTGCAAGATAAATTTAATTATAGAGAGGTGATAGTATAAAAGTATGCATTCGCGACTCTTATTCAAGTTCAAGTCGCAAGTTCAAGTACTCGGCCTGTACCACTGAGCGTTTATTTAAGTACGGATTGAAAATTATCACTAACTCAGCAGTGAAGGATAACATTATTGGGAAACTCACAACTACAGAATTTAAAAAAAATCTGGAACATGCGTATCCACGTGGATATGGATACGTATCCGCACTGAACTTGAGTGGTGAATTGTGACCCGAAACCTAATAATTTAGTAAGGGAGACCTGTGCCGTGCAGTGGGGCATTATATTGTAATCCTAACCAGCCGTTTAATCGTCCGCTGCTGAACATGGGTCTCCTCGTGCACATTGCCTTGTGCATGATGGATGTATGACTTCGAAACGCCACGCAGGCCAAGCGAGTTTTCGAATCCACTCTTTTTAAAGTATTATCGTTCCTTAGAGCTTGTGGTAGCCGCTAACGGATAAAGTCGCCTCTACGACATCCACGGGAAAAGATGGCTCCTGATTTTTTAGGTTACAAGGAATGTTATAGGCTGATATCAAATCAATGCCTAAATTTGTCCTAGATTAAACGATTTGAAATTAACTTCTATGCAGTCTAATTAAGATCCTATAAAACAGAACTCAGACTAATTTTAAGATCGAGATACTGTTCATCAGGTGTATTCAGCCGGTCTATAGTCCCGGTCGTCATTCCTTTAATCCAGCTTTAGATATGTTTTAAGTAGCGCAAGGCTACTCTAGTGTAAATGCCTCTGATAACGTATTAGCTTCCACATCAAATGAACGCTTATCTAGTTAAATCCAGTTTATGCCGTCCGGTATTATGACGAGGCCATTCAGAAGCGATTCACTACGCATCGACCAATAAGAAAGGAAAAGACATACTTTGCGATTTTTATGTAATCGAGACTATCATCTCTTAATACTCGTATATAGTTCGCTTATATTCAAAATTTAGGAAATATAGGTCTATTAATTTTTAAGTTCATTTGTTTTTATAGTAATTTCATTTATTTATTAAAATAAACTGTACACTTTCATCAAAGATGAGACTAAATACATTCAGCTCATATGAACACATCAATAACAGGTGTATACTATATTCATATGGACATTATAAATACCTCCATTACAATTTATAAAATTTGGCTTACATGTTACGATTAAATTGCAATTGTATTGTAATTTTGATTTTGTTTATTAAACTGCTGTGATGCTGAAATTTTGTAATATAGATTTAAGGGAAATATATCAAAAAGAAAAAAAAGAATTAAAAATGGTTTTTAAAAGAGCTACTTTATCAACAGGGATAGACACTCCAATATCTTTTGCGTTGATGTAATGAGATAACACCCTCATGGAGTTGTGATATTTATCTTGTATTGACAGTATTTTATTTTGAAAATAAAAAGAAAAAATAAATAATGGAAAACGAAATAGTGGGCGAATACGCGATAAGAACGTTGAATGAATGATGATAGATAAAGATTAAACTGCTAAACGGTTAGACTTTAGGTATGCGGCGTCAAATAAAAGGAGACCGCTCGCAAAGAATTATGTGAAGTCGGTTCCACGTATTCCATGGCGTCGCGTCGCGCAGCTGTCAGTCGACCTGACGGGTGACCCGTGCGAATGACACTTTAGGCCCTCGGTAGTGGCGCGGTGTGTTAAGTTAGTGTATTTCAATATTGAACTTTATCTCCGATTCCTTAATTTCTCCATATATTTATAATTAACATGAATTCTTAATAATTGGCATTATTTTATATTCTTTCAATATAATTTTGTTTAATTTAATTTTGTACAGTCCTATTTTATTCAAAGTTCATGAGATGACACTCACAGTGCTGGTACACTGCAATATAGGCGCTAATCTACGAATACTAATAACACCTCTTCTACTCACATTGTTCAAATAAACAATTTGAATTTGAATAAAATAAATAAACATGGTTTAAATTCGTACAACCTTGTGAGTATTGACAGCGGCCGTTGACGAAGACGTGCCCGCGCCTCACGTCACCGTCAACGCCACTGTCTGGGTCTTACAAATTTAAACGTACGGTGACGTGACGTGCGGTTGGTGGGAAGCAAGTCTTAAAATAATAGCACGGATACATTGCTGCACCCGTGACATTTTACCTAAAGTAACAAAGCAACGGACTTTATGGACAGCTCGCCCGTCCATGCATTTCATAAGGGCTACAACATAAACGAGCGGATCACGTACCGCCATTCACAGGCACGAGATCAGACTTCTGATGCTATGCTCACAATCATCGCGTGATTAATAGCTGGGTCACACTGAGTTAGGAGGAATGTTTACAAATCGCTGTTTTAGATGAATTACTCAATGATGAAACGGCACTTTTGTGGAGTATGTAATTTTAATGGTTCACATGGAAGATCATGTTTAGTACCTTAAGCCGTTCTTTGCAAATTGGCCTCTAAAAACATGATATGCTGAACAGAGCAAAGGGGTGCCCGGGGCAAAGGCAGCGTCCGATGCTCAATCTCTGTTAAGACCCCAAAAATGTTCAATCATTATTAATTTTTTTATCGTGCGCCAAATTCTACCCCATTCAACGCGCTATTGGAATTGTCGATCTCCTCAGTCTAACGGACAATTCAGAACCTCCCAGCTTCCGTGATGACGTTATAATCTAGAGGCATGTAACACGCGGAAGCGTGTTCTTACCTTGTTTCAAGGAGAAATGCTATGAAGAACCTCTGCAATCGGGTCCGTACTATTATATATTCCGTTACAAAATTACTATCTATCATTAAGACTGATACCAGCTTGGCATACGGAACGGTTTGCGTTTCGTTTTTAGCTTTTTTTTTACTTTAAATTCGTGACGTCAGAAGGTGAAAAGGTGTAGATACTTAATGTGATCATCGAAGGAAATCCGAAATATAATGGACGGCGGTAGCCACTTACTGTGGGGAAGTCTGCTTCTTGTTCTACAAAAAAGTCAACTCCGGGAACTTCGAACAGCCTACGAATATTAACTTTGAAATACAGGGACTTGTTTTTCAGTACAGTAACTCGAATTAGATAAGAGCTTGGAAACAATTATATCTCCCAGAGGTTTATACCCAGCTCTTTTGATACCTTTTACATTTATCTCTAAAATATTTTATATACTTTTTTGTTTCAATACTTTTAGGATAGTTATTTTCCATGTAAAATATTCCCGAGTCAATTTCCACAACAACTTTAACAAATACTACAAAAGCAATTTTATTTACACTCGCTCAAAAAATAAATTTTCATTTTTAATCGAAATTTTTTAAGTAATCTAAAAAATATACTTTAATTAAACGCAATAAATTGAGTCGGCTCGGTTCACGTGCGAAAACATAAATTCGATGTTTCATCATTATATACGCCTCAGGATGGATATATTTAAAAATGAAAATATCACGTGATAATAATTAACAGATTCATAAAAAAATGTGTATACACGACAAAAAAATACATTAACACATACGGGTTACCTTTGAAATATTTTGATATTATTAGAAAATTATATATTGAAAATGATTTCAAATTCCAAAAATCAATCTGTCAATCATTTTTTGCAGATTATGGTTCAAAATCGCTTGATTTCGCAAGTGCTTTGTGGTAGGACGTTTTATGCTGAAAGTTTTTCAAAAGTGGAAGTGGAAGAGAGGCTATATGAGTCACAATTACAGCCAATACAATTATGTACAGTATACGACAGTTATTTAATGTCAAATAATAATATAATATTAAAAAGTCGTATATATTGATATTAAGTGGTAATTACTAATTAGTAATGAGCATTCAGTGAGATTAACTGTACAATGAATATTCTAACAACCAGTTTTTTTTATTAATTTTAATATAGGTAACATATAGGTATTTAGGTCGGGTTCACATTAGACAATTAGTTTGCAGTTAATAGTTTGCCGGTGTTCAGCCAAATCGTGAATTAATAATTAAAGTATTGATGTTATATACAATGTGCAGTTTGCTTATATGGCGGTCGCGTATTAAGCTAACAATTAGCGCTTTACTGAGTAAAATTAACCGCTCAGTCGTAGAGCGTAAGCGTTCCTTGACTGATCAGTCAGCACAGCAATACGCACTGAGCGATACAGAAACAAATGAGCTTGCGAAATGGCTCACAGTTTATCTGCTCACTGTAAGCCGCTCACTCTTTGCCTATATGTGAACACGGCCTATGTAAGTTCAAATAATAAGGACTAACATGTAATAACAAAAGTCGCTCATCAGTCCCCAAATAGCTCATAAATCCCAAGTTGATCAACGGGCTATGCTCGGAGTTTCGTTGTGGGATAAGATTTGAAACACCGAACGCGACGATTTAAAGAAATACATCGATGGTGGTTGAGTGAGAAGAGTCGAAGATCTTTTGGTGTTAAATTTTGGAGGAGGCCCAATGTACGAGGGCAAATCAAAAAGTTCTTAGAATCGTCATTAAAACACAAAGAAATTCAAATAAAAACATTTTATTTCACTACGTGATATCCTTGTAACTCCATACATTTAGTATAATTTCCCGATTCCTTCAGAAGAAAAATATTTTTCTTGAGTCTGAAAAAACTCTTCTACGGCAGCCATAACCGCATCATCATCATCAAATTTTGTTCCACGGATATGCTCCTTTAATTTTTGAAATAAGTGAAAATCACTAAAGTGATGGTTATTTGATGATTAAGAATTTAGAAGCCAGCTTTGCGGATCTTTTAATAGGCACCTGTTATCGATTTTCCTTTCGGCATGTAGACCATAAAAAGAATATCTTCAAAATATTAGAACACAGAACCCATAACTTAGCCTGCGGTCGGAGCCACTCGAAATTTTTTCATGGGTGGAGAAGACGGCCGTTTCCAATCCATGCTGCGTTTCTTCGCTTCAGAATCAAAATGGTTTCATCCGTGGTTACAAAACAACGACAATATTTATCAGGATCATGCTGAAACATTTCGAGATTGCGCTTTGAAACTTCCAAACGACGGTTTTTGTTTTCTTCGTTATCATTCGCGGAACCCATCTTGCCGATACTTATTGAATCCCGAAGTGTCCGTTAAAATGGATTGAACACCGCAAATGCAGTTTTTAGAGTATTTGCTAGTGATTCTTCTGTCTTCTAAGACCATTTTTTCCACTTTTCTGACGCGTTCTTCCATGATGAGGGTGGAAAGCCGACCAGAATGGGTAACATCTTCACAGCTCGATCTGCCCCTTTTAAATTCAGCAACCCAGTAAGCGACCGTGGAATAGGGTAAATCATCAGCCCCTAATGTCTGCTGGATGTCCAAAAAAATATCCTTAGTGGACATTTTTATCCCACACAGGTACTTTATTACTGCACGTAACGAGCTTCTTTCCATAATTGTAAGTTTTAAACACAAAATAATCAATTGCTAAAGAGTAGTACTACCGAATCAAATGACACCTGACATGAATATTGTGTGATAGTAACTCTTTAAAATAAACTACCCTCAAAAAGGTTTTATTACCATGCGTTTCTAAAAACTTTTTGATTCATCCTTGTAGATATATCCAGAAGTGGATAGATATTGGTTGATGGAATGGTATGTAATAATAAAGTTATTCGGAAGCAATGTATCTCTATACTAATCCTTCCCCACATTGATAATTGCCATCATAATTTTAGTAAAATGGACCTTTTGTATCTGGGGATTAAGAGGGATCGAACCGCTATAATTGAGGATCACTATCAGAATATCTGTACCTATTCGAAACGTACTAATTAGTTTTTAAGCCTATCTTTACCACATATTAGAAGCGATTGGAAGGGTCGCTAACAAAGGCTGATTTTATTTGGGGATCAGTACGGGTACAAATGGTCGGATGTAGAATTTAATTCAGTACTGTCGTGATTTTTAAATATGCCTATTATAGTTCGTCACTAAGGTTTATGCTTAATGCAGTTGAAATTTATATATTTTAAGATTTATTCGATTACTAGAGATGAAAACAGATCTATATCATTATTTTTTTAATTGACTGCAAAACTAGATAGATGTACTTTATTGTACACCAAAACATCCACACGGGAAACACAAAAATACAAGTAATTAGAATTACAATCGGCGGCTTTATCACTTATAGATGTGTATTTCCTAATGTTTGAGGGTAGGGAGCTACCGTCGTTTCTGTTACTCACGCGTCTATGTTACTCACGCGTCTTTGTTACTCGCGCGGCTCTGTTACTGACTCGTCTCTGTTACTGAATGACATTAGCATTGTTCATGTTGGACATGGTCCAGGCATCGCAAGTTACTACGGTTTAGTAAAAGTGTTACTTACTTTAGTTAAAAGGTAGCTTGTATTGATTGGATTGGGTCATCTCATATTGCTGTCATGCTAAGATACCCGACACCAGTAATATGACACGGAAAGCGCTTTGACGTGTACTGAATTGTGACATGTTTCAGGAGGCTAGTTTACCCTCCCAATTTTTTTTTAGGAAAAGAAGGCGGATGGACAAGCGACCCAAATGGATGGTAAGTGGTTACTCCGTGGTATACAACTGTTTGAACCGTACTGTACGCGATACCTCCGTATCCAGAAAATGAGGTTGCACCTCTAAATGTAGCCAAAATTGAATCCAAATTCGTAAGCCTTCCTCATCTCTTTAAGTATCCAAGTAACTGGTGATTGGATGGCACAAGGCAATATTGGCTATCTACATATTTTGAACTAATACGGCGATTTTGTGTATTGACAACTTGCCGACGACAACTTGTATATTAATTCAGATGTAGAGAAATACCCATTTTATTCTTACAACATTTTTAACCTTTGAACGATCTAGTACACATTTTTACATGTGCCTTTGAAATCCAACAGAATTAATTGGGGTTGAAACCAACCTTTTTTCACTTGGATGTAATTACAGACAGACCAACAAATGGACTTAAATTAAAAAGGTTTCTATTCATTTCCGTACGAAACCTCTTTAATAATATTGTATAAATAATATCTGTTTCGGGTGTTTGAAACCTGATAAAAAATCTTAATTGCGAACATTTATTTCTCAAAAACTTAAGTCTATATTTTTAAAATATCCGATTAAAATTATTCTAAAACCTTCCATAATAAATACTGTACAAAATGATGACAACCGAAACGAAATCGAAGAATCAATCCTCATAATAGCACTAACAGCCAACAATATATATATATATATATATATATATTGCCCTTTAGTGGTAGATGTAATCTAGAATGGTCATCAAAGCCCTAGAGAGCAATAGAGGGTCAAAAGGTCATGCGAGGACAGGGCAGCAATTTGTCAATATGTTTCTTTGACCGTTCAAACTTTGCGACATTGGTGAATGTAGCGGTCACCAATGGGGCGATCTCTGAAAATTGCTTTTTAGAAACAATAACAATTGTTACGAGTGTAGTGTTAATTAATTTATGTCTATATCAAATTGAGTGAGGTGTTAAGTGGATTCGTCTGTTACAAATTACGTTTACAAATGGAGTGAATTGATTTTGATGTAGGTTTGTACAAATGTTTGACAATTGAGAACATTAATTGTCTTTAAATCCTTGGTAATAGGTGAGAATGAAGGTTAATTATCATTTGATTTGATCTCCACAAATATTAGTAGTAAACTTCTTACCGTAATCAACGTAGCCATGATAGCTGCTGGCTAGGTGAACCGATGACCTGGACAGAGTGACGGATGGCGGCTATATCCAGCAGTGGATAGATACAGGCTGACAGAGAAGAAGAAGAGCCAATGTAGATGTCATTTATTAATGGGAAATAATTAAATGTAAATTAATACAGATTCGAGACGATTGTGTTAAGCTCTTAATCTACTTATCACATACGCATTATACAGTAATTGCTACTTAAATCACCCATCGTCTATTTGTAATACACGTAAGATAATACCACCTCATACTTCACTCTTATCGCCACTTCAATCAACCTAAATACTAAATTATATTTGCCGTCGGGAGCAATTTCAATGGCTTTATGTGTCCGAAGCCGATCCCCACGTCCAAATATTAACAAGCGGCCTTTGTTAGGCCGCCCGTTTGAGATACAGCTTTAGAGGGTAACGTAGACAGGCTTAGTAGGAGATTGATGTCTTTTAAATAGCCCTAAGACTATCTCCTTATATATTACTTGGAAACCCAAGAGACACAAATACGAGTACAAGGATTCAAGACATCCATGTTTTGCAGAAACATAATGTATCTGTATAAAAATGGATGGACGTTGGTATATCTGAAATTAATAGACTTCAACACCGTTTGATCGATCACCATGAAAGTTGGCACATATATGTATTTTTTCATGGAGAAGTTTTTTATGCTATCGACTTTGTTGTAACTCGCCATTAGATTTCGCTTCAGCACATCAACTTCTATACTGTTCAATCGACCGCAAAAATCATATCGACGGCAAAATAGAATAATTTGCGATTTTATTTATATACAGAGGTAAACAAAAAAAAAACATGTAGGACAACTTCTGCCGGGTTTTGCTAGTAATATACAATGAATAAAATTAATTAAGGACCATGAGAAAAGTTATGAATGTCATCTAAATCCACCAACAAACGTAAATTCTGTGAAAATGTATTTGTTATGATCTACCATAATCATTATAAGCAATTATAACTGCTAAAGCAATGGAGAATTTTAGTTTAAAAAAATGAAAAATATAAATGGAAGATAAAAAAAACACAAAACAAAACACCACAGATTACAGTTTTTTTTAATTTTTTTTTTATAGAAAAGAGTATTTATGACATTGAAAGTACATACTAAAATAAAAATAAATATGTCATATACTGATAGATACATACATTTTGTCAGGGGGAGAGTGCACGCTGCAATCTAACAGCCGCTGTGCGCGCTCGACTGACCACGTTACCCCTCTCTCACAGAAGACTACCTTGAAATGTACTGCATTTCCGACTTTATCTTATTTCCCTAATATACGTACGTGTTTCGGTAGTGAGTGAGATGTGTCAGAGCCCATTCCCATCCTATTCCTCCTCATTTTCCCAACCCTTACTCCAAATCCATTCCTATATCTCCAGAGGTAGGCAGCGTATCCGGGGGCGGGCCAACGTTTGTCATTTTGGACTAATGTTGGCATGTATCGCGGATGTCTATGGGCTACAGTATCCACTTACCATCAGGGGGACCGTATGCTCGTCTGTCGCCTTCATACATAAAACAAAAAAAAACATCAATCTATAAATTGGTTCGCCCGCTGTTTTGATATTAACTGCCATATATGAATTTTCTTTCTTAGGTTTTCGCGATTACTATACATAGCAATTAAACAACTTTGAACGGTTTAAATCGCGTATATTTAACATTATTTATATCCCGACGTTTCGAACACTTTGCAGTGGACGTGGTCACGGGGTGACTAATTGATTTTATTTATCACTTGAGTTATTAAGAAATTATTTGAACTACCGTCTGAAATTTTTTTTAATCATAACATTCTCTATGCACGCAGTATTCGCTCACGGTGTCCAGAGGTCTTGCAGTATTGCGTTGGCCTTGGGATTTAATTAATTTAATGACTGGATCCCAAGCCGGTGGTACTTGCCAACCATCTTCTGTTCGAAACGTCGGGATATAAATAATGTTAAATATACGCGATTTAAACCGTTCAAAGTTGTTCAATTGCCATATATGAAATTAAAGCTTTCCTTTAAGGTATATCTCAAGCGTGTTGGTACATGTTGATTTATGGAACACTTACCCAATTCAATCCAACGCAACCAGCCCTTTCAGTATCCACTTACCACTACCATATATAACCATATATAACTTACCATATATAACCATCAGTATAACCGTGGGGTTATTATTGTTTATAATGAAATACACAGCAGCGATTTTCAATAAACAAGAAATATATTATATATCACAATACCATTATGTAAATTATTAAACACAGGAAACGAAATATTATTTCATTTATATTATTATTGTATTAGGGAATATAATTAACTCGAAAAACGTTTATTAACATGACGATGGGTATTTTGTTCTAATCGGTGCCGATTCCATTTACAATGGAGAATATAATGAAGAGGAGTAAACATCGTTACCACAAGGAGACACACTGTCATTTATCTAGAACATTACTAATGGCGTGTATCGTATGACACGAGCACAAAATGTACTGCATTTCCCACTTTATTCCTTCAGTGTAATACGTATATATTAATGGTAGTGAGTAAGATACGCCACAGCACATTCTCATCCCGTCCTATCCTACCCCTCCGCATTTTCCCAACTCTTTTTTTTAAATCAACTCTTAAATCTCCAAAAGTAGGAAGCGCATCTGGGACCGTGTTGACGTTTGTAAGAACTGTTGTTGGCATGTGTCGCGGATGTCCATGAGTGACAATATCCACTTATAACCAGGTGGACTGTATTCTACAAATTCAAATTAAATTTATTTGCTTAAAACGGGTAACTACAAGATGAGATAACTACAACAAGATAACAACGGATTCAAATTATTGCACTGCTGTTTTGCTAATTTTAAATAAAAAGAACACAAAGTAATTTTCAAAACAATTTTGTATGTTCTTGTACTTCTGGCTCGCTCACCATATTCAAGTGATCATTTTAATTAAAATAGAAAATATCGTAGCGTCAAGATAATAAAAATCATAGAAATATTATAAATATACCCAATTTATTTTATTAATTCCCATACAACGTACAATAATTGATGATCTGAATTATTAATAATACAATCGTCAAATAGAATGAAATGAGGTGAAATTCAATCATAACATCAAATTGTTTGCACTGCATGTGATGAATACAGCAAATAATTGGAAATCAATTGGTTCTACGCAATCCTCTCTACGCTATTACAGTCAGTGAATACAAAGCAAATTACCATTTAATAAGTTAGGATTTTTTTTTTAAAAGAATATTGGTTTTTACACTCTACTTTTAATTTTTTTAATAAAAGTTCTCAGATGGTAATTACTTGATTGTAACTGAACACCGCTGCCCGTGCACATCTCTAACAACATGCTAGTGTCGCATGGGAGTTTGCGAGTGCGCTACCGACTCTTGCAGGATTCCATCCACAGCTCTCTTGAAGAACCCCATGTCGTAGCTCAGTGGAAAAGCCCCAGTGGGCAGTTCATTCCATAACTTGAATGTTCCCGGTATATAGTGTCTTGAGGACATTGTCTTGTCTCTTGTTCCTTTTACAAAATCCGCTCTTAGATTTCTACACATGTAGGACATCCATAGGTGTGCATCATTTTAGACTGTTGTTGGCACGTATCATGGATATACAAGCGGCTGCAGCTACTTACTAAAGTCGTCGACATAACTCGTTGAATCCGCACGTTTAAGTGGCAATGGGCAGGTCATATTTGCTGCAGATCCGATAACCGATAGGGTAGATGAGTCCTCGAATGGAGGCTACGTACCGGAAAGCGCAGTGTACGCGCCCTCCAGCCAGATGGACCAACAACTTAAAGACATTCACCGGTGGTGGTTGGGTGAGAAGAGCCGAGGATCGTGTGTAGCGTCGAGCCTTAGGAGAGGCCTATATCCTGCACTGGAGAGACATAGACTGATGGTATGGTATTTATGATTTTTTTACAGAAAAAAAGGCGGCAGTCGAGCATACAGTCCACCTGATGGTAAGTGGATACTATCGTCCATAGACATCCGCGATACGTGCGAACATCGTGCACGCCCCCGGATGCGCTACCTACCTTTGCAGATTAAGGAATGAATTGGGAGAAAAATGGGGAGGGATAGAATAGGATGGGCTCTGGCATATCACTCTCACTACCAAAACACGTACGTACATTGGGGATATACGATAAAGTGGTAAATGCAGAACATTACAAGGTAGTCTTCTGTGAGAGAGGGGTAATGAGACTAGTCGAGGTCGTCCAGCGGCTGTTTGTTTTACACTTGAACACCTTGAATACTTATTTTCTAGCAATAAATATTCAAGGTGTTCAAGTACCTTAAATACTTATTGCTAGTAAATAAGTGTTCCATATAACCGTGTGTCCCCGCTGTTAATATCCGTCCGTGAAGAATATCAACGAGAGGGAGGCCGCGACAAATAATAAATGTCATCAGAAACAAAAGGCGGGCGTGAATGACCGAACAATTCGAGGACAATAATTTGTCACAGGCTAACGGTTTTGTCATGTTGTCTGCGTATAACCGTCGAATGATGTAGATTTGTTGGCTAATTTTGCAATGATAGGAGATCTATTTAAGCGGAGCGTATATTCCAGCATTACTTTTGACAGTATGGCGGCAACTATCTAATTTATAATAATAATTGTAGTATGCGGACGCGCTAATATTGGTGTTTCTAACTAATGTTGGACACTTGAGAGTTATTGATTCAGTGCAAAAACAAATTAAGTTAAATGTCTCTTTTCTGTAGTAAATTAGAAAAACATTGAAATATGAATAATTATGGGCTAAATCGGATTTTTTTAAATCGGATCGGCCAACATTTCGGATGGAGGGATAAGAGTTGGTAAAAGGTTGTTTTTATCGATAAAACTAAATATAAAACACTACGTTAAAATATCGATCCACTGATATACTGTAATGATTCCTGTTGTAGAATTTTCGCTCCTGTGACACATTTTTCTTTAATTTTTCTAGTGCCTAAGATTTTTCTGTATGCATATATTTTCGTATATACATATCGTCGTTGCGCGTGCAAAACCGCGGAAGAGCAGTTTGTAAATACCGCGTATCTACAGTTTTAGAATTTTACAGGAAGAAGAAAAAACTTAATAACTTGGTTATTTATAATTATATTACCGACTGAACCTTGTAGCAGCTTCTTTGCTACTTATTTTATCGATATTTAACGTAAATCTACTAAGAACTTGTTTAGATTTCGAGTAAAGTCACTTACGCGGTTTTGTATTTTGTAAAAAAATAAAAATAAATGTGTGTGCTCCAAAATAATAATAGATAAATAAACCAGAAACTTGGGCGCCAGGAACTCACCACTATAAAAAACATTACAACATTAACATGAACATTTACGAATTAAGCAGAAGTATTAATGAAAAGAAGAATGAACAGAAGTATTTATATTAAATCAACAATCAAAAAATAGTGTTTAACTCTTAAATTCTCATTAAAACGATTAATAATCACAGCATTTAAGATCTCGGTTATTAGGAACATTATTTAAAATGGTAAATTATCATAAAAACTATGACAGTCTCTGGGTATGACATCCTTCAGTTCTCATACTTTGTTTTGGTTATTGGTTGTTTGGATTCATACAATGAACCTACGCAGTCAATGGAATGGTCAGATGATATCTTTTTTGGTCTCCTAGGCAATGGAACAAAATCGTCTGCAAAGTGGAGTTTAAAATCGATTGTCCCACTTGTATTGTACCTTAGGGCCCTTATGTCCACGACGATATGATCACCCGCCCCACGACCAGGTCTTATTGACTCATAAATGAGGTAATCTTTATGAGCAAAGTTTTTGAAAAATGTATGATCAGGAATAATAACCTGATAAGGACTCGACACTTTTCTGGCTTCCTTCGTGATTGTTGCGTATTGTGAGGGTAGAAATATTTCTCGATTTTTCAATTTTCTTTCGATCACCGAGTGCACCAAATCGACTTCCATCTGCGTGTGGCCCTTTTCCAAGTATTTTTGAGTTATAACTATGTTCTTGGCCATGGCCAAACGCAACAAAGCATTCGACACAATATTGTATTCTGGGCTGTGCAGCCATCTGTGAACAATACTACATCCTTGGGATCATTTTCCAGTAAGTTAAATAGTCTACAAGAAATGATGCATATGTAGTAGCTTTTAAGTCGCATGCCGTCTCATCGTACCAGTAACACGTCACACCATTGGTTCCCAGGTTATAAATTGTAAAGTTGTGGACGGCAAGTTTTGTTTTAAAATAAAGTGCACTGGCGTTGAGTGAAAGACACAATTTGTCTGTCTGAAGATCTGTTGTTAATGCATGTATCGTCCCTTTCTGTGCTGCTTCTTTGTAAAGGGTTTTTCATTTCTAGCTAAGTCTTTTAGCTCAATATGTTTGTTATACTGCTCATCTGACATGTTACCTGCTTTGTGAGCGCAGCATTGGTCGCATGCGTCTTTCTTTGGTTGAAATAGACCGATGTTCTCTTCGAATAAAACCCCTTCAAATACCTTCCTACAGGCCCCAGGTTCATTTCGCGAAACTGAGTAGTCTACATATAGACGACACAATTGTGATTTTTTTTGTATGATGGGTTCTAAATATTACTTTGAAGTAGATTGTCTACAGTAATGAGACGGTAGTTTCGGTAAAGCCGTCAAGTATTTTCTGGCTGATTCTTTTTTTGTTTCTGTGCCTACTACAGCACTTGGTTCAGATTCATTGTTAATAGTCGTCTTCTCTCCTAGCCAATATCGAACTGTCCATTCTTTTATGCCCAATGTTTCCAAAAATGTTTTTAATCAAACTCTTTCCTTTTTATCATTTACTTTTAAATAGTAACCTTTGGTGTCACTGCGTCTTGAATTTGAGTTTTTAGTTTTACTAGTTGTAGATATCTTATCCACCATTGAAGATATATACCGTTTCTTTTCTTGTCAACACATTTTCCAATAGGTTTTAAAAATTTCTGACCGTACTTCTTCTGTTAGCTTTGGGCAATACATAGCTTTACCACTGAAACATCTCTTCGACATACATATTGGACCCATTATTCTGGCGGGTTTAGGATCATTTTGAACAAATTTAGTGCCATCTTTTTTAAATCCAATGTATTCCTCGCCCATCATCCTTTGCCGCTAATTTATTATTCTTTTCCATTTATTAGGATTCCCTTTGCGCTTTCTTCTATTTTTATTCACCGTGTCTTCTATTTCCCTTTCTGGAAACCACTCCTTATAGTCTGGTGATAATGGCTTTAAATTTGTTATATCTGAGAGGGCGACAAAAGAAGGATCAGCGACTGAATCGTCGGACGAAAATTCAAGGTCATTTTTATTATGCTTCACGATATTAGTGTTTACTTCAATAGGAGTTATAATATTCTCATCTCTATTCTGTGTTGAAGTAGGATCCAATACTGTTGTAAGCGTAGTAAACTCGGATGTCAAATTTTGGTTCAGAGGTTCTTGCTCTAATTCCCCTGACAAAGGAACGGAAACTATTTCTTGTTGTTGGTTTCCTGAAGTAAGTTTATTTTCATAATATCGATTATTCAATATTTCCTTCTTTTCTTGCAACAATATTTTTCGCCTTTCACATAGAGCTCTTAAAGTTACGAGTACCACGTCATCGTTAATATCAACATTCTCTAAAAATAACTCGTCATTTTCTTCGTCCTCCATCATATTATTCATCATACTGATCGTGTTATAACCTATTCGCCCATTCCATAAATATGCGGACTTGCCGCCAACTTCAGATACAAGTACTGTTCCGCGGTATTGTTTTGATTGAAATATGAGGTTTCTTATTGGCTAATTCAAATTGTGTTGTAAGTAGTATAAGTGAATCAGCGATAAGGATCTGTAGCTGCGAAATTTCACTTTTGCACCTTTTGCTGTTACGCGGTATTTAAAAACTGCTCTTCCGCGGTTTTGCACGCGCAACGACGATATATATGTATATAAATACACAATACACTATATATGTATACACTATTTATTTATTGTTCCATTACCTTTATTTTGTTTAATTCAATTCTTGATAAGACAGTTTGTCTGATCAAATTCAAATTACTAATCAATGCCATAGTTATTCAGCTACTATTTTTGTAACCAAAATATTCCTCAATTCGAAGACAGAACCATTAAAATTAAAGCCGGGACCAATTTATTATCTGAAATTATTAATCCAGTATGACTTTTACCAAAAATAAATATCTTCTAACAGCAGACGGTCAATACTCCTGCATTAGCTGCAAAAATAGTTTCATTATACTAAGCTAAAGATGTCGGGGCACCAGAATAATTTACCATACATCAGAGCCCGCTTTGTATAAGCAGATTTACAGCATAGTTCACTGGTAACATTTTCAAAAGTAGTTTTATATGTAGATATCATTTTTTTTTTACTTTTTACTCCTTTCAGAGTAAAATTTACAAGCGTCTTCGCTGCTTTTAAGCTGAAGATTTAGAGTGGTTCGTGCAATATTTTATTTAGTTGAGATTTAATACTGTACTTTTATTTTTTATTTTGTTATTTGAAGACCTCTGGATACAAAGTAAATCTTTTATTATTTTGTATTTTGGGATATTTGGACGAGATAGATAAACCTAAGACCATTTTGTGTTTGATGTTTTTGATAAAATCTTTTACTTGTAATAAGCAAAACGTATACACGTATTATGTATATATATATATATATAGTGTTTACTTTTATATATATAATATAAAATAAATTGGTATTAAAAAAAGTATAAAATTTTATTGGTATCAAATAATGTTCCAGTTAAAATTTAAGTCAATTTAATAATGTTACGTACTTTTTAAATATCGATCTGGGCTTTGGTAAAAACTCAATAGAAGGATTTTTTTTGTAATTGTGTCATTTTAATGTCAATAAACTCAGAATCATGAACAAAATTCATGGTTTCAGGCTTCGAGATAGGTGTAGACACATTGTGTATAGCGAATGAAATTTATTGACTATTTTCCTTTTTTTCCTAGGACTACAAATACAACGGAGACACGCTTGCAACCTCCCTAGTGTTGCAGGTATCCATGGGCGGCGGTGACCATCCACCGCCGTGTGGCTCGCCCAAATCTGCACAAATCTATACTAATATAATAAAGAGAGAGTGCGAATTTTGTGAGTTTGTGTGTATGTGGAGGGTAATCTCCGGAACCACTGCACCTATTTGAAAAATTCTTTCACCACATGAAATATAAATTATTCCAGATGGACATAGGCTTATATATTATGTAATTTTGAAAAAAAAAACTTACAAACCGAAGCGATCGCTAGTCTTCTGTAAAAAAAAACTTCTATTGAATATCGTTAAAGTGATACTTAATATTAAACAATCATTAATCGGTGAAAAATTAGTAAATATACATTAACCATATAATCATAATATATATAATAATTATAGTAATAATATAATTTAATAGCAATAGGCCTGTATGACGTTGAGGCTGCGTTGGTCTTACACAAAACCATTTTGTAACTCCACGTAGATTCCATTTGAGTTCGTAGAACTGCTACGAACTTAAGCGGAGCAGTAATGCTACGAAACTGTGACGTCACGATACGCATCGCTACTACTGCTACGAGAAGACAGTGAACATTCCCATAATAAAAAAGACAAGTAGGTTATATCCAAAGTGGGTCAAGACACGGCTTCCACACAAGCCGTCCAAATTTTCGGTGACACATCTTACTGTAGGCATTGAGTCTCACTAAGTTTCATGAATACAATTAAAATTGTCTGCGAGCGACACTAGTGACGTGCGCAATTCGACTTGTAAATAAAATAAAAATAGGCTTATTTAAACTATTATTTGTAGTTCATAATTACTAGGAATATAATTCATAATGCACCTCTTGAATCTCTGTTTTCCCAAAATTTGACTGTTGTACATTTTGTCCGTGCAATAAAGAATAAATAAAAAAGAAAACTTATGAAATAACATTTATTAACCGTCTCATTGCACCTTAAATAGATTCATCAATCACAGCAAAACAGCGCACACTCAAATAAACTGTACTTCGCGTTTCTATAAAGTTAACTTACTTTTATATTTATACTATGTCAATGCGGTGCTCAAATTAATTTCGGCATCACGTATTTGTTCTAGCTTCGGAATTAGTTCCATACCTTTTGAACGAAACCAATCATTTTCCTCCGCACAAACACGTTGAAACCGAAATGCATAGCACAAAGTTAATTAAAACTGCATCATACTCTGTCTAGCTTTCTCGCAATTAGAGTAAATTACAAAATGGTGGTCCGGTGTGTAGACTAAACTGTATTTAGACTAAACTGAAACAAAGTGGGAAGTTGGTCTATTTATGGATGGGTAATTACTGTCATCTGATGCACTGTAAATGCAGCCTAATGTAACACAAGTAGATTCGTAAGCACTTATTTATCAACTACCAAAATTGAATAAATAAAAGATCATTATTTAATAATAATTCAGTAATAATAATAACAGGCCTCATAGGTTGCTCATAGATCGGACGCATGTTGCATGTTTTTGGTAGACATCAATATACTTACCCCATGTCAACAAGGCCGTGCGGAAGGCCAAACGTAAAATTTGGAGAGATCATTATGAAAAAGTTAGCAACATACCAGAAGCAATGAGACTATCAAAAATTCTAGATTCAGCAAAGGTCAACCCTCTTTTGACCTTACAAGATGAAAGGGGTCACAGAACGGAGACAAGGCATGACACACTCAAGGTGATGCTCAACATTCACTTCTCTGGCTCTAGGATAACAGATAAAGAAATATTTATGGAACAAATCAGCAATGAACAACAATAAAAACATATTTCGAGGTATGATTGCGACGCGGCATAGAAGGTAATGGATGAATGGGCCTTGAATGGTTTTTACGAAGAAGCGAAAACTTATATACCCACAAGTTTGACATCATTTTCCTTGAAAACGTTAGAGAAGATGAACAGACATATAAGGCAGGGAGCTCTATTAAAGCAACTACTCCATAAACTGAAGTGTGCCCATCAATCTGGCAAGTCCACGGAGACTGCCTTGCACCACGTAGTAAGGAAGACGGGGGGCGGTACTGGAACACCAAGAAATCTGCTTAAGCGCCTTTCTCGATATAGGGGAGGGGAGGGCAAGATGGAAGGAGCGGGTAAGATGGAAACTACCTATAAACTCAAAACACGTGACATGTCGTCCGCGTCGTTACGCACACAAAGACACGCGACCATGTTGACTTTACACACGAAGTTCAGTCCGGTTCGCGCCAGCCACTGAAGAGTACTATTGTTTTGTTTAATAGACGCCGTATTATTATAAAAACTAGGATTTTTGCAGTGAAATTGTTTAAAAAGGGTAAGAAATATTATTATTTTGTTTTGACAGTAGATATCTACTAGGAATCGATTGTATGAATTGATATCTACCATAAGAAAAAAAAGTAAGGTTACAGATGCGTCGGTATATTATTATTAAAACCGGCGTATGGGCAAGTTGGAAATTTGAATTTTAGGGCAAGATGGAAAAGTTTCTATCTTGCCCGAGTCAAATTATTTTATTTCTTTACTTTATTTCCTCTCTTTAATTACGCATTTTTTCTTTCTAGATGGTCTTCAAATATAAAAGAAAAACTAAGAGGGGGTCTTGGACGGAAGAAACAATGCAGAAGGCGATGGATGAGGCAAAAGCTACAACAATAAGTGCAGCTTCAAAGAAATATAGAATTCCGATCGGAACTTTACATCGCCACATCAAAAAAGGTGACGCTTCTAAGAAACTAGGTAGGTTTCAGCCTGTTTTCTCAAAGGAGCTTGAGCAGAAGATTTGTGACCTTGCCATTGAACGAGACGCACTATTTTATGGCCTATCAAAAGATAGTCTTCAGGAATTAGCTTATGAGGTGGCAAAATTAAATAACATTCCTAATCCTTTTAAGTGTGAAAAGGCTGGGAGGGCATGGATAGAAGGGTTCATGGAAAGACACCCCCAGCTAACATTCCGAACGCCGGAACCCACATCCCTAGCTCGTTGCTCTGCTTTTAATCGCACTCAGGTGGATCGCTGCTATAATAACCTATGGGATGTTATTTCCCAATACCAGTTTCTGACAAGACCGGACGATATATATAATATGGACGAGACTGGTGTCAAGACTAGCGCTTCCCGACCTCCTCGAGTAATTTCGACAAAAGGCAAAAGGCAAGTAGGGGTTATTGCTACAGCAGAAAAGGGGCAACTTACCACAGTGATCTGTACTTGCAGTGCTACGGGTCGCTTTATTCCACCTTGTTTTATATTTGGGCAAAGGAAGAGAATGAATGAACGCCTTTTGGACGGAGCCCCCAACGGCTCCCAAGCTTGGTGCTCTGATTCTGGCTGGATAAATAACAATACTTTTAACAACTGGTTACAAATATTTATCGAAAAAACGAGACCATCAGCAGACAGACCAGTTTTATTGATTCTAGACAACCACACTACTCATCAGAACCTAAAATCTTTAAATTTAGCACGAGAGAAACATGTGATTATGGTCAGCATTCCTCCACACACAAGCCACAAGCTGCAACCACTAGATGTGTCAGTCTACCGTTCATTTAAAGTGGCTTTTGAGCAAACCATTGACACATTCCAAAAGAATCATCCTGGGAGAAGAGTAACCCAGTTCGACATTGCCAGCCTTGTTTGCACTGCATACGAAAAAAGTGCTACTGTGCAAAATGCCACCAGCGGTTTTAGGAAGACTGGAATTTTTCCATATAACAGAAATTTATTTACCGATTTAGATTTTGCTCCAGCCTCCGTTTATGAAAACGCTCCAATAAATGGAAATGTTGCTGTGACTGATACGGGAGACAAAAATGCCGATACAGATAAAACAAAGAATTCAATCATAAACAGTGACAATGCTGCAGTGACAGAAGACTGTGAAACCGCAAATGTTGCTATGACTAATACGGGAGACGAAAATTCAGATACAGACAAAATAGAAGATTCAGTCATAAACAGTGACAATGTTGCAATAACAGAAGGCTGTGAAGCTGCTATGACTGTCGAAAGAGATGACGTTCTCGAAAAAGAAGAAAACGCAGACACTGACATATTAAAAGTAGCACAGAATGAAGAAAAGCGTTCTGATTCTGGTGTCATTGACATTAGTTTGGAACAGCCATCTACATCATACATGATTTCTCCAAAGAAAATACTTCCTTCACCTAAAGTTACGCCGACAATAAAAAAGCGAAAAGTTAGATGTCAGAAGTCAGAGATCCTAACCAGTTCTCCATTCAAAGCTACAATTGAAGAGAGGGAGCTGACAAAGAAACCAAAATTAGATTTTCTGCAAGATAGCAAAGGAATAGAGAAAAAACATAATAACAAAGAAACATATGAGTATAAAGGAAAGGGGAAAGGAAAGGGAAAAGAGAAGGGTAAGGGAAAAGCAAAAAGAACCGAGAAAATCGAGAAAGCTTCAAAAGAAGATGTGTTTTGCCTGTTTTGTGGAGAACAATACGTGGAACCACCCACAGAAGATTGGTTACAATGTCCGTCTTGTTGTGGTTGGGCACATGAACTGTGTACTGATGCAGAAGATGGTTGTTTATTATGTATCAATTGCAATATTTAAAGTTATCCTATACATTCCATCTTGCCCGTATAAGCTTTCCATTTTGCCTTCAGTGTGAGGGCAAAATGGAATATGCCAGGGTTTTACTTCATGGGTCGTTACTGATTTTGGACCAAATATTAATTATTATTAATTACAGAATTATATTATTTTTTAGGTTTACTCTCAAAACTGATTAAAATAAAAGATTTATAATATGCTATTTTTGTATTATTACAATACAAAGTTAGACCTTCCATCTTGCCCTCCCCTCCCCTATAGGGAGCTTTTGATCGCATTACCTATGAGGCTATACATACATTCATCGGTCAGAGAGCATGACATTGACCCGCCAATATGTAAATGGGTGAACGCCATGCTTAAAAGCAAAATGATTCAGTTGACGCTGTTAGACGATACAATTACAGCGTTAACCACTAGAGGCTGTCCTCGGGGATGAATACTTTCTCGTCTCCTGTGGTGCCTGGTAGTGGACTCAATCATAATGGAACCGAATAGGAGACCATTCTATACAGTTGGATATGCAAACGATCTTGTGATACTGGTTAATTTCCAAAGACAGTATCGGAAATGGTGTTAAGTAGGGTAGAACAATGACGCAATAGTAATCATCTAACCATAAAACTGTCAAAGCGAAAAGTAGTCATATTCACTAAGAAAAAGATTCATAGAGGGTTGGAGGAACTAACAGTCTATGGAAAAAAACTTGAGATCTGCAATGAAGTCAAGTATCTAGGCGTTATACTTGACAGTCAGTTAAAGTGGAGATCACATGTAGAGTACATTACATCAAAGGCGATGAGAGTATTTTGTATATGTAGAAGAGCTTATGGCAAAACGTGGGGGCTTTCCCCAGAGGTTCTACGATGTACGAGTATATATACTGTCATGATGCGACCGATGTTAACCTACGGAAGCATTGTCTGGTGGCTCGGGACGAAAATGGAAACATGCAAACAAACGTAATAAACGGTACACTTGCATGGCAATCAAAGGAGCGTTCAAAGCAACGCGGCAACGCCCACGGCAGCTATGGAAGTCTTATTAGACCTTACACCTCTGCATATTGCGATAGAGTTTGAAGTGAGGAGGGCCTTACATAGACTAGAACTAATATTTTCTTAGGTTTTCGCGATTACTATACATAGCAATTAAACAAATTTGAACGGTTTAAATCGCGTATATTTGACATTATTTATATCCCGACGTTTCGAACACTTTGCAGTGGACGTGGTCATTAGTCACCCCGTGACCACGTCCACTGCAAAGTGTTCGAAACGTCGGGATATAAATAATGTCAAATATACGCGATTTAAACCGTTCAAAGTTGTTTAATTGCTATAGACTAGAACTGTCTGGTCTATAGAGACCGAACATGTCGATGACTAATCACACTAAAATGGAGTCCCATAAGAAACGCGATAGGAAATGATAAACAACTTCCGTCTTACATTTTCAAAAGAAACTTTAAATTGCGGATTCCATTCAGAGAAGAGTGGAAGAAAGGACTAGAACTACCAACAAGTGATAGTCAAATATGGTACACAAATGGATCGAAAATGAAGTCCGGTATAGAAGCAAGCATATATAATGACTACTCTAAAATCACAGTATAAGACATAAATAAGAAAATATAGTATATATGCGACGGCCTTTCAAGCATAGACATATGCAATAATTACTTGCGTTAGGGAGATAATGAGTAGACTATAAGACAATAAGACTATTATATAAAAGACTATTTATATTCAAACACTAAGACTATTTATATTCTCAATGACAGTCAAGCTGCTCTACAGGCGCTCATGTCCCATGAAATTGATTATAGATTGATGTTCAGTTGCGTTAAAGACCTTAATCATATAGGTAAACGCAATAGGGTGAACCTTATTTGCGTCGCGGGACATGAGGGTTTTAAAGGCAGTTGAACTGGCAAGAAAGGGATTAGAGACAAATTCATTGGACCAGAACCCTTTGTAAATGTTGCATTAGGAACAATAAATAAGGCATTTAGAGAACAAGCACAATAAAAGACCCAACAACAACGGAAGGCCGTAAATGGCTTAAAGCACGCGAAGTTCGTCATAGTTATAAATCCAGGCTGGAGAAGGAAAATTTTATCCTACAGTAACAAAAAACAGCTGCGGCAACCGACTGGAGTATTCATTGGCCACTTCAGTATAAAAAGCCGCCTCTGCAGAATGAATTTAGCAGTTGATAATATCCGCAGAGCCTGCAACAAGGAAGAAGATTCCATGACGCATCCTTTGTACGAATGTGACCGTCTGGCGATATGTTAAATGGGTATTCTAGGCAATCATAATCCAGAGCCATAAGACTACAGGCTTCTACAACTGCCGAATACTCTGAAGTATATGGACGTAATATTCGGGGAGCGAGAATAGAAGATAAGGATAGTGTACACGACAGAATAATACACAGGTATATACACAGCACAGTTATATACACTGTGCTGTTATGTGCTGAGGGAAATGGACTATAAATTTCGCTTGCAATAAGCAAGCGTCGTGGTGTCAAATGAGTGCGCATAGTGTGTATCAATGTCTCAAGTCTCCGAGAAAATGGGAGTTGTCTGAATGAGGTTGTGCAAGAGATAAATAGCGTTGGAAGCACTTCTGAGCATGCGCAGTAGTTCCACATAATAGTCCTGTTCTCCGAGATTATGTGATATTAGTTACATGCCTATTTACCATTATAGAGTATTATAGTATAATGTTATGTATTTTATGTAGGTATATATTAATTTTGTTGCATATTGCAGATGTTCCCTTAGATTACTTCATGCAATGTTTATGTTTATTTCAATGTTTATGTTTTACCTTTAACTTTCCATTTTGGCATTTGTGTATGTCTAGGTTATAAGTTAGGTCTTAAGCATAGACTAGGAACAAATACAAATTATGATTGCTGTGTGTTTTATTAGAAAGAAATAACAACATAAAGTAGCGAAATATATAAAGAAAGACAGGGAGTGACGTCATCCCGGCACTCGCGTCCAGATCCTCTCCTGCACTGTTTCCCAATGATTCGGGCCGAAACCCCTTGCTACTCACCGGGAGGGGTGAGGAAATAAAACTTACGATTCATCGAAAGGGCTATCAATTCCTGTCTTTCACTATGGAAAATACTCTATGTCCAAAATGACCTATACCATATGTATATACTTTGTAACTGATAACGTGCAAAACATGGATAAATTCCTCAGGGAACGGTAGGATCGCAAGACAACTAGCTCCTATAAAACACATTTCGACTCGAAGAATTGCCTAAGTACTATAAAGTAATTAGTAAGCAAATCTGTGCCAGAACCCCAGTTCGTTGCCGACTGTCACTTCTCCTGAACCCCTGCAGTTTTGTGTGAACCAATTAAGAGGTGTTTTTATTCCCGTGTTTTCTCCCTTACAACCCGTTGACCCTCAACGTTAACAGATAGGGGAACACAAAAGATCCCATTGGGTCAAAGTGATAAGACATATCCCATGTCGAAAGCCTCGTGAAAGCCAAAACAGATAAGGAAGTATCTCGACCTGGCGGACGAGACCACCGACATGAACGGCATGGCATCGATTGAAATCATCACAGTCGTTATGTCCGTAAATTAACTTCGATTAATTTTTTTGCTGCCTTCTCAATTTGTTAAGCTCTCAAGCCCGACTCAAGATCAACCTGAGCCAACTGTCTAAGGTTGTCGGGTTTCCAACGAAAAAGCGGTTCAGTTTGACACCGCGCGTATTATCCTTCGGTTTCAGTGGCCCTGATTTCCAGTTGACTGTACTTGCACCAGCGTTATACCGTTCTCCTCATATCCTAGGAGTGGAAAACCATAGTGATATTGCGTGCCTTTCTTTTTGAAAACTAAAGACTCACTAAAGAACTGTTGCTCATTAATTTATAATCTTCAATATCTTCCCACCTGCTGCTGCTGCTTAACTGCTTCTCAAGTGCTTTTCAAAGAGTCTATTAGCGGCAGCGCTTTGCCTAAAAGATTAATTACATTGTGAACCAAATTCTGCTTTGAAGTTTAATAAGAAATATTTGTAGTGAAACCTATGTGTCCGGTAAACACATCTGGTGCAGTAATAGAGGCACCGCTCCAGAAAATTGTATCATTACAGTAACACAACACTGGAGTGGTTTACAGTTCTCTTGGCGTATTACAGCTATATATCAACTCGATGTGTTCAAGAGATATCGTTTTGGGGGTCGGTAGAAGTGAAAAGAAGTAAGAAGCACGGGGACTTTTTAGAAACTTTTTGAGGGATAAGATTGTATATGAAAGGCGGTTTGTGGTGGTTTCAACTACTCAAAAGGTTTTCACTTTAAACATCTTAGAGAGCTGTTAATACGCCGCCTGGCCATCTGCAACTTCGTCTTTAAAACATTACAAAAAAAGAGGTTTAGATTTTTTTAAAGATGTTCGATAATTCGATAATTTATTATCATAACATATCAGATATGACGGCATCCTAATGATCAGACATTTCTGTTCAATCGTGAGAAAACTTGCATGCTTAAGAATTAAAAAAAATCTCACTCCAATGCAATCCGCACTGGGTGCGCGCCGTTAGAGCATGGTTCATAATCCTCTTGTAATTTATTAATAACAGGTCTGTGTCCTGAGTGGGACTTTGAATCAAAAAATATTTTTCAGATGATATTCTTTCTCACTTATAACTTAGGCCAACTGCTCTTGGTCCGCGAAACTATTCAGCTATTTCAACTGTCAGCCCACGGTCTCGTCTTGACACCGCGATATTTCTACGGAATATTCCACTTCAATCTTCCAACTGCGTTACTTCCATTGTTTCATTCACATTCGATATGCAATGGAAAGAAACCTTGTCAACTTAGATTTAATGTTAGATTCATTGTCCATTTATTTTCTGATATCAAAAGAACTGCACTTGTGTATCGATAAGTAAAGTAATGCAATACAATGCAATCAGCCCTATCAGTATCCACTGTCAACGGTCCATTGGTTTTTTTTTTCTCCAGGATCCTCACTGTCCAGACATGGGCCTCCTCATGCATGTTGTTTTGTGCATGAGGGATGTATGACCAAGCGGATTGGCGAGTGCACTCTTTTAAACATGGTGTAATTCCTCGGGGCTTGCGGTAGCGCTCAGTTATGCCTTAGTCGCCTTTTATGACACCCACGGCTAGAGATGGTACATTATAGTCTACCGACACCACACGACACGTCTAAACTCACACTAAATGTAATTATACCTGTTATCTAACTTTAAAAAGCGGAAAGTGTATTTTTAAGACGTGCACACAAAATGAAACCAATTCACATGTTCCATTTCCCACATACGTACGCAACATTACACTCGATACGCTGATTTAAAATTTCCGTGCAAAAATTTCAGCCTGCACTTCGTATTTTCCGCGACATGCGACATCCTTCGCACGGTGGTATTCAAATATTTACGGAAACCTCAACATGTGTGTTACACGGTCAGGAAGATCGGACAGCAGCTGTGTCTTCTTTACAAATTTACAGGGACCCAATGCAGATTTATTTTATTGTAATCACGGAGGGTATTTATGTACATTCAACCAATTGGAATCATTGCAGGCCAGTAGAACCGTGTCACAGTAACGAATATAATAGATTTTGCCCAACGTTCGAAGAAATTATGACATTATTTGCTGTTATTGCCCCTGTTGCTGTTATCATGACAAGCTTCTAAACCGGTGTGAAGAAATATGCAATAATTGAGCGGTGTGTGAAATAAATGACTGTGATTGAACGAAAATAGTGATGAGTTGTATTTCTATATCTAACGATGTCGAGGAAGGGAAACAAGTTTTAGTGTATTTACAATCGTTTATTGCATGGTTAACACTTAACTGTTTAATAAAGCACATCTATACCCTTTCGGCGTATTCATATATTCTACATACAATATTAGGTCCAGAGCCTTCTCCGTCGTCCCTTTTCTGTCCATCTGACATCCTGTCAGCACATTGACACTCTCTCGCGACTGGCCGAGAGGAGACCCAATGTGTATTCAGTTACGGTGCAGCGGCGAAGCAAAGTGTTGCCACCACAAAGTCAAAGGTAGGTAGTAAAAGATGTCAAGAAGTTGAAAAGTTGTACATAAGAAGTTCACGACATCGGTTTTATTTGACAAACGGAAAGAGTCCATAAGACAAAATAATATACCATACAAGATATGATTATAAGCGATGAATGATACTCGTACATGCATGAAATAGAGACAGACAAGGCTTAGAAATCTTATGATGCATCTGTTCATACCTGACGTAAGACGAAAAGGGAGCCGTAAAACCATGATAGATATGCACCAGTGCATTGTCCCAGTCGGCTATATAGATGATAGAGCTGAAAGAAGAACTCACTATCATATGACTCTAAAACTTTGATTATTTTAGGTGTACATTTCAGTTGTGGTGGACGAGACGTACTCGTGCGCCCGAGCGCCGATACCAGCGATCGCTCGGCTTGTTCCGTCGCGTCTCGGGTGATACTCGGTTTTCCCGAGCTCGCCAGTCAAAAGAGCATCTTCATGCCGGTAGGCCTCTCACGCTCGACCCCACTCCGGCACACGCGTACCACCATCTTGTAATCACTTTATAAACACATTCCTCGAGTATATGTGGACTCATTTATACGACCTCCGCTCCACACAGCAAAAGTTAGTAAATGAGCCAAATCGGTTCAGTAGTTCTAAAATTATGACGATGTAAACTTGTCTAAAATATATGAGCGCCAATATATACAAAGATTTGCAGTCATGGAGAGCTCTAAACTTTTTTTTTCTAAAGGGTACAGAAAATTGAAAAATCTCCATTCTCTCTGGCGCGTCTTCTCTGGAAATACTCGTATTTATTAATCAGATTGTAACTGTGTTTGCTTTAGTTTGTTGAACTATCTAAACTTATGTTAGATCACGTCGCGTCGGTATCAGAGCAGAGATACCAACATTAGGTCGGAAAACCGCAATCCGCTCCAAGCATCGAAAATCTGTTAAGGTGCCAATCATTCGAATCGAAAGCGTTTAGGTGACGCCCCTTTCGAATACTTCTCAAATCGTGTCGTAAATCGAATCGAGATTGGAATCGATATTAAACGTGCACTCGATCGCGGAGTCTCAGTATACTTTTCGATTTAATTTGATGTCGTTTACAGAGTTTATTACTAAATGACATCTGCACACGGGCTAAGGCGAATTAAGGTACAAACCCCCATATGCCTTCAGACACAGTACACATTTTCAGAATAAATTAATTTTTTTATTTATTTATTTACGCACATAAATGTCATCGAGAAGGCGAACTTAATGTCTAGAGGCATTCTCTATAAGCCATTCTTTGGCTTGAATATATATAGTAGAGTGATGCGTACTTAGTCATTGGAATATACATAATATAATATGGTTATGCTTAATTACAAATAATGTTTATTTTTTTTATAGATAAAAGGCGGCAGACGAGCATATAGTGTACCTGATGGTAAGTGGATAGACATCCGCGATACATGCCAACATGAGTCCAGAATGCCAAACGTTGGCACGCCCCCGGATGCGCTGCCTACCTTTGCAGGTTAAGGAATGGAATGGGAAAATTAGGAGGCACAGTATGGGATGGGAATGGGCTCTGGCATATCTCACTCACTACCGAAACACGTACGTACATTGGGGAAATACGATAAAGTAAGAAATGCTGTACATATCAAGGTAGTCTTCTGTTAGTAATGAATGATATAATTAAAGGAAATTCGTCGTATGGTGTCGACCGGACATCTTACGCAGCCAGCTGGCCAGCGCGGCGTTTTAAGGTCATACATCCCTCATACACAAGATAATGTAAATTAGGAGACCCATAACCAGCAGCAGATGTATAGAGGGTTGTTTTCGATAACAGTGATATATCAAAAAGAATTTTCAATTTACTATACTATTATTATTACTATTAAATACACAGGTAAACATGATATAAAATACATGGTCGGAGAAATCGTTTTAATTAAATTTATAAAACTTTGTTACTATTTATAACGTTGAAAATGATCCAAAATATAAAATTTCCTACAAAAACATGATGCCCTCGATGTTTAAAATAACTTCCCGAAACCTTTTAAATGTTATCTCGCATCTCCGTATTTCAAAATACGGAACGTATTTCAAGATATTTTCAATGTTTCGTTTAAAAACCTGATATTCGTTCAATGTTTTTCTTATTACTGTAGCGACTCAGTTGATCATTGAATTTTAAATTTTCTCTGAGATCCAATCTGCGTCCCATTTGCCTTGGATCCAGCGTCTCTGAATGTATTATCATTTTTTATTCAAACTAGAGTACCTTTGGTGGAAAATAACTCATTATATTTATAGTTGGAGCCAACTGTCCAAGATTCATTGCTGGGTTGTGAGAGATGTTATGGCACATTGCCACTTTTGATACTACTCGTATTATGCAGTGGTGGAACGTGCCGGCCATAAGTTTTATATCATTTCGTAACACATTTCTTATCACTTGTACACGACTCTACAGTGGAGTGTGGCTTACATGTGCAAGTATGCGCAAGTAGTATGTAACTTGTACCCATGAATTGCAACAAGTAACTTATTCCGGCGAGATATCATACAGTCCACCTGATGGTATGTGGATACTGTCGTCTATAGACATCCGCGATACATGCCAATATAAGTCCAGAATGTCAAACGTTGGCCCGCCCCCGGATGCACTGCCTACCTTTGCAGATTAAGAAATGGATTGGGAGAAAGGGTTGGGAAAATGGGGACGGATAGGATGGGATGGGAATGGGCTCTGGCATATGTCACTCACTACAGAAACACGTACGTGCATTAGGGAAATACGATAAAGTAGGAAACGCAGTACATTTCAAGTTAGTCTTCTGTGAACGATGGGTAACGTGGCCAGTCGAATGTGCCCAGTGGCTGTGGAAATGCAGCATGCACACTCCCCCTACAATTACATGTAAATCGAATTTTCGTGCTTTTCATGGCTCCTGCTCAAAATTCCAGTTTGCCTGGAAGAGATAGCTTTAGCGACAAGACCTGCCTTTTTTATAGAACAGATGGCGGACGGGCGAGCTTACCACATGATGGTAAGTGGTCACTGTCGCCTATGGACACCTGCAATATCAGGGGACATGCAGGTATGCTGCCGACCTTGCAGAATCCTGTCCACAGCTCTCTTGAAAAGGCCCATGTAATAGCGTAATGGAACTACCTCAGTTGGCAGTTTATTCCACAACTTTCGGGTTCGCGGTATAAATTGTCTTTTTACTTATTTATTTCAACTTTTGTGTCACTTTCATTGTATTCTTTGGTGTACAATAAACTGTAGGTATTTACTTACTTTCAAGTAACACACACGGTCCATTGTTACTTGCGTGTATTGCTCAGTAGCGTAGATAAAGATCGAGAGGCACTGGCGTCTAATTATTGTCTCTTACTGAAAGTTTACTAGTTCTTGCTTCTAAATTCCATAGAACTCCTATCGGCCGTTAACTATATCTTCGAAAAACGATCCACGATTTAAATGATTTTGAATTCTTTTTGCTTGTTACTTAATGGCATCTCAATAAAACCTAAAATCATGGATTCTGCTGTTAATTTCGAAAAAATTGTATCCGTTAATAAAAGTAAAATGAAGTAAGTATTTTATTTTACTTGAGTTTTCAGCTAGGTGCTTTGACCAATCGCTTATTTACTGCGACTCTTTCAATGTATAATAATAATAAATAACCCCACAGTCCATTGCCTACACTAGGGTTCCATGTGTCCAGTGACCGGGAGTCGAACTTTTTTTGCACAGCTGGCTGCTCACTACCAACTGCGCCAATTGGTATATTTATAGATAGATAGATCTTTATTGCATTAAATTCTGATAGGGCTAAAAATTAAAACCATATTTATGAAAGAATACATAACCAGATTTTATAGCGATTTCTTCGAGACAACCTTGACTCAAACAAATCTTGACAATATGAGTGCAAAACTCGAAACCCGTAGGAGTTATTACATAGAAATATTCAATGTTGTATATTTTTCTTTACAAATAAATTGTTTTGGAACAAAAATCAATCAGGTTTCAATTCTTTAATCCCCGCCGTTTGAAAATAGGTTTTTAATTTCCTTCAAAAGTAAATTACGAACTTAAGATTAAATTGAATCTCCAGTAGGCTTATTCGTTCCTTCTTTCTTGCCAATGAATAAATTAGCATTTTATCTAAATGGTGGATCTCTTTAAAAAGTGCTTTTGGGACATAAAGGAAATTGTGTTCGGGACGCGGCCATCTTTTCAATATTATACTTAGTAATAAATCACGTTTTATTCGAAAATAGAATAATACTTAATCTCGGATTTTTTACACGTAATCCTTGCTTGAGACCTCGACTACCCACGAATAAAAAAATATGAATATTTTTGTTTTTATTTTGTTTTTATTCTAAAATAGTGGACTCGCCAACCCGTTTGGCAGCGTGGTGTTTTAAGGTCTTAAATCCCTCATACATACATCCCTCGTGGACAAGACAATCCGCATGAAAAGGCCCATATCCTGCAGTGGATACTGAAAGCACTATATACTGAGAGGTATATAAAATACCATGCTCCTGTGGGTCAGTGTATATTGACACTACAAAACGGAGTGTCAATATCCGCATTAAAGAACATAAAGGCAATTGTCGAAGAGGAGAGACTGAGAAGTCGGCCGTAGCTAAACATGCCTTGTCGGATGGGGACCACGAAATCTGCTTCAGGGACACAAAGATCTTGTCAACCGGGAATCATTATTATTCCCGTCTCAATAGGGAATCTATTAAAATCTACAAGCATCCCAACAATTTTAACAAAAAAGAAGAGAATCTAAGACTCCGTAATATCTGGTATCCAGCACTCCGAAGACATCAAGCCCACGGGGAAGAGAGACGAGAGGGGGGGACAAAAACAGACTTGATACACACACAATCACAACTACCCTCGCCCACTATAAATATCGGTGCGTCGGTACACAAACAATCACAACTACCCTCGCCCACTATAAATACCGATGCGCCACAGTCGTCGAGTCGAGAAACCGAGGAGATAACATCTCTCTGAAAGCGACCGCAGTCGCCACTGAAGATGTCAACCGCAGTTATTGACGAAACGTTTGGAAGAAAAAGAAGAGATTCCAGAAGACCTCGGCCAAGTAGCCCGGAAGATTCAATTAATATGGACACCGGCCGAGAAAGCCTACACTCCATTTGTATCCTTTATTGTTATCGTGTAGGTAAGCATCTGTTTTTCATTTTAAACTTAAACATTGAATACATTTCATTCAAATGCATTTAGAATTTAATTCATTAGACTGAATAAACCGAACGTCTGTCTCTCTGTGATGCAAAATGTAACTAGATCTTATTTGCTTGAAAGGTGTTTGTTTTAATAAGGAATACTTGTTTTTTCAATTGATGTTTTCCAAGACAACACAAAGATCCGTTTGTTTTATATAATAACTTGTGTAGGTATTTCTCACAGAAGTCACCGTTAGTCACCGTTAAGTCTACTGCATTTCCCACTTTATTGTATTCCTGTCCTTTGTTGTTTCGGTAGTGATTGAGATATGCCACATCCCATTCTTAGCCCATCCTATTAGACCTTCTCCATTTTCCCAAGCCTTTCTCCAAATCCATGCCAACGTTTGTCAATCTGATCTGATATTGGTATATGTCACTAATGTCTATGAGCGACATTATCCACTGATCACAAGATGAACTGTCTGGTCGTCTAACACATTCTTTCTTTAAAAAATATAAAATTGATAACTACATAATGCGTGAAATACACATACACAAATCTCCGCCCCACCAGTCCCAAATCTCATCACACTCTATTATACCAACAACCTGTGTTCTGTTGGCTGCTGCGACTGCTGGATATAGGGAAATTGGAGATTGGGAAAGCCCAAGGCTCCCTACTACACACAATTTTCTGCTGCTCTCCTCCTACCACTACTGATGATAAATTCAAGACATCAGTCTATAATAACATTCAAAAACTTTCTTCCAACTTTAGTTAATGATATATCTTAATTACGTCCATTACATTTTCACATTACGAGCTCACGTGTACTAATTGTGTATGTTTCCAACTTAACAAGTTTATTTTGCACGCTGAGTTGGAAGCGGCCGACAACTTGAGACTACTTCAAGTCGTAAAGTTACGCAACCAAGTTATTTCATTAACAGCTGTTCTTTTGTAAACCGATTCCTGAATTAATTATTTTGATATACTTTTGTGAGCATTGCTCGATTGCTTCTCGTAAGCATTGATTTACTTTGTCACGAGAGACTAAAATGAAGTAATGGGAAATAAAGTAAGCCCTTTTGTCATTCATCAACTCAAGTTTCATTTGTCGTTCATTGTCAATTGTTTTCATTCATTTGTCTGTTTTGTTCGTGAGGGACGTGTGGCCTTAAAACGCCCCGCTGGCCACGCGAGTTGGCGAGCCCATTCTTTTAGAGGTGGTGTAGTTCCTCAGAGCTCGTGGTAGCGGCTTTCTTATCTCTTAGTCACCTTTTATGACACCAGCGGGAAAGAGACGGGTCGTTTAAAGAAGTCCACCTTATTCTGTGATATTTTTTTTTATGGACGAAGGCGGTAGACGAGCATACAGTCCACCTGATGGTAAGTAGATACTGTAGCCCATAGAGATCCGTGATATATGCCAACATTAGTCCAAAATGACAAACGTTGGCACGCCCCCGGATGCGCTGCCTACCTTTGGAGATATAGGAATGGATTTGGCGAAAGGGTTGGGAAAATGGGGAGGGATAGGATGGGAATGAGCTCTGGCACATCTCACTCAATACCGAAACACGTACGTACATTAGGGAAATAAGATAAAGTGGGAAATGCAGTACATTTCAAGGTAGTCTTCTGTGAGAGAGGGGTAATGAGACTAGTCGAGGTCGTCCAGCGGCTGTTTGTTTTACACTTGAACACCTTGAATACTTATTTTCTAGCAATAAATATTCAAGGTGTTCAAGTACCTTAAATACTTATTGCTAGTAAATAAGTGTTCCATATAACCGTGTGTCCGTGGTAACGTGGCCAGTCGAGTATACCCAGCGGCTCCCCCTCATAAATCATTACAATAACATTTATAATTTATTATAGAAAAAAGAACTTTATAATCTTTATGAGTAAAACACAATTTACAGGATCAAAATTCGTTCATTAGTTTTTTTTTTAATTATAAAACAACAGTGTAAGTTTAATTAAGTTTTAATTAAAACATTCAAAACCTTTAACTGACAAATACATATTTACGAGTATGAACCTGAAAGATAAAACATGTAGCCATTAACAACTGTAATCATCTTTTATATATATCTATAATTATTATGAGTTATTAGTTAGTACAAATTATTTATTATTAGTTAAGAAATGATGATTTGACCAATGCCTATAAAACGATTTAACAACTTTGTCTGAAGACTTACTTTTAAGAGAGTATTCGTGGTTACACAACAACTATAAACAACATCCACTCATCGTATGCTCGGATGCAAAAAGCCTGCGTTAAGTGCGACGAGAGCCACATACATTGTGCATTAATGTAGCTCTAGCGTATTGTTAATGTAGACAAAGATATACTCGTATGTGTGTTGTTGCCTTAGACCATTATGTTAACCGCAAAGATCTACAACGCGTACGAGCGAATAAAAAAGTTACGTGGATTTGATATAGGCGTTAACCATCAAATGGTCATCTAACATTTTACGTAAAATGGACGTTAATTAGGTAATTCGCCACTATTTAAGCCACTATTAGGTAGATAAGCCGTGGGCTAAGCCGTCCCCTGGGTGCCTAAACGAGCATTTTTTCCTGAGTTATCGCCTAACACTTAAACCCAACACTTGGTCCTGTAGTGTCGCCCGGCTTTAAAATTGCATCATCCCATCTCGTAAAAGCGAATAAAGGATAATGAAAGCCGCTATTACAAGCGCTAAGAAACTACACGTAAAGTGGACTTGTCAACGCGTTTGGCCAGTGTGGCGTTTTAAGATCATACATACTCACGTAGCCTCATGAACATTGTACACGAGGAGATCCATGTCCATCAATGGACGAAAAAAGACTGGTAACGGTTGCGGTTTTATTTATTTATTTATTTATGTAATCTACAGCCTTTTATGTAACTTGTTTAACAATTATGTTGCCAATGCTAATGGCCAATACAGATTACACTGACATTAAATACAGTATTTAATAGATTGTGGGCAAGTAAAGGATGATTCTTTATTAATAAAGCGTGCTGATTTATGTTTGCATTGGTTGTGTGTCCGTTTGTGTGTGTTGTGCGTGTGTGTGTACCCAGTGTGAGGGTGTGTAGTGTGGGTGTGTATTTGTTTAAGATGAACTTTAAAATATTTGTGAGGAAATGGGTTTCAGGAGATATTATAATGAATTTGATGCTTTTTTATGATTTCCGTTTTTAATTTTTTCTTACTTAATAAAAATATATCAAGGTCTGTGTAATATTTATTGTAATTCAGGATAATGCGAGAAAGGACTGAATTTTGGGCGTACCTTGTTTTGACCAGAGGAACATCAAATAACTCTGTATGCCTAGTACGGCTAGTTGGAGCTCGTAAGGACACTTCGGTCAGTAGCTGGGGACAGTCGACTTCGCCTGACCATAAAGCGCGCAAAAGCAAAATTCCATGTTGACGACGCCTAAGCTCCAATGGGTCAACATGGAAGACTTTACAGTTAGTTAGATGAAAATCAACTGATTTGTTATCTTTAAAACATAAGAATTTTATAAATTGTTTTTGAACATGTTCTACTGAGTCTATATAGGTTAAATATTGAGGTGACCAAATGCTACAAGCATACTCAAGTGTAGTACGCATATAAGTGAAATAAAGTGCCTTGATGCAGTCAAGGTCCCTAAAGGATTTACAGACACGTTTGACAAAGCCTAGCTGCTTGTATGCTTTATTACAAATTAAATTAATATGCTCTGCCAATTTCATCTTGGAATCCAAACGAACACCGAGATCCCTAATAGAATTAACGGATTCAATGACTGTGTTGTTTATTTTATATTGATAAGAAATAGGTTTAGTTTTCCGTGTAAAACTTACTTGGACACATTTCCTAACGTTCACAGTTATTCTATTTCTTTCATAGTAATTTAACGCCAAATCTATCACGTCATATTATGTCTACCGTATTATTTATTCAATGGCTACTTGAATTGTTAATGTGACCACAACATAAATACACAATTAGACAGAAGTTTGTTTTTGATTTTTTGTATCCAGATTAATTTTAATCAGTCTTTTAGTACTAAGTTTATGGTTGTTAAAAAGGGTGAGAATTCACGCATATGCAAGAGCACAATGTCACTTCAAAACCACTCAGACGTTTTAGCGTCATTGCATCCAACCAATGGAAATTCTTGCACTCAGACTTCTAAGCAATAAAATCCTGGAGAAGCAGTAGCTTTATTCATCAATCTTCGACGTCTCAAATGCTACGGAAATAATTGAGATAAATCTAGCAATTTAGTTGTTATCGGGGACATTATGGGACTCCGATTTAGATTCCGGTCTCGATATAAGACATCCGTAACTGTCCCTTGTTGACATGTCATTGAAAGATTGAAATCGCTCGAATGTCTTATCTTTCTAAATACTTGCATGTCTTCTCCACTCAATATTTAATTTTATTTTGTATGTACGATAAGACTCTTATGTATAAGACCTATCCCTACATTATTCGGATGATGAAATACAAATCTATACTCTGCATCTACCATACCATACCATCAGCCTGTGTCTCGGGAACATTTCGCGCTCGTCCTTACGAGGGGCGGAGGAGATAGTGCCGGGATTTACTCCCTCTCTGTAGTGGCGCCTCTGTACCCCAATATGGACAGGTCCCTGGAGTGGCTCTTTTGGGTCGCGGTACCACCTCAGAATATTTCACGCCGCCCTCGCGGTACTAGCCCACTGGGAGGAAATTTCAGTGAGCGACCAGCGTAGACGGTATCGGTTGACGCGCAAAGGGCGCGATCAGGTCACGCCGAAAGGCCGCGCGTGCAAGAGCGCCAGCCCTCTGATGTGAGGGAGGCGCGACGCATCAATGCGGGCAAACATGATTGTGGCGAGGCGGCTGACTATTTCCTTTTTTTTTTATTGAAAAAAGGCTGCAGACGAGCATACAGTCTACCTGATGGTAAGTGGATACTGTCGTGCATAGACATCCACGATACGTGCCAACATCAGTCGAGAATGACAAGCGTTGGCACTAAGATTAAAGAAGGGATTGAGATAATGGGTAGGGATAAGATGAGATAAACACGTACGTACATTAGGGAAATAAGATAAAGTAAGAAATGCAGTACATTTCAAGTTAGTCTTCTGTGAGTGAGGGGTAACGTGGCCAGTCGAGGGCGCCCAGCGGCTGTTGGAATTCAGCGTGCACTCTTCCCCTCACAAATTATTTTATCACTTATATTATCAAATTAAATGATCTAAGCACTAAATTTATCATAAAGCATAATGCGCAATCTTACTTGTTCTTAAATTACAATCTAGAAACCCCCAAGTAATGTATCTCTTATCTACAGTTGATAAAAATCACATTGTATCCCATTTGCAAATAACAATACAAATAACACATTATATCCCAAATGTCAATGTGTGTGTGATCATGACCATACAATACCCAAATAAATCAAAGAGAAATATCCATGTATCACCTTAATTATCATGGTCCTTTCATACTGCGTCAAAGCGGTGAAAGTAAATGGTGTAGAAAAAAAAAATACCGAACAAAAACAGGCCCGCAGCGGTCAGCTTTAAAGTATTTGATCCTAATTTGATTGCACGCTCAATGGGAACTAAGGCTCGTTGCTCATGGAGAGAACAGTATTACATCTTGAATAGAAATAAGTGCTCAAATACTTCTAACATTCGCGCTACTGATAAAGAACGCTTACGAAACGCAATAAGCAGGTCCTTATAAAGGATTTTGTGAAACTACACTCCCACAAATTTCCGAAAGAAAACTTACGATTAACTACATATTTTATTTAGTCTTCTAAAGTTCTAAAGAGTCTTCTTTGGGAACTTGCGTATACTAAAAGTACTCGTTTCATTTTTATAGTTATTAATTATTCATTTTGAATTTTTCTTAATACAAATGATTATGTTATAGAATCATAATTTAATTAATATTTTATTACAATAACTTACTTAAATGTAATTAAAAAAATTAAGAATATACTTTATTACCTGACTGTTTTATCCATTCATTTTGCTTTTAGGACAAGTTAAAGAACAAAAATAATATTTATTTAAAATGTCTATATTTCGTCCCATTATTGGGACGAAATTGTAGTGGAACGGTTTGTGCAATTAGCCAGTTCTTGTCGCTACTACAAGGTTATTCATGCAATATCCATCAGATTTTAAAGAGCTTTTATCTCTCAACAAACATCTTGTTCAATCTCCATGCGTTTTCGTGTCCAATGTTTTCATAAGTAATGATTTTCATAGCGCTCCTCCTTTTTATGATTTCTCACATTAATCAATCAATAATTTATGGACATGAAAATGTATGCAGATCAATCCAGCTGTTAACGGGTTAATGGATATTATGAATATTGATTAATTGTACGAACTCTTATACATAAATTCTGGTCGACTCAAATCAAGTTGACAGGACCTACATTAAAAATAAACGTAATCTGCGCTACTGATCTATCTATGTTCTGTGTGAGCACTGCGGCCATTAGAAATAAGGTTACGCTTTTTTTACGATCAAAGGGAAATGTAATCCTTTTGAAACAAGCAGGCGGATGCCAACTGAAGTATCTAATTTGTTATTAATGATATTATTTCAAAAGATGTTTCGAAATTAATACGAATGATTGATTTTGCGTCCTCATTTAAAATGTTCATTTATCAGTACCTATACCGATGTTTATCTTAATTAAATAACACCACATTCAGTGGTTACATTAAAGTTCCTTGATTCAGAAGAGTGGCCAAAGTCTAGAGATGTATATCTTCGATTCTCAATAAATGGGTCCGTATCCGTATAAATGGGTATATAGATTTTAGAATTAGTAACAGCTCGTCGCTGAAGTTAAATATCATTATTTAATCCGTTCAACCTAAATATTAACTTCGAGAACTGATCCGGTTTATTAGCAGAGAACAGTCCGGTCAACAAGCCACTCACTATGCTGGTAACTCGAAAATTATAAATTAAACTGCCAACAGAGTTTTTTTTATATTGAACCACGACATAGGGATCCTCATGAAAACTGTGAATAGGGCTTGCAAGTGTCCATGGGCGATGATGATCATTTTCCGTCTTTAAAAAAGACTTTATGTTAGTATTTAAATAAAAAAAAGGAATATTGTTGCTCATGTTTGCCACAAAAATAACATGTCAAATTACTGGTTAGTTAATAAGCCAATACGATAAACCTGTTAGTTTAATAAACTATTATATTTAATAAATTATTTAGGGGGAGAGTGCATTGTGCATTCCCACAGCCTCTGGGCGCACTCTACTGGCCACGTTACCCCTTTCACACAGAAGACTACCTTGAAATGTACTGCATTTCCTACTTTATAGTATTTCACCAATGTACGTACGTTATTGGCAGTGAGTGAGATATGCCAGAGCCCATTCCCATCCCATCCTATCTTTACTCATTTTCCCAATCCGTTCCTCAATCTGCAAAGGTAGGCAGTGCACCCGGGAGTGTGCCAACGTTTGTCATTCTGGACTGATGTTGCCATGTGTCGCGGCTGTCTATGGGCGACAGTATCCACTTACCATCAGGTGGACTGTATGCTCGTCTGTAGCCTTTTCTCTATAAAAAAAATAAAAAATAAAGAAATAATTATCATAGATTATTATACCGTCATCCAGTTGTAGAACACACTTCAATATTGTTTAACGACATACATGCATATTGCATTTCGATGTTGCGCTGAAATCTAACAGAAAGCTCAATCGGATGTAAAGTGGAGTGAGCAGTGTTTTGCATCCGCACCTGTGACGTGGTATGTATCTGGTAATAAGCGGAGCGGAAATCAAAAGCAGGAAATTTTTGTTTAAAGCACGTCTATAGGAAGAGAGAGAGAGAGAGAGAGGATATTACAAAAGACCCTCATCTCGATGTAATATAACTAAGCGGTTATTTGATGAAAGATCAGTTATCAAATCGATAAGGGTTCAAATATATGTAGGTCTACAAATTTTAAGACATATGTGCTCCGAATTGTTACAGTGCACCAGACCTGCAGTTGTTGCAATTCTGGTGCCTGAGTCGGGCTCCTACCTCCTCGGGAGAAAAGTCTGGACTTTTGCCTTAACCGTACCATGAAATAAATCCCAATAATAATGATAAATAGTTGTTAAGTTTCATATTTTATTATGTATTTTAGGTATATGTTATATGGGCCTTTGTAGTTCACGACCGTTGACTATTGAAAGGCCACTAGGGCCACAAGAATTTAGTCATTCCGAAAAAAAAAGCCTTTGTAGCCTGATATAAACAAATAAAATATAATAAAATTAGTGGATACTGTGAATACTACTTAAAATAAATTATTATTAAATATTAAGATTAATAAATATCATTTTTGTTGATTAACCTAATAAATAAATTTGTATGCCATCGGCTAGGAAGTAATTTAATTCAATACAATTTCATTTTATTCAATAATAATAGCAGATGGTAACATTAAACAGAAACAAGTCATATTTTGAAGAGAACACAGTCCATAGTAAGAATAATATAAGAAAGCAAAACTAAGTAACAAAAACTTCTGAATAATACTTACTTGATTTGCATAAGTACTTTTAAATTTTGAACTTTAGTAAACAAAGACAGTGGTGATAATTTAGTAAGTAAACAATGGAAACTGCGTTAAGACCCAAACACCTCGGAAAACTCATTTTGCAAGTTGGCACTTTGGTTAAAACTTTTTAGTTTAAATTTAAAGCAGAGTGATTTCCAACGCGGAACACGTGAACAGGAGGCATTTATTTTAAGGGGGGAATTCGAGAATTAATCATTAACAGTGATTTTTTTCATTTCGATCTTATTTTGCTTTTTTTTTTTAATTTTATCCATCATGGAAGAATTCATATTTTTTGGAAGCTTGTTTACACCAAGTGAATGACTTTTTAAGTTTCTTCCACGTGAATAGTAAGTCACTTATGAAAAATAAAAATGATATATCATAATGGATTACGTCAGAATTTCAAAAATGCTTGGGTGGGGCTCAGCCAAAAAGGTTAGAACCACTGACTTAGAACTAACAATAAGGGTGAAAATGTTTTAACGAAAAACATTTTTTTGTGTTTTACCGCAAGACTACTCTTATCTTATTATTAATTATCTTGTTAAACCATTATTTTTTAGAAATATTTCGAAGATCTTACCATGATCAAGACGTTCAAATTTCGACTAAGGCTCTCAAGTTGACTCCTAAACTACCGGTACTTCCAAAGTTTAAATATTTATATCGCACCCTTAGTGAAATAAAGACTATGGAATAAAAATATATGTTTTTTATAGGGAAAAGACGGCAGACAAGCATACAGTCCACGTGGTGTTCAATGGATACTCTCGCCCATGGACGCCCATGCCAACATCAGTCCAGTCCCCCGGATGTGCCTACCTTTTGAGATGAAGGAGTAGTTTTGGAGAAGGGATTGGGAAATTGGGGAGGGATAGGATGGGAATGGGCTCTGACATAACCGACATATGGCATATATATGTAGTTTAAACTACTGTTTGAAATAACTGTAAAATCTAAATTTCGATAAAATACGGCTTACGACTTTTATAAACTGAAGGTGCTATATATGGCGTATAGAATAAGCGCGTATTTATAACGCGTTTATAGATAAGCTATAGCGCGTATTTCATAACAATAAACAATTATGTCATAACAATTTCATAACAATTATGTATAAACTATGTATAAATAAGAGTATTATCTTATTATTAATTATCTTGTTAAACCATTATTTTTTAGAAATATTTCGAAGATCTTACCATGATCAAGACGTTCAAATTTCGACTAAGGCTCTCAAGTTGACTCCTAAACTACCGGTACTTCCAAAGTTTAAATATTTATATCGCACCCTTAGTGAAATAAAGACTATGGAATAAAAATATATGTTTTTTATAGGGAAAAGACGGCAGACAAGCATACAGTCCACGTGGTGTTCAATGGATACTCTCGCCCATGGACGCCCATGCCAACATCAGTCCAGTCCCCCGGATGTGCCTACCTTTTGAGATGAAGGAGTAGTTTTGGAGAAGGGATTGGGAAATTGGGGAGGGATAGGATGGGAATGGGCTCTGACATAACCGACATATGGCATATATATGTAGTTTAAACTACTGTTTGAAATAACTGTAAAATCTAAATTTCGATAAAATACGGCTTACGACTTTTATAAACTGAAGGTGCTATATATGGCGTATAGAATAAGCGCGTATTTATAACGCGTTTATAGATAAGCTATAGCGCGTATTTCATAACAATAAACAATTATGTCATAACAATTTCATAACAATTATGTATAAACTAAATTACCTATGTCAGTTTAAACCGGTCTAACAAGTATCAATTTTACACAGTTTTATGGCATCAAGTAATTATTCCGTATGTACCCTTCATTTGTAAATGTTAAATAAATAATAATAGGTGTAAACGATTGACGCAAACCTTCGGAGATATATTTCAGAATTATGATTATAAATTCTAAGTTCGAAATGCTCTCAAGAAACCTATAACCAACTAACCCAATAAAATGCCAACTGACCCATATCGGTGCTTAATTAAATTCCACGAAATTGTGTGACCAGTGTATAAATGTCAACCCACTAACCCCTAGCCCTTCTTGAAGATTTACCCTCGTTAACACTTTCGCTAATTTTAGTTTAATCATTCTGTTGAGACGAAAACTTTTAATGAACTTTTAACTTTTAATTAGCCCTTTTTATTTATCCATAGCTTTGCTGGACATGTCCAACATGGATATGGAGTCAACCAGGGCCTCCTCATGCATATTGTCTTGTGAAAGATACAAAAATACTTATTTTTTTATCTCGACAACTGTCTTTTATTTATCACACCCTACAGGTGTCGCTTGCAAAAATCGCACACGTTATTCTAAAATTCTAAGCTCTATAATTACTGACCATGATTCTAAGTAAATTCGAGTGCAGTCATTAACTTATTACCTCAAGGTCAATGAGTACAGTGCGTAATGCCTTAGGCTCTCAAAGAACCCAGCACCATAAGTATAGAAAACCATATCGAGGGGCGCCTCAAAGAAAAGCATCGTAGGAGAATTACAGGTTAGTTAGTGCCTTGCACGTACCATTCATAAATATATAATGAACAGACAGACTCTCATGTACATGCCTACGGCAGATGCTGTAATACTATGGCGATATAGCATGATGAGGCCCAGATAACCTAGACATTTTTTTATTCTAAATCAGGTCTGAACGAATATAAAATATGTACAAAACATGAAAGTTAAAAAGGTAAAAATCTAGACAAGTTGTTGATAACGGGCAAAGTAGAAGGCAAGAGACCAAGAGGGCGAAGCCCTATGCGATGGGCTGACCAACTAGTCAGTACTCTCGAAGTCTCAATCCACCGCATGGAGGACGATCATCGACAGGCTTCGCCGGTAGAGGCACGATTCTCAACATTGAGGGAACGACCATACAGAGAGTGAGACTAATTGTGTATGTATTTATTTAGACCTTCTTTACCAAAGGAGAGTCGCAGGCGATACTAAATACTTAATAAAAATAATTACATTACAGTGTCGTGTAGCATAAGTACACACAAAAATTAGCTACGAAGGAAGAGATGTAGAATCGTTCCAATGTCGTATATTACCCAAAAGCTTAACACGGAATTGATAGCCCAACGTAAGCAATTAATAAAAATTAACTAAGGCGTCCAGTAAGCGAGGCGATGGTAGCAGCGAAGCTACCTAGCTAGCGAGGCTATGCAGTCGCGATGCCAGTAGAGGGAAGCAGCGGCGGCGGCCCCTGGAGAAGGCGGCGGCACTGGTGAAGGCGGCGCCCCCGATAGTGACAGCGGCCTCGGGCAAAGGCGGCGACGCCGGCTAAGAGTGGCGGCGCCAGCCAACAGCTGCGACGCCAACCAAAAGAGGCGGTGCCAGTGCAGAGTGGCGACGCCAGCCTAGAGCGACGGCGACAATCGGGAGTTGGCGGAGCCCCGGGACAAGGCCTTTTGAAGTAACTGCAAGTCTTGGGACTCCACCAACGACTGACTACAGAGTACACAAGCTCTCTCCTTATGGCCAGTATCTATTATTTTCACCCAGTATTTATTTATGTACGCGTGCGTTTTCCTTAATATGATATATCTTTTAGGAAAAGCCTATTAATTCTATATAAGACATAAAAAATACAACATAAGTAGTGAGATACAAGTAAACCGTGAAATATAAATGATTTATCTAACATAGATAATAGGTAAATTATAAAATAAAAGTAAATTATAATTATAGAGATTATAAACGGCGAGCTATTGGAACAAATGTTACAACAGAAATACCTATTTCGTTATAATAAGCTTACAAAGACAATATAAACGAAACTCCAATCATGTTTCGTCCCTACAACGTTATCTACTTACGTTGATAATTGAAATTTATTATTTTATCAAAGGTTAATGAATGCTGCCCAAATGGTGTGTGCGTGCCCTAAGAGTAATTTTAACTTATTGACACTGTTCTTCTACTATATCGTGGAGCAAGGTGAAGAAGTAGCGTCTTAAATTGAGAAAAAACAATCACCGCATAGCTTACCTATAAACAAACAAGATGAAGTGAGTCCTGCGCGTTTGCAGGGCGGGTTAACGCGGGGATTGCCCGGAAAGCGAGCGGCAAAATCGGAAGCCTTATCTTGTTTGTCAATAACAGATCACAATGTCCTCGATACAGATCACATAGTTTTTAAGTTTAGCAATTTGTGAATCATTATGGAACGCAATAAAGTACTGAGTATTGGAGCCATTTCGTACTATAAGACGTACGTAAGGAAGTTTCTATAAGACGGTTGGCCAAATAGTTTAAAACATTGTTCTACTTAAAAAAAATTCACCTCTTGCGATTAACTTAATTGTTATTCATTGATAAATAAAATTAATTATAATAGGTAACAAAAAAATAAGGAGAATTTTGTGCTTTATTTTTTTCTGTCAAATTAACAAAATCAGGAGTATTATTTGACATCCTTAAACTTTTGATACGGATCAATAATTTTAAATTCCCTTAGCGATCGATCGCTCTGTCTTTGGCGATCTCATCGAGCAGTCGATCGCGATCGACTTGTTGGTCACCCCTACCATAAAGACATTGTCATTCCGAAATTACTATTCTACCGCTTATGCCTTGTGCCGTTGCTGAAAGAGAATCGCAATTAAAAACTTTTTTAAGAACTTTGTGACAATCCAAATATTCCGAATAACGGCTGGTAGTAAAATAAGTCGTTGAATTTTCAAGTCCCTTGTTTTAGTACGACAACAACTTATAAATGGTAGAGGAGAGATACTGACAATAGGTACCTTTACATTTTAAGACTCCTTCGGAGAATAAACTCGAATGCCTATACATAATACATTACCCAATGCCTGAATGTTATCTGTTATCAGTTTCCAGATGTTTCCATGCATGAAATCCTCTACAAACTATTAAAGTAAACTTTACTGTGTAAACAGGTATACAGAAACAACATAATTAGGATCCCTATCTTCTCTAGGAAATTCAGTTAAAATAATACTCTTCAAACAGTTGATGTTGCTCCGGAATCGAGCCGTACACATTGCACAAAGCAAAAAAAAAGAGCTCAGTGCTACTGAGTATTGACTTAGTCAACGTTTAGGCCAACAAAATAATGCTATATGGCTGCAATAATTGATTGCATAGAAGCTAGAATACAAAGGACAAAATCAAATAAAAAAATAAAAACGTGTGCGGTCAGGGGACGCCCGTCAGGAACGAAGATCCTCGCGCATTTTTTTTTAAACTCCGAATGTAATTCGAAATAAAATCTGTATAGTTCATGTATTTTTTTTTATTTTGTATGATATTTTCAACGCAAATAATTTAAAATAAGGAATTAAATCAAAAATCAAAAATTTCGGTTATACAACCGGCCACGCACTAGTCTGCACGTCTGTTATTCTGCTTGAGTCTCGCTCTCGATACTCGCACGCACACACGCACAGAGAAAGAGAAAGGCGTATGGAGGGGGTAAAAATCTTACGTGACGTTACATTTTCTCTCGAATCACACCTACCGCAAGCCGCGTAAAGGAACTTCATTCCAATAAGTATAGTGTAATTATTACAAAATATTTATACTCATTTATTTATAGGTGATAATAATGTATATATGTACATCAATATACAATATTACATATTATGTTAATATACGTAGGTATTATACTCGTATGTGTAATGTACCAGTGAGATACAAAAGTTTCTGGCCTGACATATTTCTAGGTGTCTACAAAAAACAAATTATACGTAATTGTAATTGTCATTTATCCTGCTAATTCGTGTATAATTTTTAGAGTTTAACCCTAGTTAGTTTTGATTCCTCGTCTGTTAGAACAACAGGAAGTCGCATAATCTTTAAAATGTTTCGACTGGAATATAGTTCCGTGGATAAGTTCCTACACAGGAAGGTGTTAGCCCGACCGATATCAAACAGAGATTGGATAACGTGTACGGGTATCCTTCTCCATCGTTTTCCACTGTCAAAGATTGGTGTTATCGATTTCGTTTAGGACGAAAGTCCATCGACGATGACCTCGCTCCGGTCGACCTGTTGAGGCCTTCAATACAAACAACATTAAATTAGTGGAAGAAGAAGTTTTGAGTGAAGTTCCAACCGACCGCTAAAGACGAAAAAATAGCAGCAATGACAGGGCTTTCAAAAACTACAGTCCTTAAAATTCTTCATGAACATCTTCATATGAATAAAATTAGTGCGAGGTGGGTGCCAAAACTTCTTTCAAGTGTGCAGCAAAGTGAACCAGTAGCGCGCTCTAAGGAACTTTTGGAAGCCTTTCAGAGAGACGGAAACTTCATATCTTATTAGTACTTATATATTGTATAAAAAGTCTTATTAGTTTCGACCCACTAGACTAGTGATCAGTAGTGCAGAAGGAAAAATAAATTCCCGACACTACCGGTATGAGTCAGTAGGGCAGAAGTGGAACAAATCTCCACTACACTACTGGTAGTGCGATAAGGAGTGAGGTAAGGAGGGTTTATGTTTACCTGCAAAATACGCATATTTTGTTTTCGCAATTAATTTCAGATAATTCAATTAAAATTTGAAACTGCCATCTGTTCCGAACACGATATGACGTCCAATTAAAATGATACCTAAAGTTATTAATTGCGTGTTTATTAATTGTTGGGTGATTTAATTCCTTGTATCGCAAACTCAGTGGTTGATCAATAATAAACCGTTAATTACTGTTTGAGCCGAAAGAGATTGTATACAGGTGACTTTTTACTGAAATATGAACAACGTGTCACCGAAATAACGCAAACGCTGAAACACGTGAACCAATTTGAAATATACAAAATCGTTAAATAAAATGATTTTAAGGACTAAATAAATAATTAGAAACCTGTGGGGTTTTGTTGTCCTGTCTAACGTGCGTGGTTACTCAGACGTGCACGTAGGCGGCGTGCGCGTCTCGAGCGATGCGCTTAGAATAAATGATATAGTTGAAAAAAGCCTGTTGTAAAAATTGGTGAGTCTTGCGCGATAGTTAATTGTTTAAGTGAGCCCATCGCCTACAATAAATTGCCTGTTCTGTATTGTACTCGTATGCATAGTAGAATCCATTTTTGGCAATAACCTTAAAAGGAACGGTCTAAGTCAATCATGGGGAGAGGTCGTGTGGTGTTGGACGGTGTTAGAATAGCCTTACCCCATCCCTTACCGTGAGTGTTGTTAAAGGTAATTAAGGGACCACAAGCCCTCAGGAACTTAGGCAGCGTGCCGTCTTAAGGCCATAAATTCCTGGTGCATAAGACAATGTGCAAGAAAAGACCCATATATAGCGGTGAACGCAAACAAAACTTGTAACACTTATGGTATGATAGGAGTTCTTTATGATCGAATGTACCGTCCACTGAAATTATGTAACAATATACTTATGTACTGAATTATCTACAATTAATTGATTTAAATGGGACTTTCATTAATGTTAATGAATTATTTCATTAATTCTTTTATTTTAGATACCATTAGTGAATGTTATCTAAGACTTTCAGGAGTCCACTATATTTAAGCTAATATTAAGCGCAGCATTGTTGAAGGTGGCCAAAACCCTGGTCGTTGGAGTGACACCTTCCGATGGTACCTTGTATTTTATTTACTGACTATTTAACTATATAGGTGCCGTGTGTTGTCAGCCGATTATAGAATAACACCGCGCTCTCTTCCCCGCAGCTGTCGTAAACACCGATTAAGGAAGAACAAAGCCGCTGGTTGCCACAAGCTCTGAAACCCCTTTGGCCAGCGTAACGTTTTCAGGCTATGCATCTCTTATACACAAGACAATGTATAATCCAGCCAGTTACAGTTGACTCGCACTGTCGGGTTCTCTCTTAACTCTGGCCTAAAATATATTTAATTTGGAATTTAATTAAATTCAAAATGGGGAATTAGTATAGTACCGCTGGACCGTGCTGATGGTTTTATGAGTAAGCTGGGCTGTGCTGTGTCGTGCTGTGCTGTGCTGGTTATGATTAGAAAATATTATGTAACCGATTTATAATTAAAATACCGTTATAAGGTTGCCAGCACCGGATGGGTTCGGCGGAGTGCAAAATAGACGCAAAGGGACCTGTCAGATTCATTTGTGTTGTCATGGTTGCGAATGTCATAGCTGTGGAGAAAATAAAGTTATTTTTCGGTTAAATTCTATCCGACTTGTGATTTATCATCCTCTTTTAAGGTTTATAGGTATTTTTCACTTTCACACAAGCTTAACTGGTTTACCCAAAACATTTTCCTAAATTCCTTGAGGGTTCGGAACATTCTCCACTTAGTTGCCATACATTCGAAAATTTTCGGTTAATTACCCGTTGAAGTTTGAAATGTTGCCGCAAACATTGTTTTTGTACTACACCCTGTTAATTAAATTTAGCTACCTGGATATGAAATTATATTATGTTATCTATCTATATATGTATACATCTATCAAAACAGAGAATCTGTAATGTTGTGTTTTTGTGTACTATTAAATCTGCATTTCTACACATGGATAATATCCGTTTCCAGTCTGTGTCTGTCTATTCACACTAATCTCGCTAAATAAATATCCTATTTTATGGTAACTGTCACTGTTGTGCAGGGTGAATACCGAAAAGTTTTAGAGCCCCCACATATAAATTCAGGTTAGACACATCCTGTTTTATTAAACAGGATGTGTCTAACCTGACTGTCTGGAGGTCAGAAAGACATTAAATGTATGGAACAACATACAACATACATCTCCGGTCACATCCGGTCAGCAAGACGGATTGGATATATAAATGTGTGAAACAAAATTGTTAATTGCAACATTGTAAGATATTGTAATTCAGTTCATAGTATAATTCTTTATAATGACTGTGACAATATCTCCATATGTCAAACAACTTTTGCCCATGGCTTCGCTTGCATGTATTTCCATTTTTAGTAAAATTTAAACGGTGCCCTTCATGACGTAGAGAAATATTTATAGTGAATGATTATGTATACATTTTAATTGAACCAATGAGAACGTAAAAAGTTCTTTTTTTGTCTTTTATAAGTATATAGTGTAGATTAAATTAGTACAAGATTAAATGCCTACTTCTTACCATTTACTATCTAATAATAATAAATTTATAAATTATAAATGTATAAATCCTTATGATTTTCTTATTAGATAGACCAGACGTCAAATGATAACTCGTGATACCAACTTGCCAGTCAGAATGCACTGTGGCGCGGGTGGATTGCAATAGGTCACGTGACCGTTTATTGACTTGTTAACAGTGAGTTCAAAATACGAAATTCCAAGGTAGTTCAATTCACAGGCCTTAAAATAACTACATATGTCATTTCATAAATAATTGAACCCTCATCAATCATCATCTATACCATCCATAGACATACTATCGTATTTTACTTCGTAATCAATGATTACGTCCGATTATTGAGCGTATTCATTCGAGAGCGTATTACAATTGTTGTAATATCGTTCTCAATATATTTCGACTATATCGCGAAGTCTCGCTGTGAGGGTAGCGATCATACTAAACTGTGATACTATATTCACTAACGTATAAGGCTTTGTCCTGTCAGCAGCGGGTTGCTTGGAGGTGAGTCGCGTCGCGGAAGTGTTGTCCTATGTGGGAGTCCTGGACGCGCTATAGCCGTCGGTACTTAAAATTTGTCGCTTATTACTCAATGAAAACATTTACTTAAAGTATTTATATTCTTATTTAGAAAGGCAAGGAGCATAATAATAAGTCATAAACGGACGAGGGTCACACGCCCCATCGCTAGACGCACTGCTCAGTGCTCATATAGGATACAAGCGTGCCCGCCAATGTTGACGTATTTGCGCAGAAAATGCGTCACTTCGCGCCACCAGACGGGACATACATACACAGTCTGCAAAACATCTTTATTTTATGCAGACTCTATTTTTATTTTACTATGAAACAAACGTCGTTTCGAGTACATCATTAATTAATAAGCTTTTTGCTGCCTATTGCTACGTATCGAAATCTCAAACATAATTTTGGTTTATGTGTACAGATTTACAGACATTTTGACATTGATACGATCTAGTTCTATTTCGCCGTATCAAATAAATTATCGCAGAAGGAAAAGGCCCTTTACTGAATGTTGCTGACGCGGCGAGATAAATTGTGACATACGACGTTTTATTGCAGCAAACATCAAACTGTTTCCTAACTACACTCTTTCATGAAAAGGAGTTTTTAAACTAAAATCTCTCCGGATACCGGTCTTAGCGTCGGCCAAATGGGGTCGCTGGTCAAGGATAGGCGCGTGGATCCGTTACGAGTCACATGGTTGCGCTGCTGGTTGCTAAGTCACCTGGCACAACCAATCGACAAATCCATAAAGGAATTAACCATACTGTCCAACATAATCAATACCGGCTGCGACTGTGGGTAGTTAGCCGCCAATAGTGGCTTAGTCGCGCAATACTTAATTTCTCTTCGCATCAACCACTATCAGATAATAAATTAATATTAAGAATTGGATTAATTTACTTAATTTAACTTAGCACGGATTATGTTTAAGTTATCCAAATTCTGTTTAAACATTTATAGAAGTGTATTCTCTAATTATCGATATTTAAAATCTACCAAATTTATACCAGTGGTAACGACACGTGCTATCACTATTCCGCGCTGCAGTTTCAATAGTACAAATAGCAATGATTGCCAACTTTCATGAGAAGACAAAACTACAAGAAGAAGGATAAAAAATCTGACATTAAATTTACGACAGCAATCCCTGGCTGACTATATTTTAGTAGATCACGTTCTTGCAAAATAATTGTGAAGAATCTTCATCATCATCATCATCATCTCAGCCCTTGGACGTCCACTGCTGGACATAGGCCTCCCCCATTGTCCGCCATTTAGACCTATCGGCAGCGACCTGCATCCAGCGGGTGCCCGCAACCTTTATGAGGTCGTCTGTCCATCTAGCAGATGGACGTCCTCGGCTTCGTCCGCCGGTACGTGGTCTCCATTCGAGAACCCTTCTGCCCCATCGGCCATCTTAGTTCGCTGTAAATCTGTCCCGTGATACACGCAACGTTTACTCAACACCTACCACTTAGTAGCTGACTCGGCGCTCCGCCGACATTATGTCACAGAGGCTTTTAATGAGTGCGATAGTTTGTAAGACTTCCCAGTTTTGCTCTCTTGCGATAAGAAATTTAATATACTGTACATAACACATTTTGCAACGTTATCTCAGATGTTATTTTTTATACAAACAAGGCGGCAGACAAGCAGACAACCCACCCGGTGGTAAGTGAATATTGTCGCCCATGGACATCCGTGATAAATACCAACATCAGTGCAGAATGACAAATGTTGGCAAGCACCCGAATGCGATGCCGACCTTTCGAAATTTTGGAATTGAGTTCGTGAAACGGTTGGAAAAATACGGAAAATAAAATGAGATGAAAACAGTCTTCGGCATATCTCACTCACTACTTAAATACCTACCGTATATTGGGGGAATAGAATAAAGTGGGAAATGCAGCACAGTTTACGGTAGTCTTCGGTGAGAGGAGGGTAACTTGGACAGTCGAGTGCGCCCCGGCGCACAATGCGACCCTCACAATGCTGGAGCTGATTACACATTAGAGCTGATTCTTGACTGTTGACAAATTTAATAAATCAAGGAGATATTTAATAATTGAGTATTAAATCGCGTTACAAATGCTCAAAAAATTAAATCACTATGTAAGTAGATAGTGAGTTACGAATGAGCTAGTGAAGAAAATGATACAGACGTACGAATCAAGATTTATTTGAGTAGCCTTTAGTAGCCACGGAGCTAACGTCTTGCTTCTTTAGTACAACTGTCGTCTGACGCATTTTGAGGAAGAGCAAGTGTCTGGGATTATTGTGGAAAATGAACGTTAAAGTTGTAACATAGATATGAATTGTAAGCGAAATTATTTTTAGTGTAGGGTTTTAATATGACGCTCTGTCATATTGTTTTAATAGCAAACAAAGTTCCTAAGAGCCATAATTCAACATCCAAACATAGAATGCGAATTAGAAGCCATTAGGAGGAAGTCACGGGTTAAAATCCCGGCCTGTACCAGTGAGTATCTTCGGAATTTTAAAATTACTACTAGCCTGGTGGAGACGGAAAACATTGCGAGGAAACCCGCATGTTTTATAATAAAAAATACCGATTGGCAGTTTGTAGTGACGCTGCGTGCTGTGCAGAAGGTCCCGGTTCCATGCCCGGTCGGACATTCATTTTCTTTTTCTTTTTTCTTTATGGAAAAAATGTGACAGACGAACATACAGTCCACCTGATGGTAAGTGGATACTGTCGTCCATGGATATCCGCAATACTAATACTATCTATACTAATACGCATACTAATACGCAATACTATCAGTCCAGAATGATAAATGTTGGCATGCCCCCGGATACGCTGCGTAGGGATATGCTTTGGAGATATAGAAATGGATTTGGAGAATGGCCTGGGAAAATGGGAAGGGATAGGATAGGAAATCTCAGTCACTACCGAAACACGTACGTACATTGGAAAAATAGGATAAAGTGAGAAATGCCGTACATTTCAAGATAGTCTTCTATGAGAGAGTTTTGATTAGTTTCCTATATTAATTTGTTCAAAGACAAATGTCTGTTCGGGTTCGGTTTTTGGTGTATGTTTGTGTGTGTCTCTGGACCCACGACACAGAGAATCCTAGTGTGAGCAGTAGCTCAGTAGGGTGGCGTAATTATTCTTAAAATAAAAATATTTAACATGTGTATCCAGCCAGCAATTCGCACCGACTCTACGTGGTGGATTCTGGCCAGAAACCAGATTTAGGCCAGATTTTAGGGTCTATAAAACTACGCACTCGTATAGATAATATAACTGTATACTAATAATATAATAGTATCTACCGCTGGTGCATTGAGTTTGAAATTCAGATGTGACGGATGTTCCATTAACAATGTATTCCAAATTGGACGTGGGATGGAATGTGAGGCTTGGGAAATTGACTTTATAACTTTGTTTCATTTGTTTATTCTACCCAATACTAATTCAGATTTATTTCGTATACGTTAACTTTGTATACCCTTGATGGGACTGTGGTCATAATTTGTTTAATGCGCAATATCGTTATAAGTGACGTATGTATGTATAATTTATACCATAACATGCCATAAACCTGTCTCTCGTTACTCCTGGATATAGGCCTTTCACATGACTTGCCATCACACGCAATCTTCGGCTCTTCTCATCCAGCCACTAACGGTGAACTTCTGTAGGTCATCGATTAACGATTTGCGGAAATGCAAAGCCCTTAGAGACTCAGGTTTCCCTTCCAATAACATTCTAGGATGACGTGCCATTCATCCATTCAATTAATATTCCATTCCCTTGGATTTTATCTGAAGGAGAAAAATGTAAGACCTCCGGAAACTCCTCATTCTTTATACACTTCATACGAGCTTATTCTTTTCCGAATGCCAACATTGGTCAGTTTTGGCTGATGTTGACATGTGTCATAGATGAATAGCTTATCATAAAGAAAATTGTCTTTTTACTCGTCTCCATTTTCATTCTTGTATATAATTTATTGTACGAACAAGCTGATGTATCTCCACTTAAAAAGAGTACAGGTCTACCCTTATCTGTACGAATTATCTATACAAAACTTCATTGTTTATTCAGCTTAATATGTTTTGTTCTTAAAAATTCTGTTTGTTCTAATTTCAACATGCCACGATCAAAATTCATTCGAAAAACCAGTTTCATAATATCCGTCTTTGTAAAGATTAAAAGTAAATTAATATTCTTTTACTATTCACTCGCAAGAAAAATATTAAAGTATGAAATTGCCGATTTGTACTGAAAAATTAAAACTCGTTTTTTTCTAAAATATAACATATTTATTTAATCAAAATATTTACCCTCATTATCTATACATTGTTGCCATCTAATCGGCCATTGTTCATTTATGCCTTTGCGATAGAACTCTGGGGATGTAGATTCGACAAACTGTGTGAAAGCATTTTGTACTGTCTCTTGGGAAGAAAATTTTTTACCACGTAGAAAATTGTCCAAATCACGAAAAAAATGGTAGCCCGTTGGAGCAAGGTCTGGCGAGTACGGAGGATGACGTATGGTTTCTAACTGCAGCTGTGATACGGTTACAAGAGTTACAACGGTTTCTCGTGCAGTGCAGTGTGCAGTCTTGCGTTATCATGGAGCAATAATGGTGAAGATCGATTCACGAGTCGGGGCTGTTTCACTGTTAGTTTCGCCATCATTGTTCGAAGTTCGGCACAGTAAACATCTGCTGTTATTGCTTGACCAGACCTGAGAAAGCTATAGTGAATAACACCATGAATAGACTACCAAACAGTTACCATTACCTTTTTATTGGTAAGCTTTGCCTTAGGGCACTGTTGCGGCGTTTGACCTGGGGTCAGCCATTGCATTTTTCGCTTTCGGTTATCGTAAAGAATCCACTTTTCGTCACATGTCACAATTCGATTCAATATTCCTTCATTTCTGTACCGATTCAATAAGGCAACGCAAGTTCCAACACGGGTTTCTTTCTGCAGATCAGTCAAATCATGAGGCACCCATTTTTCATATTTTTTTATCTTATTGATTTGATGCAAATGAGTCAATATTGTAGGTAACGTAACGTTAAACCATGCCGCTAATTCCTGGGTAGTTTGACTCGGATCGGCTTCCACCATTTCCTTCAATTCAGCGTTATTCACCTGTGTGGGCGGTCTTCCACGTGGTTCGTTCTTCAAGTCGAAGTTTCCATTACGAAAGCGTTTAAACCAAAAACGCACGGTTCGTTCATTAGCAGTCTCCTCTCCAAACGCAGCATTGATATTGAGAGCCGTTTCTGCCGAGTTAGTTCCGCGTCGGAACTCGTATTCAAAGATTACTCGGATTTTCGAAGTATCCATCTTTCCAGTCTAAGCTGAATAAAAAAAACAATTGAAAGTCGAAAATCGAATGTTGCACATTTTTTAAAACAAGAACCTCATAGGTATCATGTGAAAAAAGTTTCACTCGAAAATCTCACACCATGAAGGTTTTATGTCAATTCAAAGTATCTATTACTATAAAACGGCAATTTCATACTTTAACCCCTATTATAAGTTTCCTTTTGAGACCGTTCAAAGGTGTTTTTTTTTATAATTGTTGGAATATTCCTTTGAGAAAAAACTAAATATTCACTGTAAACAACAATTAATATTCCTTTGAGAAAAAACTCACTGTAAACAACAAATAATATTTAATATTGTTTAATAATTCATCGGTCAGGAATAGGAATTAGGCTTTGTAGTTCTAGATTAGGTATTTCCCCTAAAATATTTGAAGGACTGGTGTTAATTCCTCTGTTAACATAGTGAAATATTATTTCTATACGTACCGAATGTGTTATCACTTATACCAACACAAATAACATCGAAAATGTCGAAATCTGATCAACATTTATTCAAACGAATTCTTGAATAGAGATTACGTACCGAGAAACGCAGTGTGGTATACCCTCGCACCAAGGAGACCGACGATTTAAAGAAATTTGCCAGTAGTAGCAGGGAGAGGAAAATCGAAGGGTTGTTTCTCGTAGTTTGTGGTGGTGAGCCTTAGGAGAAGGAGGCCTTTGGATTGGAGACCTGCAATAGGGTGAAGAGACCAGGGCCGTCTTAAGTCTATTCTGCGCCGGGGTGCGGGAGTGTATCCTAAGACAGTCAAACATCCTATTGTGTATCCTACGACAGTCGAATATCCTATTGTGTATCCTATGACAGTCAAATATCCTATTGTGTAATTGTTTACTATAGCGTTATATTTTTTCATTACCTTTAAAAGGTGAGCGCCCGGGGTGCACCGCACCCCTTGCACCCCCTGGTAAAGACGGCCCTGGAAGAGACATAAGCTATTAATAATGATCATTTATCTAATTTTTCATGTATTCAAATGAAAAAAATAGGTACGTCGCACCTTACCATCCATCTGCCTGTGTCTCTTCATTGCTGGATATAGGGCTCTCCCAAGGCTCACCACCATCAATCGTATATTTGCGACCAGCAATCACCGGCGAAGGTCGTCAAGTCTTCAGTCCACCTGGTCGAAGTGCGTCGCACATTGCGTTTTCCAGTAATTGATCTCCATTCAAGAACTCGTCTACCCCATCCGTTATCAGTCCTGCGGCAATGACCTCTTAAGATATGAGTACTTAAATACTTTCTATCAAATTCAAAAGAGACATGTTCACAGTTAACACGTCTCAAATATTCAAGACATTCGTCGTTCACTGTTCAATGCATAAGAAGACAACTTGGAACTGAATAGCACGTACAAACTTTACACGTCACTTTACGGACGATTTAAAAACTGTACTTTGAATGAAACAAAATACGTGTCTTGGAACTTTAAACTTTATCCTTGTCTTTGGAAATTCACTTTAAATTGCGAGCTTTAGACTAACCGATAATTTTATTTATTTAACCAAAAGAAAGGGATATTCTTGTTCTAATTTACGACAGATTCAATAAAATAAAATTCAATTCAATAAAATATCCGCGCGGAAAGGAATTTTGCTTGACAATGTAATCAAATTCAAATTCAAAGTTTTGTTTCATTAGCATGAATGAATCATACAATTTCATATACGCGGTTGGATCTCCTTTAAGTGTAAGGAATACCTTCGTTACATCGCTTAAAGATATAATTAAGAGACTATCTTGATAAAAATACAAATATATGTTTGTGTTTAAAATAAAACATGAATCTTACTAACTTAGTTATATTTATTTATTTTCACCGAATCCCGGTTACAGATACATAACGAAAACATTGGCCATCGGCTAATCCGGAAACACCCGAATGCGTCATCCGCGTCTATGCAATACAGTAATAAAGTATCTCGTAATAAAGTATGCAATTAGAGGTACGGTAATTCATAGACGTGGATGACACGTTCGGGTGTTTCCGAATTAGCCGATGGCCAATGTTTTCGTTATGTATTTATCTGTACATGCCTACTTGAAACCATCATCGCGTTTGAAATATCGGCATTTTTTTAATTTTTATAACCTCTCGAATCAACCACAGTACGTGGAGTTGTTCCGTATAAAATATTTTAAGTTTGTGCAATTCAATACAATTATTTGTTCTCTAAACCATCGTGTTTCAACCTGGGGGTCGAGGTCACATATACAGGGGGTCGCAGTTGGTCACGAAAAATATTCACCTTATACACGAAAAGGCCTTTTATTCATTAAATAATGATTTATAATCAAATGTTAAACATAATTGGGATGTAATTATTAGTAAGGGGGTCGTGAGGTTATTTCCTTTATTTTTACTACTACAAAAGTTGATAACGATGCTCTTGATTAAAGTAATCAGAAGCAATGGCAGAGGTTGGAGCCATCACAAAAAGTTTGGAATATTTATTATTTTTAATTTTATATATACAAATACACTTTCCCGTGACAAGGCACTACAAAGGGACTATTATACCTAATACATATACCATCCCTTTAATACAACCCAAATGAGCTGAACTTAAAGACGATGTCAAAGGAATCTAATTGAGTGAAAATCTCTCACTCACCGTGAAATTTCGATAATTTGCTTCGTCGAAATTATATAGGCGCTTGATTGGGGTGCCCTTTGAATATTAATGGTTATAGTGTCTAGTTTGCAATTATTCTGTCACTTCATCTGTAAAGTGTCGTTTGACACATTTTGGACTAATGACTTTGTCTGTCAATATATTTGTTACCAAATCGCCCGCCACGAGCAGAAAGAATTTCTGTCATTGACATGAGATCAGCCAAGACTGGACAGTAAAGAAATTTGTATATAATCGTCAATCACCAACCACATTACTAGACCCCTCACATTAAGGTTCAATAATATTTAATAATACGAAATTCTTCTTGCTCATGGCGCGCGCTTAAGCCGTTGCCCTCGACTTAAATTTGACAAAATTCACTTGACAAAATTCTTCATCTTCTTTTGGGTACCATGGACAAACGGAGGTTGGCAATCAGCATGGCTATTCTCACCCGAGAGACTGCTGCTCTGAACAAATTAAAAAAAAGTGATTATTTATTCATTTGTTAATACTCGTATTCTGAGAAAAAAAATCAGTTTATCTGTTCAACATTATCTCAAAAATTTGAATTAGACAGACTTAATTAAATAAGACTTAATTACAGACAGAGTAATTAAATTTAGACAGACCTGTAACCGAGATTTTCTTCTAAGCTTTTTATCTATGAGCGGAATATCGATATGAGAATTGAATACATGACACGTCTTACATCTCCCGACGCTACTACGACAGTCTCTCACCATCCCAACTTCCCAGTAGTTGACAGCCTAACCTATGTTCCCGATAGGAATTATCCTCCCCGTTGCTGTCGTCATCGTCCTCGGCAGGTTTTAGACGATCCCGACAACCCAATTATTGCTGCCAATGCGGTTTTTACACTACACTCACAAACTACACATATACACCGTCCCCGCCGACGGAGACGAGGACGTCAATCTCGTTACATCGTGAACACACACCGACCTTCAGCCAACACTTTTACCAAGTATCGGCACGTGGCTGGGTGTTTCTCACCGACTCTCGATTCCACGGTATCCTCCCAAAGCAGCCCGTCTACCGACGGAGGAGCCCTCTTAGGCTCGTTGCTGCATACACTCTTTGCTCCTGGCTCAGCGCCTTTTGCACTCGCCCTAAACTATACATCTCCGGTGACTCTTGAAAGGCTATTAGGGTCACAAGATTTTAGCCATTCAGAAAAAAGACACGTCATACGTTCTTATCGAAGAAACCCAGTTGGTAAATTCTAGGGGGGGTGAGGGGGGGGGGGGTGAAGCAGGTGAGGAGGAGTGAGAGCTACTTGAAAATTTGAGAGCTACTGAACATAGAACACAAACAACATAGAACACTTGTACGAGTATAACATATCTAGTATGTATTCTCAAATCGATGGGACGGACGAATCTATGGAGAGTTACCAGCTTAAAATAAATTCTCTTTTCGATACACGTTCAACGTGACTTTTCATTGAAGCCTCTTGGAAAATTTGTGAAGCATAAAAGCCCCCTTCGAACCCGATTTACACAAAAAATCGACAGTTGACAGAGGTTCCGCGTGGGTCAGGGATGGGTTATTCTGCCTAAATTATTAATAATAGGCATATATGTCGAGGGTAGAAGCATATATGTGGCCTTTATTATACCTTCGATTTTATAGACTTGCGCATAGCAATCACTTTCTATTGCTATACTGTCAAAAAGAAAACATTATTTTGTTAGTCCGCACCACACACACTGCAATCTCGCAGCCATTGGTCGCACTCAACAGACCAAGTTACCCCTCTCTCACAAGACTATCGTAAAATATATTGCATTTCCTACTTTATTCTATATGTTTCAGTAGTGAGTGAGATATACTATAGCCCATTCCCATCCCATCCTATCCCCCATTTTCCTAATCCTTTCTCCAAATCCATTCGTACATCTCCAAATGTAGGCAGCGCATCCGAGGACCTGTCAACGTTCGTCATTCTAGACTGATGTTGACATGTATTGTGGATGTCCATAGGCGACAGTATACACTTATCTTTCTTATCTTATCTTTCACTTATCACTTCTTCCCATTAAAAAAAATATTTAAATCTGTATATTTTTTTTACAAAATTATAAAATTAAATTTCAGTATTTTTTTACAGTCGTATTTATTTACTCTTTTTGCATTATTCTCTACCAGTCGACCGTTGGTTAAATATGAAAAATTAAAGCGTGTGCAGTAGAAATTAAACAGTGAGCTTAATTCATATAAAATATATTTTTAGTTACATAAAATTTTACAATCCCAAGTTTATTTGTCATATTGGAAGTCTTTTTAAAAATAGAATATTAGACAAATGTGCTACATAGGCTACTTACTGTTCATTCGAATCCATTTTAAAATTTTCACGGAAATCATTATAAACTCCACGTGAAAGAATTCGTAGACTTAATTCAACGAAATTCTTTAAATTACCTTCAGAGTCACACATGTATGTTTATTCTCACATGTCAAAAATCCGCTTTTCTAGACATGTAATCGAACCCATCTGTAACATGACAATCCTTCCACCGTTTTCATTATTCATAATCCAGCGTCCTGAACCGACCCCGCCGTGGGGACACATTACTCCCTATCTATTCTTAAGATAGGTTGTCCATGCGGGCCCTTGATTTATTGCGAACTTTCCCGACTTGTTTCCGTATGGACATTGGGGAGTATGAAATGAGTGGCCGGGTATATCCACCAATTAAAACCAATGAGAATATCCGCCAATCAGCACCGGGACAAAATGGTGCGTGGCTGAAATTTCTTGAGTGATCTCCTTTATTATGACTGATGAAGGAAACAATTATAGATAAAGGACGCTTAAAATCTCAAGTATCTCTTCACTACAAAAAAAAATATTGTTGACACAATGCACTTAAAACTACAGGAATAACTATGAAAAATATTGTTTATTTTAAAGTTGTTTTGTTATTCACGGATTCACAAATTGGAAGATGACTATGACAACGAGCTCCATAATAAAGTACATATGTATATAAATGACAGTACGTATGACAAATAACCCTATAATACGATATTTGTACTATAAAGGGGTCTTTCAGAATGAACCTCCTTACCTACATATACATTCCGTATATAATCTATAGATATGTATACATTGCGATCGGTATGTAGGCCTACTCTTCTAGTCCCACAGAGAGGCGGTCTCAAAACACAATCCGCCACGTTACCTTGGTGCGCCCGTCAATTCATTTCAATCGTTGAAGCATAGAGTGCTTGAGAAACGGTTGAGATGATATGAAATGCCCTTTCTGCGGACGGCGTTTTGTACGTGATGTTGGATGTACTTTTAGCTTTATGTTTTCTGCTGGTGATTTATTGTGAGATACTATTTTTCAGGAAGCGTATTGCCATTACTAAGAATAGAAAATGGCAGCTTGTAATTTTCCTATTCACTACAATGTTTTATAAGGTCTATTTTGAATACAATAGGCGTTACAAGAGCAAAAATGGTTGTGGCTTGTGACGCTTTTGTTCGAATTCTGTTAGCCCTATTGTTGTTTCGTCGAAGTAGGTATTAACTATCTCAGACCGACAACTGATGTGGTACACCTGACTTCGAATGGAGATCACGTACTTATTGTGAAGTGTATTGTGGTACACTAAGGTCCAGTCATGTGGACCGACAACTTGAAATATGGGCAAAATTATATTTATTTATGAAGCACACAGCAGAATTTAGGCAATACGTGTAAGAAATCAAACATGAATTAAATAATAAAATTCCCAATAATATGTACCTAGAATGCAAAAGTTATTTTAATCAAATGTATTTTAAACTAAAATTTTAGAAACTGCTATCAAGGTATAAGTGATGTAATACAATAATTATTGAAACAGTGGTGAACAAATCAGAACAATTATCAAAACTACAGAATTTTCAATCGGATAATCTGTCTTGCCCTTAAGGAACGATATCATAAAATATTATAACAGTTACAAAAACGTCAAATGTCAATCTATATAAATAAAAATTAAATGCTGTTCGTTGCTAAGCGCATCATTTGAGAACGGCTGAACCGATTTGGCTATTTTTTTTAAATATTCGTAATAGTCCAAATAAGGTTTTTAGGGAAAGAGAAATTGGAAAAATAGCCCGGAAAATTGGGGAAAAACTGAGTGCTTTTTTCTATGGGATTTTTGTATGAATTTATTGAAATTTGGACAGTACAACGTCTGTCGGCTCAGCTAGTAATAAATAAATATATTTTAAATTTTGTATTTTTATATAAAATAATCATTAATTTTAACTTTCATTAGTACAGATGATATTATCGTTAACGTCATTTATCATTGTGAACTCGATTACAATTTATAACATTTAAAAAATACTTTTAATCTCCTAGAAATAAAAGTACAAAAATTATATTTTTGACACTGGAAGGCATAATAGAAACATTAAGCGTTCATTTATATTTAGGACACGTCATAACACTCGTCACTATACTACGACCACTTCAAATATCGAATTCTCGTCACAAGTCGAGCCAGGCAAAGGCCAAACGTCTCTCAAAGCACCTCTACGTCCCCATTAAATCCGTTCACCGAGTTGAATGAGCACTTTGACAGGTGTCAATTTGTACGGCTCCCGACTCGCTGCTTTTTTCGTTTCGTTGTGCTTTTGTGTTACTTATCAGGGAGCTTACTTACGACGTGTTCGTATCGCCTATGTATCGAGTAATTACTCTGAAGACAATAACAAAACTTTAAGACAAATTTATTTTAGTTCACCATCGGTGTTAAGCAATATTATGCTAGATAATGACGTAATGTATGTACTTGACCTTATATAATATGGTATGATTAATCTGAAATAACGGCAAATTGTGAAGGCAGCTTGTGTTATTTACCCTTTAGCAACAAATGTTTAGACGAAAGTCGTATCTACAGCTTGCTGTATCCGAAGGAGGAAAATGCACTGGCCACGTTACCCCCTCTCTCACAAAAGACTACTTTGAAATGTGCTGCATTTCCTACTTTATCGCATTTCCCCAATGTACGTACGTGTTTCGGTACTGAGTGAAATATGCCAGAGCCCATTCCCATCTCATCCTATACCTCCCCATTTTCCCAATTCATTCCTTTATCTGCAACGGTAAGGAGCGCATCCGGGGGCGTGCCAAATTTTGTCATTTCGGACTAATGTTGGCATGTATCGCGGATGTCTATGGGCGACAGTAACTACTTACCATCAGGTGGACTGTACGCCCGTCTGCCGACTTCTTTATAAAACAAAACATATATGGAACCTTTGTAACTGATGGCAGTTTTGGGGTCCGCTAGTCAATTTTAGTCGAGATGAGTTCTTGTTTCTGAAATTTGAAAAACTGATGTTTTTTTAACGAATAAGACTGCATATATAACGCAACTACAAACAAGCGGGAGGATAACGTCGTAGAGCGACGCACACGAGTATTATTTCCTTGATAAATAATAAATTACGATGTAACGTGAATAAGATTTTGCAAGGTCGGCGGCGCGCCCGCATACCCCCTGGTGTTGCAGGTGTCCATGGGCGGCGGTAACACTTACCATCACGTGAGACCGCTTGCTCGTCCGCCTTCTTCACTATAAAAAAAAAAAAATATCGTTGCAGCAGCTTGTATCGACTACCTAGAGTCATCGGTTTCTCTGTGCAATTTGTAGCTTCATTACTGTTGCGTTTTGCGTTAAATGAATTCATTATTGACGCGAATTGAAAAAAAAAAATACAACTATACAATACTATATCGCTGAAAAGGAATCACAAGCAGTGTGGGGCAAGAAATTATTAAAGCTTCTCCCGCGTCCTTACTTCCAATTACGATACTACCGCCCACTTAAATATTTCTAACGCCCCTCGGGTAAGTTATATCACCTGGTTAAGCATAACACTGCTCTATCTACATAATGTATCTATCTGTGTAAAGCATACAAACCTAATATAATAATTAATGTGGCCACGAAACTTACGACTTCGCAAGTGTGACCAAAGTGTAATTAAAACCAATGGCAACACCAGTCGAAAGGGAGATTTCGCTATTATCCGTAGGTTTAGAAAAAAAAAATACATAGAAGTTGTAGACAAATTATGAGCCGTCGCGTCGTCTTAACTACTACTTAACCGATTTGGCTCTACTTAACGAGACTTTTATTTCACTCGCTAAAAATAAATTAACCAGATCATCCTCTTACTTGGCGACCTTTATGAAATTTCTCCTTAAATTTTACTCTAAAATTCGACAAAATTTTATTCTCAGTAACGAACTGAAAATATAAATGTATAATTAAAAAAACAATCACGAATATATCAGGTAACCGATGGGGAAAAGTTAATATCTAAATGGCTATCCCACCTTAAGCACCTTTATGTGTATTTGAATTTTTACTTATCTATCTATACTAATATGTATATACCTAAAGAGGTAAAATTGTGTGTTTGTATGTTGGAGGTAACCTTTGGAACTACTGAATCAATTTCAAAAATTCTTTCACAAATAGGAAGCTACATTATCCGTGTCTAATATAGGCTATATTTTATTTTGAAAATTAAAACAAAAAATTAAAAAAAAACTTATAAACCGAAGCGAAGCGAGGGCGGGTCGCTAGTTTGCTAAGATGTGGTATGTATTGAGGTGACTGTAGTTAGATCGTTCCGTGAGTTCGTTGGTTTTTCACTTATTATCACCATTAAAACTCTTTGTATAATTTTAATTATTTTATTACACATGTCATGACACAACTAACACATTTTAAACCTCGGGAAAAATAGAGGGAATCCACGCCTCGAGGGGAGAGGGTGATGTCGGTATAAAACGTTCGGAACCTGGAAACCACTTGGATTATTTTATAATGAATGAAAATGCTTTTTCAATTGACAATAAAGTTCATCGATTGAAGTTGCATCATTTTCAAATATTTCTTTTCTCCGAATAGCATAGACAATGGTAAACTCTGTGCCTCTCTGACCCCCGTGGGTGTCTAACGCGGACGAGAGCGATACATTCCGATATTTTCGGACATGATTTATGTGAGATGTCGATATAGGATATGGTTCGCACGGTACACCTTTCTGTAATAAAATTACTGACCAATAAATAACTTGTCTATTTGTTGATCTTCTATTCCATAAAATAGAGCGAGTTTGCAGCATTCTACCATACCATGCACTTAAGTGTCTCCACTCCTGGATATAGACCTCTTTCGAGTTTTGCTACTATACTTCTATCCATTTTTCTTATCCAATCACTACTGGCGAACTTCTTGAAGTCACTGATCCTGGCTGAAGGGCGCCTCACACTACTCTCTCCGGTACATCATTCTACTCCATGTTCTGCAGCAGATATGGCTTGCTTATTGCCACTTGTGCTTGCTACTGCTACTTTTAGGAGTAGATAATGTTATTATGAAAACTCTTCTTCTCGTTGTATTTCCCATCGTTTTTCCATATTTATAACAATTATTTTCTCAAATGTACTGCTAAATTCCAAAATGTACGTGACGCATCTGAAGACGTGTCAAGGTCCGTTATTCTAAAAAATACTAAAACGTAATTATGATAAGTATTTAGTTATACTTAAAGAAAATAAAAATGTGCCGCTCGTTTCTAGGCCCAAACGTCCCTGGTAATAGCAATTACATGTATGTTTGTCACGGGTCAAGTAACGCGAAAACACGCCTTTGATGTAATAGCCCCAAGGGGCCATAGTAATCGACTTTGTGTAACATAATTAAGTAATGGACATGGATAGTTAATGTCGCGTTGGTTTAGCCAAAAAAGTGGGTTGTTAGAGAACCATTGAAGGGCTCGTGCTGCAGTCACACAGCTAATGAACGTTCCCTCATCGAAAGTCTCTCTCAGAGAAGACTGTTTCTTGTTTTAAATTGATTATTTCGTTAATAAATAAATTTCTTAATTAAAACAACAGAGCTCTTCTCGAAACTGCCTTGAAATGTGGCAACGCGTATGGAAAGTAAGTATCATACTTCCTGGCAAGACTCTTATGCCCCGAACCGCGGAATAAATCCCAAGATCTCGGACCTAAAAAAATAAAACAATAAAATCGGGTCCACAAAAAACACATAACAAATATTTTTCCACAAGATATTTATCGGTTGATGGCAAGAAAATCCCTAGGTTTCGAGGCCGGGACCGACCAGGCGGGACAGGCCTAATTAATTACAATTGTTGTTAAACGGGCCGTGGTCCGACCCAGTGGAAACACCTTTTTTCAGTGTGCCATGTTAACGTAAGGGGTTCAGGCACTGTACATGGTATGTACAGTAGCAAAACTTCTTGCTAAGGCTCTATTTATTTATTATTTAAGGTATACCAGTGTTACATATATACATCCGTTACAAAATAAAAAAAATATATATTATAGTACACATATGTGCACAATTTATGCTGAACACAACATTGACAGACATAATTTGTAATTAAGTAAACAGCAAACATGAAGCATACGAATAAAATGTACCTACTTGTGAAGTAGATTTCCAATTTTCATTCTGTGCTTTAAATGCTTTTATTGTTACTATGTTCAAATATGTTTGTTTACAAAATAATGATCCATACAAACAAGTAGTTGTCGAAGACAGTGGTTAAGGATTCTCTTACACGTTTTATTATAGACAACACAAAACAATCCATGTCTTTGCCGTTGTAAAGAACAGATAAAAAAATCATTTTTTTTAATTATTTAATTTTTTTTTTTTTTTAATTAGACTATAAACACACCTTATCTATGAAAATAAGATACGAAGGCGAGTCGAACGCGGAATATTCGCAATAATAAATTAAATTGGCACATTTTAAATTTGTGTAATTGGCATTTGATCTACTCGCCTTCGATACACGTACCCTTTTTTGATATCTCTCCCACCTAGAAAGAGCTAGCAGTGAAGACACATAGATTGATGGTATGGAATGACACATGGCTTCATGCGAGACATCAGACGGACAGTCTATTGCAATCGGTTAAGACAGTCAGACATAGAGTTGTCTTTCGAAAAATATAGATTGTACTTTTACTTGACGAAGAAGAACCAGAGGCTGAGGAAGCAGACCCGATATATATACAATATATCTATATCACTTCAAATGTACAATAAAACGGCGATTTTGCATCAGAAATAATATCAAATACCACACCACTCTCTTTCAAGAGCTTGACGATGAGAGTTTTAAAAAACGAGGAGTCACGAGATTGATTAAACCACATAATTTTTAAGCGGCGCGAGAGTAGAATTTTTAAACTTTGAAACAATGGTTCCATACTGTTCAACTTGTTATGGTTACTGGAAAACGGTAAAAATTTTTAGCGTTGCTATTTTTTTCCGAGATTAAAGGGAGTTACGATTTTTCTGATGTAGTGTTTGTTCTCTCTTTTATGTAAATATGTACCAAAACATAATAAGTACATTACATACACAAGGTCAACTGGTATTACTATACATATTACCACGTATAATTTCAGGCTTAGGTATATACCTAAAGGAACCAAATTATTAATGTTCTTGTAGGTACCTACACGTATGTTGTATTCCTAAAAATGTTAGCACAAAATCACCTGTAATACTAGTAAATTTTTCTTTTCTTAATGTCTTCGGTCACGTTACCGGAAAGGGAGACAAGGAGAAACTCATAGTGACTGGCAAAGTGAGAGTAAAAAGAGACCACAAGGACATAGCTCGACGAGTTGGTCTGTCCAAATTCGCACCACTCTCAACACCGACCGACGTCCACGATGCATGAATATCGCCAAGGACAGAAATTGATGTCGCAATATTGTCCGAGAAAAATTAATCCATGGACGTGGTCACGACCCTGAGCAATGAAGAAGCTATCACTGATAAACAAAGTCCTTCCTGATTGTCCCATACATTTACCTATATTGTTTTAAAGTTTTTTTAACTCTAATAATAAACCTGTTTTAGGCTAATCTGGTGCCATTTATTAAGGATCCTTGCGTACTTAGCCAACGTTCTCATGTATAGTATTTTTCTCATATCAGTGATTCTAACCTACTACCGCGCTATATCATCAGCCTGTGTTTGTCCACTTCTGGATACAGGCTTCCCCCAAGGACTGGTTCTTATTCACACGCGGTCTTCTGCTCTTCTCATCCAGCCACAACCGACGACTTTCTTCATGTCGTCGGTTCACTTGGCCGTCCAAGTGAACGTCCCACGCTGCGTTTCTGATACATGGTTTCCATGTGGAGAACTCATCTCCCGCATCGGTTTTCGGTCCTGCGAATTGCCGACATAGCTTAAAGTAAATAGTTTTTTTATACCTTTTATACCTTTTTATACCTTTAAATAGCTTTGGTATTAAGGGTGGGAAATAAGCAGACAGTCCACCCGATGTTATGTGTTTACCGTCGCCTATGGACGGCTACAATCCCAGGAGGATTACAGCCGCGCTGCCTATACTGCAAATGCCTATTCACAGCTTTCTCGAAAAACCCCATATCGTAACGCAGTGTAAAAACCTCGGGAGGTAAAAGTCGTTCCACAATCCCCTGGTTCGCGGTATGAAATAATCGCTCTAGTTGCTCTAACAGTACGCTTTACGATGACTTATAACTTATCTATGTTTAAGCGGCGATTCTGTAGGCTATTTCGGTAGATACCTCAATAATTTCCAGTAAAATATTTCACAGTATTCCAAACAAAAAACCTATTTGTACTTTAATACATTTCTCTTCAGGTTAACAATACGCCTGGTTCAACTTTAATGGGCGATTTATATTTGTTTCGAATTGTTTCGTCGCAGAGACTCCACGGACTTAACAAGTTTAATACTTACGGACTTCGTGTTTAACAAGGGAATTGGAATATTAAAATGATACTTATGCTTTGCGAAGGTCGGGAAACCTTTGTAAACGGAAACGTATACGTGTGTCAGGTCGTTATGAGTTAGTGAAAATAGGAAAATATAATAGTGAAAATAGATACCTACATATGTATGAACTTCTATTCAACATCCCCTCATACCGTACCACATTCAAATTTAAATTCACATTTTCCAGAGTACGGTTACAATAGATGTTTTATAATTAGTTGATGTTCTACAATTACAATTATAATAATTATAATTGTATAATCATAATTATATAATTATAATTTTCTAGAACACGGTTACAATAGATGTTTTAGATTAGTTGATGTTCTATTATTATATAATAATTAGAGAATGTTCTCTAATGAGTATGTTCTCTAATGAGTATGTTCTCTAATGAGTATGTACTCTAGTGAGTATGTACTCTGCCTCGTTCCAGTGTATTTTTTTTTATAAAAAGGGGGTGGCAGAAGAACAGAACGTCTAACTGGTGGCAAGTGGATACTGTCGCCCTTGGACATCCGTGATATATGCCAAACGGGGAGAGACAAAATAAGATAGGAACGGGCTCTAGCATATCTTACTGTTTACTAAAACACGTACGTACATTAGAGAAATGGGACAAAATGGTAAGTGCAGTACATTTTAGGGTGAGAGAAGGGTAATGCGTGCGGGCCCATCGAGTGCGTCCAGCGGCTGTGGGATTGCACCGTGCACCCTCCGCTTCTCAAAATTCTTATATCATACCATTACACAACAGCACAAGCTGCAAGATCAACATCATGATAATGTAGATATAATAAGGGAGTGTTGATAGTTCGGGGGTTTCAAATCCTCGGCCCGTACTACGGCGGATTTGGAAAAAAAATGTCACTAGCTCGGCGGTGATGGAAAACACCGTGTGGAATCTCGCATGCTCCAGATTTTTTCTCCACCAATATACACTGGGCCCGCTTAGTGGAGATGCGCCCCGACCCAGTAATTTATTAGTGTAGGTCTGTGCCCTGCAGTAGAGCGTTACTGGCCAATACAAGAACATGATATAACCAACAGTAATTTCAAGTGAACGCCATTGCATACCGCGTTTGGTATGTGATATAAGGATTTCAGTTGGCACGTACCTACATGGGACCCGGTGATTGGACTTTGCAAACCCAGAAAACAGATGCGTTTTCAATCTCGCGTGTGTGCATAGAGTGCATGCATAGTGTGTGCATGCATAGTTAATAAAAAAAAACAAGTTCAGTGTGGGCAGTTGAATCAAAAACGAACACGACGGAGGGTAGACAGATTTGTCTGTCGATAGCAACAATACCTTCACCCGCCTTCGCGGTCTCGCCGCGACCACGGTTCAGGTAACGAGACCGAAATATCCGCTGTAATAAAAAATAATAAATCGTGAGTAACCCGTTTACCTAACAATTGTATGTATGACAAAGACAAATGTATGTTCGAGTCTGGATGTGTGTTTGGTTCTCTGTATGTGTCTCTGGACCCACGACACTGGGAATCCTAGTGTGGGCCATTGTGTGGCTTTATTTTTAAAAAAATCTAGATATAACAGACCTAGATGTAGATTGTGCAGTCTGAAGATGTCACTTATGCAGTTGTAATCAAATCTCACAACTAACTAAGGCGTTTAATCGTCACCCGCGCGCGATTTCTCTTCCGTTATAGCCTTCACAATTGTTCTTGGTTTACATAATCTGGCGTCACTAACGATACGAGTATTACACATTTTGGGGTTAGGTTTAAGTCACAAGCTACATACAGTCTATTATTTTTTGCTTTAAAATTTACAGTGAAGAACTTAGTGGTTTTTATATAGCCGTTGTTACATAACATTAACATTAAAATAACCAATATAACATTATACATTAATCTATATGAATGTTCTTCAAACATTCATATAGATTTATATAATTTTAAAATCTGTAATTAGAATTTATTTACATTGTGTAAATAATAAAAAAATAAGTATCGCTTCCCGCTTACAAATTAAGCCGACGTCATAACAAGATAATTTCAGTTTGCAACCCGTGAAACAACGGTACTCTCAATTACGCTATCATGTAAATAAGTATAATTAATCATTTTCTTACTTTTAAATTGCAGTTTGTATTCTCCTGAACATCAATTTGAGAATATACAAGCACTCTGGGGCCGGCACTTTACAATCTAATAGTGTTCTATGTTCAGGACCTCTCAAATTCTTTAATTCATATGTGTTTTGAAAATGGTATATTCTTATTACGTAGTATTTAAGTTTACAAATTTGACTTTTTAACAAATCCCTCCTCATCCCTACCCCTCCTAGAAGTTGCCAACTAGGTTTCTTTGATAAGAACGTATGATATCTATTCGCAAAATCGATGTTCCTGAAGTAACTTTTAACGAGACTGGAGCGATTTTGAAAGAATGCTAAATTTTGTCCTGAATTCTATTGCGTTTTAGAACTATCTCATTTTTGCATAATATCTATTAATCGGGGTCACGAGTGAAAATTCGTGACCCTGGCTGGTATAACCCGAGCAGCAACAAATACTAAATGGGTAGCAAATCGATGGCAGCAAGTTCAAAAGCGAGTTAGGTTTAGGTTCTCTAATGACAACAAGGAAATGATTAATCGACGGAGTCCAACTGCCGGGACTCTATCGACTTTATTAATAATCCTTAATATTTTTTGTATTGCATCAACTTTTTAATGTCCCACTACAGGGCACAGGCCTCCCCTAGGAAATCACTGGGGCCGTTTTGGACCGTAATTCACCACAACCACCCATAATGGGATCCACCACGTAATAAATCTGAATAATCTGAAATTGTTTACTTCAGTTATTCAAAAATAGTTTGTTTTGTTGATAATTATTTAATTCTCGTTATTTTTCGGAGGGGGGAGAGTGCACGCTGCATTCCCGCAGCGTAACTGGCCACGTTACCTCTCTCTCTCATAAAAGACTACCTTGAAATTACTGCATTTTCCACTTTTTTCGTATTTACACAATGTACGTACGTGTTTCGTAGTAAGGTATGCCAAAGCCCATTCCCATCCTATCCTATCCTATCCGATTTTATCCCTCCCCTTTTTCTTAACCCTTTCTTCAAATCCAATTTTACATCTCCAAAGGTAGGCAGCGCATCCGGGGACATACCAACGTTTGTCATTCTGGAGTGATGTTGGCATGTTGGAAGTTGATGAGATGCCTATGGACGTCAGTATCCACCTATCACCGGGTGGATTGTATACTCATCTGCCGCCTTGCCTCCATAAAAAATGCTCATTTAGTGTTTTTTGCTATCCGCTTAAACACAAGCCATACAATTTAAAGGTAAATATGTACACGGCACCACACGGCGGTGTCAGCCGGCTATACGATAGCATCAGCCCATCTCTTCCCGAGGGTGTCATAGAAGGCGACTAAGGAATAACAAAGCCGCTAGCTACCACAAGCCCTGAGGAACACACCACCTCTAAAGTAGTGGACTTGCCAATCCGTGTGGCCACCGTGGCGTTTTAAGATTTTACATCCCTCATGCACAAGACAATGTGCATGAAAGGGCTGGTTGAATTGCATTGCACTCGTTTAAAATTCGTTTAATAGATAAATATGAATTCCATGGATTCCATGTTTTGCCCGAAGAAAGAACGTGTCAACACAAAGTTCCTATTTTTAAATTTTACTTATACAATGTTGCAACGAAGTAACCGAAAACCTGAAACATGTCAACCAATTTAAAATACCGTTTAACCGAAAATTTCAATTATTTTAAGGAACGTTTACGTAATGTTTTGTTGTCTTGTCTAAAACGTTTAGTTCGTAGCACTAAACGTGCAATGTAGCTCCGGCGACCGGAGTAGAATTAAAGATATACTAGAATTGTACTATAAATTATGAAAAACAAGATTATTATAAATACTGGTAGAATAGATTCTACCTAAACACTGAACAATCTGATGTCAGCGTTTGCCTTATTTCAGTGCCGCGTTGTACCTATATGAAAAAGATTAAAGTCCAAAATGTTCTAAAATCTATTTAGTATTAGTGGTGGTCGTACATATGTCTTAAAATTTTCAAACGATCAATCACAAAACGTGGAGGTCAGGTGCGAAAAGCACGGTTTTGCACCTTTTTCCAACGATCCATCAACGTCCCATTGTTTGTTCGGGACACAAAAAATTGTCACTGAAACAAAACCTACGGACTAGGTGTTTTTGAGGAAAAAATTGAAAGAATATTGATTGTGTCCTCTGTCGTTAATTTGCTGTACTGTTTGGCCTTTTTATAAAAAGGTTTTGAAAAGTTCTTTGTAAAACGTGTACCGGTTATTGTATTGATGTGGTGAAATATAAAATTAATGTAGAACACGCGATATAAAAGTACCTCCCGAGTTTCCCGCGAAACTTATTTGTAAGAAACGGAGGAAATATTTTTTTATTTATCATACGTAGATTTAAAATTATCTACGTTTATTACCTACGTTTATTAGGGCTGAGATTTTCATGATTTATTTAAGCAAATCGAGCAGCGTTGAGAAGGCACAGGAAATTGTTATTCGCGCATCGTAGGGTATTTTAATTAACTCCACCCTTAAATGTCACCTTTAGCTATTAAATTGTAATTATAAGAAAAAATGTATTAATTTTGGAGCATTTTTTAATAAAAAGTACCAATTTATTGTGTGTAATATGTGACAGAAATTTAGACTATCGCCCATATTTAACATTTCAACTTGAAATATAATGATATTGGATTCACATACGAATAGATATGATTCTGAACATAGTATGAACTGGGCGTTTGTTATCATTTGTATCTCTAATCTTCGATTCGCAGATGTTAACAAACTTAACTAAACTAAATACAAAAATGGGCTAAAAGCAACCAGCCAATTGTACGGACAAGACAAGAATCCCCCATCCGTTCGTAGCCGTCTCACACCTCCCTTACGAAACACTGCAGAGGCCGCCTCGCTGCCCGTTACTGCGGGCAGATCATTGGGGTGGCTTCCCGAGGCTTGCCGTTGCTCTTACTTCATTCTTCACGCCGCCCGCGCGACCAAGCTCACCAGTGAAAGCCCAGTGAGCGTAGGTGTCACATTCGGTGTTAAGCTATGAAGTCTCAAGTTAAGTCGCACTCTGTCCGTCTGTCATTTCGGCTTTTATCCAATCCATCGTGATAGTAGCCCCCGTCTTCAAATGTCTTCGCGACGTAGCCGGTGTTGCCAACACAGACGGCATTGTTATCAGTGCAGAATCGCTGGAGGGCTTGAGTTGGATGTTGAAAAATACGTGTATATAAAAGATACAATAGTAAAGTTTAAATAGTGAGAATTACCGTGAATAATATCGAATACAAGGGTCAATAGACAATTTTAAACAGTGAAATGCAAGTGAATTATCAAAAATTTTTAGTGAAATATAACATGAAAAGGTTGGGAGGTGCCAAGAAATGTATAAATAAAACTTAAACGATTACATATTATTAGTAAATAATTTACAGAAATACTTACAATATTATATTGTAACAGTATTATACTATTATATTACACAAATTACAATAATATAGTGAGTATTACAATGTGCCATGTGGTCTCATTCGGCTATAGAATAGTACTACCGCAACCGCGGGTGTTGTGAATAGCGACTAAAGTCGCTACCGTAAGCGCTGAGGAACTACACCACCAATAAAAAAGTAGACTCGCCAACTCACTTGGCTTTTTAAGGCCATACATCCCTCATGCACAAGATAATGTAGGTAAGGAGGCACAAGTGTCCACTGCTCCACTCCACTGCTGGCAGTGGATACTGAAAGGGCTGATTACACAAATATTATGGCAATTTCAATATTTGTAAGCATTTGAAAGTGGAATAGAAATAGAACGCTTCCACACATATGCTTCCAGAAATATTTTTTTTTACGCAGACCATTTACCCATCGGATGGGCCGGCTGCCATATCGCATAAAAAGTCGCTGCCCCATTTACGTCACTGGGCAGAAAAAATACCAATATATATATATTTTTTGTCACTACGCCATCAGTACGGCTATGTCAATCAGCGTCTCTTCAGTACTGAAAACGATCAATCAGTCTAAACTAGAAGGTGTGTACCAACAGCCGGTACAGTCGGCCATTTATCTTGAAACCATTGGAGGAAACAAATTAAACACTTTAATACACAAGGCGTGACTAAAAAATAAAAGCTGGGATGGAAAAAAGCTCTATCGTGTTTGCTGTGGATGTTACAAACATTTAGTGTGCTGGAAGTGTCTTGAAAAAAAAAACATTACCATCATATTAATTAAATTTTAATATAGATAAAATATCTTTTTCGATCATTGAAGATGATTTTAGTAAATGAATGATTATTAAGTAATGTAAATAATATGGTACTTCCTGGATATGCATAAGTTAATTATAGCTAAACGTAATTTTGTATGTATAAAATTATTTATTTTGTACAAAAAATATTTATTTGTTTTGAAATAAAAATAAAAATCACCTGTAAAATGGAATTGTATATTTGTAAGGTACAAGCTTCCGTGCACTGGCTGTGCTTCTGAGATCTTATCGGAGAAACCGAGGTATTTGCCTGTGCAATACAGGATCAGGTGATAAAGACGCGAAACTACAGGAAGTACATACTGAAGGATGTCACTGTGGATGTATGTCGAGCATGTAGCCATCCCAAAGTCAGGAACATTACCTCCGGTTGCTCGGCTCTTTCCAAAACTGAATATTTACACAGGCATAAACCAAGTGGCCAGAATTCTCCACCAAGAGCTCGCCCCGAAATATGGTCTCTTAGAACAGAGATCGCCTTATTATAAATAAAGTACACACCAGAGCTGGTTCTCGGAAACGACCACAAAAAGCTCTACTGGCACCGGCCCGTCGTCATGGTCAGGACAACTCTAGGAATTAGTCTGACATTGTGTTGACAGACCCGGCACAGTCTCGTGTGTTCTTAATGGACATCACCGTCGCGCATGACGAGTGCTTCGTAAAAGCCAAAACCGAGAAAAAAAGGTATCTCGAGCTGGCGCACGAGATCACCGACATGGGGGGGTGTCGTCTACTGAAATCATCACAGTCGTCTTGTCAGTAAACGGCTTAATCCCCATTAGCCTCGAGACCAACCTGAGGCGGTTGGGATTCCGTGGCGGCTGGCTATCGGCGAAGATGCAGGAAGCGGTGCTGTTCGATACTGCGTGTATTGTCGCAGGGGGTTATACCGTCTCTCCCTCATTTTGGCTCATTGAACAAGAGACGAGATGTTTTAGAACCATATTTTAAAATAATTATGAAAATACTAAGGGATAAATAAACAAATCAATGAAATTAATAACTACGATAATAATTGCGTGTAACAAATCAAGTGTTAAAGGAACGATAAAGGTTTTCTATCTATTTATTTTACGCACCTAATACAAAAGACCAAATCTTCTTCAGCACTACAGCCAAAATAGAAAAGGCCTGACATTTCCAGTAATATTCTGACAGAAATATTTGACATCTATGACAGCCCTAAGTATCAGCCACGAGACATGACGCCGGCAAAAAATAGTGAAGTCCCCCCGATATCCGTATTCTAAATTTGTATCGCCTCCGCCACACTTTGACATTTACTGGTGACACATCTCCAATTTGATAGCCATTCAATTTTCGTTAGATACAATTTCTAAATAAAGTTTTATTTCGATTCAGAAGTGAAAAGTAAATGATAAAATTGAGTTTCTCTAATAATTGTCCTTTCAGAATCTTTCTTAGTGTTCATGGTATTTTAGGTACATTTCGGAATATTATTGCAAAGATCACGACTTTAGTATTTTTTGATACAAATAATGCGGCAGACGAGCATTCAGTCCACCTGGTGGTAAGTAGATACTGTCGCCCATAGACACTCGCGGTACATTCCGTTGACACGCCTCTGGATGCGCTGCTTACCTTTCCACATATTGGAATGGATTTGAAGAAAGCGTTCGAAAAATGGGAAGGGATAGGAAAGAATTTCGTATTTCGGAAATGCAATTTCACGTGTTTTGATAGTAAGTAAAATAAGCCCATTCTGTCCCATATTTTTCTTTACAATCCTATCTCATCGCATTGCACATAGAATGGAATAAAATGAATTCCATCATACTCTTGACTCCAATCTCACACCATCCTCCATCTCAGTGAAAATTGGCTGATGTAAAGGAATAGGAGGTACTTATAAGAGGTAGCACAAGCTACCATATGTAACCAGTGTTTTTGAATTTCATTTAAAGGCATAAATTAACCAGTTGGATACAATTTTAATTACTAATGGAAGGGAGCTGAGGTGCGCTGGGGTGAGAGGGGAAGGAACCTTCGTTATCACACTACCTCATCGCCCTCAAATAGGAATATATCATCTCTATTTTAACGTTCATTTAAATCCTTATCAGAACGTTAGAAAGTGTCAGTTATTATTTATCGGAAAGTCAGTATCAGCTAGATTTAATTGGCAGATAATTGGCGGATCAGAAGGTGGTGAGATAGGCCCTAAATCTTGTAAGGTAACTCATCCATGTATCCGTTCGCCTTTCTGAATTAATGTTGGTACACTCGTACTTACCGTCAGCTGGACTGCCTGCTCGTCAAAAAAATAAACTCCAGTAGCGTTTTAAAATGAATTTCGTAGTGTTCTAGATAAATAAACTTATTACAGTCAAAGTAGTGTTTTAAAACGTTTTTAAATTAATATACCTTTTCAATTAAACCTTAAATTGCACACCCGGTTCAACTCTAGTTGAAGTTTTTGTACAACGCATTATTACCATCGTTAAAATAGAAATTATTGAACTTTATACTCTCTATTCCTCTGCATTACCATAAAATACAGTTTTCTTCACTATCAAAAGTTTCTACGAAACGGGTATGAACATTCTAAAGCATTTTAAACCTTATTACTTAGAAATTAGACTACAATTTCAAATGGATATTCGTGATTGCCTAAAATAGCAATGTTACTGGATTCGTCGCATTAAGAGACGATTCAAATTTAGTCTAGACGTATTTTGACATCAGCTGACTAGAAGCGTCAGGAATGTCGCCGGTTCACACATATCAATTGGTTTAGTCAAGTCTTCCGAAGTATTGTCAGGCGATCATGACCGTTCCATGAGTCACATTGTTCACTACTGTCACATTTTAGGTAGTTTAAATAGAAAGCTACGTAATCCGCATCCGTAATCAAATAGTTTATAGTCCCATTGCTCGAGACCTCGTGTATATTGTCTTGTGCATGGCGGATGTATGGCCGTAAAATGCTACGCTGGCCAGTCGGGTTGGCGTGTCCACTCTGTTAGAGCTATTGAAGTTTCTCAGTGCTTGTGGTGGCTTTGTTACCCCTATTTCGACACTCACAGAAAGAGAGGGATGGTGTTATTTAAAGCCGTCCAATGCCACACGGGCTCCACTGAATATCTGAAGCCCATGTCACATTAATAATTACATTTGTTGCGTTAATAATTTTATGAAGTTTTAATATAAATTTCAAAAAATAACCGTCTAAATATTAAACAATTTTTACTGTTACTTTAAACTTTGTATTGATAGAGTAATCTAGAAAGCTTTTGGTATTTGATTCTGAATTCATTGATATGTAGTGCCCAGATAAAGCCGTGTCAACGCTTTCAATAAGTGATCTCGACCAGATAATTCCACTTTATTCACCGCCCGCTCTATTCAGCATTTTGTCAATTTGTGAAATCACTGAACGTTTGTAAATAAATAAAATTTATTTTATTTTTGTTACCTACGTGGTCCTCATCTATGTATATAAATAAAAAGTTCTTCACCGATTGCTTTGAAATTTTGACACAACGTTGCAATCGAATACGCGCGTGTTTTTATCTAACACAGGATAAAAACATGCTTTTTACACAAAAACAGGATAAACGCCATCTGTTGGGCAGCCACAGCAACAAGTGGCCGGGCATAGCTAGTTTTCATATAAAATAAATATTCGTTCTATGAATATACAATTGAATATAAAATGAATATATCTAGACATGTGTTTGGAGATTGTTTACAATATAATTATTATTCTGTGTTTATGGCAGCTTTTTCATATAAAATAAAAAATAAGACTCGGAGAATAGTCAACTTTTATACAAGAAAATTCGATTTTATAAAACCAATGATTAACCGGTCCTGTCAACGAACAGTTCTCAAATCCTTTGCATTAATTTACCTGTTACATCCTTGTAAGGCGGTTCATCAAAGCCACCGGATAACATGATGCCGGATACTGACGTCCCGATTAGAATAAAAATGACCAATCAAAGAGAGAAAAGAATATTCAGTGTTGTTTTTGTTGAACAAAATCCGTAACGAAAGTCATATAGCCGATATTAATGAAACGTTTGCAATACGGTTTCGTTTTGAACAAAATTTAAATCTAAATTTTCTAAATCGATTTGATCGATATATTTTTTAAACCGATGTATTTTTAAACCGATTCTAAGACTTCCTATATAAGACTTGACTTGAAAATAATATAATAATAATGGACAAATATTTTCCGCAATATTCAGTTACAATTTTAATGAATTGCCAATCTCTTTATTAAAAAGATAAACTGTCCCATAAACGATACAGCTAACAAAAATTACATCTAACAAACACAAAAACAAAACACGTGCTCAACGCGGCTTCAATTGTCCACGTTTTGACAACGAGACCAATCCTCTACATATTTACGACCATCCGGCGAGTTTTACGGGACTTTTAAACTACGTCACTGAATCAATACCCGCCGCTAATGAGAATGGGAACTATCAGTCAGCGGATTGCCGGAATAAACGGTATTAAACTGCCAGTAGACGGCCGGACGTGTATTTTTAGACCATTATCTTAATAACGAGGTGGCATTTTGGAGTCCCTTTTCAAGTATGCTATCCTGAGTGAACGAACTTTGGACGTGTCGTGGCTTGTGCCGTTCTAAATTTAAGCTCAACGCCGACTGAGGGCGCTCGCCTCCCCCCTTCTTTTGTTCCTATTTCGAATTTCAAAAAATAGAACTGAAGGGTGTTTCGGGATGCGCGTGAGTCAGTGTCGGTGGACGCGCCGGCGCGTGCGCTTCGCCGGAAGCCATGGATTTTTCGAATTCCGAATTCCGTTCGCTCTAATGTGGTGTTGAGTGCTTTGTTGTATTCTATTGGTTTCAAACGGATGTGTGACAGTGTGTGTGTTCTTTTATCATATTTTAGGAGTCCTCTAAAATTTGGTAAGTGACATAATCTATTTTAATTTTTCAACATAATTACATGCACGTACAATTAATTATGAAATTAATATATGTTATGTAAATTGGTTTAATGGGTGATTGATATTGTGATTTTCCTTATTGAAACTGTATTCAGCAGAAATTCGCGTGAAAATTCCGTTCTTGCTGAATTTTTCGCTCGTCGGAACGCGTTTTTAGTACAGAATTAATAAACGTATAGAGCGCCGACCTCGTTTGGAGGAGTGTTAATATTTCGTCGGTTAAATTCGGGGGCACCGCCGCTCCAAAGTGCTTCAATTCGCTGAACGGCTAACAAATATTTGTCAGCTTTAATTGCAACATTGAACAACTTTTAATGTTATAATTATCTTCTTTCGAATTCTCACATGTAGTTTAAAATAAATAAAAGACTTTTTCAAGCTTGCTCTAAGGAGACATGTATGAACATGTTTATAGCCTTTTGAGTGCTAAATCTCAACAGCAGTGGCGGACTAAGATCTTGCAGGGCCTGGGACTAACGACTAAAAAACCTTATTGATTCACCTTTTAAGGGATCACAACTACGATTCTAAATTGAAAACCTTGTAACTTTCGTTACTAGGCGGGGCCACTGCTAGGGTGAGGCCCGGGGCTGTAACTTATCCTACCCCTAGGTTAGTCCGCCACTGTCAACAGTCACTATTTAGATAATCAAAGAAGTTCATTGCAAGTGTGACATATTCTAATAACGGCATTATTACGAGTAACATTGCTATTACATACCGGAAATACTGTTATTACAATCAGTTTCTCCGAACGATCCATAAAGTTGTTGATGTCGTCTGGACAAAATGATAGCTGGATGTTGCGTTCGGTGAACGATGTCGTAAATGTAAACAGAATTAAGACAGGTAGAGACGGCGACAATGGTTGTCGCTTAGTAGAAACGAAAATACAAAAGGCTTGTATTTAAACAAGCACCAAAAAAATACTAAATGAATAACTGAAATAAACAGTTTTCAATTACTAAGAGCGTCAACAGAAAATCGACGGAGTCTCGCTTCGCAGGACTGGCTATATCTTTATTGTCACCAGTGTAACATTTGTTGCAATTGCTCACTTTATTAAACTCTGTATTTTTTATATCTATATTCTGTAATTCAATATTTAATGTTTTTATATTAGCTAAGTATTAACCACTGAAACACATTACCCCATCTTCATGAATAAACACACTGGCCGAAATAAATAGCACTGGCTGGAAACTGCTCGATGAAAAAGAAAACTCCAAAATTTGCAAATCTGACAAAATTCTAAGAATGAAGAAAAAGAAACAAAATCTAAGGGGCCCCACGGTCAGTTTTTGTTTGGGAGCGATTAAGGAAGGACGTTTGGAAGAAATCACACGCCTGTCCCGGGACTCAGCTGTCTCTATTCTCGCTGGCCACCGCATACCAATACCAATTGGACCCATTTGACTCCATCCAACGACGTGCTGTTCGTATTGTCAACGATCCCACTCTCACGGGCAGCTTAGAACCCCTCAGCGTTCGGAGGGACGTTGCGTCTCTCTCTGTGTTCTACCGCCTGTACAATGGGGAATGCTCTGAAGAATTGTTCAATATAATTCTCACCTCGGGTTTCTACAACCGCACCTCCCGTCACAGAAGTGCGGTCCATCCACATTTCCTAGATACGGAGGTGTCGCGTACTGTTCGGTCCAAAAATTATTTTATATTGCGAACCCGTAGGCTGTGGAACGAACTACCTCAAGAGGTCTTCCCATTAAACTACGACATGGGGTTCTTCAAGAGAGCTGTGAATAGGATTTTGCAAGGTCGGCGGCACGCCCGCATACCCCCTGGTGTTGCAGGTGTCCATGGGCGGCGGTAACACTTACCATCACGTGAGACCGCTTGCTCGTCCGCCCTCTTCTCTATAAAAAAAAAAAAAATCTCTGGTCCGTCGCTCTTTGAGCGCTGGTGCTCTTGCTGGGCGCCGTCTGTTACGCCTGGCCTCCATCGCCCCGTCCGACCGCTTTTTCTAGCTGGCGGTAGTGTCCGCTCTACATAATTCTGGGCGTGCACCTTACTAGGCGCCGCCTCTCCTGCCGACTAATCGTGAGTTTTTGATGCTTCGAAAAATAGGAAACAGACACTTTTACAGACTCTTTATTTTCCGTACTATTTTTTCTAAATTGATCTCAATTTTTGTATTAGGTTTTTTGTAAAATATAATGAACTATTGAAACAAATCTTACCTCTTTCCTTTCTAGTAGAAGTTATTTACCCCCTTTTTAATTATCTCTTCGAGTAACACGACACCAGAGATCCTAAATCTAACACACCTTCAAATTTTCTGACATCGATATGCTGACACTTTCAGATAATTATTTCCCAATAAAAAAATGGATATTTTGAAACTAATTTAATTGCAATTTAAATACAAAGCGATTACTAAATGCAGTAAGTAAATGGAATCTAATTCAATGTATTAAAAGCCTAATTGCAATATGACCAACAGAATTGATAAGCCAAACAGGAGATAACCTAATTCAGGTAGACATTTACAAAATGGCGACTGTAAATGAAGATGTCTTATTTACGTTTATGTTAATAACAACACTCCTAATTTCCTCTGCAACAATGGCCTTCCAAGAATTTACGTGCCAACAATTTTGATAAACATGAAAACGGAAGACAAAGCGTAGACTCCAGCTGTAAGGGAGAGAAAATTTAGTATAAGAGGAGCCGGGGTTAGACTAAAATGTTGAGGATTAACTATAAGTTAGGTAAACTTAGTTGAATTATAAACAGGTCTCAAAAGCGATATTTAATTTGTTTTTATTCGGTGTTTCAGCTAAATCACATCAGCTATGGTCGAGTAAAATGAAAAGGAATATACGTGTGTAATGAAACCAGCAGCAGAAATACTGAAAGTGGCAGTAAATCGATGGGAAATTTAAAGATGGGTTAAGTTTGTTTAGGTTCCTTGCTTCTTTCCATCCCGCTCTAGCCATCTTTATTGTCACCAAAGGGACAACAAGGACAATGAAGGGACCAAAGGATAATACCGTACACACTATTTTACTACCTACGTAGGACAACCCTTTTACAAAAGTTAAAACAATTAGGTACTTAATTTGACATAAAATCCGAAACAGAGTCAACCTTTTGGCTTTGAAAGTGTGACATCACACTGTTTTATTACAGTAAACTTTTATGCACTGGTTAATCTATCAATAAATAATTACTATACCAATGACAAGTCAAGTGCATCTTGACATTTGACATTTGATACAATTGAAAGTCAAAGGTCATATCGCCTGATAGTTTCACCCTTCCCATATTTAGTGTTAACATAAATTATGTTGAGGAAAGTGGATACTTTAGCCAAAATGTTACCACCTATTTACACAAATCAAATTAAGTTGGAATGCTTCCAGCGAGCCGGCCAACAAATTCGATTACGAAGTTAAAATCTAAGTCAGAAGAAAATTTACAAAAGGAACAATAAATATAGAAGGAAATCTATTTTACACATAGTTTTCTTACGTAATTAAAATAATATGACAGTGACATTTGGAACGTTATGCCGAAAAATTGCCAAACAAAAATTAATTTCATCCGAATAGTACCTACATTGTTAGCCGTTCCTTGGTATAAAATATAAATGTTAAGCGGAAATGCTCACTCCCAAGCATTTAACCAGATGCCGATATTTTTACAATGATTACCTATGTATGTAGTTTAATTCCTTTGTTTGTTCCTTAATTTAAGTCCAAAAGGGTAAAAATATTGCGAAATAAATTGACTGTCAAAAGTTGTCAAACAGAAAGGGTATATGGAATGAGAGAACATTTCCTAGGAGTTACTCTGTAATGAAAGAGTAATATCGTACCGTATCCCCTTCCCCGCAAAAAAGATTGAGGGATTGTAATGGGATGAGGAAATCTCTTATCCCATTATACTTCCTATTTCACATCCTACCCAATCTTTTTCTAAATCCAGTTCTAAACCTCCAAATATAGGCGACGCATCCGGGGGATTGCCAACGTCTTTGACTAACGTACGAGTACGTTGGCTTGCATGTCCATGAATTGCACGTAAATAATTTACACGTAGGCTTTAGACTTAAAATGATAAAATTCTACTTTACCTCATAGTTACACACAGTTTATTGAAATGTATCCTTCTTGGTTTAGAATAGGTACCTAACCTACATAGTTGGATGCTTTTATTTATATAATTATAATTACATATTTATGTTTCATATTTTATATCCCATTTGTTTCCTAGACTATATCTTCTGCAGTCTATTACTGGTAAATTGTTATCTGGACTTGATTTCAGTACATATTTAAGGGGAAGTCGACTAGCTTTTTTGTCAAATGATTTATTGTATATTGTTTTGTTTTGTTGTCCTTCTGTTATGTACTGCTTATAATAAAAATGTAGTAAATAAATAAGCTACACAATTCACTTGCCACTAAGACTACCACCACCTTCGAGTTCCTTGTTGGTATCCTAGGAAACCTGTAATGTTATTTCTTATCAACGTTCTTATCAAAGAAACAGCAGCTGAGGAGGGTTTCATTAAAAAGTCTAATTAGAAACTTAAGTGGTACGTAATAAAAATGTTGCATTTTCAACATATATGATAACACATATATAAGTTAAATAATTCGAGAGCTACTGAACACAGAACACTATTAGACTCTAACGCGCCTGCCCTACAGTACTTGTATAACAAGTCTAGTATGTAGTTATTCTCTTATTCTCAAATCAATGGACCATTGCAATATTTTTGCAAGGATGTCACGCTTGCTCAATTTAGTGTCGGTATACGTCAACGTTTTTAATGATGTGTTAACAAGATTCAAAAAAATTGTATTACAAAAGTTAAGAGACTGTTCATTCAAATAGTTTATTCATTCAATGATTCATTTGGTTGTGTTGAGTTGAGTAATCCCTTTTTCATTTTGGTTTCATTAAAATAATTGATTTTTTTTCCTTTCATTCGGGCAGTCTTTCAAATTATTTTTGTTAAATGTTGTAGCTGCCTTAATTAAGGTGTTACACAAAAGGTTATCTTTTATATGACACTATACAATGTAAGCATTAGTATAATTAACTACTGGCCGACGTTAAATAAATATAGATAAATAAATAATGTAGTCGTTCATTTGTAACTTGTACTACACCAGAACAGTTGAAATGCTGAACAAAATTCCCTTTTCCGTCGGATAAATAAATTTTGCCGGCACTAATTGGAAGGACAGATAAATTATTACAATTTTAATTGTTTACCCAAAGTTGTTATCATAGATGAAGTTAACTTCTACCATTTATCTTCAGTCTGACTTTGAAAAACATCTTGGATTTTCGCGTTGTTACCACTTAATTTTCTCTGTAATCATTGAAGATACGAGTTTTGATTTATTGATGCAATATGTATTTAATTGATAATAACAAAACTGTATTTCATTTTCAGCTGGTCTAGACTTTAAAGTAAATTCAAACGTTCAAAATACACTTTCAAATTTATGTATATATAACCTCAGTTCAATTTAAATATAATTTTTATTTTATAACCTCCGATATAAATACATTGTTTTCATTATATTATAAAAATGTGGGTCTATAGAAACTATATACTCTTAATTATTTAAAGTTTAATCCACTTATATTTCTTGGTATTTATAAAGTTATTTCAATTTAAAGTTAAGAATTAATTCAAGTTAATATAAAGATTTTAAGTAATTTAAACTTTTGCATTTAAGGAGTAAGCCGCAGGAGTAGGATTATATTCGCATTTATATCTGATGAAAATAAGATTATAATCGTATCGACTTAATTAATCAATAAGAAATAATTAAATGAACTTTATTCATATATGTTTATTCATAACATAACGTTTATTCATAAATATTTCTTTAAATCCATTCCTAAATCTCCAAAGTAGATATCGTATCCGAGGGCGTACTATCGTTTCTCATTCTGGACCTATGTTGGTATATATCGCGAAGGTCTATGGACGATAGTATGCACTCACCACGAGGTGCACTGTTTGCTAGTTTGCTGCCTTCTTAAAGATGTATTATTTCATAACCTAATGAGAACAAAATTACAAAAAACTATCATACTTGGGTAATAATCATAAATAGATAAAACTCTTTATTGTAAACCAAAACAAAACAGTATGCACAAAAGGCGGTTTTATCGCTAAAAAGCGATCTCTGCCAGACTTAGTATATGTTCATAGCATTTTTTATAATTAAAATCAATTAAATCCTATGTTTACTTACTGGAAAGGAAACCTATTTAATATAGTTAGGGTGGTAGCATTTTATGGGCAATAAAACTGCGTTAAATTCTTCATTAAACACTATCGTGTTTGTAATGACGTTTGTAAATGAAATACTGAAAAAAAACAGCATTTTTTACAAATATTTATTGTAAATAAAAAAAAAATACTATCGTCGTCGGTGACCACTTGCCAACATGCGGGCTGCCCGTATGCCATCTCTTCTGTAAAAAAAGTAATGTAATAATCAGCTTAGGTCAGATTCTTTATTGAAAGAAAGTCAGTCCTCCCGATTGAAAGTGGATACTGTTCCCATGAATTTCCGCAATCATGCCAACATCAGTCAAGAATGACAAACGTTGGCAAGCCCCCTGATATTTCAATCTACCTTTATAGATTTAAGAGAGAAATGTTTTTAGATTACTCTTTGCCCTTAGAGAATTCGCTATAATGTTGACTGACCACTTTAGTGATTTTTTCCTGATCGTTTTTTGAGTGGGAAAAATGCTATCGTTATCATTTGATGAACATTTTCTTAATATTGTCATTGTTGCAATTCTTTATCAAAAATGAACAAAATATTTTCGTTTTGGCTTTTCAATGTATACCCAGGAATGAAAATAAAATTGCACACCTAAAACAACAAGGGCGTAACTTGAAAACGCCAAATTTACAGGCACGTTATTTTTATTATAAATTTAAATATGTTTGAGCTATCTCTATGTATCTTACATAAAAATATAGCTTTTAATGTAATATTATGTATGTATATATTGTACATAACATCAGTTATATTTTTACACGTGAAATATATCGTCTTTTCCATATTCCGCTTTGTGAAATTGATCTCCCTCTCATATTCAAGTAAGCACACCTATCAACAAAACGCCTTCCTATTTATTACGCTTTTCCTTATCGCATCTTCAACTCGATTGGAGCGAGAGACGTTGTTTTGTAATCGTATTCAATGTGCACTCATTTCCATACTATTTAACTGTACGCGTCCCTCGCAAAATGTGTGCACGTAAGGTACACTGAGATAAATCTTATTAACACACTTTCTTTTATATTTTTGTCAATTACCTACTTTATGTTTTGTCGAATTTGATTTCTCGATTACTCGAATTTCGGTACCACCCCCGGGTGCGCTGCATACCTTTGCAGATATAGGAATGGATTTGGAGAAAGGGTTGGGAAAATGGGGAGGGATAGGATGGGAATGGGCTCTGGCACATCTCACTCACTACCGAAACACGTAAGTACAATAGGGAAATAAGATGAAGTGGGTAATGCAGTACACTTCAAGGTAGCGCTCCTGGCGGCTGTTGGATAGCACCGTGCACTCTCCCCCTCAATAAAAAAATTCAATGATGTGAAAAATATTTAATATATTTATTGTATATGAAATTTTTCAATTTTTTTTGTAATGGACGGACCTTGCAAAATGAAATCTTATAGCCCAGGAGGATCACGGATCTGATCAGTGTCATTTTTACTTATTTATGTAAACTCCATTTCACAAGTAATTTGTACAAATGGCGGACATAATGCTATATGGCTTTATTCATTTGACTTCATTCTTATGGTCGCGTAATCGCCAAACAGGTAAATGGTTTTCGCCAAAGTGCCTATGAATACATCTAGTTAACCCCTGTTAGCGCTTTTTGCGCTTATAAGTTTAGCGCGAAGCATTGGCGACATTATCGCTTTTACTCCCAAGACACTGCACGGTTTAACTCCAGTGTGAACGAACCCTTGTGAACAAGAAACAAGTACAATCGATATAATCAGTATCGGTTGCTTTCCCGTTTCACATTATAATTCTCTTAAACGGCTATTCCGTTATGAGTGAAGTGAATTACCTCTCTAGCTTTCAAGGCACTTGAAATCTCAGTTAGAAATTCCAAAATTCCCCAAACATTCCGTAATGGGAGCACGTAATTATCCGCAACAAACAACTATTGTACACGCTCAGGTTTATTGTATTTCGGTCATTCCGGCATTGCAAGCAATGTTCGTATCATTCGTACCAGCTACGTGATCAAATCACCATGCAATGAGCAGAAATGACCATCTGAGGGGGAGAGTGCACGCTGCAATCCAACAGCCGCTGGACGCGATCGCCTGGCCACATTACCCCTCTCTCACAGAAGACTACCTTGAAGTGTACTGCATTTCCCACTTTATCTTATTTCCCTAATGTACTTACGTGTTTCGGTAGTGAGTGAGATGTGCCAGAGCCCATTCCCATCCTATCCCTCCCCATTTTCCCAACCCTTTCTCCAAATCCATTCCTATATCTCCAAAGGGAGGCAGTGAATCCGGGGACGTGCCAAAGTTTGTCATTTTGGACTAATGTTGGCATGTATAGCGGATGTCTATGGGCGACAGTATCCACTTACCATCAAGTGAACTGTATGCTCGTTTGCCGCGTTCGACCATAAAAAAAAATTATAAGACTGTTTAATTCATTTAGTTATTTATATAGGTACTTCATTGCACAATATTGTAAAAAGCGAAGTTAATGCCTTAAAGCAGTCTTTACATTCCATCCTTTAGGTTGATCAGAGAGATTCAATTTGGAAGTAAAAAATACACTTTGGATGGTATGTTAAAATAAATATAAAATATTACATACCTATACATACTGTATAATTACAAATAGAGTATATGTATAAATACATGTTTAGATGTTAGACTGACTATGTTTAGATTTTTCCAATATCTTTCTAGAGGTCTATATTTATTTTTTTATTGCACTAAGTAACAAAAGGCGTACTTAATGCTTAGAAGCATTATCTTCCTTTAAACCTTTGGGCTATGCATAGATGGCGCTGTAGGTGTATTGGATTATTGGATTTGGATGTATTGGCTGTAAATGGACGCTTATAAATTAAATACCATATAATAAATCAATATTATACCAACATATATATTATTATGTACCTATCTATATACATAACATACATACAATACATAATACATACAAAACATTTCTATGAAAGTCGCTGTTCGCTTTTCATACAAAGTCACAGAAACTACGCTTGAATAGGCGTTGTTACTGTGATTTTCTAAAAAAAATACATAAAAATATGAACGCCCATGTTAAAAACAAAACAAAAAAGAACTTACAGTAAGAATATCAAATGAAATGTTAATTAAAACGTGGAATATTCTATCAGGTTTCGTTGACAGCTGGTGCAAAAATTGTCGCCATCTTTTTATTGTCTCGCTAGCGCTCCATGGGGACGCCAACATGGCGGACAAGAGTAGTGGGTTAATCCGGAGAAATCAAACGCAAGGGTTAGCACACTTTTTGTAAAAAGAGGAAAATCATTTCAGTATTTATTTATTTTTTATTTATTTATAACATAACAGTCAAAAATCAAAGCATTACAAACAATCAACCAATTTTAATAGATATATTATAATAAATTATTCACTCATATTCTGGCTTCAAGCATTTTCTTACATTCAGTCATCGACAGTGGTCGAGGTTAGGTAATGTGATTTTGGGATTTTCCGTAAGAAAAATTAATAAGAACATTCGCTTTTTCCGGGAAACATATTCTCGGGTGTCATTTTAAAATTCCCACACCAAATCTAGGACTTTAAACTTTAAAGGTTAAGGTTAGTTTCGAAACATATTTTTTTTTAATCGTTAAGTTTTCTTGAACTGGAAAGAGTTAAGAAAAGTATTAAAAAGCTTTAGAATTTTCTAAAATAATCTACGTTACATGTCACCTTGTATCTAAACAAATTCGTTCACAGTTTTCAGATATATTAGTATCTAATATTGAAAAAGTATTCCTGAAAGCGTCAAACAGACTTAAGATTTTTATAGAAAACTATCCTAGTATACCGCTGACTCCAGAACTAGATGCAAGACTTGGCTAGAGGCAGCATATTATAATTATATTTTTTCACATTTGTTAGAGAGTAGCACAAATTGAAAATCTATTTTTGATATGTTCCTAAATTTATTTCGCTATGTAACTGAGTTTAATGTAACATTTTTTTAAGCCTATTTCAGATTTCTTGATATCCTCACTTCGAACTATAAGCCTTGTAATAATCTATGTCGTATAGTAGGTATGTAAAATGTACCTATTTTCGATAATCCGTTACACACACAATAGTACCTACCTATAGACATAGTTGCGAGTAGGCACCACATCATTAACAACCAGATTCAGAATCCCGGGATATATCCATGTTAATATATACATTTTGTCAAAAGCACCAAAATGTACCTGACCCCGACCATTGGTTATCAGTCTACCCATTCCAGTCACAAACTGAGTCGAGTCGAGAACCAATCGAGAAGTTCAATTTGTGATGCAAACCGAAAAAAAGGGTCACACAAAAATATTAAACACGAATTGGTAAAAAAAATCTGACGTTTTATATACGGTGATGATTGTAACATGACTCCTACTTCCTCCTAGTAGTTGAAAATATAGTTTAATTAAACCACTTAAAACTGGTGTTCTATTTGCACACAGAAATAATTAGATAATCAAAATAACATAAAAAAAACTTCAAGGGGAGTATAATGCTGCATTAACAGCCGAATGAGTGCACGCAATTGGCCGATTAACCTTGGAGGGTAGATTTTTAAGTGGACTGTAATTTGGGGTTTTATTTATTATTTTCGATTAATTGCCGTAGCCGTACAATAATAAAGCTTCACTGACCTGAAAGCTGTCTGGTGCACCGAAGTCTTCTGCTGGCGCCGGCCCTTGGTTCTCCTGTGTTGGTACTTAAAGACACTAATGCACGCACAATAAGGAATTTGGCTTGAAAAATAGAATATTGAATATGGCGTTGCGGGAAATTATATTTTAATTACATTAGCGGTAATTCATATAACTATCCGGTGGGAAGTTTTGCGTATGTTGTAGTACCGAACGTCTCAGCGATACTTCCGCGATGCAACTATCGCGTTGCAATTCACAACGACATCTGTCTATTCTTTTTCACTTCATTGAGACTTGCTAATAAATCAATGAAGCTGGTTCTTGACAGGCGGCGGCAATCAATCGCTCGTCCAAACCTTTTTATTACAGAAGATTATAGTTAAACGTATTAACTCGTTTTGATAATGAAAGAAATTCGATAAGGAATATATCTAACATTTGAGATTTTCGCGTTTTTCAAACATATTTATCTATTTAAACGGATCTTAGCGCGAATGTTACCTTATTTATTTTACTCGACGTTTCGGTTGGATTGCACCAACCATGGTCACGAGCTAGCTGAAGAAGCGGCTCGTCCACATCGAGAGTTGCGAGCAGTTTCATCAACTTTAAAAACTTTCACCGTTTAAAAAGGAGTATATCAATCAAATTCACTATAAAGAGATAAAGAATTTCTCTCATCCAATTATAATTCCTACTCCTCATTCCACCCCATTCTATTCAGTCTCGTCTCATCCTATATTGGCTAACGTTGGCATGCAATGAAATATCGAACATGAAAATAATTTTAAGTGTGTTACTAAAACCCATCAATGTATCCACCTTCATTTTTATTCAACATCGGGTAGTTTTTTTTAATTTTTGTTACAAATTGCGACTCGTAGCGGTGATGGCTCACTAGGGAGCGACCTCGTCTCGCAAATACATCGTCAGGTTCGATGTAGAATTTAAATTATACCTAGTCAATTTGTTCCGGAAAGTCGGGGGACTCTACTGCAAGCCTTTTTAGGATGACAGGGTGTCGTAAAATTGCATTACAAATACAGCGACGCGCGTCGTTGTAAAACAAAAACTGAAAATACTTTTTTTTGTTAATCTACCGAGTAAATAATAGTAAATATATACATTAGAGTGGTGATAGCCTAGGTTCTATACTCTATTCACATTCGTTTGATCGTGAGTTCAAATTCTCGGTCCGTTCCACTTATTTTCTACTTAACTATGGATTTTTAGAAATTGTCACTAGCTCGGCGGTGAGGGAAAACATCGTGAGGAAACGCGCATTCTCGAAAAAATCCAATCCGTATGTGTATCCAATCCGCACTGGGGCTGTGGGCCGAAACCCCCCAGTAATTTAATAAGGAAGGCCCGTGCCGTACGTGAGACGTTATAAGCTGATACAAATATATACATTTTAAATAATTTAGCCTATCAAGCTTTATAGCTTATCTTTATCTTCTAGAACTTATCTTCTGTTTCGTATTTGTAGCTTTGTTGAGCTAAGCCGCGCTTGAGCATCGAGCGTTCAACGCTCATTTTTACAACACTAACCCAATTACAATACTATATTTTACAACACATTCTATCATTTTTACAACACTATATCCAGCCCTCGAGAGACAACCTGCTTTTACAATAATGCGAATACAATTAAAATTTTAAAACAATATATTGCTTTATGCGTTCAGGTACCCAGTATGCTGACAACATTAGATAGGTACATCCCTAGTCTATAAATTCTGTTTGCAAATATTTACCCACTGTTAAAGTTGCCGGTAGTATGTACAAACGGCAAAATAGATAGGTAGTTATATATGCAATATACTTCGTTCACAGATTAAACTTTCAACTAACTGAGCTAAAGAAGCTATGAGAGCCGTTAGTAAAATTTTGTTATATATTCAATAAATAAGTTAACGTCGTATCTATCTATGTGTGCGTGTGTAGTTGAAACGCAGTGAGCAGTACCTGCAAACTTCTCTATTTTGCCGTCTGTACATGAACTCTCTTCATTTCAAAACATGGTGAGAGAATTTGTAAAGCTGCCAAAAACTTTGAAAAATCAAACCGCGCTAGCTCACGTTATGAAGCATCCCGGTTCGCCACAATCACAGACTGGCAAACCCTCGTGGGATTACAATTGTTAGGTCACGGCACAGATGAAGCAATTGTTCGGAAGAGTGGCTATATATGACTTTTAAATGAAATAATTAATAAAATGAAATTCCTTTTTTTATTTACTTAATAATTTATTATACACACAACTTGCAACAAAATAAAAAGGAAGAAAAAGAAAAGATTAACTTTTGTTCATCTTTTCTTTGCCTTTTGCCTTCTGGCAAGCCCAGATTTTTTCCAACAGCAGTAGAGAGTTTTGAACGATGGTAGTTTAGGCGTACGGTATAGTTGCGACGTTAGCTCAGTTGGTAGTGTGTTTCAAGGACACTGGAATAAATGAGTAATAGGAAAAATTCGTCAGGAGCAGTCTGGAGTAAAATAATCATTAATGCCCATTCTACCAACTCATTATCTGTGGGCCGTGTCATTGTCGCGCTTGATAATCCGTTGAAATCAGCTACGTACGAACGCTTGCAACGGGTCAGGTCGCTGATAAATGAAATTTTGCTCGAAGCTGACGTTCCGGCGATAAATGGAATGACATTATACAGTGGAGTATTACCGGTAGAAAGTTTAATGGACATATCATTGTCAGTTGCGTTTAATCTTGTTTGTTTATAACCTGAGAGTGGCTCAGGATCTACTTACTCTATGACGTAAGAGATTAGATGTACATTCTCAGGAGTAGGCAAATATGAATTAAACGGAATTATTATTTATTTATTTTCATTTAGAAAATCAATAGCCTTAACAATTAATTAAAAACAAAATAGTGAAGATAATCCAAATTGGGCCAATAATTATATTCTTCTAATTCGAGTCTGAATGCGCGTAATAAAGGTATTTGTATACGCGAATACGTCCGCGGACGTTGTTAGTGTAGTGTGTCGCGCAGCCTTTCCGAATGTGAAAATCAGATGTGGGTAGTTGATAAAACTGCTCGCAGCTCCCATCCCGATCTACCCGCCTCTTCAGTAAACTCGTAACCACGACTGGTGTAATCCATGCCGAAACGTAAAGTAGGAATAAAAAGGTAAACAATTACCTTTATTATACGCGTTCCGACTCGATTTAGAATATAAAACAATAAAATATTTTCTTAATTAAAGAATGTGAATTAATTTATAACAACAATTTATTATTATTATTTTATACCGCGAACCCGTAGGCTGTGGAACGAACTGCCTCAAGAGGTCTATCCATTGAGCTACGATATGGGGTTCTTCAAGAGAGCTGTGAATAGGATTTTGCAAGGTTGGCGGCGCACCCGCATACCCCCTGGTGTTTCAGGTGCCCATGGGCGGCGGTAACACTTACCATCACGTGGGACCGCTTGCTCGTCCGCCCACTAATCTATATAAAAAAAAAAGAAAGAACACAAGGACAGGTAGGATGCATGTGTGTGTGTGTGTATATGTGTGTGAGAATTTTAATGACTTTGCGAATGTAGTAGAAATTTAAACACTTGATTACTTACTTCTTTCTTTAACCACTTTAGTTCGAGAACCGTGCGAAGTAACTTACAAAAAAAGTACTGATTCAAGATTTTTACGAGATAAGATGAGATTACGTATTTTTTCAAATGCTGAGCCAAATGACTCTGACGGCCTCCTTGCTGAAGTTGGATTTATCTAGTTGTATACTCTGAGTCAATTACTCTATGCCAAAACCTTAACCGGCTCTTTTAGTATTCACTATTGTATATGAAGTACCTCATTGGCTTGTACATGAGGAATATATGGCCTTAAAACACCACGCTGCCAAACGGGTTGGCGAGTCCACTCTTTTTTAAGGTGGTGTAGTTCCTCACCGCTAGTGGTAGCCGCTTTGTTATCCCTTAGTCGCCCTTCACGACACTCACGGGGAGAGATGAGGTTGTGCTATTCTATAGCCTGACGACATCACACCGCGCTACTACTCGATTCCGATTAATTCACCTATTTATTCATTAAACCGGTACCTCCCTAAAAATAAACGTGACTCAAATGTATCCAGCAGATGATACTCTAACATTCACACCTTTCTAAATTGCATATTGCTATACATATTGTCAACAGCAACCATTTAATACTGGTTTACATGATCCTTTTAAACATAAATGAAATATACATAAAGCACTGCCCCATTGTGGCGTGGGCAGTGTTAACATACCGTGTGCGTAGGAACGAATACATCTAACGGAACGCCCGTCCTACATACAGTCATGTAGATTTTCAAAAAACCTATCCGTATGAAAAAATAGGATTCTTAACATTTGCGAGAAACGTTTGAATAAGTTAAACTTCAAGACGGAATCGGTATTAGTATATGAGTACAACAACTCACTTCAGGGCACAGAATAATCCTTACGTAAGTAGAAACTCAGTCTTGAATACATCTCCTCATAAATACAAGACAATAATAGAGTATGGTTGGTTTATAATAAAATATAGAATAGAAGTAGGATACTCTACGTTCAATGTTCAAATGATTGTTTGATAATTTTCTGACACAAAAATTATAATAGAAAAACAAAAACGATATTATTCTCCGAATTTTAAACGAACGATAAAGGCATTTTAAAGTTTACTTTAAAGTCCCGATATTAGACTAGGGATTTCGAGACATATTCTACCACGCGGGCTGATTACCGATTACCAGTAATAGGGGAGAACTGGGTAATGAGAGCTAGCGGGTAATGGGAGCTACTACAATTTACACACACAGGAACGTACAAGTCGCGCCGAAATGACACGAACGGCTTCGGGAACCTTCGATTATGCAACGTGATCGCCGCTGGCCAGCTCAGTATCACGCGTATAGCGGTGACGAGAAGAAGTTAGTTTTGTGAGTCATCCTTGTAAAAAAATATCAAATCTCGTAACCAAAGTAAGTACCTGAACTTTTATCATTCTGTTGTGTTTTGTGTTTATTAAATGACTTATTTCGTAAATTTTACGATATAAGTGGAAGATAGATGATTTAGCAAAGTTTGTTTATGTTAGTTTTATTAATTCGAGATGTTTAACATTCGGGTAATGGGAGCTAGAAGCGCTCCCATTACCCCGCCATGGCTACTATTACCCCTTTCGAAAAACGTAATTCTAATCTAATGAAACATGCTTTATTTTATTTTTTAGATGCCACGAACTAGACAGCGAACGACATCAAAGGCCAGTTGGACCTCGGCCACGTTAGAGAGTGCAATAGAAACTATACGAAAGGAAGGAATATCAGTTAATAAAGCGGCACAGAAATTTAAAATACCCTATAGCACGCTCAAGAAACGGTTCAGGTTAGCAAATAGTGGTGATATTACTTACAGTCGTTCTCCTCTGCTTGGGAGAAAACCTGTGTTCACTAGTGAACAGGAACATACACTTGTTAACCATATCATTGATATGTCTAATATGTTTTATGGTTTAACAGGCAGCCAACTACGTAAAATATGCTATAATATGGCTGTGAATATTGGTGTTGAAAAAAGGTTTAACACTGAAAAAAAAATTGCTGGAAAAGATTGGTTGTTTGGGTTCATGAGCCGACACCCTGAGCTCAGTATTAGAATGCCAGAAGCGACTAGCATTAATAGAATTCTGGGCTTTAATGAGGTTGAAGTTACCCGTTTCTTTAATAATCTTGAATCATTAATGACTAAATTTAAATATGAGCGTCAAAACATATTTAACATGGATGAGACAGGATTTTCTACGGTCCATGAGCCAGATAATATTATTGCGCTCAAAGGACGGAAGCGTGTTGGTGGGAAAGAGGCAAAAACGTTACCGCAATTTGTGCTATGAGTGCAACAGGCATTTATGTGCCCCCATTATTCATTTTCCCTCGACAACGACACTCTCCACATCTGGAACGTGATGGGCCACCAGGTGCTGCTTATACTTGTTCTCATAATGGGTGGACTAATGAGCAAATATTCCTTACATGGCTTCAACACTTCATTAATTTTACAAGGCCTGCTGCTGAGAAACAGATTTTGCTTATTATGGACAACCACAACAGTCATGCTACACTAGAAGCATATGAGATAGCCAAAAAGAATCATATAACCATGTTGAGTATCCCTCCACATTCGTCACATCGCTTACAGCCTTTAGATGTGACTTTTTTTGGTCCACTTAAGTCAGCTTATACGAAGGAATGCGACATGTACATGAAATCAAGAAACATGATTAAAATAACTCCATACGAAATAGCTGGACTATTCAACAAAGCGTACTCGAAGGTAGCATCTTTGGACAAGGGAATAACTGGCTTTAAAACGACCGGAATATTTCCCATGGACCCATCTGTTTTTTCAGATGAAGATTTCATTGCTCTTGACGAGAATGAGCATAATAACAGCACTACTATACTCACTACTAACGATCGTAACTCTGTTCTATCTTCAGAAACAACGGCTTCAGTTACTTCACAATCATTGACATCCTCTCAAGAGCCCCTGCAAATGCCTACTACCACGTCACAAAATACCAGCAACCAACCATCACAATATTCTCCACAGCCATCTACAAGCTTTGCCATCTTAAATGTTGTAAGTCCTCGTCCACAAATATTAAAAAACTCTGCAAAGACTAATAGAAACAAGCAGCATTCAGAAGTTTTGACTGGTACCCCCATGAAGAAAATTTTCGAGGAGAAGAGAGAAAAAAAGAACGAAAAGGAAATTAGACCGAAGAAAATCCAAATAAAGAAATCTAAGAATATTAAATTAAAGACTAAGAATAAATCATCTAAAAAAAACATAAAGAAGGCAACCAGAAATTTGTTCCAAGATAACACAGCTGAGGAATCATCTGTCGATGAAAATAATATGTGTGATGATGATTCTGAATACTCAGAGGAGGAAAATAAATGCATCATATGTAACGATGTTGGTAAAAATAAAGAGCTATGGTACCGCTGCAGAGCCTGTGGAAAATGGGCCCATTCCGAGTGTTCGGGTTGCGATGACCCCATAGATTATATTTGCAATTTTTGTTTAGATCCCTAGAATACCTTATGTTGTATATTTAACTTTTAGAAAAGCTTTATTTTTGTTGATTATTATGTTCTATTGATTACTTTATAACTGTGATTTGTTTAAGTTCCTATTACGTGCACCAAAGTAAGTTTCATTTTGTTTAGTATTAAGTAATGGCTCTCATTACACACATGGAGGTTTTTTGGCTCTCATTATCCGATGCGTGGGGTAATGCGAGCGAAACTAACATTTATAAAAAAAGTGATTTTCACCAACTAAGAGTTAATTTTTAAATTTTTTTTTAGCAATTACTGAAAGACAGATAAATAAAAGACTGATTAGTGTCTAAAAAAATTAATAATTACAACATAAACTCGTATTTTTTTTAACTTTTCCTTACATGGCTCCAATTCCCCCACTCTCCCCTACATCGTACCCTTTTAAAGTTGTTAATCGTATGAACTTGTATGTCGCAAAAGAAAATATTTATTTACCATACGAGTAGGTACGATCGAGAATTAACTTGATCGTGAGGCTTATCGCTTTCATCAGTAACATTTGGTACGCCACATTGAAGTTAAAACAGTAATGTTTCTTTCCGCTGTTCTGAAAATATGTCCGACCAGTGGTTTATTTTATGAATTAATCTTTTAAACGCGTATTTTGTTCAACGTGTCATTAAAAAGAGTGTGTACGATTACTGTTTAAATTCACTCTAACACAGACTTGGTTAGTTTCATCTGTTTTTTTTTATAGAGAAGTGAGCGGACGAACAAGCGGTCCCACGTGATGGTAAGTGTTACCGCCGCCCATGGACACCTGCAACACCAGGGGATATGCACCCGCGTGCGCCGCCGACCTTGCAAAATCCTATTCACAGCTTTCTTGAAGACCCATATCGTAGCTTAATGGAGAGACCATTCGCGGTATAAAATTACTTTTAGACCGAGCAGTACGCGACACCTCCGTATTGAGGAAATGCGGATGGACCGCACCCCTGTGACGGGAGGTGCAGTTGTCTAAACCCGAGATGTATGGCGTGACAGTTACGCAATTACCCTACTGTTACTACTATCAGCATGTGTCTCTCGGCAGTTGGAAATGAGTATTTCCTAAGGCACACTAAAGCCCTTGGTCTTCCGCTTCAGTGACTTCCTTTAAATCATCGCTCCACTTAGTCAGATGGCATCCCGATTCGCGCTCAACTTAAGAACTCGTCTACCCCAACGGTTCTCGGTTCTGCAACAAATGTGATCTGCTAGGTGTCACTTCAACTTACTGATCCTATGAGTGGATTAGGCCCACTATCAAGGTCCAAGTTTAGTCATCGTACGTCAAAACTAGCAAGATGCACATGATATTATACTGCTAATTTTTATTGTTGCCGTGTGCACTTGCGTTTGCTATCTTTCACAATTCAGCAAGGCGTTTGAAACTCGTACGTTTGTGTGTGAGGTCCACTTCGGACGTTTGCAAAAAATCTCCATACTGTCCTATAGCTTCAGTGTCATCTTCCGTATGTGCGCGTTCATTCGTAACTTATAGACTTTAATTAAGCCGATATTGCCTGTCGAAAGGATATATTTGCATATTAATGAATGACATTTAATATTAATTACAGGAGAGAGCTCGCAATGTCGATGTCGAATCGACGATCGATACTTCCAGGTGTGAATGAGGTTGTTTCAAACATGACTCGTAGTTGTTACCTCCGATAATGGGTATTTTATTATTCATATTCCTTATTACATTAGAAAGAACGATGGGTTCCAAAAAAATCTACATGTATCAGCATATTTGAGCCATACCTCAAATGAAAGCTTTTATTTCATAAGTCTTTTAATGTCAAGGCAGGTTATGTTAAAAGTAAAACCGTGGGCGAACCATCATATATATCGGTTTTCTATTCTTATCTTTCATGACTTTTCTTATCCGTTTTGGTAAATTAAACGCATCGCTCCAGCTGTTATAATTTCTTATAACGCTTATGGGAAGTGCACTACATTTTGCGGTAGTCTACTGTGAGATAGAGGGTAACTTGAGGGTCCTGTAACTTGAGGGGTTGCAGTGTGCACCCCCAATTGTGACTTGCTTATTCAGTGGAATGAAACAGTGCATAAAATTAATAAATTGCAGTGGCAATTTATTATTTTTATACACTGTTTCATTTCGGATTTTTGTTTTTCTACGACTTTCTTTGTATCGGATCTTACCCATCAAAGTAACTCCAAACTTTCCATCCACATTTTCAATCATAACAAATACATTATCAGAAATTTTAGACGACATCCATATATTTTTTTTGCAGCTGTATTAAATGTTATTACATTTACTTCGTTTGAAGAAGTTATTCATCATCATGACAATGCTGCCTTTTATTGGCCGTGTTACGAATAAATTAGGTCAATGAACTATAGACCTTGTCCTGTTAACACAGAGGATGTTGCGAAGTGTAACTATAATTCTACATCATCAGCTGACATTTTTGTCGACGATAAATTAATGACATAGTTCACAAATTACTGTAATGTTTTTATAACGCTCTGATTTACTGTTATTGCAAAGATCACGGCTTCAGAATTTCAGAAAAATTTCAAGGTCTTTATGATCCGGGTAATTTACCATTGGGTGATCATAGGACACTAATTAGTGTACTTTATTGACCCGGGAGATATCACGCATTTGCTCAAAATGGAATAACGCCACTTAAAACTACCCAAAAGGATCCAAAACAAATTTTAAATAATAAGATCAAAAATTACCATCAATATATAATTACTTATATATATACACCTACAAACCAAAAATATACACAAATAAAAAAATTTAAAAATATCAGCACCAATATATATATAAGTACAAACGATAATAATTATGTTTTTCTATAGGGCTCGTAAAACTACATTTATTTTTCGCATGAAAAATAGCCAAACTACAATCAGCTACATACGTAATAGAATATCCAGGTTAAACGAATTCAATCACTCACGAGTTCAATGGCAGACGTCAGTCGGAACTAGTCGGAAGGGACTGACCGACTGACGCCGACTGACGTCTCCCGATTAGTATGTAATTTAACAAAAATATTCACAAAACTACTGATTTTATAAATAGTAATAAATGTATTCATAATTTTGCACTATCACCTAGAATTATTTTCCCGTAAGCTGTGAAACGAACTGCCTCTAGAGGTCTTTCCTTTATGCTACGTTAAGGAGTTCTTCAAGGAAGCTAAGAATAGGATTTTGCAAGGTCGGCGGCGCACCCGCATACCTCCATCACGTCCTGCCTCCTTTGATATAAAAACAAACCTTTGTACCTAATAAGGACAAAAGTGGTCAGCCAAAAAGGCATTTAATAACTTAGAATGACCAATTAATTCTGGGGTCATCTATAAATTTAAACAATAATTTAGTTCGTTACTAATTTCGAGCGCTATATTTATGCAGTCAAACTCTAAATCCACATGGGAGACGATTGAAACAGTCGACCGATATAAATAAACAGGCTTTTATCAAAATAAATTGAACAGACGCACCTATTGTAATACGAAAGAATCTGTAATTGACACTATCCACAAGGATCACAATGAAATTAAATCATAGCATTTCTCAGCGACCGAAGAAAAATGTCGAAAACGAAATTTTTGGTCAGAAATCCTACAAAGAATTCAAAGCTTATTGTAACGTGAGTAATAGAAAAAAAGAAATGACAATGTGCAGCGGAGACCTATGGAGACCGAGAATGGGCTTTTTGGCGGGAACTCGTGAAGTGAAATTCAGTTTTTGTTTGATTATTATAAAAAAAATTGTATTGTACGTTTTGTGATTTAATAGTGATAGTTTGTTAAACTTCAAAGTGTTTTTCGTGCGTAATATTTGGAATAATCAACTAAAAGCGTGGGACTGCATTTTTCGTGTGCTTCCAAGGAGTCCTCTTCTGTCCTCAGTTAACCTACCATCACTTTACTGAACGACTCCTCGACTTACTTCTACGGGACTGGACATTGACAAAATAGGTTTTGGACTTTGAACTTGTTAATTACAAAGAAAAACATGACACTGGCAGAATGTGCTAATTGCACCATTGCCATCTATATCGAAAAGAGAGAGAAAAATAAAATTTCATAATTTCGAAAGAAAGGAACAATTTGAAAGACCTACATTATGTCAAATAAGGCTAAAAAAGAAGAACGAACGTACCCATAACACACAGTTCGTATTATTTTAGGTGCGCGCATTCGAGGGCGTGGCTACTTTTGTCATTCTGAACTGAAGTTGGCATATAGCGCGAATTTCTATGAGCGACAGTATCCACTTAACACCAGGTGGACTGTAAGCTCGTCTGCCGCCTTCTTCCTATAAAGAAAAAAGATATTTAACCCTACTTTGACAGTCACTCCAGGTATCACAAGTATTTGAGGAGTGCTATGAAGAATTGTCACAAACAAGAACAAAGAATTGTCACAAACAGAAACAAGTAGTATCTTCCGCAACAAACGTGCGGTGCATGAGAACTTTCTCAGCAAGAAAGTGTCTCATACTGTTATGTACGAGAGCAAGGCCATTACAGCAAATACAAGCCCAGAGCTACCTCTACAATCAAAAGGAGTTTAGGACCTTAATTTACCACGCGGTCCCAGTGCACATTAGTGGATATTAGATGTGGAATATTTACCAAACCAGTTTTATTTTTCAATTCCCGGGCACAATCAGATTTCCTCACGAGGTTTCCATCGCCGCGAGCTGGTGATAATTGAAAAATCCGTGCGTAAATAAAAACTCAATGGCACGGGCCGGATATTGAACTCACGAACATACTTTTTATAGACTGCTGTCTATCGAACGTGTCAAAAAATACGCCTTTAATGTTAATAACTTTATACACTCATAAGGAATTTATTTATTCTTTGGCAGTGGATGTCAGTGGACTCTAAGAATTAAGAAGTAATTGGATACGCAAGTTTACGTGATTTGACTTTAAAGTATTGACGGACCTTCCACTAATTTCATATCGATCTAAATAAAGAGGGGCAGCATTAATCCAGCCGCTACTAAATGTGTCTCTCGTGCCACATTCCAGCTCTCCGAGCTGAAACCCAATAATGTAAACATGTCCAAAGGATACGTGAAGTTACAACACTACAGCGTGTTGGATTTTTTTAAACATTACGATATTTAAGTTTTGTAGCCACGTAACATAATTCATATCAATCATAAGAAAGGCAACTCTAAACCAGCTATAAAAAAGTTTCGTATGTGCTACTTTAGTACACGTGTCCACCAATATTTTTACAAGTTACAAGTTGTAAAATACAAGTCTACGTACAGTGCGACTTTCAGACACTATACTGCAAACCCCTAGGCTATTACCGCTCTGGCCTAGGGGTTTCAGTATTACCAGCACGACTGTGAGAGGAAAACATCGTGACGAAACCCGTATCCACCAATCCGCATTGGACCCTCGCGGTGGAATATTGCACCACATATTGAAAACACCAGATTTGTGAAATGAATTGCCAACTGGTTTTTTTTTTCAATAAGCGCTACAACTTGAGGCTCTTCAAGAGAGCAGCGAGTAAGATTTTGTAAGTTTAACAGCACATCTGTAAATTCCCTGCTGCTACAGGTGTCCATGAGCAACAGTAACCAATTACCATAGGACAGGCCGCGAGCTTCCACCACCCCCACTATAAAAATATGGTTCAGTCAGATGTCGTGCAGCACGTTACAATACCTATCGTGTAGTAACATCTGAAGATCAAATGAGTAGCCGTACAGTACTAAAATAATTCGTTTTCAAATATCGAACACTACAATGTCACAGAGTTAATTTAGAGTTGTACGATCTGTGGTTTCAAGTTAATCAGATGATCTATCTATTTTATTTTCAATTTTTATTTTTTTCTAAATATGTTTTTTTTTTTTATTGTATGAACTTGATAGACGAGCAAACAGTCTACCTGGTGGTAAGTGGACACTGTCACCCGTTGACATCAACGATACATACCAATATCAGTCCAAAATGACAATCGTTGGGAGGCCCCCGAATATGCTGCCTACCTTTGGAAATGCAGAAATTTGTTTGGAGAAATGTTTGACAAAACAATATTAGACGATAGGATCGGGTGAGGATGGGTTCTGTCATATCTCACTCACTACCAAAACGCGTACGTATTGAGAGAATCACGATTCTCTCAATACGTACGCGTTCCCACGGGAAATGAAGTACATTTTACAATAGTCTTCTTTGAGAGAGGTGTAACGTAGTCAGTCAAGTGAGCCCAGCGTCTGTTGGATTGCAGCGTGCACCCTTTCCCTCCCGAGTGTGCTTCGCTTTAAGTTTAAGCTCCCATTCCTCCTCCTCGGTCAGCCTCTACATCGGTATCCGCCATCTAAAAAGTTTTCATATGAATAAAATATTAATATCAATATTAATATCAGTTAAAAGTTATATAGGTTTCATATGAGTAAAATATTAATATCATTTAAAAGTTAAAGGGTATTAATACCAATTAAAAACTTAGCTAGATTTTAATAAACTTTAAAAGAAAGTTATAATATGCCAAATTCAGTTCAGTATGAAAGTCACACGTCAGACAGGATTATTGTATTACGAAACGAAACGAAGTTCGGATCTCTGACGTTTTCATTAACTCCACTAAGTTTTAAAATTAATTGCCCTCAACCTTTTTGTCTTACGACAACTTGAAATGTTTTAATAAAGATGACCGCTACTCACACCAACACAGAAATAATTAAGTATACACAGTACTTTTATTTCACGAAGGTGTACACGCCTTCGTATGCTTGTACACGTACTGGTATGATGTTAACATAATGGCGACTCGTTCGTAAATAGACTGTCTTTTTGCTTGATACCACTAAACCAGCAGTGCTTCGAGAGACTGTCTGCTTCCTACCTTCAGCTTTTATAGAGCTGCTAACGAGTGGAAATAAAATGGGGTTGACAGAAGTTTGCGCGGAACTCGGGTATCACCCCAGCGCCCTGTTTCCCTCGATACAAGTGCCCTCTAGCGTAAGGCGTGTTTACTAATTTAAACTTTAATTATAATCGTCTCAAGTTAACCAAATAATTCACAAACTATTTATTAATGACCATTTAATTATGATTTTACAAGATAGTAAAATAATGACTCAAATACGACAATCAGCTACATCTTCAGTCTATCTCCGACATATACTATAGTTATATTACTTTCTAATGTACTTACACTATGTTTATAATTGAACGCACACTCTATTAAACATTACAATAACGATACAGCGATATTAATGAAGTCATCATTTAAAATGTATGATGTACAATTACAATATATTACGACAAACACAATGTTGTTCGCATTATCTTAGTCGTTATTATTATTTATCTGTTCTTTACCACTAGTTGTTATACTAAAACACTTTCATGTTTCTTTATCACTTCAAAATATCGCTTCGCCTAATGGTCCGTTCGAACACGGTGTAAATGTAACCAACCTCGTTGAAACCGGCGGCGGCAGTCGAGACGGTCTATTAATTATTTAATACCTAGTTCATCCCTCCATTCCTCGGGGACGTTTCAGATCTGCAAAAACCTTTGGTACGTCTCCGAAGAAAACCATTGAGTATTTATTAAAAATAAACCGTATGTGACGATTAACTTGTTTAATAGTTAGACACAGAAAAATATCTGTTTGGAAAATTAGATAAGTTGCACTGGAAGTAGGTTAGGTTTTAGTTATTTGTTGTGATAATTGTAGATATAATTAACAAAATTACGATTGTGATAGCTTAGCAAAATAAGTACGGGTTAAATAAAGTGTTTAAAGATTTTTGATACCATAGCGTAGGAAGCAATCTAGCTTTCATATTTATCAGTAATAATTTAAGGGGCCGCGCCAACATCCCTCGGGCCGAAGTGGAAGAGAGTCGCGCCAGGCTTGTGTCTGAAATCGAAGACTCTTTAGATCTAGTCTCGATTTGGGGTTCTCTGAACCTAGTGGATTTAACCCCAGTAAGACGCAAGTCTGTGCATCCACCGCTGAAAAACCCCTTTTGTTGTAGCACCTCGCTTTCAGAGCATACCTCTTAAGATCTCGGAGAGTATCGGGATCCTTGGTGTCGACATCTCCAGCAAAGTCGAATTTAGGGGTCATCTGGAAAATAAGGCCAAAATGGCCTCGAAAAAGCTCCGTGTGCTGAACAGAGCGAAGCGGTACTTCACCCCTGGACAACTCCTTATGTTTTACAAAGCTCAGGTGAGGCTCCATATGGAGTATTGCTCTCATCTCTGGGCCGGCGCACCGAAATACCAATTGGACCCATTTGACTCCATCCAACGACGTGCTGTTCGTATTGTCGACGATCCCACTCTCACGGGCGGTTTAGAATCGCTCAGCATTCGGAGAGACGTTGCGTCTCTACGCCTGTCTCTACGTCTCTACGTGTGTTCTACCGCCTGTATAATGGGGTATGCTCTGAAGAATTGTTTAATATAATTCCCACCTCGGGTTTCTACAACCGCACCTCCCGTCACAGAAGTGCGGTCCATCCGCATTTCCTCGATACGGAGGTGTCGCGCACTGTTCGGTCCAAAAATTATTTTATACCGCGAACCCGTAGGCTGTGGAACGAACTGCCTCAAGAGGTCTTTCCATTAAGATACGATATGGGGTTCTTCAGGAGAGCTGTGAATAGGATTTTGCAAGGTCGGCGGCGCGCCCGCATACCCCCTGGTGTTGCAGGTGTCCATGGGCGGCGGTAACACTTACTATCACGTGGGACCGCTTGCTCGTCCGCCCACTAGTCTATAAAAAAAAAAAAAAAATATCATCGATAGGCCTGATCGATAAGTTTAAAGCGTACTGTAAAGAGAGCTCAAGTTTCTATGCGGAGTAAATTCCGGAACGAACAGATTTGCCAAAGAACGAAAGATACCGATGTAGCTCATAGAATCACAATGCTGAAATAGTAATGGGCAGGTGATGTACTTATATTTGGCGCAGTACCGACAACCGATGAAGTAGACGACTTCTCGAATGGAAGCCACGTATGTGTGAGACTCCTTCCGGCCAGGTGGACCGATGACCTGAAGAAGTTCACCGGTAGGGGCTCGATGAGAAGAGCCAAAATTACTCCTAGCATTCAGTACCTTAGCACCTGGCTCTTTGGTGTTGCAGCATATATGCTGAGACATAGGTCGTTTTGTCAACGCACAACTACACCACACTATTTGGTATTCGTGTTTCTATGTTCATTTATCTGTATTATTTTGTTTTATGTATGTTCAAATATGTAAATACATTTTCTTTCTTTCTTCTTTCACTATTGAATTTTGAACGATAGTGGTGTTCCGTGAATTAATGTTATACTTAATTATGTTTGTCAGTCATTATTAATATATTTGTTGTGTCAAAAAAATCGAAATGCATAGGACTTTTGATGCAGTTGCATTTTGCATTTTGTAATCGCCAAAAAATATTTATGTATAACATAAAAATTCTCAAAACAAAAGACAAAATGAGAATATAACAACATATTTACGTCAATTTTGCTCTCCTAACACCCAGTTTACATATTCGGAGATCATATCAAAAAAAAAATTCAAAAGGAACGTGAATACGACCATTTGCATATTTTGAAGTAATATGCCTTCCTCGCGTATGGCATTTGCAATTTCCCACTTGGTTTAATAATTTCTGTTCACTGCCTTCCCCATACGTGTTGGCGATTGGATTTGAATCGTTTTATTTTAAGCGCATCGTATCATTAACGTATAATAGGCGTAGTATAAATTATGTTATGAATTTTACGATGTGAATAGTTTCCGAAACTTGCCGATTTCATTCCGAGCAGGATGAAACCCCAATGCACAAGATACCAAATTGATTTACAAGCATTGATTTACGCATATGGGCTCTCACCTACTAAAACCGGACTGGTCCAACAGCTTACTGCTAAAACTAAACTGCGATATCCGCAGGCCATGGACATTAGCAGCGGCCATAGACATCGCAATGATACGAAACAGTATTGACTCGCAGAGCCTCTCAATAATAATAATACAATCGAATAGGGTGTTATAATCAATCAATCAAGATCAATCAATAACTTTTAATTAGAGCCTTTTACCAAAGACATTGACATTAATTATTAAAGACATTAACATTAATTATTAAAGACATTAACATTAATTATTTTTATTGACATTAAAGACATTAATTATTTTTTGACATTAACCTGGGATAGAAGTCCATCAATAAAGAAGAAAATAATTTAATACTGCTCTATGTCGGTTGCATTGCCGCTAACACATCCCATATACCATCCCATAGAATGGATAGTTTAATAGGATGAATAAAACTTTTAGCCTCATTAACATAGTAAGCAGTGTCTTGACTTCTAAATTTACAACAGTAGACAATGCATCTGCTGACGTGCTATTGTTCTTTTTTTTTTGGCTAATGTTGACACGTATATCAGTATATGGCAAACAGTATTTAATTAAGTGTGTAAAGGAATTGTTACACATCCCGGCCGAAAGTAATACACATTGACTATCATCGGTTTTGTAGAGACGACGTCTCTTTCTAAAGGCCGATGTGTATTACTTTCGACCGGGAAGGTACTTATGTTGTTAGAGATATTATGTAAATAAATAACACATAAAATCAACGACATTATTTTTATTATTTACACACACAAAAATATAACCATTCATAATTAATGGTGCTTCATGCTATAAACCATACAGGTATGTCATGGCACTGCACATTCGCATATAACCAAGTATACATATAATTCATTTAAGTGGATAATTCACATCATTTTAACATATATTCCCAATTTAGATACTCTTGCTTGCTTACATGTATATATTTCGCGGTAAACAAGCGCAGTAATTAAGATTCAAGTACAGTCTGCTTCATACTAGTTGGGTTGTTGTAATTTGGATGGTTGTGACTAATTGGTGACTTAACTGTAAAATATTATAAGTAAATAATTAGAATTTAATCTAAATTAAAACCGGCGCTCTATCTGGGACAGCCCTTAGTAATTTTATTTTCTGGTGTATGGGTAATATTGTACAGTATTTGAAAATTTCTATTTGATTGTCGCCGATTTCATTTTTAATTTTTGTGAAGTATCTTTGTTTTTAGAATACGGATTATTAACGAAACGTACGACCATAGCTTGTAATGCCGTATGATATTATAGACTCATCAAGGGCGGTATACATGTTAAGAAGAACTGCATAAGGGATTTTGTTTTTAATGATACTGAATTCATCACCTCTACACGCACACTCCAATTAAATCGGTTGTCTACAATCATTCTAAATATGTGTCCAGTCTGAATATATCAGTCCTAAATATGTATTCAGCCTAAATTTATCAGTCCAAAATATGTGTCCAGTCTAAATATATCAGTCCTAAATATGTGTCCAGTCAAAATATATCAGTCCGAAATATGTGTCCAGTCTAAATATATCAGTCCTAAATATGTATTCAGTATAAATGTATCAGTCCTAAATATGTGTCCAGTCTGAATATATCAGTCCTAAATATGTGTTCAGTCTAAATATATCAGTCTTAAATATGTGTCCAGTCTAAATATATCAGTCCTAAATATGTGTCCAGTCAAAATATATGAGTCCTAAATATGTGTCCAGTCTAAATATATCAGTCCTAAATATGTGTTCAGTCTAAATGTAGCAGTCCTAAATATGTGTCCTGTCTAAATATATCAGTCCTAAATATGTGTCCAATCAAAATATATCAGTCCTAAATATGTGTCCAGTCTGAATATATCAGTCCTAAATATGTGTCCAGTCTAAATATATCAGTCCTAAATATGTGTTCAGTCTAAATATATCAGTCCTAAATATGTGTTCAGTCTAAATATATCAGTCCTAAATATGTGTTCAGTCAAAATATATCAGTCCCAAATATGTGTCCAGTCTAAATATATCAGTCCTAAATATGTGTCCAGTCTAAATATATCAGTCCTAAATATGTGTCCAGTCTAAATATATCAGTCCTAAATATGTGTCCAGTCTAAATATATCAGTCCTAAATATGTATTCAGTCAAAATATATCAGTCCTAAATATGTGTTCAGTCTAAATATATCAGTCCTAAATATGTGTTCAGTCTAAATATATCAGTCCTAAATATGTGTCCAGTCTAAATATATCAGTCCTAAATATGTGTCCAGTCTAAATATGTGTTCAGTCTAAATATATCAGTCCTAAATATGTGTCCAGTCTAAATATATCAGTCCTAAATATGTGTCCAGTCAAAATATATCAGTCCTAAATATGTGTCCAGTCAAAATATATCAGTCCTAAATATGTGTCCAGTCAAAATATATCAGTCCTAAATATGTGTCCAGTCAAAATATATCAGTCCTAAATATGTGTCCAGTCTAAATATGTGTTCAGTCTAAATATATCAGTCCTAAATATGTGTCCAGTCTAAATATATCAGTCTTAAATATGTGTCCAGTCAAAATATATCAGTCCTAAATATGTGTCCAGTCAAAATATATCAGTCCTAAATATGTGTCCAGTCAAAATATATCAGTCCTAAATATGTGTCCAGTCAAAATATATCAGTCCTAAATATATCAATGGAACTAATGGATAACCTGCTCTATGACCAACATTGATAATTGGTCATTTTGTTCTGAAGACAATCGTGCGAGTACCCAATTATTTTTATATAGTTTTGGTACTCTGGACGTAAGTATTTTTGTGTTTTATAACAACGACACCGGGCGGAACAGACTGAACAAAAAAGTAGTAAGTAAATAGGAGTTTTGCGCCAACTTCGTGCACGCAGCGACAGACAGTGTGCATTATCTATTCCTCTATATCTGTAAATTAAATCAAACGCACAAATTAATCGACATACTTATATAATTTTCGAAGGAACTTACGAGTATTAAGGGAAGTAAAGCTATTCCATTTCGCCCACAAAGGGCGCCGACTGGCGAAAATTTATGAAGCGAAAAAATAGTGCCTCCAAATTCCTATTTACATAATTGTACGACACTCAAATAGTTTGTGCTCAGTATAAATAAAAAACGGTATGGGATCCTTCAAAGAAACCAGTGAAATTCACATGCGCACACAGATGGTAGGGAGAGTGCATGCTGCATTCCCACAGCCGCTGGGCGCACTCGACTGGCCACGTTAACCCTCTTCACAGAAGACTACCTTGAAATGTACTGCATTTCCTACTTTATCGTATTTCCCCAATGTACGTACGTGTTTTGGTAGTGAGTGAGATATGCCAGAGCACATTCCCATCCCATCCTCTCCCTCCCCATTTTCCCAATCCATTCCTTAATCTACAGAGGTAGGCAGCGCATCCGGGGGCGTGCCAACGTTTGTCATCCTGGACTAATGTTGGCATATATCGCGGATGTCTATGGACGACAGTATCCACTTACCATCAGGTGGACTGCATGCTCGTCTGCCGCCTTTTTTCTATAAAAATAAATATACGGTGCGAGACGTGATAATGAAATAGTATCACACAGCAATGAAAAGTTTTAAATAATGTATTCGCGCGATAACATTCATTCTTCTTTATTGAATTTATTCAGGCTCATTCTCACTTAAGATTTTTGTCAATTCCTCTTCATTTCTAAATTTCGTGTTTTAGTTTTTGATATAGCAAAATTATATGATTTATTTCAAAATTATTTTAAAATTTTTCATCATGGGTAGGTACTTTGGGTTTGCTGTGAGATTATTTTCAGAGGCCATGTGTTCACATTTTATAATTTAGTTTTTACAATTTTTCACTTTCCTTGTCATATCATTTGGGACCATTCTCAAAGAGTAAAATCTATCGAGAAATAATTTGCAATTCCGCTCGCTCAACTGGTTAAAAATCGCTGAATATCTTATTAATATAACTGCATAAATAGTATTTAGTTTCGCTATTCTCCATGTATGAGTATTGTGGGTTGAGCCTTTTTATATGTGATTACGTCAGCGGAGCATAAACTGATATGTCCGTATTTTACGATCGTTACATCTTTATGCTAAAGCCACTGTAGACACTATCTTCAAAAAACTTTTTCACATTAAACCTTGTTCACAAAGGGGATTCAAACTTTTATCTAAGGCAATAAGCGCTCTCGATAATTTTAGCATCGGCGATTGGCGATTATGCGACTGCATCGATGTTACATAGCATTTTGGGGACTATCAGCGCTCGATTGCGGCTTCATAATTGGACGTTTTTACGATTGCATCAATGCATATGCAATATGACAAGTTTCATTAAAATCTGTCCAGTAGCTTTTTCTTTTGTCGTTCAGACAGACGAACAAAAATTCTAAACATTATTATTTTAGACTCTATATCATTCGTAGGCACCTACTTTATATTGTAATCACTTTTTCCAGGTACAGACGTGGCCTTGTTACAATTTTATTATATGTATATATTCAGCTAAATTAATAAAATCTACGAAACGTAGTCGGTATTATATTCCATACTTATGTGAAAATAAATTTGTGCTATTTTGTATAATAAATAACTTTTCAGGTGAAATTCCATTTATTTTTAGATTTGCTTATTGGCACAAGATTTTTTTACGATTGTTTCTGCTTCACGTAAAAGGATGTCGAGTGAATTTCATGTTTTTCGGCTAATGTTTATTTATTTGTTGAATAAAATAGCGCACATATAAATTATTAACAACAAAATCGCGCAGACTTGTTCCATGTGATATTTTTTATAAAAATATTTGAAGCCCACAGCTATAATAATAAACAAAAAAAAGTTTGATTGACAGTTGAAACTTACAATAGTGACGGACACACCACGTTTGAACACGCCAAGCATCACATTTGCTATCACAAACAGTAATATCATTGTAACTGCTTAACATGCGATATGAAGTCGAAATCTGTCTTAGCTTGCTTCTGCAAAGAGGTACATCAAAGGGTTTCCCGCTCGCTGCTCGACGACTACCTCGCGGATATTGACATTTTCAAGGAGTTCAGTAGATGACAATTCTCCATCAATGGGGAATGCTCTGAAGAATTGTTCAATGTAATTCCCACCTCGGGTTTCTACAACCGCACCTCCCGTCACAGAAGTGTGGTCCATCCGCATTTCCTCGATACGGAGGTGTCGCGCACTGTTCGGTCCAAAAACTATTTTATACCGCGAACCCGTAGGCTGTGGAACGAACTGCCTCAAGAGGTCTTTCCATTGAGCTACGATATGGGGTTCTTCAAGAGAGCTGTGAATAGGATTTTACAAGGTCGGCGGCGCGCCCGCATGCCCCCTGGTGTTGCAGGTGCCCATGGGCGGCGGTAACACTTACCATCACGTGGGACCGCTTGCTCGTCCGCCCACTAGACTATAGAAAAAAAAAAATCAGTGAGGCGAACCTTGTGAGAAACGTGATTATATAAATATTATATTATATATGATTATATAACTATTTATTATAAACACACTTCACAGTTTTGTTAGTTTTAGGTAGACTTTAGGTTTTAAATGTTACATCTTTTTTAAATTGGAACAGCTTTAGGTACCTCTTTCCTTTTTAATAGTTTTTATGTGTACCCACGACACGTGACACGTGTAATACACGACAGCGATTAACATTATTATTGTTTATAGTGATTGATGCCTAGATTTACGAACACAATTATTTCTAAGAAATAACATTATTATATTGAAATGTCAGTTAGTCCCGTTTTCCTCGAAATATTCTTACGAAAAGGCAAATATTTTTATAAAAATACAGAGGAAACAAGCAGAGTGCTTAAGGCAATAAACATTTAACATAATAATAACTTGATAGCCTAAGGGTACGTATTCCACGACTCACATTCCTGCGGGTGTTAATTCGTATGTATCCCTTACGAGTATAAACTTGGAAACTGGGTAAAAACTAAGGCCTTCGTATTTACTTAGTTTTCAGGGTGGTAATAAAACATGGGAATAGGGATTAAAAATGGATTAAAAAATTCACCATTCAAGAGTGGGTCCGTGTGGTGGAGATTATTTCCCGAAACCCTCGTGATTACGAAGGAAGGTCTTTAATAATATAATTTATTATATAATAATAATAAGTATAATCTTTATTTCAAGTAACAACGACTCGTGTGGCAAAATAACATTTTTTTGTATTATGAAATAAAAATATAAAACACTTATTAGATATACATGTCATAGAACTTGGGCTTCTTTGACACAGACATGTACTATAAACTAAACTATACATGTCATCAATTTGATTTTTTCTTGATTCTGCCCTAATTAGTCGTAAATGGACACAAAATAGAAAAAGATAGAATGAAAACGTAATGAAATACCATACCATATCATGAGCCTATGTCTGCACGTAGGGTGCTGACAGCTAACTTACGGACGGGAGCAACATGAGGGAGATGGTGCACGCTGCAATCCAAGAGTCACTGGTCGCACTCGACTGGCCTCTCTCACAGAAGACGACTACCTGGAAATGTACTGCATTTCCCATTTTATCCTATATCTGTAATGTAAGTACGTATTTCGGTAGTGAGTTAAATGTGCCAGAGTCCATTCCCATCCCATCGTATCCTATCCCTGCCTATTTTCCCAACCCTTTCTCCAAATACATTCCCAAATCTCCAAAGGTAGCATCCAGAGGAATGCCAACGTTTGTCATCCTGGACTGATGTTGGCATGCACCGTGGATGTCCATGGGCTACAGAATCCACTTATCATCGGGTGGAATGCGTGCTCGTTTGCCGCCTTGTGTTTTCCGAGCAACAAGGATAGGATAGGATAGAGACTATATACAACATTTTCTGTCGGGTAATGTACCTATAAACACAGTGAAAAGACTGTCTATGTCGTAGATAATAACCAAAGAAACTGTTAGATGCTTCAACAGAACCACTTCTTGGAAGTGGCAAGCACACTAACGAAAAGATTTTTATATTGCGGCCTGGTCGAATCGGGGCTGGAATGTAAATACGTCCGAGAAAGACTAAGTGCCAAAGTTTCTCCGCTCGGCAGCAATAAACCCCTTAGGTTTGATTCATACGGCCGCCGCCGATGAACAACTCCGGCGATCTATAACGCAAATGGTGCATTTGTGGTGAATTATATCTGTAATGGCTGACTTCGTTGCAAGCAAATTTTAACGTCGGCCACAGGCAGATGACATTTTTTTATAGAAAAAAAATATGGCACACGAGCAGACTGTCCACATGGTGGTAAGTGGACACTGTTACCCATGGACATCCGCCATACATACCAACATCGTTCCAGAATAACAGACGTTGGCACAATCTCGATGTGCTGCCTGCCTCAAGAAATTTAGGAGTAGATTTGGCGAAATAATTGGGAAAATGAGAAGAGATAGGCTAATACTGCCAAAACAAGTAAAGTGCATTGGGGAATAGGATAAAGTGGGAAATACAGTACAATATACGGTAGTTTTACTTGAGAGAGGGATAACTTGCCTAGTCGAGTGCGCCTAGCGGCTGTGGGATTTCAGATTCACACTCCCCCGCTATACTAATTTCAATAACAGGCTTGGTTGCCAATGTGACATCAAAATCATTAAAGAAGAATTCCTGCAGTCTCTAGAAGACTATGGGCTCAGAAAAGCAGTACAGTTCACGATAATTAATTGATGATAAAGTCTTACTTAAACTTTCATTGACATTATGTACGCATCACATTTAGTAACCTCTCTTATTGGGTGTTACGTATGGAATTTTGAATGATGGACCACGATCTGCATAGCAAGAGTGGTAGCCATGATAAGGCACTAGATTAAACTGTTTATTGTGGCCATTAGGTGAGCCAACTGCCAATCTCTGTCCTCTGTCTAGTTCTGTTTGACATGCTAATCGAAAAATACTTTTATACAATTACAAAATACTTATTTTGAATATAAATTTTGACATTATCCATAGATAAGTTATATATATGAAAAGTGTGCAGTTATTATTATAAATGACGTTTTTAACATTTAGGCATTAGGACATTAAGTATTAATTGATATCACATCCGCTGAGATTGTAATTTTCATGATCATGTTTTTTCCTATACGCATGCCACAAAGGGAATAAACATTGTTGAATAAAAATTTGAAATTTTACCACTTTTTTTGCATTTATCTCGAATGTCAACAAAATGCACATTAGTTTCTTTTATGGAAAGAAGGCGCCAAATGACCATACAGTTCTCCTGATGGTAAGTGGACACTGTCGTCCATACACATCCGCGATACATGATAAAAATTGGCAAGCCCCCCGATACGCTGCCTACCTTTGGAGATTTAGGGATGTATTCAGAGGAAGGATTTCGAAAATGGGGAGGGATGGGATAGAATAGTGTGGGTCTGGCATATCTCACTCACTACCCAAATAAGTACTTAACATTGGAGAATTTTTTTCTCCGGAGGGCAGATCTGCCGCTCTATTTTCATCTACATGTATATTCGAACAATAGCAGTTTGTCCCAAAATCCAGCCGTATGTAAACCAAACTAATCGTAAGCCACCCGACCACTTGGGAAGTGATTCACTGCAATCCACGCCAGTCCAACGCTAATGATTGTTTATGTGCTTACCAGTTTGTAATTGAAAACTTATTTGCAACGCTAAGCCGTTTAATTACTTACAGAACGAATTGGACATGGAATTAGTTTTGACGGTTCTAGTGCTTCGTGGCTTGATTTAGAAATTTCGTATGTAATTGGTACTTAAGAAATGTCGATGGTACGCGTCAGTTAGAGATTTCTATATTTTCAATTTTTTTCACTTTAGTTTAGACAACGGCTGTAGAGCTTCGTGAACTTAAAATTTTTATTAATATTTTAAAGTCTATATAAAATCTAAAATTTACTGATAAAATTTAAATAAATTATATCACATTTTCAGTATGTAGGTTAAAAATTCCTACATATTGAAAACGTTATACAAATTTGGTCCTTGTGGTATGGTACCTACCAAGCTGGCGGCATTGCCCCACTGAATTCCCAGACTGATGCGTTGTACGAGGTAGGTAGGTTGTGCGGTCTTGGGGCCGCTTGTGATGTTATAAAGGCAACTTGATAGGTCCTTGAATGAGGAGTGAGTACTAGCACCCCATGGACCAGAGTTTCGACACTGAAAGGGACAAAAATGTATTCGGTGCCGATACTCTCCTCTGCTATGCGTCTTCCGCCTTTCTGCAACTTCTGCACTTTCTGAGATGGGGCCAGTGTGGCATCCCACACTGTTACCAGGCGCATTTTCCAAGGCACTAAAGAAGAAATAATCAAAAATATTTTTTTGATTATTCTAAATGTAATGTTAACGTGAAGCTATTTAGACGAAGTAGGTCAGATTCGTAGAAGGTCAGATTCGATACTGAACCGATCTGCCTCAACAAACCACAACAATAGTATGTAGACCCACTACTTTTGAGCCGAATTTCATTCATTCAGGAAGAAAATCACAATCCCCTTCCGCTTGTCCATAAAGTTCATTATACTTATTTCACGGAAATTTTTCATCAGAGTTGACATAGGATAGTAAATAATTGTTACTCCAGAAATACCTGTCTTAATTTCCACTCGAATTATACGTATTGTATTTGTAAAACCTTGGAGATTGATGTACCCCACCGCCGACTGGACGCGCCCTCACATATCCATCCATATCCCACCTCATCCCATTTAAACGTAAAACAAACATTAATGATAAAGAAATAAAAATCTCTTTACTCCCAGTGGCATCCCCCCTCTTGATAATGGAATGAAGAACGCTCCATATTTTGTTATACTCTCCATTCCCCATTCTTCCTAATCCTTTTTTAAATCCACTCCTGATTCTTCAAGTATAGACCTCCCCATCTACCTTACGCTAGCATATCCCCACATGCCAACGACAGTATCTCGACAGGGTTTTTATGTACAACAGTATCCACTTACCACCAAGTGTACTGTCAGCTCGTTTGTTCCTATAATAAATCATTCTAATTTCCTCATAGAAACAGTCAATTCTAACATTTGTCGGTTGCCCAGCAACTTAGCTGCAGATTAGAAATTGTGTCAAGATATTATTAAAGGAAGATTAATTTTAATGAGCCATAGGCACATAATATATTATGCCAACCGCGATAGTAGAGACACTGCGGAGCTCAGTACAAACAGCAAAGAGTAATGCAACTCAGATTATTTTTCCAATTATACATACGCCAAATATTTGAAATCAATTGAAATTGATAATGCTTTATTCAACATTAACTCGTCAAACATACAGCAAAATTTAAGCTCGCAGTTAATCACACACATAAACAACCACGCAATGTGTGGTGCGACATAGCTTAAATTACACACATGATTACATTTCACACTCACACACATGTATTTACGTAATTATGCTCCTAATTAATTAGTATTAATTGATTGTCATTACTTTGAAATTGACTTAAAAAATCAGAAACATTGTTAACCTACTCTTTAAATTCAGAACATTATTTTCCTAACGATGTTTTTCCTTACCGCCGAGCTAACTGAAACTCAGCGGATTTGAACTCACCATCACACTAATGTGGTACCCGTAGGCTATCACCGCTCTATATATTCATTAGTGTCTTGTAACTATATCATACCATACCATGAGCCTATGTCTCTCCATTACTGGATAGAGACCTCTCCTAAAGCTCGCCACTGTACACACTCATCAGCTCTTCACATCCACAATCGCCTTCTCAAATCTTCAGCCCACATGCCCGAGTAGCGTCTAATACTACGGCTCCCGATACGTGGTCTCCGTTCGAGGACCTGCCAATCTCTTCTGTTCTTTATCTTTCCTGCGGCAAAGAATATGTACGGAACAGTGTTTTGTAACATTTTATTAGAAATTACATTCAATTCTATGAAACCAACCCTTTCAGTATCCACTGCTGGACGTGGCTCTCCTCATGCACATTGACTTGTATGTACTCGTATGTAGGGATGTATGGCCTGAAAACGCCACGCTGGCCAAGCGGGTTGGCGAATCCATTCTTTTAGAGGTGGTGTAGTTTCTCAGAGCTCGTGGTAGCCGATTTGTTATCCCTTAGTCGCCTTTCACGACATCCACGGGAGGAGATGGAAATTACATAAACAACCTTAAAAGCGACAAGTACTGCAATACATTATTAAAACCAGTGACCTTAATTTCTAATGTACCAGGCATATCCTGTACAACGTATGCATTTTTAGCTTCAAATTAGACCTCATACTTGCATTTGCATAGGAATTTTGAATACTTATATGTTATATGTATAAAGATACATGTAAGAATCAAAGGATTCTTACATATTACTGTTTGTTTCGTGTACGGAGTTTGTACGTGGGCATCTCGAGGGTAGCGCCAGTCATAAATCCGCCTAATTAATGTCCCGTTACTTGATACCAGCGCACTGTGGTTTAAAATTACCTATAAGTTCTGCCAGTTTACACCTATAAGCCATCATTAAGGATATATCGTATTTACATTCATATAGTTAAGTACTTGCATAAGATTTTAAACTTTTGTTATCGTGGTTGAATATAATAATTGTTATGTAAAACGGGTTACCCACGATTTATTATTTATTTATTATAGCCGATATTGAACATCAACTGAATTGGTAAAAACGAACACGACGGAGGGTAGACAGATTTGTCTGTCAATAGCAACAACACCTTCACCCACCTTCGCGGTCTCGCCGCGACCACGGTTCATGTAACTGGACCCAAATATTCGCTATAATAAATAAATAATAAATCGTGAGTAACCCGTTCACATAACAATTATTAAGTACTTGTACGAGTATGTTGAAATAAAATTGAGTACATATAGGGATTTAGAGAAAGGGTTGGGAAAATTAGGAGGTATCCCTCTTCCTTTTTATAGAATAGAACGCAGACCAGCCGGCCGGCCACATGATGATAAGAGGTCACCGCCGCCCATGTACACCTGCAACACAGGGAGCTTGCGGGTACGCTGCCGACCTTGCAGAATCCTGTTCATAGCTCTCTTGCCCCGTGTCCTAGCGTGTCTGTCCTGCTCCCAGCGTCTGTGAGATTCAGCGTGCACCCTCCCCCTCCCAAATATATATATATATCATTGGATCCTAAGATAAATCTTTAAAAAAAATAACTTAATAACTAAAACCTCGTTACGAAGTCTTAAATAAGTTTTAGGTTCTAGCATAGATACTTTACATAAGGCGTAGTCGAACGTCAGTGTAATATGTAACGCCAAGTGTAATATGGAACCTAAAACGTATTTAAAATACGTTTTACATAGTAGGGTTGTACTTTTTAAACTATATTTCTTTAACTATTCTGGGGTTAACTACTTTATAATTATTTTTATCCACGTTACGCGCGGTTTCTTAACTTTCACGGGGAAAGGGCACATATATCTGTAAATTATGTAGTTTTGGAATGTGCACCTTTCATTTGATACTAAACACAGTACATTTTTTTGCATTTATTTTAGCTACGTGTATTTTCGTGCTTCCCGCCATATTAGTTTTAAAGCATTTATACAGCCTATGTTACGTGGAACATCTACACAAATCTAGACGTTCTATTCGACCTTCAACGTCTTTGACTGAAAAAATATCAACAAGGTGAAGGACATGCCGATGGTAAATCGTCGCGCTAGCTTAAGAGAGATAGCTCAGGAAGTTGACATGTATCACGCATCCGTTCGCACCATATTGGTTGGTTTTAAGTACGAAATGATACCTCATTTGTCAAAATGTTATGAATAGTTTAGAAGCTACTAGGGAACAGATGAACTAGGAGTCATACTAACATGTTCAGATGAACAGATGATGTTCATACTAACATAGACTGCTAAAATCATAATCCTCCAAAGCTTTGCCGTAGTCGGATAATAAGCTCTTGTCTTTATCAGAAACTCATAAATTCAAGAATATTGTAAGTAATTATTGTAGGCTCGTTCATTGCGCAGTATCAGAAGGCTGCAGCGCTAAGCTGCTCAAGCGCTAAGTCGGCTCTAATGAGCCTTTCGAGTCTCAAAAGTTCATTAGTGGTTACTCTGCGCTCGAGAGTGAGCGCTCATTTTAACACAAAAAATTGCATTCGTGAATTTATATTTCGTTGTATTTCGTCATCGTGCTAAATAAATATTTTATAAATATAAAATGTTTATTTAGCAGTTTGTTTTTACATATAAAATAATCAATCAGCCATACAGTTATCTCCCTATCGAATTACATACAAACACACATTGATTTATTGTCCTTTCATGTGTAGAGCAAAGGCTGGCTCGTAAAAATCTCAGGCCATCTCGTAAAACAAGCGTATATCTCATTTACGTGCACTTGAGTTCTTAGCAACCGGGTTTTATTACACCGTATTAGGTAGATTTCGAAGAAGGGAGATTCCTTCAAGTGCAGAGATCACTAGTTATATATATATCGATAGATCCGACGTATAAGAGCGTAACTTAAAATTCATAACTTTTTTTGAAGCTTTTCGATATAATAAAAGCTTGAGTTTAATCAATGGGGAACGAACTGCCTCAAAAGGTCTTTCCATTACGCTACGACATGGAATTCTTTACCAGTAAGAAAGTTGGGATTGTGATTAGTGTTGCAGGGTCAATGGGCGACGGTATCCACTATCCATCATGTGGGCCGCTTGCCCGTCTGGCCACGTTACCCCTTTCTCACAGAAGACTGACTACCTTGAAATGTACTGCAAATTATTTCCACATTGAACGTTAACGTGAGTCAGATATACCAGGACCCATTTCCATCCCATTTTATTCTATCTCTACCATTTATCCTATCCTTTCTCTGAATCCATTCCTATATCTTCAAAGGTGGGCATTACATCCGGGGGTGTGCTAACGGTGTGCTATGTGGCAGAGCTAAATTATTCAGATCCACTAGATGCTCCTCTGATACAGTACACTGTATGCTCGTCCGTCGCCTTTTTTTCCATGAATAATGGCTAGTCGTCTCCCACGCTCTCAAATAACAAGATATATCTTCATGAGGATATTTTATCGTTTAATTAATACAACTGATTCAACAACCAACATAAAAACAGATCCTTAATCCTCTACAACTTCTAATACTGTGTAATCGACCGCCGTAAGTTAATCGTAAAATCGCTGAAATCCAAACGGACTCTCGACATAGATTGTTATGGTCTGTTGCAGGATAATAATGAGGTACTTATGGCATATTCCCTCGCTGCCGATGGACTCTTGTACTTACCCGCTCATTTCCAGTGTGTACATTTTAATGAGCAGAATTACGAGTATACTCGTATGTAACTTTTGTAAATTGTTCCTGAAGTTTGGTTTGGATTTTTTTTTGTGAAATGTATTACCTATGTATTAATTTTCTTTTATTTAAGGTCTATCACGGGGAGATTATAAGTCATATTATACAACGAGACTTTAGTGCGAAATAATACAACGAAATTGGTGTCTCTGATTTTTTTTCGCGGATTTTCCTCATTCAGCTAATGATGACTGAAAAATAAGCACCTTAGAAACTTAGTAGAAACTTAGTGGTGGCGAGCCAGGGTTAGAACTCACGACCTCACGAATATACTCGTAAGTCAAGAGTTTCGTCATTTATGTCATTAGTTTGAGGTTTTGCAGCTTTCAGAATTAGTAATGTTTAGTTTTGATGTTATGTAGTTCAATTCCTAATAATTACTCAACAAACTCAATAAACTAGTGCAGTGATTCTCAAAGTTATATAAATCGCGACTCACCTAAAAAATTCGGGACAAAGTTCGGGACCCGCCCTACGCCTTACATGAAAATAGCATTGTGTGGCTGCTGCAGCATGTTCTCGTTTACGTAGCGTAGTTATGTGAAGGGTGGTACAATTAAGAAAATAAGAAAAAATCCAGTATCCAGTGGTACGAAATTTTTAATAAGTAAAATTAAGATAAATCAAAACACTATACTTAAAATTAGATGAAATTTATTTTTAGGGGCCCACCTAATATTCCCTCGCGACCCATACTTTGGGAAACACTGAACTAGTGAAATTACTCAACAAACATTAACGAGATTGTACAGTCGTTGAAAACTATTTATCCCATAAGGCTTTTATCATGTTTCTTATTAAAATGAATTGAATACTTCTAAAAACCTACTGGGTTTTGTAAGGCAAGGAAGTCGGATCCCTAGTGTACTAGTTGATATTGAAGCTTGGAGGAAAAAGTGGGTTATTCGTCCAAGTATTAAAGGTATAAAATTGTGTTAATTGAAAGAAATGTTAATTAAAAATTTCTATATTCTATTGTATAAACATCTATAAATTTCTCTATAAATTTCTATTTAACTTTTACGATGGCGTTAGGATATCTGCAGCCGAGAAAATAATAGAGACAAACATTTGCCCAACACTTTCCACCAATCCATTACTTAATCTGCATCCGAGGGTGTGCCAATTTGTCATTCTGAGCTGACGTTTGCATGTATCCATGGATGACAGAATGTCCATGGATGACAGAATGTCCATGGATGACAGAATGTCCATGGATGACAAATCCATTTACCATCAGGTGGACTGTATGGCTGATCTGCCACCTTTTTTCCATAAAGAAAAAATATAAAGAGATTTTTTTTTTAATTTATTTTATTTTTTATTTTTAAGCTAAACTTCAACTAAAAATATTTAATTTAATTAATTCATTAATTTAAAAGGTCCAAAGTTCATTGCTTGATTGGTTAAAAAATCTATCTTTTACTTACGAAGATCAGTTCAACGAACATACAAATAGAAATAAACATTTACATAGAATCTCCATCTGAATTTAACAACGATCGATAAAACAAAAAGTAGAAACGTCGACTTGGCAACTCTACAATTTTTTCTACACTCGTTGGGTAATTGACACGGTTTATAAAAGTGGGATATTCGGTCGACCCGTGGGCGGGGCACCACAACAAAACGTTTATTAATAAATCTTCGTATGTCTGTCTGTTTATTGTGCTATATGTTGCGCTTTTGACAAGGCCAGTTTATTGGACACTAATCATTACTAACTCGAAATTTGACTGATTTGCATAGTGTAAAATTTCCCCAATGTACGTACGTGATTCGATAGTGAGTGAGATATGCCAGAACCCATTCCCATCTCATCCTATTTGCTGGTCTGCCGCGTTTTACCATAACAAAAATGGCTCCCAATGATTCCCAGTGAATTCATATGTACAATTTGTACTAATTTGTAAATATTTCAAATTAAACTTAACTGACCGTAGATAATTACTTCAGGGGGATATTTTGATCTAGATTCTGCGTTGATTTTGTTTTCATAGAACGGTGGTAAGTGGATTATTTATTAGCATATTGTAATGGATGATTGCTGTTATCCATGGATATCCGTAATACATGCCAACATGAGCACATAATGATAAATGTTGGAACACTCCCGGTTGCGCTGCCTATTTTTATAGATTTGAAATGGATTTGTGGAAAACGTTGGGAGAATGAGGAGGGATAGGATAAGATGGAATGGGAATGGGCATATCGCATTCACAGTTACTATTAAGTAACTGTGAATGCGACAGCTAAGCAATATAGCCGTACGCTAATCCACGTGCGGATCCATAGGTTTATTGCTGATTAAATAGCCAAATAGAAAGCCTGACCTTATATGCCGAGAATAGCTGCCTTCCAACCAAGCTTATGATTGCCTCGTGTTCTTTCCAGCCTGGTAGCGCTTCTTCTCGGCTCTTCTTGACCTTCCACTTGGTTTAAGCGTCCTTCGATCCTAAGCAGCGATGCGGCTTAGAGCAGATACACTTGCGGTGTAGAAAAGGGCACAGCGTGTGCCAATTCCGAGGTCCAGGAGACCATCCGTGAGTTTCACAATCGACCGGCGACGAGAGGGGTCGAACGCTAGACTGGCGGGTACCCACAAGGTTCACCGATATAAAAAAGATCGGTGGAAGTGATTATTTAAAAAATGTGGGTAATAAAATATAATATTACCCTACAAAATAAAAGCACCAATGTTATTGGCGCGAACAGTAGCTGTTCGATTAGCAGCAGTTTATGCATGGAGTATGCGGCGTTGCTGTTCGTAGCAGCGTCAATCGTCTATTGAATAATATACCTTTCTCCGTGCGTCACCGATGGCTCCACTGAAAATCAACGTGGTGACTGACACTCGGTTACAGCATATGCTGAGTTGGAGAACATTTCCGGCATCGCAACACACACATGCATGAATAGCATGGAAGTCATGTTCTCTTTTTTTGTATTAATTTATTTTTGTTATTTCTTGTTTTTTTATGTTTGTGATTTTCTTTTGTTTTTCTTATTGTCTACATTGTTTTTTTCTTTTGGTTACCGTGATATTTATAATGTATGTGTGTTAGTGTATGTTAGAATAAAGTGTTGTCTAATGTCATTTAAAAAAGAAATCCTTTTTTGGGGAAAACTCGTACAACAACAATTTTAGTTTTAGTGATTGAAATTCAATGTTAAGAGAGTGCAGGTATTTATATTTAATCTCGTATAATTATATCATCGTATACACGCAGAGATACAAAGCTCATGTCTCGTTGATTTCACTGTAGCTGCTTTGTCATCCCTGGTGCTGGTGGGTGGTGATATTCTATAGTCGGCTGACCAACACCTTATACCACACAACACTAAAAATGTTACTCTTACATACGTGTCAAAAAGGCAATGACAGCGACGTCAATTCAGGAAAATATAATGAAGTAAATTCAAGGACCACGAAAATAAGTCTGTCACCTGTGCCTCTATTTCTCCATATATTTGTCGCAAATTTATCTGCAAAAAGACAATATTTTCGCCGACACCTATGTTCTAGCGAAAAAAAGTATATATTATGCAAGATCACAAAAGATATCAGATAAAGAAAGCTAAGGTTACACAGTCAGGGTACAAATAGGGTCCAAGAACCTCGCTCAGAATACAAACTGCTTTATTGTAACACTCCGCGTGAATCGAGGGTAATGACTTGAGGAATGGAGTTTCGTGAATCCGTAGTTTTCTTCTTTCGCATGGGACTTACATTCTACATCGAAATGGAAAATTACCAGAAAGGGAATTTGTAACGGTTACTGAAATAAAAAGTGTTTTTTACTGTTCAATGGGTAAAATGATATCTCGGAATTCGTTTTCTGTTTTGATGTTATATCTGAAAATATTTTTACAATTTTTTATCTCATGAATTCCTTAACAACTTCGCTTCTACTCAAATTGAGATATTTGCTCATTTTTATGTTAACCAATAATATAATTTTATTTAACAATAAAAGGTCAAAGGTCATTGCTTGATTGGTTAAAGTAGCATTTGCCTGTGACTTCGGACTCTTAGAAACTTATTTCCAAATATTTAATGTAGGTACCTAAATTTCTTTTTATAGAATTAAGAATGTAAATATTGTTTATTGTACGCTACAGATAAAACACAACACTGTACAAAATAGTACCTTAGCAAAACCTGCGATCTCTTCCAAACAACCTTTGCGTTGGACATTTATCGAAGAGTAACTACAGAAATTAACTAAATAGAAGAACAACTTTTTTATAAATAAATCAATTAACATACTCGTATATATATTATATGTTATATATATTGTATGTTACGTAATTATGTATACTGTACATCATCTATCTGTAATCAAAATATTTATTTCCTCTCTACCCAAAAGTTTTCTCGCAAAGATCGCTTTCAGCGATATTAAGACCGTCTTCTGCGCATTTTTGTGTTTACGATGTATGTTGTTTTTGGTGTGCAATGAAGAGTTTTATCTATCTACCTATATAAAAAGAAGGTGACAGTAGGGCAGGCAATTCACTTGGTAGTCGATCTTGTCGCCCGTGAACACGGATTATAAGAGAAGAAAAGGGTACACGGTGCAAAGGTTGCAATTCAAAAGCCGCTGGGCGTGCTTAACTGTCCGTGTTAACCCTTTCTCGCAAAAGACTATCGTGAAATATACTACATTTCCCATACCTATCATATTGGGACCCTAACTGGGACAGAGTGTCATTTATTATTTTAAGGAACCTATCAGCGATTACGTAATACAGACATTTATTAAATTGAGCTATTTCTTCAGTGGTGTTATAAATCAATCAGTATTAATTCCTCAAGTTCACTTCCGTGTTGCCATAGACTTAATAATAAAATAAATATTAATTTACTCAAATGACGAACATGTAGCAGAAGCGATAACGGGTGGGGTAGACAAATCCTCGAATGGAGGCCACGTATCGGGAAGTGCAATGTCGGACACTTTCCGACCAGGTGGGGATGGATGACTTGAAGAAGCTCACCTGTGGTGATCGTATGAGAAGAGTCAGAGATCGTGTGTTATGGCGAGCTTCTGGAGAGCTCTATATCCAGCAATGGAGAGATATAAGCTGATGATATGGTATGGTTAACATTAATATTGTTATGTTACATTACTTTTTTAAATAAAATCTAGCAATGTTTCTTTGTGTTATTAACATTTATATAACAACACAATTTCTATAGGTTTGCGAGTTGCTAATGGAATGGGCCATTAGAGAACAAGATAGTCTAATGAATGATATTAAATTGTACTGTCGACGCAGTTAATGACGGCATACATCATAATATGACTTAATTACTTCCTTATTTAATGACAGATGCAAAATTAGTGTTGGAATTATATTTATTGGCTATAATAAATTCAAAGGCAATGGGATTATTGTTCTGACTTAAGGAAGGAAAAAAATGGAAATTAATAAAACAGGAAATAGTAACTATGTGAATATTTTACCCAATTTGGAGATCGTTTTATTAATTGTTATCTCAAATATCTGACAAAGGAAAGGCCTATGAACTAAGGAAATTATTAAAGGCGTTTTAACATAATTGCTCCTTCAGCATTCGCTTACGTTTCGATAAATTAATTTAACTTTTTTCCGAAATACGTATTTATTTAGAAGGTCGTCGATCTAAGGAATCGTTTGCAATTCGATGAATAGCCTCCGTAAGCCAAATTCGAAACCATTAATATTTGAAAGCGGATTTTTAATAAAACGGGGATCTGAGGTGGAATAATGAATTAAAGATTTAATTCAAAGGGCCCATCTATTCAACAAATCGCCCTCTGAGGTTGTGTGAAAATTCAGGCCAAAAGGTATTCAGGACGTCTTTGATGTTCCGACGTGGGTCGTGTAACCTTAGGACTCGGTAAGTTTAGCATTAGGAATGTTTATGTTCCTCAAATCGTTGGTCACATGGATTGCGAAATATTGTGAAACACAGACGATGTAGATAAGTACATTGAAAGATGTGGGCAATCCGTGAGTCACTGCAAGCGGCTACAATTGAAAATCAGTGCTAGAGTTTTTGCTGCAGTACATGCTGAGTTGTGGCCCGTTGGACGGGTGGCAATACACACAGTTGTGTGAAGTGGGTTATACAGTTTAAGTATTATTATTAGTAGTGTGTAGTGGTACCTGACACTTCGAAATTTCTCTCTTACTTTCATAGATAAGGAAATGATAAATGATTTGTGCAGCGGCCTATGAAAAGTTCCTTTAATAATAAATAGGCACTAGAATCTCATTATTCAAGCATTGTTTCCGATTCTTCTGCGGCTACGGCAGGATTATCGTAGATTCCGTGTAAGTGAAATGGAGCCAGTGTCTCTTTGTATTAAATACAACATATAATACAGTATCACCATCATATTTATAGTATATGATAGTCACCTAAAATACAAGTCAATTTAAAATACAATATTTAGCCGTGTTGTATCAGGCGGTTGTAAAATAGCCACTCCTCGTCTGTTTCCGTTGGATGGTGTAAAACGCGCCTAGGAATGGCGACAAAGCTGTTACCACAAGCCTTAAGAAACTACATCACCTCTAAAAGAATGGACTAGCAAACGCGATTGGCCAGCGTGGCGTTTTAAGGCCATACATTCCTCATATATGAGACTATTTACATTAGGAGGTCCACGTCCATTAGACGACGTGAAAATAAAGTTGGTTACGGTTACAGTTTTATTGTAATTAAGCAAATACTCTACTCCCATTCGTGTGATGGTGAGTTCAAATCCTCGGTCCGTACCGCTGAGTTTCTACTTCAGTTTCTGCTTACCTACGGATTTAAAAAGAAACACACGAATTCAGCGGTGAGAGGGAAACATCGCGAGAAAACGCGCACGCTTGATAAATAAAAAACCTCTGGATTTTGTGTATCCACCGGTGATTCACTAAAGTGGGATTTTTTATTCGAGTCAGGGATATGACATGTAGAAATGTCAATAAAGTGTCATCTCCAGTGCAAATTTCACTCTGTTTGACAGTTCTACATGTCATATCCCTGACTCGAATATAAAATCCGACTATAGGGTAGGCCGGTGCCCTGCAGTGATATATTAAAGGCTGATACAAATACAAAAAATATCTCCAAACACAGACGGCAGTAGTGAACTCAATTGACGTCGGCTTAACTTGTCATCGCTTTTTGAAAAGCAAAATAAAAATATTAGCTTAATAAGTAAAATCCACTAACACTTCTACTAACAAACTGGACTGGTATTCGTTTGGCTCAAACTGATCCTGTATCTAGGAACTTTGTTTATGCACCTTTTCAAAGTTCGAACTTGATAAGAGCTCCTGGGAGAGTTCTTGAAATACCTTTTTTACTTTTAGTTTCTATCTGATGTAGTGCAGGGGGAACTGTAAAGCAAGTTTTATCGAGGCCGCTTCCATTTTAACAATTGGAAGTGTTCTTTACCTAAAACGTTGAGACTTAAAAAATATCCGGACTTTGAAATCTGTGCTCCAAGCAACTCTTAATTATTCATTCATTCTAGATATTTTTTTATTTACTTGATATTCGCGTAAATAAAACAGCGCTTATTATAGTAACAGCGCTTAGGATAAAACTATACATACATGTAAATATGCTTAAGTTTATGGCTATTCATTGATTTACTTTATACATAGGTATATATAGGTGTATATACATAGGTAAACGAAACTATAAAATATTAATATCTGTTAAAGCAGAAAAAAATGAATAACAGTATTTATATATTAAAAGCAATAAGTATGAATCTAATCTATCTATGATAAAATCTGTTATGAAACTATTTATGATAAATTGGGTTAATACAAGAAACTGTCTATGTGGATATTTTACGATATGAAGTCGAGGATAAAAATATGTTAAAACGAAAAAAGAATTAAATGTTAGCATGGGTCACTTGTGCGTGTGTATGCAAGCGTAGCTCGAGGTCGAGGTCTTAAACCCTTGAGTTAAGACTTGAGGCTCGGGTCTAAAATGGTAATCATTAAGGCTCAAGGTTTATTAGCGCTGACTTAGCACTCAGTGCTCATTTTCACAACTCTACATCATTTATTTCCATACCTTTAAAGAATGAATGCATTGTGTCACTAACAAAACAGAAGAAAATGTTCCTCACAGTTCTCAGCTTTCTCTATATGGCAGAAAACTGATCACGTCTTGAATTTTCGGTTTCCATAAATTTTCTAAGTTAGTTTAAGCCTATATTACGAATACATTACAATACTGGCTCATGTTTAAAAATACTTTTCCCTGTGTAAGTGAAAACGAATACGAACACATGCGGGGGCAACTTCTAAATGGATTCCAAAGTTAGACGTTTAAACTTGTTAGCGAGTTTCCACTGAGTATTTCCCTATCCGGTGTGACTTATTTTTACCCGTAAATCTTTTAAAACTGAAATTGGACTTGGTGGAACGCATGAAACGTAAATGTTATATGCAACACGAAAATATACACAGATTAATATATTCTAACTCCGAATTCTCATATTCAAAATTGAGCAGCGTATTTGTGCCAATTCTTAACTTTTAATTCATGTACTATAACAATACAAGAGTACTCGTGGTGGGGAGATATAAGATTTTCCTTTACCAAACTTTTTGCTAAAAATCCCTAAGAACTTCAAAATTCAAATTCGCTCCTAATTTTACATGCCATTTATTAATTTTGCAATTTGTATTTAACGACGTGTTTGTTACACTCCTGTAAGACTTCTGTATCAGTGCTGCTTGTTTGTGAATATTTCATAAATCGCTTGTTTGCGCATGCTCTTCAACTTCTTCTGTATTACCATTATTATATAAAAAATACGTTATTGGTGTAAGTACCTTTTTAATACGCCGGTTTTACATGCACAGAGTTTATCTTTTTATCCAACAACTTAATAAGTACTGTCATAATTTCCTGCTATGGTGATTGCATCCTAATTACGATTATGAAAATACTTATAATGATAAGTAAATCTATCACTCTCAAGTGATCTATCACTCTCATGGAAGAGTACAATCCTTTTCACACCATCAATGAGGAACTGAAGTTCTTGACGATTCAAGATTACTACGAAAATTTCCCATCTCAAAAAGTCCACTTTGACGTCATCATCAATAATTTTATTATTATTTTTAATTATGATTATTTTTTAATGTTTCATACTTTAATATTCTGTCCATTATATGTTTGTAAAAAATGGGTAAAATAAATACTTACAGTTTAATTCTCAACTTCTTGCATTTTTTGAAAAAAACCTACATTTTTATAGCTGGTAGCGACCCCTACAGCCCGTTCAAAAAATCTGGAAAAACTACTTTGAACGTTTTTCAACCCTTTAAGATGTTTAGGATATATGTTTGTTTGTATTCGTATAATAATATATTATTAAATCTATGATATATTATTATTACATATAATCGTATTATAAAAGTGGTGTGTATAGTAGTGTATTTAGGTACGCACTATGTGTGCCCATTTCATTGCACACCTATCGTTCCCCCAGGTTTGCTGCTAGAAACCTCCTAAGGGGATAAGCACGCCTTTTGTATGTATTTGCTGTTGTAACTATTTTTATCGTGTGTGTGTACAATAATGTATGTAAATAAATAAATTGTTACGAATTATCAACTAAAAATGGTTAGTTTAATTTTTATGCCATTAAATATACACAATATATTTAAATATCGAACGTGGCAGCTGTCATGAAGTTACCTATAATATTTTCATAACTTCCTTCATTAGCCGTGGCCTATCCTACTGAATACAAGACGGTAAGCCTTCCCTTTCACGTTATTTATCCCAGTTCTCCAGAGTCGTTTGAGTTTTACCAACTTAGTTTCTCCAGTCGTTAATATAACTACGTGAATTTTTCTTTCAGCTGCTTTTACTACATTAACTGAAGGAAATAGATTTTCTGTAGTTTGTATTTTTAAACGTGAATTCTGTATCAAATGATAATTGAATTTGATTTACAAAAGCAGATAAAATAAATCCTAAAACAAAAAAATATTAATGAAGAAGTTGAATTCTTGAGATTATTTATTTGTGTGATGGAAATTTCTGACGAAAATTATTAATCATTTTTGACTGATGTTAATATGATATAACAGACGTAACGTCGTACATGAATATCTGCCAATTTGCTACATTTTTCACGTTACAGCAAAATACAACTCATTACAGCAAGATACAGCTCGTTACAGCAAAATTTAAAAAAATATGCCCCAAAAATGTGGTCACGAACTATTATTACCAATACCTTAGACCCCATAACATTTCTATCCTCAAGGAGCTTTGTTTAAAGAATGGACTTTCGTTGACTGTGTAGTAACAGATTCTTAATCACTTGTGTTTTATCATCTGGAAGAGACTCAGTGCAACGCCTTTGTTGATCAGGAAGCAATAGAGGTCAAACGATCACATGGTCGAGCCCCCAGCCGCTGGGCGTGTCTTATAAAATCAGTGGCGTTAAGTACCTTGGTCGAGTGTTCACGAAATACAACCACAAGATTTTCTAAAAATTATCGTTAAACGCAATAATAACGACAACATACTTTCATCCTTATAATCATAACTTGTCAAAAGTGGACGACTGAATAGGAAGGTGTAATGGCACAGAACTTACTTATAGAAAGTCTCATTGAAATAACGTAATACCTGAAACAAGTCACTTGACGTAAAACTGTTTTTGCGAAAGATAAATTTATTTAGGGAGTTAACCAAACTGGATATAACTTTGCAGTCCTAAAATCCTCTCCACTGAACGTCACTATTATCCCAGGATTATACGTGAAGCGATTGAAATTAAGAAATATAAAAATGTTAATCGAGAAGATCGATATAAACTGTCTTCGACGTGGAATCCAGTGATTAATAAATTTAAACCTTGCGATATACCGTCGAATATGACCGGGGACATTGTTAGTGTAGTGTGTCGGAGCCTATCTGAATGTGAAGGTCAAATGTGGGTAGTTGATAAGACTGCTCGTAGTTGCTATCTTGGAGTACCCGCCTCTTCAGTCAACTCGTGACCACGGCTGGTGTAACCCGGTGCCGAAACGTCGAGTAGGAATAAAAGGTAAACAATTACCTTTATTATACGCATTCAGACCAGATTTTTTTAGAATTAACCACCAGTTACAAACATGTACTACCATTGAAAACTAAATTAAAAATAATTGAAATTGTTTAATTGTTGTTCAATTAATTAGAATTAATATTAATTAGATATACTTTAATGGTGGGGTAGTTGTTCATAATAACAAAATACTAATTGTACTGTGTTGGGGGTAAGGGGCAGCGGGTGCATTTCGATAAAAATCAAGAAAAATGCAAAAATATTTTAGTTAAATGTTCATTAATTAAAAATCAAACTGGAAACTTCGAGTTTGTGATGAAACAAGAGAGTTATCAGTGTTTATTACAAATGTTTATTTTTAATTTCCCAATATACCCAATGTTACTTACTAACCTACGCTGTCGTAAAAATGTCACTTGTTCCGTTTCTTCTTGGCAAATGTGCACAATATACTGATCCAGTATATTGCGCACATTTGTTTGTGCAGAAATATATTCACTCCGGACAAACTTCCGTGGTTTCTTGAGTGTCTAAACTGTAAAGTTCTGTTGTTCTATCTAGTACTTTCGTGGCGCTCATTGCACCAGTACCTAGGTACTAGGCACCTAGGCAACGCGGCCCGAGCGAGGTGCGTAAATAGCAACTGCGCGTAGAATAAAAGATATACTAGAAATGAACAAGTTATAAAAACCTATTGTAAAAACTGGTAGAATCATTTGTGCCCTCGATACGAACAACCCATTTTCAGCTTATTTGTAATTTCAGTGACACGTATATTCATAGGAGTCAGTGTCAACGATCCAATACGTTTAGATTTCCTTGTAGTTTCCAAATGTTGAGGATTTTTACAGAAATTTGTAATCATTACTTTCCTCGTTTCGCCAACAATGCCTCCCATAATTCACGCCAGCTATGTTCAGCCATGAATGGAAGTTTCTATCTTTATTTAATCGCTCAAGATCCTAACAGGCGTGTTTGTTTACCTTTTGTGTTCACACGAAACACGGTTTAAACAGTAGTTGCTCACATCCATAAATCATAGAGCGAGCTCTTTGTTTATGCCGGCATGTGGGTGAGCACAGGAGATGAGACAAGCGGTAATAAAAGTTGAAGTTTTGATGTCAGCTACATCGATCTATAATGCTATTCTAGAGAATAGCATTATAAATTATCTAGACACGCAATACATACATAACTTGTCTATGTGAAATGAAATCTTAGCGAGGTTTATACAATATGTTTAATTCCGAATTAATAGAGGAGATATCGGCATGTTGAATGAAGTCGATTGTAAAGTACGAACTGGTCACTAGTCATATTCACTGATCATTTTTTACGGAACCCAGACTATAATTTTTTCAGTGTATAAATACACGTCACCTAGACAGATGCGTGAGGTAGGGGCATGGATCCTTAAAGTACAGCTGATTGAATGCGTACGAAATATCGATTTCCCCTCACTCAGAGAACACTGTCGTGAAATATACTAGCGTGTATCGGAAAGGAGTGATAATTACCAGAGCCTCATCTCACCTTCCAAATCATAGAATAAAAGTCAGTCATCATCCTCCTTCAATAGAAGGTTTACAGAAAGAGTGCAAACCCTCATCATATCCATATTTTCCCCTTTTTATTCCATGTTTTGTCTTCTAAGCCCTTAAAAGTAAGCAGCGTATTCGCATGCCAATGTTTAACTGATGTCATGTATCTTAAATGTCAATGGACGATAATATACGGTTATCATCAAACGGACTGTCAGACTTCAAACATAAAAAATAGTGACATATACAATGTTTTCATGACGGTACGAAAACGTCACACTTTAAACATAAAAATAGTGACTTATACAATGTTTGAATGACGGTAAGGAAACGTATCTATGTAGTGTTGCGGGAGTTATGTGGGTGTGTGAGGGAAATTTGAGTAAATACAAAGATTACATCTACAACTTCTAGATTACATCTACGCTCCCTCGACGCTGACCGATCCAGGACCGACGTGATCATTGAACATGACTTTTATCTTCTTCAAGTTCATCCCGAGACCTACGAGTTACAAGGTCGTATTGAGCTCGTTCAGCATCCAACAATATCGTCTGCGAAACGAAGGTGAGAGATACTTTGCACGACGAAACCACGAGTGCATAGACGTTCAATGTGCCAGTGATATTAAAGTGAAATGGACGATACACTGTGATAAACAGGTGTAAATAGTGCATACGTGAAAGTGTTGGTTACGGAATAGTGCGTCTACGAGATAATAACGTGTATTTAGCATGTCTTTTTTATGTATGTAAGTCGAGTTTCGGAATCATCTGAAGAGCAAGATAAAACTTGCAGGGCGAAACAGTACTTCACTCCGGAGCAACGCTTGTCACTTTATAAAGCTCAAGTTAGACCCCACATGGAGTACTGCTCACACCTCTGGGCCGGTGCATTGAAGTACCAGCTGGTCCCTCTTGACTCCGTCCAACGACGAATTGTAGACGATCCCACTCTCACCACCTAGTCTCGAAACGCTCAGCATCCGAAGAGATGTTGCTTCTTTCTGCTTTTTCTACCGCCTATATAATGGGGAATGTTCTGAAGGTCTGTTCAATTGGATGCCAACTTCGGGTTTTTACCATCACAATGTTCGTCATCGTCATCCGCAGTTCCTTGGCATAGTGTCGCTACGAACAGTGCGATCAAAAACACACTTTATACCGCGAACCCAAAAGTTGTGGAATGAACTGCCAGCTCAGATTTTTCCATTATGCTACGATATGGGGCTCTTCAAGAGATCACAGCTCTGCTGATTCTGCAAGGTCGGTAGCGCACCCGCAAGCCCCCTGGCATCCGTGGGCGGTGGTAACCACTTACCTTCATGTGGCCCGCCCGCGCGACTGCCAACTATTCTATAAAAAAACATACTGATACGTTCAATGCACGTTCCAACATTTTCAAATTTCGAAGAAAAAGGGGTTGTCTAAACATGCTTACGCTTAGACTGTCGACGAGAGTACCGAAAAATGTAGCGTGGGACGCCCCCCAGCCAAGTAAACTGACGACTTGAAAAAAGTCGCCAGTAATTGCTGGATGAGAAGAGCTGAAGGCCGTATGTGGTGGCGGTCCTTGGAAGAGACTTTTATCCAGCGCGGAGAGACACAGACAGCTGTTATGGTATACAAAGATTACGTACTGTTTTAGACAAGTAGGTATTATGGCAATGAGGGTAGTTGAGCAACATTGTATTAATATTCGAATCCCGTTGTCGACCTGCCTACGTGTGTAGAGTGCAAATAGGACCAAATTAACGCTTGATGCTTGTTTAGGCCAGAGAATTGGTGATTGTTTGGCGAATCGAAGACACATTTCGTTGGCAGTTGGCAGAAGAGCATAGAAATCGCTATCGTTTGATGACACTTATTATTTACGTTATATAAATCACTTGTATTTCACTATATAAATTTGTTTATTCACAACCTGGGGTCGTATAACCAAAAAAACAAAAGAGACAAATAGTTCCAATAGTTCAATAGAAAATATTATATATGTTCCAATACTTCACATACTAGTGAAGTACAAGTGAGTTCACTCACTTGTACTTCACTATTTAAATTTGTTTATTAACATCTGTATTCCACTTATTTTTTACGATAATTCACTTGCCTCTTTTCGTAGTACATTTAATTGTAGTTTACTACCAAAGTTAAATGCAGGATTTGCATCCTCGTTACGTAATATAGGGCTGGGGAGAAACATGCGCATCGGTAAATTTAAACCGATTTCGATGCAAATACATACGAAAGTTTATTTCGGTTTCATTCACATAAAAGCCATATTTACAGGGCTTTTTCGAAGATGAGTTCTCAGTTTTACATTTTACCGTTAATGTTAATTTGGTGTAGAATTATTTTGATGTGCTGTCATGCAGAGCTTAGTATCAAACCGATTGATTGCGGTTTGTAAAACTACCATATATCGAAAGAAGAGAAAAAGACAATTTTATTACATACATACACAAATACACAACAAAAATACAAATATTACAGTGTTTTGAGACTTAAGCATATCGATTAAGTTTAATAAATTAATATTTGTTTTATAAACACATATTAAGCCCTATTTACCTATCACTCATTTTGAATGAATGATAGGTAAATTGTTTATTGCATTCCTATATTAACTTAACCTAATTACAATAAATATAAGATATACAACGGCATTATGGAGCCTTATCACTAAAAGCGATCTCTTCCAGGCAACCCACGGTATCGGGTAGTGAAATTACTTCAAGGAAGTCGACGTATACTGTGCAATAAAGCCTTTTATCGTAGAACGTCCCATTCGGAATTTTTTTTATAGTATGAAAGTGGCAGACGAGCATACAGTCCACCTGGTAAGTGGATACTGTCGTCCATGGACCGCCGCGGTACATATCTACATCAGTACAGAACGACAAGCGTTGACACGGCCCTGAATATGTTATCTACCTTTAGGAATGGATTTGGAGAAATAGTTGGGAAAATAGGAAGAAATAGGATTGGATGTAATAGGAATGGGCTCTGGCATATCTCACTCACTACCAAAACACGTACGTACATTGGCAAATAAGATAAAGTGGTAAATGCACTACATTTCAACTAACGCTAACTTGTCATTCTGGACCAATGTTGGCATGTATCGCGGATGTCTAGGGGCGACAGTATCCACATACCACCAAGTGGACTGTATGGTCTTTTGCCGCCTTCTTTCTATAAAAAAAAACGTCAGCTAATTATCGCTAGTCTCGTTAGTTCGCAATTTTAAGTTACAATTGCACATATTTACTAGTAGAGATTTTTAGTATTTCATTAAAAAAATACCAAGTTATTATCTGGAACAGAACCACTCCTAAAGCAACATGCACAAGTAAAGAAACGTTGGCCGACAGATATCCAGGTTTCAAAACTTTTCCATAGTCCCCCCCCCCCCCCCACTTCACTCAATGGTCGCATAACCCTGTGTAATTTTATTAATGATGTAATCTAATGCAAAGATGCAAAAAAATCCCATTAATTATATAAACGCGAAAGTTTGGATTTAACTGTTACTCAATAATGTCGAAACTGCTGAACCAATTACGTTGCAACTTGGCAAATAAGTAGATTTCAATTAACACATAGGGCACGCAATCGCTAGTTTTATACAATTAGCTAAAGTCCGCAGCAGGTTATTCTGTAACATAGCAGTTCAAAAGTACCTTGGAGCCTACATATAATCTACAACTTCCGACTATTTATTAACATGCCAAATCAGAGTGGTAGAAGGTGATATCAGGTGATATAATCAGAGTGCCAACAGATCAGAGTGATAGAAGTACCAGGCCCTATTGGATTACTGGCATCAATAAATGTATTTCTTCAATAGAGAACTTTATTAGATTTAGACCACTAACTGTTAAAAATATACACTAAAATATTACGTATAATGAAAAATTTTTTGAAGTGACCGAAATATAACTATTGAAAGTTTCAAACGCGCTATTCGCGATGATACAGTCCAATATGTACAGTCCCTTAAAGGGGCTTACTTTACAATCTTTAAAAGGGAGATTGAGCTTCTTTCCGCATGTTTTAGGAAAATGTTTAATCAGACGTTATAGTGTGTCATAAACACTATTTATATCGTTTGTATGTTTTGATACAGTTTATCGTGACATTATACGCAGCTCGGTGAACATCTAACTTTGGAAGGCTATAATTCCGTCATTTCGTTAAGATATCGTAAAAAAAAATCAGGAGATTTTTTTGTAATTTTTCAAATCTTTTTAGGATAATAAATAAATAAAAGACGCATAAGAAGTATCATTTTGCTATCAGGTGATCCTCTGCAATTTTTCCATTAAAAAATATAAGTATTCGTATTTTGACTAGCCTGTATTCACCCTAACAGGGCGCCACGTGTTTCGGAGAATCATAAGCGAACAAAAGACCTGTACGGTTTTGCTTTGTGTTCCCATCATCATGAATATAAAAGGCGTCAAAATTGATCCCGCGTGATGAGATCAACACATATTAATGTGTGTTCTTTTGTACATTATGGCGAGAGTTTATACATAAAATGTGAGGGAATTATTAACAGCTGTGTAAGAAAGCGCTTAGCAGAGTGTAGACACGGTTTTAGATTTCGAGATTCGAGCATAATAAAAATTAACGCTGAACTCTCTATCGCTCATTCAGCGCTTTTGAACTTTAAGAACGTTAACTTGAACCGTTTTGGACTTGAGCTTCTTACCCCAAATGTAAGTGAGGTTCATGACTATTCAAGATTGACATTGTATTATTATTGTATTTATTTTTTTGAAAAAATCACTCTCACTCTTTCACCCTTCTCATCCAGCTACTGCCGGCGAACTTTTTAAGTCGTTGATCGCACGCTGCGTTTCCCGGTAAGTCCAGAAATCTCCAAAAATAAATGAAAAAAAATTCTACAATACAAAAATGGAAACAGCTAATTACCTCTTTCTTCGTCGAGTACTGTATGGTAAGTACGTAGCCTAACTTCAAAAGTAGGGAGCTCCTTTTGTGCCAGAATTAAATTATTACCGTTGTTTCTCCCGCGGCGTTCAACATGCATATTTATCCGAAACAGTTTGTTACGAACATTAGAGAGGCAAGTTACGAAATTTGCGAAATAAACAAAGCCACAGGTGTGGAGGTACGAAATTAAATACTTACGCAGGTTCTGTAAGGACTGCCCCTACATAAATAATTCGCCCTTTAATTTAGTTGTATACAATGTAACATCGCGGAGCTAGATCGCTTTCTAGATGAACCTAAAATAATTTTAAAATTATGATGTACCATATAATACAAAGAGCATATTATACTACGCGACAGCGCGAATGTGTGTTTTTTAGGAATCTTTTAGCGATGTAAATACAATGTTAGGTTGATAGATACTTTTTAATTTATATTTATTAATATAAATTGATATACTTGTCTATAAAATTATATAAATAAAAAAAAATTAAACAACAAAACTAAAACGATTAAAGTCATACTTCAATCGCACTCCCGCGCTGTTGCGTATTGGAGGCATACATACACAACGAAAGTTCGTGAAACTAATATATGGAAACCAAACCTATCACTCATTCTGTGCCTACTATCGTGAGTAAATTTTAGTTAAGGGAAACCATTCACCGATGAAACGAAACATCTCCCTTGCCTCAGTTTACCACTTTTAACATTTTTTTATAAATGATTATAGCACAGGTATTTTTGGTTTTTTAATAAAGACTTGCTAGCGACACGGGTCGGAACGGACTGGACGAACAGCACGAGAAGTAGGAACTTTACTGACTAAAGATTTAATTGTTTATTTAACATCCACTGTTTTCCTTATTTCAATTTCAATAAACAGACGAGCGTTGAGTGCTCTGTATGAGCGCTAATGAACTTTCAAAACTCTAGCGATAAAGATTAGTGGGCGTTATAGTACAACCGTTTAATGTTTGATAGTCTTAAACTCTTGTAGTTAGAAGCTCGAGTCTAAAACGGTTAAGGTTAAGATTCAATAGCACTAACATGGCGCGCCAACGCTCGAGCGCTGAAGCGTTGGGAGTTCGTTTTAACAACACTAAAACCATACTACACTGAAACCTAAAACAACACTAAACAACACCTTCCATATTTATTACTTCATTTTAATGTCTCTTCCATTAAATCTACGTGAATGTATGGACCTTTGCAATTTGGACGGTTTATTTCATCTTGAGAATGAACGTGAAAGGGGTTTGTCTGAAGTGCTCCTACGCACTCTGTATTGTGTCAAACGGCAGTTAGAGTTAACAACCTTTCTATTTCAGTATCGGTATTCAAACGATATATATCTATATCGGTAATAGATTCTGAACGTTATTTGCGTTTCTCGCCTTCCTGAATGTGGCTCCCATTATATAATATGTTATCTCATAACATGTTATTATATAACACATTCACATTTAAAAAAATGTTTAATACTGTGTGTGTCAGTCACATATATTGCCGAAGATTGAAGACTAATTCTGCTCCTGATTCAGAGCTAATTGATACGAAAGTTAAGTATTTACCTACGTAAATAAAAAAAAAAATGTGCGTTGTATTTTCCAAAAAGAAATAGCAAAAATTCACAACAACATTCAATTTTTAGAAAACAAATATCATTTTTTTATGTCAATTACATCGAATCAATGTTAGTATGTTCATGTACATATAGTTTTATGTATGTAGTTTTAATATCGTATCATTCATAGGTGTTTATGTAAAATATTTACTAGTTACGTTTAATATATAAGTAGTACCTTTCATCGGAAACTTCCAACGTGTATCTTTATTTCAAAATCAAATCCTTTATTGCATGGCTACAGATAAAGTGTTCAACCCATAGGTTAGCTGACAGAGAATGCCTCCAAGCATTTTAAGCTCGTCTTTTGTACGACTAAGTGCAATCATATCACTATCACTGCTCACTGTTAGGTGATCAGCATGACCTTATTTCATAAAATCCAACTGCTTATTGCTAACCCTTAACCTTATCAGTCTTTCTTACTCATTGGCCTCAATGCCCCCGGAGAGTTTCCACTCCAGTTGTGTTAAACACCCTCGGCGCGATAGAAAATTGTTACCTCGGAGTCAATCGACTTCAAAATGAAGACATTCTTTAATATGGGGTCGTTATTGACAACTATCTAATATATATATGTATACATCCATTGGAAGTTATTTTATTAACTGTTATTTTATATATTTATTTACTCTTGTTACTACCTCGCGATTGTGCGTCGTTAATAGGTACCAGTATTCAATCAAACGCTGCAAAATAACAAAAGTCTTCAACAAAAGCCAAGTTCTTTTCTTTTTCTCAGATATTAATGACGATTTCACCCATTTGCTTGGAAATGTTGAATGGAATAGATTGTCAGAGAGTTATTTACTGCTAGTTAAGCCCGCCAATATATTGCAATTTTATAATAGTTCCCGTGAGGATTATTAAAAAGTCCTGAACTTCGTTACAAAGAATGAGTAGTGTTGTAAAAATGAGTGCCAAGCGCTCTACGCTCGAGCGCTAAGTGAGCGCTAATTAGCCTTTAAGACTCGCCCGTGAACTTTAAAGTCCAAGTTTTTTAATGTTTGACGGTGTTAAACCCTTGAGGTTAATATCTCGAGTCTAAAACGGTTAAGTTTAAGGTTCTTAAGGTTTATTAGCGCTGTCTTAGCGTCAGAGCGCTTAGTGCTCATTTTTTACACTGAATATGATATTAAATAAAATGTATTCTATATCAAATAGTTTATAATCGATTCTATATCGATTATAATAATTAATATATGAACTAAATATGCTAAATGTAATAAAAACCTGTCTAGTCGTTTTTATGTGATTTGTTTTTAGATAGGCAGAAAATAATTGAGAAAAGTTTTGAATTTTGTATCATTTTTAATACACACTGTAACGATAATTCACAAAAAAAAGTTCATTAAAGACACAACACGATTTTATTATACCTATATATAGGTATGCACAGTGTTCGCGCCGCTTTATGGTTAGGCCACGTTTTCGAACTCAGCTTTCTATTAGTCCGCGAAAGACAACGGACTGACAGTTGTCACCGGTAGAATACATACCGGTAGATACATCATCATCGCACGCGGCGGAATCGTTCGGTTGCCATCGACGGCACCTCGCAAAATCCAAGTTCAGATCGCTTAATAAAACAAAAGTAATCGGGTCGCCACCCTAGAGATAGATCTGCAGGGAATGCCGATCGGCGATCGTCAAGAATGCCAGCTGTCCTAGAAGAAGCCTCCCGAGTAGTACTTGTTAATCATTTAGATTATTATTCCCATATTATTTGCACCCCACACCCCGCTGATCTTTCGTCCCGGATCTTATCTTACCCGGACGCACTCATTTATTGGTTTGCATTCCCGATATGAAATGAAATTAATATGATACATAGATTGATATGAAATTAAGTTACAGTATTTTTTTTTCAACAAATATTAATAAACAAATAAAAGATATATGAAAAACAAAATTGTAATTGAAGATGAGCAATAAAAAAAACAACGAAAAACATGATCTACATTTTTCGACGTGGAAAAAAGTCAAACAAACAACTTCCGCACAGGACATGGAAGATTCAGTAGTGGTTTCAATGTGTTACACTCAAATTGTGACTGCATTCGTAGTCAAAATTCGTTTGTATATTAACAGAAAAATCAGAGTGTAGACGATTGATATCTCTTCTAGAAAAATTAATTTCCTCTAACATGATATAAATCCTTACTCGTAGAATCGTGTGCCTGAAAAATGACATGCCTCGAGTGGACACTTGTCTAATGACCTGGAAGGCAAGATAAAAATGAAGAGACCATATAATATAAAAGGTGCCCTTTATTCGTATAAACTAATTAAATGGTCGTTAGTGCACATGCAGCATTTAGGGTGATGTAAGCTAACCTCAGTGCAACACATGAACCATTGGGCAGCCGCAATTCCATTCTATGATAACGGCACTGTAACATTATCAGCCCATTTAACATCCGCTGCTAGAACTGGCCTCGTGTACATTATCTTGTGCATGACGAATGTGTGGCCTTAAAGTAACTGGTTGGAGAGTCTACTCTTTTAGGGGTGATATAATCCCTCGGGGATTGTGGTAGCGGCTTTCCCTTAGTCACTCTTTACGATACCTACGGGAAGAGATGGTGTGGTGGTATTCTAAAGCCGGCCGACACCACATTGCCGAACCGTACAGCTTAATTATGTGAATTTCAAGCAATTACTATAGAACCACAAGCGATGACAACAGAACCAACGTTCACTAATTTCCATATGTGGATAAGGTAAGAAAACAACGCTGCCAGGATTAAGCAAATTGTGCCACCGCTTAACTCGTCCCTAAAGACAACCCCTTAATCCTATATACGCGAAGATACCCCTTCATGTCGAATAAATAAACATCTTGCCTAAATTAGGCGCGTACCCAAATGTGGAGGCATTGACAGTGTTAATAATGAGTTTCAACTGAATGCTCATAAATCAATATTCAACCCTATGTTTATCTACACCAGTGGTTCTCAAACTTTTTAAATGACGGAACCCTTTTGGGAAGCAAAATACTTGATGGAACCCTACAATAAAACAATTATTTTTATAAGTGTATTCTATATTAATCAGCATAATAAAAGTACAATGTATCAGTTACTAATTATTATTTACTTCACCACTTGGTAAGGACAATAATAGAAAACATTAAAAAAGAAAAAATCTAACTAGTGGGAGGTATGAAACTGTTTTTTATTTTTCATCAATTGCTTGATATCAGGTTTGATGGAAGAAAGTTGGAGTCTCATATCAGCTTCGGCGTCCAGTCTATTGCGATATTTTGTTTTCGTGGCTGCGTAGGTAGAGAATCCTGTTTCGCACAAATATGTAGTTGGGAACGGGAGAAGAATATCCAGAGCCATTTGGCCAAGCATTGCATATTCATCTTGGATTCTGCACCAAAAATCATTAAGAGGCGTCGTTTTGAACAATGACTCCATACTTGTGTCTGATGACATTTCTAAAAGAGATTCATATATCTCATTTGACATGTTTTCAGGCTTTTCCAAGTTGGGTAAAAAAGGATTATGAATCCAGGAGTTCACTTTAATTTTTGTATTGTGTTCTTCGGGAAAATACTTTTCAAAAGATGCGCGCATCGAACTGAGATATTGGACCAATTCTTCAAACACATTATCTTCAAACATTTCTGAGTCGTTTTCGCTAACAAACTCACTGAGTAACGTAAAACTTTCTATTTCTTTCTTACCAATGCAAATGATCCAAAAATCTAATTTTCTTTTAAAAGCAGTTATTTTATTATAGGCCTGAAACACTGTTGTCTGTTTACCTTGCAACGATAAATTTAATTCGTTAAGTTTTTGAAAGATATCCGCCATAAAAGACAATCGGAACAACCAAGTTTTATCATACAAACGGTCCTTCAAATTAAAAGAAGTATCTGCTGAAAGAAACATTTGTAACTCGGCTCTAAGTTCAAATAGCCTTGTTAAAGTTTTTCCCCGAGACAGCCATCGCACTTCTGTATGGAGCAGCAGTGTTTTATGTTTGCTGCCATAATCTTCACACAATAATGAGAACAATCGGGATTGTAGTGGTCGTGATTTGATAAAATTAATTATTTTTACCGCTTCATCCATAACTAATTTTAGATTAGACGGCATTTGCTTCATCGCAAGTGCTTGTCTATGCAGAATACAATGACTGGAACTACAATTAGGCGCTTTATTTTTCATTCGTGACACTGCTCCTGCTGTTTTACCTGTCATCGCCTTGGCCCCATCTGTACAAATGTCAATGCAATTGTTCCAACTGAGATTATGTTCTTCAAAAAATATATTTATTTTATTAAAAATTTCTTCCCCGGTAGTGTTTGTAAGCAGCGATGAACACATAAGCATGTCTTCTTCAAAAGAACTTTTATATGGATATCTCACAATAACCAGCAGGATAGCCAAACCAGCGACATCAGTCGACTCGTCCATTTGCAAAGCGAATCGTGTATTTTGTAGACGTGTAACTAGTTCTTGTTTGACGTAGCTTGCCAGATCATGGATTCGTCGTGAAACAGTATCGTTTGATAGCGGAACAGTAGAAAGATGCTTTGCAGATTTTTCATCAAGCATACATTTTGTTATGTCTAATACACATGGTTTTATTAATTTCTCAGCGATAGTGTGCGCTTCACCTGCTTGTGCAATGCGATAGCTAACTAAGTATGATGCCTCCGTGGCCTTTTCGTTGGTAGTTTGTGTTACATGCATCATATTTTTTTGACTTTCTAATAACTGATCTTTTTTGCGAACAAAAAATTCTTTATTCTTGTCTTTAGTCTCGGGGTGTACGGTTTCTAAATGTCGACGCAATTTGGCAGGTGCCATGGAACTATTAGGAAGCAGTTTACTACAGAGCATGCAGAGAGGTGAGCCGTTGGAATCAACAAATCCGAAACTGATATAAGATTCATCATACTTCCTTTTTTTCGTCTTTGAAACCGTCGAGCTTGACGTCGTGGCACTCGTGGCATCATCTTCTGGATCGGTGATTGCTAAATTCTCCGCGCGCATTGCTTTTGAACATTCAGCGTCATTAGAAGATGTTGTTGGAACACGTTTAACACCTTTAAGCCAACGTTCCATTCTTCTTTATTTATAATGTTACAAGTCAGGATAGTGGGGTTTAAATAATGCACAATCGTTACTGCGTATAAGAGACTAAATTTAGAACCTACAGGGAAGAAATGTATAAAACTGAGACAACAGAATACAGCAGGCAGTAAAACAATGAACACTAGTTTCTCGCTAGCGAGCTTGTAAGTAGGTAGTAACTTATCGCTCCGAACGCTAATCATCAACTGACGACGCCAACGCGCGATCGCCGCTTTTATACTTAGTCCTAGACTCGATCTCAAATATTCTCGAAAATACTCGAGTCGGCACCTTTGATAAACAAAAAGCAAAAATAAAAACAGAAATTTAAAAATAGCGTTGTAAACAATATCGACTTTATCCTTTGAAGTTAGAGACGAAAGTCGCTAGTTGACAACTATAGCGTCTAATTCAGAGGCGGCTTTTATCAAAGAGACTGAGCGCTTACAAGTATACTACCCGCTCGTTTTAAGTTTGCCGCTGGCGATAGGTATGAGTGTATGACGTTCGAAATTTTTTATTTAATTGTAACAATAAAAATTGTGTACGTTAGATATTTGGGTAAAACTATGACACATTATAAGTTTTGTTGTCACGTGGGGGAGGGTACGCGCATTCCACAGACCGGCAAACTTAGAGCGAACGCGTTGTACAAGTATAAAATTGTTGAGACCAAACTTATGAGATATTGTACCAGCTAATGTAACACAAGCTTATACAAATACAAATAAATAAATAAATAACATTCATAGCGTTTTGTCTCCGCGCGGCCGCGGAGTCCGCACAGCCGCGGAGCGACCAGAGAGAGGTGTTTTGATTTTTTTATTTCTAAATTCTTGCGGAACCCCGACAGAGGTATCACGGAACCCTAGGGTTCCGCGGAACACACTTAGAGTATAGCTGATCTACACTAATGTGTGGAGTTGCGCCGTAGAAGGGATAGAACAGTAGGTGATTTAAGTATTAACGTCAAAATAATCATCTACATGCACTAAAATTACAATAGTCTTAATTGCATTTATGTTCACAAATAATTAACACTTTTATAAAGAAATTAATATAAATTAATAATTAATTAATATAATATAAATTAATATAAAAAATAAAAATAACAATTTCGTTTTCATAGTAGTTATTACCAGACGTCTTTAAAAGAGTTCAATCATTACAAGTTATTGTCAAGTCCTATGTGCACAGAAAAATAATATTCTTACATTTTTTCGTGGTTGAAAATAATAAATTTCATGTATACGGGTTACATGTAATAATTATTCATTTTCTATACATAAAGTCTCCTTAAATGAGTTAAATGTCTCGTCAAGTCTCATCGGTTGATGTTTAAAGAGTATTGTCGCCGTAATAAAATATGAAATAATAAAATAAATAAAATTGAAAATAGCCAGTTTAGATAACATTTATTTATTATTCCAAAGAAACATCAAATAAATATGCAGCAGGTAGAACTATGAATATTCTGGACTAGACGACAGGACTAACAAGCTCAGTATATTCTTTACTTTATATATTCATTATATGGTGATTGCCTGCGATCCCAATGAGTATTTGGATAATGATATTGGTGGTTATTGTAATATGAACTCTGTTGAGCATTTCGAATATCTTGCATCTAATCGATTCTGTCTATCAGCATAATCTGTTGATTTGGTATTCCAAATGGCCGGACGTACTCTGATTTCTAAAATATTTTTTTACGTATCGAAATATAAATCCATTGTGATAACAACTTTGTGTGCGTAGAGAATACGTGTGCAAACAGGCACCGCTAGCCGTCGACTGGCGGACGGCTGGCCGCAACAGTGGTAGAGGCATGCGGTGGAGACAACCGGACGGTCAGCCGCGTCCTCTGTCCAACCGGAGTGGTTGACGGCTAACCGTCGCAAAGTGCGTATGAATTTTCCGATATCATATAAAAATAGATTTGCGGACTGCCGCAACGGCCAGCCACTGACGGTTAACCGCTAGCGCGGTGTGGCTCTTATAACTACAGCGCATCTGTGTGTGTAATGCACAATTCAAGCGTTTGTTCCGAATTCACTTACTGTATCATTGTGTGAATGTGTCTACATTCACACCAAATGTCATTCACCTATACGTGAGATGCGTAATAACACGTTGAGGGTCATTGAACTAATCAATAAGTAATAACACGTGGATTCGCAGTTCCTTAATGAGAATTGTGGATTACTAAATGATAGGATCGGATAATGTCTATTGTATACGAAGATATTATGTAATATTCTATTATAATATAATGTTTAATATATATGTATTAATATATTTTTACGGATTAAATAGCCGTTAGATGGAAACCTCTGAAAGAAAATAGGTTTAATATTTATAATCCGCTTATTCATTCTAGTATTAGCCAACCACCCGAAACTCTTCACCCCTGGATTGATTTCCCTACGACGTATATGGCGTGTCCATTGACACTACAGCTTTCTAATTCTATAAGTTAAGTGACTTTGCATCGTTGACTCAGGTGGTAGTTTCTCTAGCACGTCTTCTTTCCAGAATTTTATTAATTAGACGTGAATAAAAACCGATTAAGTTATTTTTATATGAGTATATAACGGTAGGTACATCACTAAACAACCGTGGAAACAACCGCTTCACCAACTCTAAGATTCAATATTTGAATATTCACAAATATAGGTAATTGACACTGAAGACTTTAGCGAAGTGCAGTTTACACGGATCAAGTTATAGATAACCTGTACCTGTACAGTACCTTGGATACATTAACATCAACCAGTACCAGTAACCGGTAACATCAACCTTGGATGTCTGCAGGGCATCACTGGGGGGTTTCGCGCCGTCATCCACCGCGCAGACCCAGTGCGGATTGGTTGATACAAATAAATACACCAGGTATTTTGTTTTTTTTATTTCTCGAGCATGCCGGTTTCCTCGCGATGTTTTCCTCTCACCGCCTAGCAAGTGACAATTTTTAAAAATCCTCACTTAAGTAGAGAGTCAACGGTACGGGCCGAGGAATTTAACTCACACGAATGTGAGTCGAATATACCTATAGATATTCGTAGACTATCACCGCTCTGTGGATAGATAACAAAATGAGCAAAATTTGATGATCAGAGCGAATTTGAACCCAGCGTTCGAAGATTACAAATCCATTTGCAGCTCGTGCAATAGCCATTTAGTAGCCAGTTTTGTGAATTCAACCGCAAAAACAACGTTGTACTAGAATGATAAACACCAATTCTAAAAAACCCAAGTCGCCTACGGAGTGCTTAACCTTCTTATGAACAATGGCTTATAAATAAAAATAGGTATACAGCAAATAGAAAATAGCCAGGAAATTACAATTTCGATTCAACATCGAGTAAAGTGACAATACATTTTGGATATCCTTTTGGAAGCATTTACGTTAAACAAATCATCTACAAAAATATCCGATAATACTATCGGCACGTGACACCCTGACACCCTGGAACAACTAATGGGGTTAAATTTAACCCAAGGCTTTTAGTTAAGCGTTGACTTGTTTATCTTGCCGCCCTAAGATAAGTCGAAAGCAAACTTGACTTCCTTCAGCTAATGCCCTAATGGGGCAGTTCAGCCACGTGATATAATGATGTATATGTTATATATATATATATATATAATGATATATATATATATGATATATACATGAGGACACAAATACATAAAGTATATGTACAATCGGCAACTTGCTAAAGTATCCAAAAGTATTTGATTCTAGTACCTATTAGTGTCGTATCTGCGGTGCCCATAGTTTTATGTTAACCTGTTGCTGAGTATAAGTAGCCATATTATGATTTTTTACCTATAATATTAAAAATGTACCTATGAATACGGTCAGCCCGTTTAGAACCTTCTCATAATAACAGCAAAAGGAGTATTCTTCGAGTGTCGTGCCAAATTCGGTGTATCCGTTGCTGTGAAAAGGTTTTAGCCTGACCTACATTTCCAGTTAGTTGACTGGACCTCCCTAATTATTGCAATTATTTTGTTGGGTATACCTCATAATTTCTTAACCGATTATACCTGCGGGGATTTTAATTATCTTTACCACTGGGGATTCTTCGGTGGGAATGAACCATAAAAATGTTATAAAAATAAAACGGTATATACAAATATCTTTTATTCACTCAATTTAATGTAATGAATAAAATCCAGGTTAAGAGAAAAGCTTCTAAAGTATATATTGAAAAAAAATCTGAGAATATTCGGACAAATAAATTGTTTGAGTTTGAGTTCTAGTTCCCAAACATTGAGACTTTAGCAAACTCTTAAAAAAATATTACATTTTCTTAAAAATCAGATGTAAGAAAATGTTTTATTTAAATGCATTTCCCACTTTATCCCATTCCCTAATGTACGTACGAGTTTCAGTAGTTCCCCATTTCCTCCCCATTTTCCCAACCCTTTCTCCAAATACATTTCTGCATCTTCAAAATTAAGCAGTGCTTTCGGGGGCGTGTCAATGCTTGTCATTCCGAACTGAAGTTGGCATGTACTGTGGATGTCCATGTGCGACAGTATCCACTTATCAGCAGGTGGACTGTATGCTCGTCTGCCGTATCTTCCAATAACAAAATTCATACAACAATGAGGTCCTTTTGCTCATATAACGTCACAATTGTATGTGAACTCGCCAAATGTTTTCCATGAATTCAACGTAAAGCTATGAAATGGTATTCAGAAATTTTTGATGTATGGAAACTTCAGTAAATTCTCCGTTCAGAGCGAGTAAACCCAGTAGCAAAAGTTATCTGGCATTAACGTTAATGGTACAACTCGTTATCGAAACTACGAGTATATTGCCGAATGATATTTCGTTGAAGAATACAATACGCGATTTATGGACTGTATGGCCAGTTTATGACGTATGCAACACAATACTGTAATAACTGTCTGTATTATTTTATGTCTGATCTGTATTATTTTTGTTTTTGTTTATTTTGTACAAAATCACCTTAAGATCTAAAAATCTATCGTGTATTTGTCTAAAACGATAGTAAAAGTAGATAAATATACATAAATATAACAAAATAACATACGATAAATAAATAATAAAACATTGTTAACAATTATCAGTCAAATACGCTTTAAAATTGTGAAAATTAAATTACACTTTATGTTTAGTTCCACAGTCAATACTAGATGGCGCTGCGCCGAGTTTCTAAATCGCGCTATGGTTTCGTTCACGCTTGTTAATAGAGTCGTTGCTAATTATAATTACAGTGAATAAATGAGTTTTGTGTTACAACAGTAGTGTGTGGTTTTATTTAGTGTGTACAGTATTAATTGTGATAATATTAAAATTGTTGGATTTTTAGAAAGAGTGAAGGAATTTTAAGAAGGGTGATTTACACATTCACTTTCCTTCATCCAACGGTGGGTGGCGGCGTGGGAAAAGTCGTGATCTCCACAATAGGTAGACCTCTTCGAAATCACCGCAAATCACATGGCATAAGTATTATTTTATAAGTATAATACTAGACTATATTAGCTGTTACCCACAGCTCCGCTCGCGTGGATTTAATTGCGTTTAATTAGCCCTCTGACACAATTTTCAAAAACGGTATAACACGTGTTATTTATTTTTATTGCAGAATTTTTTTACCAAGTTTCAATGATCATTATTTTTTTTTTCTACAAATACTTCACATCCCGAGTCTATGTAACACTAACAGTCTACGTCTATGACTGACTGGCTTTGTTAGTCAGATAGTCAGGACGTTTCTATGTAGCAATGCTCTGCAAACTTTTTCACTTTTTTTTTATATAAAAAAGTGGGCGGGTGAGCAAGCGGTCCCACGTGATGGTAAGTGTTACCGCCGCCCATGGGCACCTGCAACACCAGGGGGTATGCGGGCGCGCCGCCGACCTTGCAAAATCGTATTCACAGCTTACGGCCCACGTATATTTATTATTTTCAAAATTTGGTGGCACATCTGAACTGAAAATATAATTAAAAGTATAGGGATTAAGAAATAATACGTGCATATTACTACTAATTTATTAATTAAAGAGTCAAAAATCACTGAATAAGAGAAAAATTGTGTAAAATCGCTGGAAATTTGTCACGCTTGTACGCTCAGTTACACCTATAGGTCTACCGGAATCTCATGGCATAAAAAAAAATAAAAAAATTGTGATTTTCATATGGCAATGTCAATTGTCACTATACACTATGAATTCTATACAGTTCGGAAGGAAATTCCAACAGTAATGAAACTGTTACAAATTCTTCGACAAGATATTGATTTCAACGGAGGGAAAGAATCTTTGAGGTAAGAAAAATATTAAGTAATAATCCCTCTCACTCTCACTCGTAAGAGGAGGCCTGTGCCCTGCAGGGGGGCGTATATAGACTGATGATGATGATGAATGACTAAGTTATCGTTTGAGTAACATGATAAATTTTATTATTTTTTACAGATTTATACTTAAGGAGATTGGTTTTGAATATGTTAAATGCCAATCAAAAAGGACCATTTTGATGGAGAGAGATGACATAAAACTACAAAGATACAACTTTTTGAAGCGTATAAAGGAAAACCGCGAAGCTGAAGAGCATAATAAATTGGATGTGATTTATTTAGATGAGACTTATATTCACGGTTCATGTTCTGTGAACAAGTGCTGGCAAAGCAAAGATATTGCAGGTCCATCTAAAAGTATTTCACTTGGAGCGAGGTGGATCATTGTAAACGCTGGTGGAGAAAATGGCTTTGTACCAAATTGTTGTCTGGTGTACAGGTCAACAAGTGTATCTGCTGACTATCACCACGATATGAATAAGGACAATTTTACAAAATGGGTGACAGAGAAGCTAATTCCAAATCTGACAAGACCTTCACTAATTGTTATGGATAATGCTAGTTATCATTCCGTAAGGATGAACAAACCGCCCACACAAGCTAATCGTATCGCTGATATAAAAGAATGACTTCGTGCAAATGATGTACATTGTTTGGAATTGGCGCGAGCATCTTTGCATACCCGCATACATTGATTATTTGAAGCAACATTTTTTTTGTCCCCGCCATATTGAAGGCGGTTTGAGAATTTGATATTTTTGAGTAGTAACACGCGCTCGGCGGCGAGCAGAGTTAAATTGAGATAAATTCACACCGCGGCTTCGGACAGTTGTTATTTGTTATTAGCGCCTAGTAATAGGTCTTGTTCGCTGATATCCTGTGCCACGCGAGTGTTTTGGGAGTTAAATTCACACCGCGGTCTCGGACAGTTGATTATTGATATTCGCGCCTATTAATAGGTCTTGTTCGCGATATCCTTGTGCCACGCGAGTGTTTTGGTTGGAATTGTTTGGGTGTGATTGTGCTTGTGGTTTGGAGTGATTTCTCGAGGTGATTTGCTGCCGGGTGTGAGTTGCCGAACGATAGCGGCCACCGGCTCACCACAGGACGAGACTTGGATTACTACACAAGTATTTATTGGGAATTTATGTATTTATTTATTCAATCACACTAAGATAGGTCACGTCTAGTAGGGACTAGCGTAGGAACACTTTCCAGATTTGTGCGTGGGCAAAACCACCTGGGGTAAGTGAGGCCTGTATATCCTATTATTGTGCTTACCCACCATTGTGGTGGTTATTGAGTAAGTTTACATTTGGGCCCGAGTGCACATTCCTCGGGCTGCTTTCGCGTAACGCGAGGCAGGTGCGCCCTAGTGTGCGCATCGTAAACAACTGGTAGCAGAGCGTGGTTGATGAATTGATAAAGTGAATGAATTGATAATTGATAAAGTTATATTTGAGGGCCTTGCGTATATTGGGTCCACGCTCCTGCTACATCGTAAACAACTGGTAGCAGAGCGTGGTTCAGTAGTTGATACCGTTATCAACCATTCTTGTTTTTTGTCATTATTCATCAACTTGATAATTGTAACTTCCCGTGTTAAGGGCCTTGCGTATATTGGGTCCACGCTCCTGCTACATCGTAAACATCTGGTAGCAGAGCGTGGTTTGATACCGTTACGTGATATTGATGATATTGATAATACCGTTAGTTAGTTAATATTGATGACTTTTTGTTTGTATGTTGGTAATTTGGCTTAAATATTTGGTTTTGATATTTTATTTTACGTTCACGGTTTGAAGGCTAGGCCCTACGTATAATTCGTATTCTGAGTATATTTTGAATCCACGCGTGCGACGTTTAGTAGCTAGCTAGTTACCCACACGCGTTAATAATTTTTTTTGGATATAACGCTTCACGTTTTTTTGATAGCTGGACATTGTGGTTTTATTGAGTCCACGCTCGTGTACATTTTTGGTTGCGTTTATTTTAATTTGATAATTTGATAATTTAATTTCTTTTTTTTGTTGTTGTTTTGTCAGGTAGTCTTAATTAATATTTTGGACGGTTATACCTTCTTGAAGACACATACGCACCCCTTTTGTTTTTTATTGTGCCTCCACTGCATTTTTTGTTTTTTTTATTTTGTTATTTTTTTTGTTATTATATTATTGTTTTTTTTTTACTTTTATTTTTGTTTTTTATTTTTGGTTTTTGTTTTGTATTGCGTGCGTCCTGAGGTGTAGACATGTCTGTCAAGGTGACCTTTTCTACACATCAGTCCGCAATGACTGCTCAGTTGAGATGGTTTTCTTCTGCGGTTGCAATGGTCAACCGGCCGGACCGGAAGCAAGCCTTACTCGCCCGGGCGAGTGAAATGCCGGCCCGTTTGGTGGCGTTAGATAGGAGTTTTGCTGAAGGCTTGACGTTTATGGCGAATTTGGAAACGCCTGTACCGGACGAGCAGAAGCAGCGATATGAAGCGGACTTTGGCCAAATATACGAGTTTGTGGACACCATTAACGAGGCGGTCTCCCACATCTCAGCTCCCTCTGGTGGGGATTCACTTGTTGCACCCCACGCCTTGTTGGGTCGTCTCCCCACGCTCAACCTTCCCACCTTTGACGGTGATTTGGACCAGTGGTTGAGCTACTATGGGATGTTCAACAGTTTGGTGGACTCCCATACCGACCTGTCAGCTGCTCAAAAAATGGCGTACCTGTTGGCTTCCTTACAGGGAGAGGCTCTAGGCCTGGTACAGCACCTGAAGGTCGATGACAGCACCTACTCGACAGCCATGGACTTGTTAAAGCGCCGTTACCACAACGTGCGCCTTTTGGCTGACACCCATGTGGGGCAAATATTGAATCTGCCTAAGGTTGCCTGTGTGTCAGCCTTACGGACAGACATTGTAAACCCGGTTTTGGTGGCTGTTAACGCCTTAAGGCGATTGGATTTACCTGTGGATCAGTGGTCCTTTTTGTTGCTCCATATTGTGTTGGCGAAACTGCCTTTGGAGATGCGGCTGCGTTTTGAGCGACAATATGGTGGGGACAGCTCCACTCACTTGCCTTCCTATGAGGAACTCGAAAGGTTCCTCGAAGACGAGTGTCGCAGGGTGGATACCGTGGAGGGTTCCACTCCCTTGATGCCGCAGCCTAGCGTTCGCCGAGAGCGACCACTGGCCCGACCGCAGGGTCCGCCGGTGACTAAGCAGTCACGGCCGAGATATGGGGTCTCCCAAGAGGAGGCCGTGGCTTGCAGATTCTGCAAGCGCTCCGGCCACCGGATGACTGCTTGCCACAAATTTGTGGCCTTGCGCGTAGCAGCGCGTCGACACATCGCCAAGGAGAGGCGATTGTGTTACCATTGCCTGGAGGGTCACTTCCAGCGAGAGTGTCCTCAGCCTCGTCCATGTGGACAATGTGGTGGTGCTCACCACGTCATTTTGTGTGCGAACCGCAACCAGGAGGGTGCTGGTGTTCGTGATGCTGAGCGACATTCGGCTGCTCGCGCTGGTGGTGACAGTCCTGCCAGGTCCAGCGCCCAAGATCGAGCCCTTACGGGCGGGGGTAGGCGTTCGCCACCCCCTAGAGGCACTGTTGGGTTTGCGGAGTACTCCACAGTCTACCGCAACCGGAGATTCTCCCCCCCGCTGTTGGAGCGACCGGGGTTGGAGCGGCGTCCGCCTCGCCTGGGAGGGCAGGCTGCAGCCCCCCTCTCATCCGCACATGTTGTGCAGGGTCGTCGCGATGAGGGCAGGGTAGACAGTTATCGTCCCCTGCCGCACTCGTGGAGGGAGCCCTCACTCCGTAACTTCTCCCGTTAGGGACTTGCAGCTCACCACGCTGAGAACCCAGAGACCATCCTCTTGCCTACGGTCTCTGTGCGGGTATGGGACCCGAAGGGCAACTCGATTGTTGTTCGTGCCCTTTTGGACTCGGGTGCCCAGGGTTGTAGTCTCAGCTTGGTTGGTGAGTCAATTGGATCAGTCCGGTTATTTTTTGGGCGAAATGTTTCTTACAGAAATTATGGGCTGCTGAATTGTCGTGGGATGAGCCTCTTCATGGAGAATTATTGTTGGAATGGCTAGAGTTTGTGTCATCCCTCCCAGCTCTTAATCGGGTTTCCTTGCCCAGACGTTTCCTTCCGTCTGGAAAATATAGAGCTAGCCTTCATGGCTTTTGTGATGCTTCCGAGCGAGGGTATGCAGCGGTTGTTTATCTACGCACAGTGGATGCTGCTGGACATGTTTTGGTCTCGCCGGTTCTAGCAAAGAGCAAGGTTGCGCCTATTCGCTCGCGTATGACAATACCGAAGCTAGAATTGTCAGGCGCCACTCTCTTGACTCGTCTCTTGAATCATGTCGTCGCTACTCTAGGGCGTTCCGTAGAGTTAGTAGACGTCTTTGCATGGACAGACAGTCAAATTGTGCTTTGTTGGTTGCGAGCTTCTGTTCACACCTTGGAGGTGTTTGTGGCGAACCGTGTTTCCCAGATCCAGGCGTCGCAAGCTAGATTGATTTGGCGACATGTCCCTGGCGATATAAACCCAGCTGATTGTGCATCACGTGGATGCTCAGCCCTAGAGATTATTGGACATCCGTTGTGGTGGGGTCCGGACTGGCTGAAGGGACCAGTGTCAATTTGGCCGGCCTCACGGATCACTCTAGTTCAGCCTGCGATAGGCTTTGTAAGTTTACCAGTGGCCGATGGTGCCGGGAGCGGCCAAGCAGCGGAATCATCATGTGATCCCGATGTTTTGCTGGCCAGGTACAGCTCACTGGATAAACTTTTGAATGTGACAGCTTGGGTTAGACGTTGGCGTCACAATGTTAAAAACCCACAGAATAAATTGTTGTCAACCTTCATCTCGTCTGAGGAACGACATGAAGCGCTATTGAGTTGGATTCGCGTAGTCCAGTCTGTTAGCTTCGCTTCAGAGTTAAAAACTATGAAGGAAGGTCCCGCTAAATTGAAAGGCGCTATTGTGCGATTGAATCCCTTTGTGGATCCTTCGGGTCTACTGCGCGTGGGAGGTCGGCTTAGACATGCCAATTTGCCTCATGGTGTCCGCCATCCTCTTCTCTTGCCGAAAGATGGACATTTGGTGCGGTTGCTGGCGATGGATCGACACCTCAAGAACTCCCATGCAGGCTGTAACGCACTGTTGGCGATTTTGCAACGCGAATTTTGGATTTTGTCGGCTAGACGACTCGTCCGGGGAGTCATTTTTCGTTGCATGTCTTGTTACCGAACTAAAGCTTCTACCATGCAACCCCAGATGGGCGATTTGCCCGCGGACCGAGTCTCTGAGTCTAGACCCTTTGCCACAGTTGGTACGGATTTTGCTGGCCCTTTTTTGGTGAAGTCATCTCAGCTTCGTAATGCCAAATCCGTAAAGGCATATTTGTGTGTTTTTGTGTGCCTGTCTACTAATGCCACACACTTGGAAGTTGTGTCTGCTCTCTCCACAGAAGCCTTCGTAGCGGCCCTCAGCCGATTTGTATCTCGTAGGGGACTCCCTACCTTGATTAGGTCCGACAACGGAACTAATTTTCAGGGGGCCAATAACTACTTAAGGGATGTGTATGAGTTTCTTGAAGAGCAGAAAATGAATTTGGGTCGTGAGATGGCCCTCCGTGGGATAACCTGGCGCTTCGATCCGCCAGTTTGTCCGCACTGGGGTGGAATTTTTGAGGCCGTAGTTAAATCTGCAAAGATCCATTTGAGGCGCGTTATTGGTGAGACGATTCTCACATTTGAGGAACTCGCGACCGTGTTTGCGAAAGTTGAGGCCGTCCTCAACTCTCGACCGCTATGCCCACTTTCGTCGGATCCGAATGATTTGGAAGCCCTAACGCCGGGCCATTTTTTGATTGGTCAGCCACTCGTCGCTCTGCCAGAGTACCCTTGGACTGATGTGCCCAGTTCTCGTTTGTCGCGTTTTCAATTGCTCCAGCAGCTCACTCAGAGTTTCTGGAAACGCTGGCACCTTGAATATTTGCACACTCTGCAGCAGCGCGTCAAGTGGACGGACAAAACGAATCCGCCGAAGGTTGGGGACCTCGTGTTGGTTAAAGATGCTAACCTACCGCCCTTGTGTTGGCGCCGGGGGCGCATTGTTAACCTTTTTCCGGGCTCTGATGGTGTTCCCAGGTTAGCCGAGGTCTTGGTGGGCGATTCTATTTTGAAGCGGGCCGTCGCGACATTATCCCGCTTACCCATTGATTAGCGACCCGAATACTTCGGCTCGGGACGGGGGATTGTTTGGAATTGGCGCGAGCATCTTTGCATACCCGCATACATTGATTATTTGAAGCAACATTTTTTTTGTCCCCGCCATATTGAAGGCGGTTTGAGAATTTGATATTTTTGAGTAGTAACACGCGCTCGGCGGCGAGCAGAGTTAAATTGAGATAAATTCACACCGCGGCTTCGGACAGTTGTTATTTGTTATTAGCGCCTAGTAATAGGTCTTGTTCGCTGATATCCTGTGCCACGCGAGTGTTTTGGGAGTTAAATTCACACCGCGGTCTCGGACAGTTGATTATTGATATTCGCGCCTATTAATAGGTCTTGTTCGCGATATCCTTGTGCCACGCGAGTGTTTTGGTTGGAATTGTTTGGGTGTGATTGTGCTTGTGGTTTGGAGTGATTTCTCGAGGTGATTTGCTGCCGGGTGTGAGTTGCCGAACGATAGCGGCCACCGGCTCACCACAGGACGAGACTTGGATTACTACACAAGTATTTATTGGGAATTTATGTATTTATTTATTCAATCACACTAAGATAGGTCACGTCTAGTAGGGACTAGCGTAGGAACACTTTCCAGATTTGTGCGTGGGCAAAACCACCTGGGGTAAGTGAGGCCTGTATATCCTATTATTGTGCTTACCCACCATTGTGGTGGTTATTGAGTAAGTTTACATTTGGGCCCGAGTGCACATTCCTCGGGCTGCTTTCGCGTAACGCGAGGCAGGTGCGCCCTAGTGTGCGCATCGTAAACATACATTATGATGATCTTTGGCGTAAATGTCAACTACTTGAAGTAGTGAAACAAAACATGTCTGCGTCCTTATATGAGATAGATGAAGTATTAAAATCGCATGGTCACGAAGTTTTAAGGCTCCCACCTTATCATTGCACATTGAATCCCATAGAAATGATTTGGGGTATAATGAAGCAAAAAGTTGCTGATAAAAATGTAAATAGGCCTACAAATGACATTAAATTATTAACAGAAGAAGCTTTCTCACAAACTGATGCAGAGGAATGGCGAAAATGTTGTGAACATGTAAAGAAAATTGAAAACGATTTCATCGAGCAAGATAGAATAATTGAAATGCTGGAAGAGCGATTTATAATAAATACCTCTTTATCTTCATCATCTGATGAAGAACAAGAAATGCAAGCGGAGTTCTTGGAATCGTTTTCTAGTTCTGAATGAGGTGTTAAGTTATTAGTATGATTTAAATGATATATAATAAATTAGTACATAAAGTAATATACGATTGATTTATTTTTCATGACATATTTTCCTATGTTAAGAACCCGATGTATAACAACATTCTTCATACACATACCTAATATACTTCATGTTCATTAATACTAAAGACATAAATAAAAATTAAACAGTATCAAGATCGTTTAATCCAATTTCCCCAGTATTGCACACAACAAATTTTTATTTCCTCATTTGCCATGACATTCCGGTAGACCTATACCTGCTGTGTGATTCAGGTTACACTGCGGTACACCTAGCATTATCTTCCGGCACCCCAGGTGTGTCGCGGCACACTGCTTGCTGCTTTTTAAATGTATAGATCTTTGTATCGCTATTATTGATACGTACATACTCGTATGTACATTATGAGGGGCTTCGACGACTTCGTACGTGCGCCATTTCGAATTCCCTGTAGGAGGAATTTCTTCATAAGGTTTAATAAAGTTTTACCAAATACCATAGGATACTCTACGTGCTTCTCTTGACAGTTTCCATACATGTCGAATACAGTACAAATCAACGCCATCTAGCGATTTGAGTCGGTATTAAACAGATGAGGGTTAATTGAGAGCTTGTTAATAAAGCTTGTTTATTAGGTTATTTAAATTATATTAATCATGATGGCAGTATAATTAAAAAAACATGAGTGAATACATATAAAATAAATGATAATTACAAGTTTTAATATAAAGAAAGAAAGTGAGAAAAAGGTTTATTTGTAATACATACATATAACTGCATAATACAGAAAACTTAACATATAACACAGGTGTGGTAAGAGACAATGACAATGTGGTGTAGTTGTGTGTCGACTCGCTACACCAATCCCCACTGGGCCCGTATGATGAATTATGGCCTGAAAATCCTGAAACCCCTGGATATTTACTACATGGATTTACCTACTCGTAGGCTGTGGAACGAACTGCCTCAAGAGGTTACGTTACGATACAATATTGGGTTTTTCAAGAATGCTGCAAATAGGATTTTGCAATGTCAGCGGCGTACCCGCATACCTCCTGGTGTTGTAGATGTCCATGGGCGGCGGTAACACTAATCGTCACGTAGGACCGCTTGCTCGTCCGCCTACTGCCCTATAAAAATACAAAAAATACTATGGTTTAATCCGTTATAGTGGGATGTTAAAAAGCTGATCAAAGAAAAGAATAAAACAAACAAACGTCTGACTCAATTTTACGAAAATAATCCCCCGAAACTGATAACACAAAACACCACAAAGAAAACATCAGCAAATCGCATTTGTACATGCACGATACAAGGCAAGCGATTTGTATTTAAAAAAAGGATGATAGGAAAGAATGTAACAGCACGTTCCGGATTTACGCCTTTTCACCTGATTCCAATCGCGATAAGTGAGCTCGGCTTGATGTCCCAATCGTTGTACACACGTGCCGACCGTATTTCCTGTGATAAGCCATCTGGTAGTTGTGTTACACGGTCGTGGGGGATGACCAACAAATTTATTTATTTGACCGCGAATTTATTTAGTGACCGCGAATTTGTGCGAGTATATGTCTTGTGTGTTAGCTTGATTCTCGTGGAAACTAAATAATTGGTTGTGATAAAAAGTACTCTAAATGTTGTACTTGCATATAAGCTATAACTAAGTCAAGTTTGATTAAAATCTGTCCAGTGGTATTAAAGTGATGCGCACAGACAAAGAGACAAAAATTCAAAAAGGGTTGTTTTGGGCTCTGTATCACTTGTAATTTACAATACAGCGACTTTTTAAAAAAAAAATTATTAAATGTAGTCAGGGCTTGTTTTTATTTTATTTTATTATAAGCAATACAAAACAGAAAGACTACAAAACAAAACAATAAACAAGAAATCATTTGACAAAAAACTAGTTGACCCCATTAACTAGGTACTAACATCGAGCCCAGATAACAATTTACAATTAATAGACTACAAAAAAATATAATCTAGGAAAGAAATAAAATAGGATACGTATATAATTATATAAATAAATGCATCCAAATATGTAGATATATATAAAATGAGGTATCTAAAGTAATCTATTTTGAAATAAGACAGATTAATTTGAATAAACGGTGTGTACCATAACTATGAATTGGAGTGAGAATTTTATTATTTTACGTCTAAAGCGACCAAAATTATGGTCGAATAAATCAATGGTAAACTCCTTTTTCACAGCTTCGTCAAAAGATCGACAATTGGATTGAAATAGAAAGTATTGTTCCTGTGTGTGCCGAGATATAGAAAGTGTTATTAAGATTACGATTTTATTATATGTATAGATTTATTTATTGATAGGTAGTGCAACAGCGAATACGAAAATAGATTTAACACAGTAGTATAACAATTTGCAGCCAATAGGGGACTACACAAATGATTACAGAGTGATGTCCGTTGCACACAGCAATACGGTCACTCACATAATACATACATTTGCAAATTAATTCACATGTACAAATATATACGAACTTAAGTTTACATACAAATGATAAAAATAGTTACATATATACTAGAACAATGAACCTAAAACTAAAAACCTTAAAAAATATAATATAATAACTAAAATATATTATTAAAAGGAGTCCCTTTAGGCAAGGTTCCGAAGATACTGGCCGCGTTCCCCCTTTGAATAGCTAGACCAATTCTTTGTCCGAGGTAGCTGCCAGCTCTTCGGTCTCCTGTGATGTCGACTAACCTTTTTGATATTTCCTTAAAAAGCCTTATAGCGCTAGGACCCCACGGACCAAGGGTCTCGACACCGAATGGGACAAAATCATATTCGGAGCCTAGACCCCTGTATTTGCATGCTTTAGCTTTTTCAGCCGCTTCACAAGCCGCACCAGCACTATTGTTGGTTCCATGTAGATGGGAAGGGGCCAGCGTGTCTGAACAGGTTGCATCCCATACCAGCACCCGGCCCATCTTCCATGGAATCAAACTCATACCGTCCGGTCTCTTGCCATCGTCTCTTGCAATACCAGTCGGCTCAAGTAGACTTGGCACGTTGACGGTGGCAAGGGACCGGCGCATGATATCGTTAAGTGCGGCATGTCTCGAGAAGCGGCCTGCACTTTTTTGGCATGACAGTCCGTGATGTCCTAGCTTGTCGACATCACTGCCACAGGGACATTTATGAGGAGCGCAGACCGGAACCCCAAGCCGTAGACAGGTTGCGATTCGGAGCGTGTCAGGCTCAAGAAATGTTCCTGTATTTGACGAACGGTACGCGTGAAGCCAGTAGCCGGCCCCATGCGTACCCACGGCCAAAAGCCTAGCACGCGCCGAACCTGTACTACAGCTCAAAAGATTGTCATAAGTCAATTTGCAGTTTATGTCGTCCCAGCTCCTCTGTGAATTTGGAGAAACTGGAAAATTTTGACCTGGGCATGCAATTAAGAAAGCGTTTCTAGCTTCTTCCAAGCCAGCAATCTCAAAGTTTGAAGGGGATGCCCTTAAAATTTTACTTATGAGATTTGCTGAACTATGGACAGAAGATAGGAAGGCTGGTAAAGCGACACTGGAAATTTTGCGAAAAAAAATCATGGCTTAAATAGATTGTAAAAATAAAAATTATGATAGAAATTAAATAGAAATAATAAAAATTAATGATTGTGTAAGGAGTTTTGTTGTAACCACTTTAACGCTGACATTATTTATTGACATTGCCATTGACATTGTATGGCACTGACATTCTATAAATGATTCCCTGTCTTATTGTTTCATTGTTTAGCCATTTGACATTTATAATTATGGTTGACTGCCTTTCAGTACTGACTCTTATATTAATTATGTAATTACGTAACTTGTCTTATTATGTTAACTTAATTTATGCGTTACATTCAAATTTTGCATGTCATTTTTATGACAAACATGTAGAACTTCTGTTAATTTTTTTCCATCTTATTATTACCGTGTTTGAGCAAATAAATTAGGAATTATGAATTTCCCAACCCTTTCTCTAAATGCATTCCAAAAATCTTCATAAGTAGCCAGCGCATCCGGTGTCGTGTCAATGCTTGCCATTTTTGACTGATTTGCCATGTATCACGGATGTCCATGGGCGACAGTATCCACTTACAACCATGTATATCGTGTGTTCGTATACGGCCTTCTTTCTATAAAAAAACGCACAAAGATGAATAATGCTTTATGTATCTCACAGTTACTGAGCGCGTCTGATTGACTTGCCTGATGTGCCTCACTCTTACTAAATTGCAATGTAATTGAGTTAAACCACTCTCACAAAATTACAATGTAATTGAGTTACACCACTCTCACAAAATTACAATGTAATTGAGTTACACCACTCTCACAAAATTACAAGTAATTGAGTTACACCACTCTCCCAAAATGTGGCAGAGATTGGGGCGAAATGTACTTCTCATCCCATCCCACCCCCGTGTAAGAAGTATAATTGAAATGTAATTCCATTATACTCTTCAGTAGATGGGATAGAATTGGATAGTATAGGATAGAAAAAGATTGTGTGCAAATAGACTGTGACATATCGCATGGAAATGTAACTCATGGAATGTATGGAAATTTTACGGTAGTCTTTTATAAGAGAGGGGGTAATTTGACCAGTCGGGTGCGTCCAGCGCGAGCGGCTGTAGGAATACGCACCCCTCTCAAAAACCTTCTTTGTGTAAGTGTGTGCCGGAAGGGGAGAGTGCATACTCTAAGTATGCACTCTCCCCTTCCCAAAAAACTTCTTTATGTATAAAAAGATCCGTCCGTAATCGTACATTTTTACAAGCTGTATGTGTTAGATTCAAAAGACGTAAAACCAAGTCAACTTTTCGGTTAACGCGATCCCACTACGTGTAATTACTTTTGCACGCTAAAACGGCTATTTGCGTTAATTCGAGTAAATTTTGCGTTTGAATCCGCGGTTTCAATTTTGAGAAGTCTGTTCCAAGAACCTTCAAACAGATGTGAGTGTTAATACTCTCAAAAGGTGATATGTAAACAGCTATGTTCGTTTGTTACATTAAGTTATCTTTTTTTTTATAAAAAAAAGGTTCTTGCCTTTCTGTCTTGACCTATATTTCACTTCCCATGTCTGTATTTTGTGCATCTTTTCTTTTTCTTCCATTTTAATTGTTTCATGTAATGTGTGTACAAGAAATTGGTAAATAAATAAGGATTTTATTTTTATATTGTAATTATATTTGTAATTCTTGTCTGTTTCAGATTCTGCTGTTACTATATTGCATCAAAACGTAAGTTATAACTGTAAATATGTCACAACAGATAAAGTTACATTAGTCTTAGCTATACTGTATAACTATACTGTAATATATACTGTAAAGTGTGAATTGATAGTAGGATTTCATCCGCCATAAGCAAGAAAGACTTGGAACCAAATATCAAATGGCACGCGTTTTCAATTAGTCGGAGAGGCCAAAAAAGCATACGTTTTATGTCAGTTATTCTAAGCTGCTATCGTAATTACCTATTTATGTCAAGAATATTTCAATCTATACCTATTTCACCACCTTCAGAACTTTGACTCCTAGGGGATAAAATATAGTTAATAAATACATTAGGTTTACCTAACCAGACCCCCATTAGGCCGAGCGACTAAGTAATCGAAAATAATTTGATAGATTCGGTTGGATAGACGTATTTCTGTTCACCGATATGTCGCAAATACTGTTAAGTGAATACTAAGTACCTGCGACGTAATAATTTCTTAATCGTGAAACTTAATACTGCCACCGTACGTCCTCGACTTTGCGGTCGATCTTGTGACCATTTTCGAAGTTTATTTTACCTCTATCAGATACCAGCATGCGATTTTACAGTAAAAAGTACTTTTTTGGCGCATTCGCCACCAATATATTCCTCTTTTGTAACTTTGTAGTCAGATTTACTTTGAATGGAGCTCATTTTAGTCATTATTTAGTAATATTTCGGTGGACGACGACGTCTCGGCTTATAGGTCAGTTTATTAATGTGTAATTTTCATCGATTTGAATTAACATGTTATTGTGCTCTAATATGCAAAAAGAAAAATAACGTTCAGCCATTCCAGTACCTTTTATAGGAAGTGTAAAAAAAGATAAAAAAAGGTTTTCAATGAAGATAAGGGTGAATTGGGCCAGAATATCAGCAGAAAATCAATGTCAATTGCCAATGAATACGTTAACAACCGATGAACAACCAACAACCTCTACATCTTTTGTTGACTAATCAAATTCAATTCATATTCCGAACGTCACACATCGATGACATTGGTGATATTTTGAGATTTTACGGGAAAATTATTCCACGTAAAGAGAATCGGCACCGACTTAGGAGGATTTATTATGTCCCGCACCACTTGTTTTCATCCAATCATTCGATCTATTGTTATTATTTGTTCGCGCGAGCTACTTTATTGTAGTTTGAACTTTGAAGTAATTTCATAGGTAATTTTTCATTGAAAGTCGAGAAAATGAACTTAAAGTTACCTAATATATTTACCATATTTACCTAATATATTTAACCTATAGGTCTACTATTAGGCAATTCTAACATTGTAGTCGAGTCGCCGTTTTATTTTATGAGACTGAAGAACAACGTCATAAATTGCATGTCCTCATGTAATTGTGTCATGTAATTTTTGACTACTTAACGATCAGTTGATAATAATATGCTATGCGCAGTTCTTAAAATAGTGTTTTCACCTTCAAATTGTAAATTGCAATATTTTCTCCAATTTAGGCACCTTTAATTTAATATCTCTAGGCGCTCCTTCTTCCAAGCATTTAAAAACAAAAGTATTTTAAAAGCCCATCAGCATTTTTCGAAGCAAAATCATCATATTGTACGAAAAAAATTGCATCGTATAAGAGTGCGACATCAATCAAGTTCGTTCGCTAATTTTATTTCAGTAAATATTTTGGTCGCCAGTACCAAATCAATTATCTAATTTGTTTTAAAGTAAGGCATTATTTGATGACGGTGTAGGTAACTCTATAAGTAATTTATAAGGAATAATTATGTCGAATCTATTTTGAATAGAGGGTAAGGTTACCAAACTAGTAATTGCAACTAGACAACACGTCGTCGTCGTCACGTTGAATCGACGTCGGGAAAGTGACCAATACTACCACCTATTGGTTAAAGTTACTACAATTACGTCCGTTAGATTTGACGGGGATTTGAGGTATCCCCTTTTGGTGGAGATAAAAATGATGACCTGAAATAGGTGCTGTCGACGTAATTTTAACCAATAATGTTTGGTGGGAAAAGTCCTGTGAAACATTGTGTATTGTGTGGTACTAAATGGCTTACTGGGTTTTATTAAACGCCATCATGCACACTGTGATGAATAACGTATATTCACGTGAAATAAGTGCTAATGTCCATGGACGGCTGTTATCACATATAACCATTATGTGAACCGCTAATTCTCTAAAAAAAAATATTTTTCATGTCATCTTAAACTGTGCGTCTTGTATTGTCTATGCGTGAATTTGTTACACTTTTATATATTCCACTTGAGTTCATAAATAAAAATATATACTCAGTAACACGCTAACATACCCAAAACCATTAGTTTATAGCCTCTATTACTAGCGTATTAAAATACTTCGAATGGATCCAGGTGCTGGCTGACACACAATTTAGCATAGAAACCAGTTCCAAAAGAAATATAAAAATCAGATAGATCCTATTATAATGCATACAAAAGCCGTAAAAATAAAAAAAATATATCTCCATCTTTTTGAAGAAAAAATTGAAAATATTTTAATAGAAAATACTCAATTCGTTCTCTGAAACCGAATTCTTTGAAGTATATTTATGATGATCATGTAGCTTTTACTTATTATTACGTTACAAATTCGACCTTAAGATTGTCCTTTGCCTTTGCTTGTTATAAAATACCTATTCGCCTGCCTACAGATACTTATAGATACCACCCAATAAAAACAAACTCCAAAAGGCAAACCAAATATTTCCTAGCGATTTATCTATTGATATCATTCGGGTTTTAGCCCTTCAAAAGCCTAATAATAATAAAATCATTCGGTTTTTACGACCACTGCCTCTGTTTACGATCAATATGTATTTATTTGTCCATAAACCCGGAAAACTGCGAACGTTTTCTATATAATTCGTACACCGTGGAAGTACAGGTACTAAAATTTGGGTACTGAAATTTAGTGAAAATTTGAATACGGAAAACGCACTGCACTGTATAAAATTTTACTGCACTAAAACTGTACACGTTTTCATTTGGAATTGTTTTTATTTGGAGATTTGTTATCGGCCTTATTGTTAATTGGCATAATCTTATTGTAATATAAGTATTTCCCGCTGTAAATCTACCAAATAAGAAATAAAATAAATAAATAAAAATAAGAAATATAATATATATCCCACAAAAATAGTGTCAAATATTCTAGTATTTTATTCAGTGGCTTATAGTGATAACAATTATAAAACATGTAAGAAGTTACATTAATTTGACAGTTTAAAGCCTTTAAAAGTGTGATGAAATCAAAATCTGATTAAAAGTTCAATATACTAATTACACCTTAAGTACCTACTTAATTAGTAATTGAATACCTATTCAATGAGCAACGTAAGGAAGCGGGCACATTTTAAGTCAAAAACCAAAGCGTTATATATGCGTTAGACGCAACCGGCTGCAACTGCGGGCAACCGGTTGTGTCTAGTCGCTCGGTCGCGTGATCAGCTATCAGATCTGGCGACTGAGCGACGCCCATGTGAACACTTTCAAGTTTTTCAAATTCACTTTCGACACTTTCAATGACATATTTTACGACTCCATACAACTCCTATCGAGATGTATCGACTAATCGTGCTTACCCGCGCCCAGGTGACTTCCTACGTCTAATACAAGTAATGTCGTTAATATTCTTCCAAAGTGCTTAACGCTAAAAGCGTAGTCACTTTCTTCGTAGAGAAATAATCTACCGCATCCTTTTTTAGAATGTGCCAATCTATTGTATATTCTATACAAATAATAAAACAGTCTCTGTATGTTTATTAAAAGGTTTTTTTGAAAAAAACTCATTAAACTCAGTGTAGAGAACGAGGGATACAGAACCCAAAACAACTATTATTAAAAAATTTCTCTGTCTATTTGAACACACATGACCCAAAAATCACTGGACGGATTTTAATTAAACTTGGTATACTTATAATACATCTTATGTACGAACTTGATATCTGAGATTCTTTTATACAGATTATTGAATACTCAATAATGGCGATGAGTTATTGAACCATAAAATATTATTGAAATAAATTTCAGCAAAATAACTAGTAATAAACAGTAAAAATCAAAATAGCCGGCTAGGCAGCGCATGGCGCATGGCAGCACGCCGCCGCGTACACGAACACACGCCGCCGCCACTACACGACCATTACGAGAAAAATATTAATGAGAAATTAAGAACAGCAATTATTCAAATAAAGCAAAATAAATGTCAAACTCGGAATTAGTTAAAGAAGTAAAATCGGGAAAACGCAGTTATATTTACAAGTGCACAAAACGGGAGTTACATCAGAGAACGAAATGTAAAGACGAAAACTTGCAAATTTCCGAAGACAGTAACATTGACGAATTGAGAAAAACTTTAAGCGAGTATTACAAAATAAAAACATTACAACAACAAGAAACAACCAAGAAAATGTCTACATATGGAGAATTAAAGCCATTCGACGGCGAGAAGTGGGAGGTTTTTCAACAACAATTAGAATATTTCATACTCCTCAATGACTTTGAAGAAAATAAAAAGGTACCTCTTTTAGTGACAAAATTGACACCGAAAATATATGAAACACTCACACACCTATGTTCCCCAATAAAACCAAACAAACTAACCTATGAGGAAGTATGCAAGAAATTGAAACAAAAGTATGCACAAACATTATCTTCTGGTGGTCGAAGCACAATCCACACTTATGGCATCCATCATTACTCCCTTGTATGAATGCAATGAAAAAAAAAAAAAAAATTGGACACCCGAATGTAATAATTTCTTCCAATTAATTAAGGAAAAGCTGGCGTCTGCCAATAACTTAAAACATTATGACCCTAATTTACTATTGATTTTAACAACTGATTCATCTGATACTGGTTTAGGTGCAGTCTTATCAAATAAAATCAAGGAAGGTATTGTTCAACCGATTGCATATGCAAGTAAAAAGTTAAATGATGTCTAACAAAAATATGCTATAATAGATAAAGAAGCTATGGCAGTTATTTTTGGAATAACTAAATTTTATAACTATATATACGGTAGGTTGTTTGAGCTTGAAACAGATAACGCGGCTTTAGTTCGGATATTCGGACCTACAAAAAGTATCCCAAAAATGGCTGCTAAAAGACTTCAACATTATGCAATATTCTTATCGGCATTTAACTACAAAGTGAGACATATTAAAACAATCGTTAACCCGGCAGATTATCTGTCTAGAAATGTCATAGAAAATAAATATGAAAATAAAAATAATCATCCATTGTGTTTAAGTGCTGATTCAAGCAATGTCTATATTATAAATGAATCTAAATTGGAAGTTCTAGATTGTAAAATAATACAGGGAAAAACTACGAAGGATTTGACATTAACAACTATATATCTATATATCTGATGGGTTATATATATGATCAGTTATATATCTGATGGGTGGCCAGAAAGAAAATATTTACCTCAAGATATAATTCCATTCCACACTAGATTCAAGGAGTTAACTGTAGATAGGGGATGTGTGTTTTGGGGATATCGTATACTAATACCAAATTCAATACGAGAAACGCTATTAAGAGAATTACATAAAAGCCATTCTGGAGTTGTGGGCATGATAGAAATTGCCTGTTATTATTTTTGGTGGCCTAAACTAGATTCAGTTATTGAAGATGTAGTAAAAAATTGTATTGTTGGTCTACAAAATAGTAAAAACCCTTGTAAAACTCAGAAACCATGGCCGGTACCACCTTCACGGTGGTGTAGAATACATGCAGACTTCATGGGTCCATTTTACAATAAAATGTTTTTAGTAATGGTCGACAGCTATTCAAAATGTCCAGAAGTATTCAAAATGTCTAACATCACATCAGCACGCACCATTCAAATTTACAAAATTTTTTTTACAACATTTGGCTTTCCAGTACACCTAGTCACGGGTAACGGCAGGTCGTTCACAAATTTAGAGTTTGAGGAATATTGTAAATTAGCTCAAATTAAACATACTTCTTCACCACCGTATCACGCAGCAACGAATGGGGCGGCGGAACGATTCGTTCAAACGTTTAAATCTGCTGTAACTAAAATTAAAGAAAGCGGCCAAAGTTTATCATTTGCTATTAATTTATTTTTGATGGACTATAGGAATACACCTCAACGAACAACTGGCATCACACCAGCTAAATTAATGTTTGGGAGGGAACTGAGAAATAGGTTTAGTGTGCTCCGACCACCACCAGTGAGGGAAGAAGTAGAGTACAAGGTATAGAACAGGAATCAAGGAAATAGGGACATAAAGTTTGAAACAGGCCAAAAAGTTATGATTAAAGATTACCGGAAGGGATACAAGCCATGGATTCAGGGTTTAATAGTTGGACAATCTGTACCAGGTGTCACATATATTATTGATGTGGTTGGATGCCAATGGAAGCGGCATGTAAACCAGATAATTCCGTGTTCAGTAACTTTAGAGGAATAAAAAAAAGTAGTAGTTAAGTAACCCTAGACTATATAGTTATAATTTTATATAATTTTATTGTTCTATATTGTAAACTTAATATACCTATTAAGTTGAGTAAGGTGCGGGAGAGGGTGGTATCCCTAGATCTCTCTCGGTCTCGCTCTCTCGGGATGTCTCGCTCTCTTGACTCGGTGGTTGATTACAAGTGTTATGTCTACTTCATTAAACTCGTGATTAATTAATTTATGCGGTTTTATTGCATACTCAATACAGATCAATTATAAAGTTCCCACGGGAATCAAGCTAACCACAGATACTCTAACTTCTACTCACACTAAGTCGCCGGTACTGCTATTTATTTTAATATTAAACTGAAATATTGTATCAGTTTAATAATGCATACCCATTATGATTTAATTTAAGCCTGTCACGAACCATAATTCTCTGATCAAACCTTGTTTCTGATTCGATCTGACAGTCACTGTAAATTGGGTTGTCAGTTCAATAACTATTAACTTTATCCACTTAATCGGGCAATTATAAAATTAAATGAAATCAAAATTATAACTTAAAATATTCTAGTTTTATCCATTTATCCACTCTAGGCCTGCGTGGTGGATAAACCCTTTAGTGATACCCTTTAGAAGCCTTTTCCCTGCACTGGGACGTTTAAAAGGCAAACATCAAAAAGCGGATTACAATAACCAAATGCGGGTATTTGAAAAAACTGCTCACAGTTTTCGACGTTAACTACCCGTTTCTCTAATAAAAATCGGAATTATTAATGTGCTCTCTTCATCCAGTTATACCTCCACTATTATACCCGTTATATCGCATCCTTCCTAATATTTTTTTCAAACCTGCATCCAAGCATCCAAATGTAGACCACGCATCACAGAGCGTGCCGACGTTCGTCATTCTACACTGATATTGACATGTGTCGCGGAAGTCAATGAACTATCTGCTCGTCTGCCACTTTTTCTTTGTATAAAAATCATTTATTTTGAAAATTAATCTTTCTTTATAAAAATCCAATGTTAGAACAAAGAATCTCGGTATTTTCTTTTAAAATAGTAGTTTATTCTAAATAATAAAAATAAGTTAAATATTACTATTAAATCAAAAACTGATAACATTCGCTAAAGATTAGAAATAAATCTGGCGATAAGTATCAACCAAAAAATACTCAAAGATTTCTATTAAGCAATGTCGATTCCATTCGCTTCCGAATCCAGATCGCAAAATAGGATAAAGAATAAATTTCTCTTTATCTACCATAAAAGAGTGGTCCGCGAAATCGATCTACCCGAAGAGAAAATTAAATCCTGTCTACGATGTATTACGAATTCTTTGCGTGAATGGTAATTGGATTTGTATTAAAATACATTTTAAATTGAAATTTAGATGGTGTTATGAAATTTTAACCCCGGGCCTTCTAGAGTCCTTTTAAAAAATATAAATCACACACTAACATAAAGCTACCTATTATCGAGTTCCTCTTAAATCCGAAAACTGAGTCTTTTAACAAATTTCTATTTAAAAGGCCGTTTTTTTGATTGAGAAAATTGCTTATAGCTTCTTAAGTAAAGATATATGTTGCAACATCTAATAATTCGAAAATACGTTCATTTAAAATATGACGCGTTCGGATGTTTCCGGATTAGCAGATGGTCCATGTTTTTGTAATGTATGTAATGTAATGTACATTGTTTTAGTGTGCGTAAACTTAAGACCGCTCAGTTGAGTTCCCGATCCGCAGCGCACACTAATGCAATTTACTTATATGTAGGTGTACAATCACTACTGAGAGTAACCCAAGTTCATAAGATGAAAGACAGATGACATAGACATCTGGTTTGGATGTGGTCTCATAAGTAACACAGTCATATCAGTAAACAACCTAATGTGACAAATGAGAATATTTCGCAAGTCGGCGTCACGACGAATTCAGTCTAAAACCAAAAGTCAGCCGACCAAAAATCTAAGATGTCTCCCAAATAGAACAAAATCAATTTCGTATTACAGAAATATGGTGGTAATTTAAAATGTTGACAACACTATTAACTTAGATATCCGAAGCCTGGCAACTAAATTTATGTTAGGCACAAATCAAAGAACACGCCTCCTGCCAAACATTTTACGGTTACAAAAACGTAAATTCAGTAACGTGAGCTTGTAAGTTCATTGAAATAAGGTGCAAATTGGCAAACGTGCAAAATTATCTACAAGTAAGTGTAAAATTATTGCTTAGTGGCCGATATAACGTGACTCTCTATCACACCGTTGCGTGCTAATGATAAGCCAATAGCAATAGGAATATAGTAATTTCTTTTTAATGGACAATATGGACGCATCTGCTGAATAAAAGTTATTTCATCACCGCCATGAATCAAACATAAATGATCCTTGACCATTCTTTCTGAATTCTTACTGAGGTCTCTGGCAATGGTGAATTAAAAAAAGCTCCTTATAAAAACAAAAATTACCGATTTACTCTTTCTCACTTACGACATGCCATAAATATCGCCACGTACCTCCTGTAAAAGAATGGCAGACACCATATATGTATGTGGTACATACCCCATTACTATCTTCTTATCTCGCTTCTCAAGCATTAAACAACGCCAAGCAATGATTTTACAAAAATATCTGATGAACCGCAAATATGGTATGTACGCAGCTATACCTTATCCGAAGATAGACCGTACTAAATATACTCGCATTAAACCAAGCTTTAGTCTCGAAAACATTTGTAAGACTGGTAAGTGGCATTTTTTTTTATAGAGAAGAGGGCGGACGAGCAAGCGGTCTCACATGATGGTAAATGTTACCGCCGCCCATAGACACCTGCAACACCAGGGGGTATGCGGGCGCGCCGCCGACCTTGCAAAATCCTATTCACAGCTTTCTTGAAGAACCCCATGTCGTAGTTTTATGGGAAGACCTCTTGAGGCAGTTCGTTCCACAGCCTACGGGTTCGCGATATAAAATATTTTTTGGACCGAACAGTACGCGACACCTCCGTATCTAGGAAATGCGGATGGACCGCACTTCTGTGACGGGAGGTGCGGTTGTAGAAACCCGAGGTGAGAATTATATTGAACAATTCTTCAGAGCATTCCCCATTGTACAGGCGGTAGAACACACGGAGAGATGCAACGTCTCTCCGAACGCTGAGGGGTTCTAAATTGCCCGTGAGACAATCGTTGACAATACGAACAGCACATCGTTGGATGGAGTCAAATGGGTCTAATTCGTATTTCGGTGCGCCGGCCCAGAGATGTGAGCAATACTCCATATGGGGCCTCACCTGAGCTTTGTAAAGCATTAGGAGTTGCCCAGGGGTGAAATACCGCTTCGCTTTATTCAGCACACCGAGCTTTTTGGAGGCCATTTTGGCCTTACTTTCCAGATGACCCTAAATTCGACTTATTAAAGTTATTAAAGGCATAGGTGATATTAAAGTCATTTGTTATGTTAGTTCACCTATATTGGACGTCAATGCCGAAAACCATGATCTTCAACAAATGCGTTCTATTAGTAACGACGCAGAGAAGTGAATATGAACATTTCTAATAGTAGAATTAGTCTCTAAGTTGAAAGTCGTTCAGTGAGCTTCAGGGCTTTGCTTGGAGTATCTTTCGGTAATAACATTCGGAAAGAATTAATCACCTCAGATCGACGACAGGTAATCACTGGAACAAGAAAGTGGGAGACCACGTGCCGGTAAGCGCAGCACCAATGACTTGAAAGAAGAGGCAGATGGTGGCTGAATGAGAAAGGCGACCACACATTATATATCATTAGGGGACTCCTAGATCAAACAATGTACAGTTAATGGCTGAAAAAGAAGAAGCCTTTTCTTTGAAGAGTTAAACGTTCTTCATTAAATTATTTTCATGTCATCCAATATAAAACACTGAATGGTTTTCGTCCCGTTTTTTAAACAAAAATGTGGCAAAGACGAATATGAGCAGAGACACCAACGACACGACACGAAGGAGACGAGAAGATTATTCGCCCGATGTCAAACAATTGCTGTTTTCAAGAATGAATGAAGTTGGCATATCCAAGGATGTCATTGTCTATCTATCCTGCTCACACAGGAAAACATTAATTTCACCTTATTAATGTTCGTTTCGGTGTAATTGTAGCCGCTAAAGCAACCAGACAGACGGGCTGACGTCACGGGAAGCGCGCGGCGGAAGCGGACTCCGCTTCCGTCCGCTTGCGCGCAAACTCGATCAGTATTCAGAATTGGAATCGAATTGAATATCGAACAACTCAATTACTATCGATTCGTTTTGTCTGACAAAGATTATGAATACACTCGATACTGCATGTTAGTTATAAGTTAATGTATAGAATGGTATAATAAAAGGATAGAAATTAAACTTGAACAATTAAATGTATTTATTGATAATAATTGCTTGCACATTAAATATTAAACTAACGAATGTCTTGTACGATAAATTCATCTTGAGTAATTGACGGCTGTCGATTAACCCGTCATAACTGTTGTTCCGCCCTTATCCTCGGTCACTGTCGATGAAGTTGCGGCCTTAACAATGAACTCTTACAATAGGTACTCTTATGTTAGAGCACGTAACCACTCCTTTTTCCGTCCACTGCTGAACCTGGACTTTATCATGCACATTGTCTTATGCATGAGGAATGTATGGCCTAAAAGGCCACGCTGACCAAGTGGGTTGGCGAGTCCACTCTTCTACAGATGGTGTAGTTCCTTAGGACTTATGGTAGCGGCTATGTTATCTCTTACTCGACTGTTACGACATCCACAGGGAGAGATGGGGTGCTGCTATTCTAAAGACTCCATACCACACGGTCACTTAGAACACATGCATATTTTATTTCTATAGCAATATGAATATTAATAAAAAAAACATTCGTGAGTCGTTCGTGATAATGGTCATGAAATTGTGAGTGCAATAAATCGGCTTACTTTTACTGACAAGAAAGGCCATACGTAAATTATAACGTAGATCATTATTAATTATAATAATTTGTTAAATATATCATCAATATTACATTATAATTATCGTATTTTAAATTACTCAGTCGGATATTCAATAGGCGAATTCATTTGTAGCGTTATACGAGTACAGAATCATTCAGGTACACCGTCTATATCGATAAAATCATTATTGAGATCATTGTTGATATTTATAGGAGTATTATAGATAATTATATTAACAAAATACGTCAAAAGTGTCAAATCAACGAACTCAAAGATGTTCAATCCTATCCCGGTAATTGGCACAATTAAAATTGACGTGTCGTTTTCAAAACGGAAATGAATTCACTTCGGAAACGACGCCATTTTGATGTGTCCAAATGAAGGAGGTCTTATTTCCGGTTCATTAAAGGATTACTTCCATTTCTTGAATTCATAGCTTAGCTACCGTATTTCTCTTATTGTTATGATTGGAATGATTCGAGGTAAGTAAATCGTTATACCTAAAGCTTGGTCCCGACGAAATTACGTTCCTGAAACAGTGATCTGAACAAGTGTTAGAACAAGTAATAGGCGGCTATTGCGGGAGGTTCTAATGGATTATTTATTATAATCGAATTATTGCAAAATGTACACTATAGATAACTTTTCAATACAATACTGTTCAATAATGTTTCCCAATAGTGTTTGGGAGATATTGCATTAAATTATTGGGTAGAATTGTGTGGTACTGGTTTATTGGAACGAAGTTCCTTTACGCGGCTTGCGGTAGGTGTGATTCGTAGGTGTGATAGATTTTTATCCCCGCCATACGCCTTTCTCTCTCCGTGTGTGCGTGCGAGTATCGAGAGCGAGACTCAAGCAGAATAACAGACGTGCAGACTAGTGCGTGGCCGGTTGTATAACCTAAATTTTTGATTGTTTCCTTATTTTAAATTTTTTACATTGAAAATATGATACAAAAAAAATACATGAACTATACAGATTTTATTTCGAATCACAATCGGAGTTTAAACAAAAATGCGTGAGGATCTTCGTTCCTAACGGGGGTCCCCTGACCGCACATTTAATTTTTTTTTTTATAGTTTGGTTTATTTCTTGTTTTGCTTTGGAAAACTAAATATATCTCAAAGTCTGTCTGTGTATCTGATCGTGTTATATTGTGGTTAAGTGACTTTTATGATTTCTGAATAAATAAATAAGTAAAAATAAATAAGTAAACAACAATGTAGATAGGATTAAACGAAACACATCTGACCTTGTTAACAAGGAATTCCTGACGCACATTCGTTAGGTAGTGAATCCACGGGCCGTGCCGCTGAGTTTCTGCTTAAATACAGTTTTATATAAAATTATCACTACAGCTCGCATGTTCCAGAATTAAAAAAATATATCTAAAACGTGTGTATCCAGCAATCCGTACTGGACCCCCGACGAGGTGATTTACTAAGCGACACTTGTGCCCTACAGAGCGGCATTATAAAGCTGAGAAAGTAGTAAATACACCATGATATACGTACGTAGTAAGTAATCCACAACGCAAACAAAACTTTAAAACGTCAAGTTACGTGTTAATTTGTCTTAAACAGGTACAGGTTTATATAATGTATACATTTCGCCAAGCTGTTGAGCAGTTTGTTGGCGAACATGCTCTCCTCAAACCCTTTCAAACTCTTGCTTAGTATATTAAAATTTAAACATTTATATGGTTGATATAAAATATGCTGGGCGTGCTCGACTGGCCACGTTACCCCTCTCTCACAGAAGACTACCTTGAAATATACTGCATTTCCGACTTTATCGTATTTCCCCAATGAATTTCGTATTTCGATAGTGAGGGAGATATGCCAGAGCCTATTCCCATCCCATCCTATCCTATACCTCCACATTTTTCCAACCCTTTCTCCCAAACCATTTCTTAATCCGTAATGGAAAGGACTCGGCATCAACGTTGATGGCGAATGCATCACTCACCTTCGATTTGCCGACGATATCGTGGTCATGGCAGAATCGCTGGAGGATCTTAGCACAATGCTCGGAGACCTCAATCGAGTTTCCCAACAGGTGGGCCTTAAAATGAACATGGACAAGACGAAAATCATGTCGAATGTCCATGTCGTGCCCACCCCAGTTTCAGTCGGGAGCTCGATTCTCGAAGTTGTTGACGAGTACGTCTACCTAGGCCAAACGGTCCAACTAGGTAGGTCCAACTTCGAGAAAGAGGTCAATCGACGAATCCAACTCGGCTGGGCAGCGTTCGGGAAGCTACGCAGCGTCTTCTCGTCCAAAATACCTCAGTGTTTGAAGACGAAGGTCTTCGACCAGTGTGTGTTGCCAGTGATGACCTACGGCACCGAGACGTGGTCTCTGACTATGAGCCTCATAAATAAGCTCACTGTCGCACAGCGAGCTGTGGAGAGGGCTATGCTCGGGGTTTCTCTACGTGATCGAATCAGGAATGAGGAGATCCGTAGACGAACTAAAGTCACCGACATAGCCTCTCGGGTTAGCAAGCTGAAGTAGCAGTGGGCAGGGCACATAGCTCGAAGAACCGATGGCCGATGGGGCAGAGGGGTTCTCGAATGGAGACCACGTACCGGCGGACGAAGCCGAGGACGTCCATCTGCTAGATGGACAAACGACCTCATAAAGGTTGCGGGCACCCGCTGGATGCAGGTCGCTGCCGATAGGTCTAAATGGCGGACAATGGGGGAGGCCTATGTCCAGCAGTGGACGTCCAAGGGCTGAGAAGAAGAATGGTAGTCAGTGCATCCGGAGGTGTGCCAACCTTTGTCATTCTGGACTGAAGTTGGCATGTATCGCGGATGTCCATGGGCTACAGTATCCGCTTACCATCAAGTGGACTGTATGCTCGTCTGACGCCTTTTTACTATTTAAAAAAAATCAGCCGTATCTGTTATCTTATCCAAAAGTTGAACCTACCTTAAAATGTACTGCATTTCCCACTTTATCCTATTTCCCCAATGTAAGTACGTGTTTTGGTAGTGAGTGAGATATGCCAGAGCCCATATCATCCTCCTCTCTCCCAATTATCCGACCCTTTCTCCAAATCCATGTCTAAATCTCCAAAGCTAGGCTTCCAGTGGCGTGCCAAAGATTGTCATTTTGAACTGATGACTGGGTGATGACTGATGACAGTATCCACTTACCATCAAGTGGACTGGACGTCTGCCGCCTTCTTACATAAAAAAAAGTTCGGGAGGTAAGTAATTCGGTGAATAATTTTGGTGTTATATGTAGCCTTGTGCGCCCGTCGATAATAATTTTGTGTGTTGGGCCCAACATAATATGTTGGTTTATTGCTACATAGAGGGGCCGAGTTTCCGTAGGTTGCAACCATCCCTTTCAATATCCACTGTTGGACATGGGCCTCCTCGTGCATGCATGCATGTGGGATGTATGTTTGGCCTGAAAACGCCCCGCTGGCCACGCGGGTTGGCGAGTCCACTCTTTTAGAGGTGGTATAGTTCCTCAGGGCTGGTGGTAATGGCTTCGTTATCCTTTAGTCGCCTTATACGACACCTCCAGGAGATGGGCATATTCCATGCGATACTTTTACATAATAACTACTAATTCGTTCTATAATAATAGTATTAATAGCGTAACTTTCTTTTTAATAGGTAAAATATTTTTTTTTTGTTTTTTATTAAATATACCCGGCCACGCGTTGCTGTGGCTGCTCAACAGATGGCGCTTACCCTGTTTTTACCTGTTTTTGGGTAAAAAAAAGCATGTTTTTACCCTGTGATAGGTATATAAAAACGCGCGTATTCGAATGCAACGTTGTGTCAAAATTTCAAAGCAATCGGTGAAGAACTTTCGGAGATTTAAAATTTTGAACAAACGAACATTTACATTTTTATTTATATAGATTTCGTTATGAACTGTATTAGTAATATTTTAATTTTATTTATGAGTTGGATTTTTTTTTTCGGAATGGCTAAATTCTTGTGGCCCTAGTGGCCTTTCAAGAGTCACCGGACTTGTTTAATTTAGGGCGAGCGCAAAAGGCGCTCAGCCTGGAACAAAATGTGTGTTGCAACGAGCCTAAGGGCTCCCCCGCCGGTAAACCGACGGAAGGGACGGACCTCGGCTTAGGGCGTTGCATTGGAGGGATACCGCGAGATCGCGAGTCGGTGGTTGGAAATGTAAGACCACAGCATAACTTATATAGTATACTAAATAAGTTAGTATACTTAAAGCGATAACAGAAACATATGAATAATCGCTTAATATATTTCTACATAATTTGAAATGAATTAAGAGAGAAATTTAATTTAATTTAATTAAGAGATAAAATTATTCACAAATAGTCCCCTGATTGACTTAAAAAAAATAAGCTGTACAATAAAGCCGGAAATCTGAAAATCATAAACACAGTATATGCGAGACGGTAGTATAACTTGGTATTATTTACGAAATACTCTACCATCGGGTTGCTAAGTGAATCAACGAATATCATAAGTCAAGGGTTCAATACCGATCACTATTAAAAATAGATCACCTGAACTGAGAACAGAGAGAGAACCTACTACAAAAGTATGGGTTCCAAAACGTATATTTGATAATCTTTTTTAATTTAAATATTGCGTACGTGTGTTTTTTCTGCCCTTCGATTTTAATATGCGTATAATTATATTTTATAGCACTTTATTTAATTGTCTATACTTATCACTGCGTCTGTGTGCATGAAACGCAACTCTAGCTTTTACCAAAGACTACTCTCTGTTTTCTGTATTCCGTGGAGCATCAATTCATTTGCGGCACGAGCTATTTCCGTACTCCTATTTTAGGAGCGGAAACGATGCGCCGACATCCGTTCGCTGGGGGTCTGAGGGCGTTGAGCCAGCCCTGTAGCATTTCATTTAGTTCGTCATCATTTACGTGTTCCTCTGCCGTTTTATTAAGCCTCGTCATGGTTTAGTGAATGCAAGCGCTGCAGAAATATTAAGTAAATCTTATGTTCGCATATTCGGAAACAGTTTAACTCTTTATCTAAGTGTTTATATTACAAAAACGTTGCCATACTCAGTCACAACTTCGTTTCGCAAGGTTGTATGGAGGAAATTGCTATAAAGCGATAAGGCCGCCTGGTTATATTCTTTTCTCTATAATCTATACATATAAAAGAGATGTCCTGCCTGATTCATCATCGTCGAGCAGAAACCGCTGAAGATGAACATGAAATTTGCATATTAGATAGATTTTATGATATACATATCCACTATGGAAGGATTTTTAGAAATTTTACTGGGAAGAGGGGTAAGGGGGGGGGAGAAGATTGTTTATGCAATGCGTGTATTTTAAGAACTATTTAAGGTGATAAGAGAGGCATGAAATTTAGTATATAGAATTATTATTTATATGGATTAAACACGAGTATCGGCGTTTTTTGATAACGGCCTTGGAAGGGGGCTTGAAATTTGGTACATACCTTCTCATTTAAAATAATTTAACTATTGAACTTTTTTTATCCACTAGAACTTCTTGAAATTCAACAACCAAAGGGAGAAACGGGTTGTCAAAATGTATATGGAAAAAAATTGATGATCATATTAGCTTTGCGGACGAAGCCAGAGGCAAAAACCTAGTTTATATACGAGTTCCTGACTGACTGATTGACTCATTATCGCCAAGGTAAAGCTGGTAGAATACTTCTCCTATATACCAACAGTTCTCTTTTCATTGTTATCAAACAATGAATTAATTCGCTACAAAAGCCTAATTCAGGTTTAAGAACTTTATTATAAGGAATACGTATAACAATATTCGCATAATTGAGAAATATAAATACAATTCACTTATTTGAGAATACAATTGTATTTCTCAATTAAGTGAATATTTTTATATTCCTAAATAGCTTAATAACGTATAATTTCAACAAACCCGAACTACGTAAAAAGGTTCGAAACGTTCTTCGATAGTAGTCAGAAGAGAAAACCAGAACATGTATGATGTATTATTATACAAATTTTATCCGGAATATTTCAGTATTTCACGATAACTGTGAAGTAATTCATTTGTAAAACTCAGCGCATAATTAATAAGTAACTTTAGAAAACGAAATAATACCAAGACTTTTGCAGTGCAAGATTCTCTCATAATTCAGCATTGTTCAAAAAAATAAAACAAAAGAACAAAACGAGTTGAATTTCCCCGCAAACCCTTTTCAGACGTAAAAAATAGAATGTTAAGAATACTTATAACTTAACTGGTGTTAAAATCTGGGGCGTTACAAGTGCAGTTTTACTGCAACTTGCTACGAACGAAACGGGAAATTTAAAGTCTCTTTTTAACTTATTCCGTAGCGTAATTTTTGCGCGCTACAACGGTCATTATTCTCTACTAGTAGTGCCTGCAATTTCGTTCGTATAAAATTTAGAGTGATTCCCGTGGGAACCCTAAAATGAATCCAGGTCCAGATTGGAGAATTATCAATTAGAGAAGTTATGAAAAATTGCATTTAATGATTTTCAAAAAACTCATAAATTATTTTATTACACTAAGTGTAATAATAGTGTAGGTTGTAAGGAATAAATCTTGCTAACGAACCTTGCGTCTAAAGCGCGCGCCACGAGCAGAAATAATTTCGAACATTGATCTTATTGACAATTGCAGTTGTCAACAACATTTTTCAAGTGTGCAAATTTATAAAATATTGCTTATTAAACAAACATCTTAAAACGAATTTATAAATACTACCTTTCTTTAACCATTATTACTTATAATAAAAAGTAAAAAGTATGCTGTGAAAGTGTAAAATTAGAATAATTATATTTTTCCAATTCAATGTTTGAATTTGTTATTATTACATATTATTATGTTTTTGCTAATAAAATGATCAAGTACTTAACGAATGAACTGATTCATATTTAATTAGTTGGGATTATTACATTATCGTTTTCGTTCAGAGTACAGGCAGGCAGTAGAGTATCGAATTTCTTCCTGCTCGTGGCGCGCGTTTTGGAATAAAAAGAAAAATCTAGATTTTTGAATGAAGTTACGGTAAATGGTAAAGGTACGAAGCTGCATCCATGATCTGAACTACCATGAACTCAGTACCATGTAGTCCAGTAAAGACTGATTTTCGAGAATTATGAACGATGTTTCATTCGCGCATTTATTCATATACATTTTTCAAACTAGGAAAACTGAAAAAAAAAGAAAAACGAATGTGAGAAATGAGTCGGAAAGGTGAGGGAGATTCCCGAGCAGGATTTCGAGCAATCAACTGACAGAGCAAGTCGCGTGCTAACAGAAAATGTGTTTTATTACATGTCTTGATAGGAATTGTATGAATTGATGATAAGAGAGACAAGATGATTGTAGAAGGAGAGTGCACGCTGCATTCCCGCGGCCTATGGGCGTACTCGACTGGCCACGTTAGTCCTCTCTCACAAAAGACTAACTTGACATGTGCTCAATATACGTATGTACGTATTTCGATAGCGAGTGACATATACCCATTCCGATCCCATCCTATCCGTCTCCCTCTCCATTTTCCCAACCCTGTCTCCCAATCCATTCCTTATTCTGCAAAATTAGGCAGCGCATTCGGGGGCATGCCAAGGTTTGTCATTCTGGACTAATGTTGGCATATATCGCGGATGTCTATGGACGACAGCATCCATTTACCATCGGGTCGACTGTACGCTTATCTGCCGCCCTTTTTCTATAAACAAAATGGTAGGAGGTAGGACCAACAAATGTTAGTGTAGTAAAAGTGAGCGCTGAAAGCTCGATACTCGAGAATTGAGTGATTGTTAATGAAACTTTAAGAATCGAGCACTAAATGCTCGTAGCCGTGGTCTTACGGTTACAGTTCATTAGCGCTGACTCACCGCTCGAGTGATCAACGCTATTTTTTTATAACACTACATATAGCGCCCAAACGTGAACTATAAAATTTGTGCTTAAAAGTGAACTCTAATGTAAATTGTATGTCGCTCCGCGAATTATGATTGAAGTCTCTTTGAACGACAAAATCCAAGCGAAAATATTCGTCGAACAACTAGTCACCTCGGGCTACACGCTCCGCAAGGTGCGGGGTGGGGGGAGGGGCACGGTCAGTCAGTGGTGCACGTGCACCGACCGCCGCGGATTGAACCCGTAGTGCGTGAGCTTCCGAGCCGATATTACCTATCAACTATCTTCTTGTACATATGTACATTATAATTATACATATGTACAATTAAAATTAGTAAATTGAACGTACTTCATAACCATAACATATTAAAGTTGCCCTTTTTCGTAATTTCCATTTGATTTCCATTCCTATCCACATGTAACACGCACATCAACTTTCCAAGTCCCACCAATAATCCGTTGGTAACAAACCTGTTTGACAGAGGGGTTCCGTTGTTCAATTTTTCCTCTTCGTCATTGTCTGTTTTATCCGAAACAGCCCAGCCCAAACTTGACTCTTTTGAATTGACAAATACATATAATCAAGGTTCACTTGTCATAATTTTCATTTAATAAATAAAATCTGACAGTGGTTGCTAACTTACAAAGACAACAAGTTTTTTTTTCTTTATAACGCCACTCTCAATGACCCACACTAGGATTACCTATGTGGTGGATCCAGAGACCACACACGGACAAACAAACATACACTCAGACCCGAACAAATATTTCTCTTTAAACAAATAAATGGCCGACCAGAAATCCAACCTAGGACCTTCTACAGCAGACAAGGTCAAATCAACTGCACTAATCGGTCGTCCAATATGAAATAAGATTTTAAAAATAACAAGTGTTTATGGAAATAATATCATTTGCCCGCGAATTTGTTATTTTTTATTATTTATTATTATAAATACATATACAACATTACTTATAAATCACTTGGAGCTCATCAACCAGCACCGGTTTGTATGGATCCTGCACATTCCTCTTATGTGTTTACAAGTATCAGAATAGATCTCTGTCCCACGACATCACAATTCAAATACAGGCAATAAAATACCTAGGTTATTGAATAAATCTAAATCAATCTAAATCAAAAAGAAAAGATACCTATTAATTAAACGATTAAAAGAATTAAACCTATCAAAAACAAAATACACTCAATCTAAATCACAGGTTGATCGTGTTTAAGTCGCAATTTTTTTTATATGTATTAATACTTATAAAAAACAGAAACAATATATATACACACATACACACACACACACATAGCGATCGAAATAATATTTTGACAAGAGAAACTTTGTCATCAAACGTCAAATTATACGTCAACAAAATCTCATCTTTTAAATAATCGAAGATACCCGATATATAGAGCTCTGAACGTATGAAAGTCAGAGTAAGGTTATAGCACTTCATTCGTTCAAACTTCGGTTGAGCCCGAATATAAATATAAAGTAAACACCCAGGTTACGACACTGACCCACACTGATAGATAGACTGATAGATAGGCACATAAACACACAAACAAACGGACAAACAAATGTCATATTTTACATTATATATCTATAACGGTATATTTTTCTTATTGGGTGACTAAAAGTTTATCTAAGTTTGGTTAATATAATGCGAGTAAATAATGATATTACACATTGTACATATTACTGCAATATCAAAGTTGACAAACAACATTGACATTTAATTTGTATGTAATGTTAAAAATATGTTACTGTCATTTTTTATTAATTTACATTGGAAATAGACATTTTTTAAGAAACATATTAAAACACTTCCTCTTTCCAGGGAAGATGAAAGATTTTTAATGTTATTTATTCCCGGGAACAGCTGAGGAAATTATGCGAGGAAAGTGATGGAAGGACTGTCGGAGGCACTGCTATACCGAATCAATTTCAACGCCCCTACCATTTTTGTTCTGCTTATTTCATGACTTGGGTGCTTGGTTGTGTTTGTTTGGTTTAAATATTTTCAGAAAAAAAGAATTCTTTGTCAAATACCACGATTACGTACACGGCCAGGTGAATCGACGACTTGAAAAGTACACCGGCGATGGTTGGATGAGAATAGCCGAAGATAGTATATGGTGGCGAGCCTTAGAAAAGACCTATATCTAGCAGTGGCTCACCACTTAGGCTTATGGTATGGTGTAACAATACTCTTTCGAGTACGTATTTTTCTTTATCGAACTTGTTTTTACAAAATTCCTAACCGCTAACATACCCAAATTGAAATTCGTTCTAAATGTTAATATTTGACTGATTCTGCTATCCATCGTTTGATCCGAAAGGACAATGGTCAGCATATCATATTACATAGTGAGACTAAATCAAACAAGTATACATATATGTCATAATAATTATCAATCAATGAAATACAAAAAAAATCCTTTAGGTGCACTTATCTCACCTGGATATCACTTCCAAAAGCATTTTTGTAGTAATGTCTGGTATCAAAGAAGCGACTTATTGACGCAAATAATTTTCTGTTACAAGCATTGGAAAAGCGGCTTAGTACATACTAAGCCGCTTTTCCAATTTCCAAAATAAACATTCGCCTGGCTGAATCTGTATTCGAATGTACTCGTATCAAACTGAACCATTTCGGCGACAATGGATTTTTCACAATTTTTCTGTGTCCTACAATTTATTTGATAAACATATAATAAAATCGTAACAATGCGTGTCGGATTACAGGGTGTCTACTCTATAGTAAAATACTTACATACATATAAGAAAATAACATACATAATGTAGTAAATACTAACATATTATCTATAATAGACTTCCAACGGAAATAACTCTTAAAGTCCACCCGAACTAGGTAAGTCGCGGGCAATGCTAATCTACATAGAAATTAAATACTGTTCGTTGGTAAGCGCATCACTTGAGAACGGGTGGACCGATTTGGCTATTTTTTTTAAATGTTCATAACAGTCCGAATAAAGTTTTTAGGGAAAGAAAAAATGGAAAAGTTGTCCGGAAAATTGGAAAATTCTGGAAAACATGAAAGTGCTTTTTTGTATGGGATTTTTGTTTGAACTCAAGACCATAACTCACGATTCGAACGATGGATATGTGTAATTCTTTTTTTGTTTTGTTCTTTATGGTCCTGGAAAAGTTTTCAGGAAAAAAAAATATTTATTGAAATTTGAAATTATGGATTTTTTTTATTGAAATTTGGACAGGACAACGTTTGTCGGGTCAGCTAGTTTCCTGTAAATATTTGTAGGGGAGAAACTGTACATGGCGCTAGTTGTCGTGTGTTTGATTCATTATTTTATCTTCAAGAGCGCGTCCGCCCACTGATCACGGGTTTTTATAATCAATCTATGCACTACTAAGGAACGGGAACTAGGTGGGATAGGAGATTTGCGCCACTTCTATCACCCCAGCGCCATCTATCTTTCCTTCGACACTAGCGCCCTCTATCGTATCCTACGATCGCAGTCTTTACTAATTTTAACTATAATTCCAATCGTCTCAAGTTAACCAAATAATTCAGAGAGTATTTTACTACCGACCTTTCAAGAAATAAAAGTAATGAATCAAACACGACAATTGGAGCCATCTTGAAGTTCTCCCCTACACATTCAATGAGCTATTTGTTTTCCATTGAGAACCTTTGAATAGTTTTGTTTTTGGTTTTGAATAGGATCTACATTTATTTGATCGAGTGGTTTGCTTTGCCAGTAAGACAATTTGATTAACTCTTCGTCTTGTGCATCAAGTATCGACTTTTCTCGGAACGCTACTTCAGTTGGATTAATTCTACGAAGTGTTTATATATCTATGTTGAGCGTCAACAAACTCGTACTGCATACAGATTTCAAGGAAATTGGAAATTATCAATTCGTGAACACTGAAGCTAAAATAATAGGGGTTAAAGTATGAAATTGTCGTTTTATAGTAATAGATACTTTGAATTGACATAAACCCTTCATGGTGTGAGATTTTCAAGTGAAACTTTTTTCACATGATACCTATGAGGTTCTTGTTTTAAAAAATGTGCAACATTCGATTTTCGACTTTCAATTGTTTTTTTTATTCAGCTTAGACGGGAAAGATGGATACTTCGAAAATCCGAGTAATCTTTGAATACGAGTTCCGACGCGGAACTAACGCGGCAGAAACGGCTCTCAATATCAATACTGCGTTTGGAGAGGAGACTGCTAATGAACGAATCTTGCATTTTTGGTTTAAATGCTTTCGTAATGGAAACTTCGACTTGAAGAACGAACCACGTGGAAGACCGCCCACACAGGTGAATAACGCTGAATTGAAGGAGATGGTGGAAGCCGATCCGAGTCAAACTACCCAGGAATTAGCGGCATGGTTTAACGTTACCTTACCTACAATATTGACTCATTTGCATCAAATCGATAAGATAAAAAAATATGAAAAATGGGTGCCTCATGATTTGACTGATCTGCAGAAAGAAACGCGTGTTGAAACTTGCGTTGCCTTGTTGAATCGGTACAGAAATGAAGGAATATTGGATCGAATTGTGACATGTGACGGAAAGTGGATTCTTTACGATAACCGAAAGCGAAAAATGCAATGGCTGACCCCAGGTCAAACACCGCAACAGTGCCCTAAGGCAAAGCTTACCAATAAAAAGGTAATGGTAACTGTTTGGTGGTCTATTCATGGTGTTATTCACTATAGCTTTCTTAGGTCTGGCCAAGCAATAACAGCAGATGTTTACTGTGCCGAACTTCGAACAATGATGGCGAAACTAGCAGTGAAACAGCCCCGACTCATGAATCGATCTTCACCATTATTGCTCCATGATAACGCAAGACCTCACACTGCACGAGAAACCATTGTAACTCTACAGGAGCTGCAGTTAGAAACCATACGTCATCCTCCGTACTCGCCAGACCTTGCTCCAACGGACTACCATTTTTTTCGTGATTTGGACAATTTTCTACGTGGTAAAAAATTTTCTTCCCAAGAGGCAGTACAAAATGCTTTCACACAGTTTGTCGAATCTATGGTACATCCCCAGAGTTCTATCGCAAAGGCATAAATGAACTTCCGATTAGATGGCAACAATGTATAGATAATGAGGGTAAATATTTTGATTAAATAAATATGTTACATTTTAGAAAAAAACGAGTTTTAATTTTTCAGTACAAATCGGCAATTTCATACTTTAACCCCTAATACATACAATATTATTTAGTAACTATTTTTATCATTGTGTGTACAACGAAGTTTATAAGTAAATAAATAAGAAATATACCGTCCATTAATTACATGCCCAGCAGTTTGTCGTTACACAATATTACACGTATGTATAAACTTTAAAACTGGTTGTTTTGTTTTTAATTAAACTCACCCTTAGACGAAATGTTTTTTTTTTCGCAAATTTAGTCTTCAGGCAGATTTGGCATTAGACAGATTTCTTCAAAATATCCCTAAAAATATTCTCGCATTTCCTTGTAATAAATTGCACAAGTCTACTTCCAGTCTAACCAAAAAGCAACGCAAAATTGCCGCCACGTCAGCAATAACTCATGGGTGAAATACATAAATCAAGGAAAATCCGCCGTAGCGGGCCGATATAACTCGATGTTGATTGCCAATCGTTTTGCTTCAATAAACAGTTTCCAAACCTATTATTAATAATGTATCATTTCAAGCAAAGTAATTTCATCTTGCTGATGTTGGAGTTTTCGTGAAATACTATAGCAATTGACAGCGACTACGTCTGCTTCCGATTCGAAATTTCACTGTAAAAATTGCGCCTAACCTGTCTCTAACAGCGTAAGCCTATTGAAACGTTCGTTTGGAACTGATTTTTTTATTTAAACAATTATATTGCAGATTATGGTACAAAAGGTAAGTTTAATGCTTAAAATATTCTCTACCAGTTATTTTAGAAGTTTTGAGAGCTGTTTGACAAGCCTTTGGATCTGGCCTATAATTTTTTTGTATGATCTATATAAATTGAGAGATATAAAATTAAGGTATGGTACAGTACTTAATCTATAAGTGATTTGAAATTAAATTATTTCGTAAAACTTTGGGTTTAATAACCTTTCCTCAATAAAACCCTTCTTGACAGAGTGATTGTTTCGTTTCACGGTATTTTCTCATTAGTCGATAAACATTACCGCCGACACTATCTATAGTACCTACTCATAGTATCATTGTCAAAGAAGCTCAGTAACAAAACGATGATTACGTAAACGCCGGATTGTTAAAATTCTCTCAATTAGATATAATTATTTACTCAACTCTTTTTCATAAAGTTCAGCACCATTCATATCTCCATATTTAAACAAAAAACTGAGCTCTCATTCATTCCACTCACTTCCATTAGCATTGCTAATTAAAATTTTAATTTATTTCTTCATCAAACTGAATGAGATCGTATTGAGTTTATGCGCGTTGCCTACATTTCCCTATTTCAAGTAATCATTCGAGGGTCAATTATATATGACAATATAATTATTAACTAGCTGTTGTCTGCGACTACGTTGTTCGCGAACTATAGAGGGATTCCTGTGGAAACTATATAACGGATTGGGATAAAAAGTACCCAAAATGTTAACCTGGTACATAAGCTATAATTGTGTCAAATTTACTCAAAATCCGTTCTACGAGTATGATTTTTGCGTGATGCTCGGTCAGAGAACAGACAGACAGATTGAATTAATAAAAGCCAGTTTTGAATGATTTTGGAAACATTAGCTTGTTGCTGATCGCAGGTGTACTATATATATAAATTGTCACAGAGTGAATTAAAAAGCAAGGGTTATTAGCAATTTGTAAGATAAAACGTCAGACTATCGGTTGGTCGACTGTCTGACTAAAAGACAATCGATAAAGAAAGTAGTTGGCGCAGTTGATAGTGACCCTTCCTACTGTGCAAAAGCTTCCGGGTTCCAGTCGCCGTCCGACATTCATTTGTTTCAAGACAAATGTTTATTCAGGTCCGGGTGTGTATTTGTTCTAAATAACACGTCGTCAACGAATAAAATAAAATTGCTAAACATTAAAGACCCGTTTAATGTATAAAAATAGGTATCAAACTCGAAGGCCATAAAAATTATGTCCCCAAATCAATCGCAAAATCCATCAAAACGAATCAAAAAGATTTCAATTTCACGGTTACAAACAAATTTCCATATTATTACAAATTGCTTATAATTCTCATTTTCCGCGACGGGATATAAATTCCATTTAATTTATCTGGGGCGACCACTAAGTGTTACGGATAAGTTGTTTTGGCAAATTTATTATTGGAACGAGAAGCCATTTAAGGGGAGAGTGGTTGTTTCATTAACACCTGTAAAAAAATTATATCCTATCTCGCTTTTGATTTATATCCCTGCTGAAAATAAACTTATTTTTTTTTATTTAATAAGTTATTGTACACTCATAACATGAAACAAATAAAAAGGAAGAAAAAGAAAGGACGTACAAAAGGCAAGCTTATCTCCGGCGGAGATTTCTTCTGGCAGACCTGGGAAAATGAAATATATGTCAAGATAGAAAGGCAGGCGTGATGTGTACGGGAAATTTATAAAATAATTCAATAATACAATAATAATAACAAAACAAATAAATATATATTTAGATACATATACAATACATATAAACACATAATTGTACCGGATGTTGTATACAATACACATATTGTATATATATTGTATAAATATACAATACACATATTGTACAAAATGGATGTTAGTATATCTCTCTGAGATTAATAGACTTCGACACCGTTTGACCGATCACCATGAAAGTATTTTTTCATGGAAAAGGTTTCTATGCTATCCACTTTGTTGTAACTCGCCACTAGATGGCTCTGCAGCACATCAACTTGTATACCGTTCAATCGATAGCAAAAATCATATCGACGGCAAAACAGAATAATTTGTGATTTTATATACAGAGGTAAATAAATATACACAGGCAGGATAACGTCTGCCGGGTGCAGCTAGTATTATATATAATACGGACTATTTAGGAAATTGACAAATAGTGCTCTTATAATAGGTTTTTAAAAATAGTAAGAGAAGGACTATCTCGTATTTGTTTATGTATAACAACAATGGTATAGTAAGTTACAGATTTTACAATAATAAGTAATATAATATAGAAAATATAGAAACATAAAAATAAGTAACTATGTATGCTTCTGTGAGTGTGTATGTGTGTCCTGCAAGTCCTGCAGCCTCAGGAAGAATAAAGCCTTGGCATCGGATGCGTTTACACTCAAAACAGAACTATACAGGATTGTGTTGTATGTAACCTTTCCATTAATTCAGACCCATGATCTAATAGATTTCTCGCTAGCTTAAAACACATCAATATCGTTTAATTGGCTGCTGTATATGTTTGGAGCTAACAAAGCGGCTACCGCAAGCCCTGGGGAACTATACCATCTCTAAAAGAGTGGACTTTCCAATCCACTTGACCAGCGTGGCGTTTTAAGCCCATACATGCATGGGGAGGGATACCATAATGGCTGATTGCATTGCATTGGTTAGTATTGCCATTAATATTTAACTTATAATTATTACATATTACATCCATAATAGACCTTATGTAACATTTAATTAACTATTTTCTTTCTATATTTACATTCAAAATGTCCAGTAATTATTCTGCCTGATACAAATTTAATTAAACAAAATATCCTTTCTCAACAGAGGTTCAATTAGGAAAATCTGTCACAAAGAGATTACAAGTTTGTTCATTAAATGATGGAATTATTAATGATGGTATGTAAGAAATAATGCTTTTGAACATTAAAGATGTTTCTTTAACGACTGATGGCGACTCTTTTGCGAATTCTAAAATGTAAATTCGCTTATTTTTAAACAAAATTTGGGACAATAAATTGTAACGAACACCCACATCGCAATTGGCCTTTTACCTTTAATTTGTCTTCTTCTTTATTGGTGACCCGATTGGACTAAAAGTTGTTTAATTGGCCAGTGGAAGTCTACATACGAAAACCAGCATGTTCTAATTCAAAATTTCACATACTTATCGCTGAATTTTTGGCCCAAAAATAAACGGTATCTTTGCGAATACTGATTAATTGCTCACGTCCATTCTCACGCCCTCCTGAAATGTCATTGATTACATCTTCCGAACGGTTATCTTCTTTGTGCACTAGTGTCTATGAGGCTTAATTCTTGAAAAACCTTCATCACTTAAATAGAAATCCCACACAGTAATTGGCAGCACAGTACACAGTGTGTAAAACCGTCAAATATTCGAGTCTGTGGGCTGAACAAAGCCGTGCAAATTTTGAATGTTCGGAATCCGGCTTCCAAGGAATGCTTGGCACACAAGCGAGGAGGCATCACAGGAATACCGACACGTCTACAGTATCCCTTAGGAAACAAACTAAAAACGGCCTACATTGTTGTTCAGTACTAGTTTTAGTACTTTAAATAAGGAAGTATAAAAATGTGAAATAATCAAATAAGCAGTGGAAATATTGAAAGTGGCAGCAAATTAAAAGGTGGGTTAGGTTCTCTGGTGACAACAAAGACCTTCGGCAAGGTTCCTTCGGCTTTGCGTTCACGTTCTTAGTAATTAGAATTACAAATGGTATATTTCATAGTTTGTTTTGTTGATCACGACATGTAGCCCGTTTAGTATTGTTTGCTCCTTCTGCGTAAAATATCGATCGAAATATTAATATATAAGTACCTACTTGTCTTAAACGCTTCTAGTTACCTATTTTATTTTATTCGTCTTATCGACCAGGTTACACCGGCCGTGGTTACGAGCTACTTCGTGACTCCTACGCAAATAATCCCGTGACCACGGCAGATGCAGTTTGAACGAAATAAAACAAACGCATATAACATCCATTTAGTACAATGTGTGAGCAAGATGTGGTAAAGAAATACTTAGTTCATGAGTGCGTCCAGGCAAGACACCTGGGAAGGGAAGATCAGGTAGGAACCGAAACGAAGGGCCTGAGGGATGCGGCGTGCGAAATAATTGGGGGAAACTAAACGAAATGAAAATGATTATAGTAAATCTTAAAACTTACCTGTCAGTAGTAATCTGTCATCTGGACTAAAAGGCCACGTTAAAAAATGCGGCCAAACAATCAAGCGGACTATGGTTCACACATAGACCGTAATTTAACAAAGTGATGACGCGTTATCTTATAATTTGATTTATCACTGCATTATCTAATTTACAAGATATCTGAAAATATAATTTTGACTTCTATTAGTGTAGAAATTCGTCCATTTCTATACACCGGAAGTTTAAAGTGGAGGCGTATTGAAAATACGTAATTAACGTTATTAGAGAGCCGTTCTCGTCGTATATTGCTATTCTAGTTTTTTTATAAAAAAATATTATTTGCCGAAAGTAATGCAGTTATACTTCAACTCAAGTACAGGCTCAGTACTATATAAAACGTTTTACTTTTCATAATATTCTTGTATATTATTGCCTGCAGAATGGTGCTACACGACGTACTTATATTTTAGTATTTTTACTTAAAGTATTTGTTTTCGTAAGGTTTTAATTAATTTGCCACTTTATGCCACCTAAGTGACGCATATGATTAGAACGCTCAAAGTTCAAACCCTCTGCTTTATTAGCTACCAAAGATCCTCTGCCTTTAGCAGCCAATGTCTCTTTTATGGAGTCGCTACGCTTAGGCGTTGTTGTAGCAAATATCTACAAACAATAAGTTTTGTCTTGAATCTAATATAAGGTCCAAATTGTTTTTATTTTCTCATTCGAGTTTCTTTCGGGAACTTTTTCGCATTATTCATTCTTAACAATACAAATTACTGAAATTTGGCTAAGTAAAAGTGGTGTGAATGAAAGAAATTCTCCTTAAAGTTAGAACCTTTTGCAGATATGAACCGACAATACAGATATGAAGAATGTTGGAAATTGTATAAATAACTTCTGTGAAAGTATTGGGCACTTCTGTATAAATGTAAATAGTACGGTAGTATGTAGAACATAATTGGATGTATACTAATGTGTACACGTTTATACTTTTATTTATGTATTGTGGTTATTTAAATGTTGCAGAAAACATTAAATTGTCGCCAAAAATGAAGAACCAGACTAAATAAAGATCTTATACGTCGTTGTAAAACTATTTTACAATGTTTAGATCAGAGTTATAACTTCAAAAATAACTTTTTTTTAAAGTCCTTATTGGCAACGGCACTAGTGACAAGTACGGGCATATCCGAGATTCAATTTCCCAATTAACACATAATCATTATTCACAGATGTAATATTAAAGAACACTCTTTTTTATAGAAAAAAGGTGGCAAACATCCGCAATTCATGCCAACATCAGTCCAGAATGGCGAACGTTGGCACGCCCTGGATGCGCTGTCTACCTTTGCAGATTAAGGAATGGATTGGGAGAAAGTGTTGGGAAAATGGGGAGGGATAGGATGGGAATGGGCTCTAGCGTATCTCATTCCCTACCGAAACACGTGCGTACATTGGGGAAATACGATAAAGTAGCAAATGCAGTATATCTCAAGACAGTCTTCTGTGAGGTTCTGGTAGTCTTCTGTGTAAGTCTATAAGGGAACCTTCCGAAGAGATAATAGAAAATAAAAACATTTAAATTACGATACTACAGCAATGAGGCAAACTTTTGCTAGCAAACTTTATGTAGCAAACTTGCTACATATAGGTACTTTTATTAAATTCAGATCCTTTTGATCCAAGTATTAATTTTCGAGAAATTATCTCTAAAAAAGAAAGGTGCATTGTCGAAAAAATTTTAGAGTTACCATATTTTTAATTATTATTTGAATCTTCAAAAGATTTCAAAGTCTGTTATCATGAACTATACACAGGGCCGTCTTAAGTCTATTCTGCGCCGGGGTGCGGGAGTGTATCCTAAGACAGTCAAACATCCTATTGTGTATTCTATGACAGTCAAATATCCTATTGTGTATCCTATGACAGTCAAATATCCTATTGTGTATCCTATGACAGTCAAATATCCTATTGTGTAATTGTTTACTATAGCGTTATATTTTTTCATTACCTTTAAAAGGTGAGCGCCCGGGGTGCACCGCACCCCTTGCACCCCCTGGTAAAGACGGCCCTGACTATACATATAGTAGGATATAAAACTATTTTTATTGCAATTAAATGAGTTAAACGTATTTCATAAATTAAATTCTGACACTTCCATCATCAAATTAACGGTTACTTAAGTATTAAAACTCGACTTAATAATATCAATTGATTTTTCACTTTATTTATGGGTATTTTATTTTAATATATTTTGACGCTTCTTATATGATACCTATGATTCTTATATGATCTTATTGTATAGGATTTCCATAATCAGCAAACCATATATTATCATTATTATGACATGTATAACATTATAACGGGCCACAAATTTTGAGATCCAGTAGGATATTTGACTCTTTAGAAGACTCTCTGATATTGTTATTTCCAAACTTATAGCGAACTCTCTAAATAATCATAATAAAAAGTAATGTGTCAAAATTTTTATTTATATATGTGATTTTTCAATTCTTTATTCACAGTTTCATAATAGACAATACCCTATACTTTTAGAGCAGAAAAATGTCAAATTCAGAGATAATCGTATTTGGCCGGGAGCTGAATTCGAATGAAAAACTTAATAATACTATTCACCATATCGCTCTGGTCGAGCTGTGCAATAAATGCTCCTTAAATCATATAAAAAATAAATATCTTATATATATAAAAATTAATGTTTCTTTGTTTGTTCCATATGCGTTCTTATACCATTCATCCGATCGCGATGAAACTTTGGTGAATTGCTGTGCGCACGCGCGCGCAGGTTTCTGACTTAGTAGGTACTTGAAGACCACGCGAACATACGCGGGTCTTCAAGTACAACAGCTAGTATTAAATAAAAATCACCTTGAAATGTACTGCATTTCCCACTTTATCCCATTTTTCCAATGCACGTGCGTGTATCCGTAGTGAGTGAGATATGCCAGCGCCAATTGCCATCTCATCCTATCCTATCCCTCCCCAATTTCCTAACCCATTCACCAAATCAATTGATATATCTATAAAGGTAGGCAGTGCATCCGGGTGCATGCCAACATTCGTCATTCTGGACTGATATTGGCATGTATTGCGAATGTCCATGGACTACAGTATCCGCTTACAATCAGGTATGCTCATCTACCACCTTTTTTCATAAAGAACTTTCACAGGTACTCCTTTTTAATCCTTAACAATTTATTTACAATTTCTAGAATACAATTTACAATTTATATTCTAATGCCATGACTCTATACCCACAGCTGGGCATAGGCCTCTCCCAAGGACTTCTGGTTTTCTCATTCCACCACTATTAGCGATTTTCTTTAAATCGTCATCCACCTGGCCGAAGGGTGTCCAGCACTGTTACCAGTCTACCATGTTTTCTGACATTATGACTTTATTTTATAAGTGCAAACCAACCGTAGAAAACAATGTGAATCCGTGTCCAAATAATAGTATAATAAAGAGATAAATCGAGTAATAGTCTCACTGAATAATAATGAGGCACTTAACGCCTTCAAGAAAACGTGTCGCGAGAAATTTCTCCGAAATACTGGATATAATATGAGAGGTGAGTAAATCTGGGAACGAGGAAATTGTCAGTCTTTATGACTGGAAAGAATAAAATGATTAATTTAGAAATAATTATCGAGTTATAAATGGTTCCTTGGACTGTAATCGGTCTATATATCGAAATATATCACATGTCATGTATGTGTACGCCGTTATGTGGTGCCCGTAATGCAGTGCCCGTAATTTACCATCACTTTAATTATATGCTTTCCTGTCATCCATCTGCCACTTACCATACCATACCATCAATCTGAATCTGGGTCTACAAGACAATTGGCAGTCTACAATACTGCCAATTGCCATTTTAGTATGCTGATTCTATGAGTTATGTCGGTGACTTAATTCTTTGGCCACAATCACTTATGTCTTGTTAATTCTAGCTTAACGTGATTGTACAAAAACTAATTTAATATTCATTATTAAAAACCATTTATACTGATAATTGGAGATTTTAATCTATTCAGCAACTAAATAATTCTTAAAAAGAAATATACATATTTGTAGCTGCTTAGGAACAGAAATGATTCAAACACCTAGACCAAGCAAGTGTTTGCCCTTTATGGAGAAGATAGCTACGACGAACTTTGGGCATTTTTCAATTTCAATAATAAAAATACAATAGAAAATAAATAGGTAAGTGCACCTAGCATTTACTTTTTATTAATTCTCTAACCTAAAGGTTATTTGGAAGAGATCGCTTTTGGCAATAAGATCGCGATTTCTATACTAGTTTTTATTGTTGTATCGTGTTGTGTTTTAACTGAAGTGAACAATAAAAAAATATTTATTTTCTTACTAACAAGGATCAGACTAAACCAATTTTCAATTAGTCCAAATAGCTCAACCCAAAAAATAATACCTGCTTCGAGTCATTAAACAAAGGGAATCCAAATACAACTCCAACTTGATAACCCAGCCCCTGTTTATAAAGCCATCGAGGTCCAAAATTTACTAAAGGTCTTACCCTAATTGCGGTCCACTTCCCCTCCAAATGTCCTCAGAGTACCGATTAAAATTATGCGATTTACTTTTGACGACATTTCGTGTCGTCATTTGTAAAAGTCAAATTTAGGCACAAGCTAAACAGGAATAATGGATGGTCGATTAACAGGGAGACTCTTGAAAAATAGTCTCCGTCTTAGTAATTTTTTTCAATGTTGAACTTACTGATACTGAATATATAAGAGATATTGAAGACATCACAGTTAATGAAATAACTGAATTCAAATTAATGAATGCCGCGTTTTGGAATAACTATCATATTGAACCTTACATTAAATCAAAAGGATCTAAGTATAAACCAAAAGGATCTAAGTATAGTAGAACGTATAAATCTTACTTAGATAACATCTTTCGACTACTACTAAAAATTTTGAAAACAATTGTTCCCACTAATTTTAAACTAAAATATGCCAATCACTAATTTGAAACAATAACTTAGACTATTTAAGCATTGCAATCCTTTACCGGTCCATATTAAAAACACATATTAAACCATATACATTAAAAGAACAATATTTCAATACCAAAATTCGAACATTAATAGCATTATAATAGGTAACTAACGTCGCGAACAATATACGAGTATGCGGTCAGCTGAGCAGCGCTTACTCTGTTCCCAGAAATTAAATTGAAAACAGATATCAGTGAAAATAATTTCAAATATAAATTAAGAAGATATTTCTTGTCCAAATTATAATTTGTTCACTGCTCACGGGCAGGTTTTTGATGTCTCGACTACTGATACAGCAGTACATGTATCTTAGACAAATCTGTATTGTTTATTGGATACAATTATGGTAGTTTTATGCTTTTTGTTTGTAAATTTGGTACTAAAAAAATATGTGGGGTGGCGAAGGAAACCAAGTTAAAACTAGGATTATAAACATTGTTTTTTTTTTTTTTTTTTTTTGTTTTTTTTTTTTTTTTTTGTTAGGAGAGACAATCAGGAAAAATCCTGCATGGGACACCTGGTACCATCTAGTCTGGCTGGGCCAGCCTAGGTGGTACCAGGTAGTGTCGGACTCCTACCGACTAAAAAACCTGATTGCCTCAACATCGTGTATGCATAGTTCTTGTGGCCCTAGTGGCCTTTCAAGAGTCACCGGTCGCGTTGATGTAGGGCGAGCGCAGAAGGCGCTCAGCCAGGAGAAAAGTGTGCGTTGCAACAGCCTAAGGGCTCCCCCGCCGGTAAACCGGCGGAAGGAACGGACCTCGGCTTAGGGCGTGATTATAAACATTATTTCTTCCTTCAATAATATACGTATACGTCATCCTTCCCTCTTAAACAATCATCCTCTCTCACTCTCTTCCGCTACGTTTCGTTACATCTGTGTTCTAGGTACTTATTTAATAAATATTTCTTCTAAAGAACAAAACGCTTTTTTATGTTGTTATAGTTTTTTTTTAAATCTAATCCCACATATATTTGTATTTTTAAGACAATGGACAGAAACCATAACAAATTCAACTTTTAATTCATATCCATAAGCTGTTAATTTCATATGTGTCTATTATAACGACAATAAAATTCTTTGCAAGAACATTATACATGTATAATATAGTGTACTATATATATTACTAATATAGGTACTTTAGATAAACGATAGTACATACTGTCTTGGTGGTGTTATATAAATAAGGTCTACAGACACTTTTTTATTACACGACTTGATGCGAATTCAAATTGTACACAATAGTACTCGTATGTGATAGTGTTTCAAAATTAGATAAATTTTATAAATTTAAATCAACAGCAAATGAAAACATTCTTATAGAAATGTACAATTCGCTCGGAAACCATAATTTAAAAAATAGCTTACATTTCAAGGAACTACTGTTGTATTGTGACATTCAACGGCAACTGAACGCAAGCGAAAGTCCTCGAGAAAATCACTTCAGAGAAATGCTTTGAAATGTTCTCAACTCAAGTGACCTATTTCAAGACTTTCGGAATTAATTCAAAAGTGTACTCCAATAATAATTAATTAAATAGTTGAAGCATCATTCAGTAATGTCTAAAATGAGTTGACATTCCTATAATTACTATAGAATCGCTCAGCATCCAGAGATGTTTTTTTATAGTGAAGTAGGCGGACGAGGAAGCTGTCCCACGTGATCGTAAGTGTTGCGTTTGTTTGCGTCTTCTGGCGCATATATAATCGGGAATGTTCTGAAGAGCTATTCAATTCGATGCCAACTTCGGGTTTTTACTATCGCACCATGTCGTGCGGTTCAACCACATGTCCTCGACAAAGAGTCGCTGCGTACAATACGGTCAAAAACACATTTTACAACGCGAACCCGAATGTTGTTTAACTGCCAGCTAAGATTTTTCGGTTACGTTACGATAGAGAGCTGTGAACAGGATTTTACAAGGTCGACATCTCACCCACATACCCCGTATTGTATCGTCCTGTGTCCTATGTAGTGTACGTTGCAGGTGTCAATGGGCAATGGTGACAACTTACCATCACGTGGCCCGCCCGCTCGTGTGCCATCAATTTTATATTAAAAAAATCGTGTCGTAACTATATCGCAAACATGACGCAAGTAGAAAATGGAACTAGCACCGCTTAAAGGAAACCCCGACCATTCATTTAGCTGTAGCGTAATTTCAAAGGTGGGACGAAGCTATTTTTCCATGAAAATTTGTAAGGCAAGTTTATTTTTGAGATTATGAATTTGGTATTTATGCTAATGATGCTGTTTAAAATTCACTTTGTTTGAACAAAGTTTTAATACCAGTTTATTTTTAGTACAATGTCAACGATTTACCTCAATGTACTAATTTGCGGAGATTTTTTTTTACTATATTGCCTGTTTCGTCGATGAATTTTATTTGTATAGATAGAAGACGTTAACCCAGGATTATATACAGCACAGTACAGATAGATGACATTATAACACAGATTGCTATGTAATGCAATCAACCCTATCAGTACCCACTGCTGAACATGGACCTGCCCATGCACCTTGCACGAGATATGTATGGCCTTGAAACGCCAGCCAAGCGGGTTGGCGAATCCACTCTTTTAGGAGTGGTGTAGTTCCTCAGCTTCGATAACCTCTAGTTATCCAGTAGTCGCTTTCTACGATATCCACGGGTGTCGTAAAAGGCTCCATAGCTCTCCAAGCGACTTTGAACTTATGAATGTGGACTAGCGTCAAGTATATATACATTTAGACACCAAAAGTCACAATTGGTAGGACGCACACATTTAAGATTTTCGTAATGTCGTAGTAATTAATACGTACTGGTTTGGCTATCGAAAATTATAACGTATGTAAGTGGAAACGTAGTCTCTAACGGTTAGCGTGATAGATAAGTTTGAAATCGCTCAACGAGAGCTATGCTCTGAGTTTCTTTACGTCAAAGAACGAAAGTCGCGGACATAACTCACAGAATTTTCAAGCTGAAATGACAATCGGCAGGCCATATCTGCTACTGGAACGATAACTGTTGGGGTAGACGAGTCCTTGAATGGAGTATTGGAAAGCGCAGTGCGAGACGTCCTCCAGCCAGATGGACCGGCGCCTGAAAGAAGTTGACCCGTAATAGCTCGATGGAGAAAAGCAGAAGACCGTGTATAGTAGAATAGCCTTGGAAGTGGTCTATATCCAGCAGTAAAACTACATGGGCTGATGGTATGGTGTAGAACAATATGGTACAGTTTGTTCAAAATGAGAAGCGCCGAAGTATTTTCCAATTGCTTCCCAGTCAATGAATTCTTTTCAACAGCAGAGCCGCTCTCAATTAAATCAGTATTAACTTACAATATCGCTACATAATAGATTGAGCACAGTATTTCGAGCACTAATGAAGTGAACAAAATCTAATTTAACGGAGCTTGCTTTAATCCCCCCCGCCCCCCTTCCACTCGCTCGCACTTCTATGAGCTCGGCAGCGTAATATCATTTTATGGGACGGGTGAACTTCGAATTAATCTGCAACTTTTCTTTTTACAACCTTTTGCTCTTTCCATGTGGTTTGTCTTTAAAAGAAGTTCTTATAAGATTTTTAAACATTTTCCAATGAATTGAATCTCAATAAAGTTACTTAATGTTGTATTAAAAATATTTTACACTGAAAATATTGGAAATAATTATTTTTAGTACTATACGGCCTTCATTATACGCTAGCCTTGTCACTAGCTTAGTTTCTTCAGATACATTTTTGTAATTTCTAGCATATACTCTGAACAACTCCAAGTTATTACCGTTGCACCTCACGTCACAGAAGCGCAGTAGGTACATCTGCACCTCCTTGACAAAGAGTCGCCACGTACTGTGCAGTCTTCAATACAAGACCTTGAAGACCTTGACCTGAAACGTTTGATGGTTAAACCTTTGAGGTTAAAATATCGAGTCTAAAACGATTAAGGCGAGTCTCGAGCGCTCGCATTTTTACAATACTACTGCCAGTTTGACATCTCTTCTACACAAAAAAAAATCCTTATGTTATGTAGAATATTAATTTTCATTTCAAAATTACATTGCACGAATTATATACGAATCTAAAAGCGTTTTTCCTTCAAGCGTACGGTTATTCGCATTTCCTTTACTACAAGATTTCCTTATGCGTTACTTTACCTGAATTCTTCGCAAAGCTGGATATTCTTTCTTTGAGAGTTGCGCTGCGGGTTGGCTGCAATTTGTCATTGGCTCAGCAAAGACGTTTCCTTTTCCGTTTGAGGTATTCGTTAGTTTAGCTTAGGGTACAATCGGCAGCACTTCGAGTTTTACATATACTTCTATTTTCCTCCTTATTCCTATCACTATGAAGTGTTTGATGTGTATGTCGATGTGCGGTTCACCGTACTTCATCCACACGTTGCTGCTTAAACATTCTTCAGAATTGCATTTTGATAAACTAGTACTGTGAAGTTTTGTAATATTTCAAAGACCTTATTATAGTTAAAAAGTTATAAGCTCCGAGTTGCAGCAGTGTATCAGAAGCTGTTCCGCAATCCCACCTTTTGACCAAAAGGTTAGTTCCGACACTTTAGGGAAGCGAGACCGGACAATAGTAAAATCCTCATTGGTAGTTGTTAGAGAATCGACTATGTTCTTTTTTCCCGCCTCGTTCTATTCCGCCAAATTTGGCAACACTGACAGTTCGATGTCCATCCGCGAGTGCGCTTGTTACGCTTACACTCAAAATCAACTAAAATCAATAATAGTGATGTCTGTATGGAGATTATTACCGAACCAGCTCATAACCCACAACGTGATGCCCCGGGGCTGGAGACAAGCATTCATCGTCCTGTGAGTACATACCTCTTTCCTTTAACATAGTCGGGAATTTGTTGGAGTAGTTTCAAAACCTAGTTTACGCCACAATAGTTAAGTTATAACGTATTCTAAGTTAAAGTAGGTATACTATACTGTATGAGCCTTCGTTGAATAAAATAAATAAATAAAAAGTACCATTCATTTTAACGATTCAATTAGAAAATGTATACGTAATTTTAACCTATATTATTTACACAATTAGTACAATTAGTACACAACGAGATAATGTATTTAGGAAATCGCTTGAATTGTCAGGAAGAATATGTCTGATGTATAGAAAAACTGGAGAATCTGAAGCGGAGTATTGTATTAAATAAAATGTGGAGCATGTGTATTCACCAATCCGCACTGGGCCCGAGTGATAGATCATGTCCCGAAATCCACTAATGATTACTAGGGGAGGCCTATGTCTTGCAGTGGGCTGTGGGACGTATGGATTGAACAATCTATCTATATATTATAACATGTTCTTTACTTTATATGTTTATTTTAACTACATTGGAATAATATCTAAACACCCCAAAGTTGACACTTTTCCCACATTTTGAACTTTTAGTGAGTATATATTTTTTATTACAGTATGCTAAAAATGGAATGTTATGTCTAATTCTACGAGTATATCTTTTCAATCAATAACTTTAAACAACGAAATTATATATTAAAAAACCTTAACCACAACCAATAAAATACATACAGTATGTATTTATGCACTGTATGCATGTCAAGTATATAATAAAGTAATTCATTTCGGTGATATGTTGACATTATGTAAAAATTGCACCATCTACTTTTATTTATACTAGCTTTTACCCACGACTCCGCTCGCGTGGACTAAGCAGCTGACAGATGACATTTTTATTGACAGATGACAGATGATGATAATTGATTTTATTTGTCACTTGAGTTATTAAGAAATTATTTGGACTACCGTCTGAAATTTTTTGAACTACCGTCTGGATTTTTTAATCATAACATTCCCTATGCACGCATAGCCTCGCGTAACATTCTTGGCATGAATTGAAATGGCATGAATTGACACATGGCTATTGAAATCAAGAAACACCCAAATTTCAATAGAGAAGATGGTTGGCAAGTACCACCGGCTTGGGATCCAGTCATTAAATTAATTAAATCCCAAGGCCAACGCAATACTGCAAGACCTCTGGACACCGTGAGTGAATACTGCGTGCATAGGGAATGTTATGATTAAAAAATCCAGACGGTAGTTCAAAAAATTTCAGACGGTAGTCCAAATAATTTCTTAATAACTCAAGTGACAAATAAAATCAATTAGTCACCCCGTGGCCACGTCCACTGCAAAGTGTTCGAAACGTCGGGATATAAATAATGTCAAATATACGCGATTTAAACCGTTAAAGTTGTTTAATTGCTATGTATAGTAATCGCGAAAACCTAAGAAAATAAACAGACATATAGACAAACATACCGATAAAATTTTTAAAAACTACTGTTTTGGGTTCTGTGGCTTCTAAAGAGACGACCCCATTTTTTTTAAATTAAGTCAATATACAGACGAAACTCTTTTATTGTTTTATTGTAATGTATAGAGCTATTTTCTCCTGACCATCTAAAGGTTGCTTGGAAGAGATCGGTTTTGCAATAAGGTCCGCCCGACTTCAATACCACGAAATGTACAAACTTTTCGTGTTTTTGAAGTTGTTATTTTGCAATCATTTATTATTGTGCTGGTGTACAATATAGAGTTTATCTATCTATATATAAGTTCCTACCTTCAGATATCGTCAATTTTATATATAATATAATATTAAATCAATATAATAATTTAATTATAATATGCATCACCGAAATCACAGCTAAATTTATCACACATAATGTATTTTGCATTGAAAAGTTTAATTCGTCCCCTGACACCATGGTAAATTTCGCGTTTGTTACCCTCCTTCATACAAGGACTAATACATTGTGCTAGAAGTAACAGTTTGAAGGTCCGTACTTCGCTATTTCAATAGAAAACTTTCACAATTTTCTGTTCAGGTCTTAACAACTTCATAGGTTACTAGATGTGACTTTTATGTTTACCCGTTTGATTTTTTCATACACTAAATTTATTTACTTATTTAAATAGTATTCTTTCGTACTTTTTTCTTACGCTTGCGTTAAACTAAGTCAATTCAGTCAGTTCGTGACCATGATTGGTATTACCCAGCAGAAACTTTTAATAAAATGCAGTGTGTCCTTATGCATACACAGAGTAAAATGCAGTACATTTTATAGTAGTGTTCTGTGAGAGATTCGTAACGTCCAGTGGAGTGCTCCCAGCGGCTTTGGAATTGCAGCGTACACCCTCTCCCTCCTAGTAGACAGTCTGTACGTCGGCTACGTTCTTTCATCAAAACAATCACCGATCTACAGTGAATCCAGGTCGTGGATTTTAACGCGAAACCATTTGTGATTGCAAGGGGAAGCCTGTGCATTGCTGTGGAATGTTATAGCCTGATACCTAATGTTTGGATAATGTAATTGGATACAAGACACTCTTGTGTACATTATCTGTAACCGTAATCAGACATTTTACTATCCACTGCTGGACGTGGGACAATTTGAATGAGGAGTCAGAAGATAATGTGCTTGGGTTAGGGAGTTCACTCTTTTAGAGGTGCTGTAGTTCCTCCGGGCCTATGGTATATATCTCTTAATTGCCTTTTAACACACCCTCGGGAAGAAATGAAGTGCAGTAATTCTCAAGCCGGCCCACACTACACAGTCTTTTGTACACGACTACAGTGAAATCAACGAGACATGAGATTTTCATTTGTGTGAGTGCTCACCGATAGTGTATATTGCGAACCATTTCGACGATCGGATTGGACAATTCGGCACCCAGTGATGTCTCGTTGATTTCACAGTACCTCCTCCATTTTGTAAAGTTTTACAAGTATTTGTACGAAGCACGCTCTAGAGTTCATAGAGCCACTTCTAGAGTTCTATATCCATAAATCAACCCAACAAAATTTATTGTCAAAACTTACCGTAATTTATGCTCGACAATAAGTCAGGGCGTTTTCCCGAACTTTTCGGTCCTACTTCATTATTTGGTTTGCTTGCTTTTAATTTATAGAAGTTTACAATTTAAATGCTCGCTACACCAAAAATACCTTAACGAGTTGATTTATTCTATTTCGCAGTGAGTTACCCTCGCGTTTGCATTCCGTAACTTCGGTAAATTTTAGATTTTCTTAAATTGTTTAAGTTTTCTTGCAACCTCTGCTAATAAAAACTGATCCCAGTTAGAAAATAAATATTTATATGAGTCTAAAATGCAGATTTTGCTATTTCTCGTATATTTAAAAAACTAACAAAAAGTAACTTTACGTATTTTTAAAAAGCTTCATGACCTAACGACATATAATTTTTATTTATTAGCCCGGGCTTAAATATTAATCGTATAATTCCATTATGGCCAAATAATTAGATTCACCAATATTAAGATCTATGTGCTACCTTATAAACCTATTCCAACATCTTTCAATTGACGTTACTTGATGCGTCATGTGACAGAAAACAGAATATAAAACCGAGAACAAAAGGCAAATATCAAATCACATTAAAATGTTCAATGTACTGACAATACCTTTACGATTTTATTATAATTATAGATTATTGTAGATTAAATCCGGGATTTACATTTCAAACGCAGAATTACTTCTTGTTGCCAGTCGCATTGTCGTCCATAGACATCAGCGATACATGCCAACAACAGTCCAGATGACAAACGTCACTCACTATTGAGCCAAGCCGCGATTGACTTATCAAATTTCGCCACTCTTTTAATCTTAAGGGCTTTATTTATCTTCCTATGTAATTTTAAACACTTATTGATTAAAGATTATTCGCATATTATTATTAAAATTACGAACAACAATGTGAATTTAGATTAACTCCTATGGATCTATCAAGACATTTGCATTTTTATAGGATGTTTCAATCTCCAAGCTAAACAGAACAGCCACAAGCGAGTAGTTCGTGTATATGAATACTATTAACTCATTAGGGGATTTGTTTGGCTTAGAGGAATCTGGAGCTAACGCTGAAGATATAAAGGATTTAAGCAAATTAGTTTTGAAATAAGGACACAATTTTAGACCAGTACAAAAGAGAATAATAATAATAATAAATAAATAATAAATGTCAAATAATAATAAACTACGACTCTTTTTTGCTACTTTATTTATGGGGCTTTGATGTATATGCCTCATGTCAACACAAACTCAAAAAAAAGAAGAACAACTTAAATATGCGAGGAAACAAATTGTAATCAAAACAGGTAATACGAGTATTGAACTATCAAATTATATTAAAAAGCTTCTTATAATTTAATTAGAGCATCATTAACGATAGCTAATTGAACAAGCTTATACCTACATACAATTGTATACTACTAATCAGAATTAGCATTTCATACTCATTGATTTTCACAATTACACACATGAAAATTCACGTAGCAATGCTATATTGTTTAATACGAATACTTACATAAAAGAAATAAGTTAATACTTGCAGAACGTTCTCTCGTCTTTACTATTAAATGCCAAGAACTTTCTGCACAAACTTATTCAGTATGTATAAACCGTAGCCAGATTCACAATGGCTCGTGCGTGCGTGAGTGGTCTTATAGCACCAACCTGGTTAAGCGGGTCCACTCTTTTAGGGGTTGTGGCTTTGTTATCACTTTTAAGATACCCATGGGAAGAGATGGTATGGTACTACTCTAAAGTCAGACAACACCACACGGTTAAGTGTGTATCCTGCTTAATAATCACCAATTTCCAATTATAGCATCCTACGACAATTTACACGCTGTGTGAGTTCGGTCAAAGCCTTCATACAATGTCCGGAGCTCTTTGACACGGCCCGCATCGCCTACACGAACGTTATTGAACTCCTCTTTGGCATACGTCGCGTATCCATCTATAGCACTTTATTTGCTATGGATCAATGAAGCTTGGTTTGCCTTGCCTTACGTTTTCTGCTTCGTGAATTATCTGCTTCGTGCTGCTTACTGTTTCGTGTTGTAGCGTAATGGTCACCATAACGTACCTAATATGAAACTTGTGGTGGTCGTTTCCCTGTAGTGTGAACCGGCTTTAAAATAGCACCACCCTATCTCTTACCATGTGTGTCAGTAAAGGCAAGTAAGGGATAATAAAGTCGGTACCACAAATCCTGAGGAACTACACAACCTCTAAAGAGTTTACTCGCCAACCAGTTATGGCGACGCAGCGTTTTAAAATTATACATCCCTCGTGCACAAAACAATGTGCATGAGTTGGCCCATGTGCAGCAGTGGACGATAAAAGAGATGGATACGGTATTATTTATTTAAGGTACAGAAGGCGGTGATGTTCAATACCGGGCGTATCGTCCGCAAGTTTTTCTCCTTGAACCCCGGCCGACTGTGTTTCCACCGGGGCTCGTTCAGTCTCACTCTCTTTTTGACTTACCGATGGAGAGACAAGATGGTCTGCATTTTTTTTTAATTATACCTTTTACTGTATAAAATAGCAAAGTAATTTGCACACATAGTTAAAGCCATATAACATATAAAAGCAATTATGAAATCTCTACCAGAAAACTTACGACAATGAAATGTGATTCGGACAAGTAGGCGGTATAAAGTCTGGTGTATACGTCTGAAATCCTGATTTTGAGTCAAAATACGATCAGGATTCGCAAACAACGCATCAGTGTTCCTTCCAGGAGGTAGGCATTTTGATCGCTTGAATCACTTCTCTAAGTGATTTTTTGTATCCTGCCAAAATGTTGGCGTTCTAAGTTTATATTAATTGTTAGTTTGTTGATCTTTACGATCAGGAAAAGTATCAGGAGCAGACAGTCAAGTGAGTCAAGTCAAGTGGTGGTAAGTGAATATTTTTCACCCATTCGCGATAGGTACATGCCAATATCTGTCCAGAATGACAAGTTTATGAACCTTTGCAGATTTTGGAATGATCTTGGAGAAAAGGTTGAGAAAACGGTGAGGCATAACATAGGACACGTAAGGGAATGAGTTCTGACATATCTCACTCACTACCGAAACTCGTACGTACATTGGAGAATTGTGATAGAATTGATAAATGGATTTTACGGTAGTCTTCGATGAGAGAGGAGTAATATGGCGAGTCAAGTGCGCCCAATAACTGTTCGATTGCAGCGTGTCATATAGTACATTCTGTACAAAATTATTTTATATATTTCCTTCCACAATACCACTTCTGACAGCTACATTGGCAAGCGAACGTCAAACTAACCCAACAACGTAGTCAACTTTCTACTACATCACCCATAATGTCGATGTCTAATGAACCAACGTAAAACAAACAAAAGTTCTGAAACGTCAAGCCCGCCTCCCCAGCTGCTGTCACTTACGACATTTTCATAATAATCCCTCACGTCAGACAAAGTTACAACTAGGTCCTGTCTGATTGGTGGAACAATATAAAGAACAAACAGTATTACAACTCTCGAAATATTGTTAGCACTTACAGTGTATAGTTTATCAGTACAGGTATACTTGTATCCGAGTTCCTTTTATCATAAAGTTTAAAATACTCTCGTACGAACGGCAACATAGTTTGCATGCGGTAGACTGTTCACGGACCAGACGTTCAACCAATTGCGCTACTGAAGCTATGACAGCCGTCAGTAAAATTTTGTCACACATTCAGTAAATCAGTTAACGTCGTTTCTATATGTGTGTGCGTGTGTTGTTGACGTGAGCGAGGATAGTTGCCACATGGTAAAATAATATAGATATATGGGGGTAAGGTGAGGTGTTTCGATAATAAATCACTTTATCAAGTTTATATTTAATGTTTGTTATTGTCACTTTATACTTAATACGCATTTCACGTATTGTGGTTATATATTTAATACGTAAGGACGACGGAACTTGTATTGAAGTATATAATATGATGTCCAGAGCGTAAGTTCGTGCAACCGTTAGCTAGGACTGCGCATCGAGACGGCCGGCGCACGCGCGGCGGTTTAACCATGAGCGCCTAGTGATTCTACCTTGTAAGGTATTCTACCTTGTATTTTATATAAGTATTACTCCACCACAGATAATTTTGCAAATTTATTTATTTTGCCATGTATACACAAGAGCGTATGAAAATACTTTGCCATAGACAACATTTTCCACACTATCCTATTCCTTTTATGTAGTGCGTATTTCGGTAGCGAGTGAGATAATCCAGAGCCCATTCTCATCCCATCTTATCACATCCTTCCCCATTTTTTCAATACTTTCTAGAAATTAATTCCTAATGCTCTAAAAATAGGCAGCGCATTCCCCGAATGCGCTGCCTATTTTTAGAGCATGGCAACGTTTGACATTCCGTTGTCATTATATGTGTAGTGAATGTCCATCAGCGACAGTGTCCACTAACCACCGAGTCTGCTCTTCTGCCACCTTCCTTCATTATAAAAAAAAAACAACTTCGAGTTTGAGAAATTATTCATCTAATAATTGGGCAGTAACTGTTAAAAGAGATAATATGACTGCTGCAGGCTTCGGTCATGTTCCTCAACAATTTTACTCACCTTTAGGTCTGCTCGGTAAAGGATACCAATCAACTTTATAGTTACTTTTATTTTATTCGTGATTGTCAGAGACTGGCTTTGTAAACTAAACGTTTATGCATATGTCATGTTCAAATTGATAGTTCATTTACACTGTCATTCGACTCTGTCAACTCTCTCTCACTGTCCGATATCGTTTGGGTACAGACAAGCGATCTCACGTGATGGTAAGTGTTACCGCCGCCCATGGACACCTGCAACACCAGGGGGTTAGCGGGCGCGCCGCCGACCTTGCAAAATCCTATTCACAGCTCTCTTGAAGAACCCCATATCTTAGCTTAATGGAAAGACCTCTTGAGGCAGTTCGTTCCACAGCCTACGGGTTCGCGGTATAAAATAATTTTTGGACCGAACAGTACGCGACACATCCGTATCGAGGAAATGCGGATGGACCGCACTTCTGTGACGGGAGGTGCGGTTGTAGAAACCCGAGGTCTCCGTTGTCCCGACAATAAATCCTTTTATTTCTATGGAATCCGCGTTTATTTTCGCGCATAACCCATCAGTGATTCTCAAGTCAATTAATCTAGAAAAAGCGGTAGGTGTGGGTCAACGAACTGTACACTGTAATATGGATATCTGAAGGAATCGCCGTTCTGAAGAAACTCAGACTGCCATTCAAAATATTGTCCAGTCCATTCAGTTCCCACAAAAAGACGACACTAATGGCATCAAACTCATTTTTCTATAATTTTCTAATAAAAACAAGCGCATATTTTTGAACGTAAGTGCTTCTTATTGGTAATATCAGTATCCAATACAACGCATCTGGCCAAATGGCCAGAGCAAAACGAACGCCAAGATGCACAAGTGAAGTGTACCGTGAAATAGAATTGTTTTCTACCAGCAGTGATTGCACTGGTGCAGTGAACGATATACAAAGGACTTCCTATATTATGCACTTATTTGATTGGATATCGATTAATAAAATATTAGAAAGTAAACAATGTCACTGGATCTACACTAATTAGAGTGCGATTTATAAATAAGAATAAATAATTAATTTTAGAATCAGCATGATGAAGTGGCAATGGGCGGGTAATATTTGTTGCAGGACCGATAACCGATGGGGTAAATGAGTCTTGGAGTGGAGGTCATGTACAGGGAGGCGCAACGCGGGGGCGCCTTCCTTGAAGAAAAGTTCGTCGATGGTAGTAGGATCAGAAGAGCGGATTTTGTGTGGTGATAATTAGCAGAGGCCTATATCCGGTAATGGAGAGACATAGGCTGATGGTATACGGTATGGTATGATAAATAACGCCATACTGGATGACCCACACTAGGATTCATATTTCCATATCAGTCTAGAGTCTAGATAACCCCCCATAGGCCTCCCCTAGTAAATTATTAGGGGGATTCGAGCCAATCACCACACGGGCCCAGGGTAGTAAATATTACATAAACTCCAGATTTTCTTAAACCTTCCAAATTCCAGATTTTAAGAGGGGCAGGGTGCACGCTGCAATCCAACAGTCGCGGGGCGCACTAGGCTGGCCTCGTTACCCCTCTATCACAGAAAATGTACTGCTTTACACCTTAAAATGTACTGCATGTCCTACTGTATTCTATTTCTCGATGTACAAATGTTTTTCGGTAGCTCAATCCCATCCCATCTTATGCTATCCCTCCCCATTATCCCAACTCTTCCTCTAAATCTATTCGTTCATCTCCATACATCCTCCCAACGGTTGGCATGTACCGTGGATGTTCACGAGCGATAGTATCCACTACCTGGTGGACTATATGCTCGTCTACCCGCCTTCTTCCTATAAAACCAAAACCTCGGAAACGCGTGTTTCGTCATGATGTCGTCCTTCGCCGCCGAGCTAGTGAATTGAAAAAGATAATTGAAAACGCCGAGAACAGACGCCAGAAATTGTAGAACTTTACGAGCCAACATATAATTTCTTCGTATAGACGTCCAATTTTTTCTTTCTCTTTTTTTAAATTTTAACGCGTCATATTTTGGGACTACTCAACTTATTAGGCTCATCTTGGAACTAAAGGCCTTTTCGAACTGAGACATCAACTCTAGACTCTTTAAGTGCTAATTATTCAACTAGGAACGTAGAGTGAGCTTCCATAAGCTAGAATCAGTGCACCGACTTTTATAGTTTAATTACGGTTACAAAGGTTTTACAGACACTTTAATTTTGCGAGAGGTTGTTCAATAAACGGGTGCAACTAAGTTGATGAGACGTGACGTATTAGCCAGCGACTGTTGGAGAGCAAAATTTATGATGATCGTGACAAATTAAAAATGGAAGCCATAGGAACTTAGGAACTTTTGGAGGTTGATAATAGACACCGTTTAGGCGTTGAAAATTGACATTTGAGTTTTTCTGAAATCGCTCTGTGGACTAAATTTGCCATCGTTACAAATTTAGTGGTTTTCTTTAAGTTCTTCACTGATGTATATACTGTTAACGTGATACCTTAATATTCAACTCATACGATTGCATTTCTTCTGTAACATACACGAAATTACACAAGTATTAAATGTGTATTGAGAAGTTAAAAACTAATTGATAATATAATGAGTAATATATAGGTTCCATCAAATGACACGGCCATTTACCTACCATTTATTTACTATTTTATAAGCACTGAGCGCTCGACGCTTGATCTCAGAGTCAGTACCTACTAATAAACCTTTAAGAGTCGACCTTCTAACGCTCGTGAGCTCGTCTACGAGTTTTCAACTTTTGATAATTTTAAACCCTTGCAGCTAAAAGGTCCAGTCTAAAACGGTTAAGGTAAGATCTTAACTTATCTTAATATTCATATACGCTGACTTGACACTCGAGCGGTCAGGCGCTCGGCCCTCACTTCTACAACACTAATAATAATCCACTTCTACGTAATTTGTAATCTGACAATAAGGTGTACCTACACGTCTTTAACGAATCCTTGCTAATAATTTCCTCCATACAAAAGTTGTAGGCCTTGGGCTTTCAAAAGACACGACAGTGGTGTGCGTCAGACCAAATTACACGTTAATGCCTTTCATACACTCATGATCATGGATGTAGGCAATTTCCTTTCTGAGTAGAACGGCCCATAATCCCCGGGTATTTCGCCCTCATAATTCTATATTCTGTACGTTGCCTCAACAAGGTCACTGACCCGGCGATGGCGTGAAATACAGCCATTCGACTCTGTAGAAAGATTTATCAAAGTGTACTGAAAAAGCGGTGTGAAATCTTAGTATAAATGTTGAATCACATTTAGCGCTTCATAATTAAACAGAACTATACTCTCCTGCTAAGTATATAATTATAAAGAAAGTATAAGTGCCGTGTGATGCCGGTCAGCTATAGAATAAACTATCCCGTGTATGCCCGTAGGACGTAAAAGGCTACTAAGGGATAAGAAAACCGCTACCACAAACGCTGAGGAACTACATAACCTCTAAAAGAGAGTTCACTCTTTAAAATGATTGGCGAGTTTACGCCACTCATTTTCAGGTCATTCATCGCCTGTTCATGTCCAGCTGTGGATACTGAAAGTACTAGTTGTATTTCATTGCATAAGTTAATCAGTTATATTCGGAAATAATCAAAGATAATAAACAATGGTTATTCTTTTTTTGTTGTTTCTATTCAAAACTGCGAGGTTAGTTTGATTTTAGATTATTGAAATTTTTCCAAATTCTTTTATGCATTTTTCTCGAATGACATCAAGAGCCTTTTTTGTGGTCTTGCGCCTTCTTCTCTAAAGAGGACAGTATATTAACTTTAACAATTTAACAGAGCAATCTCTACTGTATTTGAAAAAACTAGTTTTCGGAGTACGTAAAACATACACTTCGCCCCGGAGAAAATCTTCCTACTCACACGAGCTACTCTGCTTGCTTACAGCTGCATCAGTTGACAATATGCCAAATCTGAATGGTAGCTTCCATTTCAAAGCGTTCTTCTTCTGTAATTGGTTTCATTACGGTGGATACTCCTCAATGGATACTCTTGCAGTTCCCATACATTTGTAAGACAGCAAGTCGAGTGGTTGAGGTTTAGGTTATTTGCTACGTTCAAATATACTAAACACGAAGTGTATCTAGTGTCACAAAGAACAAAAATAATTATTTAATTGTGTGAAATTCACAAAATCCATAAGCGCGCATAGCTAATGTCGCTTGGCGGCAATTTTGAGCCAAATCAAAACTCCCGTAGGTAAAGTACTGTTATTATCAAAAAATCATTTTTTTTAATAAGTTTTAAAAAAGAAGTATTTCTTTTTGTTTTTCCTCATATATGGTAATAGTGCAATTAGCACATTCTGCCAGGGTCAAGCTTACTTCGTAATAAACAATTTCAAAGTCTAAAACGTATCCTGTCAATGTCCAGTTCTGTAGAAGTAAGTCCAGGAGTCGCTCAGTAAACCGATAGTAAGCGCGGTCGCTCAGTAAACCGATAGTAGGCGCAGTCGCTTAGTAAACCGATAGTAGGCACAGTCCACAGTAGCATCACTGTAGTCCACAGGCACAGTCCGATAGTGGGAAAATGCAGTCCCACGCTTTTATTTGATTATCACAAACACCACGCAGGAAAAACACTTTAATAAACTACCACTTTTACACCAGAAAACACCTAATACACAATTTTTACAATAATCAAACTAAAACTCAACTTTATTTCTCAAATTCCCGCCAAAAAGGTTCTACACCTTCATCGCAAGGAAATACGATGTATCAGTGAGTACTTAATTCAATACGTTTTTAAAATTCTACACCGATTCCTCGCCACACTGCTGGCTCAGTGTGAAAATATTCAAGGCACTAGAAGTAGTTGAATTGAGAATTTATTCAAAGGTGGGAAAAATCGGTTGCCGTAAACGAGAAACCTTTTAGTGTTCTAAAACGAGAGAGATTGTAAGCTTCTTACGGGTAGATCCAGTTTCCAATTAATTATAGTTGATTTTTATTGACTAGGAACTAAATGGAAATATATTTCTGCCCTTCTATAATTTTAACTAGAAATAATAAACTTTTATATATTATATAAAATAACTTTTATAACTTTTATATATTCTTCGTTTATATATAACTAGCTGTGCCCGCGGCTTTGCCCGGGTGGAATTCGGTTATCGCGGTAAATACCCTAAGTCCGTCCCCGGAAAGTATCCTATGTCGGTCCCTGGGTTTCGATCTATCTCCGTGCCAAATTTAATGAAAATCGGTTCAGTGGTTTAGCCGTGAAAAGGTAACAGACAGAGTTACTTTTTCGCATATTATATAGATACTCTATTTATAATAATAATAAATACTCTTTATTGCATACAAATAGTTATTACATGTGCACAAATAATAAATGACAATAACCATCTAATCGCTAAGGCGATCTCTTCCAGGTAATCTTGGAAAAGAAGGAACATATAGATAGAATTTATAGAATGTAATATACAGATAGAAGCCGATAGACGATCAAGACAGTCTACCTGGTAAATGGTTACTGTTGCCCGTGGACATCCACGATACATGCCAACATCAACGTGAAAGCAAACGTTTTCACGGTCCCGGATGCGTCACCTGCCTTTGGAAATAGTGGATTTGGAAAAGGATTGAGAATAGGGAGTGTAGGTAGAGTCCTTGGCTCAGCAACACACGCGTCAGCAGTCGCCAGTGGCTCGCACAATAATGACACTTGACGTCTATCTGACATTACGCTCTACCCTTATATTCGAACGAGACAGAATATTATTATTTATCGATCTACCTTCGTACCCTACAGGAAGTGTAGTGGGAAGAGGAGTTTTCTCACTCCATTACACGTCCCATAATTTCTTAGGGGTGAAATGGGAAGTAAAGAGTATAAAGAGTTTTCTTTTATCTCATTATACTATCCACTTGATGGTACAGGAGGGGTACGACGAGATGGAATAGGAGCCAAAAATAAACTGAATATTTCATACAAAAACTGACGTTACGGGAATAAAATGGTACCCATAGATCTTTCATCCTCCTTTGATTAACCTTCCTAAATCAAGAGTTTTACGTAGATTACCTGACTAGTAATAACATTATCTGACGGTAAAAATAGTGGTTGAGCTCCAAGATGGGCCGAATCCGTACCATAGTTTTAAATTTGGGAATGTTTTATTAAAACATTTTAACGTTAACATTTAATAATCTGATGCCTAAATCTCTAAAGATAAACATTGATGGAGGGTAGATTTTTAAGTGGACTGTAATTTTAGGGTTTTATTTATTATTTTTGATTAATTGCCGTAGCCGTACAATAATAAAGCTTCACTGACCTGAAAGCTGTCTGGTGCACCGAAGTCTTCTGCCGGCGCCGGCCCTTGGTTCTCCTGTATTGGCACTTAAAGACACTAATGCACGCACAATAAGGAATTTGGCGTAATAAAATGGAAGATTGAATATAGCGTTGCGGGAAATTATATTTTAATTATATTAGCGGTAATTTATGTAACTTCACAGTAGGAAGGTCGGCGGCGCACCCGCATACCCCCTGGTGTTGCAGGTGCCCATGGGCGGCGGTAACACTTATCACCACGTGGGACCGCTTGCTCGTCCGCCCACTAATCTATAATAAAAAAAAAAAAAAAAAAAAAAGAAGTTTTGCGTATGTTGTTTAGCCGAACGTCTCCGCGATGCAACTGTCCCGTCGTCGTTCACAACGACATCTCTATATTTTTGACACCTCATTGAGACTTGCTAATAAATCAATGAAGCTAGTTCTTGACAAGCGGCGGCAATCAATCGCTCGTCCAATTGATATTGCGGGCGCATCTAACTGCATTTTACATTTTCGACAGATGGTGGCATGCAGACCTTGACAGGCGATATTAACCACATATTTTCTTTAAAATGTGTATTGGTGTATCTTTTTCAGTACCCATTTGTTTTTTTGTTTTTTTTTTGGTCTTGTTTAGTTGAATTTTCTTTGTAACTTAAGATATCAGAACTTTAAGGTGTCCTGGGTAGGCGAATTTTTTTTTTTATTTTTTAACTATAACAATTGACATAATACACTTTATTTAACTATATTGACATCACAAAAACCTGTAAGATTTATTCGTCTATTTAAACGGGTCTCAACTCAAAGTTGGTGCAACCCAATCGAAACGTTGACTAAAATAAATAAGGTAAACATTCGGGCTGACACCCGTTTAAGAGATAAATGTGTAGGAAAAACGCGGAAATCTCAAATGTTTATTGCAAACATTACAGATTTGACTGTACTGTCGAATTGGTCTCAGTTTCATACTGACTATTTACTATTACTATTTACTATTGATGTGTGCACTGTAAAACTCACATAGGCTATAAATAATATAATTAATGAATAATAAAATAAAAAAATATAATAATGAATCTATTATCGATATGTGTCATAGTGAGGAATTTTCTTTAGTCAAGCTCGTATGATAAATTGTTAATAAATAACGACATGTTTTTTTTTATAGAAAAGGCCACCAGACGGGGATACAGTCTACCTGATGGTAAATGGATACTGTCGTCCATAGACATCCGCCATACATGCCAACATCAGTCCAGAATGTCAAACGTTGGCACTCCCCCGGATGCGTTGCCTACCTTTACAGTGTAAGGAATGGATTAGGAAAATGGGGAGGGATAGGATGAGATGGGAATGGGCTCTGGCATACCTCACTCACTACCGAAACACGTATGTACATTGGGGAAATACGATAAGGTAGGAAATGGAGTACATTTCAAGGTTGTCTTCTGTGAGAGAGGGGGGTAACGTGGCCAGTCGAGTACGCCCAGCGGCTGTGGGAATGCAGCATACCTACCTACATATGCGATTATTGTAATAATTATATGCTTCATTATTCGTATTCGAATTCATTATTCGAAAGCGAGTAAAGTCGTTGACAAACCACTAATATAAAGAAATCTCTGACAGGAAATTAAATGCCAATAGTAAGAAATCTCTATCTTGGAGGCATGAAAGAAAAATTTCCCCAGCTGGTAAAGGATCGGACGGAAATGAAACAGCTCCAGGCGTGGTCATAACAAACAAGGGTGTAGAATCTATGGTGAATGAGGTCATAAGTAAATAAACATAGGATTCTCTTATAAAACCTGTTCAAAGAATATATGCGTTGTGGTCTGCATCACAGGTCGTAACAATATGCTGAGCTAATTGTCCATTTTGTTATTGCTACTGACATAATTACTTTTGTAAGCGCTTACGGTTTGTAAGTTCGTGATAATTCTAGAAGCTCGGCGTATACATTTTTCTTTTGTTACTTCAAACCAAATGTTTAAAAGTTTTAAAAGTTTAAAAGTTGTCGTTTTATCTACACATATAATAAAATCGTACAAGCCGTGTCTGTACATTTTTTTTTTTTTGAAAAAAGCCTTTGCGGGTCAAATTACATATGATACAGAACCCAAAACAACAATATTTAGAAATTTGGTCTGTCTCTCTGTTGTCCGTTAGTCTGTCTGTCTGCACGTGTATCACGCATAAGCTTGGCAGATTTTTAGCTTATGTGCCCGATTAACATTTAGGGAACCTACTTTTTATCCAGATCGATTATAGAGTTGCCACAAGAATCACAAGTTCCCGCGAACGCGGTCTCAGGCACCGCTAGTAACAAATAAACCTCTTATCCATTCGTTCATTTATTCTAATATCTACTATTTATTTTCATATATTGTAACAGTACTCTTTCTAATATCTACTGCTCTTTACCGAACTTCTTGCTACTAAATCCCTAAGAACTGGCCGCTAATGCAAACCTAAATTCAAAGTCGCTCCAAACAACAAATGTCTGAGCTCTGACTCATTCTGCAAAATATTTATTTATCCGTAAGGATGTTTCTACTGCATACACTCCAGTAAAGTCTTTTATATCATTACTGCCCACTGTTAGATATAGGCCTTTCCCAAGGACCGCCACTACATTCGGTCTTCTGCTCTTATCATCCAGCCACCACCGGCCACTTTCTTCAAGTCGTGAGGCCACCTGGCCAGAGGGTGTTCCACGCTTCGTTTCCAGTTATCAGTGGTCTCCATTCGAGGACTCGTCTCGTCTCGCCTATCGGTTATTGGTCTTGCGGCACCTCAGCTTGCTGATTCTTTGAGCTGTGTTGGCAACTCTTCGAATTCTTTGTTACGGATTTTGTCCAGCAAATGTTACATAGAATAATAATGGCATTAGAACAGGAATTCACTATAAAACCCATTCAAATTATGATAATAATAAATTCCAACTTGACGTGACCTCCTCACGTGGTTCGGGATTCGTCCTCAATTTGTCTAGCTAGATCTGTCTTTGATTGTGGTCTAGATAAAAAACCCTAAGGCCTAGGCGACCAATCACCGCATTAGATCGTACCACGGTAACTTTTTCTGACTTTTTTTATTCTTTCAATTGATGAGTAGATTATTTGACTACATGACGTACGAGTAAGTAATTTATGAGGATAAATTACAACGTAGAATGTGGTTTGATTCTTAATCAGAAGAAGGTGAATCCCATGAAAAGAAGGTGAAACAGTTGCTCATGCACGAGGAACTCGGGGATCGCAAACCATCACTTGCAGAGTCTTCGAGAACCACACGTTCCTGAGGATTTCCTGGAGACTATCTGGACAAGCCGCGTCCCAAGGAATATCCAAAGCGTCATTGCTGCTCAGACTACTGCTTCTTTGGAAGTTTTATCGGATTTAGCTGATCGCGTCCAAGAAGTCGCTACCCATATTCATCAAGTTGCTTCCACGTCAAGACTTTCTTCAAGTGCGTCGATAGATAGCATTACCCAAGAGGTTGCTGAGTTGCTAAAGCAGATGACAGCACTGACAACTCAATTCAACAGACAGTCGAGAAGTAAAAGATCTCCCCGCAGTCGATCTTCTTCCAGAACACGGTCAGATTCAAACTACAGAAAACATCCAAAATGCTGGTACCACTGGAAGTTGTTCGGCAACAAATCGACAAGGTGTGTGAGGCCGTGCGATTTCAAGTCGGAAAACGCGACAGGCAGTCGATAATGGCGACTAATGACTGTCCCAACTCCACTAGTCGACTTTTCGTCACGGATCGAAGATAGAAAACCCAGTTCTTGGTCGATACTGGAAGCGACCTCTGTGTTTTCCCACGATCTTTGCTACGAGAACGTCGTGCCCCAACCAATTTTCAACTCTGCGCAGCCAACGGTACAACAATCAAGACCTACGGTTATGTATATCGCAACCTCGACCTTGGCCTTCGTAGAGATTATAGATGGCGTTTTATAGTGGCTGATGTAACAAAAGCCATCATAGGTGTAGATTTTCTTTCCTTTTATAATTTAATTGTCGATTGTAGAAATCAAAAACTTTTAGATAACGTAACTTCTTTATCAACTTCTGCATCAATTGCTCACTTTCAGATAACATTTCCTCTGTAAAGGTTCCGACCGGTGATTCTCAATTTCACAAGATATTAAATGAGTTTCCCGAAATAACACGACCAGCTGGCATGCAGCGCACTACACCTCACAACACTGTCTACCACTTATACACGACACCGGGGCCTCCAGTTTCTTGTCAACCTCGTCGCCTCACCCCAGACAAAACTTAAAATAGCAAAGCGTGAATTCGAATCCATGCTAGCCAATGGAACAGCCAGGCCTTCGGAAAGTCCGTGGTCATCGCCGTTGCACCTAGCGCCCAAAAAAGACAATGGCTGGCGTCCCTGCGGTGACTACCGGATGCTCAACGCTCGTACCATCCCCGATAGGTACCCAATTAAGCATCCTACACGACTTTGCTCACAGTATTTCAGGCTGCAAAGTCTTCAGCACGTTAGACCTAGAAAAAGCGTACAACCAGATTACTGTCAGCACAGAGGACATTCCGAAGACCTCGATTACTACTCCCTTTGGGATGTACGAATTTCCGTTCAGGAGTTACGGCCTGCGGAATGCCGGACAAACATTCCAGAGGTTCGTGGACGAGGTGACCAGAGGGTTAGACTTTTGTTATTATTATTTGGACGATTTTTTAATATTTAGTAAGGACTTGGCACAACACCAGCAGCATTTGCGTCAAATTTTCACCAGGATGAGGGATTACGGTATACTGCTCAACGTACCCAAATGTATTTTCGGTACGTCTGAGGTAGCATTCTTAGGTTATCGAATTTCAGTACCAATACCAATTCAGTACCAATCAGTACCAATTCAGTATCAATACCTTGACCTAAAAAAGTACATAGATGCAAAATTAGAAAAAAAAACACTAAAATAATAATTACGCAAAAACAATATAGATTGTTCAGTCTCGGGAGTAATACAGAATCGATTCTACCAGTTTTATTTTTATACGGTTTATTTTTCATAACTTAGTGTTCATTTCTAGCATTTTTTTTAATGGAAGAAGGCGGCAGACGAGCATACAGTCCACAGTACCGTACATAGACATGGTAAGTGGATACTGTCGCCCATAGACATCGGCGATATTTATTGTACACGTAGTTACGCAACAAATGCGGCGCGGCTCTGCTGTCGCTCGCGAAGGCGTAAAAGGCGACTTAAGAATGACAAAGCGACTACCACAAGTCCTGACTACACCACCTCTAAAAAAGTGGATTCGACAATACAACCCGCTTGACCAGCGTGACATTTTGAGGCTATACATCCGTCATGCATAAGACGATATGCATGAGAAGGCCGGGTCCGGCAGGATACTTTATTTATTTTTATTTATTTATTTCAACCACAACATACCGACCATTTACACCTACACCGTTACACCATTACAATTTGACATTATTGGGGGAGAGTGCACGCTATATTCCCACATCCGCTGGGCGCACTCAACTGGCCACGTCACTCCTCTCTCACAGAAGACAACCTTGAAATGCATTTCCTACTTTATCGTATTTCCCCGATGTGCGTACGTGTTTCGGTAGTGAATGAGATATGCTAAAACCCATTTCCATCCTATTCTATCCCTCCCCATTTTCCCAACCCTTTCTCCCAATCCATTCCTTAATCTGCAAAGGTAGGCAGCACATCCGGGGCTGTGCCGACGTTTGTCATTCTGGACTGAAGTTTTTGTTCAAACTGAAGACAGATTTTTGTGGGTGATTTTTTTTCTTACATTCAATAGAATTGAAGTCGTGAAATAGCCTAATTCTAAATAGTGATCAATATTGGCTGATATCTATATACATTTTTACATAACATACAATATGTTGCGGATAAAACAAATCTGAAAATCACTTACCCTTTTGCCTCCTGTAGTCCACAGGACCCTGTATCTTCTGAAATTATATTTGTAACAATTATTAGGTTTATGGGTTATCGAGATAGCTAGCTAGCGCGCTGATAATACTCCTTTTTTTCTCTAGTAGTGTGGTACGAGGGAGGGGGTGACTAGTGACTGTCCATGTACAACAAAGCCGTAGTCGATCGATTTATCCTTAGGTACATCCCTAAATATTAATATTTGCACTAACACAATACATACATAAATGAATATAAAACAAGGATAAATATGTATTTATATGCAAAGCCTAAAAAATATATATTTTATATGCTGATATATTATCAAAAAAAAACATACTAAATAAAACATGTTCTAAACCTACCCGCACGCTAAGAAAGGTAAGTAAGTAAGTACACTTTATGGCACACCGAGGGATACAGTGGAAGTGACACAAAGTTTAAATGAATGGGTACAGTGGGTTAAGTATTGATTAATTAATCTGTTACTGCAAGCGTCTCGCCTCAGTATCAGAGCGGCAAAGTTCATTGAAGAATATAAGTATAAGTACTCCGATGATAGCTATTCATTAGCGCTCCAGCACTTGCATAATTAATCAGAACGCCGTAAACAAGGCGAAACGAAAGATTCGGTTTCACCTCTTCGGGGCTATTGTTTGGAATTAAATTAGAAATCGTTATTTTTACCTGAAAATAGTTAAACCTTTAAGGATAGACGTTTAAATACATCTAAGGAATTTGACTAGTCTAAATAATTATATCACTTAAGATATTGAAATAAATTGTGAAATTAAAAGAAACGAAAGAAAAATACTTAAAAAACATTTTTCTCATGAAAAACAAGAAAAATATCGGTAGTTCCGCATTTTTTTTTTGTTCTATACGGATGTAACATCATAGAACTGTTAACATTTTTTTGTCCCAATTGTTAAATGATAGGAGAAATGAATTAATAATTGTCCCATTAAATCTATAGTACTAAAAATATGTTTGCTTAATTATGCAACCTGGCATATTTCGTTGCTCACCACCTAGGTACTGGCTGGTTAGAAGAATCTAAAAGGTCTAAAATCTACAAACCAAGTAGGTCAAAAAGTCGTAACAGTTCTATATAGACCTGTGAACAGGACTTTGCAAGGTCGGCGCGGATGCGCGCATGCCCCCGGTATTGCAAGTGTCCATGGGCCACGATGACCACTAACCATCATGTGACCCGCACCCTCATCTGCCATTTATTCTAAAACGTAGATCTTTTTAAAAAAATCACTAGACCGGCTGTGAAGGAAGACATAGTGAGAAAACGCGCATGTTCCATAAATAAAAAAAAATCTGGAGTATGTAATCCACCAATCCGCACTGGGCCCACGTGGTGGATTACGACCCAAAACCTCCCCAGTGATTTACTAGGGGACGCCTGTGCCCTGCAATGGGACGTTAGTGAGTGATACGAGTAACAAGTGGGACAATTATTATTGCTCTAGCATGTAACAATTGGGACCAAAAATCTTAACAGTTCTATCGAACAAACATTAAAGTCAAAATATAAATAGAGAAACACAACGCCATGCCTGACATTCTATTCCACGCTATATAGCTATTTCAATGAAAGCGGTTTATTTTTAAGTTTGGACATAACTTCCATGTATCTACTGTGTTTACTTTAGAGGACATAATTATTTTCTTGTTTATCAAGTCCCTCTAAGTAGAACTTTTCGAATATTTTAGAATTGACAACTACGGTACTTACCTAAAATTAATATCTCGCAATTCAAGAAGGTACAATTTTTTTTTTATTGTACCGCCATCTGTAGATTCTTAATGAAACGTATACGTTACTCATAATAAGTTATGAGATTTGAAAGCAAACTGAAGCGAAGCTGCTACACCGCTGTTGTAGTTCATAGAAAGATAACTAGATGTCGCTATGTACCTGTATAAAAATATTTTCCTTGTTGATGTTATTTCATTTTAGATGGCGCTGTATTAAATATAAATACTTAGATTTTAATTTATTGAAAAATAGTATTTTTTTAAAAGCTCTCTATACTCACCCCATGGGAGATGCTCATGAATATCGTATCATATAGGTACCCAGAATTATGTAGGATCCGAATCCGTATCTAACATTTCACACAAAGCATTTCCATGTCGCCATGTAACCGATTTCATATCTGGCTGACGGGTGATGGCTACATAAACTAGACAATTTATAATACCTACAGAAACTATAATCTGAAGAGAAACTCACGACGTTTCCTGATTAGCTGAGTGAGTAAACAGCTCTCCACCTCAAATATTCTCATAACTACCTACTCATAGCTACCTACTCACATATACCTACTGTTTCTGCTTTGCAATAAATTTGAAAAAATATTTTCATTCATAGTTATTGAATAAACTGTAAAACAACAATTTCAAGTAGGTACACTTTATTATATTTAAATCGGCTTTCGTAATTGTATTTTTGTTTTGTTTCAGATCACACCAACCCAATTAGAGCCGGGACGAACGAATAATTCCAAAACCTATAGTCAATTTCTAAAGTTCCTAAAGCCATCTTTAGTTATAAGTTAGAATAATGTATAACTCGAACGAATTCCTTCATAGCGCTGGCGTCAGTCGCCACATGCAGGCTACGGGAGAGACGCCCTCCCAGAAGACATCAATGAAACGTCGTTCATGTGAAGTCCCTTTAGGAGACATTTCATCTAACAACTTCAAGGTCTCACTAGGAGACATTACGAACGATGCCCTTAACTATGATTGTAGATCCATACGATCAACTCGGTCGGAAGATAACCGATCGATGAGGTATTACAGACCTATCGACAGTAGAAGTTACAAAAATTTTCGTTCGTCTCTAGCCGATATATCGACTTGCGATTTCTCGGGCTCTCTCTCGCGGCCGCCGAGTTATGACCAGCTGTCGAGGAGGTCCATAACTGAAGGTCCTGAGGGTCAGGGGATAACGTCGAGTATAGAAGGTGTCCTGTGGTCCGATGAAGAGGAGAACGAGTATTTCTACCATGAGAATATTACCTCTGCTTGGAATCAAGGTAAGTGACCGTTTGTAACATTTTAGTAATTACAAATAGGGAATTTCTCGATTCAACCTATATGAAACTATTGTAAAAACGTTGGCCATTTTTTCCTTATTAAAATGACTATTACACTCTTGACTCGATCCCATCTCATCCCTCCGAGGAGAATTGAGAGGCGTAATGTGACGAGGAAAACTCTTTCCTACTTCCCTTCTTATTTTATAATACTTGTCTTTCTCCTTTCCCCAATTCCATTCCTAAATCTTCGAAGGTAGACAGCGATCCGGATAGTATCCCCTTACCCGTGGACTGTCCGATTGTCTGTCGCCTTCTTTCTTTCTAATGCCAGGTCACCGAGTCGCCGTGATTATTCGACACTGTATGCCCGACGCCTATGTAGTCAAAATCCAAAGTAGGTACCCATTTAAAAAAGGTTGTCTGGCAGAAGTCGCAATTCGCGATTAGACCGCCTTTTGTGCTTTTAAAGTATTACAATGTCTGTTACAGTGTTTTTTTTGTTTTGGTGTGCAATAAAGAGTTTTATCTATCTATAGGTATATTCAAAAGAAAATACACTTCAGTCTTGAATGATTAAAGTTGATTAAAGACATGTTTATGATTAAATATAAATGTTTCGGTACAGTTTAAGCATTCAATCAAATTACCCCAGACACGATGAGGAAAATTGTATTTTCTTATTTCCTCATATCCATTAAAGATTGAAAACTTTATGCAATTTAATTTCTCTCCCACCACGATCCGAATAACCTCTACTAAAAATGGAAACCAAAACATTTGCGCGCGATAGGATCTGAGTTCGTTCACCGCTGATCACTGATCAATGATCAACGAGCTGCTCATACGGGAACGCATTAACATAATTACCCCGCCCACGGAACGCACGCTTTCAAACTGTACATAGGTATATATTTGTTTGTAATTAAAAACATAATTATGTGATTGAAAAATCTTACTGTATCGCCATTCAACTGGTTGAGTTTTGACGTGGGGGTGGACAAACCGATTTTATGACATTTATTTCTTAAAATTTTACTGCATTCTCTGCCAGTCCACATTTGATTATACAGAAAAGTATAATTATATAAAGTCATACAAAAATAGTGTAAACTATTTTAATGTACACTCGATCAGTAGACTAATACTATAGCTAACTAAGAATTAAGATTAAATTATCCCGTGTGAAGCGTAACACGACTAGATATATCGCTAAATTGCAATATAAGTGCGCCTTTCCATTTCATTCCTTCCTGTGTGACCGTGTGCTATAACTTTTGTCCAATTTTTACTTTGCTAGCTGAGATATGCGGAGTGCGTTTTTCGTGTTTAAGTAAACATTCAGATGAATGCGACAACTTATATTACCTAATATAAACGTGTTTCGCAAATTCACAATTCATTAGGTCCAGATACTGCCAGAATCCGGTAAAAGCGCAAATCAATAATATAGGTTTTAAGCCTAGAAAGTCGGCCTATCCAGTAGCCTCATTAAGAGCTCGCCTCTCAATTAGTGTTACTCTTAAGCCGGAGCGTATCCATCATGATACTATCTTTAAGGGCGACGCCGCTCGTACCGTCTGCATGTTAATATGCCGTCATATATTCCATTATACATAACAACTTAGATAATTTTAATATTTAAAATCGTCAATAGCTCGCTGTGGTTTGAGGAAATCAGCATTCTCGAGAAATACAGCGTGTACCATCCACCAATCCGCGTTGTATTAAAATAAAAACGTTTATATAAATTGAATTAAAAGTATAATTGACAGTATTTAAAACGCTACGCTAATCAAGCGGATTGGAGAGTGTGGTCTTTTCAAATATTATAATATTTATATGAACATTAAAAATGCTACCTACCTTCTTTCTAAATACAGTATATTTCAAACATTAAACAAACAGAGGGTTAAAGCATAAAACATGATTGTTTATAAATATTTCTCTCGTTCTTCGTGGGTGGTCGCTCTAGCCGCAATGGGGACCATTACATATATTTTTGAAGGCAAATATATGAAACGTGTAATGAAACATATGTTAAAACTAGTTCTGTTATAAAGTGGCGGCTTGAAACGAACAGTTGGCCGCAAACTACATATAAAAATTAATGCTCACAAATTGCCCCTACCATATTCTGGAAAAAATTAATACTGACTAACATTGTTTAACCTATTTATGTGATAAGAGTGGTGGTAACCTAGGGTATCGTTTCTCAACCATTTCAATATCGAGAACCCCAGAAAGACCAAAAGTAAAGTAAATAACCTCCGCGACCCCCTTACTAATAATTAGGTCGTAATTATGTATTTTATCGTTTAACTTTTGATTATAAATCATTAGTTTATTAATAAAATGTTATTTCGCACATAAGTGCTAAACTTCTCGCTCACTAACTGCGACCCCCAGGTTGCGTATTCTCGACTCTTATTTGTGAAATCGTGAGTTCAAATCCTCTAAACACGTACCATCGAGTTTCTACTTGAGTACGAAGTTTTAAATTTATCACTAGTTCCGTGGTAAAGGAAAACATCGTGAAGAAACACTGTGTGCTTGAAAATTTAAAAACCGATTTTTTGCATGTGTACTTACGGCATTGACCGCATGGTGGATTATAGGCCTGAACCTATTTACTTGGGGAGGCCTCGCCCTACAATGCCGTGGAACGTTATAAACTGATATAACCTGATATGACATGGTTCTATACCCTCATATCAGGTCACTGCAATTTCATCCCTACTAAAAACCGTTACCAACCCTTTTTTCGTCCACAGCTGGACTCCTCGTGAACATTGTCTTATGCATGAGAGATTCAAACGCCACGCTGGCCATGTAGTTGGCGAATCCACTGTTTCGGTGATGATATAAAACCTCAAGGATTGTTGTGTCACAATACTCTTTCGATTCCTTTACTGAATTTCTTCCTACTAAATCCCTAAGAACTGGCCGCTAAGGAAAGCCTAAATTCAAATTTGCTCCACACTCTTTGATTCGATTGCTCTTTTATTCACTCTGCTGTCTAATTTTCGATCCGTAAAGACGTGCCAATTACCATTATAATGATATAAAAAGTATATATTTATATATCTATATATGTAAAAGAGGATGTTGGTATATTGGAGATTAATAGACTAATATAGATTAATAGACCATGAAAATTGGCACATACTCGTATATGTACCTATTTGAGCACGGAGAATATTTTCGAGCTATCGACTTTTGTTATAACTCGCCACTAGAAATTTCATATTCTGGCATAATGTATACTCAGAAAAGAAGGTTTAAGCTGCATTTCTTATTTAAGGTTTGCTAAAAGGCTGTTTTGCCTTTAAGCATAAGTCCATCTAATGACAACTAATTTTGTAGAGTTAGAAGGAGATTTGAAAAAACATTGGAACGGTGGGGGATTGGGTAATGTATTACAGGGCTTTGTCCTGTTATACTCCATATTATTTTCCTTATCCCAATTCCCATTCTTCCTCGGGGAAGAGATGGAACTGTGATTCCTCACAGTCATTTCACATGGCTTGAACACAGCAAACTATTAGAGATCTCAGAGTAGGGGTAGTCTATAGAAATCTAATTGGCACAAGTGGTCGCGTCGCACTTGCTCGAGGATAGATAAATCAGCGCTATTACAGCGATCATTCAATAATAATTGAGCGTTGCAAGCGCTTTATAGTTTACCTATATGCATGTTATTAGTTGAGGGACCAGACAGTAGCCAATTGCTTAGAGAGCTGGCGCCAAATAACAAGAAAAGAATCGAGTTGTTCAGTGAGGAGCTCTGGTTCCTACCCATCAATTGAGACATCCACTTGCATATATCGCTATTTGACTTTTTTACCGGGACTCAGTCATTGATAAATAGTCGCTAGAAAAATGTAAACTTTATATAATTCCTAAACTTGTAACCACACACTACCCTCCCAATGATTTTTTTTTATAGAAAAAATGGCGGCATACGAGCATACAGTCCAACTGATGGTAAGAGGATACTGTCGTCCATAGACATCCACGATACATGCCAATATCAGTCCAGAATGACAAACGTTGGCACGCCCCCGGATGCGCTGCCTAACTTTTGCAGACTAAAGAATGGATTGGGAGAAAGGGTTGGGGGAAAATGGGGAAGGATGGGATAGGAATGATCTCTGGCATATCTCACTCACTACCGAAACAAGTACGTACATTGGGGAAATACGATAAAGTGGGAAATGCGGTACCTTTCAAGGTTGTCTTCTGTGAGAGAGGGGTAACGTGGCCAGTCGAGTGCGCTCAGCGGCTGTGGGAATGCAGCATGCATTCTCCCCCTACCACAATATATTATTTTTTTAGCACTCATAGATAATTCAACACAGTTTTTTTTTTTCATTTTACTTAAAGTTTAATATTGATAAACTAGCGACTTGCGTAATAAACTTAACATACCAAAGTCTAATAAACCGTGAAATAATGAATTTTGAAATATATATATATATATATATTAAAAGTTATTGGAGTAACGAGCCCTTTTGCCGTCCACTGCTGCTAGACATGAGTTTCTTCATACACATTGTCTTATGCATAAAAGATGTATGACTATAAAACGCCACGCTGGCCGAGCGCGTTCACTTTTTTGGGGGTTGTGTTCTTCCTCAGGTCTTGTGGTAGAGGTTTTATTATCTCTATGTCACCTTTTATGACACTCACGGAAAGATTGGGGGTCATGGCCGTAGCCACGGTGGGGCCACGGTGCCCCCCAATAAGGTAGAATAAGGAACAGACTTTCTGCATTACACTTCCTCTATTTAAATAATAAGAAAATTATTTGATTTGCCCCACCCTGAATAAAATCCTGACTACTCCCTTGGTAAGCACTGATAGCAGAGCGTGGTCACCATTTTATTCCTTTTTAATTGCGCTAATTAGCCATAAACTTGTGGAAAATTAATTTTAACCTTCCACACAAATCTGTCAGGAATCTGTATCTCCTTAATCACCAAATGTACCGCAATGCTATTAACGAGGGCATTTAAAACAAGATTAATTGAACGCAAATTGCTGTTTAAAAGAGACGGATTATCAGACAAACGTTAAAAGAACCTTATCACATAATTAACCCACTGTTAATAAAGCTCAAGAGTTTGTGCTGTTATCTTATTAGCGATACGGTTTGTGACACTTCAAAAAATTGGTTTTATATTACACAACTGAAATTAAATGCTGTAGGGGGAGAGTGCACGCTAAATTCCCACGGACGTTACCCCTCTGTCACGGAAAGACTACCTTGAAATGTACTACATTTCCTGCTTTATCGTATTTTCGTGTTACGGTAGCGAGTGAGATATGTCAGTACCCATTCCCATCCTATCCTATCCTATCACTCCCCATTTTAACAACCCTTTCTTCCAATCCATTCCTTAATCTGCAAAGGTAGGCAACGCATCCAGGGCGTGCCAACGTTTGGCATTCTGGATTGATGTTGGCATGTATCGCGGATGTCCATGGACGACAGTATCCACGTACCATCAGGTGGACTTACCACGTACCAAAATTGGTCAGTATTGCATTGAAAGAAAAAAACTTATAAACCGAAGTGAAGCGAGGGCGGGTTGCTAGTTTGTTATAAAGTCGCAATTTAGCCTATATAAATTTAAATCCATGTTGTGCACGTCTTTAATTGGGATACATACTGGACTTTAGTGTTATAATTGTATTAATAATGTATATAATGTTTTGTACGTATATCGTTGCGATGCCTTTAAAATAAAAAAAATGGCACACGAAGTTCCTCACTAGACGTGCCGCCACCGGCGGAAAACCGTGTCGTGAACAAGCATATACGGTTTCTCTACGAAGCGTCGAACTCGCCGTACTGTAGGAAATCAAGAAGGCTAAAGGTTCTGAAAGGGGGTTGAATATTTTGATATCTGTATTCTAATTCAATATTTATAACGTCTGTAACACATTACTCATCTACACGAAGAATAGCACTGGCTGGAAACTTTACGAGATGATAAAAATCTGAAATCTGAAATGAATTCTGTCAAGGAAAAACAAGAGTGAAATATCTAAGGCGCCGCACGGAGAGTTTTGGTTTGGAGAGCGATCAGAGAAGACGTTTTGGAAAAAGTCACACGCCTGTTCCGGGGACTGAGCCATCCTGGACATCACATCTGGGCCACTACTCTCGCCGGCCGCCGCAGCTCTGGTCCGTCGCTCTTTGGGCGCTGGTGCTCTCCCTGGGCGCCTCTTCTTGCGCCTGGCCGCCATCGCCCCGTCCGACCGCTGTTTCCAGTCGGCGGTAGTGCCCACTCTGCATCACTCTCGGCGTGCGCCCTGCTAAGCGCCGCCTCTCCTACACCCTCTCCATGAGTTGATGCTCGTGGATTTAGAAACAGACATTTATAGACTCTTTGCATAAGTATCGTACTAGTTTTCCTCTTTCTAAAATTTTGTATTGGGTTATCTTTAAATTATAAGGAGCTATTAAAACAAACCTTACCTCTTTCCACTCTAGTAGAAGTTGATTACCCCCTTTTCTCCATACCTCTTAGGGTAACACGACAAGGGTTGAAAGGGGGGACAAAGAAAAACCGTACACGATACAATGATTTTAATGGACGTATATTGAAATAGCTATATAGCTATACTTATATTACATGTTCTAACCGTGTGGTACTGGCCGGCTGTATAACAGCACCAGTCCATCTCTTCCCGTAGATGCCCTAAAAGGCAACTTTGAAATAACAAGACCTGATGAACTACACCACTTCTAAAAGAGTGGACTCGAAAGTCTGCTTGCCAAGAGTAGCGTTTTCAGACCATAGATCCCTCATGGACGAGACAATGTATATAATTAGACCTATGACTAGCTGTGAGCGAAAAAAGGATTATGAACGGATTTTTCTCATCTACGAATTTCATTGAGATACAAGACCCAATTTAGTACGTAAGAAATTACATAAACTTCAAAATTGATAACTATTTCGGATTCAACTGATGATCCTCAGTCAAATTTATTTATTTTATGAAATGATATTATGTTAAACACATAAATTACGGAATTGATAAGGCGGCAAATAGACCTAAGCGTAGGTGCAAGATGATATAAACCACACACAGAACCGAAAGGACTGATTAATGTATTACAGTGAGTAATTAATGTATGAAAAATAATACGATAAAAAAGTTTAAAAAAAAATGATTATTTTTGCGAACGACAATGTCGTGATCTCCGCAATACGTAGATCATAATAAGTAGATGAAATGTTCTTAAAAATCATCATACAAAATGTCTCGAAATCTGTGTGCCGATTTACACTGAAAAACATAGATAACGTGAGAAAGGTAAACAGGTTAACAGTGATATCAGAGGCCAATTAGAAAATTAAAATATACCTTGGTGATGGTGCCACACTCGTCACACATGCTGCTTAGTTAGTTGACACACTTAGTGGGAAACTTTGCTGCAAGTGGTCCCACACCATCGGTGCAAGTGAGCTGACACCATTACTCCGTCTAGACGGTAGGCTGACTAATTAAGGTCCAAGTTATAAGCAATAACAGACCGTGTAAGTCGATTCAAGTTGTAGAGTATTTAAACGTCTATGGTGTGCCGCTTATAGGAAATAGAATCTTTAGCGATTTGGCAACACAGACATAACGCGTGCAAAATGGAAGTTGATATAAAATAAGGAACAATAAAGTTATTAAATAGCAGAAGAAACTTTCATTTAGTGACTACAAACAAAACACAAGTCACAAACGGTTCAAGTAACAAGGCGTTATTTATTTATATATGTACAGAAAGAGACGATTACACTATTTCTTACATCTAGTAATACATGCAATTCATGTGACTAATTGGATTAGAAAATCTGTTAATGGCAGCCACATCATTTATTAATATTAATAGTAAGAACGACAAAATGTAATAATTTTGAAACAAAATTAATAAAGAATGATGAGTCATTTTGGCCGGTATTTCCAATAGAAACGCATTAAAACCAATTGAAAGCTTTTACGTTTCAATTTTCATTATAGCAACAAGGCCCTAAAGTACCGAGAAAATGAAATATCTTCGTTGCAAGTACCTCGAAAATGTATAGTCCTTATTCGTTTTCATTGTTTTCTGTATTTTTATTTGTCGATTTGGAAATTCACAAAAATTCTGTTTTTACAATCAGTTACTGTGGGTTATAATCAATAAGTTGCCATACATTACATATCTATAATAAGTTAACATACATTCTTTATTGGGAAAGGGACTTCGAAGTTAACAAAACTATAACTCTAATTAGCCTACAAGTTGGCTCATTTACAAAAGGAGAGTTTCTCAAATGCGAGTTTCTCGAACATCAGTCAAAAGCTAGTATAAACAACTGTTATCATCATCTGATCACTGTTATCATCGAGTTTTTATTATTATGTAAGCAGTTGTAGGAGAGAATTGTATGTAGTTTGGTCGCATATGGCAATCATATACAATATAAGATCTTTCCATTAAGCTACGATAATGGGGTTCTTCGAGAGAGCTGTGAATAGGATTTTGCAAGGTCGGCGACGCGCCCGCATACCCCTTGGTGTTGCAGGTGTCCATGGGCGGCGAGCGGTAACACTTACCATCATGTGGGACCGCTTGCTCGTCCGCCCACTAGTCTATAAAAAAAATATATTCATGCCTGAACCTTACGAGAAGCTCTCCTTGTGTAAACGACCCTTAAGTCTCGTAATTAGTTTTCTTGAATTTCTCTATGGAATCTTTAAATACATAGACAGAATTGTAAGTGTTATTATTGAGCAAAGATGACACTCTAGCTATCACAAAACTAATCTAAAAGATTTATTGTGATTATTGTCATTGGCGCTATTGTAATCTTTACATATTAGTTACTACATTAGTTATCGCGTTTGCGACGAGTGTTTGTCTATAAAGGAACAAGCAGCGCCTCTAACGGATGTACTGAGAAACTTCAAGACTGTTATATAGCGTTTGTGAACAAGAGAAACTTGCACCGGAGCCTCATTACGTGCTTCTTCTTATAATTGAATGTGGGAAAAGTCTCATCTGTTTTGACATTTATTGTTTTTAGTGGCATTTTTACATAATTAAGAATCGCGCTGATCATAACTTGTACAGATTGCGTTTTGAGCGATGTCAATAAATACTGGATGTTATTTAATGTAAACTTTCAAATATATATTTTGTTGTAAATAGGAAAAATCTCAATTATATGCTATCACTCGTGCTACCTTCAACCTAATAAGACGAACCATTGTAACATTAAAGTAAAAACAGTAAAAATCATCACCAATTTTATCACCAGGTAGCAGCTGAGAGATAGGTAGGGGGTATGTTGCAATCCTGCTCAATCAATATATACTTTCAATCCTGTTCTTATGAAATCCTCTGTTTTTCAATCTTTTCAATTCTTTCAATATCCTCTGTTTTTCAATAAAATCGCCGTCCCGTGTCAATTGTACCAAATCCTACTTATTAACTATATATATTTCACTCTATATGCAAATAGGGAGAAAATGAATCCACCAGTTAGAGGTGATTAAAGTTGCTCATTGAACATTACTCAGGCATTTACAGGAGACACAACTATATGAGCATGTATATGTAATTTATGGTAATTGAGACGTTAAATAAATATACAATTATGTATACTCATACACGTTAAGAAAATTGTTCAAAGGTGTAGTATTTGAACAATTTTGTACGAGACCATGAGTTTATTGACTACCTAGACTCAAAAAACAGCCAGAGCTCACTTCAGCAAACGTATGCGTGTAAATCCATTATCTAACTACATAGCCAAAAAAGGTGTATTTTACATATTAATAGTGGTGTAGAAGAAGTTGAGTTCCATGCGCAAACAAGGGATGTATGAAAAATTCACATAAATATGCGGTACTGATACCGAAGACTTTACTGGAGTATACAATAGACACGTTCTTGGGGATCCAAAAATAGATAGCAGAATTAGTAAAAGTTATGACGTTTGCAGTGAATTTGAATTTAGATTTGCATTAGCAGCGAGCTCGTAGATATTTAGTAACAAGAAGTTTGGTAAAGGACGATACGAAAAAGTGTTGTTACAATAAAATTAGAAGCGACATTGCAAAATATCTGTGATGGAAAACTACTTACTCTTCAATATTTTAACGTTTAACTTAAGGATAAAGAGGTTTTCTTTTAAAGAACCGAATTGCATCTGAGAACGCTACGTGAAGTCAACGTTTTAAATGTTTAGACACTATGTCTTAAATGTTTACAGTCAGTCTTAGACACAGTCAGTCATGATACGATGGTGAAACTACTCGTAGATATACCGAAACGTTCTTTGCACAATTTCTTCTGTCTAGATTCGTTCTGTAAACAAAAAGCACATATTTATAGTGTCAGTTTTATATAAAAAGGTTTATATAATATATAGTTTATATAGTAGGTCTTCTATAATAATCACATGAGTAAACAGAAACTTTCATCGCTTTAGTGCTTGACGCCGCTATATCATGCCTCAATTTATCTTAGCGAGAAACAAGGTACACATGGCGCGATAAATCTGAAACGTTTTGATATTTAAATGTTAGCTTCACCAGTATTAATGTTTCCTACGTACACCAGCTAACTGTACCTTGCATACTGTTTCGGTAAGATGAACTGAAGTTTTTTATTATAGTAAGAAGGCGGCAGTTGAGCATACACTTACCACCAGGTGGATCACCTGGTGGTAAGTGGATACTATCTCCCAAAGACATCCGCGATATATTAGTCCAGAATTCCAAATACTCACACGCCCCCGGATGCGCTGCCTACCTTTTGATATGTAGGAATTGATCTGGAGAAAGGGTTGGGAAAATGGGGAGAGATAGGATGGGATGGTAATGGGCTCTGGCATATCTCACTCCCAACCGAAACTCGTACGTACATCGGGGACTAGGATATGATGGGAAATGAAGTACATTTCAAGGTAGTCTTCTGTGGACAGGGGTAACGTGGCCCGTAGAGTGCACCCAGTGGCTGTTGGATTGCAGCGTGCACCCTCTCCCTCCAAAGGCTCTCTAAGTCTTGTCAGAGTCGTAGCTCGTACAATGTGTCACCGCTGTAAGTGACGCGGTTGTAACTATGCGTATTGTCATTTTAGACGGAGATTTTTAAAAGCGACAATTTTTTTGTTTTATATGTAGGGAAGTAGGCCGACGAAACAGCGGTCCCATGTGATGGTAAGTAAGTGTTACCGCCGCCCATGGACACCTGCAACACCAGGGGTATGCCGGTGCGCCGCCGACTATTCGTAGCTATACTAAATCCTATTCACAGAACTTGGAGAACCCCATATCGTAGCTTAATGGAAAGATCTCTTGAGGCACTTCGTTCCACAGCCTACGGGTTCACGGTATAAAATGATTTTTGGATCGAACAGTACGCGATACCTCCGTATCGGGGAAATGCGGATAGCCCGCTCTTCTGTGACGGGAGGTGCGGTTGTAGAAACCAAAGGTGGGAATTATGTTGAACATTTCTTTAGAACATTCCCCATTGTACAGGCGGTAGTACACACAGAGAGACGCAACGTCTCTCCGAATGCTGAGGGGTTCTAAAACGCCCGTGAGAGTGGGATCGTCGACAATTCGAACACTACGTCGTTAGATGGAGTCAAATGGGTCCAATTGATATTTCCGTGTGTCGGCCCAGAGATGTGAGCAGTACTCCATATGGGGCGTAACCTGAGCTTTGTAGAGCGTTAGGAGTTGCCCAGAGGTGAAGTACCGCTTCGCTCTGTTCAGCACACCGACCTTTTGGAAGCCATTTTGGCTTTATTTTCTAGATGACCCCTAAATTCGACTTTGCTGGAAATTTCGACACCAAGGATCCCGATACTCTCCGAGATTGTAAGAAGTATGCTCTGAAAGCGAGGTGCTACGACAAAAGGGGCATTTTTAGCGGAGAATGCACAGACTTGCGTCTTACTGGGGTTGAAATCCACTTGGTACTCGAACCCAAATCGAGACTTAGCGGCGGTTCACCTATTAATAAATGACTTGTTGCTTGCTAAACATACCATAACCATCAGCCTATGTCTCTTCACTGTTAAATATAGGCCACTCCTAATATTGTTCGCCACTCCCACGATTTTCCGCTCTTCTCATTCAGCCACTAGCGGTAAATTTCTTCAAGTCTATCTGGGCGGAGGGCATACCAAACTCTAATCTCCAGTGGTCTCCATTCAAGAACTCGTTTACCCAATCTGTTCTCTATCCTGTGGCAGATCAGGAGCTGAAACTGGACTATATTGGTTGCCCTTATCTTAGTGTTTAAAGTCGCTCAGCCTAGCTATGGAGAGAGATATGCTTGGAGGACCTTTCTTTACGGGATAAAATCTGAAACGAAGAAATTGTTTAAGTTATTTATTTTACTGGACGTTTCGGATGGGTTGGTGGATCCCAACCGTCGTTTACCCAACGTCGAATAAAACAAATAAGGTAAGCATACGCGTTGGGACCCGTTTAAATAGATAAATATGTGTATGTACAAAGAAATTGATTTTTAAATTGTTTATTTATTTATAGCTCTACTACACGAAATTGGTACATGAGGCGATTTGTACTTAATCCTTGGTGACATTCTCCGCCAGTCTACCTTTTATTATGCAATAGCAATAGGGTGCAGCATTAGGTCAAGTAATTAGAAGAAGAAATGCAAGTGCATTAGAAGAAATGCAATAGGGTGATGCATGAGGGGGACAACAGCCGCTGAGCGCACTCGACTGGCCACGTTACCCTTCTCTCACAGAAGACTACCTTGAAATGTACTGCATTTCCCACTTAATCTTATTTCCCTAATGTACGTACGTGTTTCAGTAGTGAGTGGGATGTGTCAGAGCTCATTCCCATCCTATCCCTCCCCATTTCCCCAACCCTTTCTCCAAATCCAGTCCTATATCCAAAGGTAGGCAGCGCATCCGGGGACGTGCCAACGTTTGTCATTTTGGACTAATGTTGGCATGTATCACGAATGTCTATGGGCTACAGTATCCACTTACCATCAGGTGGACTGTATGCTCGTCTGCCACCTTCGTCAATAAAAAAAAGTGAATTCTATGTAAAGTGAATAATAGGACTGAATACAAAATAATACCTATATAAAATATACTTTGAGTATAAACGCGTTTTTCCTACTAAAAATTCGTTTTAACTGAACGCCTTCGTTACAGCTGGTTTTTCCTATTAAAAACTAGTTTTGACTAAACGCTTACGTTACAACAAGATTTTACTAGCTAAAACTACAATTTAGTGACAAACAAATTTGAATGTCAGTTAAAACTAGTTTTAACGAAATGAATCAGTTAACACTAGTTATAACGAAATGAATCGGTTAAAACTAGTTTTAACGAAATGAAGCAGTTAAAATTAGTTTTAACGAATTGAATCAGTGAAAACTGTTTTTGACCATGGTCAATTTTCATCTGCCTTGGAATTTATTTATTCCATAATAAATGAGCTCAACAAATACTACATTGTAGAAATGTAGTATTTACTCGTATTGTAGTATAAAAGTTACTAGCCAAAGCCCAATCGAGATGCGCCCGGGAAAACTGAAGCCAGAAACAATACGGCTTGATAAGGTTAGTATTGATTTTAATTGATTTTGTCTTGTTCGACCTGTTAGACCTAGCTTTCCCTAGTTTTAACTAACATTCAAATTTGTTCGTCAGTAAATTCTAGTTTTTAATATGAAAAACGAATTTTAACTGTAACATATATAATATATAACAATAAATATATAACAAAACATACGATGAGGAGAAAATTTGTACAAGAATAAATTAGAGAAAGAGAAATTAATTAGTGATTAACTATCTCGCATTGACATAATATAGTGATCCCGAAGCATCCTTGGTAATTAAGAAGAAAACGTGACTTTGGCACAATGTGATGATTACGCTATTGTTATGTAAGAAATGAAGAAGAATATAATCCCTTACTAGGCCTAAGTTTCCGAACGCACTGGGCTTTCAAACCGACCGGTAGTAGTGCTTTCCTGTACACTTTCGAACAGGCATTGCTATAAATAATAACATTCACACGCTGCGTGTATTTAAATAAATACATATCAGCTTTCCACCACATGACACTGTGTTAGTAATATAGAAGAATGTATGGCGGCCACTCAGCGTAATTATCTTTATCTAGCTACATTAGAAACACAGTTGCCTAGTTCCTTTTCACTTCATAATACTACTTTTCTTACTTGTAGCTTTCTAAGGGTGTCACTTGTTACACACCAGATATTTTATTATTTATGTTTAGGCAAGGTTTAGTGTATAACTATCCGAAAAATGCATTCTCTTGCAGAGCAACGTCAGAATACAATACGCTTTGTAAGCAATCTCTAAACCTTGATTTGTTTCATACTAAGCCTACTGTGGTGATAAATTTACTTTCAACTCTGCTTTTTCCATCTCGATCTTTTTTTTCCATTCTCCATTCCACGGAGAAATTCCATTCTCCATCTCGCTAGCATTTTTTCAAAAATCACGCATATTTTTTGTCCGATTGTCTGCATCCTTAAATAATCATCTGTGGAAACTTATTGGCTTTAATTGTCTGTATATCTCAACTCTTTGTTTGCATACTGTTTTGTTGATGATTACTTTTCCATGTAAACATAGATTATTTATTTTTATTTCGATGTGGTCAACAAGCAGTAGCTAGCTACACTAATACGTTCAGTCCAACAAGTCCCTTCGCTCAGATAACGACGTCACTACAAATCTCGTCTTCGAAAAATTCTCTTCGTCTAAACAACCTTTTATCTAGGGTAATAGCTATTACCAACATATACTTATACTTGTATCAACCTATAACGTCCCACTGTAGGGCGCAGGCCTCTCCTAGTAAATAACTAGGGGATTTCGCGTCATAATCCACCACGCGGGCCCAGTATGGATTGGTGGATTGATGATTGATGGATTGATGGACGCGGATTGATGGATCACATACTCCAGATTTTTGGAACGAAGTTCCTTTACGCGGCTTGCGGTAGGTGTGATTCGAGAGAAAATATAACGTCACGTAAGATTTTTACCCCCTCCATACGACTTTCTCTTTCTCTGTGTGTGTGTACGTGCCAGTATCGAGAGCGAGACTCAAGTAGAATAACAGACGTGCAAACTAGTGCGTGGCCGGTTGTATAACCTAATTTTTTTATTTTTTATTTGATTCCTTATTTTAAATTATTTGATAGATTGTTGATAGATAAAAATATCTCAAATATTACTTCACATAAATCAATTTAAAACTCTCTTCCGACGTTCAACAACCAATAAAACGTTTCCCTTTATCTCCGCCAATAAAAATACGTTAATAACAATTCAAGTGATGTATTTACTGAATGAAGTAACCGTTGGTACAAAACACGAGTTATAAATGTAAGAAATATCAGCTGTCAGGTACCACAAATAAAAGAACCAATCAGAGCATTTAATTAACAAATAAAAAACAAAATGGCGGACTTTAATCTCGCCGAATGACTTTCGCATAACTTTCTCCCGCCAAATAAATTATATCTGTCGCAAAATTTTTATGATGGAAAAGTTTTCTTTGATTTCAAATGACTTCTATTCGTATTTAACTGAAAATGTTTTTATGGAATAAACGCTATGCACTGATAATATGATGGGTAAGCTGCCGCCAATAATACTGCCATCCTTAGAAAAATAGACACAAGTGCATTTTGACAACAATCGAGAAAAATGCAAAAAAAAATAATAACATTTTCATTCATTTAAAATCAAGCTAGATATTTGTAGTTTTGGATACAACAAAAGCAATAGAAATTGTTTCTTCTCTTTGTTTATTTTTAATTTCAATTATTTATTATGATTTCGTTATTATGATTTCGTTATATATGTCAATTATTTATGATTTCGTTAAAAATTTTACTACCTAATCCCTTTTTTATTTGCAAGCCAGCACAGCCCACACAGTTTTTTTTTATACCGGATGTGCTGCCCTACCATTTCGAGAAAGGGTTGGGAAAATGAGGGAGGGATAGGATAAGATGGGATGGGAACGAGCTTGCTCATATCTCACTTGCTATCGACACACGTTGGAGAAATAGTATAAAGTGGGAAATGTCATTTTACGAGTACAGTCTTCTGTGAGTTTATATTTAAACAGAATCTTGAACCAGTAAATTTCTTAAATCATAAAATCCTAAATAAAGTCAATTAGTCCATACCGACAATTGCTCCGATAACGACAACAAACTCCGACAACAGCGGCAATAAGGTCAGTTTGTTCAGATAACGTCAAAAATAATATAAATTAACAGGCCCATTAACTAAACTGTTTATTGCTTAAAAACCCATCATCAGTCTATCACAATACACGCCCAGTAAAAAACAATGCGCAACAAAATGGCTTCCACGGTGGATGCACTCGTTTGTTTAATTTAAAAATAACAATCGCTCTTGCGCAAGAGTTGATTAGGCCTCATCCGTCTCCGGTAGCGCGAAAATGGATAATGCATTTGATTTGTATATGGAGGTAATCTTACATTCCATTTAGCTAAAACTATTGAATTAGTGTTGGGTTTAGAATTTAACTTCTTGCACATTTTTAATGAAACTAATTAATTATATAAAATCTAAACAAAACTAATGTTACTTGTACATTCTAACCCTTGTTCGGTTCCAACCGAACGCCACGTTCGATCGAGTTGGCAAATTCACCCTTTTAGAAGTGGCGTAGTTCCATTTGTTACCCCTCAGTCGGCTTTAACGACACCCATGCGAAGTGATGGGTGGATGGGTGGTGTCATTCTAAGACCTGCCGACACCACACAGCCAATACAACATTGCGGTTTTATTTTAGCTCTACTGGAAACACCATTGAATTTAACTGGAAGTTAAATATGAAATTTTACAAAGTTTTTCATGAAACAATGTCAGTGCTTGTTAATGTTTGCTAGACATCTATCTGCGTGTAAAGGGAAAGCCAGATGTGTAATGAAGTAAGGAAGTCTGGCGTAAATATTTATATCTTTTTACAACGCTTCCGCAGTCAAATTACTTTGAAATAGATCCGTTTTGGTTTCGAGAATGTAAATTTTATTTGATTAAAGACTAACGTTTTGCCATTGGCTTTACATCTTGCAGATTACAGGTTTTGTAGATTTGTTGTAAGCAGTATTTTCTGTTAAAGAGCAACACTCATATGTTTAAGGATTTATAAATTATTCATTGTAGATTTTCTAATTATTGCAGTGAAAATCAGCATCGCAGATTACGCTGCCACATATTAAACAAAGCTGGTGCCGATTGACACAACAATTATATTCTTTTTAATCACTTTTCATTTCCATTTTGTATTAGATATATGTTGATTTCAATAATTTTCTTTTTTGGCTCATGACGAACAGTGGGCGGAAAAAAGCAAACCCATAAATAGCACTGAAAACCGCAAAAACCCGGCCCCGTAAATATTGAAATTTGTGCGAACAAACACACAGTCAAACCTTTATCTAAAAAAAACGTTGAGATTAATACGGCTAACGGTATTTACTGTTGACAATCATCAACAATGCAATCGGCCCTTTCAGTATCCACTGCAGGACATGGGCCTCCTCATGCACATTGTCTAGTACATAAGAGATATATGGCCTTAACTCGCCACGCCTGGCCAAAAGGGTTGGCAAGTCTACTTTTCAGAGGTAGTGTAGTTCCTTAGACAACTATCAAATAAATGAAAATATGTTAATCACAGAAGAAAAAAACAATAATAATAATATATTATGTGGCACACGAGCTGACAGTTTATTAAACGGTTACTGTCGTCTATGAACGCGTCAACGTTATCTGAAAAAGGCGAAAGGAAAAAAAATAGAAAGGCAAAAGATAATTCACGAATTGTTTAAAGATTCAATTATTTTTTAAAAAAAGTTTGTCAATCACTTGGCAGCCGTAAAATTAAGGTTTATTCTCATTTCGAACCACCGAAACCTCGATAGGTTGTTTCCTTTATGCAATAACTTATTATAAGCGCCAAATTATCCACACCCGACTGACGGTGTTGATTATAATGTCGACATAAGTCATAACAAAATATGGTGAAGTAGTAAAAAGATGATTAAATTTCGACATGTTCTTCTTTCATACAACAGTTAGATCTCACCATCACGTTCGAATATGTCATTCCATTGTTGGATATTGGCCTCTTCTAAGACTCAACGTAATACGATCATTCGCTCTTCTCGTCCAGGTACTATCGGCAACTTTCTTCAAGTCTTTAGACCCACTGGCTGGAGAGCTGTCCATGCTATATTTTCTGGTAGTTGGTCTACATTTAAAGACTCAACTACCCTAACAGTTACCGATTTTGCCTAACTACTGCCACCACAACTTAAAAATTTGGTTCTCCAACGAATTTTGTGTTCTAAATTTTGTCCAGCGAATTTAGACCGCTCCATTGCCCACCAATAGCCACAGACCCACCCAAAACAACGTCCAAATCAAGTGCAGCTCAATTTGGACGGTTAATAAAATCGTGCTTCGAATGAACTGATATTCATTGGGTAATAATCCTATTTTTAACATCGATTTGAACATTTCAGTTTCACTCAAAACAAACGATTAAAAAGAATTAAGCGATTTTGAAGCACGTTCCGATTAAACCGTTCTTACACAAAACTTTTTTGACGGATTAAGCACATTGAGTGTTCATATTGAGAAATGTTCAACATTAACACTTAATACCGGCTTAAAAATTACGGTGTCGGACGCAAATGGTCGCTGCTAGCGGAACACTGAAGTACTTCTTTTTATAGAAAGAAGGCGGCAGATGAACATACGATCCATCTGACAGTAAGTGAATATGGACATCCACGATACATGCCAAAATCAATCCAAAATAACAAATGTTGTAACGCCCCCGGACGTGGTGCCTACTTCTGGAAATTTTGGTAGTGGATTTGGAGAAAGGGTTGAGAAGGGTTGGAAAGGATAATCATTTAAAAAAATAGCGACCACCTTTCAAGCGATACCATGCGACTGCTTTCAAGCGATTCATCGTCTAGTCGCGGGTTGTCTTAATGATATGACATCGTTAATATGGCTCCTAGCATTGTACTTGTTTTATTTTCTTTTATCAATGTGCTTGAACATGGTTTTCTTGAAATCAACACCAATTACGCCTTTTCAAAGTTAACTGAAGGTTGAATGAAGATAGAAAAAAGTAAGACTTTATTAGTTCCATACAATGTTGTTAATGTTGTTCATTCAATATTAATGTCTATTGTATTATGATATTGACGAGACCTGGAAAGCTAAACAAATACTCGCAAAGGAACAGTATACCTATGTACATATACATATATTGCTTGGGAAACATTAAATTGAAAATTGATTAAGGTTAAATAACTAAAATAGAATCAGTGAACAAACTAAACAAGCACCTTAACCAATTAATTGATTTACAATTAATGGTGCATATAGGTTCAGTTAGTAGATGAGCCAAATCGGTTCAGTCGTTACTGGTTATAAAGTGTAAACGGTATAAACTTTTCAAACCTTCCAATTTTCCAATGTAAGGAACATATTTTAATCGAAATGCTGATTCGACTTCAGTAATTCACACGAGCATTCTTCTGAACTGCATACTGTTGGCAAGCCAAGCGACTTAAAATCATTCCATTTTAGACCTTGTGTCAAGTTAATTTAGGTAACCGTACGTATTTGTTGAGTGTAGTGTATTATACCAGACATGCATTTTCACAGAAGGATAACAATGGGAACAGGTTGCAACTCCATTTATAGCAAACAATTTACTTATTACAGGGAAGGAAAAATTGGGGGCCTAACATGTCGCTAACAGCAGAATTGCCAAATAAACGACAATAACCTCAGTAAAACACTTGCAAAGTTAAAATTATGAAAGTGGTCTATACTCTCGACAGGGGAACTGATAACTTCGTAAAAGTCGCCAGTAGTGGTCGAATGAGGAGAGTGAAAAAGATCGTGCCCTTAGGATCTCGAAAGGTTCGTCATCACTCCGCCTGTGTCTCACCACGGCCCACGTCCAGCAGTGCTAAGACACAAACTAATAGTATTTATTATGTAACAATAACGATAGACATGTGTAAGAAACTTCATGAAGGCATTAACGAGATATTTTCGAAGGAAGATTGCGGTAATGATGATTTCTGATACAAATTCTTAATGAATTTCTATCAGAAACTATTAGTAGTCAGTAGTATATATCACGGCTTCTATTATTCATTTTGAAAAGTAACTGATAACTAACATTATTACAAATAGTTCTTAATAAATAGCTTAAAGAACTTTTTAAAAGGAGTATAATAAAATAATATAACCACCTTGGAAGAGACAAAAGAGTTAAGATTAAGGCACTTGAACATCCGTGGTCTCTGCCTAGCCCTATAGGTAACTGGCGTCTGTATAATATATCCAAAATAAACCAGTTGTGGGTGTTGATGACATAGTACAAAAAATACTGAGAAGAAATTTATCAATGCTGATACAATTTGTCTAATTCCAAATTTCTGGGTAAACTGATAAAAAGTGATTAATAAAATGTTCCACGGACATTAGTTACTCACGACAAAGTGTTTATCTACAGTTTAGATATAAACAAAATAGGTGAAAAACAGAAATAAGATTAATCTAATCGTCCCTTTTTATTTATTTAAACGTTTTACACTAAAAGGTGTGTGATGGTTGTGATCACGATGTGATGCAGCAGAGTGCGTGGTTAAGTACGCACATGGTTTTGTGGATTGGTTTAAACTGTGATAAATTATAAACTATAAACTATAGTAAATTATAAACACGTTGTATTTGTGATAATGATAACTTTACAAACAAAATATACACAGCACCAAGAAACAGTTTTATACGCCTTAGCTGCAGAGACTAGAAAGAAAGAGACAGGCATAGACAATAGAAACTTATAGAGTCATAGGCTAGGTTGCAAGGACAAAGACTAAAAACTACAACAAGATACAAAGGCGGAATTTACGTTATGGCCAAATTAGCCATATTAGTCAACCCCTGATCAAAGCAGAGCAGAGACACATTATCAACATAAAAGCAGCAAAATTGCTCTCAGCGTCATTTTATCCGCACCACAGCAAGTTTTTGCAGCGGCCGATGAGTCACGCGAGTCAACGCTCCCTTCACGACGTGCCTTTGATGGAGTTTTTACGTTAAACCTTTTTTAAAGCCTTTTGTAAAGCCTGCGAGGATCCGATCTTTACTTTGAATTAATATATCGAACACTAATTAAAATTAAAAGGATACCTTTCTATTACACTTTTATAATTTATATTGAACTAATATGCATTTATTTATTCAATACTAAAATTGGCCGCGGTTTCGCTCACTTGGAAACCGATTTCCAGATCAGTCTATCAATATTCCCGCATAGGTATATCTAGACAACATATCGTTATCATCAGAACTTATCGTATGCTGCTTCATTAATCGATATTTTCAATAAGTTAAAATTATATTAAAATTCCCAGCCACATACCGGGAAGCGCAAGTGGGACGCTCTCCGACCAGCGGACCGACTTGAAGACGGTCGCCGATGGTAGTTGGATGATTGTTTGGAATTTGTATTTGATGTCCAGTAATCGTTTATTACGAAGAAAATTTGACACAATTGAATTGAAAATTTGACAATGTGTCAATTACTAATTGCATCATTGTCATATATGGAAGGAAAAAAAAAATTTCAATATCGATCAAGTTAATTTTTGAGTTTACCACTTATATATAAACAAGAAATAAACTCAGACTCTCTTTACAATATTGGTAAGTATAATTATTATTTATCTAATATTTTATGAGCATTTATTTACAGCTTACGTTTTCACTTGTCTTCACAAAGTCCCCTAAATTTTTATTCTATCCACGAATCCACTACATGCCCATCTTATGTTAAGATTATTGTGTTATTATAAGTTATTGTTATAGTTATTATAAGTTATTATATAAGGGTTATTGTGTTAACACAATAACCCTTTACTGGGTGATTTAAGAATAATAAATAGTCTGATCACATGAGTATGTGATCAGACCATTTATTATTCTATTTACACTTGTCACAATCTAAGGCTAATCGATAAAATGTAATCCATAGACAATATAAAAGATCTGAGAGACGTAAACGATGACACCATAAAAGGAATAATAAAACCTTATTTAGAGACGGTCACTTTTTTTTAAGTAGCAAGGGGCCTCGTTGAAAAATTCCAAGAATTACGTGGTCTAGTTCAATGAAATTCGATAGGGGTAAAGATGTTTTTGATTATAAATGAAAATGAGGAAAAATAAAAAATTCTAATAACGATGGTCAAATGGTTTATCTTTTTATAACTTCATAATTTAGAAAGAGATGTGACATGTTTCTAAATCAGTCCCTAACGTTCTATCGCAAGTCACAGGACTATCCTTGCAGTCACAAGACGATTTTGGGCCGTAATATTACACGCGGGCCCAGTGTCGATGGGCGGAATTTACGGATTGGCCCAAGTCTGCCTAGCCTGAACTTATGGCATTAGATTCAATAGTGAGACGGCTTCATTGCTACAATTACAACAATGTATTAATACATGTATTATTATTTATTAGTTGCAGTTAATCTTTATATGTATGTATTTATGTTTGTAGCAATTAGTGAAGCTATTTCTATTCTATTGACATGCCTCTTTTTTATCCTCATGTTAAACACGTTGTAAAAACGTTAAAATATTTTAAAATTTTAAAACGGGCCACTTTAAAATATCTCCTAAAAATAATTAAAATCCTAAAAATCATGCCTTCAAATGAGATAGTTAGCCGAGAAATCATGCCCTCACATGAGGCAGTTAACCGACAAATCGTGCCCTCAAATGAATCAATGAGCCGAGCTGATACATACGAAATTCGACCCGGTACAAACACAAATACCATACAAGACTGTAAATTTCGTAAATTCTAGTCACGACCAATATCAAACATTGCCATAATAAACTTTGACATAATCGTTTCTCTAAAACCCTCGCATACATTTTCCTAAAATAACAAAACAAATTCAAAAAAACGATGGGAAGGATTCTCAATGCATGAACGCCTAAATATTTCTGGAGCGCGCCTCACCTTGTACGGGAACGGAATTTTAAAAAGGATCCCTCGGAACGCCGAAGATACCTTAGTTCCCGATGAATGTGAACTGCTTTGACCGTGACGGCGACCTTAACATGACAGGAATAGCTCAAGGGCTGAAGAGCTGATTAAAAAACTTAGGTCATGATTTTGATATTCTTTACAAAAGTGATTCCAGCAGACTATTTAACTATACATAATTAGATAATTTCACTGGGAATAATTCCAAACAAACTTATTTCGTGTCTGGCAAACAGGATTTCTCTATACTAAGACCAATTAGATTCAAAATCCGACAGAGGTTAAAATTGGCCTTGTTCTTTCAAAATGATATCTACTTACGGTAGCAATGTCTAATTTAAACGGAAAACTACTCAACAAGTCCAACATGTCACAGGCGCCAGATAAATTTCTCTTAATCAAAATATAAAAAATACTGACATTTATCTCTAGTTGTCTATGGAATGCTTCACTTTCAGGAATCGACAACTATTACATTAACTGTTTCACATTATTTCAGGATGATTTGTAAGTTGTCCTAATATTAAAGAATTGACGAAGAATTGAAGAATTGAAAAAGTAAAAAAGTACGAGTACCTACTAAAAACTGACCGTCTGGATTTTGCATAATTTAATTCACATTACTCGAGTATTTTAATAAACCAAAGAAGTAAATATGACATCAAAAGAAATTTCACAATTTTTACAGTATATATTTGCAATAAACTTTATTAAGGCATACGAACTTGTATGTTATTTTCGTTCTGTTTTTAACAAAAATATTCTTTTCAATTTACTTTTACATTTAGGAATAGTAATAATAATATACATTGCCAGTACCTTTGATTAATAATAACCTCGCTCATTTACAGTTGTAACCCAACAAAATAACTTAATATTCCGTCGCTTTCTTAATAAACTTCAATTAATTTTATCATGCAAAATCTCGCATGACATAAAGACATAATTATGTTTAATGCAAGCAAAACATGGCTGGCCCACGCTCCCTTGAAGGTGCAATTTTAATTTTGTTCAACGCGAGTAAAGCGCTCGTAATTCGCGCCTGCTTACATAGTCGATCATGATAAAATTAATGCCTAGTACTGATGACAGGCACACTTATTTATCTAGAAATCTAGAAAATAATTTTCGTTCGGTTAGTAAGGAAGAAATAAATTCTTTCCATATCTAGAATTACAGAATATAATCGATCTATTTGCAAAGCTTGTAACCACGCATTTCGCGGATGTCCATGGGCTACAGTATCCACTTACCATCAGGTGGACTGCATGCTAGTTTGCCGCCATAATTCTATAAAAAAAATTCAAGGAGCTCAATTAAAAAAAATATGTTTTCTTTAAGTTTTTGTTTAATTCTTCATACATATTTGCTAAATATATAGTAAAGTAATATATATGTTTACAAGAAAAAATACGTAACAGTTCATGTGAATTAACACCGAATCATGACCGGCATCCATTGTTTCAATCATCGGTAACGTTACTCTGTATACTAGCAATGCTAGTCAAGCAATATTTTGTTAATAATTTGACTTTAACAGTGATGTGAGACTAATTACCATAAATGAGGAGTGATCCTGCAAAACCAGACAAGTCCGGTTAATAAAAAAGTTTGAAAAATAACAAAATATTTTTATAAGTTTGATTTTGCATGATTCATTAATTTTCTAGTAGTGGCAGCATGAGGACTTGTATGAATTTGCACGTTCTATGACTGTTACATGACGTAGCGATAGCTATGCATTAGAATATAGGCTTAAAGCTGAAATTTTCAAAAAATGTGACTTGTCTGGTTTTGCAGGATCACTCCTCAAATATGCATTTCGAAGACATCAAGACACAATGCCATCTAGCGGCTTGAGTCGGTATATATTAGTTGGGAATTAATTCATCCTATTAATAAATTTATTCGCTAATTGTATTTTCACCACACTTGTAACGTGATAATCATGAATTTGCATTAAACTAATTTAGTAAGGGTATCTGTAGTCAACTCTCGACACAGTGTGATACAAAATAACCTCATAATTACTAAATTAACTAGAGTGTGAACTAGCCTTTACGTCATTAAATTTCTACCCATAAATTTTATTGCGGTGAAAAATTCTGCCCAATTTCTGTTCAAGAATGAATCATTATGCAAATGGCCTATAATGACAACTTTGACCGTTCGTAAAAATGACCATTTAAAATCGATATTATGGTATAGATTTTTAAGATGATCGAATAAACTGGAATCCGGTGACCTAGTTTTGAAGGGTCTCGTATGAACGAGCGATAAAGCCTCGAGCCGTCGAGATATCGATCAGATAGTTTCTTTTTTAGTCGACTGGTAGTCCGGTTTGTACCAATATTATCGATACTTATGAACATCTGGTATTATAAACAATGGGGTGGCCTACTTCAGAATAACACCACCCCATATCTTATCCTAGTTGTCGTTAAACGCAACCAAGAAATACCGAAGGAGCTACCACAAGCCCTTGAGGTACAGCCCCGCCACTAAAAGTATAGACTCGCCAACTCGCTTGGCCAGCGTGGCGTTTTCGAGCCATACATCTCTCATGCACAAGACAATGTGCATGAAGAGGCCAATGTCCAGCAGATGGTTTACGGTATTATAAAACCTGCTGTTTTAAACCACTATAGCGATTTTGATAATAAAAATACAGAAGCTTCAGCAACACGTATGTTACACAGCAATCGAAATTGCTTCACTGCAATTGCTTACATTTAAAACTGATATATTACATGTGTTTTTTTATATGAATAAGAACACATTAAGTTGTTTTTCTATTCTTACACAGTCCATTAAAGGTATTACTAGATTCTCTCCATAAAAAGTACATCATAGTACCGTTTACAAAGGATACAAAATTATACTAGGGCCACTGAGTTTCATGAACTTTTTCCTAACAGACAGAAAGATGGACAGAAAGATAGACAGATAAACAAACAGTCAGACAAAGAGATAGAAAAGTTATAGATAGAGAAATAGAAAAGTTAGATAGAAAATATTATCTTTGTATGCAACAGAGTTGAAAAAAATACTTAATTACTTTTTTTTTTTTTTTTTATTGTCTGAAACTTCCCCTTGTCAATGGCTTATATTATATTTTAAGTAGGTAATTCAATTCATGGTGATAATTTATTGTTGTATGGGTATATATGTTTATCAACATATATACCTATATAACAAAGGTTGACTGGCAGGAATGCCCCTAGGCATTAAGTCCGCCTTTTGTACAATGTTTTGTTGTGAACGAAAGTTTAAATAAATAAAAATAAAATAAAACAGTAAGAGAGACCGAAAGACAGACAAGAATGCAGACAGACAAACGTTGTTCTTTATCATAGCATAGAAGATTACCTTGAAATGTACTGCATTTCCCACTCTATCCTGTTTCCCCAATGTACGTGCGTGTTTCGGTAGTGAGTGAGATATGCCAGAGCGCATTCCTATCTCATCCTATGCCCCATTTTTGCAAGCCTTTCTCCAAATACATTCCTATATCTTCAAAACTAAGCAGCGCATCCGGGGATGTGCCACCGTTTGTCATTTTGAACTAATGTTGACATGTATCGCGGATGTCCATGGACCACAGTATCCACTCACCAAGTTACCATCGGATGGACTGTATGCTCGTCTGAATCAATGACACATATCCTATCCATTTTTTATAGAAAAAGGCGACACACAATCACACAGTCCACCTGATGGTAAGTGGATACTGTCGTCCATAGATATCCGCGATACATGCCAACATCAGTCCAGAATGACAAACGTTGGCACGCTCCCGGATGCCCTGCCTGCCTTTGCAAATTAAGGAATGGATTGGGAAAATGGGGAGGGATAGGATGGTATGGGAATGGGCTCTGGCATATCTCACACACTACTGAAACACGTACGTACATTGGCGAAATACGATAAATTAGGAAATGCAGTACATTTCAATGTAGTCTTCTGTGAGAGAGGAGTAACGTGGCCAGTCGAGCGCGCCCAGCGGCTGTGAAAATGCAGTGTGCGCTCACCCCCAAAATTAGTGAATATACCTTCAGGTAAATTATACATAGTTTTGTCCACAATATAAAAACGTTGTTGAATATACATTATAATGTCAACTTGTACTTATATTGACGAGATATTGCTACATACTCGAACAAACAATAATACACCTGTCAGCAAAAGTGGGTCGATATTAATAAAAACATGCAACATAATATCTCGGTGTGGTCTGCAGCATGATCAAGTAGAATTTTAATATTATACAATCTATAATTTAATACAATGCCAATAATAAAATGCTAAAGAGGATGTGTCTGTTTAAATCATTTCTATTTTATTATTAATATATTGTAGTTTTTAATAGAAATTGTAGCTCGAAAAAGTATTAACTAATGCCACATGAAGGAATTGTTGAACCTTTGGAGATTTAGCAATGAAATTGGAAAAAGAGTTGGAAAAAAGGGGAAAATAGAATGATAACGGAACGAGGGGTATTCGTCATCCCGTTCCATCTCCTAATTCATCTTTGGGGGTCCAACGGCATAGTGATATAAGGAATTGCTTTTATTCCATTATACTCTACATCCGGTGGAATAAGAGGGGGTGGAATGGGGTGGCTAGAAATGGGCTCTAGCATATCTCAGAAACATTATACTACATTGATATGGTGGGAAATGTAGTACACAGATACATTACGAAAACATTTAATAGACGCGGATGACGCGTTCGTGTGATTCCGGATTAGCCGATGGCCAATGTTTTCGTAATGTATCTATACCTACATTTTCGCCAGCCTTTTGAGAGTATCAGAGTAACGTGGTCAGTCGAGTGTGGGATTGCTGCGTGCGCTATCACCATCCATTTGTACTAAGAATACGCCAATTAAAACTGAAAATTATTTACTTGAACAGTCAAGAAACCATAGAGTAAGCCTTATGATACTGTGAATGAACGTTGGACAGTCCTTTCAGTCGCAAAATTGATCGTAAACAATACAATAAATTAATTGAAAACTTCGCCAATTACATTCTATGATTTATGGAATAATAAATCTGTTCCTCAGTCTAAAACAAGTTTCTATAGGGCTGTGAAACTATATAGTCATTAATTACGACGTTTCATTTTATAATTCTATTTATACCTAATAAAGAACGAAAGAGACGAGTAGACAGTCAAACTTAGTGGTTTTATACTGTTGTGTTTATAAAAATATTTATGTTGGCCGGCTATAGAATAGCATCAGTCGTAAAAGGCGACTATGGCATAACAAAGCCGCTAGCACAAGAGCTGAGGAGCTACACCAAAAGAGTAGACTAGCGAATCCGCTGGACCAGCGCGGCGTTTCGACGCCATACATCCACCATGCACAAGATAATGTGCATGGGAGTGGACACTGAAATGTTCAGCAATGGATACTGAAAGGGTTGATTGCATTGCATTGCAACCACATTTTCAATTCACAACGTGAATAATACAAGAGGTGTTATAATGTACATTCGATCGACACATTAATGTTCATAGCATGCAAATATTTATTTTTAGATTAAAAATTAAATATTTAATCATAAATATTATTAATTATCTAAAAAAATAGACAACAGTGTGAGTGTCATCACAACAGACAATAAAAAAAAAGTGTGAGTAAAATAGTAAAAACAAAACTGAGGCATGTGTAATAATCCGCGCTGGACCAGCGTGGTGTATTATGGCCCGAAATTCCCTAGTGAGTTACTAACAGAGGCCTGTGCCCTGTAGTGGGACGTTAAAAGGCTAAAATATATTAGTGATAACAATTTCATCTGTTATTAGTAACCAAAACACAGAGGAATATGGATGGTCCGCACAAACGAAGCCAAATTCTTCAATTCCAAGATACGATATTTGGAAAATACGACACGATAAGTATTCGCATAATAAAATAATTAATACTGTATGTAAGTTTATGTCAATAAATACAAGTATCGTTTCGTCTGAATTTTTGATTCTTAAAATCCACATTATCATCAGTATTAAATTGTAGGTAGATACTTAAAAATCAATGCTTTCACTTTCACTGTATTGTCATTCTCAGTGACTGAGTGATGATTAATGGCGTACTGAAATTATAAGGTTATTACGTCTCTCAAAATTGCCCTACGACGAATCACGGACCATTTCGGCGCTTATAAAAAATTATGTGGTGTGGGAACATACATTGGGTCTATTCAGAAACACAATTAATGTTGGACTGTCATTTATTTTTTCGTGCACCGTGGGTTTATGTCTGGGAAATAAATAATACTTATGATGTTTAGTAATATATTAATAAACATAGGAGCGATTACTTTGATGACTCTGAGTAAAACTCTGAGGTATTATTAATATATATTTTTTTTTATAGAAAGAAAGTGGCAAACGAGCATACAGTCCACCTGGTGGTCAGTGGATACTGTGGCCCATAGACATCCGCGATACATGCCAACGTTAGTCCAAAATGACAAACTTTGGCACGCCTCCGGATGCGCTGCCTACCTTTGTTATCTTTATTTTGAAAGAATGGATTTGGAGAAAGGGTTGGGGACGTGGGAAGGGATAGGATGGGAATGGGCTCTGGCATATCTCACTCACTACCGAAACACGTACATACATTGGGGAATATGATAACGTGGGAAATGCAGTACATTTCGGCTGTTAAACATAATGATGATTGTATATGTATGTACGTATACATGTATGTATATTTATTTATATTATGGTATTTAATTAATATGAGTCACTATTAACTAAATCATCGACATGGTAATAGACTAGATGACACATCGTACGTTCTTGTCAAAGAAATCTGGTCGGTTTGTGAAGCAGATGAGGAGTGGTTCGTTAAAAAGTCAAATTTGAAACTTAGTGCTACGTCGTAAAAATGTTCAATTTTCAAAACAGATATGAACTAAAGAATTCGAGAGCTACTGAACATAGATCGAACAATATTAGACTCTAATGTGCCTGTCCTAGAGTGCTTGTATAACATACCTAGTACCTATGTTATTCTCAAATCGATGAACTAGGTACACAGTTTTATTTAATTTTAATGTTACCTATCATTGCACCTACCGCGCCATCTCTGCATAGCCCAAACGTTGATTGGGAGATAATGCTTCTAAGTAATAACTCCACCTATTGTAAGTTAGAGTAATAGTAAATAAAAGGACAATACATACTTGCAATAATGTAAGATGCGTTAATTTGACAGCCCCTGCAAAAGGTATAAAGGGTCTCATATAAGCAAATAAGTAGAGCTTACTGCTCCGGTAATACTTATTTAATTGTACACTAGCTAAAGCGAAGTCACGGTTGATCGCTAGTGTTGTCGGTGCTCCTCACATTTCGATTAAAATTAATTCATACGATTAAAATTATTGTTTATAACGATACCTGCATACGGTCACTACCGTTTATCAAGTTTTAAAACCAATGCATGCCACTGCTTCCTCTAGGAGTGAGTCTATGCGCATATATCCCTCTAACAAAACATACGGTTACCATGCAAGTTTGCAATTAAACAATAGAAATCAATGTGCATAAATAAAAGAACGTATTTCTAGTTGTAGCACTGCCCATTCGACAAAACAAAAACCGACTGGACCAGTCTGTTACAAACCTAGCGAAAGATAGAGCAATGTAAAACAGTTCTCTATATTGCATTCTCTGTAAATATACTCTATAGTGGCGTGTGGTGTCGGCCGACTATAGAATAGCACCACCCTATCTCATCACGCGGCTGTCGTAAAAGGTACCTGAAGAACAACAAAGCGGCTACCACACGCCCTGAGGAACTACATCACCTAAAGAATGGACTCGCCAACCCGCTTGAGGAGCGTGACGTTTTGAAGCCATACATCCATCATGCACAAGACAGTATGCACGAGGAGGCCCATGTCCAACAGTGGATACTGAAATACAGCATACTGCATATTGCATTGAATAAATAAGTTTATGAATTAACAACAAAATGAAACACGGAAAACAGACAATGGTTGGACATAACAACTAACATAAATCAACTATCATTAACATTTACGACGTGAGTAAAATAAGATAATAATAAAGGAATTAAAATCATAAGAACAATTATTATATACACATCGATAAATAAATATAAAGAAAATCTTTGAGAATAGACCCGTATTTATAACCTGTAGGAAATCGTGTTCTTTTTATAAAATATTGACCATCTTTTGATCGAAAAGAAGCGCGCTCGTTGATCCGATACGGCGTTTTATAACTTTTGTTGTACATTTTTACGACATGATCTAATCCAATTAACATTTAGTACAATTTTAATAACCATCTAACGATGTTGTGCACTTAATTAATTGAATGCGATGAAAATAGTTTAGCAGAATATAAATTTTGTTCTTAGCTTTTAATATTATGTGTAAATTATATTTATTCTTTATTGCAGAGTATGACAAAAGGCGGGGACTTATTGATTTGAAGCATTATCTCCCAGTCTACCTTTGGTCTATGAGAGGTGGCGAGTCAATAAAATCAAGAAAAAATATAAATAATAAATGACTATATACTTCCTATTATATGTCGTTTATGACTACTTATTTATCAATAAATAAAATAGAATTTTAAAAAATATGTAGGTACTTAAAATTAAAATTTTTGTTACTTTGACTTCCTTATCTAAAAATCTTATCTTATCCAACTTATTCTTATCTAAGGTATGTAAGAATTTAATCATATTAGAAAAGAAAATTTTCTCGTCCATGATGGGTTCGATAGGCTACAGCCGCTATGCTCACTCTTGTGTTAAATTCATTTTGACTTCTGTAGCGACATGAATTGCCTATAATGGTAAACATTTGCTTAAAGATTTTAAATAAAAAAATATTTTTAAAACAAAAGGCTTCGTATCAGAAGCACGCATTTTTTAAAATTAGAGCCCTCGTTTAAATGTATTGTTAATTTTTAAATACAACACCATGGGGTTGGTACTATGTGCAGCACACGACCCCAGAACAATGGGTATCTATCGGAAAGGGGCCCGACCCTAAGAGAAATTTGTGACCATGAGACTTTAAAGTGCGAATTTTTATTTTTACAACGGCTTTTGCAACTTTTGAATATGGAACTAATTGGAACTGTGCTAGTCAAAATCTTAAAGTTAATAATAGATGTTTGAATACTTTTATGTACATATTAATTTTACACTTTATCATATGCTTACTTTTATTATTAAGTAATGTAATATAGTAAAATAAAAAAAATAAAAATTACTGTCACGCACGGTTCATTGATTGTGACACATTAAAGAAAATTTGGGGGGTTAACACTAATAATAAAGCAACTAAATGTTACAATTAATACGAATGTTAAAAACTAAATCGTGTAGTGTAATTTTGAATTTAAAAAAATACGTAGATTAAGTGACTACAAGTTGTATAATGCACACATCAGTAGATTTAACATTTCATTCACAACTTAACAGACACCGTAAGGATATAGAACGGATTCCTGCAAGAGGAGGCGATATCGCTCAGTGCTGTTTAATCAGATTAAGCTGCATACAGGTCAAGCTGTTCGAAGTGAATCTAGTCGCATGTGTCGGCACGGCCTAGCGTCACTCATTCGCGTTGGTGAAGCGCCGCGCGTCGGATGTCAGCGCGTGCGCCGTGATCGTTAAATTCAAATTTATAACTGACAGAAAACAGTGACATTTAAAAACACAACTGCCCGTGCTAGAGTAAAAAGTTTCAAGTGAGTGAATTATTGACAAGTGTTGTTCGCAAATCATTAGTTTAGTTGGTACACTGGTGTCCTGTAAAGACAAGTGTATGTGACCTTCAGTGCCAACAAAAAAGGAGTATGCTCTGAAACTTGTATGGTGAAAAATGAATACGAAAAGGTTGGAGTGCTTTAATGATGATGATTCAGTGGATGAGAAACTCAGCCTCAGCTTTTTAGGTAAGTGAATCGAAATTGGAAAAGAAAATGTCAAAGCATTGCAATTCATTTCATTCAACAAAACAGATAGCGTACGTCGAGAGATGTAAACAGAAACAGGTACATTAATAGCTTCTGATATTATAATGAGCATTTAATTTATTGCTATAGTGATATGAATGTTAAGGAAACCATGTGCAGAGTTGATAATAATGCGAGCTCGGACAGTTATTAATAACTTAGCGTCTCGCCTTACGAATTCTGTTAGATCTCATGTCATTATTTTTTCAAGGATATTAATTATATGGGCAAAAACATGTCAGTACGTAAACCTTCAACGGTTACAACCGAATTTTATTTGAAAATATTGCCTTATATCTATTGAAAATTTAACGTTAGCAACTAAATTTTTTTAAATTTGCAATTTTCGCCAAATCTAATTGAAATTTCATAAGATGGGAGTGCGGATATGAATATGAGGGGGTGGATTACTCATAGATTCTTAAAGTTACAGTATATCCTGCAATACGGTGACTCAGATGGACTGTTAAACCATTTGGTGCATCACCCACGCCTGTCAAAACAGCCTCTGCATTTCTGAATGAGAGATATTTCATTAACTTCTGTTCTAGTTGAATTCTTACCAGAATTACTGCAGTCTTTTACCCCTAAGAAATCTTAACCTTTTAAATATTAGTCAAATTGCGTGCAAATGAACTTTAAATTCTATATTATTTCAAGATTAAAATCTTGACGTATAGTAGCATATTCTCCGTCTTGAAAAATATACAGAGCTGCTTTAATTTTTATTGCATATCAAAAAGTTGACCTAATACCCAAACCTTGTCAACTTGATTTGCATGCACGCTTTAAGAAAGCGAATTTCATGCTCATCGTATTGATCCAGATACGGATTTATGTCAACATAATTCTGTTTTCTCTTTTATTGACCTTCCACAATATATTAATTCCGCAGATCAGAAAGTTCGTATATTATTTGTTTATATTTAAACTTGTCGCCTAATTGGCCGTGACCTTAATTTGCTGTCTCTGTATCGATTAACTTTAAGTAGCATTATGTAGTTCTAAACTTAATTATCGCATACAACATTTGACCTTGTGCTGTATGATCTCACATATTTATGTCTGTATATACATTAGTTACTTTATTATAAATTTTCTCTAGTTGTGCTAAAATCTATTTCCTAATTATATTCCTATTGTTACTTGTTCGCTACCAGTAACCAGTTCGAATAAAATTTAATGACACATTTAAGAGTTCTATTTGTAAATTAATCATCTATTTATTTCTAATATCAGGAGAGTCCGTAAAGTGCTTAGTAGTTCTGGAAAATGTGAATAAATTCACATGCACCATTGCACACCCCTAGTCCCTTATGTAAATTGTTGAATATGGCATCCTCTCACACGTTGTCTATCGGCCACTTCCTAACCAACTATGGGATCTAGTTCCTGTGTCGGAAATGCTAAGCACCTGCCCGTTATTCTAGCCATAGTGATAAAGCAGGAACCTTTTATTTTGATATAGACCATATCTTTACGACCGTTAATATCAACACTGCTTCTAACACCTCACTGAGTGAGCATTTATTTAAATTATGTAGGAAGCGTAGATATGGTAATGTGTTTTTTGCATAAGTGTCTGTCGTATTGATAGCCTCACGAGTTATAAAAACTTGTTTATTTATATTGATGGCTCGCTTTGGCTATACTTTAATTGGTTATAATAATTAATATCGTCGGTCAATCGGTTGATTTAACAAATTAAGTTATTTACCGTATGTTTCAATGCGTCGGTATCAGCCTTGCGGGCGCTTATTGTTTCTCTTTTCTTGATAGGCCATTTTTTCAAAATACATATTAATTTTATAGAGTTGAGTGTTGTTCGAAATTTTATGACTGCAAATCGTTTAAAAATTAAAAGAAACCTTTTATGTATATGTCTATTTATGTATTTATGTCTATTTTATGTATATGATTTCGAGAATCCAATAAAAACTCTCTGATTTAAAATAATTGTACAATCTTGTTTTATTTGATTAAAATCTTGTTTATACTCGTACATTTGATCAATATTGCATTGACTTGCACATATTATTATATACGGTGTTTTTAACCATTTTACATAGTACCATGAAATAATCCAAACCTTATACATATAAAGTTGTAACAATGTGGAATCTGTGAATTGCTGTGAATTTGCCTCTCAATCTGTATTTATTATTTTGTGGATTATTATTACTTACCAAATTAAACTGTAAATAGTGGAGACTTCTTTTTTTTATCAAAATTTTTGTTAGCGTAAATTGTTCTTTGTGTTAGCATAAACTACAAACTGTATGTTTTCCTTAAATAAAATAAATAAATTATTAGACATTTCTTTTAGATAATTAAAGATTCCTCCTATTGCTTTGTACCACAAAAATCAACCTTTGCTCTCCCCTGACGCTAATAAACGGTACAGTCAATAAATCTAGGAAAGATTTAAACGCAACATTCGACGAAGCTCAGCTCTTTCGAATGGCTTTCAAACAAATTGCCGACCGCAGCCTTACCGATAGCAGTAAAAATAATAACGTATTTGAACGGCAGACAATGTTAAGGAGAAATATAGGTAAATTGCGGTATTAACTACGGTTAAACGACTTAAATAAGCTTTCACTGCTTTCGAGAGGCTTAAAAGACATATTTGATAGTGTGTCTTACAGTATGTTAGGATGATAAACCTTAATGTTTAGATAAAACGTTGACGTAAAGTGAATTTCAAGGAAAATTACAAGATAAATGAAGACCCGATCGGTGTTTCAAGACAGGTATACCTTTCTATCCAATTTCAGTTTAATTGCTGGTATCTTAATGGGATAAATAAAATTTTTAATGCTAAATTTTAAATTTTCAATCGGTTAAATAAACATCACGATAGAATTACTAAAGTACCTCTTTGCGAGGTGAGATGTCTTGAAAAGACGGTTTTAAAAACGTTTAATTGATTGAAAATGTCATTAACATTTAATTGACTTTCCTTAAGTTAACTTTTGAGCTATTCATTTATTTCATTTTAGATACATTGACAGTTGCACTTATTAAATATTTGCATAACACTAAATTAGAAGGACACGTTCTTATATGAGTGCAAACAGCCCATTTAGTATCCAGCCTTGGACGTGGGATTGTCTTATGCACGAGGGATATATTGTCTTAAAACGCCACGCTCACCGAGCGAGCATTTAGGCAATACACATCAGGACGTTAACCCTATTACAGCTGTATAAAAAAAATTGATAACATCACTTTTATGTTACAAAGAAGTACTGATTTCAATATGATTTCTGAATCTAATCGCAAACGTACTAAGTAAGTACACTTTATTGCACACCAAAAATACTATGAAAGTGACACAAAAGTTTAAAAATAAAAAGGTATACAAAAGGTATATAAATAGACCTTTAGGTACCTTTTGGGTGAGAGATGGTGTATGCGAGTACAAGAATATTAGGTAGATGGTGCACATATTATAATAACTAAATAGCTATTACACTAGAAGTAGAGATATTATACCAGAAGTAGATATTACACTAGTACCTAGTAGATATTACACTAGAAGTAGGTATTACACTAGTAGTAGATATTACACTAGAAGTAGGTATTACACTAGTACTAGATATTACACTAGAAGTAGATATTACACTAGTAGTGGGTATTACACTAGAAGTAGTTATTACACTAGTAGAAGTAGGTATTAATTACAGTTTCGTCCCACGGCGCCATCTTCAGCCCTTTAATTTTGTCCATTAATCCCCTTTAATCCGTAAACAAGCAAGTTGTGTTAGCTCGTGACCACAATATGGTCTACTAGTTCACAAAGGTGTCATTGTATTATGAACAGGTCCATGACTCTTTTGGTATTGTTCGCTCTTGCGTAGAAGTTAAATGAATTGGCAGCAAAGGTTGCATTCATTGTAGCAGGTCTATTCGCCGACAAAATAATATGTTGTCTTGTGCAATAATATGTTTAAAACAAGTTAAATGTATAAAGTTAAGCCCTAAAATATACAAATAATCTAGATTAAATTAATTAAATGTCTGGCATATTCAGTACGTAGATTAAAACATATTAAATTTTGATAGTGATAAATAATACACTGAAAGCGCATTCTCACCGTTTAATAAAATAACACAATCCAATAATAACAACGAGTCGACATTTCACTTATAACGTTAATTGCGAAAATATCAAGAACAGTGTTAATTTGATTTATTAATGTATTTTGTAATTTTAATATAACAATAATAATTACTTTTATGTTTAATCGATTTTGTATGAAGATGCCCTAGAATTTTCTTCAAACGAAGTTGTCACGAACTACCATAACCATGGTCCCTAAAATATGAAGCGAATACGACTGCAGTTCAAGTTGTCTGTTTAAATTTTGAAGCAACAGATGTTAAAACAACGCATTAAAACGAAAACTAAACATGTTAGAACTGGTACAGACATACTAATTTGCTCCTTTAATATTGACTCAGCTTTTAAAACCTCCTCAGATACTTGTATGATTTTTTCATAGTCTCTAAACATTTTTTGTGAAAGGGATTTTAATAACTTAATGCATTATTATTAAAAAAGTTGCATGTATAAAAGCTTTATAAAATATACTATAATAAGTTGAGTTAAATAATAATGAAATCGACCGTAATGTTATCAGAAATATATAAATAAAAATATTGCACAAAAATGCAATAATGTGAAAAAACTCACTCCAAATTTATAAAATTCCTCTAAGAAATTGTTGTAAATGATTTCCCAAAAATGAAAAGTACAAAAACTTGGTAGCATTGTACTGTAAACATGACTCATGAGACACGAAAACTGATATATTTTTTGTATAAACAAATAATGATACAAAACAATTAGAAATCGTAAATAAACCGTTTATATTAATTATTATGCTCAACCAAGATAACAAAAGTTTAAAATCTTATAATGAAGGGAGATCCTAGTTTAGAATTCTATAAATAAATTTCTAACTTGTGATAATGTAAGTCTCATAGCAACAAACGTAGCCAAAGAAAAGGGAATCCTATTGGAATAAATAACACCTGCCTTCGGATGAAGCAAAGTTTACATTTTATTTCAGCATGGTTATTGGAGTGCAACGCTCTTAAGTGCAATGTACGGGTAGAATGATATGATAGATAACATAATAGATAGGGAATATAGTAAAGACCAGGTATTTAAGTTTTTTCAACTAGAAATTAGTTTTCAACTAGTTTTGTTTGAAGTCAATCTATTATGATTTGATGCAAATAATATATATATATGTACTCGTATATAAAGACAGGGCCGTCTTAAGTCTATTCTGCGCCGGGGTGCGGGAGTGTATCCTAAGACAGTCAAACATCCTATTGTGTATCCTATGACAGTCAAATATCCTATTGTGTATCCTATGACAGTCAAATATCCTATTGTGTATCCTATGACAGTCAAATATCCTATTGTGTAATTGTTTACTATAGCGTTATATTTTTTCATTACCTTTAAAAGGTGAGCGCCCGGGGTGCACCGCACCCCTTGCACCCCCTGGTAAAGACGGCCCTGTATAAAGATATTGATACCTAGATTACATCTTTTTTGGACCTACGTCGAACGAGTACTTACATTATTTTCATGTCGCGCAAATTACGCATGTCATTTTGATTTATTACAATACAAGGGTGCGCCATTCTTGCATCAGCATTAAGGTAAGAAATGGTACAATAATATTACGTAACCTTTTTACCTGCCTTCTGGTTTAAATACATAATAAAATAAAAAAAAACAACTTTACTAAGATTTCATGTCATCCCGATAAACATCAAAGAAATGTTGAAATTAGTTACAAAAATGTTTCACATACATTTTATAAAGATGTATTCAAGTTTAAAATATTTAATAACATTACAAGTGGCAGTAAAAGTATGTCACTCTATAAAATATTTAATTGAAACTACAGTCTATAGAACCGCGGGAGGTAACGACAGAATCCCGTGGGTGTAAGAAATTAGCTGTCTATCTCTTTTCAATTTTAACGCGTGAGCAGGACGGTAGATAGGTCACTACATCCTGTATTACTAGACCTCTGGAGACAGGGGCGTACGAAAAGAAGCTAAAGTAACTTGAAGGATTGACAGGGTTGCATCGGTGTCAAACAAAAATGGTCAGCAACATTCATATACCTGTTAATGGTGTAAAAAAGGAGTGCGTGAAACGAATACGGGTGTTGAACTTTTTTGTTATAAAAAACTGGGCATCTGTTGTCTAGTTCTGTGTTTGATACCGGCGCTAATTGATATGGGATGCTATTCGTTACGTTTTTGAAAAGACAATTATCTCTTGATAAAACGATGAATTATATTTTTACGATTGGTTAAAAGTTTTGTAAGACTGTTTTGTATTCCTTTGTAATTAAACAATTTACTTGTATAGAGGATGAGTTTATACATACAATAGTTAAATAATATATTAATTAATAATATGATCGTGTACTCTCCTGTTATTGGGTTAACAATAAAATATAAGATATACCCTACAAAAGGTAGTGTAATTATGTTGTCTTTGTACGTACTAAGTATATGTCTATAGTGTGGACGATTTTCCTCGTTAGTTTAACAACTGGTTGTCATTGAGATGTCTAACTATCCTTGCTCTCTTTAGCCTTTTCTTCTACATTCACATTAATAAAATTTATGTATGACTCGTTTAAGACTATTTCAAAATTGTTTTATTACCCCTGTTCATCTTATTAAACAGTTGAAATAAATATTTCACAAATGAGCGCTGTTTCATTATAGAAATAATTGCTGATTTTTTTATCTCTTAATGTGACTTAAACTGGAAGAAAAATGTCGCCAGCGAGATATATATCAGTCTGGTGTCGATTCTCATTAATTCGGACCACGTAATGTTGAGATAATATTAACTTTTTTATGTTCTCCCACAGACATTTGTCTTGCAGCGAGTTACTTTGGATTGCTTAAAATAAAAGTAAAGACAGTGTTAGTTCCTTAATGGATGTTTTAAGTAACTTTGTAAAGTCTGATGTTGAAGTTGACAAACTGGTAAAGGAAGTAATTACAAACGAAGGAAATCCGAACAGTTAATGAACAAATTCAAGTCCTCGAATAGTCGCATTTGTAAACATACGAATTATGTAAAAGAAGATTTATAAAACATAAATCTACAATTTTCAGCGGTGAACTTTTTCGCTCTTTTCCCTTAAAACGACGTAATAATAAAAGTTATACAATATTGAAAATGTCCAGATTTAATCATGATCTGAACCGAATATTTCAATTATTTACATTGGATTTTAAAAGTAAAACATCAATTGCCGTATATACAATCCAATGTGTACTGTAATTGAAAAATCCTTAAGTACACACTCGATATTATGATCTGATATATGACCGATATTAAGACATACTAATTATGTATTATCATAAATAGAAAAATCCATTCAAATTCGAAAATATTACATTATGCCTTGGGTTTCCGTTAAAATCAAATTACAGATTAGTTATTAAAAAGATTATTATTACTTTGTTAAGAGAAACATTCAGTAATTAATCTGAAGTGAATTAATCACCATTGTTAATATTAGCAGGTTGTCAACTATTATCTATAAGTTTGTTATTACAAAGATTATTGTAATTTTAATGATAACATTAATTTAAAGGCCATGACGATTAGCACATTTAACTGCCAATAAAAATCTCGTTACGTTTTTTTTATTTTAAAATTCTGGGTTTAAGTGTTTTAGTCTAAAATGAGATATTTTGTTTTAAGCCAATAAATAAGTTTACGAATTAAAGCCATAAGTTAAACTTTGCTAACAGTTAATTACCAATTACAATTAAACTTAACAAGCCCTTCTCAGAGACCCTTAATTTATTACCGCTAATTGAACCTTACACAACCTTGCCACTATTAAAAACTAAACAAAAAGCCTTTAAGTCACGCCTACCATGAAATTAACGATCTCATTTTCTTGAAATTAAAACTCAAGTACACAATATGGGGCATTATGCAAGTTATTCAAAGAAAGGGTATCTATACCACAATATATTCCATAGTTTTTGAAACATAATGCATTTAAACTTCAATCGTTGTACGTGACGTTAATTAAGGTCATGTTCTGGTTATCGAAGTCTAAAAGAATAATTATGGGTTGCGTACAAAGTTTTGACATTACAATTTGAGGTGAAAAGATCTTTTTTTATACGTATACAGTATCTTTACTGTATACGTATGCAGACCGTTAAGAAAAAAAGTCATACAAATGTTGGTGGACTGATCTGATAGTACTAAATTTAATAATGACAGAATAGAGAACAGGCTCATTCACCAAAAAATAGAGAATATGGACTCTGAAATATGATTACAATGACATAAACAATGTACTACTTCATTTTCATAAAAAAAGAACTGCTCCCGTATTCTCAAGAAGACCACCAGCTGTCAATGTCAAGCAATAACAATATCGTTTGTGCCCATGTGTGTTAGTATAAATGCTAGATTTATAGTATAGTTTCTAGAAATGACTAATAAAAACAAAGCAGTAAACTTTCTAACATGCGCAACTACGGCGCAATATATCAACACATAAAGGGAGTGGCGTTAACTCCACGCTTAATTGATGAAAGCTCTAGAACTATCTCATCAATGTCAGTTGGAATATTGTTGAAGAAATCGACGATTAACTTATATATTGACAATAAAATTGGCCGTGTAATATACATTTATACTTGAATAAAAAATAATAAAGACAAGAAAAATTTCGCGAGTAAGAAAAATAATTTGAAAAATTAAAATATCTTAATCTCAATATTTCGCCAGTACGTCAAGATCAATTGACTTACTGGTGTAAGTCAGTGTCACTTGACCATTGACAATGTCACATCTAAAAGAGATTAGTTTCTTTATTCACTTATAGTAGGAATTTCAAGGTACTAATCATCTAGAGAGTAATAAGCTTTATTTATTAACAGTTTCGGTAATTTGCTTTTAAATACTGACGTTTGTAGATCTTTCAGCTTGTTAGGTTTTATAGGCCACCACAAAGGCTTGAAATGAATATTTGACGCTTCTTCTGCCCATGGGATAGGAATTTCTCCTGTAAACCATTGTTTCATTACACACGAACCGTTATATCCCCGGAGGGTGCCAACTATTGCAAATGCGTGCTTTCGTTCATTATTTCATTTCGACGGGCCGTTGGCAGTTATATCGCGATATTGTTGCTAATAAATTTGTTCTGAACAAGCCTCTTCGCAGTTATCCAGCGTGTCATGCTCACCTCGAACGTGACACAAAAGAAACTGTGCTATTACATACCAATGCATATTATTAATTTTATTTTAAACCAGCTATTCATTCGCGTGGTCTTCAAGCACCTACTAATTCAGAAACCTTCGCAGGCGATGTCAACAACTCACCAAAGTTTCATCGCAATCAGATGAATGTTATAGGAACGCATACGGGATAAACATTTTTATATATATAGATTAATATTAAACTATTTCATAGTAACCAAAGGTCGTTAAGTTCATAGTAACAGATCTTCTAGGTGACAGTGATACTACATATAAGGTTTTTGGGCCTGAACGGGAGTCCTCGTGAAATAATATATAATAATGCATTGATATTATATATTTATATATGTAGGTATTGAAATTATATATTTATATATGTAGGTATTGAAATTATATTCCTGTGAATATGTGTAAATTCAATTCAATGAGTTATTAAAATACGATAAATATATAATAGGTATTATATAATTCAATAAATTTTGCTCAAAATTAAAATAATAGCTAACGAACATAAGATATTTTTTTAAATATTATTTTGAGTAAATAATACATATAAGAATAATTTTATAAATTGTAAGTAAAATTTCATAAAACACCACTTTTTATTGCAATACCCATTGTAACTTTCATTAAATATAAGAAAGGAGAAAAAACATAGTGATTTTATTGAAAACGGCATTTTGTTATAACTGCAGAAATATAAAAGAAAATATAGGTAATGTAAAATACAGTATAAAAACATGTTTTAACTTCAATTATTCTCATGTACGTACGAAACTCATCTCCATCTCACGTTACATTGTCTATTGTACAACAAATTACACGGACCTCAAAGAGGGCTTTCCATTTGTATCAATACTGAGCCAAGTGCAGATGAACGTTGCGATACCGCTGCGTAATAAATTGGATGCGAACGTCTTGTCTGAATGCACCGTTAACAAGTAATAGAGAAAGGGTCGTTCACACATACGGAATATTACATAAAATAAAATTAGATAGTAATGATATGCTTGAAAAGGAAGACGTATTTCATACGTATGGTAATATCGGTAGTAGCTTGATGAGAAAATAGAAGTGACCGATATAGGAGAAGTCTTTAATTCTAATTCTCATAATAACAACTTTACGATGCACCACTTTGATTCTCTGTTTGCCCAAAGGTTAACTAATAGACAATGCCATAAATTGTTAATGTCCTTCTACTACATTTTGCTTGCGTAATAAAGTTTAAATAATTAATAGGAGAGCGAGGTAGAGACATAGAGACATGTAATGTTTAAATTAGAAGTTAGAACTTAGTATTTAGGTAATAAATATAAACCAGAAAGAGGTAGTGCACCTAATGAAACGATTCTCTTACTTTAAACTGTTGCTTTTCTTCTTAAAGTTCACACAAAAATTGAACACATATTTAGTAATAAAAAAAACAAAAATTAGATTATAATAAATTAGACTGGGTTAATGAAATCTATCTAGATAATAACTTCGAGTGGTGTGGAATTTTCTTACCTGACCTCAATAATGACAAAATTTGTCTGTACAGACCTCCAAACAGCAATATCAATATATTCTTTGGGAAACTATTCGTTGAAAATTTAACACAAATAATTTATTAGTAGCATAAAATCTTATTTCTCATCCCAGTGTGTAAGGTCTCCAATCACAAATCAAAATAAATTATTCCCTGAGACCTTTAATAGAGAAACTCGTATAATAAGTATTATACCTTCAAACCCTTCAATTTTGCCATACTTTGCCGTACTTTCACTGACTCATTGCGCAAAGTTATATCTAAATAGGTATCTGCAGTACTTAGTGTATAAAGCCACGTATTTTCATTTCATCCCACACAACTTTCTGTAGTAATGATGAGTTTACAATAAATACTTGTAATACAACACAATTAAACTTACAACTAACGAAGGAAATATTTCAAATCAAAGTAATATAATACCTTGTAAACATACTTTAGTTAGTTAATTGTTAACGACAATTATTGTTAGTGATTTACTACCATCTTGATCTGTATCTTGTTGCTTTGTGTCTACAGAACTAGGCTTAACGTAGCAACTTTAAAGCTTAAAGGTTGAAAGTTTGTTTTGCTATGCAATAGTACATAGATACTCGTATTTGCATGAGATATTTCATTCATTCTCATCGTCGGCACGGAGCACAGTCCTAATCAAACTCATACAATGCTTCCCACCTGTTCAGACGATATCATCTGATCACCAGGCTCACTTTAGTGTTGTAAAAACGAGTGATCAGCGATCGACCTTTGGGCGCTGAGTAAACGCTAATTAACTTTTAAGAGTCTAAATTTACAGTCTAAATTTTTAATATTTATTGGGTTTTAAATATTTAAACCCTTCTAGTTAAAAACTCGAGGTTAAAACGGTTAAAGTTAAGGTTCAATAGCACTAACATAGCTCGCCTGCGCACGGTTTAACAACACTGTTGATGGTCTGCTCATTATTCGTCCACCCTAAGACTACCACCTTCGTTGGACCAACTGCCGTACCGACACCTGAATAAGTATCCTTCACAAGGATGTGAAGGATACTTATTCAGGTGTCGGTACGGCAGTTGGTAGTAAATAGGAATTTAAATTTATCAAAAATGCGTACTGTAAAACTTGCTCATAACAATCATTTCAAATATTTATAACCGCTAAATAACTATTTCGTAATTCGTATCTCCAAATAGACTCCATTACAAACATGGAAGGCAGCGTTATCTAAACTTTGATGTTTTATTTCCTGTGCTTATCTTCGCTTCTTTAGTCGTTTTTAGGTCATGTCTGACCACGTCTATATCGGAATTTGCTTTTATTGATCCCTTGTCAATAGTTACTATAAGAGTAATTTATTAAAACTGTCAATCAACATCAACTTCAACTTTAATATTGTTGTCTGTTACTTGTTTTACTCTTTCATCTTAATTTTACTATAGTTATAAAAGAACTTTTATTAAAACTACTACTTACTTATATTTATTTACTATTATTTATTTGTTATATTTTTTTTTATTTACTTGTAAAATATGGTAACTTTCCAAAGTCAACCTATGAGCTAGAGACTGTTTCATGTGACGACTTGAAGAAGTTCGTTGTTAGTGACTGAATGAGATGAGGATCAGATCGTATGTACTGGGTAAGATTGGGAGAGATCTACATCCAGCAGTAGAAAGACATAGGCATAATGGTATGGTATTGTATAAATTTTACATTATGACAAAATTAAACAAAGATGTTATAAGAAAAATGCAACCAGCCAGTCTTATTGGTTTATAATAACAATTTCTTCCAGACAAACTTAAAAAGGATAATTGTGACTGAAGTAATAAGTAATGCAGATAGTGTATACAACTCTGGAATGAAGTGGAAAAAGTCAAAATAATTGATATTGTCCACTTTGAGATGAAAAATATGTAAATTTAAATGTTTGAAGTTAAATTGGAAAATAGACAAAGTATAGTTAACCATCATGTTTTAGGTATAAATCTTCTAATCACTAGTAAGAAATCAATGTCTCCATCAATATCTTTATCCTTATAGACTTTACTAATAAAATTTTACAATGATAACTAATTGTGCCTTAATGGTAAATACTTGTTCCTTACTTAAAGGTGGTTCATGTGCGTTATGGCGTCATAAAGCAGCTTTAATAACTAGTTAATTTTGCTAAGGCCATAGTTTCAAAAATCAATTCAACTATACTATTATTGCACCGGAGAGAGCGCTACTGCATTCTACAATTGACTAGGTGCATACTGCGTTTCCTTAATCACAGAAGATGGCCGTGAAAGGTAACAAAATGGTTCGCGGGTGAGCGAAATTTACCAGAACACCTATTTTACCCATCTCGTACTATCCTAAAAAAGATATTTCAATCTCATTAAATTCTATGACATTCTTGTTCGGTTTCCCTTATTCAGTAAAATGAAAAGGTATTTATTGGGTGGAGCGAGTAAGGCATTGGTTGCTTGCAATCTCTCTTCATAGATAGAAGAAGTCAGATAAGCAGATACTCACTCTGATAGTATATGGTTACTGTCGCCCATAGATACATCAGCAGATGTGCCAACATTTAATACTCTTCTATGCTTGTTATATGGAACTAAAACCAACTATAATGTCGTGATGACTTTGGCCGATGACGTCACAAATGTTTTAAAACTTGTTTCATACAATAAATTGATCAATTTACAATTTAAGTTCAATTGTAGCGTTTCTCAAGTCATTACATTGAGCTAATGTCTATAAACATAAAATAAATCGTTAAAGTGAAATAGATAAAATTGCAGAAGCAATTTGCTCATCCTAGTGGCTTTCTAAAGCCCAATTAAATTCTTGCCCTGTGTTTTGAGCAAGTTGCAAGAGGAGAGCGATATAAGACTTTTAGAGGGATGTAGTGTTTGAGGTAGTTTGTGTGTATTGTGTTGGTTGCTTAATTAAAAGATGAAAATTAAATATCCTCTAACTTGTCATGTTGGTTAAAAGTGATACATAATATTTGTGCACTGAACTGCTTAGTAGGGAGCGTAAAAAACCACTGGCGAATGGCGATTGCTAAACATTCGGCGCAGGAAAACACTATACAGAAAAAACTCTATTGTTATAAACTAATATAAATTGGCGTGTCGTCGTGTGTCGAACGCTGTGTCGCTACAGACTCTTTAAAATGACTTTTGGAAACCTATCGGTTATTAAAATTTTGTATTAAAATTGATATGAAGAATGACGCTAATAAATTGCAAATAAATTTATTTGATTTGACGTCTGTTAATTAAAATCTATTGATTGTAAAGACTTACTTAGCTAATGTTCCCAAATCGTCATACATTAAAGTCATAAAATCAAGATGATATTATTCAGTCTTATAAAACTGAAGTCTTATAAAATACCTTTATTAGATTATTTGTTATCTAAACTTCTAATATATTTAATATAACGAAACAAGATATAGGATCTTTGAATTTTTCATACTGCCCTTCGTGGGAAAAAAAGGCACAATGCATTTTGATGACATTCCAGAAAATTGCAAAAATAACTGATAAAATTTTCATTAATTTAAAATTGAGCTAGGAACTTGGAGTTTTGAATGAAACAAAAAGAATAACCATTGTTTATCCTCTTTGTTAATTTTTAATTTCCGAATATAATGTTAATTATGTTTTCGTTAAAACAGGTTACTTTCTACTTTTTTACCAAGCGTGTCTTGCCCAACACAGCCTCTTTATAAAATAGAACAAAATAGGAGTCATTGAAAAGTAAAAGAAATTCAATTTCAATTTGATTAGAAAAAAAACAGAGTGCAAATGATGACGATAGTATTAGATTATATGAAATGATCGAATTTCTAACTTGATGTGTGTGTTGATGTGATGATGTGACTTAAGTGTGTATGTGTTGAATTTGTGTTTAGGTCGCAAGGAACTTTAGAACCGCGTGCCTCCCGACATTTATGCCGAGAGAGCTATCAGCGCTTAAATCACACGCAGCTAGTTTTAATTGTAAGCAAGTTAATTAGATTGAGCTTTGAATGCGATGGCTCAGATACCATCCGCCGTGGGAATAAAATCGTTACACTTAGATAACTTTGTATAAAGATGTCCCATAATTTATTAATACCTGATCGGCATTTAAGGGGCCTGTAGTTCGACAGACATCAGATACTATCTCAAATATTCCTATTTATTTAGAAGCCGGTGCATGTTATACAAAGTTGCAAGAATCTAGAATATTACCAAGTATACAATGTTGTTTCAGAGAATTCTATGTTCAAGTTTGACACAAATAGTATTCATGCTCTATGTTGCATTAACTTGAGGTGATAAGAAATGTAGATGATTTTCCCTTTAAATCATAAAATCAGCTCTACCATAAAAATATCCTTTTTCTAGTACTTACACTAATTGACAATCTCTTTTTTTTTTTCATTTTCCCTCTCATGTATTTATTCATGGGGAGGCCTATGTCCAGCAGTGGACGTCCAAGGGCTGAGAAGTATTTATTCTGTTTCCGGTACAGCTTTAACAATTCTTCAAACTTTATCATAGTCATTACAGTGGATATTTAATTCTTAAAAAGGTTAGATGAGTTTGTCTTTGTAGACTTCAAATTTAGTACTACTAACTCTCTCATCATCTATAATTGGATCACTTGTTACAAAGACAGCTTCACAAAGCTAACAATCGCCAACAGTATTTAAGGCGAGTAGTGTATAATCAGAAAGAAGAATCCAAAGTAAATTACCGTCGCGGATAATTCATGAGGCATTCAATTCCTAATATGGAATCCCTCTTGAACGTGATCCCGAAAATGCTGTCCAGGCCACAGTTCGCCAAAAACGGATACAATCCGATCCAGTTTCTAACCAGAAGAATAATATGCATTAAACCTTCAACAAAAACTGTCCGCTTGATATTGCTGAGGAATATAAATATCGAAATTAATCCAGCTTACATTTTAGTTCATCTTCGTATATCTAACTTGTATGCGTGATTGTATGTAGCTACCTGACTTAGTGAGCCAAGGACGCTAACGTGAATGTACGTGAAACACTGAAGTCATGCAATAAATTGATAAATGGGATGTCTAAGGATTCTTCAAGATTCGGCCAATTCACTTGGTGCAAGGAAACGCCGCTGTAAGGGCGAAAGGAACTGTGAATACTTATTAATTATGACTAGAAACGGGTATTTAATTTTTTGCTTTTGCTGACAGTGGTATAAATACATGCAGCCACGATCTGAAAGTCATCTACGTATTTGTATAGTCTGCAATCTGCAAGCAGCACACACATTTTGCCCCCGGTTTGTGCGTCTCCATATTTGTATTGGGGCGCGTCTGCGACTGCAAATGTCGGCGACTCTCGTTTCGGCCCGAGAGCAATATTCCAACTAGTGTTTCTCAGTGCACCATACATTGTACCAGACAAGTGCGAGCCACCTCTGAATTTGTGTAGCACTCCTTGAACACTTAAAAGGAAGGATTTTACTATTCTTGCACACGATGCTTCTTTAACAATACAATACAAAACATTAGCTCGTGATGGTGCTACAGATACGTGAGTGTAAATATAGAAAAGCATAGGTATATCCAAATGATGTTTACGCTTCTATTCCTGTAATTATAACAAACTCCAGGTTTATAACAAATACTAATACAGTGGTATCTATAAACTTATTTCTCAATATTATTACCCTAAGTCACTATATAAACAGCCATCAAGGCACGTATATGTTTATGCACGGCATTTTTTATTATCTTATCAGAACTCCTTATCATAATACGCCTTATCTCTAATCGAGTCATGTCAGTGTTCTGCATAAAACTCCTACCATTAATATTAATGAAACAATCGCTGATTACATAAACTGACCACCTGGTGTTTGCATCACTATAATCGTTGGGTTGATTGATACAACTATTACTGTCAATCTATTCTGCTCTGACATGAACAGACTGCATGGCATTAGGCCTGGTTACGTTGTACATTACGCGCTGCTCGTAATTCTTACCTTTATTGACTGACCTCAGTCATTCAATCTAAAGCAACGGATAACAAATGTTCTTCAGTGAGGTTTCAGAATTCCTAATGTCAACTTGTATGTTTAGTAGTGGATTGGATTAACTGTGTTTAGGACTTGTGAAATATGTTTGTAGCAATTTACATATAAATTTACACCAAAATTACTGGGTTTACGAACAACAACATAAATTAAGGGAACTCCTTACAAAATTCCTTTGCAAAATGAATGTTATTTTTTGTGTTGAAACGTAAATAAACGTAGAACTTAAAGAGTTTAAACTGAAAGCATTCTTGAAATTTACCTTTATAGAATTATTTATGCAAATGGAATCGAATCAATTCCTTTAAAGGTCAAAGATTGAAAATAGAAAGTAAAATCGTAACTGTAGGAAAGTTTGTTTGTAATAAAATTAGATTCCCAGTTCCCACATTAAGTGAAATTTCTTATTGTATGTAAATATTTGTATTGTACTATTGCATATCATTTTACTTTTTGTCTTTATTTAGATAATCTAGAAAATCTCATGAATTTTAAGGACACTAATATTTAAGGAGCCAGTAAACTTTATGTTTGGTGTCACCTTATTTATTTGTCAAAAGAACAAAATTTTGCACACATTTTGAAAATACATATATGTGCAAAGAATAAGGTGCAACATAGGCATTGTCAATAGAATCATAAATTTATGTTCTTAGCAATATGATTTTCGTCAAAATAATTTACACATCTAACACAACTGCATAATTGAAATTTATGAATAAGAATAAGTCACAGTCTAAAAGAACTCGTTTACTGTATTTAATTGCATTTTTTTAAACTTTATAAGTAGATTTATTGATTTGCATATCACCGTACAGCTCCTGCGAGTATTAATTTAATCTCAACTAATATTGTAATTGCGAAAATTAGTTGGGGTTGTAGTTGGGGTTGAAGTATGAAATTGCCGATTTGTACTGAAAAATTAAAACTAGTTTTTTTCTAAAATGTAACATATTTATTTAATCAAAATATTTACCCTCATTATCTATACATTGTTGCCATCTAATCGGAAGTTCATTTCTGCCTTTGCGATAGAACTCTGGGGATGTAGATTCGACAAACTGTGTGAAAGCATTTTGTACTGCCTCTTGGGAAGAAAATTTTTTACCACGTAGAAAATTGACCAAATCACGAAAAAAATGGTAGTCCATTGGAGCAAGGTCTGGCGAGTACGGAGGATGACGTATGGTTTCTAACTGCAGCTCCTGTAGAGTTACAACGGTTTCTCGTGCAGTGTGAGGTCTTGCGTTATCATGGAGCAATAATGGTGAAGATCGATTCCCGAGTCGGGGCTGTTTCACTGCTAGTTTTGACATCATTGTTCGAAGTTCGGCACAGTAAACATCTGCTGTTATTGCTTGACCAGACCTGAGAAAGCTATAGTGAATAACACCATGAATAGACCACCAAACAGTTACCATTACCTTTTTATTGGTAAGCTTTGCCTTGGGGCACTGACTGTTGCGGCGTTTGACCTGGGGTCAGCCATTGCATTTTTCGCTTTCGGTTATTGTAAAGAATCCACTTTTCGTCACATGTCACAATTCGATCCAATATTCCTTCATTTCTGTACCGATTCAACAAGGCAACGCAAGTTTCAACACGCGTTTCTTTCTGCAGATCGGTCAAATCATGAGGCACCCATTTTTCATATTTTTTTATCTTATTGATTTGATGCAAATGAGTCAATATTGTAGGTAAGGGAACGTTATACCATGCCGCTAATTCCTGGGTAGTTTGACTCGGATCGGCTTCCACCATTCAGCATTCCTTCAATTCAGCGTTATTCACCTGTGTGTGCGGTCTTCCACGTGGTTCGTTCTTCAAGTCGAAGTTTCCATTACTAAAGCGTTTAAACCAAAAACGCACGGTTCGTCCATTAGCAGTCTCCTCTCCAAACGCAGCATTGATATTGCGAGCCGTTTCTGCCGCGTTAGTTCCGCGTCGGAACTCGTATTCAAAGATTACTCGGATTTTCGAAGTATCCATCTTTCCCGTCTAAGCTGAATAAAAAAAACAATTGAAAGTCGAAAATCGAATGTTGCACATTTTTTAAAAGAAGAACCTCATAGGTATCATGTGTCAAAGTTTCACTCGAAAATCTCACACCATGAATATTTTATGTCAATTCAAAGTATCTATTACTATAAAACGGCAATTTCATACTTTAACCCCTATTATATAAATAAATGTTGGTATATCTGATGTTAATAGACTTCGACACCGTTTGACCAATCACCATGAAAGTTGGCATATATATGTATTTTTTCATGGAGAAGGTTTTTATGCTATGCACTTTGCTGTAACTCGCAACTAGATGACGCTGCAGCACATCAACTTCTATACCGTTCAACTGATCACCATGAAAATTGGTATCCGTAGGTATTTGAGCACGGAGAATATTTTCGAGCTATCGACTTTGTTGTAAGTAGCCACTAGATAGCGCTGCAGCACATCAACTTCTATGCGGTTCAATCGATCGCAAAAATCATATCGAGGGCAAAACAGAATAAGAGGTAAATAAATATACACAGGCAGGACAACGTCTGCCGGGTTATGCTAGTATAATATAACATTAAATAAATACCTGCAGTGCAATTACTTGTCCAATAAACGATCATTGAGTAACTAATTTTACCTTATATTGATATAATTATTAATTACTGTAGAGATCACTTACCGTAATGTCAGTATATTGAAAACGATTTAGTGCTTTGTAATACAAACGCTGAATGCTACTATAAAATTATAGATTCAGCTTGACTAGGACTACAGTGACCACAACAACTTCTTTGTTAACTTAAACGCTTGATTCAGACAACCCATTGTCACCGTCGTATGACACAATTAAAGTTATATTCACTCATATGTGATGTTTGGTTTTTGGTTAAATATGGGTATATATATTTACTTGATCAGAAATATATCAGGACCCGATAATAGTACAACGCCCTAAATATTTCTCACTGACATAGGTTTAATAAAACCTATGTCAATTCATTTACAACCTATTTACAATTCTTTTTCCAAATTCTTTTGCCTCATAATTACTGATCAATGTTGACTTGCATCGCAGATGTCCATAGACAACACTCTCTGCCACATAGCTTCTATAAAAATATTAAAAAAATCCTTATCAAAAGCTTTAATACTGAACTACTCAAATAAAATCAAAGTTACCAAAAAAAGTTTACTGCTGATCCTGTGATATATTGAGTAGATGTTTGATTTTTATTACAAACACTTAAGGGACACGCCATATCTGTCTATGAAAATAAATACACCAATAGATGCATTGATGCACCTAACCTTCTGCGGTCCATAATTTGACAAGCCGAATGTAAGAGAGGCTCTATGAAGTGATGTCATCGGGTCGACTCCTGTGTTTCTTTATTCCAAATCTTGCCTAGAGAATGAAAGTAACTTATAACTCTGACCATTTAATTGTCTCTTTACAATTTATTTAGTTAGTTCTCCATTAAAAGATTTTTCACTACACCTGCCTCAGTTTGAAGCACGACAATGACGTTGACAAATGAGTTGATGATTATTTTAAATTGAACAACACTACATCCTGTTATAAATGTAACTCTTAAACTTGTACATTTGATTTAAGGAATTGTGAACTCTATTCCGCCATCAATAAGCCATATATCAATATCAGTGGACTGTATCTGAAGTAATGTGCGAGCTGTAGTAAATTCTGTACTCGAATTGAATTGAGTCTTGCTTAATAAATGGTACCTCTAGAAGTTGTTCAATAATTTATTGTTATAACGATTTGGTTCGCCAGTACAAATCATTTGAGGCATGACCTAATCGTCATAAATATCACAAACAATGTGCCAAAATCAATAAACCAAACTATAACGTATATTTTAATTTTTTTTGTAAATAATGTTGTGGCTGCTATCAAGGGGACTTGGTTGCTTTTTTTCGTTTATAATCTTTTTACTTGTCTATTTCAATCTGGTGATGATGATTTTTTGAATGTTGAGTGGTTTCCTTAAACCAACGTTTAACATACCTACCATCAGATTGCGTCTCACTACTGCAATCACTGTATAATGTATGTACATATATTGTATGTATCCCAAACTTATCTCTGTATAATTGTTTATTTTTAATTAAGGTAATTATTAATAGGGAAGTCAAAAATTCTCAAAAAGATAATAAATGCTCTTTGTAATGAAATCCTATGAGAAATTATATAGGAAGCGCTATGAGGGTCAAATTTCAACGCACAGTGTGCGTGTTAGACTTAATAATACCATTTATTAGAATATCGTGTTTTAAAGGGCTTTGAGATAACAAATAATGATTATTACAGTCCCATGCAAAATGGAGTGATTTGATGAATCATTTCAACCATAATGATTATGGACTTGCTTTGAAAATTGGCGATCAAATTACTGGTCTAGCTAGTATGTTATTGGCATGATTACACGTGTTTAAAAGAGATACAGCTATGCGGAGAACGCGTGATGTCTTTTGCTAAATTTTGATACAAGTGTATGTTCAATTGAACCCACTTGCCATTTACCTATCAAGTAATGACCTTTGACCTTTCTATTGTTTGCTGGGATGTATACATCCCTAAAAGTGTAGAAAGGTTAACAAAAACCAAGTAATTCGTATTGATTGTATAACTTATTGTATTTATGATTGAAATGTAATTCGCTTTAATTTGGTCTTTAATGATTTTTTAACTTGTTTTTTTACTGATCGAAATATATTATCTAATTTATATTCAATTACTCATATTTTTATATGTGAATCAAAATCAGACACGAAAACTAGTATTTTTTATTATTGAAATCAACTAACAAAACATTGCACGGCTTAGTTTTTTGTACATACAAATGCATCAAAAGGCGTCATAAACATCATAAAAATGTTGTCTTCTTCTATACGCACTTGTAATTAATATCGTCACGTTATGTGTAAGACTCGTACCTTATTTATTTAAAGTAATTATAAATTCACGTGCTACCATTAGTTCCCTTACTTTATAAGAGTCAATTAACTTTTATTTAATTAACTTTTCTGGTCACGTATAGTCACTTTAATTTAACCTAAGAATGAATGAAATATTATCGTAACAAAGGAGGTCATTGATAAATCCCATTGCTTGATATCGCTTTGACCTTTATTATCTATTTCTACCTTGACGCCATCTTATATCAAATTTACTCCTAAGTTATGCACTAAATGACTCATTCTACTCATTGCTACAGTTCTCTTGCAGTGATATAAACTCTGGCTGATAATGTACTGCCACCTTTTCAAGTTGTATTCTTATTTATCACACAGTACCTAAATCGTTTGTGAGATGGGAGAGTACACGCTGCAATCCAACAGCCGCTGGGCGCACTCGACTGGCCACGTTACCCCTCTCCCACAGAAGACTACCTTGAAATGTACTGCATTTCCCACTTTATCTTATTTCCCTAATGTACGTACGTGTTTCGGCAGTGAGTGAGATGTGCCAGAGCCCATTCCCATCCTATCCCTCCCCATTTCCCCAACCCTTTCTCCAAATCCATTCCTATATCCAAAGGTAGGCAGCGCATCCGGGGGCGTGCCAACGTTTGTCATTTTGGACTAATGTTGGCATGTATCACGGATGTCTATGGGCTACAGTATCCACTTACCATCAGGTGGACTGTATACTCGTCTGCCACCTTCGTCCATAAAAAAAAAACATTATCTTTGAACAATATTTTAAATTTCTTTTTAATTGTGTTTATATTAGTTCTTTTCATCTTTTTCCGTAATTTATATGCATCCTAACTTATCTAATTATTCTTAGTTAACAGAGAAACAATACGTACTTCTTCTTGGGCAATTTTCCTTTAGATATAATTGCTTAACATTAGACCTATTTGCCCTTTTCTTTATACTTTAAAAATTTAAAGATAGATGTGAAAGTACTAATCTGACAGGTCTTGCCATCTCGCCCTCTCAACCAATGGGATACTGTCGTCATTGTATTGTCGTACCATCGCACCTTAAGAAGTATAATAGACTGATGGCCCATTCGAATCGCCTGTCAATATAACTGTTATGGTTGCATTGAGATTGCTCTCTCCATTGTATCCAGTACTTGCCCGTGAGGTCGACGCATATTCAAACGAAGTACAGCCAACCACTCTTCCTAATGTAGCAACCAGCCATGGGTCTGCTGTTTCAGGCTTTAATGGCGCGTGAGAAGGTTCAAATCAGCTTGCTGTTCATTAGAAGACAGTGAAACTGGAAATGTGCTTGGGTGTACAATTCGCCAGCTCTATTAAGTTCTTTTTGTTCAGTCCCGTTTGCATTGCGTCATGATACGCTGTTACAGTTTTGTTTGATACGATCAGAAGCCCTTGCGGCTAAATAAATTAGAATAATTAAGCGGGTTTATTAATTGGTTGGTTTACGTTGGCATAGTTAACATTCCAAGTACCTATTACACGTTTTGATATTGAAATTAATAACAGTTCTTTTTTCAGGTACGTAACTGTTCCAACAAAACATGCTATCAAAATGTATGTCTAGGTAAGTATTGAACAACTTGATGTACTATTATAGGAAGTAAGGAATGACGTGACTGATATTAGCCCTTTGGCCTTTAGTACGAACGCCTCATCATATCCGCGAATGGTGCTCCAGGGACACAGCTTTATTAAGGACAGCCTGTGACTGACTCTTCGAGGAAAGGGCGTCACTCGACCATTCGACCTACAGTCGGGTAGCCACACTCTCACAGAAGCCTACTGTGAAACGTACTAACTTTTTTGGAATACATGTCTGAGCCCATTCCCATTTCCAAATATGGAGTATAACGGGATAAGAAAAGTCACTACCTGGTTGTACTCCGTACTTACAATCCCATTAATATCCATACCTCCCTTCATCGAGAAATAATGCGAAGTGTAATAAGATGAGGAAAACTCATACTATATACTGCCTAATCTCAATCTTTACAAATCCTTTTTTTTTCAATCGACTATAAATCTTCAAATATTGGTGGCGCATGCGTAGATGTGTCAACATTTGTTATTCCTGACCAATTCTGGGATGTATCGTGAATGTCCATAGGTGAGAGTATCCACTTACTGCTCATCATCCGCCTTCTACAAAAAAAAAAAATAATCATGACTGTGAATATGAAGGCACTGGTTGTAATATGTACAATCAGTGCCTTCATATAAACATGGGTAGATGATTTGTCGTCCAATTAGGCCAATCGGTAGTGGGCTTGTCTGCTATAAACCAAAAAAATATTTTTAGGCATCTATAATAATCCGATTTAATGGTGACAGATCTGAGATCACGAAAGTGTAAAAAATATAAGATATTTTATTTAGGTAACTTGTTTTTGTTTTCGTTGACCCACCACATATGGAGTCATGAACCACAAACCATTGATGTGATATTTTTAATCCACTCAGACAATTGACCTTTGACCTTTCATTGTTTTATTTTGTTTATAATTTCACCGGTGGCCGTCCGCCGTCGTGAAAGATAAATAATACATTTTGTAACTCACTATAATTACAAAATTCAAATTCTAGAATCTTGAGCGTATAAGTCACGTTGATTAAACATTATTGTTTAAAGAGTTTGAATATCAAGCAAAACGATCTTAATTATTCCGGAAAACATACACAGGTCTCAGCTCTCACCTTTTGCAGTCGTTGGCTTGTAAAATGATTAACACCTTAAGTGGTCCATTTGATCACTGCCGGTGATTGGACGACAATCGAATGTTGCGGAACTCGAAGCATAAGGCATAAGGTTCAAGCTCAAGCGACACCCACAGCGGATAAAAATAAACTAAATTACGTAATCGGAGTAAAAAAAAGTAATAAAAACCGCAGAAAAGCCTATAAAACTTATTGTAGGGAGAATAATATTGTAGTTACTAAAAAGAAAAGAAGTACAGAAATATTTAGGAAATATAATAAAATAAAATCAATGGGTCCTATGGGTCAAATCTGAATACAAAATCTACACTTGATGAATTTCTCCAATAAAGATTGGCAAATTTTACTTTCAATACAAAATCAGGTTATATTAATTGCTGTGTGGGTCCTGTACTTCTGGTGTCGTCGGTGCGGTTTCATCGTAACCACATTCACCACGGGTCTTTTGAAAATGCAAAATTAACACAAGAACCTCTGTAATTATCATAATTACGGCACACCTGGCTGTAATAAGTGATTTGGAACAGGATTAACGATGTAGCAAGAAGTGTTTATGTGAGATCATTGAGACCTGTATGGTTTTCTATATCTGTCGCGCGGCAATCTACTAGCATCATCGCTCTCTCTTGCGGAAAGCGGTTCAAACTAATTACTTTCTGATACACATGGATTTAGGAGAAATATCAACACACAAAATACAAGATATTGCAAAAACCAACATGCATTAGTTTAACAGATGTAATAGCATGTGGATCAACATAGTGTGTTTCAACATACTTCATAAAGGATATCTTCTCAAAGTGCATTTCCGCCAATGACTTTCCACTTGCAGCTAAGCAGGTGTTAATAAAAGCTTTAGGGTTATAAGGGTCGGTTGTGTTTGACAGGAATTTAAGCATTTAATTGAAATTTTAATTGGGCGTCAGAAAGTCGCAGGGCCACAAGTTCAACTTAGTTGGTTAGCTACATTATACAACTGTTTACTTAGTCGAAATTAGCATAAGTACACATGGGCAAAGCTGTTAGTTTCCACTTACTTGTTTACTTTAATCTCTAAAATACGCACTTTTGGTTTTTTTTCTGAATTTTAAAGAAGCGAAATCTCGTCGTTGTTTAACGACATTCTTGCAAGAAATAACTTATGGTAATACCATTATGTAAACGAACCGATTAAACGCGAGGATGCAATAAAAAAAGAAACAATATAAGGTGATAACGTAAGAAACAATCATAATACTGTAGTAGAGAAAACAGTAAACACATTGTGGGTGCGAACTTCAGCCCACGCGCAAAACATTTTGGCAACAAATGAATTCACCACAACGCAAACGACTCGCGGACTGGACAAATAAGTGGAGCGGGCAAACACGGGAGTCTCAATGGTGACTTTCGTAATACACGTTCGCAGACACGACAGCGTATTTCCACACAAGTTTTCATTGATATTGTAAACGTGGGCGAACGAGAGTCGGACCACACCATTCATGAATTGGGCAAGCTGGGCCCACGCGGATAACGGTGCGGATTAAACGTCGCCATATTCTAGTAAATTATATGCGTTAATTAATACAAATTTGGATTTTACCGTAAATTTCACGGAACACGGGAAGCGTCTAATCACCTTACGTGGATGACCAGGCATTGTGTGTTGCAATAGACCAAGATATATGAATGTTTGTATCTTTTTACGTATTGAAAACTAACACGGATACGCACCCACGCGATGTAAATAAAATGACAGTTGACGCTATTACGGACGCATTAATTGGGATCGCACTCGATGTTATAGGAAACTTGTTTAATACGTGTTCAGTTTTTTCCAGCTCGCGTCGGGTTGTCGCAATGTGCCCTTTCTCGTTCCTAGATGAGTGATTGACTGACAACTCTATTAAACGTAGTTCGATAGTTTGACAAAATTAATTATGTTAATTTTGTTATTAAGCGTACACATTTTAAAATCCCTTCTCTAAGGGCCGACTGAATGCTGTATGGATTAAAAAAAAAAGTTTTTATAGAATAGGAAACACTTTGAAATCTAATATTTTAGGGATCTTTTTTTCCTTTGGTGTATTCCAATTGTATTTTAAATTATAATTTGTGGGATAAGGTGTGAAACGACGAGATTCGCCAAAGAACTGAAGTCACCGACATAGCTCACAGAATCAACATGCTGAAGTGGCAATGGGCAGGTTCGATGGGGCAACCGTTGGGCTCCAGTGAAGGTCACGTACCGAGAAGCACACTGTGCCACATGGACCGACGACTTGAAGAAATTCACAGGTGATGGTTGATGAGAAGAGCCGAGTATCATGTGAGATGACGAACTTTGTGAGATACCTATATCCAGCAGTAGAAGAACATACGCTGATGGTGTGGTTGGTATTCTAAAAATCTATCGAACCTATTTACAAATTGATTCTCTACTAACGAGCTGATTGTTTTCTTATTGCCATAGTAATTATTCACCACTCTAACATGAAGTCGATGTTTGACCGTCGATAAAGATTTTTTTCAGTTTTTTTTTCAATAGAGCGATAACTATGGCTTGCCACGTAGTGGGGGTCGGCTTTAGAATATCACCACCCCATTTCTTCCCCTGGCCATCGTAAAGGGCAGCTAAGGAATAACACAGTCGCTACCACAAACCACAGAAGAAGTACACCATCTCTAAACGAGTGTACTCGCAACACGCTTGGCCAACCTGACTTATCAAAGACATACATCCCTCATACACAAGACAATGTTCATGACTCCTCATGGGCCTCCGCCCATTCCCAGCAGTGGACGATAAAAGAGTTGATTACGATAACTGTGGCCCTGTGAATGACCAATTCACCGTGTTTCTCGAAACATATTTCAGTACTTAAATCTAGTGTTGTACAGATATGTCACGAGCCATTTCATTTAGTTACGCGTGCCTAGATTTATAAAGACCACTTCAAGCGTGGGAACCAGAGATAATAAACTGTCACGAACATATCTATTAGTGGTCGGTGCCCCATTGTCTATGGTGGGCACAACCGGATCGGTTGGCAAACTCACCATTGTATACCTGATATCGGTGTTAACCTTGCTTCGTCATACTAGCCGTTCGAATCGGTTCGACCTGTTTGCTTTGAACGAAAATGCTTTTTAGTCGACTCTGACATTTTTGGATAGTCAATTGCAAGTGCGAGCACGAGTAAAATAGTATAGCTCGTCAAATATTGTCATTTATAGAATTTTACTCAAAGCTTCTGCTTAATTACTCTAACCGTAGTCTCGGACTCATTGGACTAACAGCTGGCCTATCGAGAGCTATGAACATTTCAATAACTGGCATTTGGTCTTTATAATCCGAAAAATTGTTCCACGCAATACATACAATATCTAAAGTAAAGTCAAATGAAAAATCGTGAGATTAAAAAAAAAATGTTCTCTTAATTTCAATTGCTCCACGCACAATCCTGGAGTAATAATAGTGGATTATGGATATTGATTTATTCCAGAGTTGATTATTGCTTTCATGTAAAGATTGTGAATACATTAGCGTTGTGCCAACTGTACGTTAACAGCCAACAGTCGTTACAATTTACTAATGAAATATTTCCAAAACTGTACTACGAGAACTACGTGTTTACGAAATGCATCTCAATTAAAAACTATTTATTGTTTAAGTCACTTCTAACAGCTCTAAATTTCCATATTACAGCAGTTTTAGGCTCCAGCGATAATGGATAATTTCTATCTCATCTGTCTTTTATTCTTTTAACATTTTTATTTCACAACTCAACATTGAACTACATTTAAAAATTGCGATTTCTTTGTATTCTTATTCGGTTAATTGCGAAAGTGTTGCCAGCCTTTATCAATTGGGTTTTAATATAAATTCGCGTATTTTATTGTTTTCCGATACCAATTTGCATTTAGTTTACATAAAAGGACAGTAGCAGTTACAAAATACATTGAATGCTATCATCGAATATTATTTTGCAATTTTCTGAGATATCATTGTGAGATAGTGACATTATTTTTGAATAAAAATATTTTAGTATTTAAATACATAGCTTAATCTTTAATTTTTTTTATATCGTGGGAATTTATTTGAAAGTTATTTATGTAAAGTATTCTCGATGAAAAAATAAATATACGAATATGTCACTATCAGTTTGACAATGACGTTTCAGGGGTTATAAATTTTTTTGGTTAAGTGACGTTTGTTTAAAATTAAAATGTTTACCTATGTTAAAAATGTGAATTAAACTGAGTATAACAGTTTAGCATATATATTTATTTTACAACAACATAGATAGAGACCCAATTTTTGTACCTGTTAATAATTACTATTGAATTTAATATTAATATTAACTTGCAAATATTTTCTAAAACATTTTGGGATATACCTAGATGTTTTTGAGACACGCTTATTGTTTGAGGAATGTGTCTCTGTACCTATGCCACGTGTTTACTACATATTTGTAAATATTCACCACCATAAGTTTCTCATTAGGCTTTAGTGAACTTGACGGTCTTTTTTTGGTGGAGTCCGAAATTCCGTGCTAAATTGATAATGTCACCTTCAGTATTATTACTCGTTTCTTTAGAGGGACCCGACCGGGCCGCCGGGGTTTAATTTCGATATAAGCTACGCAAAAAGACACAAAATAACCTTATACAGTTATAACTTATAACAAAAACATAATAATAAATTAACAAGAAAACCACAAATTAACGTTGAAAAGCACAAGATCGCGTTCATACACACTGAAAAATGGTATCCGGACGACATGACAGTATTGACAGAAATTTTAAATCCTTTTAATATTTCACAAACATATAGCCAATTCGTAATTGTGCGTAAGACTTTTTCTTATTTTCGTAACATATTCATAGTAATATATTTATAGTATAATATTTAGGATTTTTAATAAATGAACCATATATTTTGTGAAACCGAAGTATTACAGTTACGTACAATGAAATAACTACCATATGGATTTCTTTTAAAAATATTTTCATTTATTTAATATTATTAATATGCATGGAAGGAAATACATATATTTACTATTCTCCCTTCATTGCAGTTAAAATGTTTGATACGCGCGTTTATACAATATTTGGGCAATAGTATCTAATTTCTACAAGCTAGAAAAGTATATTTATTTAATAATAGCAACACCACCGTTTTTAGATATTCGTAGTGTCGCAATTTAGTCTGCGACACAATAATCGGTGCTTTTCTCTTTTACAATACGACTCACACACTAAATATTTTTGTAGATAATAATTAAATCTTTCTTTTTTCCTACTCTCTCCTTAATATCTTCTGTATTTATTAATGAGTATTACCCTCACAATAAATACTGAAATTTTCTGAAACAGCACCGAGATATATGTATGAATATTTATATTCAAATACGAATATATCTTAATAATTGTGTATTAAACAACCATCCTAAATCGTTAATGGAACACTTAAACTTAAGTACCAAGAACAACTGGAAACATTCACATTACACTGACCCCGTCTTTAAATGTCTTGTAACGTGATATTTCTCATGTAACACGTTGAATTTAATATCGGTTACGCGTAACGCCGCTTCGTTCGTTGTCCAATTATCGTGTCTTTTAACTTTTAAATGGACCGGTTACGTTCTTATTTTGTTCACGTCATTCAATATGCTGTATGGCATTTGTCTACTATTTGTAATCAAATTCTTTTTATACTAAACGAAATTCAGCATGAAATTATTAGTTTCAAATTATAACATAAACCTTTTTCTACTTATCAACCTACCTTTTGACCTTCAATAGTTCCCTTTTGTATGAGTGGTTCTATTGGACTAATCCGCGCTTAAGAGTTCAAACTAAGAAATATGTCGGGATCATCTCGCGCTACCCCCCCCCCCCCGCCCCCCCCCCCCCCTTACGGGGTTAACAATACCGGGATTTGCTCCCTTTCTCTAGTGGCGCCTATGTCCACCAATACGGACAGGTCCCTGGAATGAGCCCTTTTGGGTCGTGGTACCGCCTCAGAATTCTTCTCGCTACCCCACCGGGCGGATTCCGCTTGTAAAAGCCCAGTGAGCGACCAGCGTAGGCGGCGACTTAAGAAATCCCATCGATTGACACTCCCTCAGGCGCGATCATGTCGCGCGGAAAGGCCTTTGCGGCCGCGTAAGAAATGTTTAAAGGCTGATGTTTTTATAGTATCTAATTTTAAAGTAAAAAATCAAACAGGTCAATGTAATATTAATCGCTAACTATAACATATCATATCATATCAATCATACTCGTATTAATCTCACCACTATTAGGTATAATATGCCTTTCCTAAAGCTTATATTCACTATAAATTCATCACTATAAATTCTTCACTATAAATTCATCACTATAAATTTATCACTATAAATTTATCACTATAAATTTATCATTATAAATTCAACACTATAAATTCATCCCTATAAAAAAATCAGTACTATAAGCACTAAAGACATATTTGTAACGTTCATGTTTCTATAATTGATAGCATCTAACTATTTTATATTTAAATCTAATCTAAAGGTATACAATACACACTTAAAGACACGTAATATCTTAATACGGTCGACATTCCAAAAATACTTCTCTTCGAGTCTCTGTCGTTTCTTAATCTGCAGCTACAGCTTGCCTACATCTCTCATTATCTAATCAGTCTGTATCTAATCAAATATTCATAACGTGACTCACTTGATCGTGAACTTCACATAACAAAAAGCCTAGTTTCTTTGGCAGTATTTCACCATCGCCTTTCCCATTAATACAAAAATAAATAGCCTTTCCGCTTTATTAATTCCGTCTCGCCGATTTTAAGATTTTCAACTTTTGGTTTTTTAAGCCCAAGCTCGTTGTTAAATAACGATTGACATTTAAGGACCATGACGTAACTTTTTCTTGCTTACAGTTTTCCATGTCTTTGAAACTTTGAAATGGTTGTTGCTCTATTTCAGTTGCTTAGTGTTTTAAACCTTTACTTATAACAATTACTTACTAAAGAAAGAGAAAGTGAATTATTTTATTGACAACAACATATCAAATTTTGAGGGGGAGAGTGCACGCAATCCAACAGCTGCTGGGCGAGCTCGACTGGCCACGTTACCCCTCTCTCACAGAATACTACCTTGAAATATACTGTATTTCCTACTTTATCTTATTTCCCCAATGTACGTACGTGTTTCGGTAGTAAATTCGGTAGTCCCTCCACATTTTCCCAAACCGCTAGGTAAAACGCCCCGCTAGTCAAGCGGGTTGTCGGGTTCTTATAGAGCTGGTGTAATTCGTCAAGGCGTGTGATAGCGTGTAGTGTGACTGTAAACTAGCGCCACCCTCTTAATGTGGGTCATCTCTTCATCTTCCCTTCCCTGTGGTAGTAAAAGGCGTCTAAGTGATAACAAAGCGGCTACCACAATATCAAATTACGTCTATTTATTTCGCGAGTAAGTTACTTGACCTAATAAGGCCGAGGCTTATTGTTGGACGAGAATTCAGCGACTTTCATTGGTTAAGACAGCTAGCTACCTTACACCAGTGCATTGTCTTGCGAAATGCGCTTTCTCTGCTGGAGAAAATTGAATATAACGTAAATTGTAGGTTCGGGTTTTTGTAATTGGTAATCGGTTTCATGTATTTCATGGAAACTGGCAATTGCATTTGTATTTGACTTTGTTGTAAATATGTAGTATTTTGCGGTTATAACAAGAGAACTGAAAACTTCGCCTGCTTGCAACCCCATTTCCAAATCATTGTGACAAACATTAAAACAAACAGATATGACCGAAGAAAAAGCTGTTTAACATATATGAAGTTTATTGTGCAACGTCTAAAATTTTATTGTAATTTCTTTACGATTTTATAAAAGCGAATAAAACTGTCTCTTACTCTTATATTTGATGTGTGAAATTATGCAAAAAGCCACTCGTTTGATAAAAATATGTAGGTATGCGAACTTTTTACCGCTGCATTTTAAATAGAGAATTTAAATAGCAATTAAACAACTTTGAACGGTTTAAATCGCGTATATTTAACATTATTTTTATCCCGACGTTTCGAACACTTTGCAGTGGACGTGGTCACGGGGTGTCACATGTTTAATTGCTATGTATAGTAATCGCGAAAACCTAAGAAGGGAATTTAAATATTAAAATGACAACGCAATCTGGCGTTTTCAATTTTGACGTTATTTTTTTTTTATTTCCGCATCTACAAGACCTGCAAAGGTGTTTAAATTATGCAGCCTCGTTTGAGATAAATTTTCCGCGCCACATATGAAGCAACTTGACTTGTTAGACGTGTTAATGTGTAAGTTTTTTGTTCCCTATAACCATGGAACATACAGTATTTTTCACTATTTTAATGATTATTTTCATATCAAACGAGCAATCAACCTGTCGATATAATGTGTACTTCGTTAATTTTCGCATTAGACCAATTACCTGTGAAATAACAACCACTTATTTGTCGCGTAATATATGACATGTTCAGTTCCCTTCTTATTTATCTACTAACCAGTCTTTTTTTATAGAACGAAGGTGGCAAACGAGCATAGAGTCTACTTGATGGTAAGTGGATAATGTTGTCCATGGATACCCGTGGTACATGCCAACATCAGTCCAGAACAACAAACTTTGGTACGCCCTCGGATGCACTACCTACCATTGTTGATGTAGGATTTGGAGAAAGTATTCGGAAAATGGGAAAGAGAAGATTAAGGAATGGATTGGGAAAATGGGGAAGGGTAGGATGGGATGGGCATATCTTGGCATATCTCACTAACTACCGAAACACGCACGTCCATTGGGGAATACGGTAAAGTGGGAAATGCAGTACATTGCAAGGTAGTCTTCTGTGAGAGAGGGGTAACGAGGCCTGTCGAGTACGCCCAGCAGCTGTTGGATTCCGGCATGCGAAGTCTACAGTGTCTACATTAAAAATCAAATCCTTTTACCCACGTCCTATTTAATCCAATTTATGAACTGTATTGTGGCATACCAAAACTAACTCAGATATTTTATTTTTACATAATTCCATCAATTAGCCCAGTTGATATTTCTGTCGGACAATCATTTCTTTAAAGACAGGTGTTTGTTCCGGTCTGGGTGTTTCACGTGTTGTGGTCATCTTTGTATGTGTATCTGGACCGAACACAGAAAATCCTAGTGTGCGCCATTGAGTATGGCGTTATATGTTTTATTAGTAATAAATTTTAAATTATTTTTTAAATAATCGTTATTATTTATTGCATTCAATAAATGAAAGATCAAAAATTGAGTCGGAAGCTCTCGATTGAGATTAATGAAACACATAAACACGAACTGTCTGTTTATGCTTTAACCATAACACGTTAGACCATTTTAGACTCGTATTTTATCAGATGTTCTATTTAAACCGAATCAAAAGATTTTTTTTTAAATTTTAACCAAAATAAAAAAATGTGCCTCTGTTTTTTAACTTTAAATGCTGGGTTTGAAATTTAACTTGAATTTGATTTTTAATAAATTGCATTTTCGATTTTTAAATATTTTAATGTACATATGTATTTTTTGTAAATATAGGCATGTCTGAAACATATTCTTTATTTTTATTATTATTAAAAAGTCCATACCGACAATAACGCTCATTTGCTCAAATTATATCGTCAAACATAGCCTTCACTTTCTAAATATCTGATTAAAAGTGCAAAATTATGGCAACAATACTTTAGGAGCAGCAACAGAGAGAGAGAGCGGATTATTTCAACGTCCAAAGCAGGGTATTGAGAGCTGGTAACATCTCGTATTACAAGACCTGTTAACGATCGCAAATAGATACTTAAACCAACTTTAACTGACAGCCATATTTCATAATTTATTACCGAACGGCAGCGACATAAAAAACGGTAGCCATATGTGCAAATATGCGGTACAGTTGACAGAAACGTTGTATATACGATGTATATACTCGTACATCTAAAAGATACGCTAAAGATTGTTTTTCGGTTATTAGTTTTATTGTTACAGTGTGGAGAAGGAACAGAAATACAGGTAGGTAATATTTTTTTTTTTTTTATAGTTTTATAGTTTTTTTAGGCGGACGAGCAAGCGGTCCCACGTGATGGTAATATATTCTAGATGCAAGTCCGTATGAAACGCAACGTGATTGAAGTACATGACACACTATGACACGCAATATGAATAATAGAGCTCACTATCGAGGCAACTAAGGAATGATAAGATGATATTACAAGAAAGACTAGAAACTTAATTACCAGCTATAAACTAACAAGATGAGCTTTGATACGTCTGGTCTCAAAGTAGACAAGAAGAAGAACAAGAACAAGACAAGAGGTGACAAGAAGAGGGAAGAACTTTAAACACTACAGTATAGTTATTAGTTAATTTTGATATATTTCAAGAATATTTCAAGCTTATTCAAGATTGTGTTGACACATAAGGTTAGAAAGATAAAAAGACGAATAAACAGTTCTATTAACGTTTTTATTGGGTAATTGCCTCGGTTGGAAGATTCAAAAATTATTAATTTAAAAGGAGATATGGGACAAGACTGCTCAAAAATTGAATACAAAAACAGACTGAATAAAAGTTATATAGGCTTTAACTTGGTAAATGATAATCAAATATTTATTTATTTATCGTAATAAAAGTAATCACTAATCAGTTAAGGCGACATGAACTTATAATTTCCAAAATATCTACCATTTTTTTACAATCAGTACCACTTGAACCCATTCGCTATGTCATCCACATATTCGCACCGATATAGCCGTTGTTCCATTTAAATAGAGACTATAATAGCCTAAATTTACAGACAACTGTTGTACTTCAAATAGTTTGCACTTGTTAAAGCAATACTGGTTCAACGACTTTGAGTTTTTGGGACAATACTTTGAACATGCGCAAAAAATATTCTAATATGTCTCAGTAGCTAGAAGAACAAGTAGCAACTTGTCTTTATTTTGTAGAACACGCCATTGATTTATATAACGTTAAAATAAAAATGATTATGAAATTTAGTGAATTTTAAAAATTCTGGTTGAATAGTAACTTGCTTTAACATTTGATATAGCAATAAAAAACGCTACTTTTGCAAATTTTACTAAAATTTGTACTAAAATCCTATAGTGAAATGTTGAAAAAGTAACATGTTTCATTATTTTTTTCTAGATTTTTTTTTTATAGACTAGTGGGCGGACGAGCAAGCGGTCCCACGTGATGGTAAGTGTTACCGCCGCCCATGGACACCTGCAACACCAGGGGGTATGCGGGCGCGCCGCCGACAATATTTTCTCACAAAGGGTCACAAATTATTTAATATAACGAAAACTTCTTTACATTTTGTTTTGCACATATTTACTACATATTAAAAACTCTTAAACGTTATACATATTAAATATTAAAACACATACTACATATTAAAAATTAAATAAATACATATATTACATATTAAATACATATTACATATTAAAAACTCAATTTGTTATAAGAACAAGAACTGAACAAAACAAAACAAAAAATGGTGAAAAAAAAACCAGTAGGCATCCTACTTACGGCCACGTGGCATCCTCCAGGAAGGAAGTATTAAATTAAAACGATGTCAATGAGACCATGTGTTTGATACTTGTGTTGAAAAAATGTAGGGGCACAACGTTTTTGTAAGGTACAAAGTTTTTATAATGCCCTATGATGTAATTGTCATCCTACGTTTGGTATCCACATGACATGTTTTTTTGCAATATTATTCGTTATCGAATACCTACCTTAGTGTTAATTATTATTTTTAAAGCAAAGACATTATAGTAGTGTCATTCCATTTGTGACTTGTGGGACATTTGGCTCCAGAGTTTGACCATTTTTTAAGTAGTTACATAATAATGATACTAGCGATGGGTAACTCCGGATTCAATGAATCAAAAGATCCGAAACCGCTATGGGAGCCGAAACTCTTAATGATTCCGGCTAACTGTTATCGACTCCGAGGAGTTATTTATTCCTCTCATTTTTGGATTGCTGACTTACATGAACGAACATGATGCAAAGCGAATGAGTCGCTCTCAGGCTCTTATAAAATATAAGTAGGTTCAAGGAATCGGAGTCAAGGGGTCAAAGGAGTCAAGGAATCGTTACGAGGAGTCGAGGCCGGATTAAGTGAGCCGAAACACCCCGAGGAGTCGTGAATACCTACGATACACTGATTTTATATAATGTTTATATTTATACAATGATTTTATGCAATGTTAAAGTTATACAATGATACACTAAATGCGTATAATCTTTTTCTTGGAATATACATATGATAAATATTTATATTTAACATGTATTTTTTTATAATAAATTTATATTAATTGTAATTTCTATAACTTCCGATTTGCCTTAATTACTTATTTGCCAATTTAATTAACTTCTATTATTATTACTCACACCGGGAAATGTAGCTTGGGACGTCCCCCGATCAGCTGGACTGACGACTTGAAGAAAGTGGCCGGTAGTGACTGGGTGAGAAGAGCGGGAGACCGTATGTGGTGGCGGTGCTTGGGAGAGGCCTGTATCCTGCAGTGGAGAGACACAAGCTGATGGTATGGTATATTAATCGCCTTGCAAGTAAATGATTATATTTCTAAAACGCAAAACTGAAAGACTTTGTAAGATCTATTATATAAATAGATAAGTGCGTTTTTGTAATTATTTTTTTTATTTCGAAAAAATATATAAAATGTCACTAATAGCGGACTTTACGTGTTGTAGCAGGCAAAAGACACACACAAAACTATATGTCTATACTTATTAATCTTTACCGAAATAAGACAATTCAGTGATATCAAATATTATTGTGTCACATAAACAATTCCAGGAATTTGGTAATCACCGTTAATTTCAAAACGTAATTCCAATCCTCAGTTTCACGATAGAGCACGGCGGAGCATTTCTTCTTGATTACAATCTACAAAGTGTTCTCGTACGTGCTTGGGTGCATTTTGTGTGCAGTTTCTAGAAATCACGGTGCTCCCATACCTTGGCAATAGTCGACGAACAAAGGAACAACTAAATAAAACGGGTCACGTGTTACACCGTTATGTAATACTAATGAAACAATTGATTTATTTGCTGATGGAATTATTTTTGGTGATTTTTATAGTGACAGGCGTGCAAACAGTCCATCTGGTTGTTAATGGGTGTACAACATGCCAACATGTCATGTCGTGGCATCCGTCCATCCGTTATTTTCAAAACAACTATACTAATTTTAATCCAAAATATCCCGAAATATATCTATATAAACACTCTATATAAGAGTAAAAACAACAAATTCGGTTTAGTAGATTCGATATTAGCGTGAAAAAAGAGAGAGACAGGCAAACAAACAAACTCTGCCTATTCTTCTTCATCATAAGGTACGATATTCGTCATTAAAGGTGGAAAAACATTTAGACTATTTGATTCTTCGAAACAGCAGCTCTAAAGAACGAACGTGTTTTCTTTTAAACCACTGACGACGGTTTTTCAGACCAAACCAGATCTCCTACCCGATCCTATGGGGAGATTCATTTAACATCAGCAATACTCTTTATCACACCTTACGATACAGTGTAACAACCGCCTACATTCAACCGTTTTATCACACTTCCTATATACGAGTTGGCACTGACGCGGGTGCTCTCCGAGCAACGCGTCACGAGCGATTCAATAGAATTGTTCTACCCCATTGTTTTTGCTATACTTTACCATGGAAAATTAAATTTCTTTAAACATTTTGTAGTCATGACCATGACAAAAGTACATTATTACAAATTGTAATATAAAGCAAGTTATGTGTAAGAAAATAAAATAAATATTGAACATAAAGATTGAACATACATATTGAACATAAAAAAACATAAAGAATTCTTCATAGTTTTCATATATTCAAAGGTAGGTAGCGCATTCGGGGGCGTGCCAACGTTTGTCATTTTGGACTAATGTTGGCATGTATCACGGATGTCTATGGGCTACAGTATCCACTTACCATCAGGTGGACTGTATGCTCGTCTGCCACCTTCTGCCATAAAAAAAAACATATTTACAAGATTTTCATATTTACGTCTATATATGTCTGTGTCTATAAACAAATATATCTCCTATTTTTTATTATATGTTATAGCCTGTTTCTCAATGACATACTCGTAACTCGTGTCGGTTATTCTAAGGTTGACTGGAGAGATTCCTTGTAGGAACGAAGTCCATATTGCGTTTATGGTAATATTGTGCGTCTGATATGAGTAACAACTGTACATTTAATTGTTGTCGTTTACAATAAATATATTCTGATTCTGAAACTTGTAATGTCTTACTGTAACAGTTCATTATAACGTACGTACTGATAACAATTTTCTGACATGTACAACATTATAGACAAATCCAAAAATTGACGTATAAAAAAAATCTTTTACCAGGTATCGGCACGTGCCGGGGCGCTTCTCACCGACTCGCGATCCCGCGGTACCCTCCCAAAGCAACGCCCTAAGCCCGGGGTCCGTTGCTTCCGCCGATTTACTGGCGGGGGAGCCCTTAGGCTCGTTGCTGCACACACTCTTTGCTCGTGGCTAAGCGCCTTCTGCGCTCGCCCTAAACCATACATATCCGGTGACTCTTGAAAGGCCATTAGGGCCATATGAATTTAGTCATTCTGAAAAAAAGTATAACAATAAATTATTATTGTTATTTTCTTATGTGTATAAACAAGATATTATATGTATCTTGTTTAGCCTCACGTAGGTAATATGTTTAAATGAGTATTATATTGTGCCCTGGAATGTTTCTCAGTAGCTAAGATATTCTACTTTTCCTTTTTTTTTGTTAATTGTATGAAATTTAACTTTTGTTATGTTAACTTCGTATGCCCCCAGGGCGCGACATATCCGAACATATATTTTTTTAATATTAATTGCACCTTATGTACTCAATAAATAAAGCTCAATAAAAATCAAACTCAATAAAAAATAAAAATAAATAAATATTCAATACAGAGCAATAATTACGACAAGATATTTTAGCCGAAAAAGCAGGTCTTTGTTAAAGTGTTCCTGAAATCTAATCACTACCGTCGAATTTCTTTAACTTCAGCCACAGGGCGTCCCACACAGCAATTCCCGGTACGATTCGAAATAAATATTAATTTGTTTATTTCAATTAAAGGCTACTACTAGTATAGACATCTTAGATCATAAAGGACTGAGGAAATAAAATCAACGAAACATCTAAAATATACATACATCTAATATATAGGTACACACAAATACTTTAGTATGCATTATTTACATAACACGAAATCCCAATAACTTCCCAGTCGTGTCACAACCTGGCCCTTCGTGACCCTACCACCGATGTTATCTTATCACTGGGCGCAGCGATAAGGCGCTTTCAAAACAGCGAATTGTAGGGAGCCAATGTTACCTTGTAGGTGACAGTCGGCGTTTGTGTGGATTGATGTTTGTTGAGATAGATACGGTTTTTGGTAGATAAATAGACGGTTCCCTTGTCTTTGAGTTAAACCTATTAGGACCTTATACAACCTACATAGAGCTTAAGATCCAACAACTTCAATAACTCAACACACTAACTACATTGTCTCAAAACCAACGCTAGCTAGCACTTGCGGCTGGCATCAGCTGAGACTTTCTTATTGCCATATTGTTCTTTTCTTATTGTTTTTATTTAATTTTAACCAAAGGAACGTCTACATACAACTACATACACATCTTCTGCGTTTAAATCCGTTGAATTGTTTTGGAGTTTATGGCGACCATACTCACATCTTTCTGAATTTTATTTTAAGCTAATATATACGAGTATAAATTCTGATTGGATTAATCAGAGAAGAAACAATATACTCTTAAAATTAAAGGCAATGATGATGTATCATCAAATGCAATATGTACAAACACAGATTATTCTGATATCATTATAATATTAATCATTCTGATATTATATAAATAAATAAGCATACTTTATTTTATAATATGTAATAATGTAGAGATTATAGTCAGATTCAGATTGGACTAAACATTGGACATGACCAGACAACATACTCGTTAAACACAGGCAAATGTCAACATAGGGACGTGATGACTATCAAGATACTTGAAGTCTGTTACGAACACCAAATGTTCTGATATTTAAAAGAAATCTCTTGCAGTAAGATGGTATTTCCCATAAACCGTTGTATATTACATTGTAGCCTGAGCAATATAAAAGAAAGAAGGTTCGTAAAACCGAGTTCGTGATATTAAATCATGTTACAATGAATGCAAAGTACCCCCCAATGGCTTTAAAATCAATTTTTCGGAAGGTCATTGCCCTTTATTAAAGTGAGGGCAATTTATTAACTCACTCATTATGCAAATTTTTTGGATAAAGGCTTTTGAAAATTGAATCTCATATATTTGTGGTTAAGTACCAATTTTGTTTAACGTTATGTTGCAAGGCTGCGGGCGCGGCTAAGAGAAACTGATGTATCGTGAAACAAAAACCTCTGCGACATTATGGCAAATACGAGTACATCACGTTTTTTAAATAATATCAGTACGTTAATGAAAATATAAATTTCAGGTAAATGCCAGGACAATTCTCAAATCGTAATGTTTAAATCTGATGCTGCGAATTTTGCGTCAGTAGCAATTTCCCTAGCTTTAGCTTCAGGATTAGAAAGACAAAAAATAAAACAGACAGGCACGGCGGCAGAAGAGGCAGGCATACAATTACAGGGTCACCGTCCCTGAATACATTTTTAATGCATTCGGTGTCGAGACCCAGGGGGGTCCGTGGGGTCCTAAGTGCGCATTTATTTTTTAAGGATATTTCAAAGCGCTTGATCGACAGTAGGGCTGGCCATTACCAACGAATCAGCATCGCAATCCAGCGAGGTAACGCCGCCAGTATGTTGGGTACCTTACTACAGGAACCAAATGTATAAGTAACACGCTCAATATATAGGCATATATTGAGCAACTTGTATAATAATGCACTGAACTTATTATTATAGTTATAGATATTTTATATTTAGTCTTTAATAATTTAGTTTTGAATAGATATTTCACAGTTGATTTTATTGTATTAGATTAATTAGTCCTTAATTTTTTAAATAAATGTACCCTTATAACCCCTTCCCTTATTATCATCGGTTATAAATTCGGTAGGTTTGTTTTCAGAGGTTGACTGATTGTTCCAATGTTGGTATGTATCACGCATGTGGCTCGTCTGCCACCTTTTTTCTATTCAATTAAATACAACCAGCCCTTTCATTATCCACTCCTGGATATGAGTCTCCTCAGCCACTTTGTCTTGTGAATGAGCGATGTATGGTCTTATAACGCCGTACTGATCAAACAGGTTGGCGAGTCCATTTTTTAGAGGTGCTGTAATTCCTCGCCTTTCACGACACCCATGGGACGAGCCCATGGTGTTGCTATTCTATACACCACACTTTGAGTAGTCAGTACGCAGGCGTCCATATAGATAATTGGAGTTCAGTAAAATCATCAAGTTACCAGCCAGTATTTTTGCACAATTATAATAATAGCCTTTTCATACAACCTCGTTTCCAGGATGTGGCCGCGTGTATTGTTCAATTCGCATGTCAGCTTTTGTGTTATTGTCTAAAACATCCTTTACATGTGTCTGTGTAACGAAATCATAATACATTGTTCAAATATGTACGCTATTTGTTATTAAGTATACAATAGCCTGTGTCTCTTCACTGCTGGATATAGGCTTCTCCCAAAGACTGTCACCATATACGGTCTTCTGCTCTTGTTATCCTGTCATTATCGGCGACTTTCTCTACAATGCGGTCTACGATGTGGATATTATTAAGTAGATATAATCAACTGCTGGAACTAGTTATAATATATGAGTTGACTGTTCCTGATATGGTTAAGGTAATCGAAATATTAGTATTATAAAAATGAACGCTGAGCGCTCCATGTCAGAGAAAAATACGTATAAATATTAGTGAATGTTAGATATCGCTTACCGAAAAGTCAACCAGCCCTTTCAATATCCACTGCTGGAAACGGGCCTCCTCAAGCACATTGTCTTGTGCATGAGGGATGGTTGGCCCTAAACGCCACGCTGACCAAGCAGGATTGCGAGTCCACTCTTTCTGAAATGATTATTGTAAAAATTGTGTATTGTATGGGATTTGTGGTTTAATAGCGATTGTTTATTAAACTTCAAAGTGCCTAGTGTTAGTGCATAATGTTTGTGATAATTAAGTAGACTGCATTTTTCGTGTTCTTCCAAGGAGTCCAACTCTGTCCTCAGGAAACCAACTATAACCTTACTGAGTGACTCCTACTACAACGGGACTGGACAATGACGTGATAAAATAATTCTGTTTTATTATTTGCTGTGTGTGGACCAATGGCTATGCCAGTGTCCAAATTAATTATTTAAAAAAATCAGAGGCGGTGTACATAGTGCTCGTGGTAGGTAGCGGCTTTGTTATCTCCTAGTCGCGTTTTACGACACCCATGGCAAAGAGATGGAGCGATGCTCTCCTATAGCCAGCCGACGACACCACATACCATACCACACACACACACACACACACAGTAAAAGAAAGCCGTGTGGAGGGGATACAAATCTTACGTGACGTTACATTTTCTCCCGAATCACACATTTGCGGTAGGTGCGTGCCAGCGAGACTCAAGCAGAATAACAGACGTGCAGACTAGTGCGTGGCCGATTGTATAACCTAAATTTTTGATTTGATTCCTTATTCTAAATTATTTGCATTGAAAAAATGATACAAAATAAAAAAAAATACATGAACTATACAGATTTTATTTCGAATTACATTCGGAGTTTATAACAAAATGCGTGAGAATCTTCGTTCCTGACGGGGGGTCCCCTGACCACACACGTTTTTTTTGCCATTTTTTTAGAAACTTGATATTTTAAGAATATCTTTGTGATTCCATTTAACAAATAAATAAATTACTGTGAATAAAATGAATTTCATTTGCGAGTCCAAAGTCATACCCTTATTGTAAAAACAAAATAAATATTTAACCAATTGTTGTACGAATCAAACCATCGATGATTCTCAGTATTCCAAAATGACTATAAAACGAAATCCTTTTAACAACTCTCGTTTTATACTCCAAAATGCCTACTGAATGTATTATAAACCTCGTTCGTGTCAACATGTTGAGCCAATTTATAATCATTACGCCAAGTCTTGCAAAATTAAAAAAAAAACACTCATTTCTGCACCGTAATATGTGTCCTTTGTTTTCTAGGTTACATAGATTTATAAACAGTTGAAGTGTACATAATTTGCAGCAGTTGGCGTTGGAATTTATTATGATATCACACGATGATGCCATTTTATGATAATGATCGAAACGAACGCATTCATAAATGTAAATGACAATGTCACTGTGATACTTTATGTTTAAATAACTGTTCTAAATATTCTCAGTAGCAAAATTATTATTACATTATTTTTTTTATTTTATTAATAAATTCCTCGATTCTTTTATACTGCTACTTATAATGACACACTAAGATGACATCTTTCACCATACTTATACTATAACATCAGCCTGTATATCTCCACCGATGGGTAGAGGATCCAATGATCCCCACCACACACGGACTTCAACTCTTCTCATACAGCCGCTACCGGTGACTTTCTTCAAGTCGTCGATTCACCTGGCCGGCACGTCTCCACTACGTTTCCCAGCACGTGGTCTCCATTCGAGGACTCTTCTACTCCATCGGTTATCAGCCCTGCGGCATATATAGCCTGCTACCTGCTCCATACACCATAACAAGTAATAACTGTCATGAGAGCTAAGAAGTTAATTAATACATTCTTTATTGAATCATTGATGACTCTATATATGATTTATTGTACAGTACAAAGAAGTGGGTCCTTATTTTTTTTTAAGCAGCATATGTTAGAATATCACGCAATAAGATTTACGCAAGGACAAGATTACCTGATTGCAGTATCGACTGCTTCGATCGACATTTCCTCTGCAAGTGTCGTGGTATGAAGAAATCTGAAGGTATGAAGTATCTACAACTTTGATTGCAGGAAAGTCCTATTTCTAAGTACATATTCCCAATGCACATGCACCAGATTTTTTTTTTAATTCTGCAACATACGGAGTAACCTGACGTTGTATTCCTTCACCAGCGAGCTAAAATTATTAAAAAATCCGTAGGTACTTAAGTTTAAACTGCTTGCGGTCGAGGATTCGAACTCACGATCTCACGAATGTAAGTCAAGAATAGATACCCCTAGGCTATCACTGCTCTTTAATTACTTTTATTGTTTAAACCTATTCGTGATTTCCTTAATTTTGAATAGGTTCAACGTATTCTGGATTGTAAAACTAGAATTATAATTAAATAGCAATGACGTCGTAAAGAAAGGAAATTATTATTGGATTTAAATACTACAGTGTTCGTATATAATATTACGATAGCAATCACTGCTTAGTCTGCCCAACAGGTCTCGGAGGCGATAACAGCGGCGCCGTCTCTGCTTCCGCTAATCGTATCAAACGGCTAACTTCACGTACATTTGTACTTTACATCGACGGCTGTAGCCTTTAAACTAAAGATTTGCGATAATGTATTACGAATTTTTCGACGTTATCATCACATTAGTTAAAAGGAGGATATCGAAGTGAATAGCTCGTTGATATCTCTGATAGCGGTGGCGTCTAATTATATATGAAACAATTATTTTAAGTGTATTAATCTTTTTTTGGGTCTTTCCTTAAAAGAGGATTATTACACTTTGAAAATGATCTATGAATGAAAATATAACAATGACTTTTCACTGCTGTAGAAATTACATTGCATATTTACATTACACTACAAGTGACCAAGGCCAAATTACACCCTCTCTCACTGAACACCGCCGTAAAATATACTACATTTCCCACTGTGTCCTATTTCCCTATGGTACATACGTGTTTCGATAGTGAATAAGATATGCCATGCCAGAGCCCATTCCCATCTCACCATATCCAATGCCTGCTCATTTTCCCAACCCTTTCTCCAAGTCCATTCTTAAATATCCAAAGTGCACCAGGGTGCCAATGCCAACGTTTATCATTCTGGACTGATGTTGGCATGTATCGCGGATGTCTATGGGCGACAGTATTTACTTACCACCAGCGGGACTGTCTGCTCATCTGTCACCTTACTTATTTAAAAAAACTATAATATTTAAAAAACTATAAGAATCCACAAACCACGAATACCGCGAACGAACTGCCTCAAGAGGTCGTTCTGTTATGCTACGACATGGGATTCATCAAGAAAACTTTGAATAGGATTTTGCAAGGTCAGCATGATAGCCGCTCACCCATTGGTGTTGCGGGTGTCCTTGAGCGACGGTAACCATTTACTATTGCCATGTGGATCCCTCTTCTATAAGAAAAAACTTTCCATGAACTAGGAATCCTCGCAACTTAAAAGAGGACTAACAAATCGATATTAAAGTATAGTAATTAATTAATTTAATGACCACCTGCTTTCATCGATTGAAAATTATCATCTTAAAGGTAAAATCATATATCTTCTAAAGTCTCTAAAGAATCTTTCTCTTGTTGAAAAGACAACTATTCCCGTAGTGGCTATAAGTTAAACAATACTAAGTAAGTACAAGAAATATAACCACAATCGATTGCCCATCTGCCACAGTCACAAGTCGCAGCGGCCGCTGTGTCGGCTATTATGCGGTATTCGAGAAAGATTTAGACGCCCATTAAACCATGTTTAAGTCAACAACACTAAAGTTTGCCGTCACTCACCGGAATCGAATAGTAAATCAACACAATCGATAGCTAAAATCGCAGTTCGAGTAGAGGCTACATCCCCGAGCGAGATCTTAAACAATAAACATGGCATTAAACAACAAGAAACAGATAACAAACGTGAGGAAAAGGCCAAATCTTGATAGTAGGAGTTGAGCGTGGAGCAAACGATTATGAATCGTATTTCGCAGAATCGAATGCATCGAAGGGTGTAGCAGTGCAATCAAAAGTAATTACAGTTTGTTTTACAGCATATATCATTCGAGGAGATAGCTCACCGCATTATACTGATTAATTAAATGATAATCGAGTGGCATTGATTCATTAAGTAAACGGTTTTTTGCGTATGCACTTAAATCGACCTCATTAATGGCGGAAAAGGTATTTTAATGCGATGAGAACTTGTGACGGTTAAAAGCTTTTAAGGATTACAGTACGGTAAGGTATCTCGACTAAGATTTAACGAGGAACCTTTGCTGAAAAAGTCCAAAAGAAACTCGATGCAAATGTGTACAATATTTGAATGTAAATGTAAATTTGTAAGCAAATGTAAATTTGCTAGGATCAAATTCATTCAATGAAAACATGAGGAAGCAAAAAATAAAGTAAATCTAAGAAATCAGTGTAATACATTATACATGGCATCAAGACAGATATAGAAAGCTGATGTTCCTCAGCACTGTAATTACTGCTGAAGCCTGATAGGTCATAAACCTCAAAGAATACAATATGGCGATGATAAGCAAAGAAAGTTTTGAATCCGTTGAATATAGGGAGACATATAATTGACAATGGATTTAGGTTAAATGATATGAAGGAAACGAAAACATTTATTTTAAAGCCTTTGTGATTTGTGAATTAGCAATTTTAATATATTTACGACATAAGGTAAAACAAATTTTATTTCGTGTATTTTTTATCTATCGAGGTCAGAACTATGTCTGAAGCAATAATCATATCTCTAGATAGTATCTGCAAATACAGTGTGTATATTTTTATTCACATGAATGCTTATTTATGTAAACTATATTTATAATAAAGAAAGCCTACATTACATTAATATTGAGATCATATTTTTGTTGCCTTGAGAAATTCCCGTGATGACATTATATCATCACTATTTAGTTTGGCGATAATTTCAAGCGCTTGCGGATCTTGTATTGTAGAGTTGCAGCGGAATTTGCTTACAGCTCTATCGAATAGCTTAATGATTACTTTATCTTAAAAAAAACAGATACTAGAGCATGTTTTGAAACGACAAAATTTTAAATCAGAATCTTAACTAATAATAAGTCCGAAAATAAGAAGGTTCCTTTTCACATACACGTATATATATAAATAAGTGTGTATAAACCAAGATATGATCTATTTCAATCTGTAAAACTGTTTCAATGTTTAAAACTGTATGGTTGTGAGACATTATATGTATCAACGTGAAATGTCACACAGCCAGAGCACAGAACTTGTAATTAAGAGGGTATGTCCTGTCGTAATCTACCAAGTGGGACCAATGCGGATTTAAGATTTGATCCTATATACCTACCAAGGATAATGATTTAAGAAAATATTATTGTATATAGACTAGGCTAGATTTGATAAAATAATGTTGAACAATGTTTTATGATTATGTCATTTACCACAAAATAATGTCGCCTAATATCGAACCACCTTAACAGGTATCGTTATCGGGTGCCTGCTAATATCGTTATCGTTATATTAGTTATTTATCGCCGTTTGTCGTAATCAATCGCCGGTAAATCGACTTGTTGGCGCCTGTTTAGTACATGTTTAATACATAAACACAGATTAAATTTATCTATGGTTCTTTGTTTCTTTTTACAATTGTTCAAAAACAGACGAACATCAGAAAGCGTACAATCATAACCGTGAAAAGTATAAGTACATATACATATAAAATAGTACATAATGCTCTTATTACAGGATTCAGATTCGCGTGCGTTTTTGAAAGATTTCAGAAACCTCTATTTACGGTGATCTTGTACTTGAAATTTATATGTTTAAGGACTTATTCGAATGAAGAAAAGCAGATTTGTATTAAAAATATATTTCAGATTAATTAGAAAACTATAACCATACCATCAGCTTATGTTTTTCCACTTCTGGATATATGTCTCTCACCGCTCGCCGCCACAAATTATCTTAGATTCTTCTCATGGAGCTACTACCGGCAGCACATAGTTCGGTCCACCTGGGCGGAGGATGTCCCATACTGCCCTTCTCGGTACGTGGCCTCCTTGGGAGGACTCGACTACCCGGTTGTCGTATTGCGACAAACATGACCTGACTTGAAAAAACTTGTAAATATTTAAGGCTTAGATCCCCAAGTCTCGACCCCTCTCTCATTCACACGTAGATGTAATGGCACTACTGTATAATTAGCGTCATTATTACAGCAGTATGGTCCGCTTGTAACCTGTGACTCCTAAATCCCGAATCATTTTTATTTTGAAAACATTTTGATTTTATTTATTTACCATATATTTTATTTAATCTTATAATTACTTCTACTTAATTAAATACCATAATATTTCAATGGCATGTACGAGTATGTGTCTTTCAATGGCACATAAGTTAATGTCAGATTTTTAGATATAATTATTATCAGAACGTGCAATTAATTTTCCAATTTAATTTCTAGAATTGATCAGGACTGATTGTCTTGTTATTGTCTCTTGTGATTTAATAACACAGTCAATTATTCTATTAAGAAATGGTAAGTAGAGATACGTTAGTAAACTGGTGTACACTTGTTGTAGATTTTGATCGAGTGATGTAACGTAATCAAGTTAATCTTGATTGACCTAAACTAATCAGTACAAATCATTAGACTTGTATTGGTTAGCTGGTGGCATGCTACCGTCAGGCTGGTCATTGTTATTTTGTAATCCTTATTTATTATTGTACCTATTTAAAGAAATAATTTAAATTTAAAGAAATAAATTGACTAAAAATAAAGATTTTTGGTCAATTTATTCATTTATCTAATGTGAATAACTATAAATGAACACAATTACATTTAACGTTAGTACTAATTATTTATCGTTAATAAATACAATACGATTATTTGTAAGTTAAAATCTATAGTACAGTAGGTAAGTAAATACTTACAAGTAAGTTAAATGTACATGAATTAATTACCTATGTAAGTTCATATTAAAGAGATATTTATGCTGCAAAAACAGAAATTCTCCGAACTAATGCCCAAATTAGGTCAAAATCTGTATTTCAAACATCAGCTCTTCAACCCTGTGCAGTATCAGACCATAAACACTGATATTTGTTTAAACTATGTATATGTATACTAGCTATCTAATCACTATCAAATATTTTAATGTTGAATATAGTTTCATATGAAATTATTAAATCAATTTTAAATTTTAATTACATTTTAAATATCACTGTGGACAGCAAACCTTTCTTTTCGAATTATCTTTTCCAGTTCTTTCCAGATCTTTCTCTTTATCCCATCCCGTACAACGTTTTCATAAGGTATTGAAATCCTTAATGTGATATAGTCATAGTCTTTTTTATTTTAATTATGGCAAGTTCACTGTTGCAACAAATTTATTTCTGTCACAGAGTAAATATTCAATTAACAACACCAACTTTAATGGCGGATAAAAATTCGCGAACGCCTCTTGACTGTTTGCAGTTGATGCAACTGCAACTGGAGCCTTAATTATAGGTCATTAAGGCTGAAATTTGAACAGTAATGCTTTCGCTAAAGGTAATCGAGAAGTAGTTTTTGTAATGAATGTTTTCTTAAGACATTCCTTGCCTTAAATAGTATCGGTGTAATGTACGGCGCCTGGCGCATGTAATGCCTTTTGTACTCGCGTTAAAGTATGGCAATGATGACGTGGCTTAACATTCTCGTATATTTTCTGATCTTTACGTTGATCATGATCCATACCGACATGGATACATACATAATTATTATCTAACTTGTGTCAGTATTATTTAATTTGTTCTATCTATTTTTATTAAATTTAGTGTATATTTGTAACTTCCTTAACTAAAACTTACATGTTGTATAATTATTTTGTTTACTGATGATTATTGTAGATTAATGGGTATTTGTGAACCGGGAAGATTGAGATCTTGAGATGCAGGTCTACCCTAGTTCAGGAGTTGGTACTTCGTAACATCACATGACTGTGTAATATCAATAACATTACTACATATGAACGAGTATATCTAACATTACATTGTGTGTATCTTCATAACATTAGTGTATATTCAATTAGTGAGTAAGTAATTTTAATACACTGATTGTAGTATGTAAATAAACAAAAAATATTAAAGTAAATTTAATTATTTATTATTTTCATAAAGTATAATAATCAGCGATGGTTACTTACTTACGCTACAATCAAATAAGACTTCTGCGAGAGAAAGAGAGAGAGAGAGAGGGAGAGAAAAGAAGATCTTGTCTATTATTCATCTTGAGTTTCAATTAGTTGAATTCGACACAGTAAATTCATCCTTTAATTACTCAATTAATACATTAGATAATTGTTGGTATTCCGAATAGGTGACGTCACGCTTCTATATTTCCGGGTTTTTCATGACCTTTCTATTGTTAATCCACCGAGCGCCATATTTAAAAGCTTCTACATTATAATGCTTTATAAGTGACTTCAATATGTCATTATTATCACTTCTAACGTTTACTGCAGTGTTAGTTTATAATGACACATTGTTGTGGGTAGGAATAAAATTAATTCAAGGTACGACAAAGTTTTGCATGATCTTTACATTCAGCAACGATAAAATCATATACTCATTCGACAATATATATATATATATCTTCGCAATGGTAATTACTTTATTTAAGTCTCTTTACTCTATCGCCTTTTGGAAACTTCATCCATGTCTTTATCTTATTTCTCTTTCTCTCTTTTACTGTCTTCCTCTTCCCTTCCAATGTATATTTCAAGGTCCCGTGACTTCAATACATCAACATTATTACGAAAATGGTTTTCCTTGACTGGTTCTCAGTAATCCCTTATCAACAGCGACAAAGGATCGATTTGTATTGAATTCGTTATCAGTTCTGATAAGTAACGTTCTCAAGCCAATGCAGTATCGTGTTTAGTTGTAATAAGCTTGATTATTTAGTAACAATGAAGTAAAGCTCTGTTCTACTAATGCTGTAGTCATGCTGAGCATAACAAATTGTAAAACAATAACTACAATTATAATTGATGTTGACTTCTTATAGATAGATCTTCCTCTTTACGTAATACATTTTTTACATCTAATTGCAAAAGCATAAGACGTATCTACTAAAGACAGAATACTGCAATTTTGATTCAATATTGTTTGATGGAATTCAATTTAGTATATTAAAATGACTAAAACTCTTCTCCCCAAATTTCGAACCTGTGACATTACTCTAGGACGAATTTTAGGTAATTTTCGTTTGGGGCTGAAACATCAATACTTTTACCTCGCAATTTAATAGATAATTTGAACACAATTTCGAACATATCCGAATGTTCTGAAATGTTATTGAAGTGGAACCCGTGCCCTTATCCGTACACCGTCCAAAGCACTTCTGTAAATAGGCCATATATCTACAATATTTATCGTTTTTTATCATTTCTTTTAAAATATACGTTTTAATAGTATAAAAGAATGTAATGGGAGAAGGAAAATTCCACACCTTGTTACACGCCCTATTCGGTTCCTCCTTAAACTTTTTCCTAAAACTAACTATAATCTCCGAACTGGTTGACATGTATATAAGTACTAATGTTGACATATTGTATTGCAGATGTTTATGGGCGACTATATCCAATTACCATTTTGTGGACTATCTGCACGTTTGCCATCTTCCTTCTCCATAAAATTTTATCTATTATCCTGATCGAAAATAAAAATGATCGGCCACTTCAAATTATAACAGAATGCAGACAATCCCTTTAACCTTGATTCCACTTAGAATTTCCAGCTAAAAATAAACATTATTTCAATGCAAATGGAGACAAAGCGAACAAAGACATGAAGAAAAAATATGGCAATGCGGGTGTTTCCCGATCTGCATAATCAGCGTGTCGTTTGAATTCTAAGTACAAGATTGATAAACCGAGTAAAAGCCTTGAAGTTTTACTCGTCACCAAAAAAACGACTCGACTGCACAATTGTGGAAAAACCATTGTAATAATAAAAACGCAACATTTATTAATTATTATAACCTCCGCTTGCAGTCACGGCTGGACATATAGAGTGTATGCCACAAAAAGAAAGCTGAAAATAACTACAGGTTGGATTTCGCAATGCCGCAAAAGAGCTGGATCTAGAGTATAGAGGAAGATCTGAGAAGCATGAAAAGAGTAACGTCCTGGAAGATAGATGCCAAAGGAAAGAAAACTGTAGTGGGATACAAGACTCACAATGGATTGTAGTGCCGCAGATGGAAACAAAGAAAGAAAGGAGGAAATAAGAACTCTAGCGTCAAAGGTTCACAAATAAACGAGAAATTCAAGCTTCGAGATTCGAGAAGAATCATATTATTTTGATTTTTCCTGTCCTACGTGTTTCATAAACTGTTAATTGTAATTTTATCTGTAAACACCAACTTAACGTGTTCAGAGAACCTTCAGACCGACAGCCCATCTTCATGATTAGATTCTTGTACTATAGACTACTTATAAGTAGTCTAACATAATCTTCTTAAACTACATAATCTATAATATTTATTTTATTTATTTACATTTCATTGCACTCTATCGTACAAAAGGCGAGCTTAATACCTTAAAACTATATGCTTAATATATGCTATATATGTGTAATATATGGTTTATCTTGAAATTATTTTTGGCTTTAAAACTATTCAATATTTTCGTGTTAAATATGTCTTGATACTCTATCCCTCTTCCACAAACCGTCATTAACTTTTCTATAAATCTCTCAATGAAAAATTTAATCTCACTTTAAATGATTATATTCATGTTTGTTTTTTTATTATTTTCAGGTAAGGCAGTTAGTTATCTATAACGAAATGTAGCTGCGCGTAATTCGATGTGAGTAGTTATGGAATAATGAACATGACTCTATATGGGGTTAGGTTATATGTGTTTTAGATTGGAACACTTAGTACACAGTTTATAGTTCGTTTTATTTATTTCACAGTTTATGGTACACAATACAAGTTGAATTATATTTCACTCTTAGGAATTGCATTCTACATTTCTATTCTCTGACATTTTATATCTTGACATTTTCTAAGTATCACATAGGCACTCGTACTTGAACAACATGGCGGCTCTCGTCCACTTAATGCGCATGTATTTATTACAGAGTTTTGACCTGGATACCTGTCATTTGGTAACGACTGATTTTAAGTCTTATTAAATTATTTTTTATCTCACACACCACATTACTCCCTTCCAGAGACCGTGCCTACGGGCGAAAGTAATCTGGGAATCTTATTGTACGTCCAGATTTTGTTTTTCTTTGTACGTTCTCAGGTGGTGGAGGTGTGTCGTCAGGCGATCCGCCCGGAGCTTTGCTGCCGCTGTCATCTAATATGTAGGCTGGCTTCAAGCGGTCTACTGACACTGTGACAGGTTTGCCTTTAATTAACAACTTGTATACTTTTTCAGATCTCTCCAGGACAGCGTGTGGACCCGTGTATGCAGGTTGCAAGGAAGCTCGTATTGCGTCTTCTCTCAAGAAAACATGGCTGGTAGTCTGTAAATCCTTGAAAATAAATATGGATGGCTTGGTGTGTCTCGAAGCAGGTGTGGGTTTTAAATTGTTGACGAACGAGCGTAATCGGGCAGTGTAGTCTGTGACGTCTGTTGTTCCAGCTGTGTTTGGGTCGAAGAATTCTCCCGGTAAGCGTAGCGGTTCTCCGTACACAAGTTCTGCAGTGCTCGCTCTGATGTCTTCCTTATACGCGCTTCGGATGCCAAGTAACACCAAAGGTATGGCTTCCATCCAGTTTTCAGTTGCATGACAGGTAATAGCAGTTTTTAGTTGTCTGTGGAATCTCTCTATAACTCCATTGCATGCAGGGTGATATGCGGTGGTCTTTTTATGTTGAAATCCTGATATTTTGGATAGATGTTGAAATAAGGAAGATTCGAACTGTCTGCCGCGGTCTGTTACTATGTCCACGGGGGATCCGAACCTCGATATCCATCCACTAAGTAAGGCTTTTGCTACCGTTTCCGCTGTTGCATCGGGTATGGGTATCACCTCAGGCCATCGAGTGAAACGATCTATAGCGGTGAGGCAATAGCGATTTCCATTACATATTGGAAGTGGTCCGATGAGGTCAATATGCACGTGAATAAATCGTGCTCGTGGCAGCTGGTAGGTGCCCAATGGGGAGGATACATGCCTAGTTATCTTGGAACGTTGACAAGCTAGACATGTACGTGTCCACTCTCTGCAGTCTTTCTTTATACCGGGCCATACGTAGCGTTCTGCTACTAACTTGATTGTTGCGTTGGCACCGGGATGGCTTAATGCGTGCAAGCTATCGAAAACTTGCTTGCGCATAGGCTTCGTGACGTAAGGTCTTGAAATAAGTGTGCTGACATCGCAATATAATTCAGCACGTGTTCCAGGTAACTTCACCTTCTCTAGTCGTAATGAGGTTCCACGCACCAGCATCTCTTTTAACTCTGGATCGGATGCCTGTGATTTGGCGAGCTGTGAGAAATCGATCGACAGTTCCAGCTCTTCCACTCTACTCAGTGTGTCCGCTACAAGGTTATCCTTCCCCGAGATGTGCCTCAAGTCAGTTGTAAACTGGGATATGAAATCCAGATGACGAAACTGTCTCGGCGAACACTTGTCTTTGCGCTGGTGAAAGGCGAAACACAATGGTTTATGGTCGGTGTAGATTGTGAATTCTCTGGCTTCGACCATGTATCTGAAGTATTTCAGTGCTTCGTAAATCGCGAGGAGCTCTCTATCGTAAGGAGAGTATTTTCTCTGTGCTGTACTCAACTTTCGCGAGAAGAAGGCAAGCGGTTGCCAGTTACCATCTTTGTATTGCTGTAAGGCAGCGCCAATTGCAGTATCTGATGCATCTGTGATGAGGCCTAGCTTGCATTGGCACTCCGGATGCGCAAGAAGTGCTGCACGGCAGAGGCTTTCCTTGCAATCCTCGAAAGCTTTCAGGGTATGATCACACATGTTGATAGGGTGGGAACCTTTTACAGAGCCAGTCATGAAAGCGTGTAGTGGTGCCTGGACTTCAGCGGCGTTGGGAATGAATCGTCTGTAGAAATTCAGCATCCCCAAAAATCTGCGTAGCTCTCGAACTGTTTTGGGGGGAGGGAACGACTTAATAGCTTCCACTTTCTCATCCAGAGGCTTTATCCCGTTGGCTGATATATGGTAGCCCAGGAATTTGACTTCAGACCGGCCAAAGCTGCTCTTTGAAGTGTTGATGACGATACCATATTCCTTTAGTTTATTGAAGAGTATACGAAGGTGTTCTTCGTGGAGATCCTCATTTTTCGAGAAAACCAAGAAATCGTCGATGTAGGGATAGACAAAATCCAGTCCGCGGGTCATCTCGTCGACAAAACGCTGGAATGTCTGCCCAGCATTTCGCAATCCGAATGTCATGAATGGAAATTCGTATGATCCAAATGGTGTTGTGATGGCGGTCTTGTGGATGTCTTCAGGATTTACAGGAATCTGATGGAAAGCTTTTACGAGGTCAATTGTTGAAAATATTTTACAGCCTGATATGCTGTGTGTGAAGTCATGCACATGTCTAATTGGATATCTATCAGGTATGGTGCGATCATTTAGCCTTCGGTAATCTCCACAAGGCCGCCATCCGTTGTCTTTCTTCGGTGCGAGATGTAAAGGTGATGCCCAGGGGCTCTCCGATGGCCGTGCGATACCTGATTTCAGCATAGACTCAATTTCAGCTTTCGCTATTTTTAGTTTGTCTGGCGCTAAGCGGCGTGGATTGCACGATATTGGTGGTCCTGGTGTGGTCCTGATGAAGTGAACGGTACGGTGCTTTACTTCAGCTTGCCTTCCGGATGGGTTTGTGATTTCAGGAAATTCTTTCAGGATTTGGTCGTAACGAGACTCGCCGATTGGTATCTTAATCGAAGAAATCGCAGTCGACGAGTGTGCAGGTGAGCAAACGACGGAGAGTGTTGTCGTGTTGTCTAGCAGGCGTTGGTTACGTATATCCACTAGAAGGCCGTAGAACTTTAGAAAGTCAGCTCCTATGATTGCCTTGTTGACGTCACCAACGATGAAACGCCATGGAAAATCGCGGCGTAATCCCAGGTTCAAATCCAGTTGAGTATATCCGTATGTGCTGATTGATGTACCGTTAGCAGCAGAAAGTTCAAAATCTGATTTAGGACGACGCTCATTTAGTGCTCGTCGTGGGAAGACACAAACGTCGCTTCCTGTATCGACAAGAAATTGCATTTTCGACCGACGATCCACGATGAACAGGCGACCAGACGAGTTGGGATGGTCGTTTGTCGCCATTACCGACCTCCCTGTGCATTTCCCGCATGATAGTTACAAGGCTTCACGCAGCGCTTCGATTTGGATCCAAATTTCCAATGATACCAACAATTAGGAAACTTTCTATAGTTGGATTCGGATCTAGTTTCAGAGCGGCTGCGACTCCTTTGACGGGTCCGGGAGCGAGGTTGACGCTCCAGCAGTGTCTTCATTTGCTTGCGGAGCTCGGCTAATTCGTTGGCCATAGCGTCCAGTGACGAACCAGGTGCGGATGCAGCTGATACTTGCGGTGTGGCAGGAGCGATGTCTTGGATCCGATCTGCCAAGTCGGATAGTATCTCCAGTGACGCCGTAGGTTGCGCGGCTATCACCGTCTGTACGCTACGTGGCAGTCTGCTCGTCCATATGGTCTTAATAAAATCTTCTGGCACGTTCGGTCCCGCTAAGCTTTGTAGATGCCTTAGAAATTGTGACGGACGACGGTCTCCTAATTCTTCATGCATGAGAAGTTGTTTTACTTGCTTCTCACGCGAAGCACTCAGGCGCTTGATGAGCTCGGCTTTCAGTTTTTCGTACTTTTCCGTCGGTGGAGGGGATATAATGATATCCTTCACCTCCTTTGAAAATTGGTGGTCAAGCTGTCCAATCACATAATTGAATTTAGTCACGTCTGAAGTTATATTCGATACAGCAAACTGACCTTCGACTTGTGCAAACCATATCTCGGGTTCTTCCGGCCAGAAGGGTGGAACGCGTATCCCCACTCTAAATAACTCGGAGGAGACAGTAGACGCACATCCTTCATTCTTGTTCGGCATTTTTACACTATTGTCAGTGAAAGTCTAGAAATCGCTATCAGCTTGTGACTTGTACCACACAACTTTTTCGTAGTACCTTACGTGTATTTAATCTTTTCACTCAAGTTGATTATTTTGCAATGCTTAAATGATGTTATATGCACTGCACAGGACATTTATAGTTTCAATTTTGTCCTTGACTCACAGTTTTAGTCCTTGAGCGGGGTCACCAGTTATGGTGTTAGGTTATATGTGTTTTAGATTGGAACACTTAGTACACAGTTTATAGTTCGTTTTATTTATTTCACAGTTTATGGTACACAATACAAGTTGAATTATATTTCACTCTTAGGAATTGCATTCTACATTTCTATTCTCTGACATTTTATATCTTGACATTTTCTAAGTATCACATAGGCACTCGTACTTGAACAACATGGCGGCTCTCGTCCACTTAATGCGCATGTATTTATTACAGAGTTTTGACCTGGATACCTGTCATTTGGTAACGACTGATTTTAAGTCTTATTAAATTATTTTTTATCTCACACACCACATTTTGATTTTTCCTGTCCTACGTGTTTCATAAACTGTTAATTGTAATTTTATCTGTAAACACCAACTTAACGTGTTCAGAGAACCTTCAGACCGACAGCCCATCTTCATGATTAGATTCTTGTACTATAGACTACTTATAAGTAGTCTAACATAATCTTCTTAAACTACATAATCTATAATATTTATTTTATTTATTTACATTTCATTGCACTCTATCGTACAAAAGGCGAGCTTAATACCTTAAAACTATATGCTTAATATATGCTATATATGTGTAATATATGGTTTATCTTGAAATTATTTTTGGCTTTAAAACTATTCAATATTTTCGTGTTAAATATGTCTTGATACTCTATCCCTCTTCCACAAACCGTCATTAACTTTTCTATAAATCTCTCAATGAAAAATTTAATCTCACTTTAAATGATTATATTCATGTTTGTTTTTTTATTATTTTCAGGTAAGGCAGTTAGTTATCTATAACGAAATGTAGCTGCGCGTAATTCGATGTGAGTAGTTATGGAATAATGAACATGACTCTACTTTGAAAGACCGATGCACCGATGCACCGCTATCTTATGTGAAAGAGGAGTAAATCAGTCGGGCTAGCTCATATTTCACTCTACTATAAGTTTCACGATTCACCGAGTTCATATTGCTCAAAGGCCTTGATGCCTCCACATTCATGTGTAACAACTTTATAACACTTGCTATGTAAGGTCTCACTATTTAACTACTAAATTTTTTTTTTTTTTTAGAAAGGACGAATAAAAGAAACAGGCAAAAATTTTGTACTATTTGTCGTCGAATTAGCGTCGAATTTATCTCGTTGTTTTAACGTAATCCCATGTTATCTCGAACAAATACACCACGCCATGTATTTCGTCAGTCTTCATTCAAAAATTTGCTTAAGTCAAAGAAATAAGACTTGTCTTCGAATGTCAAAGGTTTTGGAGTTAAAGTTGTAGAATGAAGTGTGAATTTGACGTGATGTAGAAATGTGTTTATTGTTGATAAGTTCATTTAGTTTACGAGGTAATGCTTCCCTATAGCAGTAAGCCGTGTTAGAAAGTGTAAACACAACATCATTCTAGGAAAATCAGTATCTGACACATAATGCATACGGTATGCTCAAAATGCAGAATTCCTGGAAATTAAATAAGCCCTTTATAATTAAACAATTCACTTTAGTGTAGCAAATCTTCACTTTTTAATCCATCAATTCATATCAGTGAACAGTTAGTTCTCTATATAACGGGGAATGTTTTGAAGAGCTGTTCAATTTGCTGCCAACTTAGAGTTTTTACCATCACACCTCTCTCCTCACCGAAGCTAGGTTCATTTGTACTTCTTTGACAAACGGTGGCTGCATATAGTGCAGTCTTGAAAGCATTTTATACTGAAACACCTAAAATTGTGGAATAAACTGCCAACTGAGTTTGTTTCACTGAATTACGACATAAGGCTTTTAAAGGAGCTGTGAATAAGATTCTGCAAGGTCGGCAGCGCGCCCGTATATCTTCTACAGATATCCATATCCATCCGTACGCCACAGAGGCGGCGGTGACCTTTAACATAAGTGAGACCGCCCGCCTACCCGACATTTCTTCTGTAAAAAAGAATAAAATAAAACTACAAGTTTAAAAATGATTTTACCTAAGTTATATGTCCGTTTAGTAACGGCCTGCTTTAGAATAGCATCTCTTATCTCTTTCAAACCGCCGCTACCACAAGCTACCTCTAACAAGTGGACTAGTCATTTTAAGACCATACATTCCTCATCTATAAGACTACATGCATAGTCCATAAGACTACTGCTGGACATCAGTGGAGAAAAATAAAGCCTAGTTACGGTTTACTGTTACGGTAAAACATACAATACGGACACTTTCTGAATAGGTAATATAGAGCCAGGCAAAACATTACAGTATCAAGAATTAACCTAATTTATCATAGTCTCCACATGATGAAATTGAAAATTAATTTGCTAGCTCGCAATTCAAGAATATTCCTAACACTGAGAGAAGGCCCCATAAATCTTCCTAAGGAAAGGAGTTTAACACAATTCGTGACTCTAATGGCGTCTCCGGCCGCGGTGCTGGTAATTTATTACAATATCGACTGGGTTGTAATTGTCTAATAATGATTCTTCACGCTTTAGCATTCAAGTGTAGAAAAGTATTAATCTTCGTCAGCAAACTGAACGACCTTTGTCCATTCGACTGCTTTTGTTTCTGGCAGTGTCATAATTAGACAGTAGTTAGTTGTATTTATAAGAGAAACAAGACCATGACGCCGAACAGATGATGAAACTCTGTTCTAAGAAACGTGTAGTCTTAATAGCTTAAGTCTAGACAACACTATTGTAACTAAGGACTGAATTAAACAAATTAATCAACACAGTGATGGTGAAGATTAATAAATTGAAGGAACGCAATTTCAAAAAATAATTGATAAAATAATTCAAGAAAGACTATTTATTTGTAGAAAGAAAGTGGCAAATGAGTTGACAGTTCGCCTGGAGGTAAGTGGTTACAGGTAAGTCGCCCATGGACATGTGCGAATTTATGCCAATGTCAGTTAAAATTGATAATCGTTGGCACATTTGCAAACGCTCTTCCAGTATTCGGAAAATTAGATTGGGAAAAATGGGACCCACCATTATTTAATGCCATACCATCCCAACACACTTACTTCATTTTTTTTTTTTCATAGTTTCCGCTCTCACTTCTACTGAATAAGAGAAATAGACATGGTATGCAATTGGAAGAAATGCGGTGAGATAAGATATGGAAGAATAGGCTCAAGCAACTCCCGAAACAGTGTAATACATATACATTTCACTGTTTCAATGTTTTTGTGTTTCATATACATTCTTTTGTGAGAGTGAGACAACTTGACGTTTTTTGTAGAGAAGAGTTGTGTTATGTAAAAAAATATTGTGCTGTTTCACCTTTAGCCCATCAATTTATGCCGTATATCAGTCTAGTTATTTGACTAAAGGGACCTTATTACGGATTCTGTTTAGGATTTTCTAACTTAAAATTATGTTGTTTTAAGATTCTCTTTTAACACAAATATGATCAAATATCTGATTTTTAAGAAACAAGAAAGTTGTGTTTCTTAATTTCACTAAGTCTGTGTACAAATGTCTTAATTCCCAAAGTCTTAATATTTGGGAACTAGAACCGAAAATGAGGTCTCATTTCTCAGATATATCTATACCATGCGGTTTACAAATACTTGTCTAGTTTAAAAACATTTTAGTTAACAATTAAGCTCCATTTCACTTCTATTTTTACGAATAATTACGAAGCTAAAGCTTCATAATTCATAAGTTACACCAATAAATGCGAATTAAATATACAATACCATACCATCAGCCTGTCTCTCTTCACTGCTGGATACAGGATTCTCCCAAAGCTCGCGCCACTACACGTGATCTTCGGCTCTTCCATTCAACCACTACCTTTCAGCCGACCATTCAGCCGGCGACTTCCTTCAAGTCGTCATATTCAACATTTATACACATATATATATATATATATATATATATATATATATATACAATAAACTCGCAACAAAGCCGTGTCTGTACATTTAATATATTTTTTTAAGTTATTGCAGTGTAAATTACGAGTGATACAGAGATTCGATTTCTGGATCGATTTCTGGAACGATTCTGGAACAACAAAACAACGATTTCTGGAATTTTTGTTTATCTGTCTAAATGGGCATCACGCAAAGACCACTGAAAAAATTTGAATGAAACTTGGCATAGTTATATTTTATGTACCGGATTAACATGTAGGGTACTTTTAATCTAGACCAATTATAAAGTTCCCACGGGAATCTAGCTAATCAAATCACACACAAACTAATGTCTACGGGCACGAAGTCACGGGCGCTGTTAGTACATAAATAAAAATACATAGGTATCTTTTCGTTTCGCAAACAGCTACAATCTCCAATCAGCTAACATGTGTACAATAACACTAGCTATAATTAGATAAGGAAATTAATAACCTTTTCTCCAACATATACTACACGTTGAAAGTTTAACCGTTGCTCTTAATTCATTTCAGTCTACATTAGAATTGGCATAGAAAGTATATTGACCCTACATAATAAATCGATCAGTAGAACATATCGATTGCTTTCTTTCTGTCTGACACATTGTAGAGCCATATCGGAACATAAATCAATTAACAAACGAAATCGAAAGCGTTGTCGGCACTATTCGCGGAGAAAAGCCTTACCATGATTTCTCATAGAAATCTCGCATAGAATAAAGTGACAGTACAATTTGCAATTGTAACTTCTAGTGATAAAAGTGAAAATAATTCCGTGTTTTACTCCTTGGGTCGAAATATTTGCCATTCATGTTTATTTTATGTATTTTAATTATGCGCTATATCATTTTCTATATTTTTTAACACCACACTCAATAACCCACACTAGGATTCCCTGTGTCATGGGTCCAGAGACACATACAAAGACGAACACAACACATGCAACACCCAGACTCGATCAACGCCAGTCTTTTTAAACAAATATTTGGCCGACCGGGAATTGAACCTCGCACCTATTGCATAGTAGTGCACAGTAGTAGTAGTGGTATTTAATTTTATAAATATTACTTTTTGTATTATAATAATTTTAATTTCATACGTATATAATACTTCTTCAAAATTGACTTGGAGACATTCAAGAAATGGATGCATTGGTTTTGTATTGTAATGACAGATTTTTTTATGATAACGTTCTCATTAAAAATTCACTTGTAAAGTCGCAATAATAGTAGGGGTCGCGGAAGCGTCTCGATCGCGAAACGTGACTAATTCACTATTGACCGTTAAACTGATATCTAAATTATACATTGTAATGTTCTTGTACAACGAAATGGTACAGAGTACCACTCATTGAAACGCCAGAGGCATACATCTTGTAAAATCTAGACTGGACTGACAAAGTTATTTAAGCAAGTGAAAAGATTCGGTACGATTGGCTATCATGGTTTTTAACTATGGCATTATAAACTATCAAACCTAACGCATAGTAATTGATTATCATATGTATTATAATCGATTTGCGTTAAGAATGCATTGAATCATCGCTAAGACAGTATGCGTCACTTTTTTTGCCCAATAGTGAAATTGACCTAAGAATTATTGTAAAGAACACTATTGATCAGAAAAGGTGATGTCTACTGTCTTCAGTGATGATTTGTTGCATTGTTACCGCAATCCTAGCTTAATACCCTATGTACGTGGATTCGTAGTTTATTATGCCCTTTTCGTGGTCCCTAAAAAGATTGAAATGCGTTAACGCATTTCAAACAAACAAACAGTCACACATCGTTTCATTTTAATATATCAATTAGGATTTTTACTCTATACAAAAAATAATCCGTCTTTTTACCATCCAAGTACAAACAAATACAAATTTGTCCTCCTGTACTATCTACAATTGCCTAAAGAATTACTTGTGCGATACACCGTACGTTTTCGATTTCTCCAAGCCAACAGCGACCACGCCCGCTCTCCGATGCGTCTGATGACATTTACCAAAGGCCGATACTGTTTGCTCCGCCATTTTCGCATTGACAACCTTCGATCAGATATGAAGTACATTTTCGTACTGCAACGGTGTTAAATTTATGCGAAATCATGTTGGCAGTTGTACTTGATTTGTTTATCGACTCGCTTCGGGTGGTGGGTGAAAGCACGTGTTGGACAAATGGTACGGGTTATTTGAGTTGCTTATTTGCTTAATGAGTATTTGAGAAATTTTGATTATTCGCACGGTCCCTGATAATATACAGGTGCGCGCGCACAAACCTTTCCTGAAGCCTGAGATTATGGATTACTATTTTTTATCTAATATTTTTTTTTTTATTATTCATACATATTGTGCTAAATACACACTTTGAAAGACATTCTAATTATGTCAATTACCTCAGAATTATAAGCATAATTGTTTAACAGATAAACGATTTATTTCCAATTAGTTTTCGATCATCAAAAATTGGTAGGATAGAAACGTGTAACGTTCAATCGAGTGAAGCGAAATCGAACCGTTGTGAGTAGTGGAATACGAAATATAACTCGTACTACAGTTCGGTTACAGTTCGCTCCGGTTCAGCTTATGTTTGTAAATTTTGTATTAGTAGAATCGGCCCGTAAATCTAACAGAAATCATTACTAAATCCACGCCAGCGAAATCACAGGCACAGGTAGTAAAATACATCTGTCCAAATACATAACTGGACGTGGAACTGGACGGACAGATCGTGAGCTATATAACAACACTTGTGAAATAAATTGCCATGATGTACTGAATGCTCAGGTTCAGAACTCATGGGCACCCGTCACGAAAGTGAAACTGAGTTATTCTCCACAGTCACTTATGAGTTATGACAGATTTGTCGTGTTGAATGTGGTGCTTGTACTGGTACATAGAAAATAACATGAATAAACATAATTTCAAAACCTTTGATTATATTTTTTTAAAGAATTGATTTCAACAGAATGTTCTTTATTTTCTTATTTATTTACTTACTTGTTCCGCTGGTTCAACGACCAAAAGACGCCTCAGCTTTCTATCCTGCTTGAAGTTCGTCCATCCAGGTAATCAGAGTACGCGCAGGCCTTTCTCGGTTTCTTCTTTCCAGCGGTACTTACGGCGACCGACTGATCTACCACCGACTGGTCGCCCGCCCCTCGTACGCTCATTCGCTGTACGATCCTCCTTCACACTTTCTACGTGTTCAAACCGGCGGAGTCGGACAAATCGTGTTTCGCTTATAATATTCAGCTCGGACATCGTAGATTGTTTTTTTTATTTTCATTTTTACCACAATACTTACCAAGAACCTATAGTTTGTAAAACTTATTTTTTCTAGTAAGAAGTCTAAAATGCTCGCTCTAATGTAATCGGCAAAGTAAAATGTTGATATATGCGTTATTTCTTATTTAAACGACTTGAATTTTGCACCGCCTTACGAGAAAAATGAAAAATACAGACACCAATTAGAAAGTGTAGTATATATGTGAATATTAATTTTCAACTTAATATTCTTCCTCTTTGTACAGTGAAATTCAGTTCTGTTTTCCATTTTTTCTCTATTTATTAATATACCGTGTTGAATAATATTGTGTCACTCACCTTCAACCGTAAGCAGCAATGACTTCCTCAATTCAACTGTTTTACCACCGATAAGGGAAGACTACTTTTACGAGTCAAGTTGGTATCTAGTTAGGTCTAACGTTACTTAATGGCCATTGAAGCAGACATTGAGTCTATGCACAGTTTAAAAACTATATAGTGTATCAGCAACATACAAAATGCATAGTCCTATCATTAACATTTAACTCGCTTACATTTAAAATTAGATTGATCGATAATTGATTTTAATCTTTTATCAAAATCACATCACACTTTGTGTTTTTTTAGTAACACCACACCACTAGAATCCATAGCATACCATAGGTCCACACATCCAAAGTCCAAAGTGGCATGCAGAAACATGGACTCCGACAATTGGTCCGTTCCAGAAGTTTATAGTCAAGGAGTTATGGAGATAAATATTCTTGGAATATCTTTATGTGAAATTCAACAAAGATTTAAAAACATCGATATCACACAGAATTAGCAAGCTGAAATGGCAACTGGCAGGCCATATCTGCAGCAGAACCGATGAGGTACACGACTTATTAAATGAAGACCACGCACAGGGAAGCGTAGAATGAGACGGCATCCGGAAAGGTGCACCGAAATCATAAAGAAATTCGCAGGTAGTGACTGAATTAAAAAATCCCAAGATCTTATATAATGGCGAGTCCTTGTAAAAGCTTACATACAGTAATTAATATAAATAGACTAATAAATATGGTTTGGTGTATAAAAAAACATTAAAATAGACCTAACTGATGTGAAGTAATTTGTGTGAAGTAGTAAGTGAGATTAGTTTTCAGTTTGCTTCCAATAGTGGTAACACAGATAAACACGAAAATCTATAATAATAAACAAGAAGCCTTCTACAGGCATAATGAAGCTGATACACTGTACTCTTGTACTAACTAGAAAAATGTAGGAATGCAGTCCAATACAAATATGGCACCCAAGGTTGTAAATAAATGGTATTATTTATTAACTAACATACCTCGAGATCCAGACTGAATGTCGGACTCGTGTAGTGATCATAAGTAGAACAGTTGATGTACGAGGTCAAGTGAACCTGGCCAGTCCGTTGTTTGACCCAAAAACTCTTTTCAACCCTTAAGTATTGGAAAAATTCTCGGCACTTAACCTTTCCTTGAGATATGGAATAGACGCACATTGGGGAAGTATTAGACTCGACAGTCTAGGTTTCCAGAAAACACTGCACACGTTTTTCGCTTCAATAAAAGCGGACATGTACCATATCTATGTTGCTTTAGAGTTGATATTACCTACTATAGTTATAATGACGTCATTATCATTCTGATTCTTTGCCCTCTTTTTTTTATTAATATATTGTCCTTAGTTCATTTTGACTATTTACTTCCTCAAAGCAAAAAAGATTTTTAATCTTGAGATTCAGAATATATTTATTGTAAACTGCGACAATTAACATTATCAATCGACAAATATTGTAAAAATATACAGTATACCAGTATGTAACCCATATCAGGCGTGCAATATTTACATAATACTAATATCATAAAAACAAATATCACTTTACTGTCGTAGCTTTTTTTTAATAAACATGTCTATTTTGATAAAAAACTATTTTCTTGGGTGAGAGTGCATGCTGCATTCCCACAGTCGTTGGGCACACTCGACACGTTACCCCTCTCTCACAGAAGACTACCTTGACATTTCCTACTTTATGTACCTCGAAGTATTTCCTACTTTATCGTATTTCCCCAATTTAGGTACGTGTTTCGCTAGTCAGCGAGATACGCCAGAGCCCATTCCCATCCCATCCTATCCCTCCCCATTTTCCCAATCCATTCGTTAATCTGCGAAAGTAGGCAGTGCATCCGAGGCTCTGTCATTCTGGACTGATTTTTATATGTATCGCGGATGTCTATAGACGACAGTATGCACTTACTATCAGGTGGACTGTATTTTTTTTTATTTATTTATTCAAAAGAAACTTAAATAGTAGGTATACATATATTTCCGCCAAACTGATGACAGTTTGTTGGCGAATAGTGCGCTCTCAACTTTTAACTTTCCGTGTCTTACCCACTTAGGTTAGCTTAACTAATTAACAACTTGTCTACGATGTGAACAAGTATATATATGTACAACCCATGAGTACTACATGAAACAGTAAGTACACTTCTAAGTATCTATATTTAATTTATTTAACAGTATCGCTTTTAGCCTTTTTTTAAATACCTGTTTACCACTGCACTGTTCCACAGTTGGACTAATTTGGTTAAATAATTTAGGAATCATGTATTTACGAGTTCTTTTGCCAAAATAATTGTTCATATTATATTCTACATATCTTCCTTGCGAGTTTTCTCTAAGGTTGCGTATCGGTATTCTACATGTTTTAATGCTATCCTGGCCATAATCAACAATATACATATGCTGGTCTGCCGCCGTTTTCTATATAAAAAAACAAACTGCCTGGGGTACTCTGTGACAGATCTGGATAAAATGTACCCTAAAGGTTTAACCCAAATCATAAGCTATAATCACGCCAAGTTTAATTAAATTATCTCCAGTAGTTTTTGCATGGTGCGCATTCCGACAGACCGACAAAAGTTCCAAAAAAGGTTTTCTTCTGCTCCATATCACTCGTACTTTACACTGCAGTTACTTTTTTTTAAATATTAAATGTACAGACACGGCTCTGTGACGATTTTATTATTTGTATAGATTGAGTACAATGAGCTCTTTAATATTTTCCTGTCTATACCTGTTCAAAAAGCAATATACATGGAAAAAGAGAACAAAATAAAACCGTTAAATTACAAGACGTGTAATGTGATAACTCTCCAATTAAAAGGTTAGGTAATCCCCGTCCATCATTACAGTTGCACAACCCATAAGGCAAAGTCCACTCTTGCCGGATCGCCTTACGGGACATCAAAAGAGGCAATCCGGTTGATATTCTTTAACTGGGACTTACTTTTTTAACATATGATAATGCAAGAAAGATATCCAAATTACGATAGATAGAAAGATATTATCCAATTTATATTAAGTACTTAATCCTACAGGAGTTTCATGACTTATTTCATTGTCTACTGGCATTGTCTATTGAATTGAGCAGAGAAGAACGTTAGGAGATGCAATCAATAAAGTTAAAAAAATAAAACATAAATGTATTTGTATATTTATTTGTATTTATTTCTTTTTTTTCTTTTGTTTTGACTCACAGGCTATTAAATAATCGTTCGGTAAAGCTAGAATGGTGGGTGACATGTTCACATGAGAGTGCGTAGACCTATATCAACGTGACATCAGATATAATTGATTTGTTGTTTTCGAATGGAAGTCCATTATTCATACACATTATTAACTTAGACTCTAATCCTTCAGTTAATGTAGAGTATTCTGCTCAATTTTTTCGAAAATAGAAAATATTGGGAAATAAGTGAAGGAGGCAAAATGTAATCAAATGTAACGTCATATTTTAATCACATTTTGTCTCCTTCACTTTCGTAACGAATAATATAGCCCTTTGGAACGTCTATCCCTTTCTAATTAGATAGTTTTTCTCTCCTCTTTGTCACAGGGTACGAAAATTACCTCACCAACTTTGTGTACATATACAATTATCGATCAGTTATCGTCGTTCAAGGTCACTAAACCGGCGCAGACGCACCCAAGTAAACACTCCCTTTGCGGTAAGACTATTTGACCGGAAGATGGTATTGATTTCTGTGTGTTTGAGGTATTCTTATTAGCTATTTATATAACTTACAATTTTTTTTGTCATATGAGGATATAATATGACAATGTTAAGAGAGCTATCTCAAATTTGCGGATGTCAAATATATTTTTTTATTTGTTTTCATATATGACAATGGTACAATTCACAGATTCTGCCAGTATCAATTTATTCTTCGTAATAACCAATTTTAAAGTCTAATATGTCATATCAATGTCCAATCCCGTCGAAATAAGTCAGTCCAGTCCCCTGGAAGCGAGGAAGTAAAGTGATAGTAGGAATACTGAGGGACAAAAGACCTTTAGGTTTACTTGGAAGCATATGAAAGACGCAGTCGTACGCTTTTATTTTAACAAATGGATTTGACCGAAACCTTCACTAGAAAATCTCAATAATGTGACGTTCACTGTCACTAGCTTCCGAATCACTTTGATACAACACGCGGCCGACCAGCATTGTTTAATTAGTAGTACTAATTAGCTATTGCAGTGCATCGACGATGTTCGCGCAGGCGCGCACCGATGGCTTCCACGCGGTGATACGCAAACGATGTGCGTCCTTGCTGATTGAGTGCGTGTCAGCCCCAACGTCGTCCTGAGCATGTTCGCGGATGGGCTGGATGGACCGATTATAAAGCACTGTTACATGGTCCACATGGCAAGTTAATGGCTATAATTATACAATTGTGTCATATGTAATGTTTTAAATGTAAGTATGAATCATTTGGTTTGAAATAAAAAATATATTCTTACAATGCTGCACCAGCATTACTTTTTTAATAATAATTTAATAACATAATGCTGATCGACCGCGCGTACCGGGAAGCGCAACGTGGGATGCCCTTCGGCCAGATAACAACTTGAAGAAGTTTGCCAGTAATGGGTGGATTAGAAGAGTGAAAGGCGATGTATGATAGCGATCTTTGGGAGAGGCCATATTAACATATTAAGTTACCATATATAACCATATTATTTGTATGTTCAATTTCAGCTCAGTATTTATCTATATCATATCCCACATATTTTACTCGTATAGGCCACATAAAAGCACAATTTATTAAAAAGAAAGATAAAGTAAAGCTTTATTAAGAGAAGATTTTTTTAAGAAGTTATTAAAAGAAATTTAATAAATTTTTCATAATTATATTTATTAAAATTAAAAAGAAAGAAATTATTATAAATGCTAAAAGAATCAGTGCAAATAAATGAAGGATAAATGTAACCATAATGATGGTAGGTTAAAGAAAGATTCGTTTCCGACCTGAGATCCTGAGTGGCCCCACTAATGTAGCGAAAGAAATCGAAAGGGCAAAATTAAGGATTATAAAAGAAAATGCATTTGAAATGGCAACCAGACGTGCAGACAGACAAGGAAACAATAAAGATTTCTACTTACCAATGTACCTTTAAAACATTCGATAGGACGAGGGGCTATTACGCAATATTATTATACAACAAACTATAACAAAATAGTAAGTAATGTCTGTAATAACAAGCTTTCACATGCAGCAACAACGATAAACCCTGAGCCGATAACTACGCACGTACAGACATATTTACGAGTTATTTTATCAGTTAAAGCAGTTGAGTTAGCTCCATTAGGCATGTAATGTATCTAGCTATTACAGAAGTAACCGATACGTGGTTCAAGTTAGTTTCGTCTTATCTTGAAAGAAATATAGAAAGAAAGGAAATAATTTTATTGACAACAACAATATTAGAAGATTAGTGTATGTTAAGAAGATTAACAACAATATTAGTGTTCGAAACGTCGGGATATAAATATTGTTAAATATACGCGATTTAAACCGTTCAAAGTTGTTTAATTGCTAAATATTAGAAGACATAATAAATCGAGCGAAAAGTGAAAAGGAACGGAACATTGTTGTGCATATGTCTCAGCGTAAACTGCGACGCTTCAGTTGGAGCCGCACCGGTGACCGCTAGTCTTGGCCAAAGTTCATCAGCAAACCACGTGATCAAACAGCAAAACATGGAAGAATATGGTAATGGAGCAGACATTACTACACAAAGACGTTTCACGGAGGAAAGTGCAATTACACAACCGCTGAGCGCACTCGACTGGTCACGCTAACTCTCTCTCACAGACTACCGTAAAATCTACTGCATTTCCCAATTTCCCAATATTACTCCAATGTACGGTGTTTCGGTGGCGAATGAGATATGCTATAGAGCAGGGGTGACCAACCAGTAGATCGCGATCGACCGGTCCATCGCCAAAGACAGACCGGTCGATCGCGATTGATTTTTTTAAGTTTGACAGAATAAATGATAGCACAAACTTCATTCTTTTTTTTTGTTATCTATCGATATTAATTTTACTATCATATTATTGGTCATTCATAAAAAGCTATCTAATTATTTATTGTTTTATTTATCACAGTAAAGCACAATTAAGTCGATCGCAAGAGGCCAGAATTTTCAAAGTAGAACACTGTTATAAACAAGTTGGCCACCCCTGCTGTAGAGGATGCTATCTCTTCCCAATTTTCCAAACCTCCCTCCACATCAAATCATCGCCAAAGGTCATTCTGTTTGTCATTTTGTCTGACAAACTTCTGGACTGACAAACGTTAGCAAACGTCTGCTCGCCTCCCGCCTTTTTACAGAAAAAAAGATGATCCTCTGGAATTTTCCACATGCTTCGTCATCAAATTTCAACAGGATCCTTGTTGGCGTAACTGAGCCAATTAAAATGGGGTGTCTCAGTTCTAGATCTTGCTGTTTACGAGATCGATAGGTACTAGACTAGTTCTGTTCCACTAGTACATCTACCTAACGCCTACGTACCAATTAATTGCGGACGTGGAAACTGACACAAATGTAAGATTGGACGATTATCTTGAGACCCGGTTTAATATCCTGTGCCTTTTATAGTTATTGTAAATTTAGTTGGTAGCTAGTTAATTAAACTACTAATTTCAGAGACCATGACATTTGCATTTCGGAAAAATGTCATTACATTTTGACTAACGTTCAAAATTACAATCAGTTCCAAATAATTACCAACAATATACTCGTATTTATTAATAACGTGTTAGGAGCCAAATTCTAACGGGCATATTGAAATCATGAAATGAATCCAACACAAAGATAATTGGCCCGATCAGTAGCTCCAAGGTTTAAACTTTTGTGAAGAAAAATCAAAAACAGAGGAATTCGATGCAATATATAGAAACGATATGTCGTTAAATACCTAGCTAGGGCTCCATTTTGTCCAAATATTTTTCCTCCCGCACTTACGGAAAATGGCGAAATCTACTTTTCCAGCTGTTTTGATTTTAATGAAATAAATTACAGTGAATAAAAGTAAAGAAGTATAATTTTTTAATCATATATACCTACGTAATAAAGTCAAAGAATTGCCATTTAAATACTTTGAGAGTAAATTGTTTCAATTATTCTTAGATAAATTATATTATACATTTGACGAGTTTTTAGTGACAAATTATAAATTGTATATAGATATTACTTATTGACATTATAATCGAATATTATCATTTTTAAAATTATACCTATTAGCTACTGGCATTTTGATTACATACATATTTAATGAAATATTTATAAATAAAGAGCATGACGTTATTAAGTTCATTATAATTCTCAAACCGGCTTGAGCGGTAGAATATGTTGGATTATTGTTATTATTATTAACTAGCTGACCCGAAAGACGTTAACAGATAAATTTCAAAAAAAACTTCCATAATTTCAAATTTCAATATTTTTTTTTCCTGAAAACTTTTCCAGGACCATAACGAATAAACCAAAACAAAAAAAGAATTACGCATATTCAATATTCGAATCGTGAGTACATCGTGAATATGTTGGTCTTGAGTTCATACAAAAATCCCATAGAAAAAAGCACTTTCAGTTTTTCCCGAATTTTCCAATTTTCAGGGCAACTTTTCCATTTTTTCTTCCCCTAAAAACCTTATTCGGACTATTACGAACATTTTTAAAAAAAATAACCAATTCGGTCCAGCTGTTCTCAAGTGATGCGCTTACCAATGAACAGCATTTATTTTTTTTATTTATATAGATACTAGCAAAACCCGGCGGACGTTGTCCTGCCTGTATTTATTTTTTTACTTACCTCTTATTTATTTATTTACCTCAATATATATTTATTTATCTATCTATGGATATTTATTTACCTCTGTATATAAAATCACAAATTATTCTGTTTTGCCGCCGATATGATTTTTGGAATCGGTTGAACGGTGTAGAAGTTGATGTACTGCAGCGCCATCTAGTGGCGAGTTACAACAAAGTCGATAGCATAGAAACCTTCTGCATGAAAAAATACATATATGTGGTTTTCTTGATGATCGGTCAAACGGTGTCGAAGTCTATTAACATCAGATATACCAACATTCTCTTTTATATATGAAGATAATAAGTACTTTAATGTACCATATTCTGGAGAAATGAAGTAAAAAAATTCAATAGTTTTGGTAAGAAAATTCAAAGTCTGTCTTCAAATTTATGGGAAACGAAAAAAAATTCTAAGTTTGTCTTCAGATTATGCAGTGTCTTATAAACTCATGCGAATATAAAACAGGTCCATCTTCGCAATCACTACCGCAGGTACTATATACGAGTATATTACCTACATCAGCTTACTCTTACTGTTACATCATAAGTAAGCATTCTAAACTTTGATTACACATTTTACTCTACACATGAATATAATGTATACCGTTGTATAACATAATATACAATTCTCAGTGAAAGGTTCATAAAAGAGTGCAATTTAAAAAGTCATTAACTGCATAAAACTATACGCCTACTAAACTAAAACTAATCACATAATTCCTACAAATTTAAGGTATGGTCGCAATTAAAACGGAACGGTATTGAGAGCGGAAAAGAGAGCTCATTTCTAGTTTAATAAGTTAAACACAATTTTCTCTAAGCTAGCCTAGTCTAAAATCTAGCCTGAAAGGATTGGGTCTGTAATTTACCTAATTTAAAAAATGGGAGTCTCTTTAGAAGCTTCAGAAACCAAAACAGTAGTTTCTAAATATTTTGTCTGTATGTATGTTTGTTTGAGCATCACGTAACAGAACTACTGAACGGATTTTGATCGAGTTTTCACTAATATTTAGCTGAGTAACCAGAAGGAAAACTAGTATATGTATCATCTTCATATGGCACAAGGAAGTTGAGTTATGGAGGAAAATAAAAAAAAATGTCAATAGAATTACTTTAAAACTACTGCATGGATTTTCATCCGTGAAGTTCATCATATTGGTGCTTTTACAGGTGTCAAAAATATTTTACAGCTGCTTAGTCCAAGCTAGCGAAGCCGCGGGTAGAAGCTAGTAAGTAATAATTCTGTTAATACCACCCTTCGTGTTTCTGTTTAACCAAAATTTGACTGGCAGTGAATGCCACTGGGCATTAAGTCCGCCTTTTATACGTTTCTTTACCCATTGTAGTTTCTATATTGTAAATAAAAAATGGAAAATAAGTAAAAACCACTTTCTCCTCGCTGACAACTTTTCTAATTCATCACAGAACTAGAAACATACAACAACGTCGCAATCGTATACAAGATAAAATATCTATATCTATAACACCGAATAATTGATAATATGTACAGTTTCGTATTTTATATCCTTCTTTCCATTTTTAATTATCTTGTATTTAAACGGGCACCAAATCATGATCAACAAAACAAACCTTGTTGAATAACTGAAATAAATAATTTTAAATTATTAAGATGTCATAAAAAACTCGACGTTTGCGGGATTTTGTTGTTACCCCAGAACCAAAAATTAACTAACCCACCTTTAAATTTGTTGTCGTCGATTTGCTATTCTAAAATAGTATTAAACACGATTCCCAATCAGACTCACTTGTTACTCATCCGCTTGCACTGCCATCATACCTTGCCATCCGAATCTTAACTATACATGATTTATAGCAATGTTTAGAAATTTTAATAAGTTCTCCGATAGCTACCGTATAAATGTGGCTGATTTATTATACTTAATAAAGCAATTATGTTGATCTATGAAAGTATTTATAAGATAGGTTTGATAAGCATAGAAAGTATATGCAATTATATCGAGTCATACTTATCGTTTAGTAAATTTATAGTAATCATAGAGATACTAAGAGTAATATTTATATTTTCTTTTCACTATTTGAAAACTCGAAGAAACGTTTTTTTATACAGAAAAAAGGCCGCAGATACAGTCCACCCGATGGTAAGTGAATACTGTCGTCCATAGACATCCGCCATACATGCCAACATCAGTCCAGAATGACAAACGTTGGCACGCTCCCGGATGCGCTGCCAACCTTTGCAGATTAAAGAATGGATTGGGAGAAAGGGTTGGGGTAGGATGGGATGGGAATGGGCTCTGGCATATCTCACTCACTACCGAAACACGTACGTACATTGGGGAAATACGATAAAGTAGGAAATGCAGTTGGAAATGAAACGCCCAGCGGTTGTGGCAATGCAGCGTATACTCTCCCGCTACAATATATGCTTGACTACTATGTTTGCCGCAGAGCCGATAACCGATAGGATAGAAGAGTCCTTAAACAGACACCTCATACTAAAAAACGTAGCGATGGAGGCCTTCTTACCAGGTGGACTGACGACTTGAAGAGAGTAGCTGGATGAGAGGAGCTGAAGATAAAATGTGCTGGTGGCACTTGGGAGAGGACTTTAACCAACAGTGAAGAAACACAAGCTGATAGTATGATATATATGTATAACGTACCAAATCCGTTTTCGTCCACTGTTGGGCGTGAACCTCCTCGCGCACATCATCGGGAGCCTTAGGACGCCAAGCTACCTAAGCAGATTGGCGGGTCCAGTTTTTTTAGAGGTGGGGCAATTTCTCAGGGCTTGTATTAGCGGCTTTGTTATCCCTTAGTCGCATTTTACAACAGCCACGGGACGAGATGTGGTAATGATAGCACCGACGGACAAGCACTCGACCAGACCAAGATAAAGACCCACTATTTTTGGAACGAAGTTCCTTTACGCGACTTGCGGTAGGTGTGATTCGAGAGAAAATGTAACGTCACGTAAGATTGTTACCCCCTCCATACGCCTTTCGCTTTCTCTCTGTGTGTGTGCATGCGAGTATCGAGAGCGAGACTCAAGCAGAATAATAGACGTGCAGACTAGTGCGTGGCCGATTGTATAACCTAAATTTTTGATTTTTGATTTGATTCCTTATTTTAAATTATTTGCATTGCAAATATGATACAAAATAAAAAAAAAATACATGAACTATACAGATTTTATTTCGAATTACATTCGGAGTTTAAAAAAAATGCGTGAGGATCTTCGTTCCTGAAGGGGGTCCCCTGACCACACATTTTATATTATTTATGCCAAATGTCATTTCAATGGAAATGCAAACTGCACTTTATCTTCAGTTCGCATTATATCCGTGTTGATTATGACCTCAAACCCTTTTATAAGTGCAAGGGAAGGCCCTGTATCCAGCAGTAGAAGGTTTATAAGCTGATATCAATGGATATACCATAATATTTTATACAATGTTTTGCACAAACACCCGGTGCCAGTAATGAACAAACACATGCAAAACAATCAATCAGCTAAAATGAACGACCGCCTCTCCTCAGACAATTTAATAAAATTGCATTTCGCAATGACTGATGGATGACGCATTCCCTTTTGGTGTTCTTAGTAATGGTTTCTGGGCTTTATCACATAGTTTACATGTGGTGCTACAATACGATTTAGTGAGAAACAAGCTAGGCAATGCCGCCATTTTGCTGGTTATCTTGCCATAGCAACCAAATTTGTACAGTAACTAGCAAAACTTAGCAAAAATCAGTTATATAAAAGGAGTAAGATTCCGTGTCGTAATATCTACCGATTCACACTGGGCCCAAGTGATGCTTTAGGACTCGCACCTCTTCGAGATTAGAAAAACCTACATCCTACAGAGGGACTTTATAGGTTCATATCGATAAAAGCGATCTAATCGATCTATAAACTTACATAACATAACGTGACATTATATATGCAATCGCACTTCGCACTCCGTCGTTTGATCCCTCAATAGACTCAATTAGGACGTGTCCACGATGAATCAACATCGCGTCATACCAATTACGTTCAAATCGATTGTCAGTATTAACATGTGTATGCATAGGTTTAATACATATAGTTGTATGAGCTATACAAAGTGCCAATGTGGCACTACGCCACCATTCGCAAACTATGCACGTTCCAGCTCTACAGAGCGAGGGAAACGCGAGCCAGCCCCAACTGCGTTCTGGCGATGATAGCCAGTGAACCACTGTTGCGGACTGCATTTAGGCCGCTTGTTAACAAGACGGTTAACCACCGCGAAAACCTACGGCGAACTGACTGCGTTGTGGTCAACTTAGTTTGCGGGACCTGTACATCCTCTAGCCTTTTATATTATTAATTATTCTTTGTAATGAAAACTTGACAAAACGCACTAAATTCATTAAAAAGCCTCACTTTCAAATACATCTCAAACATTACAATTACAGTTCTCAAACCCTTCAAACTGTCCAATCCAAACATCTTAAAAGGCGTCCACCAACCATGTGTTAGTACAAAAATACAATGGTGTCTTTGCTTAGGGCTCATATAAACAGCGTCGCTTCTATGCAGCTGTCAAACTTCATTAAACAAGGCCCCGTAACCTGATGTCGACCTTACGGAATAGAGTAGGTTTGAGTACAGATACTGCAACAAACGATATTCGTATCGAAATTACGTAGCTCTTGACAGCTCGAAGGCAATAAGAAAATGTCATCTAACGGCTTGAGCCTGTGGTTAGCGGTTGAGATTATCATATATCGACAGTGTCATTTTGAAGTCAGCAAGAAAATGCCATCTAACGGCCTATGTCACTACTTAATCGTTAAGGTTATCTTATCATACATTGAGAGTCTCATACAATGCTCATATATTATATTTCAATAAAATAGACCTTTAAAAAACTGATAATAAAATATTTTGATAAATTAATGATAAAATATGTTTGAGAATGTAATAATAACATATTTTAATAGTTTTTACTAAACAAGAAATTAATCTATTATAATTTTAATACAGTATCATAAGATCTGCTGTCCCGGGCACATCACACAATATTCTTGTGGTTTATGTACTTGCTATTATGCGAAGGTAATCTTTGTAATTTAATATCTTACAATACATCGGCAAATAAATCACCTTATTGTATTAATAAGTACTTAATTGCATGTATATACTAAAAATATGAAATTGAAAAGTATTACGAAATTATGATATTAAAATATGAATTTAAGAAGAAAATATCGGTTGTTTTGATAAGAAATAACTTTTTTTTTAAGTACTTTATCTAACTAATTAAGAACAGTAACTTAAGATTGTTTCATCGATCTGTCTTAGTAGTTATATACTTCTCATGTCTTTCACCTTCCGTTCATTATCTGTATATGTATATTCAAACATTTTGTGTATATATATATTCGTGTATGTATGTATTGTGTATGTATCGAGTTACATAGTTATTTATGTAAAGGGTGTCTCAAAAAGAACTTAGATTTGAAATAAATGAAAAACACCAAATTTGAATGAATTTCGTAGAATTTTTTATTTACATAAATAGATCAATTATTATTGATATTACACGTGTAATTAAATGTCCGTCAAATGACCACCGCCACTTAGTTGGCAGGCCCATGCCTGTACTCTATCAACGAAATTTCGGAGTACTTTTTCGAGTAAGCACCGCTGGTTTTCTATAATTTGGCGTTCAATTTCGTCTTTGAGTTCTTCAATCGTCTCAAGTGGTTTGTATAGACCTTGCTTTTTAAAAACCCCACAGAAAGAAATCTAAACAAATTAAATCACAACTTCTTGGCGGGCAGTTTTTGTCTCCAAAACGAGAGATCACACGACCTGGGATTGTTTCTCCATTGCCATTGTTTCGCGCAGTGTGACAAGTGTCATCATCTTGCTGAAACCACATATCAGTTATGTGCATTTCATCCAGTTTATGCCAAAAAAATAGTATGTCAACATGCCACTATAGCAATCGCCATTGACAGGCACCGAGGCATCTACCTCATTTTCAAAATCAATCGCTGCAATCCAACAGCCGCTGGGCGCGCTCGACTGCCCACGTTACCGAGGGATAACGTGGCCAGTCGAGCGCTTATGCTTATGACGATGACGCTTAATGTTTCTCTCATCTTTCAATGAAAACGTCCGCTCGAATTTCCGAACTAAATTTTGAAAAGCGGAACTTGCGAATTGTTACTGTAAAATTTTCTCCATTTTTGTAATGGGTTTTCACTGCTAATAAACGTTCTTCCCAACTGTAACGCGGCGTATTCAAAAATGACAATGTTTCAATTAACAGAATACCAAATATGGCCGAGGGAATAATTGACAATCGAAAAAGCGCGCAATTCCAATTCCAGGTTCTTGTTGAGACACTCTTTATACTCGTAAGTATGTAATTGCACCATATACCTGGCAGTTATTTTTCATTAATTCTCTAACCTGTTTGGAAGTTAATTTGGTCGTCTGGAAGGATCACTTATTGCGATAAGTACCTACCCGCCTTCCGTACACTATTTGATATTGTTGTATTGTGTTGTTATTTGTGATGTACAATAAAGTTACGTATTTACTTATTGTTATGTACACAAATTTCCACAAAATATCTTACTAATATGAATGTAAAGCTATTTCATAACTTCGTAACGATAACCGTAACATTAACCGAAATCAGATTAAGGCTGTTAATAATCGTAAAAATGTAATGTACCACAGATAGATCTCAACCCGTTCGTGTACTTATAGTAGCGTCATAAAGTGCGAATACGACATTCTAAGGACATATTCATGTACGAGTAGGTACGTGATGAGATCTACTACGGAATTCATAAATTCTAATAAACCACAAGGCTGATACGTGAGAATGATATGTGATGCAATGTCACTTGGATGCAATGTCGTAATGAAGTCATTTTTGTACAGTACAACCATTCCCAATTTAACCTATTTAAGTGAGTGAGAAATGCCGAACTTATTCCCATTCCATCCTATCTCCTTCCGTTTTCCCAACCCTTTCATCAAATCCATTCCTATAGGCTCTTATATACATTGCCTTAAATCTTAATCTTGCCTTAATCATTAAATGTTACACGTATATACATTGGGGGAATAGGTTAGGAATAGGGAAATAGGCTCTTCCAGTCTTAAATCTGCAAAAGTAGGCAGCGTATCCGGGAGCGTGCCAACGTTTGTCATTCTGATGTTGCCATGTATCCCAAATGTCCATGGGAGACAGTATCCACTTACCACCAGGTGAACGGCCTGCTCTTCTACCATCTTCTGTCTATGAAGAAAATATATGAAATTTATTTTAAAAGAAATTTTTATTTAATTTAATTTTATTTTTTAAATTTTATTCTTTTTATGATATATTGTACAATATCGCTACGGAGATCGTATTCTTTGATTTTAAATTGCTTTTGTTTCTTTACAGGTAAAAATTATTTATAATCAACTATGGTTCTGTTTATGGACATTTCTTATGTAAGTAAGCTATACACTAACTTATAATATAAGGTAGTTGGATAAGTTCGCGGCCTTTTTATAATGAAAATATCATAATAAAGACTTTTTTTATTATGATATATACTGGGCGCTTTTCTTCAAGTGCTTGTTTCAATTGTACTAATTGCCGACAGTAGAAATCAGAATTAATCGTTTGGCCACGTGGTGAAAGCTCGCAATACACAAAATGCCTTTTCAGTCCCATCATACACATAACATAACTATTTGTGGTGGCTCACCTCGCTTCGACCAAGATCGTTTTCGAACATTGTTATCGTAGGTGATCTACTTCTCATCGCCTGTTACCAATCACTTCAGAAATGTATCGATTTCATTTCGTTTTAGCAACATCTCGCATATGAAAATTCTATTCACCAAATTTCTATCACTTAAATCATGCGGCAACCAAACGTCTAGTTTTTTTACAAAATTCAGTTTATGCAGGTGATCCAAAACTATTGAATGGTGAATGCTATACTTTTCCTCATTTTGAAGACTGTTTATGTGTCGATCTGCTTCCATTTGTTCAGTGATAACATCAACATTTACCTTAATAGGACGACCACACCGAGTGAATTGAATCTCAGATCAAAATTACCAGACTTGAATCGACTGAACCATTTTTTTTCAGTAGTTTTAGATAAAGCATCTTCTCCGTAAACATTCGACCACATCTTTTACAAATCTTTATTCGACCACTAGAAGCATTCAACCCTGAAGCACCTGCGTCAACCATTGAGTGTGGGGTTATTAAAAACATCTAATAAGAAAAATATAATTAATAGAAAAATAATGCAATTCAATCGGCGAAAACATCAGAAGAATGGACATTTTTCTGACAAAAGAATAAGCAATCCAAATAAATATAAAGTTAAAGAATAACAAGTAAACATCAGCATAATGACTCTCCAGCTTGCGATACGACATTTTGACAATATTTTCTGATATTTATATATATTTTCTGATATTTAAATATATTAGGATTGACATTTTACTACCTTTATAATATCAATCCAATCAAAGTCCTTTATTTCAAACGATAATCCATATCATTGTTAGTAAGATTTTATACTGTGTTAATATAAAAGTAGTAAAAAGTTGTCCCATTCGTTTTAAAGTTAGTGCACATTACGCGGGTCGAACCGCGCGGTCGCACCGATACGGGGAGAATAAACTTGCGCGGTTGATCTGAATCCCGCGGTTAATTGTGAACAGTCACCATATACCAGTAATAAACGAAAATACCGCGGCGGGGGCGAACATGCTGTCAGTGGGTTACGTTATTTTTTGTGCTTGTGCGCTGCATAAAAATTGATGTGTTGATCCATATCCGGATACATCTAAAGCTACCGGCGATCATGAATGCGTTGCAGACTAACATGATGCGCGGTGAATAATAGTTTTAATTCCCATGTTTGTGAAGTACGAAAGTGTTATGAAAGTTTTCGTGACAATTTTATGGTGTTACGTGCGTGTGATGTTGATGATAATATGTGAAGTGGCGTAACATTTCTAAATTTCACTGGCAGCAGATCTATGACAATGATGATATCTGCCTATAACGTTCCACTGAGGGGGAATGACCTCCCAAAATAAGCCACTAGGGAATTTCGGGCCATAATCCATCAAGCTCGGTGGGGATTCACATACTCTAGATTTTGTTTTTATTTCTCAAACATGCGGATTTTTTCGCGGTGGTTTCTCTCACCGTGGGCTAGTGTCAGCTTTTAAAAAATAGTATTTAAGTATACTCAGTGGTACGAGCCAAGGTTTTGAATTCACGACCATACATTCGCGTGAGTAACTTGATTATAGATACCCCTGGACTCACCGGTCTATGAGTGTACCTACCATATAAATATAAATTCAGGGATATGCATTGGCTTTAAAAATAGGTAAACCGTAGTGGTATTATGGAGGTACCAACATATTTCATATAGATTGATTTTAATCGACTATAAAATGTAGGGAGCAACACTGGCAAAACAGCCCGCGACCTCAGCGTAGGTTTAGCGTAGTGAAATAGATTAGATAATAAATAATGTTTGTCTGCTATTTGAAATGTATCCTACTGATATCATTATTTATCAGTAGGATAATAATCAACATAGTCTATTCATAGATGGTAGACTCGGCCATCACCTATGAAAAGACTAGATTGCACTTCACTTTCAATCTGTCTAGCGAAAGTCTGATTTTAACTCCTTTTACACGCTTATGTATCGGAAATCATTCAAAACTGGCCCTTGTTAGTAACTCATTGAGGTACCAATGGGAATCTTAGTCATCAGTATGATGCATTCTTCTAGCTCATCTTTATATAGCTTTTCTTCACACAAATTTTAGTCTATCTAGCCAGACTGTCTATAATCTGTCCTCTATGCCCTTTGCCGTAATTACTCAAAACCACAAAAACAATAAACAAACCACAGTATCAGATTTTATGCTCTCTAATTGTTAACATAATACCGAACAATCGCAGTAATCGACGACACTACAGCGTTGTAAAAGCATCAGAAACTATTAAAAACATAATGTTTATTATCCTAACCACAATACGGGACCAACCAGAAGGAATAGTTTATTTTTAACAATCGACGGAAAAAAGGAACAACAAAATGTTACATTGAAGCGCTGAATTACATCGTTTAGTGTTATCTATCATTTCATTACAATTTCTGTGTGGTAAATGAATAAATAAAATAAAAATAACATCCTAATTCCTAATAGTCCATATAAATTTGTCAATACTGTATGGTTGTTGCGGCTTGCTTGACTTTTGCAAAAGATTGAAAAGAAACTTAATGTTAGGACAATAATAATATTATTATTAAAAATGGTAAGTACATGTTATATTTACATTAGTAATTGATATTGTATACATTAGTATATATAAATCAATTGATAATGTTCTACTGAAGAGCACCCATCTCCGCCCTTACCCATGAGGGGGTTTGAGGTTTTAATCCACATCGCAAACCTATTGTGACTTGATGGATCAATTGATTTATTTTAATTTATTAACACATTGATTTCCTTATCATGTTTTCTTTGCTGAGCTATTTATTTTCGAAAAATCCATACTAATGCCGAAACTCAATGGTAACGGACCGAGATTTATTTTGAACTTACAACTTCACGAAAGTAAGCCAAAAATAGGTACACATAGGCTATCACCGAGCCGTGAAAGTCACAAAGCGGTAAAATACTATTGGCAATAAAAACTTAATGTACAAAAGACGGTCTTATCGTTAAAAGCAATCTCTGCTGGACAACCTTTGGATCGAGAAAAAAATAATAATTTAATCATATTATGTATTGTAGATGGTGTACAGTGTACATAATACATACCATAAATCTATACAATATACATAAAGTAGTTAAATACGGTAAATTATCTTAGAAAAAAGCAGGTATATATGACAATTTTTACATCAACGTTAAGATTCCTCACGGGGGGGTTTCACTTCTACTGCGTGCAAACTCCGGACCATTTCTTACTATCATAAAACCTATCTTGTCATTAAAGCTGTAATATAAATCCGTGGGAACATATAAAGGTTTAATCCACTTTTATGCAGGATGTACTAATTGTAGCCCTTTTATACTAAATCAGAGACCACACATTCATATATTAATTACTTCAATTACTATTTTATTTAAATAAAATTTTTATAATAAGGTACTTTTTTCGTTAGGAGAAGCCTATATCCAGCAGTTTACGCACGCTGATGGTATAGTGATACAGTATTTTTTGTATTACCTTTGTTATTATTTTCTAATGAATATTCCAATAAATAATTCACAGCAGACATCAAATAACCAAATAAAATATTACCTTTGGGACTTCTCTATTTAATCCACAGAAATGTATATTTTTTTACAAAACTAAAAGAGATTTAATTAAGAAGTGGTATTGGACCGGAGAAATCGAATTTAATAATGAAACCTAATGAAACGTCAATTAAAATTCAAATAAGTTCATTACCCATGACATGGGAAAACAACCTTTTGTTGATTTATTCGCGAACTTTCCTTACGTATTGAATAGCAAGCAGCACATCAATCGTAAAAGTAGCAAGTTTTTTTTTAATAAAAAAGGTGACAAACAATAAGACAGTCTGTCTGGTGATAAACAGATACTGTCGCTCATCGCCATCAGTTGCGATATATGCCTACATCAATCAAAAATGACCAATATTGGCACGTCCGCTAGTGTGCTGACTATCTGGAGATTTAATGATCACGATTTGGAAAAAGAGGCATAATGGGGACGGGACAGATAATTCTATCTGTCCCGTCCCCTCTTTTCCTCCGGGGCGCATCCGGGCGCGTGGCAATTTTTGTTAGTGTCAGTATGGATTGATTTTGGCATGTATCGCGGATGTCCGTGGACGACAGTATCCGACAGTGTGCTCGACTGCTACTTTCTTTCTATAAATTAAAAGTGGGCCAGGTTCGAGTGGAGTAATTCAAAAATACCTATACCTAGCCTGACTGGAAATCGGATCTTAAGCGGATGAAGCCGCTGGCACATGATAATTATAATTTATAACATATAGAGATGATTTATAAAAAAAAATTACATGTGGAAGCATGTAGATGTACCTATACTCTCACCTAAGGCAATCACGCACACCGATCACGATTTAACGAACACAACAAACGTAAAGAATGACCTCAATTATTATTTAAGTGGTTTGGAATAAATTGTTTGTATGCATCTAGTGTGTTCTACTGAACTGGATGTACTGTACTATAAACTGTAGATGAAATGCTTTTCTTCTTTGGATTGATGGCAGTATCAGTTGTCGACTCAGATGAAATGTTAATAATATATTTATAAATTAGAAATTCGTATCTTGGAAAGTTGTCTTCGTGTATTACTTTTTTTTTCATGTATGGCAATGATGCAATCAGCACATTCTGCCAACGTCGAGTTTTGTTCGTAATTAACAATTTCAAAGTCTAAAACGCATCCTGTCAATGTCCAGTCTAGTCGAAGTAAGTCGAATCGCTCAATAAAGGGATAGTAGGTTTACTGAGGAAAAAAGAGGACTCCTTGGACCTGGTCTTTCAGATGCCAGGTGTCTATAAGATAGACTGCAACTGTGGTAGTTCCCTACATAGGCCAAACAAAGCGCACCGTATCAGAAAGGGTAAAAGAACATATCGAAGCTGTGAAGAATCGCCAGACAAATAAATTGAGGATAGCGGACCATGGTACTCAACGCCGGCATCAATTACTGGATAGAACTCCATAGTCTAAAAATCCTCTCCACTGATCGCCACAGTTTCTCCAGGATTGTGCGTGAAGCAATTGAAATAAAAAAACATAGAAATTACAATCGAGTAGATGGATACAAATTGTCCTCGACGTGGAATCCAATGATTAATAAATTTATTAAAATTAAATCTCACTATTTTTCGTCTGACGCTGCTTCTGATGTTGTGATTGTTGTGTGCCGTACCTTTCCGGAATATTAAGAACAAACGCGGGTAGTATGAAACTGCTGGCAACTCTCGTCGTGAACAACCCACCCACCTCTTCGGTCAGCTCGCGACCATGGTTGGTGTACCAAACCGAAACGTCGAGTAAAATAGATAAGGTAAGCATTCACGTTAAGACCCGTTTAAATAGATAAATATGTGTGAAAAACGCGAAAATCTCAAGTGCTATACACAGGTAATCTTGTTAGCATCAGTCAGTAAACGCTTCTTTACAACATAGACTGTGGCATACCAGTTTAACAACACAATCATTACCTACGCAAAGTGCAGGGGAATGTCCTGTCAATCATCACTTGTGTTTTTACACTACCCACACATTATACAAAACATGATAAATATTCATACAACTTGAATCTCAAGAGTGGCAATCTTGGAACATTCCATGCAGTCTGCACTATTAGCGAGCGAATGAGACAGCATTATGTGTGAAAGAGCAACAAATACACGTACAGTGTCGACAAAATATACATTTTTAAATTGAAATTATACATTTATTTAATTTTCAAGGAAGACATAACAGTGGATAATTATTCTGTTCTAAACACACATAAGTAGAAAATTTACATAAAATACACAATGAAATGTTGACTTTATGTACATAATTCAATTAATTGATTTTAAATAAGTGTGACATTTTCTATTTTCGACATTATTACTGATGTCAAAGTAAAAATAATAATAATAAAGCCTTTATTCACACATCACAACATAATATGAACATTGAAATGAATAATAGTTTACATTATTTCTGTAGAATAGTAATTGTAACTCTCATATACCTGTGCTTCACTACTAAAGTGAGGAATGAAGAAAATCTCTCGTCGCGCTTTACTTTATATACCCCATTTTCCCAACCCTTTCTCCAAATTTATTCCTAAATCTCCAGAGGTGGGCAGCGCGTCCAGAGGCGGCGTGCCATCATTTGTCATTTTGGACACATGTTGGCATGTGTCGCAGGTGTCCATGGGCGACAGTATCCACTTACGATAAGGTACAATAGACTATCCACAGTCCACTTGTCTCGCCTTCGTTTTCGCCTACAAGTATGATAATATCTGTAATATTATCGCTGAACTATAGAGAAATACCGCTCTCGCACAAAGTTACACTAATACCTTTTGAACTGTATCATCAACATTGTTGGATACAATAGCCAGTTAAGAGATTGTGGGCATTCGTTAAGAAGTTTATGGGGAAACCAGGTCATCAACATTAACTTAACGACTGTGATTCAATGGAGTATGAAGAGTAAAAATACTGTAAAACAAATGTATATTAAACAGATCTTAAACACTTAAGTTTACTGTAACCGTAACAATAGCCAGCCCTTTTACCGACCATTGTTAGATATGGGCCTCCTCACGCGCACTATCTTGTGCATGAAGGATAGCGAGTTCACTCTTTAGAAGTCGTGTAGTTCCTCAAGTTTTAGCGGTTATGTTTTTTTTTTTTTAATTCTATATACTTAATTTGGGACTTTGGCCAACACTGGCATGTCAATCCCATCGTAACCTAAACAAAATTTCACTTACTAAACTAAACACTCCAAAACCACAACGACGGCTTGGACATATCCGCCAGTGCCACCGCCCAAAAGCGGCTCCGCCGTGCGGCCGGTTTACGACTCAAATTCAAGACAGCCCCACTCCAGGATAGACCTAAGATGGAGCTGATCCAAATCCAAACATCTCATACACCTGAATAGCAGCCTCAGATGCAGGAACCGCTAGGATATGAGTGAGCACACCCATATCATAGGGGCTCAAATTCCAGCGCTGCATCAATGAGGCCCTTTGCCTTTGGTTTCGGGCACATTCCATCAACAAGTGGTACGTATCTTCTACGGCTCCACAAATTTCACAATCTGGTGATTCATCTATTTTCATTCGGAAGCTAAAACTTTTTGATGGAAAGTGCCCAGATCTTAACCTATGCGCTAGGACAACCATTCGTCTTCCCATCTTGGACATACCGAACCATGGTATTGGAGGAGGCTGACACTGGATTATTTTGTACCAAATGCCCTTTTCCTTACTTCTCTCGTCAAAATATTCTTTATATTTAGACGAGCACTTTTTTCTTAATTTATATAGTACTTCGGTATAATTTGGTTTTATAGAAATTTCCATCCCTTCAGTCACTGCTAATTTGGCTAATCTGTCAGCCTCCTCATTACCTCTAATACCTATGTGTGATGGAATCCATTGCAATTTCAAACCTATTTCCTTCTCAACAAGGAGCGGTTATGTTAATCCTTAGTCGCCTATCGCGACACCCACGGAAACGTCCCGTGCCAAAACTTTACCTATTTTATATTAATTAGGACTTAATATTAAAATTAACTAATTAAGTACTCTTTAATAAAAAATAAGTTATGTACATATCTAATAATTAAATTCAATTTCACTACTGAACATTTTATTTGTCAACTTAAACACATTCCGTTTATCAATCCCTTTATTGTTAATTCTTTAGATAATCTAGTCTAGATAAAACAGTTAGTCTATGGAAAAACTTCAAAACCAACATTAAAAAGCTACCTACAATATATCTTAGCCTTCCAATATACTCCAAAGGTTTTATTTTTCCAATAAATGGTCTGATAAATTGGATCGGTTCCCTAAGTCAATAGAGCCCTGATTTATAGCCAGTAATCTCCATTTCAAATAGTTTATTTTGATTCAGTTAAAATAAATTGCCCTTCAATACCTTCATTAAAGAAAATATAGTCTCTTTATTAAATACAGTGAATAGTTTTTAAAAATGTATTAAAATGCACTCTCTTTTTTTCATTTAAACCAATGTGTTGTCATTTGTGATATTCAATACAATTAAGGATTTATCTAAAACATAGTTATTCAAACTGTTGTTATACAATGATAAACACAAAATTAATGGAAGATACTTCTACTTCATATTCTTACTCTTTTACTGTGCAAGCGGTTCGTTTGTTCCTTCGGTTCGTTGGAACCCTCTTCCCCTCAACATAAAACGTGCTCAATCTTTATCCAGTTTCAGGAGTCAACTTACTAAACACTATTTAGTTTTGTAATCTATCATTCAGTAACTGATATATAATATATTGCAGCTATATAGTGTGTACGTGTGTGTATATGTATATTGGTATGTACCTACGTATTACATGATTTATGTGTACTCTATCTATACCATCTATACATACCTGTTACTAAAATACTCGTTTTTATTTCCTCTCTACCCAAAGGTTGTGTGGCAGAGATCGGTAATAGCGATAAGACCGCCTTTTGTGCATTTCATATGTTACAATGTCTGTTACTGTCTTGTTTTGTTTTGGTGTGCAGTAAAGAGTTTTATCTATCTATTAGCAGAGGTCAATTTACTTTTGCGTTCAATATGTTATCCATTGAATATGTCGTTACTTGCGATTACATTATACTTGTCATTCCTTATACTATTCCAATCCCGTCTCATTCAATCGAGTAAAAAGTACAATTACATTAATCCCATTTTAATCCCTACGCCCTCATCCCATCCCATCCCATAAAAGCAAGAATGGAATGTGCAATAAGAGAAAAACTTCTCGTTTCGCTGTACCCCTATTCCACATCCTTTCCAGTTATTTTCCCAAAATCAGTTCCTCAGCGTATTTGGGATTCCGGAAAACTGCCACGGTTGGTCATCGTTGATTAATATTGGCATATATTGCCGATATTCATGGGCGGCCGTCTCCACTTATCACCATGTGGACTTATCTGATTGTCTGTTACTTTTTTTACAAATTATATTCCTCAATTTACATGCCTTTTACACCACAAAGGATTATCCTTTAAATCATATTACACGTACATACCTACATTTGCAAATAACGGTGTCATTTTAACATCTGCGCAAACAATAGGCGAGTTCGCGTACTGCCTTAAACGCGCTTCGGCGCCGGCGCACGAGGCGCCATCCGGTGACTCACATACTGTCAACACATGCGACACTGTGTATGTGATACTATGGAATGAAGGCTAATAATAATAATTATTGTCTGCAGTTCCACTCGCATAGATTTTTTACTTAACTCTTTACCGATTAGGCATAGGTCAGTCGCCGTGAGCGAACTAAATGAATTCCTTCTGCACGCTGAACTGATAACGTTTTTTATTAATTTCAAATCTTAATAGTACGCGAACTATTAATTGATAAAAATTACCTAAATGTATCTACTGATGTACTGACACAAAACAACTAAAGAACGAATAAGATTAATTAATTATAATTACACAGGTCCACTACTGACAAGCGAAATTATAAGCCCGATAAGTCTCACGGCCTTAACCAGGTGGACCAATTACTTGTCGCAGTTTACTGGATGCCACTACAGGACCAATTACTGGATGACAAGAGCCGAGAATTGTGTATAGTGGCGACCCTTGCAGTGCAACGCAATCAGCCCTTTCAGTGTCCACTGCGGGACCATTGGCCTCGTCATGCACATTATCTTGTGCATGAGAGATGTATCGCCTTAAAACGCCACGCTGACGAGTCTTCAAATGTGGTGGCAATACTTACGTGAGGCCTATCTACGAGTATACCTAGCAGTGGAGGAACATAGCCCGATGGTAACTAAGCGATGTATTAATAAAAGAAATGATTTCGGCTTGATGTTATGACATAAAAACCAATAAAAATTAAATGAGGATTAATATTTTACTTTACTTTCAATTATACCATTTTCCAAAAAATATTTTATGTACATTATACATAGGTAAAAACAAATCAGCAAACTGAGGTGTCAATAAGGTAGGTAGGTAGTCCTCAAATGGAGACCATATACTGAAAAACAGGTTCAGGTTCAGGTGGACGGACAATACAAGACATAAAGGTCTTCTCATTCAGGGAGACCTGTATATTCTGATTTTATTATTTATCATGTGTATTCCCACAACACACAGCGACACGACACAGTAAATTCCATGCGTGATGAAATCATTATGCAGACTGCGTTCTGTTACCAGCATGAATATTTAATTAGTTAGCCTATTTTAAACCTAATTGATCCTAATGCTATACTAAAGCACACAGTCATTAGGATCAATTAGGTCTAAAATATCGTAAATTAATCACTAATTAATTCATCACCCCATCTCTTCCCGTGGGTGTCGCAAAAAGCGATTATGGGATAACAAAATCAAAACCACAACTGAGGAACTATACACCACCTCTAAAAGAGTGGATTAGCCAACCTACTCGGCCAGCGTGGCGTTGCATTGCAGCGTCCTCCTGTTTGAAGTCTAACAGAAATGTTCTACCAATGTTTGGACATTGTTAAATGTCAGCCACTTCAAGCACATCCCAATGCAATTATTCAAACTTCAAACAGAAACAGAAAGCGTATGTCGGTTCTCGAGATTACGTGTCATGTAAGCCACGATGACGCGCATATAAATACTTTCCATCCAACTAAACACGTAATAAATCCATATTAATTCTACAGTATGACAAAAGAGTTTATCCTTCTGTATACATACATGGTATTTCATACAAACTTCACTGTCTGTAGTAGGAAAGCAACACACAAAACCTTGCGCCTACGTTGTCGCGTCGTTCTAAATTCGAACAATCCAATGCACGGAAATGCTAATTTTTAATACGTGTGACACTCACGCACACACATTTGTGGGTGCGAACACTGTGTAAGGAGGAGAGGGAAATTAATTTATTACGACTAAATCAAAATTCACTCATAAATTTAAATTCAAAGTTCTTCAATTCGTTATATTGCGACGTTTTCTCGGACGGTAGAGGGCTTGTTAGGAAATAAATGTCAACTCCAGTTTAATTATCAGTATCAGTAAATAACACCTAATAAGGTGTTTTTTTACAAATGTATTGTTATACAGCAGAACTGCACTAACTGTTTTATGAGATATTCATTAACATACAGATACAGAAGGATTTCCAGAAATGTAATAGGCTCGTTTTTACAGTTCGAAAATTGCATAGCAGAATGAATTAGAAAGCAATCGGGTCAAAGAGTTTGAAGTAAATTTGAATTTAGGTGTTTCAGTAGCGGCCAGTTGTTATAATTTAGTAGCAAGAAGTTCGGAAAGGGCCAACACTCAATATATTGTTACAATATGTACTTAGTTCTTCCCCCAAATAGGCTTGAACGAAAAATCTTAAAAGTAGTCAAAGAGTTAAAAAAGTTAAATTTTAAACAATCGTTACGTAAAATTTCCTAGCTATTAAAGGAATGAATGTAGTGGTTAGACAGGAAGGGATGAAAATACATGATCCCATAGAAATCACAAAATATCAATAAAAACTGATCACAGAACCTTGAAAAGATTGGTTCATGAAACGCTTCATGTCGTTCATTTGTCGACGCTTCATTTTGTTAATTTTTCCTTTACTCGTCTTCATTTTCCGACAATAGTTTATTTTAAGCAGAAAATGAAGCCTAAATGGAATGAAAATGTAACAACATGCAAAGGTAATGTATGTAATGTGACCAAAAAACGGTAATTATCAAATTCAAATTAGGTATTTTATTTGTCAATTATAAACATAGAATATCAAAAGTAGTCAGTTGTGTCTGAGCTTTATAGGCATACAAATAACAGTAAATAACAAATACATAATGGAAAATTCTACTACTAGAAAATTCATTATAGAAAACACCTAACAAAATCGTTAAAATATTTGAAACTCACATTAGTGTAACAATAAACTAAATCAATGGGTAAGCTCATTCCAATCGTTTAAATTGTAGTAAATCCCATTGAACTAAAAGAAAAATTACGTTCCTTTCTCATTGTCCATCTTTCGCGTGAAAATCGCTCGCAATGTATCCTCACCCATAAATGACGCGTTTAATTTGGTACAATTGACGGTGGAACTAGTGGGTGTGAACCGAATAAATGACTTTTGCTTTCGTACAACGTAAACTTTACTGAATAAGACATTTCGATGTAAAGGTGAAATAAGGTGCGTCGTGAAGTATAGAAGTTACTGCACTAACTTAAGGGTGTAGATCGTGAAAATCACCGAAAAGAGTGTTACGATTTTTCATATTTAACCTATTTACATATGATTGATATCAATGATAATTTGTATATATTACAATCAAAGACCAATAAGTATGTTCATGCTTATATTAAACTCTTAAACCTAATAGTTGTTATATAATAAACGTCAACAAACGCACAAAATTGAGTAAAAATGCAAAAACATGACTTCGTATTTTTCAGATTTAACCCCATAAATCAACACAAATTGATAAAAAGAAACACTTTTTGAACACTGAAGAAACCAATAAGTATAGCTGTATACTTCTTTTTATACCTTTACAAACAAAGACTTCCTCTTTTAAAGCCCTAAAATCTAGATATATTTTAAGGTAAATTTTTCATACACAAATGTATGGGATAAAACGTTCGTTTCATTCGTGCAATCTCGGTGGTCTGCAGCGGCAGTTCCTTTCTGTAAGTGAACGCGACACCACGCTTGTCGGCTACAGACAGCAGAATTACGTATTGTGAATTTGTGTTTTTTGTAAAAAACTGTAAGTATAACATTTTTATAATTAATTTATTTTCAGTTAGTAGAAAGTATCGATATAATGAATGTCTGAAAGAAAACCATGATGGAACTAGATATAAATCGTAAAAAATACAATATCTACACTAATAGGTATTATAAAGAGGAAAGATTTGGATTTTTGTATGTAACGAATAAACTCAAAAAGTACTGGACTGATTTTAATAATTCTTTTATCATTCGAAAGCTACATTATCACTGAGTAACATAGGCTATTTTTTTCGCAGGACTGATTGAATTTGAGTGGCATGCCAGGGAAAAGAAAGTTTTGTACGCATTATAAAAATATGAAAGCCAAAAGATCTCGGAATAAAATGTAAGTTCCTCCCTACTTATTTATTATCGCATTTGAACAGGGTACATTACAAAGCTAATACAATATGTCATATGATTTAGATCGCCCGATTCAGACATATACCTACAATAACATGTAAATATTGGTTTGTATTATCTATATCTATACTGATAAATAAAATTGAAGTATCTGTATGTAATATCAAAATAATAGGATTTTTAAAAAAAAAAAAGGCGATACGGAGTTCGCCGGGTCGGCTAGTATTGTCTAAATATCAAATTGTGGAAGTAGGTAGGCGACAGCGCAACTTTGTCGACATACCTATACCGCCAAACAGACGCGAGGCGCCTAGCGTCTGGCTTAGGGTTGTACAAAATAAATAAAAAGTGGATAATATTGATGAATAATATTTCCAGTATTGAAAATAAAGAAAACCTTGGGGCCGAGACTCTGAGCAACAATGCTACGCGCTGTATAGAGGTAAGTTGTTATACGTAATTCTTGTAGACTTGTTACATAAATAAACAAACTACTTAGTTAGTGATGGGCGAAGACAAAATCTCAATACCTACCTATAGATTTTTCTTGCAATATTTATTATTTTCATCGAGAGACAAACACCTTAGTACCGAAATACTTCTCAATTACTTTCTCAAAAGAAAATTTACGTTCAAATAGGTGACGTCATAAAAAAACAATACCTAATGCGTAAAGAAATTATAATTTCTATTCATCAGGAACCTAATATTGTATTAATTCTTTTGCATTTTTTTAAATTTTTAATTATTTTTTATAAAAAAAATCAAGCCATTATCTTTCTTTACAGGAACTAGTTATTGAAAACGACCAAGAGGGAAAGGTGGATGAAATGGAAGTTGGGCGTAGAGTTGTAGACGTTTCTTTTTTTTTTAAAGCTCTTCAGGCCATAGGGGACCACGGTCCAATGGATTGTAAGTTAAGTTACCTCAGTATAATAGGTGAAGTAAAAGTTGGTCTGGACTCAAAACTCATCATGAAATGTAGTATGTGTAGTATGAAATTTACTGTGTGTTTGATTGAAAAGAAAGAAGATAGAATGGAAGTGAATCATCAAATTGTATCTGGTATCATATCATCTGGTGGGAGCTACTATCAGTTAAAAACATTAACTGCCGCAGTAGCCCTACCAATCATGTCACCTTCATTATACAATGAAATTAATAATACGGTTTGCGATTGGTGGGAAAAGACAGCAGCACATTCCATGGCAGAAGCTGTCAAGGAAGAAGCGGAGTACGCAGTGTCTATAGGTAGTGTTGATAAAAATGGTACACCATTAATATCTGTTGCTGTTGACGGTTGTTGGAGCAAGAGATCTTATGGTAAGAATTTTTCCGCCTTGTCCGGCGCAGCTGCGATAATTGGCATTAAAACTAATAAAGTATTGTTTTTTGGAGTTAAAAATAAATACTGCGTAGTTTGTGCACGAGCCGCAAAGAACGACAGTCAGCCCTCGGAACACCGTTGTTTCAAGAATTATTCGGGATCATCTACCGGTATGGAATCGACCATAATAGTTGAGGGGTTTAAACGTTCCATTGTTGATCACGGTGTAATTTATAATAAATTTGTAGCAGACGGCGATTCCAGTACTTATAAAAAAATATTAGATTCGCGACCGTACGGTAATTTAACAGTAGAGAAAATTGAATGCAAAAATCATCTTTTACGAAACTACTGCAATAGCTTGGAGAAACTGTCGAAAGACACTAAGTATCCTTGCGAATTGCGGAAATTCCTAAAAGAAAGGTATTTGCGTTTAAGAACGGGTGTAAAATGCGCTATTAAATATTGGGGCGATCAAAATCAGTCACTCGAAGAAAAAATAAAAAATCTTAGTGAAGATATCCTAAATGGTCCACAACACGTATTTGGTAATCACCAATATTGCAAGGAGTATTTCTGTAGACCTGATACTCGTCGAATAGAACCTGTTGGGTTGCTTCCAGCAATTGTTGGATGCGGATTAATGGACGCGGTACACATTTTAAGTAAAAGACTGTCATATCATTCTAGAAGTTTAATTCATAATTGTACAAGTAATATAGTTGAAAGTTTTAACGCAGTGATTGCCAAATTAGTAGGGGGTAAGCGTGTAAATTATTCTTCCCGTGGTTCTTATGCGGGCCGATGCGCAGCTGCTGTTGTGTCTTTTAATACAGGATCGATTCATAGTAAAACTCATGAAGTAATATTTAAATCTAGTCCTAATCCTTTGATCGCGAAAGTGGAAAATTGTAATCGTAGAATCCGTTTAATTGCTAAACCTAAATTAAGATTGAAAAAGAGCCACAGCGCTGTATCGAAAGACGCTCACTATGGACCAAACTGCGAAAAACCTGATCTGAGTCCAGAATTATATGAGAAAGCCAAGTCATCTTTTTTAGCCGATTTAAAGTTGTCTTGTGCTGAAAGAGAGGAGCTTGAAAGGTCGACCCATTTGCAAAGAAGTAGTTCTGAGTGGATGAGTACAAGGAGAAAATTACTAACCTCATCATCGTTCGGGGAAGTTTGTAAAAAACGAGAGAGCACAAGTTGTGCTGTTCTTGTTCGTAAAATCGTTTATGGTAGTAATATCTCCAGTTTGCCTGCTGTACGGTACGGTATCGAAAACGAAGAAACCGCAATTAAACAGTTAGAAATTCAAGAGAATATTAGTATACAAGGTTGCGGTTTGTTCGTCGACGATCAATATGAATTTCTTGGTACTACACCAGATGGCATTTATGCAAACGGTTTAATTGAAATTAAGTGCCCACATTCTTTAGCTGGCATGACTCTTGATGAAGCAATGGCCAAACATACCTTTTGGGTTAAGGACAAGGCTTCCAAGGGTTATGTCATAAATAAAAATCATAACTGGTATTTCCAAATTCAGGGACAGGTACATATTACTAAAAGAAACGTTTGCATGCTTGGCATCTGGTTTGGTGCTACTGTACCTATGAAAGTTTATATTATAGAAAAGGACGACAAATTTTGGGAGGAGAAAATGGAGATGAAATTAGTTAGGTTTTATTACGATTGCCTACTTCCAGAATTAGTTGATCCTCGGCAGTCACGAAGCATGCCCATTCGTGACGCGCCCAGTATCATAGAGGCTATGAAAGAGAGGAAAGAAAGAGCTTTACGTGTTATGAAAGAGAAGAACGCCTAATGATTTTGAAAGATACAGGTAACTTAACTACCCAGCCAGTCGATTCACGTAAACACGCCAGTCCAAAAGTCGTTTTAACTTAGGAACTTAGAAATCGCCTTTTGGTTTTCTGTTTTAAACGCACTTACTTATCTAGTCTTGGATTGTCATAAATCTTCCAATAGCTCAATTACTATACAATTTCTGAGTTACCTGGTGTAAAGAATCATAAAAATTGGTTCAAAAATACAGCGAATTGAGAATTCTCCTTTTTTTAAGTCGGTTAAAAGGGCTAAATTTGCAAAAAACGAAGTGACGTCACTGCGCTACGGTTTTTATTACTTACGTGAATCGGGCAGCTGGTAACGTTTTCATTCTGATAGGTTTTGTGATAGCCATTGATTTTATCATCAAATTAGCAGAAATCAGAACTTGATCCGTAATCGAATGAAAAACCATTAGAATTTTGAACTCATATTTCGTTATTGTTTAATTACATACTTTTAATTAGTATATTAATAATTTACAAACTTCTGTTAAAATTAGTAAATAAATGAATTATTTACTAATTTTTGTACAACCCTAGCACGCTTTTGAGATAGCGAGTAATGGCGACTCATATTTGTTATTGTGTAGTAAATAAATCATTTTTATACTTGTGTTTCATTTATTGACATTTTTTTTAAAACCCTAGGATTTTTTTTAGATATCGACGAGGTGATCGTAAACAAAAAGTAAGTATTTGAGTTTACGCAATAGGCACATTTCCTTGCGTAGAGATAAACACACTTCCTACTGAATTTGCAATTATTTTATTGAATGAATATTTTACGAATTAGAATAAATTTTGGTAGTGAAATTACAAATAAATAAATAGTTGGAATTTTAGGTAAGTAGAATACAAAAATGTCAGATGTCAAATGATAGAAAAACATAAAAATTGTGTCTCAACTACTCTTATTAATCTATTAAAAAGAATCAACAGCTAGTTTCCAAAAATTCAACGTTATTGTTATGCTGTAAATATTCAAGTTCAATAACAATTTCTCAACGTGGAACGTTTGTTGCAAAACATTTTGAAAATCGCGCTCTCTAGGTCATTCATCCGCCCCGTCGGATGTTACATTAAACTTTGGCGCTGCGGTCGCTCGAAATCGAGATCTCAGGCCAACAATCTACACCCTTAAAGCCTATTCAGATATAAGCGATATATGTCGCTTGCGGTAACGATATTCCCGTGTTTACACGATAATGCCTTCGTTCAGATATACGCAATATTCGCCAACCGCTTTGGGTAGCGATATACCGCGTACAGTGGCCTAGGGCCAGCGTTAACAGTATCGCTTACGCAAACGGTGAAACGCGTGCCTAGGCGATATTCGCTTCCGCTGGTGAATTCACGCGACTTGCGCTACTCGTACAAAATACCCGGCGGCATATCGCCTTGATATATTAGCGGCAGCGAATATCGCTTATATCTGAACAGGCCTTAATTAGGGTATTGCGTAGATGTGTACCATCTATTCATTGCTGAATTTACAAAGGTAGTCAGAGCATCCGGGGGCATACGAACGTTTTCATCCTAGACTGGTGTTGACATGAATAGCTAGTGTCGCGAGGCGGCAGTAGCCACATACTGCCAGGTGAACTATCTGTACGACTGCCACCTTCTTTTTATAAAAAAAAAACTTAAGGTAAAATAGAGAACGAGTGTCGTGGGATTTCTCTCTATAAAAAAAAACTCAATCTTTAATGGTATAAGGAAAACACATTCCGTTATAGTTCTTATTCTTAGTTATACTTGTTATAGACTTAGTTCTCAGCCTTTCCGAATATTTTTTCTAAGTCCGACCACTGAATATTCTAAATCGTATGCCTAAATTAAAATTTAACACGTTAAATGCCATAGAGAATATTGGAAAAAAAAAATACAGAATCGTAAATGTATATATATAAAAATATATATAATCGTATTATAAAGTGGTATAATTGGGTATACCATATATGGTATATTTTCAGTTTCATTTACTGTCGGACACATAGTCCGACACGGCTTAAATGGAATAATTATTTACGCCGCAGGTCATTTTGTCGGACACACCTACGCTCAACTAGCTTCGATCACAACATAAAATTAAAAATAAAAACTTATAAAATTATACAGGAATGACAAGGGAAGGGGCACGCTGCAATTCCGCAGCCTTTGGGCGCGACTGGCCGAATTACCCCTCTCACATATAAGTGTATTATATATAACATATAACATAACATAATATACTGTATATAACATATTATAATATACTACCATTTCCCACCCTATACTGTACCCCCTAATCTAAAGGAACATAATGGAACATAGAAAATAGGTACGTGTTTCGGTAGGAAGTGAGATATGCCAGAGCCCACTTTCCATCCCGTCCCATCGCATCCTATATTCCCCTATCCCAACAAATGGAGAACATGATGGAATAAAAGACATTGTTTATTTCATTACACTCATGACTATCCATCCTACCCCACCCCCGCCTCCTAAAAAGGATTGAGATGTGTAATGGGATGAGGCATACTTCTCATCCCGTTATACTCCATATCCGCCTTTTTTACAACTTCCCAACTCGTTTTCCATATTTATTCCTAAATCTCCGAAGGTAAGAATGGATATTTATATTTTTTACTATATTAATTATATTTTTCCTTTAAAATATGTTTTGTGATTTGCATTATTAATTATTAATCACAACAATAAAGTATTTTCTAATTATTTTTAGCTACGTTTTAAAGTTTATTTGTTTCATTTTAGATAAATTACATTTTGTTCGGCTTTTAACGTCACCTACATTATTATAAAATTGTCAACGAAATATTGATACAAGTGGAGTTGACACCCGGTTACTATTACTATTCGGGACCGCGTGGGTCACGTAGTGTAATCAAATAGTAAGAAATTGTGTCGGACAGGCCCAAGGAAACGACCGAAAAAGTACATTATTATGTCGTGTCCGACACAAGGTCCGACATGTTTCCAATGGAACAAATAGTGTTAATATTGCAAAAAACGAAGAAAAAACCTGGTTGACTTAAAAGAACAGGCAGTCTGCGGTGGTCTGCCTGGGGCCATGTCGATAGACATCGATCGAGAATGATTGTTTATTTGGGTTTGGAACAGAGAGTGCTATTGAGTTGTCATATCATATAACAAAATTTTTGTATTTCTAATCGTTAAAATACAGAGTAAACATAGTTTTAAAAATCACGACCATGGTGGCAGGCGATATTCCATTATCGCAGATTGTTTATAAGAATGGTTATCCGTTTTCATTTTAAGGTTCTTGTATTTAGAGATTTCTGACCGTCGCGTCGGGAGTTTTTCAAATTTTTAATAGCATTTATTAACCCTCTATACTTAAAAAATAATGTTATTCTCTCTGAGCGTGCTATTTTACAGGTTTGTTATTTTTTATTTATTTATTAGGTTACATGGGTAGAATAAGCTACATATTTCCTCATTTAGAGATATAAGTATGAATTTTTTTGACATATGAAGGCTAACAATAACTATGAGACCAACATATAAAGAATTATTCAACAAAATCTGTAAACTAAAGTACCTTTTACCATTTAAACCTTTTAACGTGTATTTAACTCAGCAATAGGTATTCTTTTTTTAAAGATAACATATTAGCTTTAATGGCCAACTCGAGACCGGTGCATCGTCTGCATATTTCAGTGAATCACCGTATTACAATTTTTTGTGCAATCCGTAAAATGATTCATCTGAGAAAACGTTTGTGGGAGAGAAGGAATGTCATATTCGTATTGTGACATTAGTTGTTCATAATAACAAAACACCAATGTGCCGTGCTGAGGGGGAGGGGAGCAGGTGCACATTAATGAGATTCAAGAGAAAACTGGTTAAATTTTCATTAATTTAAAATCAAACTAGCAACTGCGAGTTTGCAATGAAACAAATCGGTGTTTACTGCATTTGTTTATTTTTATTTTCCGAATATAAACGTTAAAAATGTCACTTGTATCGTTTCTTCTTGGCAGAACAATTTATTACCTAACGTTCAGAAATATATTCACTCAAACCTTTGGAGTGTCTATTATAGTGTTATGTATTTTGATAAGAGAAAAAGTCAAAACTTACTGTAGGTGGCGTCACCGGTGATGGACTGATTCATTATCGCCAAGCCGAAGCCGCTGAAGCTAGAAACATGAAATTTGCACAGTAGATAAGTTTTCGTATGCAACCACTAAGTTAGAGACATGAAATTTGCAATATAGACTTTTCATTTAAGATAATTAATTAAACACGTATATGAGCATTTTTTATATTAAGGCTTAGAAAAGTGAAAAAAAGGGAGGGTGTGATTTTTAGCTCGAAATCTGGAGAAGGACATACCACACTTTTTATCGTGTAAAATTAATTAGTTTTTCTATGGAGAGTCCATTACTTTTAAAAACACACAGGTGAAGCCGCGGGAAGAAAGCTAGTTATAAATAATATGCTACCTTTTGACGGCGGCTTCGCCCTTACGGGTTACTTACTATCCTTACGGGTACAAGATGCCGCGCGTCTATAGGTCTCGTTATTTATTCGTTATTTTTTTTAAAGTTAAGATACACCATGGATAATTTCTTTTCCATCATAGAAAACTAACTTCCCCAGAAATACCACAGACAAGATTATAAACATAGATTAAGTAACCATGGCGTAAGCACCTTATTTGATCAGGTGACGCCTTACAGCATTTCTAGTTTCAACGATCATGTGTTTATACAAGAATTTAACGGGAGACGGGACGTGCTTGGGGTATAGTTTGGAAGCACACGCCGAAGTAAGAATTGGGAGATAAGAGACGCGATTAGATTTGTGTGAAAAATTACAATTTTTCACCACACAAATCTAATCAATTCATTTACACTTTATTTTTCATTATAGATTTTATATAAGTAGTCTATATTACATTGCGAATGTGCAGTACTAGGACAAACCCTATCGGATTTTATGGCACCAAGATAAAAATGTTTTCTGTGTATGCTGTATAAATAAATACAAATTATCATTTTACATAGACACTGAAGAAAATAAACAATAAACACACACTGATGACAAAGATAAAATGACAAAGATATACTGATGACAAAGATGACACTGATAAAAGAAAATAAACACTGATGACATGTAAAACTGTCAAACAGAGTGAAATTTGTACGGATATTACATTCTAAATATAAATTAAGATAAAACTCACTTACAATAACAATAATACCTAACATTAATTTTAAACTTTAAACAATGAAAACGCACTGAATCTTTTATATGACAAAGTTTAATGTTAAGAAGTAATTTTGGTGTTTAAATATTTTAAATTATATTTTAATTATTATAATCTTAAAGTGTAACCAAATTCAGCCCTTTCGAATTTGTTTTATAAATAATCGATATATTCTTATTTATTTTTCTGTGAACTTTGTTTTGTAACTATTTTTATCATTTATGTGTATCAGTAAATAAATGCCTTGCTTGCCGCGAGTTTCTAAAGTGTACCTTTACATTAGCCATTGTTTTTCCACTCATTGTTATGTTTTCAATTCGGGAAGAGTTTGATGTGATGTAGTTTGCTCTGAACAAATATATACAATTATTATAGGATAACATATTTGAAACGTGATTCCTGTGATGCAATTGGACCTATATACATATATGCATGATGTTAGGCGGATTCTAGAAGGGTTCTCGAATGGAGACCACGTACCGGCGGACGAAGCCGAGGACGTCCATCTGCTAGATGGACAGACGACCTCATAAAGGTTGCGGGCACCCGCTGGATGCAGGTCGCTGCCGATAGGTCTAAATGACGGACAATGGGGGAGGCCTATGTCCAGCAGTGGACGTCCAAGGGCTGAGAAGAAGAAGAAGAAGGCGGATTATATCGTATGTATACTTAAATATTTATACTTATTATATGTATATATAAGTCGTCGATGGTGGTTGGATGAGAAGAGTTGAAGACCGTATGTGGTGGCGGTCCAGGGGAGAAGCCTATATCCAGCAGTAGAAAGACAACCCGATGGTATGGTATGGTATACTTAAGCACTAGTGAGCCGCGTTAGCCCCCACGTCAAACACGACCGGTGACTCTTGAAAGGCCACTAGGGCCACAAGAATTTAGACATTCACGATGTTAAGACAAATCAAGGTTTTTTAGCCGGTAAGAGTCCGGCACTACCTGGACCCCATTCCCAGGTGTCCATGAGGATTTTCCTTGATTGTCTTTCCTGACAAAAAAAAAAGCCGCGTTAGCTTCGGTCAGGTGCAGGCTTGCCAACTTTCCACTTTCCTACAACCGGACGGATACTGGGAAGCGAAAGGGGAGGGGGTTGATTGTTTAGGTTATAAATTAAAATGTAAAGAGTAATCTGTACATGTATTACGTACATTTTTAATTTTTACCATGTTTTTTACCGTCAATTGACGGCGTAGAAGTGGTAACTTAAAAAAATAAATTTCAATTTAGAAAATACATTACATAGAAAATACAATTTGAGTCCAGTCGCATGTTGGGAAACGTACACGGACAAATCACGTCCAAACCGGACCTTTGACAAGCCTACTCAGGTGACATAATAGGCTCGGACCGCTCGCGCAGTCTTCTTCTCGAAAAAAATTACAACTTTGAAATTCGAAAAAAAAAAGTGTTTTTGTGAATTATTTTTACAAATATTTCTATTTCACACGGAAGCGGAACATGGGCTTTAGCTTCCTAATATTGAAAAACAAAGTCGGTGCTAGTTATTTTTTCAGTTTATCTCATGTATCAAAAAGAAACAAAAAACAACACTTAGTCTGTCTATATAATATTTGTATACATTATGTATATGTAAATTTGGAAAACATCTTTTAATGTAATCTAACATTTATCAGTATGTGTGTGTATGTAGGTATATATATGTCTATGTGTAGGTATATATATAATTAGTAATAAAATCTTAATTGTAAGTACTAATATAGTAAGTTAAAGTTGTTACTAACACTAATGATAGAATGAAATATGGATCTTGTGGTCTGAAATAAATGAATTATTATTATTATTATTATTAAGTTGCTGCCTGTGTACATGATAGCAATGAATAAATAAATAAATAAATTTAATCCCTTCGTTTCGCTAAGTAATTCGTTTATGTATATGTGTTTATAAAATATGTTATAAAATAATATTATAATTTAATGTTATTAATCGCAATGTCGATTCTTATTTCTAATATTACAATATTACTAAACGTATAAACGTCAATCATAGTTTACAAAAATATAAATCTATGTTCGCGGTCCACCATGAAGGCGCTTTGTAGCGCGGCAAATTAAAAATAAAGAAAATTAAATTTTTCTTTACATATTTTTGCTAAGTTTTCGTTTATGTGTGGCAAAACTTTGAAGGGACAAGTGCCCCCAACAGTGGAGAAACGCAGGTCGATAGTACCTACTCACAATGCTTCTTGCCCCTTATAACGTATGACCTGTATGTACAAATATAGACAGGCGCGTTTAGAATACTTAAACAACAGTACTCTTTAGGGAATTCTGTCACAAACATTCCGTGTCTTGATGTATTCCAATGGAGAATAACCAATTGAATCAAACAAGTTATCTTTAAATATTCGACAAAATCTCCTTGTTTTAAATGAACCATTAATATATATTAGTATTCCTTACTGACACTTATGTAGATATTAGAAAATAGGACGGCAACACTGACGTAGTCTTAGATCAAATCTCGATCTAAGGACGTAGTACGAGTATAATTCGTAGTAGGACGTAGTAGTAGGAGTATTAAAGAGGGGGAGAGTGCACGCTGCAACCCCCCCCCCCCCCCCCCCCAGTTCCCCAACCCTTTCTCCAAATCCATTCCTATATCTCCAAAGGTAGGCAGCGTATCCGGGGGCGTGCCAACGTTTGTCATTTTGGACTATGTATCAACGATGTCTATGGGTTACAGCATCCACTTACCATCAGGTGGACTGTATGCTCGTCTGCCGCCTTCGTCCATAAAAAAAAAACTTCGTATGCAATGTATGCAACTCACCTTCGTATGAGTTGGTGTAGTTCTTCAAGAGCTTGTGGTAGCTGCTTAGTTATCTCCTACGAGTAGTTGCGTTCACTACACTCACGGCAAGAGATGGCGTGTTGCTTTTCTATAACCAACTTTGTACAGTAAAATTTGTATAAAAACGTAAAGGTAATAACAATCTGTTTAGCGAGTATAGGTACAATGAACATCATAAACTCTTCAACAAATGTGGTGTGATCGTGAAAACGCTAAATGTGCCCAGTATATTTCTGAAACTGCTAGGTTTATTCAGTAATGTCGCGTAAACGGACGACTTATAGCGACCTTCCGAGTTTTAGTAAAATACGTAGTTGGTTCGCGAAGCGCCTTTTAATTTAAACAAGATACATCTTACTAAGACATATATATACATGTAATGATATTTTCTAATTACTTGGATCGACACTGCTAATCAAAACACAATTGAGTTTCTCTGTGAATAAAAGTACTAAAATTGATTGATTGATAAAATTTATTACGTTACATATTTTTTATAGGTAATTACAATATGTTAACATGCCTTATAACTAAACTTTACCTGTGAATAAAAGAAACGACATTTAATGTTATTAATCGCAATGTCGATTCTTATTTCTAATATTACAATATTACTATTAATTTTAATAATTTGTTTACGTTAAACGTCACAGTATAAACGTCAATCATAGTTTTCAAAAATATAAATCTATGTTCGCGGTCACCATGAAGGCGCTTTGTAGCGCGGCAAATTAAAAATAAAGAAAATTATATTTTTCTTTACATACATTACATTATATTGAAAGTTCACTTATAATGTATAATTCACTGAAATGTTGCATTATACAGACAGTTTATATATATCGAATGTCACAAAAACATACTATAATATCCAGTTCAAGCGAAATAAATTGAAAAATGATAACGGACTTTTTCTCACGACGGTACGTACTAAAAATAACACTGTATTTTCATCTGAGACTGTTTAATCTCTATTTTAATAATGATTTATATGTGTTGCGCCGGATCATATTTTATGGTGTTTATCTAAATAAAGAAGAATTTATTTTTATGGTAATACATCTTTGAACTGTTTAAAAGTGCAGTCGGTGAGATAAAATATCGCTTAAATCAAAATTAAGATGCGTCGAGCATTCGAAGTGACAATGTTCATCTGTAGAGACGTCATTTAAAATTTATTACGCTTTTAAAAATGGGTATTAATGTACTGACGACAGTGTCATTGTTAAGTTTATTACATACCAGTATTGTAAGAGATGACAGTTTTATATACAACTAACTTAACTCACTACTATTATGCTATATATCTATGCTGCCCATTGCCATTTCAGCTTGTTGGTTCTATAAGCTATGTCGGTGACTATAGACGTTTGACGAATTTGCTTCGGATTTTATCCGATTTTAGAGAGCTTAGCTCTCTCCATAGCTCATTGAGCTACGTTAATCTTATGGAAAGGCTATCACAAAACTGACAAATGATGAGGTAGACAAGTCCTTGAATGGAGACCAAGTCCCGGGAAGTGTAGTGTGGGTGTAGTCCCACCAAGTCGACCGACGACTTGAAGAAGTTATCGGTAGTAGCTTGAGAGAGATTTCTCCTTTTGCTCCATATCCAGCAATGGGAAGACATAAACTAACGCTATCGGCATAGTATATCTAGTTTCCTATTGCCAACCTATACCAACCTGCAATCCTATTACCTATTGGTCTATGACCTGCGTCACCGAAATGACAAATGATGAAGTAAACATGTTCTCTTCTGGACCCCAAACAACAAATATAGACAGAACACCAGTCCAATACTCTTATTGAACCTTCTTTCTACTAAAATGGTGATAAAATAAACAATTATGAATGACTTACTATGAACATCTAAAGTACTTACCATGTTCAAGCAATACAGATGATTTGATGTGATTTTATTCAAGGAAATAAATGAATACCGAATATATATTGGAAAATAATTAGCTCTTTTCAACATACGTTTCGAAGAACATTGGTCAGCGTAAACGAAAATTCTTACAATTGATTCTGATTTTAATTTAACCGACACGTTTTTCCGTAAAAGTAAATAAAGTATTTGTATTGCAAAAAGTTAATAATTGCACATTTTTGTTTCAGGTAATAGCGAACATGATTAAAAAAGGATAAGTGTGAGTCGTACAAAATATACAGGTTCAATCAAATTAAGTACACGAGTATGTGTCCCTATATATAGGAACACGATGGTAAGTGAATGTGCCCATGGACTCTACGATACAAACCAACATCACAACCGACGCATCGACTGATTGACGCAGTTATCAGTGACCATAGCTGCTGTGCAATTCATTGTAAAGACAAATGTTTGTCCGTCTCTGGGTGTGTTTGTCATTGTGTGTGTGGCGTTACAAAACAAAAGGAAATCAACATCAGCCGATAGTAGCAAACATTATCACCTTCTTTCTTTAAATAATACAAAAGATATTCTAAAATACGAGTACATATATGGCTAGGTACTTTGAAACACAGATATGTTAAAGTATTTATTACCAAACCAGTTTACGTAAATCATAACAATGTACACTGATAAATGTACACTTACAAAATAACATAATTATAAAATTCCATTACCTAAAGTCAAATTAAAAAATAATTATAACCGACTGAGAGTGGTGCTACCAAGTGGTATTATCTATACTCGACTCACATTCGTGTGTTTGTGAGTTTTTATCGTCGGCCCGTACCACTGAGTTTCTACTCAAGTAATGATTTCTAGAAAATATGCTCTGCGGTGTGGGAAAACATCACGTGGAAACCCACATGCTCCAGAATTTAAAAAAAATCTAGAGTATGTGATCCGCCAATCCACACTGAGCCCGCGTGGTGGATTACTGCCCGAAACATCCCCTCCCCCCGTGAATTACTAGGGGGGGCCTGTGCCCTGCAGTGGAACGTTATAGGCTGATACAAGTACAATTTTAACTGTGACTATGCTTGAAGTATCTTTGAAGAATAAGATACTAAACAAAACAAAATGTTAAAAGAACCAAAGCCACTATCATAGCTGACAGAATCAACAGACCACATCTGTTGCACCCACCAGTCATTAGCCAGTGCTAATGACTCATTTACACAACGAGAGTTTCTCGGACGCGAGTTTCTCGAACATCTGCCTAAAGCTAGTATAAACAGCTGTTATCATCATCTGATCACTGTCATCCCTGTTATCGTCAAGTTTTTATCATCATGTGAATAGTTGTAGGCGAGAATCGTATACAATAATCTCGCCCGAACCGTTCGAGAAATTCTCCTTGTGTAAATGAACCTTAATGATATAACATTTTTTGGTTAAATACCATATCATATTATCAGGCTATGTCTATCCCTTGTTGAAGGTAGACCTCACCCTACACCCGCCCCGATATTCGGCTTTTCTCATTCAGCCCCTACCGACGATACTACTGATTTTTTTTTATAGACCAGTGGGCGGACGAGCAAGCTGTCCCACGTGATGGTAAGTGTTACCGCCGCCCATGGACACCGTCAACACCAGGGGGTATGCGGGCGCGCCGCCGACCTTGCAAAATCCTATTCACAGCTCTCTTCAAGAACCCCATATCTTCAAGATATCTTCATATCTATCCGTATCTTCATATCGTAGCTTAATGGAAAGACCTATTGGTTACTCGTAAATCAATTTAAAACTATTTATATTATTAATTAAGTTAATAAAACTGTCTAGAATTTAACAAACCTGGACCATATGTTTCCTCCAATCCGCATTGCGCTCGCGTAGTAAATTATATAGTATTATGGCTCAAATAACCCTAGTGATTCATTAAGGGATGCCTCCGCCTCGCAGTGGGACGTTATGTGCTAATACATATTTATCTCCACTAAAGGGCCTCGTCCATCCCATCAATAGTGGGTCCTGCAACATTTTATTATATGACCATTGCTACTTCAGCTTACTCATTCTTTGAGCTATAATTTAGTAATTTAACTAAAAAGATAATGTGTAAACTTAGCACTAGCTTAGTATTAACACTTATATTAAAATTATAACTGAACTATAATCTTAATATTACAAGTATTTATGCTTAAAAAGGAGCTAATTGGTAGTTTACAGAAACACCTTACCTGCATAATGCAGGAAGGAATTATGAAGCAAAGATTATGGGCTTGGATTAATACTCGTTAATCCAATCTCGTGTCTTATTATGGATTTATTAATGTAAAAATATGCAAAACGAAGTGGAGTATTCTGAAACTGGTACAAAATTTTGCACAAAGTGGCGATTCATGTCAACGGGAAAAAAGAAATAGTGGATTTCGGATACATTTTTTATTTTACTCTAGGGATTTTATCATCGTCTCGTTCACAATATTGAAATATATTAAATAAAATCTTCAATACAATTTATACCGCGAACCCGAGCGTTCTGGAATAAACTGCCAGCTGAGGCTTGATAGAAAACAAACCGACGTTCATATAGAATCAGTAAAGCTAGGTAACACACTAAGCTACACCAATTTTTTACTCAAATAACACACAACATACATAAATTCTTCATTAAAATAACGTATTAATTCAATGGGAAACAAATTCAATGAAAAAATTATCATAACAATTAGATAACAGAATAAACCTCTATTTTCCTTTGCAGTAAGTAAGTACATTTCAATGAATAATATCGTTCAAATATGGTCTGAGACTACGAATATTGCTTTCAATCCTGGACATAAATATTTCATTTTATTGTTGTTAATAAATCTGTGCATGGCAAGAATAAGTGTACATAATACCAATTGGACCCATTTGACTCCATCCAACGACGTGCTGTTCGTATTGTCAACGATCCCACTCTCACGGGCAGTTTAGAACCCCTCAGCGTTCGGAGAGACGTTGCATCTCTCTGTGTGTTCTACCGCCTGTACAATGGGGAATGCTCTGAAGAATTGTTCAATATAATTCCCACCTCGGGTTTCTACAACCGCACCTCCCGTCACAGAAGTGCGGTCCATCCGCATTTCCTAGATACGGAGGTGTCGCGTACTGTTCGGTCCAAAAATTATTTTATATCGCGAACCCGTAGGCTGTGGAATGAACTGCCTCAAGAGGTCTTTCCATTGAGCTACGATATGGGGTTCTTCAAGAGAGCTGTGAATAGGATTTTGCAAGGTCGGCGGCGCACCCGCATACCCCCTGGTGTTGCAGGTGCCCATGGGCGGCGGTAACACTTATCACCACGTGGGACCGCTTGCTCGTCCGCCCACTAATCTATAAAAAAAAAAAAAAAAAAAAAACATAAAATCGAGTGTTTTTCAAGAGCACAGTTTACATTTCATATTTGTGTTTTCGCATTGAATAGGATTTTGCAAGGTCGGCGGCGCGTCCGCATACCCCCTGGTGTTGCAGGTGTCCATGGGCGGCGGTAACATTTACCATCACGTGGGACCGCTTGCTCGTCCGCCCTCATCTCTATAAAAAAAAAATTGAATATCAAGATATCACTTTAAAATTAAAACTAAATACCTTAAAACGCCACGCTGGACTAGCGGTTGGCGAGTTTATTCTTTCAGAGATGGTGTAGTTCCTAAACACTTGTAGTAACGGCTTTGTTATCCCTTACTACACCTATGGGAAGAGATGGGGTGATGAATTAATTAGTGATTAATTTACGTGTATAACAGTATCGATATAATTAATTTATCTGTATGTACTTTATACCTACTTATGCGTACATATGTTATGTTTGGGGAGAGAGTGTGTGCTGCATTCCCACAGGCGTTGGACGCACTCGACTGGCCACGTTACATTTCCTACCTTATTGTATCGTATTCCCCCCAATGTACGTACGTGTTTCGGTAGTGAGTGAGATATGCCAGAGCCCATTCTCATCGCATTCTATCCCTCCCCATTTTCCCAATCCATTCCTTATTCTGCAAAGGTGGGCAGCGCATCCGAGCGCGTGCCAACGTTTGTCGTTCTGGACTAATGTTTGGCTTTTGAACTTTCAAGTCGGTAGTTTCATTCTGATTCTAATTTTCCATCACACTTTTTCCGGCTTAGGACCGGCAAATTAATGTAATTTCTCATATTATTTTTATAAATATCATCACCATAATCCACTGAATGACATACTAGAATATTGTACCTACAATATTTTTGTCGAACCCTATATATCTCGTTTTATCAACTTATTTCTGCTGTCCACACGGATATTCTATAGTCGGATACGTTGGTACACATATTCATCGGATTCCAAATATCAACCTACCTGATAAAAAAGCGACGTTTCCCATTTACTTTTTTGTTTCTATAAAAGAAAGTGACAACCCTATTGTCCGTCAACTGTTTCGGCCGCAGGAACTGCGTGTACACACACTAGCAGTACGTGTAGGCATAATTGAATAATGAAGCCTATTAGAGACGCTGCTACCAGAATGTTGTCACATAGGAAACAATGAAGATAATTTTGTAAGAGTTATATACTTTATTAGGGTATTAATGTAACTCGTAAAATGACACAACTCATTCCGACCCACGATCGTTATGTGGTCCACATTGGCATAACTTGTATATTTGCTTGTAGGAAGTGTTGCTATCTACATTGGAACGTATAAATTGTTTCGTGGCAACCAGTGAAAGTTACACTTTCTACATGAGACAATTTTGCATAAATATTTAGTATTGTCCCACTTTTATGACTCTTAGGACCCTGTAAGTCCCTGAAGTATGGCCGTAAAGGTTCTGGTCCGATTCTGTATAGGTTTTAATACAGTAACATAACCTTCCTATTTTCATAAATCTTCAATTCACTTCGAGGTTTGCTGAAAAAAGTATTAACAGTAGAAAAGAAACGCACTGTTCAATTATACTCTCAATTCCGATCCCCCCCAAGAAAGATTTAGAGGTGTAATCGGATAAAGAAAACTCCTCTTCCCATACTCCTAGGCAGGCATAAGCACATCAGCGAAAACAAGTACACCATTCTGTATAAATGATCCAAGCGACAAAAATGAAATTTTACAGGAAAGTAGGTTTTGTATTTACGATTATTTTACAAGACGCTTGGATGTTGTATAAAATATAAGTAAAAACTCAAAAATATTTTTAAGGCTTGTGCAACCAATGCAATGCAACCAGGCTTTTCAGTATACACTGCTGGACGTAGTCCTCCTGATGCACATTGTGCATGAGGGATGTATTGCCTTAGAGCGCCAGCGTGGCGCAAGCGGGTTGGCGAGTCCACTCTTTTAGAGGTGGTGTAGTTCCTCAGGGCTTGTGGTAGCGGCTTTGTTATCCCTTGAGCCATGCCGTGTGGCATCGGCCGGCGATACAATAGCACAACCCTATCTCTTCCCAAGAACGTTGTAGAAAGCGATTAAGGGATAACGAAACCGCTAAGACTTGTATATTACGCTAAATTGAGTCGAACGGCGCAAAGAAACAAAAGTATCAGATTTGGCGCTTGAACTAGTTGTACATAATTGAATCCTTGACCGATGTCGACATGTATCGCGCATGTCGGAGAGCGACAGTATCCACTTACCACCAGGTGGACCGTCTACACGACTGTCACCTTCTTTCTATACAAGAAAACTTTTAATTTTGCAATTCGCCTTATATTTTTGTTGCAAGTCAAATTTCACCACTAGTGGAATTTGTGTAATAAAATAATAAACCAGACCTGCCTATAGGAAAAATAATTTATATCACCCACTACATTTCGCTTGTATTCATTAATGAATCAACGCATAAATTAATTCATTACAATTTTCGATTCGTATTACTGAAAATGCAATTTGTTTGCAACGTCGATTTGTCTTGTGAATTAAACGAACAAACAAACAAGCTAACAAATCATAGATCACGTGGGGTAATTGACACTTGTGTAGGACAGTTTTAAATAACAATCGTGGATAAATTATGGGTGCACTAGTTGAGTCTAAATTGCTTATGCAATTGTAAATTACATCGGATTAATCGTTTGCGCACCATTAATCCGCAATTTTGCGCTTTTAGGACTAAAGTTTAAATTAATATTTAAATTTAAAAATGTTTTAATTTTGGTATTAATTTGCAGAAGTCTGAAATGTGATTCTGTTAATGTTAATGTATAATGTTAGATATTTTTTTGTAAAAATATTTATGTTTTGCATTCAGCTTTGTATAAAATATTTGGTAAAAACAAAAAAAAATATGCAAGAAATGGAATGGACCAACAAACAAACAAACCTATGGGTTTCAGTCGGTCTCTCCCTGCATTTAAAGGTGAATACCAAAATAAGCGTAAACACTTCCGACACAAATAGATCTATACTTCTACATTTCTATGCTGCAGACATATATATTATGTATTATGTTGTCTATCTACACAAAAATACCATAAATTTATATTTCCAATTCAATATTCATATCTACTTATAAAATACTTAAATACTAATGTTATCAAAATTGTAATTGAAATTCAATGCAGGAGTGCAGAGACAGACTGAATTAGGATTGCTCTTAATTAGTTTCACCCGCAAAGTAACATTAATATACATTTACGATGGATTCAGTAAAATGGATACAATTAACCTAATTTGATTTCTTCAGTTAAAAATAGATTCGCATTATTTAGAATAAATATAGGTACAAATATGAATATAAGTAAATAAATAGCTATTTAGAATTGTTGAATTTGGGAATATCGATTATGGGACATGATCGATATTCCAGCGTGGAGCGCTCTCCGGCCAGTTGACAAAGTTTGCCGATAGTGACTTGATGAGAAGAGAGGAAGACTGTGTGTGGCAGCCATCCTTGTGAGAGGCATGTATCCAGTAGTGTAGAGCCAGGTTGATGATACGATATGATGATTCATATCATCAGCCTATCTCTCAAGTAACAAGTAAAGCGAGTAACAAGTCTCAAGCGTTTTGAAGTACTCATGGGTATAAGTTGGGTAGAAGTGTAATTTTAGCAACATTTCAAAGTCTTCACGTGCACAAACCTCTAATGCATCTGCTCCTTACATATTTGACTACGCCTTCATTACTTTTTATTAAAAATAATAATGCTGCTAAAATTTGCGTAAAAATACTTTCGTAACAGAATTGTGTCATATGCCGTGACATGCAAGAATACCGTGACATATGCGAGCTGTAACCGGTCCAGTGCGCAGAAACCACAAAAGTGAAACAAGTTCTGAGGATTTAGTTCTTGAATCCTTTGCGAATACATTGTAAATCATGGCTTGCTATCGGATTAGTATGTGGATTAACATTACGTGTCATTGATACATCTTGCAATGATACATTTATTTCATTGTGTAATTTTATATCATATAGAATATACAATTCAATTGCATTATCTTCTCCATTTTAGCGCATTTTTAGATATCCGTAATCGTAGCGACGCTACTTAGTATTGATCACAACTTTCGAATTTCGGAAAATAATTTAATACATCTCGACTAAATCACCAACCGAATCCAAAACACTAAGAAACTTGTAAACCAACTGCAGGGCGTAATTCTTAACGGATGTAACAAGTATTTGGCAGAAAAATAGTTTAAATCTATATCTAGGCTACGATCGAAGATGAGTCAAATCGGTTTAATATTTCCAAAATTATGGACGTGTGACTTAGAAAAGTTTAAAATCCGTGTAACTTACGGTGTAAAAATCCTAAAAAAACGTTTATTGTCTATATGTTACGCTGAAACATCGAAAACGCTCAATGTGCGACACCTATTGTAGACGATTCTTGAATGCTACGTCGCGTTACAAATTATTAAAATCATCTACAACGCGTTTTCGCTTATTGAGCAATTTCGATGTTTGAGCGTAACATATATAAGTACATTTAAACTATATTGCTATGTCATTCGGTAGGGTTCGTAAAGGTCTACAACTTTTATCTAAATACTTTTATTCTAAAGCGTAAGGACACTAGCGATATCTCCTTTCCTAATGACGCTCCCCAATGGCATAAAAATAAAATATATTGATCTTTTATAAATCAAATCGATCGATTGTTTATAGATTATTAATATGACATGAAACACGTGTAAGACTGTGAACTCGTAATTACTAATTAGTCGCAATATAAAAATAACTTATAACATATACAATTAACTAATTGAATTACTAATGAAAACGTAAACATAAACAAAACTCCCACTTCCCTCATGACCACACACACTTCTCACTTTGTTCTTTATTTGTGACGTAGTAGAAGTTAAAATTCCTTGCGACTAGTGTTTGAGTTGAAAACAGAACTATCGACAAATCGTGACCGTATCATTTCGGAACCGCATCATCACTAATGATGATGATAAGAGTTCGTTAGTGATCGTTTGTAAGCGCCCACGCTTTCCGCACTAACTAAATGTGATAGTTTACATTGCTTGACATTAATTATGTGGAGATGAAAAGTTGAACAAACCGGTTTTACACTTGAATGTACAGTTGCTCAGCATCATAAACATTGATCGACAGAAATACAGAGATGTAGCATTACGGCCCTAAAAGGGGTACAAATTTACCTACTGTCAATTCAGTCCGTCATTTGGCGGCAAAGAGCTACCAAGAACATATCGATAATTTACCTTCTTTTACATTAAAGGCAATATTTTTTACTTAACGGTGTCACAGTTTAAAAAGTAGTTTTTATTTTCACTATGACAGTGTTGTCAATATAAAGAAAACTGACAAATTTAGAAATTTAGAATTTTCCGAAATAATATTTATGATGTAGATAATATTTCGCGGTAAATGTGTTTGTGTAATTGATTTTAAGCTATTTACTTATTTAGTTAATTAATAAGGTAAATACCATTGTACTTGTAACATCTCTTCACCTTTAATTATCACAATGAATAATACTTTTAAAAATGTAATTATTACTACTGGTTTATCGTGACAGTAGCATTTTATTTATACCACTGATATCACTTCAGTACACAGTTTTGTAGCAAGGAATTATCCATTCATGTATTTTGGTTGAATGAATCATAAATTGATAAGTGACGTTATCTGAACTACTGGACCCTATTGTCTGTATGGGTGGACTAATTGATTTTGGTTAAAATTCCATTGTTTCAAGATTATGTTTAAAGAGAAACCTGTTGAAACATCTCATTTTTAAGATAAAGCGATTACAGATAGTTAAAATAAATAGATATTTTTTCAAAGAGGTCTCGTATTTTGTAAACATTTACAAACTACCTTCTTTTTTATTTTTTTGTAGCATTTCTTACTTATAAAATATGATTTTATGTTTGCTAGTTAATTGGTAAAAGCAAATGTTTGTTTGTGTTTACTTACTTATGTAATACTACTTAGGCGGACAAATTATTGTAATTTACAGGTATAATCTCTTCTCGATAGGTGATTTATGAAATCTTTTGAGAAATAAATTATCTTAAACCGTAATAACTTGTTCCACGCGTGTCCGTGATGCGAGACTTGGGTGTTTTCTTAGATCGTAAGTTGCCATATAATTGTCATATTGAACTTAATGAAACATTTCTGTCTTTAGATTTTATTCTGAAAGTTGATAAGGAATAAAAACTCAATAGTACTATCATAATTACCCATTCTAGAATACGCCAGTATCATCTGGAACCCGTATCATAATGTTTCAACTGATTCGTTGGAACCCCTACAGTACACATTAGTTAAACATTTAAGATATAAAGCCATGCTAACCAATAGCATATTCTGTAATGATGATAATACCACAGTCTTCAAAGCCGACTAACTCACTGTTAAAGATCAAATATTTCTGCACAAACTCTTTAACAACAGGATTGACTGACCATTTGCATTTCCATTTACTAAATAAAATATGTTTTAAGTATCCACGACCGAATATTAGGAATAAAAACAAATTATTTGATTTATCTTTTGCCCGTTGTTACTATGAAATTCATTTATCTATCAGTGTTGCAGTAGTTATAGCGAACATTTCTCTAGCATGGACATTTTGCATCTACCTCCTAATACTTTTATAAGGAAAACTAAAATTTAAAATTAGAACTAGAACACAAAGAATATCATCACTAAAATGTCATCGACATCATTATTTAAAACTAACTTAAACTACTGTACATATAATAAAAAATCAACTTATGAAACACATATTAAAAACTAAATTATTAAAGACTAACTTAAAATATAAAACATCTATAAACGAAATGAAATCGAAATAATAATTTCAGTCCATTATTATTACGATTGCGGCACAAAATTAAAGTTATTGTACAAATATGTCAAAATTTTAAATTAAAGGAGCCAGTTATTAAGATCTGCTGGAAAAAACCTTCTCCGGAGATCAGCTTGCCTTTGGTACATCTTTCCACCTACTTCCTTTTTTATTTATTTCATGTTAGATGTACAATAAGTTTTTATTAAAAAATAAAATAAATAGATAGATACACTTTATTGCACACTAAAAACGTACAGAGAAGTACAAAGTACAAGTAATACGAAGTACAACCGGCGGCTTTATCGCTAAAGTGATTTCTTCGAGGCAACCTTTGGTTGGTAAGGAGAAGTCAGTAGACGAAACAGAAGTAGATGGTTCAACAAAGAAATAATATATTTATATATTCATACATACAGAAATATATAGATACATACAGGCATATATACTCGTGTATCCCATACCATACCATCAGCCTATAGGCTGAACTCTCCACTGAATGATATAGGCCTCTCCCAAGTCTCGCCACCACACACGATCCCCGGCTCTTCTCATCCAACCACCATCTCGTCGTCAAGTGGTCGGTCCACCTGGCCGGGTAGCGTCCCACACTGCGATATATACATAAATAGGTAATTATTAAGCTTCATATTGAATAGAATAATGCTAAAGGGTGTTAACTAATCAAAATCATAAATAATAAATGATAAAGGTTAATGTTTAATTTCTACTGCACGCGCTTTATTTTTTCACAATTAACCAACGGTCGACTGATAGAGAATGCCTTAAGGTATTGAGTCCGCCTCTATACAATCTAGAGCAAAAAGAGTAAACAACAAAATAAATAGGAGATCATAAACGACCTTATAAAAAAGGGCGTTTTATTAATAATAACTTACTATTCTAGATAGTATTTTTTCCTTACAAGCAAAAAACTTAGAAAACCTAAGTAGCGAACCTCGATATCGATAGTAAATAGGCAATGTTCCGCCGTTAATGCCCGCCATCGACTTGTCAACCCCGCCTCTACAGAGAGGCTAGTGTTGTGCCCGATCGAGTTAATAAGTGTAATCGATACAATCGATAACTGGACAAGGAGGTCGAGCTGAGTAAATATCTTGGAAACTAGGGTGATTTCGTTGCGTGATTAGTTTCTAGCTTGTGTCCAAGTACTCCTTGATTCAAGGTAGGTTTATTCTGTTATATAAGTGTGTTCGGCTTGAAGTACCATTAAATTCGTGAATATACCTTTATATTGTAAAAACTATATAGTCTCGATTATATCAGATGACATATCAGATGACAGTATCAACGTTAATTAATAGGTGTTGTTATGAAGACACTTTATACCCCGAACCCAAAAGTGGAATGAATTGCCTACTACGCTACCACATATGGCTTTCCAGGAAAGCTGTCAATAGAATTGTACAATGCTGGCAGTGCACCGACATACCCCTGGTGTTGCAGGTGTCTATGGACGGCGGTAGCCACTTACCATCAAGTGGGCCGCATGCCCGTCTGCCACGTCCATCATAAAAAAGGGTTTCTAACAGAGTGGTCATGGTACAAACCTTACCATAACCAGCCATTTTAGTTTCCACTGGTTGACGTGACCCTTCTCATGCATATTATCTTGTGCATGAGAGATCTATGGCATTGAAACGTGACGCTGGCCAAGCTGGTTGGCGAGTCCACTCTATTGAAAGTGGTGTAGTTTTTCAGGGCTTTGTGGTAACCGCGTTGCTATCCCATAATGACCTTTTAGGACATCCATGGGAAGAGATCGGGTGGTGCTATTCTAGCTATCCTAATACCGGTCGACGGTAAAAAAGGGTTGGTTATAGTTACTTATTAAGCAAAAGTCGTACTAACCCAGCAGGGGGGCCGGAAAATAAGGCCAATAAAGAATCTGTGATGATCGCGATACCAGTCACGCCCTAACTGTCGGCTATCACAGTTCCGTGTGTTTTATTTGTTACTGTATTACTTGGACGTGTTGGAACGTGTACCACGCAATTACAGTTCTCAAGATGACCAGATACAAAGAAATAAAAATGCCTGCAACTCATCTGTCAGGAACCTCGGTACGACTAGTTGTCACGACGTATAAGATTTATACTTTCCCCTCGATGAAGGAACAAATTTTAATTTTTTACGCCTTGGTGTCCGCACAAGATAAAGAGATGGGTCCAGTTATAAGATATATCACGAGTTCCATGAAATGAATGGGCCGCCGTCTCACCGCAGGTGCTGGGCGTCTCGCAAAAAGTGATCTGTTAGGAATAATACTCAACGGGCAATGTACACAACAGTGTCCATAGCGTCACAAATCTATTTAGAAAAAAACATATTTATTTATTGTTGAAGGTACACCGATGTTACATAGTGGTACCAGTGTTTCTAGCTGTGAGATATACAATATTATTAGGAGTCGGATATGCACAAATAATATTGTCATTGAAGGCTTTAGCGAATAGAAATAATGACATATAGATAGCACGTCATTACTGATCAAAATTACTGATCAGGATAACAAATGAAATAAGTCAAAGTGAAGGCATTTGACGTTTGGATATAATTAGAAACTTAGAAAAGAAAATCGTAGTAAGAATAGAATCGCAGAATCCTTATTCGAAGGTTTGCATTAGTGGCCAGTACGAGTTCATGAGCACCATCTGCGGTCGCCCTAAATTAAACACCACCGGTGACTCTTGAAAGGCCACTAGAGCTACAAGAATTTATACATTCCGAAAAAAAAAAACGAGTTCATGGGAATTTAGAAGCAAGAAGCCCGGTAAAAGATAATACTCGAACAATTGTCGTTACAAGACCCGCTCAGAAGCGTTTACTGCTCTAGTCTTAATGGTTCATTAACGCTGACGAAGCGCTCAACGCTTAGCGCTCATTTTCACAACACTAATGAATTGGACTATTCATTCGCTTCCGCTGATGTTACGGACATCTCCGTCTACTTTATCACCAAGCAACTGTCAATCAGTTAATATAAAAAATGCATTTCGCTAGCCGGTAATGGAGCTGTGACTCCGTTGTGGGTGTGCCCTAACACTGCATGTACTAATAAACTGTCGACTTGTTTTTGTGATGAAGAAAAACAACCTCCGGTGAAAGGGTAGGACTTGAATGTGGAGTAATATGATACTGGAAAAACGTCTCATGCTCGCAATATAGACATGAGTAATGGCGCTCCTCGTATACATTTGTTTGTTGTATCTTTTATAACTAAAGGGCCACATGGTCAGTGAAAATATCCAGCAAATACTCCAACAATTATAAGGAACCGTGGTAGTGTTTGTAATTTTTGATGTTGATCAAACTGAAATCCGATGATAACAAGGAATAGGTTTGTGCCATATAGTGGAACATTGTGAATGACATCGATTTCATCAAATAGAGAAAAAAACATAATTTTAAACCTATTAAAAAGGCATAAGGACTTATTCAAAATATAGTAAAGGATAATAATACAGAAAATGGATAAATGTAAATCTGATAAATGAAAAATAATAATTCCTATCACGTATGTAACCCTGAAAAGGTACCTAATAAATGACCATTTCTACCCTGTAATCAGATGTAAATTAGCATTAATGTTTATATTTATATAAATAATATTTTTTAAGAAAAGCACTACCGTATTTCACGACTTGTGCAGTCTATTTAAAATACAAGCGTGTTGACGCAATAGAGTCACTAATACAAAATATAATAATTAGATAAAAGGGATTGATATCAAATTATTATATGATGTGATGGTGTAATCTGCTATATAGGTGTTTCATTTCAAAGTTTTTTACGTTATTAACCTATATATAAAATTGGCAATTAATTTTAATTTAATACAGTGGCTCGGTGCAACGCTCATTGTTCTCCACAGCTGTGTGTCACACGTAAAACGTTGCACCGGAATGTGAATTGTGCTCATAACTACGCTTTTTGTTGTTCTGGACGCTCTTACTTCTTGGTTTACTACTTTGAGTTTATTGCGTCGTACTTCACATTTATGTTTTGTTGAATTATTAAATATATCGGTAATAACATTAATTTGAAATGATCGAGGAGAATGAACCAATCGGGAACAGGCTAAATGGGACGCATTGAAAGTCCTCCACCAATATATTTATTGATTGATTATTGATTTAATTAGACGTTTTATATTGGCCGTTGGTGAAGTCAATGGATGATTGAATTTTGTTTTGATGCTTCAGATGAATAATTGTTAATACAAAACAGATAATTATAACCTGATTCGAACCTGATTTAGAAATTTTGACAAATTAGATTAGCTTATACTACTAAATCTGCTATATTTTCATAATATATTTTAAAATTGGAAATAGCTTATATAGTGTGACAAGCTCCATTAACCGTAATGTACATAGGCGGGATGATAAGTATCTGGCCTAAACTATTTAAAAAGAACATATATTTAAAAAAATATCTCATTTTACAAAAGGGATTTCTAGCTATCCATATTCTAAATTTGAAATCGACGGCTCCAATACTTTTCAATAATCTGACATTTTAGAAAATCTTGTGTTGAATTTTTCACAAAATGGATAAAGTTGAACAAAGAGCAGTGATAAAGTTTCTTTATATGAAGGGTTTAAAGGGATCAACAATTTTTGACGAGTTAAAAAATGTTTTAGGTGAAAGTGCTCTTTCATATGCCACAGTCAAGAACTGGGTTGCCGAATTTAAGCGCGGCCGTACAAGCGTCCAAGATGAATCCCGATCCGGACGTCCAAAAAGCGTCACCACCCCAGAAATGATCTCCAAAGTCCATGAGATGGTCTTGGACGATCGAAGATTGAAATTATCCGAAATAGCTGACAGTGTAAGCATCTCGAAAGAACGGGTACACCACATCCTGAGTGAAGAATTGCATATGAAAAAGCTATCCGCCCGTTGGGTGCCGCGCTTGCTTACTCGATCAAAAACGAATTCGTATGCAAGACTCCCAACACTGTTTGAATCGTTTTAAGAGTAATAAAGTGGATTTTTTGCGAAGATTTGTAACAACAGATGAAACGTGGGTCCATCACTATACACCTGAATCCAAAATTCAATCAAAGCAGTGGACAGAAGCTGGGGTTCGGCTCCAAAGAAAGACAAAGCTGTGAAATCGGCAGGGAAAGTGATGGCATCTGTATTTTGGGATGCGAAGGGAATTTTGATGACAGATTACCTTGCGAAGGGTCAAACTATTACCGGCGACTACTACGCTGATCTGTTACACAAGTTACAGGAATGTATTCAGCAAAAAAGACCAGGTTTGACTCGAAAAAAATAATCTTTCACCAAGACAACGCAAATGTTCACACATGCATTAAGGCAATGGTAAAAATCAACGAATTACAGTACGAATTGTTGCCCCATCCACCTTATTCGCCTGACCTAGCACCGTCGGACTTCCACCTGTTCCCTAAGCTCAAAACTTTTTTAGGCGGACAGAAATTTGAGACGAATGATGCCGTTATAAATGGTGTAGAGGAGTATTTTGCCGGCCTTGAAGAAACGCATTTTATGGAGGGCATAACTGCTTTGGAGCGAAGATGGACTAAGTGCGTAGAGCTTAAAGAAGACTATGTCGAAAAATAAAAACCACTTCGTTACGTTAAACTGAGTATTTCTTTCCTAGGCCAGGTACTTATCATCCCGCCCTCGTACTATCCTGTTGACTCACATTATACAAAATTAAATTATTGATTGATTGATTTTGATACAAAATATTTTATAAACCTTCCTGTATAAATGCCCCATACAATAGTGAAAATCTAACCTATCGAAATAGGTCCATTATGTTCTGAGAGTCATTATTTGTATTTATATATTATGTAGATAGAAATTAAGAGACTACCATAAAGTGTACTGCATTTTCCACTTTATCCTATTACGGTGCGTACGGATAAAGAATGTACGGTACGTTAGGATGTCCCATGACATAGGAAGACTTTTTTTTGCGAAAAAAATATACGCATGCCCTCTATTTTTTCCATCTGGTCTTAATTACTGGATTATGAAATATTATTGCCTCAGGATAATGAGTATAACGAGAACCCGTGCCGACTTTATGTCAAACTTAAAAATTGAGAATTTGTACTGCAGTAGGTACTATGGATAGGCTTAAGAAATAGTGTAGTTTTGGAAAATAAAACACCAATTGGCCCAAATCGTACATTTATTACTATTTTACATTAAAAAAAATCAATTATTGAACGTATTTTTTTTTTCAGTTTTTTTTTTTTACATTCAGGATATATTGTTACGTACAGGAGTGTACAAGAAAAATGTACAACGTAACAAAAATTTCTTTTATTCCTCCTCAATCGTAATCTTTCATAAGTTTCTGGTATAGACCGCAAGGAAAGTCATAAAAAATCATTTCCATTTTCAAATTGCCGCCAGAAATAAAAAAACAGATGACAGCTTTGAAAATTTAATGGTTCCATTTTCCAAGTACAGTTCCATTTTCAAACTTTGAATTTGTTGTTTTTTCTCCCGTATTGTACAGTAGCCAGTTCCAAGAACTTTTAGTTTGACCGATCGTATTATAACAAGTATAGGGGTGTATGGGGTCCCAACCTACATCTCTGGGACCCAAGCCAACCTCACCGGCTCGTGGTGCACCCTGCCGACCAACGAACGAGGCTCTGGCGACCCGCCACCACGCACTGGACCAGCGCGGCGGGTTACGGTCCACCCCCCCCCCCCCCCCCCCTATGGCAGAAAAAGTAAAACGGCCCCAAGTTCCCGGCGGCTCCAGTCGCAACACCGGCGTGGACGGGCGCTGGTCGAGCGCTGGAGCCAGGGGTGCTAAGAATCTCCGGGCGGGATTCCACCGTCGAACGACCAGGGCTTTTGACATGGATCACCGACGTAGGTTGTCACTGGTGACTTACAACACGCGCACTTTGAGGACAGACGAGAAGATCGCTGAGCTGGAAGAGGAGATAGGCAAGTTGCACTGGGATATATTGGGGTTATCAGAAATCCGAAGAGAGGGGGAGGACACGATAACCCTGAAATCCGGCAACTTGTTCTATTACCGGGAGGGCGACCAGCAGTCCCAAGGTGGTGTCGGGTTTATCGTCCACAAGTCCCTCGTAAATAATGTTGTAGCCATCACGAGTGTGTCGAGCAGGGTCGCGTACCTTATACTCAGAATATCCAAGAGATATTCGTTGAAGGTCATACAGGTCTACGCACCGACCTCGGCACACCCGGATAACGAAGTGGAAGCAATGTATGAGGACATTAGTAGAGCCATACATGCTTCGAAAACACACTACAATATTGTTATGGGGGATTTCAACGCGAAACTGGGCAAAAGAGGCGACGATGAGTTGAGAGTGGGGCAATTTGGATGTGGGCACCGGAACCAGAGGGGCCAGAGGCTGGCCGACTTTCTTGAGAAAGAGGGACTCTTTATGATGAACTCTTTCTTCAAGAAGCCGGCTCATAGGAAGTGGACCTGGATGAGCCCCGACGGTTCCGTTAAAAATGAGATAGACTTCATTATGGCCACAAAGAGACAAATATTCAATGATGTCTCCGTGATCCACAGGGTGAAAACCGGTAGTGATCACCGAATGGTTAGAGGCACATTGAATATAAACGTCAAGTTAGAAAGGTCCCGCCTGATGAAGTCTACGCTCCGACCTACTGCTGCCCACATACAGAATCCCGAAAGCTTTCAGCTTGAACTGTCAAATCGCTTCGATTGCCTAGAGGATTGCGTTGCAGTGGACGATATCAACAACAGGTTGGTAGAAACTGTCCATACGGTGGGGTCTAAATTCTTCAGACATCGTCGAAGAGATGGACCCCAAAAGCTCACCGACCACACCCTCGACCTCTTGGCGGAACGACGTTCGATGACACTGCAGACTCCTGATGACGCGGAAGCATATCGGCAGCTCAATAGACGGATTCACCAGTCCTTGCGACACGACATCCGTCTCTTTAATACTAATCGTATTAAGGAGACGATAGAGCGGAATAAAGGCTCCAAAGTGTTCGCAAGAGACTTATCTATTGGGCAGAGCCAGTTGACGAAGCTGAAGAGGGAGGACGGCAGTGTCACTTCCGACAAACAAGAGGTACTGAGGGAGATCGAGAAGTTCTATGGACAGTTGTATACCTCGGTCGCTAAACCTGTTGGCAACTTGGCCAAAGACCCAAGAGCCAAGTTGACCCGACACTATACCGAAGACATCCCGGACATCAGCCTGTACGAGATTAGGATGGCCCTCAAACAGCTTAGAAATAACAAGGCGCCGGGTGAGGACGGAATCACTTCAGAGCTTCTGAAAGCGGGTGGAACACCGGTACTGAAAGTCCTTCAGAAGCTCTTTAATTCCGTCTTGCTCGAAGGTATTACGCCGGAGGCATGGAACGGAACTGTGGTGGTGCTCTTCTTCAAGAAAGGTGACAAGACCTTGTTGAAGAACTATAGGCCCATCTCGCTTCTGAGCCATGTTTATAAGCTGTTTTCGAGGGTTATCACGAATCGTCTCGAGCGCAGGTTTGATGACTTCCAGCCTCCCGAACAAGCCGGTTTCCGAAAAGGCTATAGTACCATAGACCACATCCATACGCTGCGGCAAGTTATACAGAAGACCGAGGAGTATAACTTGCCATTATGCTTAGCGTTTGTGGACTATGAGAAAGCCTTTGATTCGATCGAGACTTGGGCAGTGCTACAGTCCCTCCAGCGGTGCCATATTGACTATCGGTATATCGAAGTGTTGAAGTGTTTGTATAACAACGCCACCATGTCAGTCCGAGTACAGGAAGGGAGCACGGAGCCGATTCCATTGCAGAGGGGTGTGAGACAAGGAGATGTTATCTCTCCGAAGCTCTTCACCACTGCGATGGAAGACGCTTTCAAGCTCCTGGAATGGAAAGGACTCGGCATCAACGTTGATGGCGAATGCATCACTCACCTTCGATTTGCCGACGATATCGTGGTCATGGCAGAATCGCTGGAGGATCTTAGCACAATGCTCGGAGACCTCAATCGAGTTTCCCAACAGGTGGGCCTTAAAATGAACATGGACAAGACGAAAATCATGTCGAATGTCCATGTCGTGCCCACCCCAGTTTCAGTTGGGAGCTCGATTCTCGAAGTTGTTGACGAGTACGTCTACCTAGGCCAAACGGTCCAACTAGGTAGGTCCAACTTCGAGAAAGAGGTCAATCGACGAATCCAACTCGGCTGGGCAGCGTTCGGGAAGCTACGCAGCGTCTTCTCGTCCAAAATACCTCAGTGCTTGAAGACGAAGGTCTTCGACCAGTGTGTGTTGCCAGTGATGACCTACGGCACCGAGACGTGGTCTCTGACTATGGGCCTCATAAATAAGCTCACTGTCGCACAGCGAGCTATGGAGAGGGCTATGCTCGGGGTTTCCCTACGTGATCGAATCAGGAATGAGGAGATCCGTAGACGAACTAAAGTCACCGACATAGCCTCTCGGGTTAGCAAGCTGAAGTGGCAGTGGGCAGGGCACATAGCTCGTAGAACCGATGGCCGATGGGGCAGAAGGGTTCTCGAATGGAGACCACGTACCGGCGGACGAAGCCGAGGACGTCCATCTGCTAGATGGACAGACGACCTCATAAAGGTGGCGGGCACCCGCTGGATGCAGGTCGCTGCCGATAGGTCTAAATGGCGGACAATGGGGGAGGCCTATGTCCAGCAGTGGACGTCTAAAGGCTGAGATGATGATGATGATGATGATGATTATAACAAAATGCTGACTTTGAAATCATCTACCCCATGAATATTAGTGTTGCAGTTTTCTAGAACCATTAGCCAGCCTATCTTCATCGCACGTAAGGCATACCATGTAGAGAGAAGCCTTTACAAGGCACTGATTCCACACAACCGGTCGTAACACCATACTGTTAGTGATGGGACATTGACTCTTGTCGATATTGCAATCGTTAACTAAAATTATTTTGAAGTACGAATACACAAATGAACGTTGCTACCGATAGAAATACGGTTAGACACTGAAGTCGATATAATTGAATATAACCCCAGTGAGCGCAGCAATTATTATGGTGACAAGATGACGAAATTTACTGAAATTTATCGTCAAAGTATTTCTTTGATGTTATATTTTTTTTTTCAAGTAGTAATCTTTTTAGGTTTGAGCATTTTTTTATCATTTTCTTTGTTTTTACTCATGTTTAGTTTATTATAATTTTTTGACGAATATTATACATAAGTGATTCTGAACGATGTAATTTTAATTTGAACTGCCATGTTACCAAGTTTTTTAAAACCTTGACACGTAACATCGCGGATCATTGCTTAGTTTAGAATAATTGTAAATTTCTATAGATAACTAAAGAAAGTCGTCGTTGGGAGAGATCTATATCCAGGAGTGGAGAACACATGCTGATGGTTTGATATGGTAAGCGTTAATTTGACGTAAATTTTATGATCGGTAGGTACTAGTAAATTCTATGATAATTATTGCAACAATAGTCAAAACAATCATCGCTAGTGACATCTGTCTTTAAACATCACATAACAAATAATCACTTGCATTATTATTTATTATAATACAAGTGTATATTTATGTAGACCAATTGCAATAAATCAGCATAAATCAAGTTGACATGACAAAGACTCATTTACTGACGCGTAAAAGGTAACAACGTAAACCTATTTGAATATGTAAGTAAATAGACATATTTATATGCTAAACTTGCCTCCACTTGTTTTCTAGATCCAGACATAAATCGTGACAAGAGCGGACTTTTACTGCGGGAAACTGTGTCACGTCTTTTGTTAAGCTGCTCTGAAAATGACAAGCTAGATAGTTTGTTATACTTAGTCGTGAATTGATTAGTTACTCACGAAGTGCCATCAGCCTGTGTCTCTCCAGCGATGGATATAGAACGTTACTTAATTTTACTTAATTAAAATGTGGCATTTAATAGTGAAACATTATAATCTGCTTAGAATACAATACTGTTTCTGTTTCTCTCCACTAGATATAGGTATCTCCCAAAAACGCTACCGCACTCTGGATTATTTGCGCAATATAGTGCCATTGATTATGAAAATTTATTATAACAAATTAAGCTTATCACTTCTGGTGATCTATTCCTAATCTTCTTCTTCTTCTTCTTTTCAGCCCTTGGACGTCCACTGCTGGACATAGGCCTCCCCCATTGTCCGCCATTTAGACCTATCGGCAGCGACCTGCATCCAGCGGGTGCCCGCAGTCTTTATGAGGTCGTCTGTCCATCTAGCGCGTCCTAATATTATTATAAAATGATAATAGATTAGAATACCACTACATAACCTCTGAAAGCGTTGATTCGCCAACGTAGCATGACTAGCGTGGCTTTTTAAGCCTATACATCCCTCGTGCTCCAACAGTAAACGAAACAAGTGCTGATTATTTCTGTCAAAAAATCTGTCATCGACGCAACAATAGGTACAAGCCTCCATCTAATAGTATTTTAAATTCCAAATTTATTGATATTCCGTCCTATCAATATTAATCAACTTTTATTCGATACTATTTTTAATTCAGCACTTTTGTAACATCTGAAAGTAACGGGTCCTCGTTAACGAGCGTCCGTCTGTCACGTTGTTATCGTACTCGTGATCTTAGTCGTATCGATACGTTATCGATCCCATCTCTAGCCGCTAGACGGGTATTATTAGGTCTTCCTGCTCTCGATTCGCAGTATAACACGACAATTGTTAGCCGCTCAAACAGAGATAGTAACGTTTGGACCTTAGACGACTTGTTTTGATACAAATTTGATGAGTAATAAAGCGATTATGACTTTCAAGCAAGAATTGTCAAGAAAACTATACAAGAACTATATGTCGTTTTAGCTCTCATAATCTTGCATAGACTTGTGTAGTTTCCATGTTGTTCAGTACTGAATTAGGTTACTGAATAGCTAAGCGCTGGATTCGTAGGCTCTTTTAACTTTTTTTTATTATTTTCTAACATCTGTTTATACTTATGTAAAAGCTTATACATCAGACATTTATTTTTTTATTATCCGTTAGTCATACAAATATAATTTACGAGAAAAAGATGATCATAGCTTGATTTATAGTTGTCACAGTTTCATATCTTCAACCTTATCTCAAAGAAACTCACATTTCGTATAGCGTTTCGTATCTTAATTAAACTGGGATTGAATAAAAATAAAAATCCTATAAACATTTTTGGTCATTAGTGTTTGTAGAAGTAAAATCAATATCATGTACGAGTACTCGTATTAAAGTTACAGATCACTATCGCTTTCGCTATTATACCTACTGACTATACGACCACAACTTGACGCGTAGAAAATTTCGCAGCCCGCAGCTACATTCGAGAGTCGATTCCTAAAAGCCGTAATCGTTAAGACGAATCTTGTTTTCTTAAATCGTAAATATTATCGAGTCCCGAGTACTGGCCAACAGTCTTTTGCCGATACTACTGATGAATACAACACTGTTCAATATAGAAACCAGTAATGTATATGCGTCTCTAGGTGGCTCTAGTAAAAACGTGGAATAGCGATGCTGAGCCTGTATCTCTCCGCTGTTGAATACAGGCCTCGGGAACGCCACCGTGCACGGTCTTCCGCTCTTCACATCCAGCCACTACCAGCGACTTTCATCAAGTCGTCAGTCCACCTGACCGAAGGCCCTCTCACGATACATTTCCCGTTACACAGTCTCCATTCGAGGACTAGTCTGCCCCAGCGCTTATCGGTCCTGCGATATATATGGCCAGTCCACTGCCATTTCAACTTGCTGATCCTTTGAACTATGTCGGCAACCTTAGTTCTTCAGCGAATCTCCTCGTTGCGGATTTTATCCAGCAAAGAAACTCATAGCTAGCTCATAGAGCATAGCTCTCTGCATCGCTCGCTGAGCAACTTTGAATTTGTGGATAAGGCTCGTCAGACTTACAACTTCCCACAGCCGCTGGGCGCACTCGACTGGCCACGTTACCCTTATCTCACAGAATACTACCTGGAAATTTACTGCATTTCCCACTTTATCCTATTTCCTTAATGTACGTACGTGTTTCGGTAGTGAGTGAGATATGCCCACAGCCCATTCCCATCCCAAATTATCCTATCCCTACCCATTTCTCCCAATCCATTCCTTAATCTGCAGACGTAAGCAGCTCATCCGGGGGCATGCCAACGCGTGTCATTCTGAACTGATGTTGGCATGGATCGCGGATGTCTATGGACGATAGTATCCACTTACCATCAGGTGGTATGTTCGTCTGCCACGTTTTTTCTATAAAAAAAATTTCTATCCAAGGACTTTTAAAACGTATGGAAAATACCAAAATCTCCGTCGCAACCGGCCTTTTTCCATATCATACCGATTTCTTTAGTTACCCGTTGTGAGGGAAAAATTTGCTCTTCTACTACCTTCATTATATAAGAACCGGTCATTATTATATTATATACATATATAAGAGCGCGTCAAATGCGCACTTAATAGACTTATATATATAGCTTTAGATTTTTACGTTTGTTTTTTCACTAGATGAAAACATTTTTTCAAAATTATCTCATAGCATCATTGATTCAATGTCCGTCATAATTTTCACTAAGAATTTCTTGTGTTGTTTTCAGATTGTTTATAATACGATAGATAGTGTTTTATCGTTTAAACGGGGGGAGTCATCTTGATAGCGATCGAAAGGGTGGCGTTGTTTATTTATTAAAATGTTGATAAAAATTTACAACAGCTGTCCAGAATAAACACTCTATGAAAAAGAGAAAATCATAATGAATCTGTTCGCCGCGACATACTTTACCAACAGACTGGTCCAGTTCACTAACAGATTAACAGCCAGGACAAATGGTATGGTACAGACAAACATTGTTTCTTATAGAAATGAATCAGTAATCATCACCGTAACGATAATTTGAACTACTTACTACTTAACTCATAAAAGATTATGTCATCATGAGTGCATCGAACTCAACGCTGTTTCGTGGCCTTGGACATTGTACCGCTCTAATGGCCAAAAACGGCCACGAATAACCGTTAAACCAGATTTTCATGGTCACATTTATCGTGCAGAAAAATCTGAAACTCGAATATATAGTATTGCATTATTTACTCCACGATCCGACTCGAAGGACCAACTTTTATGATGTATTGCGTAACATATCATTTATTGTTTAAATTTTATTTTAGTGTCGACACAATTAAGGAATAATTGCAGTCATATTCATATTAATAAATACCAGTTGCTAGTATAATGAAGTAGGAAATATAAAATTTTATTTTTGAAACAGATTATTAAGATCAAAAATGCAACTTTATCTGAACAACGACACAGGTGTTTATTGAAGCTCCACAATAATAGACTAAATAACGTTGATATATTTGGTACGACAACAGCTAAGTACAAAAATAATATAATATAACGTATAAAATACGATCAAAGTAAATTATTCTTGTTAAAGTTGACACATTGCAAATCTTGATGTCTCCAATGTGCTTACTGAATTTTTGTGTCTGTTTTTATAACCCGTACGTGACAAACAGTATGGATTGTACACATATTAATACTCATGCACCTACTTCAATGTGTACCATTTTATGTACAATTGTTTGATTTTCCCAATAAATGAAAAAAATATATAAATCAAAAATATAAAAAATCAAAACAAATTATAATCAATTAACTAGAAACAATAAAGATATCTCCGAAGGATTTTAGTATTTCTTTAATTGCACTAAATATCGTAGATTAAAATACTATCTCATTCTCATAATTGGTTTAACAGACATCAAGACATATATTAAAAATATATCTAAAATATACATATATTTTTTCTCCATTTTCGAATAATGACCTTGTATCATTAAAACTTCATGTCTTAACAGAGAAAATGTTCTATTTGAGTATATTTTTTTGTATTTAAAAAATAATATTGCATTTAGTCTTACCAAAGACGAGCTTAATTGTCTACCAGCCAATGTTTGCGTTGAACTGAGAGGCACGTTGCGTGAGAGGTGCGATGAAAGGTTTAAATGTAACTTAAAAGATAATAAATAGTAAATATTTTACACAATACGTTACTACAACTCCATACTCATAATTATACACATATATACATACGGTATATATTAAGTAAATAGTTAATTAAAGTATAGTGATGACATTTTAGAGATACATACTTTCCTTAGTAATCCGGTAAAGTAGAAAGTCGGTAGAAGGTTACCACTTAATAGTACAATAAACCCCCCCTTAATTAATCATTATTAAACTTTCTAACAAAAGATCAGACCTGCCGGTTGTTTATCACACTGCTTAGACATAATGCAGTACTTCAGCTTACGATCCTTCCTGACTCAAAAGCCTTACAGATGCGTTTGTATCAGTTGTAAATATTATGTCCATTTAGCTGTGGTCCAAGAAACGAGAGACCTAATTAAACTTAAATTAGCTTTAAATATGGTCTGCCTGTATTTATGTTTTGCCTAATTCGTCTTTATACACAAATAAAGTATATTCCTGTGCGCTGGAATATTGAATATGCGCTATATTAAATTTTCTATTAACAATAAGATTAGGTGATAAAATCCAGTTATTTCCAAATGTTTTCTAAATAAAGTCTTTTATTATTGGCGATAACTTTTCGAGATGATTTTTATTAACTTGTTTTATTTCAAAGGAAAACCTACCGCTAACTACTGATTGTTCAGACACTAGAATACTGAGGGCATTGGAAATTTTCACATATATACCATGGGGGAAGTCCTCCGTCCAGATGGACCGAGGACTTCAAGAAATTCGTCGGTGGTGGTTGTATGAGAAGGGCCGAGGATTGTGTGTGGTTTCAAGTCTTGGGAGAGGCCTATATCCAGCAGTGGAACGACATAGGCTGATGGTATGGTATATTATATACTCATCCCATCTCATCCCTCGGATTTCGTAAAAGACTACTCTGACTACCGGGATAACAAACGCTGAAGAACTACCACCACTCTAAAAGAATGGACTCCCCAACCGACTTGGGTAACGTGACGCTTTAAGGCCATACATCGCTCATGCACAATACAATATGGATGAAGAGGCCCATTGTCCAGGCAGTGGATACTGAAAGGGCTGACTGCATTGCATTGCATAGCATTGCATATTGAGTGCATAAATCTTATTTCTACAATACATATTATTATTTGTTTGAAACAGTTCTTTGAACTTGAACGGTTTAGACGTTTATCCAATGGAAATTTCAAATGATTTGAAATTTATGTACCTATTTAATATAAACTGCCCAACTGCCTGGTTAACCGTTAAATATTGTAGCTGCAATTATTGAAGCACTTGAGCTTATAGAAACCAAAACAAAGGCGTAAAACTAACTTTTCCGTTTTAGAGTTACCATTTTTATTATAAAATTCTAGTTGAGATAATCGAACTCAATTAAGAGCAATCTTGTATCAGTGGACTTATCGCATTCCGTTTGTTCCTTAAACAAAGTTAGAAAGGCCCACAAAAGTGCAAGAGCCAGATCAAGTGGCCGCAGGCTCGAAAGTGCGGACATGAGAATTACGATTTCAATTGCGGACGCTTACCGTTGTGCCAACCTATGTGTTCAGAGATAATGTTGGTAGCAACAAACAGTAGGTTTGCTCAGGTCGCTCGAGCATTATCTTTTATAGACTGTTAGGTTACTCAACTGACATCCATGGGTATATTGAACAGATGGGGTGTGGTAACGAATCGTATGTTGTTCCTAATCTAACGTCACACTTCGCAACGCAACTCTGTTCAGTTTTGACTTTCGTTACAAAAGTTGTGTCTTCAGAAGTAAATAATAATTAATTACGGCTTTTAATGAATTTAAAAACACTAATAAAATATAGCACAGTCAATATCCCAGAATGTCTATATGCGGTAATGTTTGTTTCCTAAAACGTTTGCACAAAGTACCACCTTATTATATGTACATTATTGGTTTATGCCATTCTTGAGTTAAAATACGGCTAACCGAATGGCCAATTTCAGAAACCATCCGATCCAATGTGTTGATTTCCATTGTAAGTTCCTGAAATGTGCTGTATAGTTCATAAGAATTTAGCATATTATTTAATATCAAAACATAATATAGTAAAACCGATCGAAAATATATAAAATTTTGCCAAAGAAGCTGTTCACAATCAGACAGTAGCTTTTGACCTTTTATTGTGTTCTTTTGTATTAGTGGACCTGTTACATAATCAATTTTATTCTACCAAGTGAAAAACAAAAATGATTATCGAAATTCTAGTTAAATTTTATTCTATTCAAGAAGAGTCTGGAAGAGATCGCTTTGGCGATAAGGCCGCCTATTCTACTTTTCGTGTTACTTACTTAAATTGTCTTTTTGCAGCATGTATTGGTGTACAATAAAGAGTTATCTATCTAGTTAAAATTAAAAATATATTAAGATTTCTCGCACGTAAAATGAGAAGTTTATCGTTTTTAACACTTGCTTGTTAGAAATATGAACAAATATACACGGCTACCAGTCCGTTTAATATTTGCTTTTACTTGTGTCAATTACCGTAATATCTGTTTGTGTAACTGTAGTTTTATATCCAGTTTCTATATAAATATATTTCTATGTGCTATAAATTTATCAACATCTTTTGTCTGTGAGGTATAACTGACTAATTCTATTTTCCATCTTTGACTATCATGCGAATTGTAACAGAATAAAAACGATTCTTCTTAAAAATACTAAAGAATGTACCATTCTATAACAACATTAGTCCCCACTTTTATTCAATTTACGTTTTATATCAGTGTTTGGTCAAGTCGTGACTCTCGACGCTCCAATTCCGTGACATCTCCGGCTACTCCAATAATGTTGTCAGTTGCCTTAGTGCGATCGGTGTGGCTTGGAGCGATGTCATTTGTAATGTTTAGTTAGATCGCATTGTTGATAACATTATGTTGTATTGTAATTAGTGTACTGTTATAGAAAGACAGGTGTCTATAAATCAATGCAATCTTTAGATATCGAACAAACTTATTTGTATTAAACATATATTCTACTAAACATTTTGAGTCTTGGCTCCCAAAACTTGATAATATTTAGGAGCTAAAGAAGCTACAGGTACCTTCCGAAACTCCAGGTTTATTTCTGTCACAATGCTTTTATCGCTTATATAAAAGTACAGACTTTTATCACTTTGTACCATTATGAAGTAACTAGTAGCCATCTTTAAGAGATAGAAGAGAAGTCTTAGTATCCAACTTTAAAGATGTAATAAATCGACCATGAAGTGTAGACTTATAGATATATGAAACGATCTTGATTACTGCCACATTTTCTGCACTTCTACATCATCATCATTATCATTCACAGATTCTTTTTCATCTCACTGCAGTGTAGAAGCCTCCCCTCTTTTACTCCGTTTGCTTCTGTCCTGCGCTAAACGCATCCAGGTCTTGTTTGCGAATCCATTTGTGTCATCGACACCATCGGGCCGAAGGCCGGGTGGTGTCAGCCGACTATAGAATAACACCGACCCATCTCTTCCCGTGCGTTGTCGTAACAGACGACTAAGGGATAACAATGCGGGTAGCCGGGTAGCGTTGTGGTAGCACAAGCCTTGAGGAATTACACCACCACAAAATGAGTGAACTCACCGACCCGTTTCGCTAGAGTGGTGTCCAGGCCATACATCCTTCATGGACAAGACAATGGGCATTAAGAGGACCATGGGGAGGACCATCCCATGGACCAAGGACCATGGGAGGAGCATTGGGATACTGAATGGGCTGTTGCATTACATTGCATTACGTCATCGACCCATCCACCTCTATATAGGAAATTAGAACTACAGGTACAACACATCCAACTAATTCAAAGTCAATTAAGGGTGTAGATTGTTGGCCTGAGATCTCGATTTCGAGCGACCGCAGCGCCAAAGTTTAATGTAACATCCGACGGGGCGGATGAATGACCTAGAGAGCGCGATTTTCAAAATGTTTTGCAACAAACGTTCCACGTTGAGAAATTGTTATTGAACTTGAATATTTACAGCATAACAATAACGTTGAATTTTTGGAAACTAGCTGTTGATTCTTTTTAATAGATTAATAAGAGTAGTTGAGACACAATTTTTATGTTTTTCTATCATTTGACATCTGACATTTTTGTATTCTACTTACCTAAAATTCCAACTATTTATTTATTTGTAATTTCACTACCAAAATTTATTCTAATTCGTAAAATATTCATTCAATAAAATAATTGCAAATTCAGTAGGAAGTGTGTTTATCTCTACGCAAGGAAATGTGCCTATTGCGTAAACTCAAATACTTACTTTTTGTTTACGATCACCTCGTCGATATCTAAAAAAAATCCTAGGGTTTTAAAAAAAATGTCAATAAATGAAACACAAGTATAAAAATGATTTATTTACTACACAATAACAAATATGAGTCGCCATTACTCGCTATCTCAAAAGCGTGCTAGGGTTGTACAAAAATTAGTAAATAATTCATTTATTTACTAATTTTAACAGAAGTTTGTAAATTATTAATATACTAATTAAAAGTATGTAATTAAACAATAACGAAATATGAGTTCAAAATTCTAATGGTTTTTCATTCGATTACGGATCAAGTTCTGATTTCTGCTAATTTGATGATAAAATCAATGGCTATCACAAAACCTATCAGAATGAAAACGTTACCAGCTGCCCGATTCACGTAAGTAATAAAAACCGTAGCGCAGTGACGTCACTTCGTTTTTTGCAAATTTAGCCCTTTTAACCGACTTAAAAGAAGGAGAATTCTCAATTCGCTGTATTTTTGAACCAATTTTTATGATTCTTTACACCAGGTAACTCAGAAATTGTATAGTAATTGAGCTATTGGAAGATTTATGACAATCCAAGACTAGATAAGTAAGTGCGTTTAAAACAGAAAACCAAAAGGCGATTTCTAAGTTCCTAAGTTAAAACGACTTTTGGACTGGCGTGTTTACGTGAATCGACTGGCTGGGTAGTTAAGTTACCTGTATCTTTCAAAATCATTAGGCGTTCTTCTCTTTCATAACACGTAAAGCTCTTTCTTTCCTCTCTTTCATAGCCTCTATGATACTGGGCGCGTCACGAATGGGCATGCTTCGTGACTGCCGAGGATCAACTAATTCTGGAAGTAGGCAATCGTAATAAAACCTAACTAATTTCATCTCCATTTTCTCCTCCCAAAATTTGTCGTCCTTTTCTATAATATAAACTTTCATAGGTACAGTAGCACCAAACCAGATGCCAAGCATGCAAACGTTTCTTTTAGTAATATGTACCTGTCCCTGAATTTGGAAATACCAGTTATGATTTTTATTTATGACATAACCCTTGGAAGCCTTGTCCTTAACCCAAAAGGTATGTTTGGCCATTGCTTCATCAAGAGTCATGCCAGCTAAAGAATGTGGGCACTTAATTTCAATTAAACCGTTTGCATAAATGCCATCTGGTGTAGTACCAAGAAATTCATATTGATCGTCGACGAACAAACCGCAACCTTGTATACTAATATTCTCTTGAATTTCTAACTGTTTAATTGCGGTTTCTTCGTTTTCGATACCGTACCGTACAGCAGGCAAACTGGAGATATTACTACCATAAACGATTTTACGAACAAGAACAGCACAACTTGTGCTCTCTCGTTTTTTACAAACTTCCCCGAACGATGATGAGGTTAGTAATTTTCTCCTTGTACTCATCCACTCAGAACTACTTCTTTGCAAATGGGTCGACCTTTCAAGCTCCTCTCTTTCAGCACAAGACAACTTTAAATCGGCTAAAAAAGATGACTTGGCTTTCTCATATAATTCTGGACTCAGATCAGGTTTTTCGCAGTTTGGTCCATAGTGAGCGTCTTTCGATACAGCGCTGTGGCTCTTTTTCAATCTTAATTTAGGTTTAGCAATTAAACGGATTCTACGATTACAATTTTCCACTTTCGCGATCAAAGGATTAGGACTAGATTTAAATATTACTTCATGAGTTTTACTATGAATCGATCCTGTATTAAAAGACACAACAGCAGCTGCGCATCGGCCCGCATAAGAACCACGGGAAGAATAATTTACACGCTTACCCCCTACTAATTTGGCAATCACTGCGTTAAAACTTTCAACTATATTACTTGTACAATTATGAATTAAACTTCTAGAATGATATGACAGTCTTTTACTTAAAATGTGTACCGCGTCCATTAATCCGCATCCAACAATTGCTGGAAGCAACCCAACAGGTTCTATTCGACGAGTATCAGGTCTACAGAAATACTCCTTGCAATATTGGTGATTACCAAATACGTGTTGTGGACCATTTAGGATATCTTCACTAAGATTTTTTATTTTTTCTTCGAGTGACTGATTTTGATCGCCCCAATATTTAATAGCGCATTTTACACCCGTTCTTAAACGCAAATACCTTTCTTTTAGGAATTTCCGCAATTCGCAAGGATACTTAGTGTCTTTCGACAGTTTCTCCAAGCTATTGCAGTAGTTTCGTAAAAGATGATTTTTGCATTCAATTTTCTCTACTGTTAAATTACCGTACGGTCGCGAATCTAATATTTTTTTATAAGTACTGGAATCGCCGTCTGCTACAAATTTATTATAAATTACACCGTGATCAACAATGGAACGTTTAAACCCCTCAACTATTATGGTCGATTCCATACCGGTAGATGATCCCGAATAATTCTTGAAACAACGGTGTTCCGAGGGCTGACTGTCGTTCTTTGCGGCTCGTGCACAAACTACGCAGTATTTATTTTTAACTCCAAAAAACAATACTTTATTAGTTTTAATGCCAATTATCGCAGCTGCGCCGGACAAGGCGGAAAAATTCTTACCATAAGATCTCTTGCTCCAACAACCGTCAACAGCAACAGATATTAATGGTGTACCATTTTTATCAACACTACCTATAGACACTGCGTACTCCGCTTCTTCCTTGACAGCTTCTGCCATGGAATGTGCTGCTGTCTTTTCCCACCAATCGCAAACCGTATTATTAATTTCATTGTATAATGAAGGTGACATGATTGGTAGGGCTACTGCGGCAGTTAATGTTTTTAACTGATAGTAGCTCCCACCAGATGATATGATACCAGATACAATTTGATGATTCACTTCCATTCTATCTTCTTTCTTTTCAATCAAACACACAGTAAATTTCATACTACACATACTACATTTCATGATGAGTTTTGAGTCCAGACCAACTTTTACTTCACCTATTATACTGAGGTAACTTAACTTACAATCCATTGGACCGTGGTCCCCTATGGCCTGAAGAGCTTTAAAAAAAAAAGAAACGTCTACAACTCTACGCCCAACTTCCATTTCATCCACCTTTCCCTCTTGGTCGTTTTCAATAACTAGTTCCTGTAAAGAAAGATAATGGCTTGATTTTTTTTATAAAAAATAATTAAAAATTTAAAAAAATGCAAAAGAATTAATACAATATTAGGTTCCTGATGAATAGAAATTATAATTTCTTTACGCATTAGGTATTGTTTTTTTATGACGTCACCTATTTGAACGTAAATTTTCTTTTGAGAAAGTAATTGAGAAGTATTTCGGTACTAAGGTGTTTGTCTCTCGATGAAAATAATAAATATTGCAAGAAAAATCTATAGGTAGGTATTGAGATTTTGTCTTCGCCCATCACTAACTAAGTAGTTTGTTTATTTATGTAACAAGTCTACAAGAATTACGTATAACAACTTACCTCTATACAGCGCGTAGCATTGTTGCTCAGAGTCTCGGCCCCAAGGTTTTCTTTATTTTCAATACTGGAAATATTATTCATCAATATTATCCACTTTTTATTTATTTTGTACAACCCTAAGCCAGACGCTAGGCGCCTCGCGTCTGTTTGGCGGTATAGGTATGTCGACAAAGTTGCGCTGTCGCCACCTACTTCCACAATTTGATATTTAGACAATACTAGCCGACCCGGCGAACTCCGTATCGCCTTTTTTTTTTTTAAAAATCCTATTATTTTGATATTACATACAGATACTTCAATTTTATTTATCAGTATAGATATAGATAATACAAACCAATATTTACATGTTATTGTAGGTATATGTCTGAATCGGGCGATCTAAATCATATGACATATTGTATTAGCTTTGTAATGTACCCTGTTCAAATGCGATAATAAATAAGTAGGGAGGAACTTACATTTTATTCCGAGATCTTTTGGCTTTCATATTTTTATAATGCGTACAAAACTTTCTTTTCCCTGGCATGCCACTCAAATTCAATCAGTCCTGCGAAAAAAATAGCCTATGTTACTCAGTGATAATGTAGCTTTCGAATGATAAAAGAATTATTAAAATCAGTCCAGTACTTTTTGAGTTTATTCGTTACATACAAAAATCCAAATCTTTCCTCTTTATAATACCTATTAGTGTAGATATTGTATTTTTTACGATTTATATCTAGTTCCATCATGGTTTTCTTTCAGACATTCATTATATCGATACTTTCTACTAACTGAAAATAAATTAATTATAAAAATGTTATACTTACAGTTTTTTACAAAAAACACAAATTCACAATACGTAATTCTGCTGTCTGCAGCCGACAAGCGTGGTGTCGCGTTCACTTACAGAAAGGAACTGCCGCTGCAGACCACCGAGATTGCACGAATGAAACGAACGTTTTATCCCATACATTTGTGTATGAAAAATTTACCTTAAAATATATCTAGATTTTAGGGCTTTAAAAGAGGAAGTCTTTGTTTGTAAAGGTATAAAAAGAAGTATACAGCTATACTTATTGGTTTCTTCAGTGTTCAAAAAGTGTTTCTTTTTATCAATTTGTGTTGATTTATGGGGTTAAATCTGAAAAATACGAAGTCATGTTTTTGCATTTTTACTCAATTTTGTGCGTTTGTTGACGTTTATTATATAACAACTATTAGGTTTAAGAGTTTAATATAAGCATGAACATACTTATTGGTCTTTGATTGTAATATATACAAATTATCATTGATATCAATCATATGTAAATAGGTTAAATATGAAAAATCGTAACACTCTTTTCGGTGATTTTCACGATCTACACCCTTAAATGCACAATACGGGTGGTCTAACACTCACACATCAATTCACAACTAATACATACACAATACGAGCACTCATAAATAATATGAATTGTGCGGCGGCGACACTTGACGTCAATACACTTCGCATTATAGTCATAAATACAATTGTAACCACGCCCATGTATCGATGCCTTTAGTAATACATCTGATGCAGTAGAGTCAGTATCGGACGATGATCGCCTAAGGTCACGATAATAATCAATCAAGTAAATACAATTTTAATAGAAAAATTCCGACATTATATTAATCCTTAGCACAAAATTAAGACCACTAGTTTTCATATGATCTTACAAACACTTACCATAAATCTGTCCAATAGTATATACTTAAAACTTAAATACTAAAATAACTAGATTATTTCAGTTTATTTTTTACTTTAATTCTAGTGCGTGGAAAACCAGAAATTAAAACTAATCCTAATAAGTAGTATTAACAAAAATAACACCTATAAAGCTATTTTTTTTTATTTAGCTAATATAGGTTTTCACATATAGTATTAGTAATATAGAAAGTATCTTGCTAGCAATCTGCCGATATAGTCAATATATATAATTGTTCGACAAGTTACTATAACAGTTTGTGGAGTTCGCTACAAACGTTCATCACATACGCGTTTTCCTATTATTAACTACGTATGTAATTTATACGCAAAACAACACCTATGTAAGTCTTATTATTTTAATACTCAGTATTATCTGTATCAGTGTATCTGCATGTATCAGTGTATCTGTATGTATCAGTGTATCTGTATGTATCGGTGTATCTGTATGTATCGGTGTATATGTATGTATCGGTGTATCTGTATGTATCAGTGTGAGAATGCCTTATGGCAAAGTCTTCCTTTCGTATATGAAATTTAAATAAATAAATGAAGTCATATTAATATGATATGAAATATTTAGATATCATTTAGTTTTTCATTATTAGTGATCGTAGCTATAAAGAGTCAGTTCCATCCAAGGCTAATCACTAAACCAAATCCCCAATTTAGTTAAAAACTATATCAACAATTTTCATCTTTTGACACCAATTTATTGTATTCGGTTGTTTCAAAAAAAAAATATTTTACAGCTTAAATTATTTCATTTCAATTTTATTCATCCGAATATAAGTTTCTTGTAGTATATATATTAGTGACTGCAAAGAATGGTCCGATCATAATTTATGAGACAGATGTGACATTTCTGTGTAGCCTTCAAGCATTAACGTATAGATTAATATAATAAACTACGAAGACACGACATAAACGACGTGTGTTTACATAATATTATGACAATACGCCGCCTACGCAATTGACATTATGTTGAAATCAGTCAAAGATCTGCTTGAACTAAAACCAGTTTAACAAAACAAGAGATGATTCTAACAAATCGTTAGAATCATCTCATGAAATATAATGATAATTTATGATAACAAACACCATAAATGACAGGTGTTTGAAATATGAGTACATGATTGTAATGTTATTGGATACTGAACGGTAGCTGTGGGCTTTTGAAAGCTGGTATGTTGTAAAAGAAAGATAGGATTTGTTGGTTTTGTTCAAAATATTTACATCCCATTTGTTCTTAAATAAAAATTGTGCACTTTTTATATAAACTGTGTAAGAAATTGTGTTAATAATCTCTCGACTGTCCTTGAAAATTAACAATTAAATTAAATTTGTGGAATTAAATTTATTTAGACTTCGTCATACATTGACGTAGGAGGAAGATGTCACAAAGACGGTAGCACAACAATTTGACTGTAAGCTGTCAGTTATGACCATTATTAAAGATCGCTATGGTTTAAAGTAAATAATTTTATGACATAACATGTTAAAATGTTGGATTCCAACATATAATTGTGAATTATTTTTGTAGTACAACAAAATTAATATAATGTATTTCTGACATTCAGTGGATTAACATCTATGTTGCGGTTCCTCTTACTAATTCTTAATAATGATTACATTTATTCAGTAGCTCTACTCATGCAACAAATATGGCAGGATATTTAGAAAGGACCAAACCAAATTACTGTACCATCATAATGTATCAATGTGTATCATAATGTGTATCAAATCAAACTATATCAATCTTCATTGTTGTATCACCCATTTTATCACACATAAAAATATTCACGTATCCGTGTATGTATCCATAGTTTCGAAATAGAAACAAAATTATTATTTTCATTTGTTTCCCATCTATTTTATACAAAACTGTATTTTTTTTAAGTCATTGAACAAATATCTTTTTTTTTAAATAATCGACTAATCAATCATATTATAAATATGGATAGTGTTTGTAGTTCGTAATAACCTCAACGCAACATCTATTAATTTCCAAATACTTTGCAAGTTTCTTACAGGAATTTATAAGAACCTAGTTTGTATTATAATAAATAAAAGAAATAGACCATTAAGATTGATGTGTTTATTTTGATTGTTGTTGTTTGTCCTCAATACAAATAGTAAGTAATACTACGTAGGTACACTTATGAGTAATTCATAATCTATACTTATCACAACTTGGCCTACACTTAGGTATCATGGAAGAAATATCAATCTCAACGGTAAAGATCAGGGGTGTTTGTTCGGTTTCGGTGGTGAAAATATAACCACTCTTTCTGCTAAAATATTTGTTTCTATTGTACATCTGCTGTCCCCTCTGATATATTTATCTCTTAATCTAAGGCATTAAAACGGCAGCTTCTAATCGTGGCAAATACTCTGGGTTCGGGATCAGAAGCGACAAATGTCATGGGGGCACGTGACAAAAAGTAAAGGGCGAGTGTGAAATATGGTTCGAAAGGACGATTGTATTGGAATTGAATATATTTTGACTTTATTGAATTTAATAAATCTTAAAATGGAAGTTATTTATATGAATCCGAACCAACTGTCAAGTGGTTCGTTCAACTGTTAATTTAATCGGAGAGGCCTGGGGGGCAATTCTACAAATATGTACTGTTTGACGACCGGTTGACGCAGTTGATAGTGACCCTTCCTGCTGTACAAAAGGTCCCAGGTTCGATTCCTGGCCGGTCATTCCTTTATTCATTTATACTTTATAGCACACAAACACCGTCTGTACAAAAGACGGACTTAATCCCTTGTGGCATTCTCTACCAGTCAACCTTTGGGCAAACGGAGTGCATTAAACAATTATAAAAATACATACATTTATTATAATAGAAAATTAAGAATATAAAAAATAATAACACTAAATAATCTAACAAGTCAATAAATACCGACAATTCCTTTGTTAATAAATCCATTGTTTATATCCAAATGTTTGTCCTGGTCTGTGTGTTTGTATTTGTCTTTGGACTCACGGCACAGGGAATCCTAGTGTGGGCCATCGAGTGTGGCGTTATTTATTTATTTATATGTTTTGGTTTTAGTACACGTTCTACTTTGATTTTTTCATTATAAAACTCAAGAAAACCAAACCGTTCCCCAATCATTTTGAACATTCTTCAATATCTGATTTTTAAGAAACAAAAAGTATGTTATTTTCTAAAACCTAGTCTTAACATTTGGGAAACCAAAATTGACAGTAAGGTCCACAGATAATGACACAAATAATCAGATTTAAATAAACATTTTTTTTATTTCTCTATGTATTAATACCAAATAGGTACTTGATTTCCAGCCGAATGGTCATAAGTTATAACGAACCCAACAACCGTATCTATTATTAAATAATGACCCCGAACCTTTTCACTTTGGGTATGCTCCTGCATATTGATAAGGTATTATAGGAATAAAATTGGATTAACTTCAGACAAATACGGTTTATCTGAACAATATCGTATCTTACGATCAGAAAAATCGAGAATTAATGTTTAGAATTTCTTTTTTATAATCAGAGCTGATTGAAGAAAATCTTCAATCAGTGCATCTTGCCCGTTGTGGTGTTGAAACGTGGTCTCTAACTCTATGGTCTCTATCTGATTCACAAGTTCATAGTCGCTCATCGAGAAATGAAAACAACTATGCTTGTAATCTTTTTACTGGTCAAAATTTGCAACAAAGAAATTCAAAGACGAACTGAAGTTGCCGATATAGTTCAAAGAATTAGGAAGCTGACGTGGCAGTGGGCGGGTCATATTATGTCACAAGACCGAGTCCTCAATTGGAGACTATGTACCGGGAAACGTATCATGGAACGCGCTTCGGCCAGATGGACTGACCACTTGAAGAAAGTCGCCGGTAGTGTTGGACGAGAGGACTATGTGTGGGTCCTCGGGAAAAGCTTATATTCAACAGTGGAAAGACACAGTCTGATGGTTATGATGTGGGATGCAAACAGCCTGTGTCTCAAGCCTCGCGAGCACATATGAACTTCTGGTCATCCTATCCAGACACTTCTTGAATACATAAAATATTTAACTAATATATTGCTAGTGCCAATGGCCAAATACAGATTACACTGACATTATATACAGTACCTATTTAATAGATTGTCCGCTAGTAATGGTGTTTTTTTTTAATAATACATGTTGATTTGTGTCCGTTTGCGTGCGTGTGCGCCCCAGTGTGAAGGTGTATGTATCTATTTATGATGAGCTTTAACATATTTGTGGGGAAATGGATTTTAGGGGATACCATAATGATATCGATGCTTTTTTATTATTTCCGTTTTTAATTTTTTCTACTTAATAAAAATATATTGAGGTCCGTGTAATATTTATTGTAATTTTGCAGAATGCGAGAAAAGACTGAATTTTGGGCGTACCTTGTTTTGACCAGAGGAACATTAAACAACTCGGTATGCCTAGTACGGCTAGTTGGTGCCCGTAAGGACACTTCGGTCAATAGCTGAGGACAATCGATTATGTTATCGAATCGATCCGATTACGTTATGTATATCATACATCTTTACTTTTATTACTTTACTTTACATTATTAAATATATGATATTAATATATTTAGTTTCTTGAAGTAAAATAATTGCAACATTTAAAATATAAGATTATCAAATAAAAAGCCTGCAATTTCAAGAAGAGATTAACGTCGTAAATATTTTTTTATGACGGTTTGGTAATGCTAAATTTTTTGCAACTTGAAATATTCCTTCGTATCTGCATCAAACCGCACGGTGCATCGCTTTTAATACACAGAAGATAACGCATCAATCGTAACATTTTCATTCCATTTCCGCCTTTATGTCAAGGCATCAAGTTTCATTAATATGTTTGGTTTTTGCACAAGACCAGTGTCAGTGCAGGCCCTTGAACCCTGGTCATTTGGCTGCCAAATTAGCGCCGCCCCGTTGAAAGCGACCATAAAATATATACTCGTAATTTCCTACCGGATTAAAAACGACCACGCGACGATACGAAATAGAGAAGTCCCACTTTGAGCGATTAGCGATTTGATTTTTCTAAGTCATATAATACTAACTAGCTATTATTAACTTTTTTTTTATAGACTAGTGGACGGACGAGCAAGCGGTCCCACGTGATGGTAAGTGTTACCGCCGCCCATGGACACACCATTAACTATTATTAATAATAGAGACCTATTATTAATAATAGAGACATATTATTAATAATAGAGGCCTATTATTAACTCTTAATGCTATTATTCAGTTTGCACTGTCAAATACACAGCCTTACAGTTTTGTTTCATAAACGCATTGCAGATTACTTTATAGCTCTTTGTTCTAGATTATATACTATTTTATTTAAGTATACACTTTGTAGTTACTTATTATATTATATTTTACTTAAGTAGGATAAAGCTCGCAATTTTGTGTATTTTGAATTCGGTGTTCACCCAATTTCAAAACTCTTCAAATTTCAACACTTAACCATGTCAAAGTGAGCAGATGTTGCTCAGTTATATAAATCTCATAAAACGAAATAAAACAAGACAGTTTAGTGGTGTAAATTGACTTGCTTGAAATTTATGTGTGTTTTTTGAAAGAAGCTTCGACTAAAAATAGTCACTACTTTTTACGGATTTTGGTTTTCCCAAACGTTACTACTGCATTCTCATCTACTCCTATTTATGAATTTTATGTTTTTCAATACAATCACTAGGGGTGCTGTTTAATTCTGCTAGACAGAAAAAATACTTGACGCAAATACGATTATAAGCTTGCAAAGAAAGAACACACTAGGATATATAATTATTAACGCCAACTTCTTTTTACATTTTCAAGAACCGCTCGCAATCGGACCACAACTCAAATAATATAAACATTGTCAGATCATTCACTCGTCTATCTTATCGTTTCAAGCTCCTGTATTACATTTTATCGATATAACAACATTTTATTATTGATATAAAAAAAGTATTTAATTGTATGTATACAAAATAACGCGGTAGTTATCATAACGGTGAAAAACTCATTTAAGTGTTAACAACTTTATTTTGCACTAAAATCAATAACGCTACTCGTTATATATGATACAGCGAGCAAATTAAATTTAAATGTAAAGAATTTAATGTTTAAAATTTGTTTTTGCGTTTATTAAATTACATGTTGTGTTTTATTTGTTGATTCATATTGAAAAATGTGCCGTGTGATGTCGGCCAGATATAGAATAGCATCGTGGTTGTTGTAAAAAGCGACTCAAAGTTGCTAACCACAAGCCCTAAGGAACCACCACTAAAAAAGTCGGCTCATTAGCACGCTTGGCCAGCGCACGCCATACATCCGTCATGCACGAGTCAATGAGCATGATGAGGGCCATGTCCAACCGTGGATACTGAAAGGGCCGGTTGCAACCCATATATGCTGCATTCCCACAGCCGCTGGGCGCACTCGACAGGCCACGTTACCCCTCTCTCACAGAAGACTACCTTGAAATGTACTGCATTTTCTACCTTATTCGTATTTCTCCAAGGTACGTACCTGTTTCGGTAGTCAGTGAGATATGCCAGAGCCCATTCCCATCCCATCCTATCCCTCCCCATTCTCCCAATCCATTCCTTAATCTGCAAAGTTAGGCAGCGCATATGGAGGCGTGCCAACATTTGCCATTCTGGACTGATGTTGGCATGTATCGCGGATAACTATAAACGACAGTAACTTACCATCAGGTGGCAACAGCCCCAGAAAGGGGAGAATAGCTAAAGGAAACGGGAAAAGAAATTACTTGTAGGGAGGCAGATCAGATACGCGCCGGAACATAGCCCATAGCAGGCGAGTACGGCGCGTACCTCCCGATGATTCGATCCGTATAACCAAAAGGTTGGTAGGACCATGGGTGGTGGTTACCATCAGGTGGACTGTATGCTCGTCTGCCGCCTTTTTTCTATAAGAAAACCCGCCCCCTTATGTAGCAATGACGACACAACGGATGACGCACATGGCGACACATACCTGTATAGCACCAAAATTATTCAATGAATTACCTCCCGAACTTTTTTTCCATAGACGAAGGCGGCAGACGAACATACAGTCGACCTGATGGTAAGTGGATACTGTAGCCCATGGACAATGGACATCCACAATACGTGTCAACATCAGTCCAAAATGGCAAACGTTGACACGCCATCGGATGCGCTGCCAACCTTTGGAGATATAGGAATCGATTTGGAAAAAGGATTCGGAAAATGGGGACGGATAGGATTGTATGGGAATGGGCTCTGGCATATCTCAGTCATTACCGAAACACGTACGTACATTACGATCAGTGGATGAAAAAGGAAAGAAACCTTCCTTCCAGTCGTGAGAAATTTTCTAAATCCATGCATTCATCATATAATTTATTATCTAATTTCTAATTGACAATATATTAATTTTAATACAAATTAATTAACGAAATGTATTAAAAAATAACTTATTAAAAACTAAAGTATTAAAGATTAACTTAAATATCAAATATCTATAACTACATATAATAATAAATAAAAATAATCATAATAAAAGTGAGTCCATTATTTTATTATACAAGATGCTCAATACGCCTATATATTGAGCTTGTTGTATAAATTTGGTCTCTGTGGTTAGGTACCAATATATATATATATGTAATTAATTATTACACAATATTTTCCATTACCTGTAAAAAATGTAATGTGTATATTTAAAAAGTCTTCTCAAGATTTCTCAATTTTTCTTGCGAAAATTATCTTTTTGTTTTAATACAATTTTAAATTAACAAGAAAATTCCGAATTAAGTAAATGGCCCATCAACACGTTCTTAATGCGAGAAATGTTACTTAATATGTTACTTGTTAACACTTTACTGTGTCCAGTCGCCACCAACGATGTTTGTTGCATCTTTAAAACGAATATTGCAATAAAATTGTACACATTATTGCCTTCATAAAGGTTACATTTTAACGTCCTCAGATCGTCACATGAATAAATTTTACGTAATTATTTTGTGTTAAGCAACAATTACTTTTTCACTGTTATATTTTGTGATTATTTATATCTTCACGTGTTAAATATTATGAACGATTCAAATTTATTCTCAAGTTAATTTTCAAGGGAGGGTGTTGCACGCTGCAATCCCATAGCCGCTGGACGCACTCGACTGCCAAATACCCCTAATGAACGTGTTTCGGTAGTGAGTGAGATATGCCAGAGCCCATTCCCATCCCATCCTATCCTGTCCCTCCCTATTTTCGCAACCCTTTCTCAAAATCCATTCTTATATCACCAAAGATACGCAGCGCACCCGGGGGCGTGTCCAACATTTGTCATTCTGGACTAACGTTGGCATGTAACTCGGATGTCCATGAGCGACAGTATCCATTTACAAGTGTCTGCTCATCTGCCACCTTCTTTCCATAAACAAAAAAATAGTTCCCGTTTGGAATCATTGTGGAATTGTCATGGGGAATATGAAACATGAAATGTGTTATTTTCACTCATTACATTCATTGTTAGATGCATTATATTCTCATTCCATTGGATGGGATGGAATGGCGTAGGATATCGGACAAGGTAGGAAGACAATAAACTAACCACACGTACTCTAAATTCTACGCGAATGAAGTCACAGGCACTGCTAGTTAAATTATAAATCAGTAAAACCCATGTGAATAGGATTTTGCAAGGTCGGCGGCGCGCCCGCATACCCCCTGGTGTTGCAGGTGTCCATGGGCGGCGGTAACACTTACCATCACGTGAGACCGCTTGCTCGTCCGCCCTCTTCTCTATAAAAAAAAAAAACATTGATATAAAAAAACATTACATACAAATACGGACATAATTTTCTGTCCTGTGTTACAAAAAAACGCTTGTAACATTTCGTATTCACATGAACTTATTTAAGGTGCTAATTGTGACATACGTTTTTTTTTGTGCTATTATTATTATGTTCTTGTAACCTTTTAAAATCCAGAATTTAATTAAAAACAAAAATAATTGCAAACCAGTTACGCAGCGAGTTTTATAAAATAACGGTACGGACGATAACAGGTAAGCGAGTTCGATGTAAAATTAATGCAAATCTTGTGTTAATTGTTACTTTTTGGGTCAACACACACGTTGTTAGCAAATTGCGTAACTCACCAACATTACCGTCTAGAGGTAAGGCTTTTAGCAATGGAGACGTGATAACGTCTTAACGTTTTGAAAGCAAATATTTTTGCTTCAAAAACAAAAATATGTTCTTTACATGTATGCCAACCGAGCGTACGTATGATTACAATTTGTTTTTTTTTTGCACTTATTTGTAACTTTGTAATGGTTAGGATGGTCATTTTAATGATGTATATAAAAAGAAAGTGACCGATAGTGGCTGGATGAGAAGAGCGCAAGACCGTGTGTGGTGGCAGTCCGCGGGCGAGGCCTATACCCAGCAGTGGAGAGACACACGCTGTTGGTATGGTACGATATGGTATGGTATATAAAAACTCGTAAAGAAATAATAAAATGTAATCCAACGTTTTACGGTTTTTTGCTGTACTGAATAAATATCAGTTTCGGATTACGTCTTTATTCCAATGAGTGTGAAATTTAAGAATAGTATCATACAGTAGGAATTGACAGTTTTAGATTTCTTGACGGTTCTCTATTTAACGATTACACCGTGGCAAATAGCGCTGACGCGGATTTCAAAAGAATCAGTTTGTTCAATTCCACTTATCCACTATCAAAACATACAATAGTCAAAGCTATCAGATTGGGAGACAAAGCAGGATCTATTTAAATATACCTACTGATACTGTGCAAAACTTGAAATACAGATTTCTATTCATTTTACACTCCAAATTGGATGACATCATCCGCTTACAAGTGGGTGAACTGTCTGCTCATTTGCAACCTTCTTTCCATAAAGAAAAAATTAGTTCCCGTGGGAATCATTTTAGAATTGTCATGGGGAATATGAAACATGAAATGTGTTATTTTCACTCATTACATTTATTATTATGTGCATTATAGTCTCACTCCATTGGATGGGATGGAATGGCGTGGGACAAAAATAGAATACTATAGATTTTTCAAATTTAACTCCCTGTGGTGTACAGTTTCTAGACGTGTGGTGTCGGTCGGCTTTACAATGGCACTACTCCATCTTCACTTGGGTGTCGTACAAGACGACTATTTTATAGGGGCTAACAAAGCCTCTACCACAAGCCCTCAAGAACAATAACAATAGCTTTAAAAAATGGATTCGCAAACTCACTTGGCCAGCCTGACCATAACAATGTGCATGAGATGTCCCATGTCCAGAAATGGACAAAAACGGTCGATGACGGTTCCACATTTATAGCCTTTAAATCCTTACTAAAAACACCATCAAACACTCCAATATCATATCAGACAATGATTTAATGCTTAAAAACTGTCCGTAAAATTCCTAATAAATCACTTGTACTCAGATAATCAAAGGCTTCGATACAATGGTACATGGTCCAAACTGGCCGTTAATCAGCCCAAGGGCGCTGACCTGTTAAATCCTGTCCCGCCAAAAAAGAGTAAAACCAATAAATGTACTAAAAATAAACGTATGCATAAACATACAACAGGCGGATAATTGATGAAAATCGAGACTCAAAGACGTGTAGATAAAACGGCAAATTTGCTTGCAACAAATAAACTAAACGAAACTTAGTGTACCTATTATTAAATTTTAAATGTAGGTTTACTAATATATAAAATTTTTAGACCAAAAAACTGTAACTTCCGTATGTTAAAATAGAATCAACAACAATTGCAAGGATTGTGGCGTCAATACATAATTCCGATTTTACTTTGATTGCGATATAGCAAAGGAATTAAGCTGCATAAAATACATTTCTTATCCTTCTCAACCTTTATATCAAATTCATTTAAAAACCTCCAAAAGTAAACGTCGCATATAAAGTGTTTTTTCTTCATATATGGCAATGATGCATATAGCACATTGTGCCAGTGTCAAGAGTTTTCTTCGCAATTAACAATTTCAAAGTCTAAACGTATCCTGTCAATGTCCAGTCCCGTCGGAGTAAGTCAGGAGTCGCTCAGTAGGTTCACTGAGGACAGAAGAGGACTCCTTCGAAGACTTCGAAGTTTAATAAACTAACACCATTAAACCACAAAACGCCTAATACATATTTTTTTACGATTAATCAAAAAAAACTCAACACACTTCTAATAAAAAAAAGTCCCATATAAAGTTGTTTCAACATTCGTTATTCTTGACATTCCACAGATTCACGATTCCTGCCAATACCGTGAATGTCTGTGGATAAAGAATTCACTTACCACCAGTTGGACTATCTGCTCGATTACCTCCTTCTTTCTAGATTATAATAATAAAACCTGTCACTAATTGTTCATGACTTTTTAAAAGGATTGACGGAGTGCAGTTAAAATTATTAAATTATTAAATTAGTAATTATTATTATTAGTTATTATATAATTATAAGTTATTATATAATTATAAGTTATTATTTAATTATTATTTTAGTTACTAAATTATCGAAATGCCAAAATTAAACTATTGGGAAAAGATTTAATCGGGTGACGTCATAGTTTATGGTCAAAGCTTTTGGCACGTCTTTGCGCTTCTAAATTCTTGAGCGTCCCATTTATTTCAAACATGTTCTGTCAATTACTTGACCGTGTGTCACCAACAAGATACTTACTATATAAACTGTTATAGGGTGAAACTTAACTTTGTTGGTTAATTGTTGTGTTTAACTGGCTCTTCTCACGACACATGTTCATCGTTATCAGTTAACGTAACGTTTTATGTTTTAATTACTGTTGGACGAAACAAATTAAAATAATTACAATGCAACAGACGTAAACAATAATTGCAAATGACGAGAGAGTATTTTTGTCATATTGACAAGGTATACTTGTCAACATAAGATGGACGTTCATATGTCAAAGAATATCAAATTGCATGATATAAGCTCTTTATATTCAAATTAAATAAGCTTCTTAAAACACCTGCTAATTAATCTTGTAATAATTTACATTTTTCTACGTTGTACGGCAACGAGCTTCTCTGTAAAATAGTTTAATATTTATTGCTAAACAATACAAAAATGCAAACTGCATATGTGTATTTTTAAGACGGTTACACATATAAAGTTCAGACTATGTCTCGTTTATATTCGCAGATGGACTACATCTATTTAGTAGATCTCAAATTATATATCAAACTATTTCAACCTTTCAAAAAATCGCAAAACTAAATTAAACCTGATATTATCACGGTGTGGTGAAAATACAATGCCATCTTTATTTAAACAGAATTTTGAAATAACTATTTTGAAAAATTTTGAATAGAATTTTAAATAACAATTTAACTAAGAGAATCTTAACCAAAGTTATCAAGTTCATACCAACAATAAGGTATAAAGTCACCAATTACTATACCAATTATGGATACGTCGCTTACCAAAAGTCGCTTATTACGTATTAGGTCACGTATTTAGTTTAACGCGAAACTGGAACTAACCCTTTCCGTGCCAGCCACGTAAATACACGTAACTGTCAACCAAATACAAATGTCAACTACACATTTATACGTAGTCTTTTAAGGGGCTCTCTGTATCAAATTGTTCTAGCTGGCATTTATAGGAGGGCAGTGTTTGAAAGGTCGGTAATAATGTAAAACAAATACATATAATCAACTTTCTACTGCAGATATTAAACTCATGAAGTCATTGATGAGTGATGATATTCTTTTATGATAAAAGCTGTTGTGAAAAGGCTTTTTAGATGAAAAAGTAGCTTCCTCTTTAAGTTTAAGGACACGTACGACTATATCAAGTTATTAAGACAAATTTCATAAAATATTAATATTATGTATATGCAGTTACGTATACGTAAATATAAGTATCCGACATAGTTAATTCATTTGCCTATCTCTTTGCCAACTATGTATATATACGTAGGAACCCAAATGTTTGATGGTGTACACAATAAAAAATATATTTTATAACGGCACGGAAAGAGTTAAACGTGATGTGCAAACAATAAATAATACGAGTTGCGAAAAATATCCTCACTCCTTTGCTGTGCTTTGTTGCAACATTCGAAGGTCTATTCTGAAATTCATTAAGTTACTATACTATACCATACCATCAGGCTGAGTCTCTCTACTGCTAAAGGCTACTGTTACGATAAAGGCGTCTCCCAAAGACCGCCATTTTCACCATATACGGTCTTTTACTATTCTCATGCAGCCACTACCGGCAACTTTCTTCAAGTCTTCAGTCCACCTGACCGAAGTACGTCCTATATTGCGGTTCCCGCTACGTAGCCTCCATTCGAACACTCGTCTACCCCATCTTTTAACATATCAGTCCTGCAACAGATATGGCGACAATAATACCATAAACGCGCGAATTTGAAAACGCACTTACTTGTTTGACTTTGCGAAATCCAATCACTAGATCCCGCGTACGTGCCAACTTGATTCCATCAAACCATCAATTTGAAACTGAATGGTTTTAAGTTACAATGTAACTTACCTACTCATAAAGTTAACTTATTACTTAGGGTAAACCCGAGACTCGTTATTCGGGTTTGTATTGAAGTAGAACGAACCATTCAGTTAAGTTTAGTACGAGTACTTATTAACTAAATGAGACTAAAATCTATTGATTGATAAATGTTGACATCACTTTTGCTGACAATAAGATCAAATTTTATTTTCATCAAACCTTTCTTATGAAATGAGACTTACTTTTTTATAATTATTTTTTTAAATATTTTTTTTTTATTTTTTTACTTTTTTATATGCAGCCAGTATTAGAAACAAGATTTACGTAACACGTTTTCTAAAAATATTTAATTAAAACATTTTGATGTTGTAACAGAATAACCTAAGATCAAACCTGCGCCCTTGCGCAACGCCACCTAATGGCTGTGCCATATAGGGCCCCACTGTCAGCACCTTCGCTTTTGGATGCCTGACATTATCATTTAGAAACCTTTTACCTATTTAGCTTAGCTTAGAGCCTACCGGTGGGCGACGAGGTTTATGCCCATAAATGACAGTTAATTACCTAAGTTTAGTGCCTAAGTTCACTATCTTAGATGCAAATTAATGTCAACGGGTACTGCTTTTAGGAATCATCAATTGTTAATTTTATTTCAAACTACCAATACGCTCTAATATCCCTTAGATAACGATGTGATCAAGCATTTTATGTCGAAAGGAAAAACATTGTTATTTATTGTGAAAAAACTTTCGAAATATTAAATACTCTATGAATACTTTAACAGTTGATAACGGTTAAAGAAAGGAGTACCTATACCAAGAAACGTAGTGTAGGAAAGCCTTAAGACAAGTTGGACGGATGACCAAAAGTACTACATAAGTTGCCGCTAAATTGGTTAGATGAGAAGAGTGTGGTGGGATAAGAGATCAATACGGTGACAGGCGTTAGAAGTGTATAATAAGGGCCTATAAGCCTATAACATCCCACGGCAGGGCACAAGCCTCCCCTAGTAAACCATGGGCGGGTTCCGGGCCATAATCCATAACGCGGGCGCAGTACGAATTGGTAGATACACATACTCCAAATCTTTTTTCAATTTTTCGAGCATGCTGGTTTCCTCACGATGTTTTCCTCTCAGCGCCGAGCCAGTGACAATTTTTAAAATACCGTAGTTAATTTGAAATTCAGTGGTACGAGCCGAGGATTTGAACTCATGATCAGATGAATGTGAGTCGAGTATAGATACTCCTGGGCTATGCCCGCTCATAAGGGCCTTAGATGTGATATAAATATAGACGGCTCGTTGATTCTCGTTGATTGAAGATTCTCGTTATTTTTTTATTTATTCATGTTATGTATGTACAATTAATTATTAAATATATGTATAATATAAAAATTTACCGAGAGTACATAATACAATAGTTTTAGTTCTAAGCTTAGTTCAGTAAAACTTTTACCCACTTTTACTCTAAATGGCGAACTCTCCAAGCAGAGAGATCTGCATTTACCAGACGATTTATTTCCCATTTATACTAAACGGTGTTTGAAAGTAACATCAATCAAACATAAAATGTAACAATGTTTATATACAAGTGCAGTCCCTACGTAAGACAGTTATTTATACAGTAGCACAAGCAGTGCTTCTTACATTGCAAAACGAATCCCGAAGTAGAAATATGGCTTACTTTCAAACGGGCAGCGAGTTAATTATTTAGAAAACTAAAAACCCTCTTGCGTCCAACTCCTATATAAACACATTAGCTTCTGCCTGCCGCTTCGCTCGAGTGGACTAAGCAGCTGTAAAAGATTTTTAACATCTTTAAAAGTAGGCACATTATAAATTTCACGGAAGAAAATCCATTCAATAGTTTTTGAGTAATTCTGTTAAAAGATTTTATTTTATTTTCTTCTATAACTCAACTTCCTTGTGTTATACCAAGATGATACATATAGCAGCTTTCCTTCTGGATACTTAGTTATACATTAGTGAACATCTGTGATACATTTGTGAAAACCTAATCAGAATCCGTTCAGTAGTTTATACGCGATGATCAAACAAACAGACATACGGACAAAAAATTTAAAAACGGGCTTATGGCTTCTAAAGTGATCCCCAATTTATTTACTTTTTAATTAAGTCAATGTACAGATTCAATCCTTTTACTTTATTATTATATGTACTCGTATAGATATAAATTCAAATATTGTAATAAACTAAAATTCACGAAATAAATACATAAGTTTGCATATTTATTGCATACACTAACCGGTTCGTTTTATGAATTACTCTACTATTTTAACAATTCAGCATCAGACTCAGGCAGTCGGGACCAGTTTACGAAATAAATAAATCTGGTCCCGATTTATACCATATATTTATTAAAATAAATGCATTTCCAGCATTTTTTTAATGTTACACTGCTGTATTATCCATTTAGATTTATGCCCACAACTACTACAAACGCCGACAAAGCACTCTCCCATCAGATTGTGCAGTAAGCGCCATTCAGATAAAATCATGCCAACGCAATTAAATAAAGTTTATCACTTTATAACATAATTTATAGCATATATTTACGTGAAGTTCGTGGGTTTTATCGCCAAACCAGAAAAATTAAGCAAGAAGCAGAAAATATTTTCCTATTTCATTCATTAATCTTATACAAATGTATATAATATATCTCTCATTTATCATTTACACTGGCATAACTCAAAAAATATGATTTTACAAGAAAGCAGTTTTAAAATAACACCTTGCTGTATTTATGGTGACAACCAACAATAGCCAGTGAACGAATGCAGCCTCTAGTGAAGGTATCTTTATGACACTTTTACATTAAAAAATATATCAATTACTACATTTTTATTAATAATTCATGAATCGAAATTTTTAGATAAAAAATTAAATGTGCGGTCAGGGGACCCCCCGTCAGTTTTTTTTTAACTCCGAATTTAATTCGAAACAAAATCTGTATAGTTCATTCTGTATAGTATTTTTTTTATTTTGTATCATATTTTCAATGCAAATAATTTAAAATAAGGAATCAAATCAAAAATTTAGGTTATTTTTGATTAGGCGTATGGAGGGGATAAAAATCTTACGTGACGTTACATTTTCTCTCGAATCACACCTCACGCAAGCCGCATAAAGGAACTTCGTTCCAATAAATTAATAACGCAATAAATGAGTGTTATTTTATAATTATACTGATATTTAACGTATCGTTGAAATAACGTCCACTAATTTAAAATAATTCTGGCGAAAAATAAATTTATTTGAGGGAATAAATCAAAAGTCACATACATGTAAAGTTTTGTTGCTCTATCTAAAACATTGGAAGCGCTCATTACTCAGTACAGCAGCTGTGCGTATAATAAAAAATATAAGTAGGTACTAGAAATGAGAACATTGAATAAAACATCTCCTAAAAACTTTTCAGCTACTTAATTTTTGTTCAATAACTTTTCTATTTTTAGCTTTTGCATTATATCAATAACAAGTTGCCGCGTTGTACACAAACCACGTTAAAGAAATATAAGTGTTAGCAGTAGCTAAAACTGGCCACATAAAAGATGCAATGTAAAAAAGATTAACGTATAGAGAGAACAGCTTTTTTTATAATTTTGTGAAGACCCTATAGATGCCTAAAGATAGCGCGATGCTCCATACACCATACATTGTAATTTTAGCACATACATCATTAAATCGCTCATTAACTTTAGAAAATCGCTGCATAGTTACAACAGTATAGCCATTTGTACTACAACCAATGAGCAATATATCAAACGCATTCCCGCAGTAAAATCAAGTGAAATGTTCCACCGGATGATGTATGTTCTCTATTCACAACTATAAATGTATGTTTTAGGTAGGTAATTCATGCCTTAGCTACCGTTATTCGTTGGCTCATTTTATAAATTATTACGCGAACTATAGTTGTAAAACAGTAATTACAAGTAACTTTACGATGTGTCATAAAATGCGACTAAGAGATAACAAAGTCTACTACAAGTCGCGAGGAACTATAAGAGAGAATACTCGCGGACGCGCTCAGCCAGACCGTGGAGATTTAAGGCCATTCATCCCTCATGCAGAAGATAATATGCATGAGGAAGCCCATGTCCAGCAGTGGACTTTAAAAGGGCTGGTTAGTTACTGTGACTGCAGGCAAAATTACACTAGACCAGTCGAGCGCGGCTTGGTCCGACTAATACAAAAGAAAACGATTAAAGTCAAAGGTCATTCAGCTTGATAGCTTAATATTAATGTATAATGAGTAATGACGTTTATTTGCCTTAAACATTGTACGAGGATATAAATGTATTTGGGATCAACATATTTTAATATAACTTGGCATTAAAAAATTACAATTCATTTTATAATTATTCAGCACACACCTGTGTTCACTATTTAAGTACACACCTATGTAGTTTTACACTTTAACAGTAACAAATATTAGTGGAGTTTCTCTGACTCTTCTACATATTGAGTTTAGAAAACTAAATACCAGTAGAAACCAGTATATTAGTAAACATCAGAATTTTTTTGTTGAAAAATTGTTCAGAATAATCGAAATTCGTTTTCTTAGTAACAATCTAATTTTCTTTATGATCAGATTAACCGTCGTAGTGTTAAACGAGACCCAAGTCCAACCAACGGCGTAAAAACCAGGAAGTACTCTCAAATAGCCCAGTGGCTGGACATGTGAAAGGCGGGGGCCGGCACCTAGGGAGGTATAAGGGTTGGGACATAAGTACAGGAAATAGTTGAAAAAGTATAAAAGTATTATTAAGTACATTTGTATCTATTTTAGACATTAACTAATGTGACATAGTAAAACAACAAAGTATTATTAAAAATATACATTATTAACCTATTATTTATATTGTTCACAGGTAATCAATTTGCTGAGTTTCTGTGAATGTAAACTCCGACAGCCAAAACATAGAAATATCAAACAGTAAATATTTCCAACTTGGTTAAATTACGGAAAAGCGACGCAAACGCAAATTGATTTGTTAATTCCCTGATCTACACTAAATAGGTGGTAACAGTTAGTCCTAATTAGTTAGACATATACTTGTACATCGATGTACATATACTTCGTCTGTCTGGACTCACATTCTTGAGGTTGTAAGTTCAAATCATAGACCCTTACCACTAAGTAGAAACTCAGTAGTTTCTACTTAGTAACCGAGTATTTTAGCGTTTAGGTAGAAACCTAAATACCTAAACCTAAAAACTAGCGTTAGGATTTATATTATTTTATAGCTCGGCGATGAGAGAAAACATCAATAAGGAAACCTGCACGCTCGAGATATAAAAAAAATCTCGTGCGTGTATATCCAACCAAACCGCACTGAGCCTGTGTGGGGGATTGTGGCCCAAAACCCTCTAGAAATATACCAGGAGAGGCCTGTGCCTGAACGTTTAGCTGATATGGGCACTCAGGACATTTTTTATATTGTAAATCGGGTCGAGTGGTCTCGAGTTGACTGAAGAGGCAGATAGTCCAGAATGGGAGCTGCGAGCAGTGAAACGATTGAAATTAAGGAGTATAAAAATTTCGATTGGGAAGATGGATATAAACTGGCGTCGAAAGCGATCCAGTGATTAATCAATGTATGCCTTGCGAGTTATCGTCGAATACATCCGAGGACATTATTAATGTAGTGTGTCGCAGCCCTTCCTAATGTGAAGATCAAATGTGGGTAGTTGATAAATCTGCTCGCAGCTCCCAAAAGTGTGCTAAACACGAAAGTTTAAAAAGTTAACAACATTTACGGACAATTCGTAATGCATGTGAAAGTTTCCTAAGGTGCCTTACTTAAAAACACTTACGTCACTCAACTTCCTATCGGTGCAAACATCAGCTCGTTGGCAGTAGCACCGTGAGCTTATTATATACCACACAAACGTACAATCTCTGTAATTCATTACTACAATACATGAGTCCTTAAAAGCGATCTTACATACCTGGCTGCTTTTCTTTGGGTAATGTTAGGGTATCATTTTGTTCCTCAGTTCACTAGTAGCTTAAGTAGTCCACTAATTTTGAATAGTAGCATTTACATTAGTCGTCATATGTATATATAGATATTCTTATATTTTTTTTTTTAATAAGGAAAACTACTCTCCACAGACTTTTCTGTCCGTGTCCTTTTTTAACTCATTTTTTTTTTTATTAATATTGATTCTACTTATTTTCTTACTCCTGCTTAATCACACTATTTAATATATACATATGCATAATACATTGTTTTATGATATTCTTATATATATATATATGTATGTTTTTTTTTCATTCGTTTTTTTTTTGTTATCGTTATGTTATTGGCTTTTTATATTAATTGTGCTATTTTCTTTTTTACTAGTTCTTTTTTTTATCCGTTATTATTTTATTGGCTTATTAAGTATACTGTTTTCTTATTGCTACTTCTTTTATTACATTTTATTTTCTTATTGCTATTTTATATGTTATTATCTTGTCACATGTTGTTACATCCCGTTTTCTTTTTGTTATTGTCTCGAGCCCACTAGGAAGCCCGCGCTGTCATCTGATGGAATTATATTTTTGTTAATTTATTTTATGCATTGCGCCCTCCTGTCCCGGCCAGGGCCTCGACCACGGCGGTGTCTCTGTTCCTAGTCGCCATTCTGATGTTATAATCGACTATCTTCTTTGTTCCCGCAGTTTCCGCCTTTCTTATGAATCTGCCTATCGCGTCATCACTGTCGTCCGTGTAGTATACACAACTGCCAGTGTGCCGCGATATTCTTATATTTGCCTACTTATATTCGCCTATGCTCCCGAATGGGCAAGAGACATTTTTAAGTTCATTATTGTTTCTTCTTGGCTCTGTGGTGTCGGCCTACTAAACAATAGCACTATCCCATCTGTTCCCATGGGTGTCGTAATTCGTGATTAAATAATAATAAAATCGTTGGCATAAACCCTTATGAACTACACCACCTCTAAGAGAGTGGACTCGCCAACCCGCTTGTCCCCGTGGCATTTTAAAGCCTCATGCACACCACAATATTTTTACTGTATTGTTTTTAAGTCAGTCCAATAACAATCACTCTCTTTTAGAGACTATGATATGACAATGAAAGTAATCATTTTCGTTAATACGTATTTCGTGAGAGATGAAATACTAAATTTCTCAGACCAGTGTATCAACGATCACAGCCTGTCAATGTGTGACGATTGCAAGGGAATGTGGCAGACACACAAGTTAATGAATGAAATGTTTTAGATTGTCTTGTCTTGACACTTGACCCTAATAGCGTTCGGTTTCCACGACTTTCCTTGAAAGGCAACTAGTGGACTGTAGCACTAATTGAGCGGAAAATAAATAAATAAAAATTACACCAAACGAACAACTGGTTAAGGAAAAAACCGGGTTGCCATGTTTGGTACCGATTTGATGCTCGCTACGTATATTACGCCGTTTATGACGCTCAAAGTGTTGTCGTCAGGATTATAACCACTTATTTCCGGGAGGATCGTATATCCTTTCGTCACCTACTTGATATCAGCCTTTTTAACGTCCCATTGCAGCCCTCTCCTAGTAAATCACTACGGAGTTTCGGACCACCACGCGAGCCCAATGCAAATTGGTGTAAACACATGCTTTAAATTTTTTTTAAATTCTGAAACTTGCGAGGTAGTGATAATTTTTTAAAAATTGTACTGGAGAAACTTTGTAATACGGGCTGAGGTTTTGAAGTCATAAACTCACTAATGTGAATTTAGAATAGATATGAATAGATTATCACTCCTAAAAGAATATTGTATTTTTAAACAAGTAGGTTTCTATAACTTACCACACGTAATACATAATATTACATGTGAATCCTCACTTAACTAGTGAGAATTTGACATTTAGAACGCATCGTGTAAATTTTCATCGGGTTTTGTAGCGTGTGAACCAGCTACAGCGGTACCATGCGTACTCGATTGGTTTTCACTTTAAAAGTTATTAGCATCTCTACCACGTTGCATTTTTCAAAGTGAAGGACATAACTGTTATCTAGTGTATTCCTAAGTAGTTAAATTAAGAAAAAAGCTTATTATCTGATATTAAAATCAAGCTCGTCATTTGCACTTTTACCACTTTCCTCGTCAACTACGCGACTTGTCACGTTTTAATTTTAGTATGAAGCCGGTCATGGCAATATCGACAAACTTTAAAATAGTTAGAGCTCATCTCTTCCCGTGAGCCTCCTAAAAGGCAACTTGGGAATAACAAAGCTGCTACCACAAGCTCGAAGGAATTACACCGCCATTAAAAGAGTTAGCTCGCCGACCCGCTTGGTCAGCGTGGCATTTTAAGGCCATACATCCCTCATGCACAAGGCAATATGCCTGAGGTGATCCATGTCCAGCAGTAGCTGAAAAAATGGCTGGTTAAGGTTATGAAGCCGTATAGAGTATACACAGCGATATGCGATTAAACGTCTAGGATACAATCTTTGAACGCAGTACTTATAAGTCGTAATACCTACGTTTAACATATAAAAACATTAACATATTTATAAAATGTTGATTAAATTTACAACTTATAATTATATAATTAATTATGTTATAAATTATATAATTTTATATGATTTTATAGTAACCAAAAAACAGAAACGCTCGAGTGTCAATAGTACCGCAGCGAGTCGTGCCAAGCTAATGGTGCTCTAACTCACTTGGAGCTCGTTCAATTGTCTAATTGGATCGAAGCGGAATACGATAGATTTCTCCCTTCTAAATCAACAAGTTTATTAACCACTAGCCTTTTATTACGGCTTTTCTTGCGTGTAATCGTCTTCTATATAAACTCAGTCAAAGTTTATCAATCAATATTTGTTTCATAGAATAGATGGCAGACGAGCGGGCGAGCCACATGATGGTAAATGGTCACCGCCGCCCATAGACACCTGCAAGGAACTAGGAATGTACGGCACGGCGATGATGGGCTGTAGTAAGCCGATCAAATTGAACAGCTCTTTAGAACATTCCCCATTATATGGTTGGTTAGTTTCGTTCATTCATTGCGGCATCGTCGTGATTGTTTTACCCAATAATAAATAATAATAAAATAATTAAAGGTCGATATTTCATGTGTTCCTTTAAATTAATTGTATGCAACATTGTAAATTGACAAATTGCTCTTTAAAATTTTATATACAAAACATAAAATTATGTTGTTGAAATAAGAATTTTAACTATTGGAGTAATTTCTGCGATCATAAATGCACAAGATTATAAACAATAAACATGTAATAACCGGTTAAATTTTTCACATTTAACCAATGGTCGACTGGTAGAGAATGCCTTAAGGTATTAAGTCCGCCTCTGTGCAATATAGTGCAAAATGAGTAAATAAATAACCGACTTGGGTGGACCAAGGATTTGAAGAAATTCATGGGTATTGGGTGATTGAGAAGACCTAAAAATCGTAGTTTTACTAAATTGAGACTTGAGTAGAATTTAAAAAAATATATTGCTATATCTTAAAAATCAGATATTAAAACATGTTTATAAAAACATTTAAAATTTACATTTACATTTTTAGAATTTTGAAACAACGAAATTTTAAATTACAAAATCTTAACCGGAAAATAATAAGTTCACATCGACAATCCCTTTACTCATCACGTCTCACACACAAATAAATATTTTTATTTTCAATATGTTTCATAAAAACGAAAGTAGGTACATCACATTACAGAATAGTTTAAAACTAATATGAAATAAACATTATTTTTCGATTCAATAAATAATTTGAATTATTAAAATCAAAACATTGTATCTTTCTCTAATTCTTTAACATTTTATAAGAGACACAATGCTCGTAAATTATGACAAAACTTTATTACATCAATCAATCAAAGGCCATTTCCATTTTATTGATGTCACTAATGACACTGAGTACTACGTAACAATAAATACAAACAACAGATTGGAGGCAATAACAATTTCTTATCATATGTTTATTAGTTACCGCGTCTTGTTACGTTTTATGATTTTAGTAGACCTCTTAGACTATAATAACCGTTAATTTTGTTACGAAATTTGACACCCTGTATTTTAACCCCCTAACACAATTTTGAAAATACTAAAACACATGTTATTTGTATTGTAGAATATATATAATGTATATCTAGTTTCAAGTTGATTGGACCATCAAATATTTTTTTCCCATACAAACTTCGACACCCCATTTTACCCCTTTAGGGGTTGAATTTCGAGAAATCCCTTCTTGGGAAGTCTTTACATCATAAATGGAAGCTAATGGCCAAATTTCATGTTTCCAGCTTCAGCTGTTTTGGTTCAGGGTTGATAATTCAGTCAGTCAGTCAGGGCTCTCTTTACATGTATCGTAGATGTGAGCGCCAAGTTTTTACCAACTACTTACAGTATCAGCATGTATACATACAAAGAGAAAACCTTATCCGTGTGGCGGTGTGATGTCGGCCGGCCTTAGAATAACACCACACATCTCTTCCCGTGGATGTCGTTAAATGTGACCCTATCAACCCTACCAGCGTGGTGTTTTATGACCATAACCCTTCCTGCAAAAAACATTGAGTTTTAGAAGGTCCATGTCCAGCAGTGGACGATGAAAGGGCTGGTACGGTACGGCTACATATAAAGAGGAAACATTATCGCCTAACTGTTTAAATGGGCTCATCTTCTTCTCAGCCCTTGGACGTCCACTGCTGGACATAGGCCTCCCCCATAATGGGCTCTTAACTAAGATGAAATCCGGTACGCAACCTGAGAATCGTTGAACGCTTCGTTCCCGATTCCATTATGTAGGTGTTTTATTACATTATTACAAACGCTTAGTCGTAGATGTATCGGATATTTTAAAAGCTACTGTTATTATCGTTAGATTTGAAAGTAAAGAGAGAAAGTAAATTTTAACAACGAGATTTTTAACAGTAAATAAGTTGGCAAGTACTTTCTTTTCAAAAATAGATGACTTCATATTTAGTTTTTGTAAACCTTGTATTTAAGCTCTTATATAAATCCAAGTCTCCTTATTTGTAATTATGCGTCGACGAAACAAAGAAACGTAAGGAAATTCTGCAAAGGGAATATTAGCGCAAGGAGAAGAAATACACTACTTTTTATGCAGATTCGATAATTTTTCCTAGAGAATCATTATATAATTTACGTAATGCCATATTTCAGGCATTACTAATTTAAAATAAATACAAATCGATTACAATATTTACCATCAACCTATTTCTCTTAGAAAGTTCACTACCACAGGCGATCTTCAGCTTTTCCCCTTTAGCTACTGCCAGCGAACTTCTTCAAGTCGTCTCAGTTCATCTGGCCGGAAGGCGTCCCGCACTACCCCCCCCCCCCCCCCCCCCCCCCCGATATGTGGTCTACATTCAAGCCATGCTCTCTCCATCACAAGTTTTGCCGCCACTAAAATCTCAGAACACTTCTCTCTCGATGATAGCAATCGATTTTAAAAATACCAATATATTAATATGGTTTGAAACGATTCAATTGATACAAAATGTCTAGAATATTTGGTAAAGCTTTAATAACGAAGGAATAAAAAATTATGGGACACTCCATCTTGCAAAGTTGCGGCATCCGTTGACAAAACATTTTTTACAGAGTATTTCGTTCCGTTCGTCAATCACAATCCATCAACCAACATCATTCCGCCCACAGCTCAAGGCAGTATTCCTTGACAGCAACGCCATACTGGAAATACCATCAATTAAATCAGCAATAACAAGGAAAAAATGCAAGTGACATGACACTTGTCCATGCCTATAGTATTATCCCAATTTTTTTGGCCTACTACCATGATTTCTCACGACAACATCGCACGTGATAACATCCGATTACATCTCTCGATATCGCACGACGCAACCGCATCGAGATGGTATCGCTGTCGCTGCGAGGGCAGTGTCGAAACTCTTCGTGCGAATGTACCAATTTGTCGTCACGATTGAGCTCCAGATTAAAATCTTCCCTTCTCGAAATGGTAGTGACTTACACGGATTCTTACTACTGTTGATTCTCGAATTTAATGTAGATTTTTTACTATTACTATTAGTTTTCAAATAATTTTATATAATTTTCGTAAAAATCGGGGTAAACAAGAAAGCGGCTCCAGTGAAAGTAAGTGAAGTATTACCACCTGCCCGGAGAACACGGAGATGCCAGTGTGCTGTCGGACTTGCAGAATTCTTGCAGAGAACACGGGTGACGGTTTATTCTTCATCTAAATGCACTAGGATTATTAGGAACAGGATTATTAGGAATGCACTAGGATTATTACTATTAGGAATGCACTGTACACAACAACTTTTTTTATTTATCTATTTAAACGGGTCCGTCTTTACCTTATTTATTTTACTCGACGTTTGGGTCGGATTGCACCAACCGACCAACCACCAATAAACATGTGCATTAAAACCCGTTTAAGTAGATAAATATGTGTGAAAAACGTGAAAATCCCAAATGTTGTATTAGAAACTTTTTGTTTTAAGCAGATCAACTGCATTTCAGTTTGGAACGTCAGAAAGCTATCCCAGATTAAAACCTAAGCTTGCTAAATATTTTTCTCTCGCTCTGGGAAAACGAAAATAAGTCATAGGTACCGATATAATTGTGCTATGGATATAGTTGACGTGCTTAAACTGTAAAACCTAAGAGGAGTGGAGTTTCCACTCACAATTTTTATTTATTTTGTTTATTTCGGTTCAGTTACATTGGTCACGGCGAAACTGCAGTGAGAGTGAAAATATCGTTGCTATTGACATACGAATCTAACCTGATGTGGTGATATTGTTGCACAGTGTGCCATAAACTCATACTAAAACAAGTTCATTGTGGACAGCAGAATCAAAAACGAAGAAGACGTAGAGTAGATACATTAGTCTGTGAATAGCACCAACACATTCACTAACCACCGCAATCTCACCGTGACCACAAATCACATAACTTACAAGTTATTATTGTATTGTAAGAATAAAATTGCGAGTAACCCGTTTAAAGTTTAAAATCTTGTGTCTTCACTTCTTAGTTGTGGAGGCCAAAACCTACTTCAGGGTGTTTCGGGTAAGTATTTGAGTAAATAAATAATTCGAGTTTCAATAGTAGCCCTTCCGCGCGAATCTCTCGCGAATTGTTACCCGAGTCACGACCAAAAACTGTTTGTTCAACTGCAGGAGTTACGTTTATAGTTTCAATGTTTAAGTGTGAATTATATCGGGCATTATGTCCGGACAGGTTTCAGAACGAATACTTTCACCTCGTTCGCGATTCGTTTTGAAACTTCGTGTTCCGATTTAACCTTTTGCGTAATAGTAGCCTTTAAATGTAATTCAACTACTAAAGTTACCGCTTTAATTCTATGCAGTTGGGTTTAATTGGCGGGGCTGTATGCAATTAAATTCTAGGTGCGGGATTCGACAATACCTGATGATGATGGTATCATCAGCCGGTATTTTTTCACTGCTGAATATGTCCCAAGATTACCCATCACACATGATCTACTGCTCTTCTCATTCAGACAACTAACGAGAACCTTTCCTGCCACTTCTCGAAGTGTTTAAATATTCGAAGTCTAAATAGTCTAGTGTGTCTAAATAAGTGTCGAAGTGTCTGACAGTGTTTCTACAATCACAGTTTGGTGTTAGAGCATGAAGCTAGGTGATATTTTCTCTTCAAGAAGATACTTAGTATAGAAATAAATTCTTAGTAAGCTTTTACGATATATAGTTGCACTTCATGACGTGTCTAGACTAGACCCCTCATGGAATGGTAAATTGCAGCAAACATATACATATTATATGTATGCATATAAAGCATCAGCATTCATTTTAAAATAATTTGTTAATTTGCTTTCTTATTTCATTTTGTCTCTCATCTAAAATTACGAAATCGTGATGAATCTTATGGCCTATGGCCTTGTGGTTTTGGCCGGTTTTAGAATGGCTCCACTCCATATCTTCCTCTGGGTATTGTAAAAGGCGACTGAGGAATAACGAAGCAGCCACCACAAACGCTGAGGAAACTACACAACCATAAAAACTTGTAATTTTAACCAAAATCCTTAATATAAACAAATTCTAGTTACCAGATACAAGAATTTTGGTTACAATTTCTCTCAGTACAACTCATATATAAAACCACAAACAAACTGACACGCCCAAAAAGGCAATGCAATATAATGTCCACTTCACACTGCCAAAGGCTAAAATTACACAATTTGTGCAATTAAAACATAGGTAACATTTCCCACGAGTCCAAACCCAAACGTCTTAATAGAGAAGTTAATAACCAAAGTGTATTTGTGCATTCTGACTTCACAAGTGGTCGTGTAAACCCACGTCTTGTCAATAGTTTTTTAAGTCCTAGTGAGAACGTGGTGCGAGCCCAGTATCGGGCATAGAGTAAATCGTAATTGATGTAGATAAGTCGATTTTACACTACTACTCGTATGAATTGTGGAAGCTTATTACTATTTACAATATATAGCTATGTATATAAGCATGTAAGTGTACCATCTACCTGGCAGTTATGTCTCTACAATTCTGTAACCCAAAGATTGTCTAGAAGAAATCGCTGTTAGCGATTAGGCCACCTTTTGTATACTGTTTTATCTTTTTATGTGTTTTTTGTATTATATTTTATCTTTATCTCTGGTATACCGTAAATAATACTTACTTACTGACTTACTTAATTAAATAAATATATAACGATAATCTCAAGGGCTAGGGTTACTTATGGCGTGGGTCCAGAAACACATACAAAGACACCATCCATCCTGAACAAATATCGTGAATCGGGAATCGAACACGCGACCTTTCGGATAGAGGTACCAATTGGCATTAGTTTTCTTTTATTTCGGAATGGCTAAATTCTTATTGTCCTAGAGGTCGTCAATAAACTTTTTGTTAGTTCTTATAATGTATGTCGATATGTATAATAATTATGTGGACAATAAAGCGAACCCTACATCCCTTACATCGTATGTGTAAAATTATATTTATAGTATTCATGTTCTCAGTTAAATAATAAACACCTCGGTATAGACAACACAAAAAAATTAATTGTTTTCGATCTGAAAATGATAGTTATTACTCATTAATTTTCTAATTATTGTTTTTAATTTTATCTGTGCCTCGATTGCACAGACCTTCACACCAACACCACGTGAGATAGGTATTTTTAAAAAACTTTAGCTAGAAATTACAAAATTTAACACGTTTGTAGTCTAACGAACCTAAATTTAGTCCGGTTAATGTTAACATTGTACACCTGGAACCCTTGAAATTAGTTAATAACCAGCGTATGTACACAAAATCATTAAAAACTTTTGACATTTATGGTTTTATTTTTACACTTATTTGGTGTGACACATCTACGCTGCTCCCATATCTTTAGTCTATGTACAGTGCATTGGAAGCTGTCCATCTAATGCACTTGTCAAAATTAGATGACGTTCGATTATGAAATGTAGCGGTGAATGTTTATTATTGTTATTATCGATAGTTAAAGATAACATTAAATAACAATCTCATAATACAATATAAACTCTAATTTATGTTTTTTGTTGTCCAAGATAGGGCTGAAGAGGTTCCAAAACTTAACCACCGTAACCTCATACTGTTTTGTGCGTGAGGGATGGATGGCTTTAAAACGCTACGCTAGTCAAGCGCGTCGGCGAGTCCACTCGTTTAGAGGTGGTATAGCTTCTCAAGGCTTGTGGCAACCGCTTTGTTATTCCTTACACGCCTTTTACGACCCCCACGGGATGAGAAGGGGTGGGACTATTCTAAAGGCGGGACACGATCAATAAGTATTAAGTATAACAAACTGGGCCTCAATCACATTAACCTATTTATAACAAAGTCTCATTAATAAAAGCTTTATTAATCAAAACAAATTCTTTAATTAAGAATATAATTCCTACTATCATACATCAATATGCTAATTAACTCTCACTAGATATACGTCAGTAACTACTCGCATATATGCGGATTTATTAGAAAACCACTTGCAAACATGATGAATGTGAATGCAGCCTTACAATTTATGACCGAACGAGATTTATGGCGGTCTACGGCTATAAATGTTTATTAAACAGCCATAATTAGGTATTAATTTGAATTGTTGATTGGTCTAAATTGTTGTAAAGTGCAATTACAGACAGATCTGAACAGTACAGGGAGAGATTTTAGAGTGTAGAGTTTCATAATTTAAGTTCATAGATTTGTTCGTCATTATGCCTATTTTGTTCATGAATCTCTTTTCGAATAATGGATATAAAAATTTCATTATATCATACCATAACGTACCTATATCTCTTCACTGCTGGTTATAGGTCTGGCCCAAGACTGAAATGATATCGGCCCTTCTCATCTATAAGAACTTCGTCAATTCATCGGTCCATGTGGGCGGAAGGCATCCCACATTACACTTCCCGGTACGTGGTCTCCATTCTTCGTCTACGCCATCGGTTATCAGTCCACAGCCAAAAATGGCATGACCATTGCTGTTCAAAATAAGTAATGTCAGAATTTTTACAGCTACTGAGCCAATAACTTTCTTAATTTAGCATAATCAAAATTTTCTTTTACTTGTATATATAGATACCCCCTTATCTTTTATCTGTCTATACGTCTGTCGCATAAAAAGAAACCTTATTTTTAAAAAAAATCATTACGCATGTGTCATTTTACGCTCATTGCTATCTTGTCTACATTTGTCAATATATAAATTAACAACATTGCGTTGTTACATTGGACATTAAAATGATTAACAAGTGTGCAATTGCAAGTTGCAACGTAGTTAGTAATAGTCAGTTACTTTTAGCAATCTGCTATAATGTGTCAACATAATTATGACACACTAATGGTTGACAACGACATGGTCTGTTATTTTTTATTAAAGTTCTAAAGCCTGGATAAATAGACTGTTCTAAGATGGTGTCTCGGTTAAACAAGTTATATTCTTATTGATCTTTATTATTAACATTAGTTATATTAATTTAGTTATATTATTATTACCATATCATTAATTTAAAATCAAACTAGAAACATACTTTTGGTTAAAACAAAAAGTGAATAAAGTTTTTCTGTTCCCTTGTGTATTATTATATTATGTAATATAATATTGTGTATGCAAATATGTGCATTTATAATAAAATACTATTTTATTTGCGTGTACTATTATTTGTATTATACATACTTAAACCAATTTGCACCGCGTTCCCATTTCCGTTTGATCTGGTGGTTGACAGGTGAAAAATGCTGCATGGAATTTAGTCCGAACAAAATTTAGTTTAAAAGGTTAATAGTAATATATGTAATGTTAATAGTAATGTATGCAATGTTAATACTAACATATGCAATGTTAATACTAACATATGCAATGTTAATACTAGCATATGCAAAGTTTATACTAACATATGCAAAGTTAATACTAACATATGCAAAGTTAATACTAACATATGCAATGTCAATACTAACATATGCAATATTAATATTAATATATGCAATGTTAATTCCAATTATTATAATTAAATATAGCTTAAATATAAACTTTCTGAGGAAGTTGTTGTTACTTATTTTGCCTTCCTAAGAACAAAAGTAAGTAAGAACAAACGAATTCTTCATATAGTGTATTTTTAAGCTGTTTAGGTTGCATACCTATTTGTATTTGAGATTCATAATAAATCATTCTATGCATCATACAGATAAAATCTAACCCGCGAACTCAAATTCAAATCGTGATAATCGATTTATGAATGTACAAACGCAAAGATTTCATTGTATTATTTAAGTATATTAGTAACATGAGATAGGTACTTACATAATCTATCTTATAAACAATCTAGGTCGTCTAGCCAATGTCAACTAGACAGCTGAATGCCTTAATCTCGTTCAGCGTTCTGACCCTTGACATAGCTTAAAGGCAATATCTTACACCTATAGCTATGCGATATGACACAATGCACACAGAACCAGTTAGATACGATTCTAGCCCTTATTAGTAGCGCCATTGGATATAGGTTGGGCTGTTTGTAACTCGGTTATAAAGGAAGATGTAGAATTAACAGATTTTGTAGTGGCCGTGTGATGTCGACCGGATTTAGAATAGCGCAATCCCGTCTCTTCCAGTGGTTGACGTGAAAGGCGACTAGGGAACGAATAGTGACCACCACCATAAAATGAGTGAATTCGCCAATCCGCTTGTCCTGCGTTATCATGCATAAGACAATGTGCATAACGAAACCCATGTCCATGCAGTAAATGAAAGAGACGGTGACGGTAGAATGAATTGAACGTTGCAGTCAATCAGTATAGTAGAGTGGTCATATTGCAAAAAGTCGTCAAACAACGATTTTGGTCCGACTCATCGGGGATATACCGACACCTAGCATAACGTCTAAATTTTGCAGTAGGTACTCTAAATTTTGTTCTCTAAATAAAGTCCCTAAACAAATCTCTTAATATATCTACTAAATTACTTCATATAGAAAGCCTATGGTTAAACTGCGTGTTGTTGTTATAATTATATAAACATTAAAGTTCAAATAGTTTAGAAAACATTCTCGATTTTTCCATTTCAATATTAAAATTTAATAAGTTATAAATAACAGTATATACGACAGCTAATCAAGACACCGTGATGCAAAAAGTAACATATATTTGTCATTTTTATATCGGATTGCCAGTATTTAAAGTTTTATTAGATTAAAAAAGACAAGTGTAGTTGATTTATTCTTTCGGAATCCATATTGGTCTCTATCCAGTATATTCAATTTGGACAGAAAACACGAGTTTAGCATGCATCATTTTCTCAAATATTTTTGAGAATATAGATATTATTGTAAACGGTCGCTAATTATTTAATAGTGTTTTTTCACAATTCTTGTGCAATGGTTTTATTATAGATATTTTTAATTTATCTGGAAAAGTACCGGTATCCATCGAAAAATTAATTAAGATAGGCCAGAACTGTACTGATTTGATATCCTGTCTACATACATTATCATAACCTTCAGAATTAGTATTATTGTGTCATAATTGTATTAGTAATGTATATCTCGTCAACTGGCGTCAAATAAATAGAATTCTGTTGTCCGTTTTTTGTGTGTATAATTTTATTATTTATTTCATTTGTCAAATTAATAAAATAATTATTTAATTCATTCGCTATTTTGAAGGCATCAGATATCCTTATGTCCTTGTGCTCAATTGCATCTATGTACTTATCTGTGTGAGAATTTTCTAGTTCGTTTTGTTTTGTATGTTTTGTAACGTTCCATGTTAACTTTACATGTTATTACTATTCTGTATACTGTATTCTGTATGCATTTATTATTAAGACACTGCTTTGCGTAATTTATGCATATTCCTAAAAGCCTAGTATATTTTTATACGAAATTATATTATAATTTGTTTTTTTTTAGTATAATATTTTTTCTTATTATTGCTTTTTTTAAGACCTTTAAATATCCAATTTATATATCGGTTCGTATTTGCTTTTATTTTTATTAGTGGAAAACAAAGTTTATAAATAAGGCAAAATATATCATACAATGTATTGAAAGCCTCATTGAGATTTATTAGAAAGTACAGTGATGTGGCAGCAAGTCATATATATGTGTATTATTATATTTATTATACTATTACTTACCATTATGTGTGTAGTTTGTTAGGTAGATTTTAAAAATAATAGGTAACGAGTGAAAAAATAATATTTTTGTTCTGTTCTATAATACTTACTTTATTTGATCACTAAAATACTTTTATTGGAAATTTAAATCGTTTTCATGTGATATCTCATACGTGGAAATCGATTGTGTAGTTCTCGAGATATTTGACGTTAAGAAATAGCATCAGTAGTCATTATAATGACGTTTTAACCTATAGCAATGATGCATGTTGCAAAAATAGCATATCTCTGTTATTTCATATGCGATTGCTATGATTTAAAGTTTATTAGAAATACAATAAGATAGCAATAACTTGTTTTTGGACATTGGAGTGAGTAGTTTGTTTGTAATATTAAAAAAAATAGGGCAAGAGTGAAAAAATAATCATATTTTTGTAAATATTTCTGTTTCTATAATATCTATGCTATTAAGTCAATAAAACATTTTTATTATTAATTTAAATAGCTTTCATGTGATATCTTATACGTTAAAATCGGTTAAGTAGTTCTTGAAATAGTTAAAGATAAAGAACAGCATTCACGGCCATATTGATGACGTCATAACCCTCCACCGTCTAGGAGAGCGACATCCATTTTCTTCATACTCAGGAGATCATGGCCTAAAATATTTTGTTATATATTGCTATAACCTGAGTGAGTCAATCGGAATTTTCTTAATAAATTTCATTTCGCCACCATTCTAGTACCTACCTATTGCTAGGTTACACTTATTTACTTAAGTTAGTACCCTAAAACAATGTTTCACGTTAATGAATGCCACAAATGCAATTTAAACACTACAGGTGCACAATCTGATAGGCAGTCCTAAGAGACCATTTCCATTAATAATTGTCATTTGCGCACGCGCTGCCGCACATAAATCTCTACTCGTGAACAGCGTGACGTAAACGTAAACTTGTGTGGCCGTTCGTACTGTCTCATACACATTCATTGCTATTAATTCTATTTATTATTAATTTTAACTGTATTATATATCTGAATTATTCATTAAATTATAATTAAATTAATTATTATAGCCTTAATATAAAACATTATGTCAAATTTGTGAGAGTGGCAAGAACTAGTTCTCATATAAGGACAATTTGATTACGAATAAAAAATCGTAATGGTATTTTTTTTTCATTTATTTGTACAGACGGCGGACTCAATGCCTAGTGGCATTCCTGCCAGTCAACCTTTGGTTCAACAGAAGTACGCAGGGCGAAGCTTCGTGCAATCAATAAAAAAATACTACAAACAATTCATATAATACAGTACACATATAACACCTAGATACACGTATATATTTTATTCGCTACTCCTACGCTTAAGTGCGACCAAAGCCAACTAAAGCGAGTAGTTGTCAAACAATTCCACTTTCACATAGACAGTAACAGGTAGTAGAGATAGGTAGATCTATAATATCATTGCGACAAGAGAGATCTACTCTAGTTGCCAGATTTGCATCTGGCGGAAAGTGTATGCCAAATCCTGATTTACTAGTATCTTGCACTGGTTGTGTATGGTATGTTATTTTATATTACAACTTACCGTTCTGTAACTAATAAGAATAACTTATGACCGTTGAACCACTCATGTCTATCTTGCGATAATTTGGAGCTCATAAATTGAAGCGCAAAATCTCTAGCTAAATTTAGAGTGATTTATTTTTAAGCTCAATATCTCTTCAGCACATACCCATTTATATATATATGTGTGTGTGTGTGTGTCATACAAACGATATAAGGTGAAAGGTTACTTGGATGATTGAGGAGATATTTCAAAACAATATTATTAAAAAATGTCTTTTACTATTTCAACTTTAAAAGAGAACTTTAATTTCGATAGTAGAAATTGCATTAGAATGGTCAGTTATGTCAATCAATAGGAATAAACCGTAACCGCATCAACCCTTTTATTGTCCATTGCTGGACATGGGCCTACCAATGCACATTGTCTTGTGCATGACGGATGTATGATGGCCTTAAAACGCCACGATGGTTAGCGAGTTCAATCTTCTATAGGTGGTGAAGTTCTGAGGTGCTTGTGGGAGCGGTTTCGATATTCCTTCGTCACCCTTTACGACACCCACGAAAGAGATATTTACATAGTGGTAATAATTTAATAAACATGTTATTTATGACCCATATTTTCTTTTCCCTAGGTACACGGCTCGTAGGAGAAAGTGGAAACTTCGTGAGTTTTTGAAAGCGTATCAGTCAACACTAACGGATCCCTTGAAACTTTAATACTCTAACGTTACTGATTATGGTCCTAACAATGGGTATATGGTACTAAAACCTTAATGAGTTCTAACATATTATGTAAAAAATATTTATCCCTTAAAATAATTTAGGATAATTACATTCATAGTTGCGTGTGACGTTGGACAAAATTGCGGGGTACGAGTACTAAAAATCTCTATTAGTATTGATCTTTGTAAACCCAAAATAAAATTTGCTACTTATGTAATCCATGTGACTACTAACATGTGAACACTAACATATATAGATCAATAAAACATTTACTTAATTAGTATATACTGTTTACCTAAATGAAAAGTCTTTATTTCCACTTGCTTTATACTCGTAACGTTACAAAATTCTACCAATTTAAAAGGAAGGTAAGTCTAAGAAATTGTAAGTAAAAACATAGCCTTACCATAAAGTTACAAATGACTAATACGGCCATACCGTGACATAACCGAGAAGTTAATCAAAAGCAATTAATTAAACCTCACCGTTAATTAACTCTTGACTCCTAGCGGAGTGGAAAACATGGAACTACGAATGCCAGTAAACGCGCAAAGGAACTGTAAGTTGAAATCTTATTTTGCTTAAAAATGTTGACGAAATAAATACAAAAAACAAAATATGGAGCTGTGAACTGTGTGAGCTGTGAAAAACAAAATATGGAGTTTATTCTTATACTTACTTAGTCTTATTTAAGTACACTTAAGAATGACGGTCTATAAGTACATACAACATATAGTTATAATACAGTCCGCTTCATTATAGAAAGGCCCCTCTACAAGTCTGTCTCGCTTTAATAGACTTGTGTAACAAAAAAACTGTTAACGACTCCCAAATTGATGAGTTCTATTACGGAAAATTATTTAAAAATTCCACCTGAAGCGTGACCCAAAATCCGACAAAGGCAAAGGAATACCAAATTACCAATAACATTGAAAAAGTATTTTCCTAATCTTCAATGAACTTTATTAACAGGATTATTGACTTGCAGTCTTAAGAATAGTGACCAAAGACAACAGAAAAGTTGATTTTGTAACTTTTAGCGTGCGAGTTGTTTTTTACCGCCAATGGCGTCTCGTGACTCAGCGTCTACTCAGCCAGACGAATGAATCCCTTGTACCACGATATCCAATCGCAGCATTACATTTATTCCAAATGTAGAATCTTTCACAGATACATATCTAAAGCTTAAGATATCATAGTACAAGAAATATTTCGATTGATATTGTTCAACACTATCGCGGACTACTGTGGAGGCCCCACGTGGTTCAATGCACCATAAAACGGTGTAGTAAATATAATCATTACATCTGTGATGGATGGATGTAATTGCTGCAAGTTTAATAAGAATTCTGACATTTAGATTGGATTAGGATGAACACTTGATGATCAGAAATCTTAATTTGAATTGAGGATTTATATTTAAGGAGTTAGAACCATTTAATTATGAAATGAATTAAGACTTTATGATTCATGATGATAGATGAAGATCTATTATTTAACAAAACTAGTAACTTTTCATAGTAACCTAGTAAATAAAAAATATATAAGTTATATAATGGGTAATGCTATAAGTTTAAAAATCTTTGGTTAGATAGTTGCTTCAAAAAATCTATCTTGTAAAGTGACACGCGCCAGTCTGAGAGTACTTACCTATATTCCATTATTTTCAGTAAGTTGGAAGAATTTATTGAAAAACGAAATTTTGAAAGTTCAGAAGAAGTTTCGAAAAATAATTTAGACAACAATTGTATAGTTGTTCCTGTTATTTCTCTTTATTATACTTATAATGAATATTAATATAATGATAATTAAATTAATGATAATGAATATAGTTATGTTTAGACAAAATGTCATAGAGACGAACTCTATCCAACTACTTTTGTTTATTTATAACAATTTTTTTTTATTCAGATTTTAAAGGAAGTTTACCCGGTCTTAATTTTGAAACTATTGAATTGATTGAATCGAACTATTGAATATCAATCACCGAAGTTAACCGAAATTATTTTTCACTCAACGCAAACTATTTTTATGTCCAATTTTATTTCACTTGGTGTAGGAACATGCCCTGCAGTTGTAGAAAATTTATCTTTACAATAGCTTTTTCGAAATATCCCTAATTTTATTACTATACTGTACATGGGTGAGTATACATAGATTTATTGCTCGTCGTTGCTCCTTACTCAATTTATTCTAAACGCAAATTTTAAAACCTGACGCTTCCGAGCCTGTTCGTTGCAATAACCAATCGAAGGAAGCGGGTATTTTTGGAAAGGTCACAAAAGGAAAGCGTCTTACCGGCGCCACATAACTGGCTCCCATCGGGTGATGTAAAATTTTGTTTATAAGCAAGACTGCAACATTAATTAAAATGATCTTCTTGTTACGGTAATTGTATGTAGATTTAAAGGGGTACCTATGTGAAATTAACTGAGCTTAAATAATTCTGGAATAAAATTCAGTCAGTCTCTAAATTCATTGTTGGTTGCAACATTTCCAGATTCTAAATTAATGCCGCTAAAATTAATAGCGCTTTTTTTTTACAAGGAACCAAGGTTTTTATATAAATAAAATAAAAACCAAAGATTAGTGTTTCTACTGTGTATTCAATAAAAATTATAGATTTTGTATTAGATATAGAATCATACGGTATATCGGTACTTGTTAAAATATAATCTATTTATAAAACTAAAAAGAGAAATACAATTGGATAATTCTCACAACTCCAGAGTCACATAAAATCATTAGTCAGAAGACATTTTTGTGAAACATAATGACAGTAAGACAGGTACAGTAGACGGATGGTACAGCAATTTAATGTCATCGGTATTAAAACGAATTTTACATAATAAAAACCTTAAGAATTCAAGGTATGCGACGACGACGGTCAATCTTCTCATAATGTCATTAGTCGCTGCCATAAGCAAGAAGCCAATGCTGCCTACAAACACGATGTGCATAATTAAAGAACAGCAAGGATTCTTTAAAAACAAACGCTCGTAATTAGTAATTACACACACAAACATACACTTTACGCGGCATCGTGGAAAATTATGGGGAAAACTTAAGTATTCAAAAATTATACAATAAGGTATCACTAGATTTTCGTCACATACAAAAGAGCATAGCAAAATTAGAGCATATTTCTTAATCACACGAGCGACTTATAAAGATTATCTAGAGAATAACGCTAAGATCTCTTGCTGTTGATTTTATCTCTACTGCGCTATAAGTTGATTTGTACGACAAAGAAGTAAAACTTGTGTTGTCTCCTTTCCTCATGTCGTGCCAACGTTCAGATTTAATTACTTCGTTTACAGAGGCCTGATTTATGGATCGCTTAATTTGAAAGTGTTGATTTAAGTTTTGACGGGGGAGACTGCTTTTTCGGAAGTCTTTATAAAGATGCCAATAAATCAGTTAGTTATTTAGGTGAAGCTGAACGAACGAAGGTTATAAATATGAATATTTAGTCCCGCTGCGTTCTTTTACTCTGCTACAAATCATAACAATTTGTTGAGTGTTAGTTTTCTTTTAATATTTCAAAACATGGTCATTAGCCGTCCCATTTAAATTCCTTCCCTATATCCTCATTCATGTATAATCGGTTGTGACAGCCCATTCTCCTCGAGAAACAAAAATCATATCATTATCCTTTGCTAGAACTTCAAGGATCGTTAAGACCAAATCGATTGCCATGCATGGCTCGACAACTACACAGTTTGCATACTAAACGCATACGAGTATATCACCTATGCCTAAGCAATAATCATCAAAACAATATTAATGTACCTCATTCTTGTTGCAGACTTGGCTGCGATACGGCAACTGCTCGATAGCGAATCTGGCGGAACGACCTGTCCGAGTTGTAACATGCCCTTTGATAAGGGTAAAAAGAGAAAGCTGATAGACACTTGCGGACATGAGCGCTGCTACTCCTGCATGTTCAGGAACGAAGCTTGTCCTCTCTGCGCTAGAAACAGCCAAGGGAGACGCCAAGTGATGGACCGGTATACACCATCCCCTCAAAGACAAGAGGACTGGCAGAACCCAATGCGACTGCCGAAGCCGCCGAAGCAACCCACCAATCTGCCCCAAAGCTGTCCCACACCACCGCACACGAGAAGAAGATTTTTCCTCAGTCCCAAGTCCCTCCGTAGTCCATTCGGACACCGTCGCCATTCTCATGAGAACCACGTGCCACTGTCTGGTAAGTACACTTTAAACACTATAGTTATCACACGACATCTCACATTTGCATATCTGTAAACCCGCGCGTGTTAGCTGCAGACTTGCAAGAGTTACGCAAGCCGGCCTACTGTGCACGCAATGCACTTTACTTCATTGATACATTCTACGGCAAAGTTGAAATCTCATTCACAAACATAGCGCCTCTCACTTTCCTGAGCTCTTTTACGAGGTCTTCGAAAACGGCGAGGATGCGAGACATCGTAAATAACAGTGAGTGACAATTGTGACTTGGAGCACCCACGCCGCCGCGCCGGATGTACGTAGGGGCTCCTTAAAGGACCGGTTATCTATCGTATTTATTAGTTTAGGTATAGGTGCGAGACTTTTGCAATTCGCCCGCGCAGACAGGCCGGCTGCTAGCATTATCTCGGCATCTGTTGCATTTTCTATTTCCATTAATTATGTCATTCGATTTCTGACCGTATTGAAATGTACGTTCACAGCTGTGGTTTCTTAATAATCTATTAATTTTAATTCGATACGGTCCTTGCTCCGTACTTCTGGGTTTACACGATCGGTTGTAACGTTTCTATCTGTCGTTATGAATAATAATGTCCTTTTCTCATTTGTAATTATTAATATTCTAAGACACTAGAGACGCAATGTCTATTGTATCATTAATTAAATCTACAAGGATTTAAATGTAACTCGGAATTTTAGGTTTAGTACACTTGTCTCTGAATCTACATTATCATGGTCATCATCCGAGTCGTGCTGTATTCCAACAGGATTACCAGAAGAGGGTCCCAGGAGTGCGGCGTGGACAAGCCTGGTCTTCAATAAGATCAGGTCCCTCTGGTCCGCTCACTCTTCAGTTCCACAGGGGCTCAACCAATTGACAGGCACGGCGAATACTCTTTATTTCGAAGAAATGTGGACTTAATTCCGATAGCAATTTTCTCACCCTTTCTTGTTACATGAATTGACTTAGTGCTACTTATTAAGTAATTGATTTAGTAAGTGACAATAGGAAAAGTAAATATTACCAGTGTATAAAAAAATATCTGATGAGTCATAAATATAATTGCTAAAATGAAAAGAAATCAATTTCAAATTAATAAAATGTTATAAAATATTGTTCATGTTTACCAAAAAGGTTAAACAGTTCAATAACTACTAGTTTTTTCAAATCAAAGTAAGATTATCATCGACAATCTCGATTGTCCTCAAAGCTATCGATTCACAAAGTATTGATTTACCTTCAAATATACCCAACGGCATTCAGTTCACATTCCTTCTCATTCGGTCCGGCACGATCGTCGATTTTTGCACTCCTTATTATATTGCCTGCTTTGCATCCAGCCCGTTTGATGCACAGCTATTTACTGAGACCGGTTTTATTTGCATTTCTTGTGTGTATGTATGTGGTGTGATTGCATATGTGTTCTCGCTTGAATGATTTTTAATCGTTTGTTTTCCAGGAATTTTAATATTTTCTCTTATTATTTAGAGTAATGTGTTGTTGTTTTGAGTTCGTGTTTTCACATATTTTTCTTAAAATTGAGTAACATGTTTAGTGCGTGTGCTTTTTGATTTTATTCTCATCAATGAGTCAAATAAAATCAAAAGCTATAAAGTATCCATTGTACACGAATTTCCCGCATTACTTTGATGTCAATTATACAATACCACATACCGTTTAATTCGTAAAGCAACACGCATGACTAATGAATACCTATTGAAGTCAAGATGAAGATATATGAACAATCAATACTTTAATCGAGATAAGGAATCGGTGACAAAAATTACATATCGATTCGTGGGCGAATACGATTATCTTTACTGATAGTTGACAGTGATATTCTTTAACGGTATTGCTGAGTGGGAGTATACATTGAAGGCACAGAAAGGCTGTACAATGGTTGAACAGGTTGGAAACATGCATCGTGACCAATGCGAAAGACTAAAGTAGGAAGTTACGTTTTCAATTTGTATTTGCCAATAATTAAATTACTTGTTTGTTTCAAGTTTGAAGAAAAAAAATAGTGGATTATTTATTTAGAGAATATACCTAATTTATGAACATTTTCTAGAAATTCGGAGAAAGATGAAAAGATCAAAATTTTATAAAAAGAAGGATTTCCCAGAATAAGAAGAAAAAGAAAACATCTAGAAACTTAATCACTTGATAAGAAGTTAAATGATATTTTGTACTCTATAAATATAAAGATTCAAGTTTCTCCTGCGTCTGTACTTTGCTCTTTTAATCTAAAGTAATTTAATAATTAAAGATATAATTGCAAGCTTTCGCGAATAATATTATGTACCTAAGTTGATTTCCTGTACATATATCTATCTATTCACTCACGTATCTAAAAACTCATTCACGCATCTAAAACGCATTTATTAAATTAATTCAATATTTTACACGTATATAAACACGTAATGTAAAACGAAAAAAATAATGTTCACCATAACATTTTAGAATACCACAAATTCGATGTTGTACAGGATAAAAGATAAACATCTAAGAAATTATGGGTTTCGTTATTGTGTATGTAAATTAGTACGTCTCGGGCTATCGGAGATTTAGATGGGATGTTAAACGACGTGTGGGACTCAAACGATTTTATATTGGAATAATATTTTAAAACGGAAAATAAATAATGAACTGCAGAAATAATGAAAGTGCCAGCAAATCGATGGCAGCAAATTTGAAGGTGGTTCAAGGTGGATTTAGGTTCTCTGATCACAATAAAGATGCACGACTCCGTGGACTTTACATTCTCAATAACTAAAAAAAATCAGTTATTAATGAATATTAAACGAGCAATAAAACTATTAAAGTTTTAATTCATTATTTTGACGAGGCTTGTATTTATAAGCATTTTAAAACTGCTTCTTTAATATTCAGACTACAATAATTTAGATCATTATGATTCGTTAGATAAATCGGTATTTCTAAATACTTGTGTATTCAAATTTACTAAGTATTCTATTGTTCCATAATCTTTTTCTGTTCTTCTGTTTCTATTAATTTTTATAATGTTATAATAACGCTTGCTCATTTTTTGTCAGTCTTAAATAACTTTAACCTCTTGACCGCCACTGATTACATTGAGTATTGGCCTACGATTAATGCTATATTATTCGCAAATATACTTATATATTTGTTTTTTCTGAGTTGTCTTCGTCATTCGCGTCGCCGGTTTTTTCTCAGTTGACTAATTCCTTTGCGTTAGATAGACTTGGCGTCTGAATAGTGATCATTTAATGAGGTTCAGCGCTGTGATTTTTTTTATTTAAATGTACTTGACTGCTATTGTTATTAAAATATTTTTTTTATTTACTGCTATTGGCTCCTCTTCTTTCCAAAAAGTCAATAACAACGTTCCATTTCATATTCTATTTTAACACTGTTAAAATTTCACAACGATAAGCAGATACAGAATATGATAATCTTGTATGTTCACGACATGTCATAGTAGTAATTGATACATAGTCAATTGTTTCGCGTTGTATCAAGTTATCACGCTGTTATTCACACAGGAGATGATACCACCTATACGGTATTCGATAATTATCAGGTAATATAATATCTACAGTACTATCGTCCCATTCACTAAATTCAAATCTTACAAGCACTAGTCTTGTATCGTGGGCGTCTGAAGGCCGCACTGATTTAGTCATGACATGAAATAAAGTTAAGATATATAAGGCAAGGAAACCGCCCTCGTACTATTGTCAATACTAAACGCCAGATTTGAATTTTGTCACGTAGGATTTAATAGGTCACGGCAATTAACATATTTTAACAGGTAATAGTAAGTGAAAGGACCAGTTTTGCTGAACACAGAATTAAGATTAAAGTTTTGTAGTGCGTGGGAAAGGGAGACAGGATATCACCCACACCTACGGTATGGAGTAGGAAACAACTAATTTCTCAGTTCATCGCTCTAGCTGTAACCGAACATGGAAGAGAAGTCGTTCTTTTAAGCCGAAGTTAAAGATTGTGTGTAAGAAATCTCTTTTATCTATAAAACACCTCTTTGGTGTACTGTTTTTATTGTGTAGTATTTCATGGGTAGTGAAGAATAAAGAATACTTACTTATTTACTTAATAAGTACAGATTTCTGTTAAAAATCTGTTAGACGATTTGATTTTTAGATCAGTTGCTATCATAGACCACTTGCGTTTCTAACCACCTCATACCTAACCCCCTTTAAACCTTTTAGGCTGTGTGACCCTTTGACCTTTGATTGTAGTGTATTGTATTAGTGGCCCTATCCTTTGATTGTTGTCTTTTGTATTAGTGGCCCTACTGAACTAATTACGCATTATTTCTGTACAAATTTAATGCGAAATAAAACGTGAACAAAATTTATTAATTTATTACTTTTAATCATAAGTGAGGACGGTCTCCTCCTACGGTGATTGCCGTGAATTAGATCCTTCTTTCAATAGATTAGCAATAGGATTACAATGCAACCAATTCAATGCAACGAGCCCTTTCGGCATCCACTGCCGGGCATGAGTCTGAGTGCATACCGTCTTGTGCATGAGGCGTGTGGATGAGTTAACTCTTTTGGAGGTGGTGTAGTTCCTCTGGGCTTGTGGTATCCGCTTTGTTATCCCTTAGTAGCCTTTTATGACGCCCACGGGAAGAGATTAGGTGGTACTATTCTATAGCCGGCCGACACCACACAGCATTGTATTATAGCATAAAAGCTATTTTAGATAGACTCAAATAGATTTTCACTGCGTAATCTATTCGTGATTTCAAATATCTACATAGTTATGCTTTCAAATGCACACAACAACACAATATGAAAGTATGGATATTCTGTCACCTTCCCTCAACTTTTCGCAGTTCATTGAACAAAACCATAAGTCGCAGTATAAAAGAACCGTTGGAGCGTCAACTAAACAAAATGACTTGTGGACCTTCGACCTCATGTCGTAAACCATAGAGGATAGCGCACCTGTAGAGTGGTCATGACGCTCATTTCACTCGAATCTCGTCTGATTTTTTCACTATCACGTCATTAACATTTCATCATTACAAAATGAAGACTTGTTAAAGCAATTGTAACAAAATATGTCTTGTATTTCATAAATTTCGAATTTCAGAAGATATATTTAATTTGTAAATATATTCAAATTAAATACAGCATTTTTTCATACAATTTTACGAACTTGCGTTGTCTATCTATTGGATACACTACATAATTTTTTTTTTTTTTTAAATTTAATGTAAACGATTTTATTATATGTATAGATTCCCAATCTGGTTACGTATATATCAAAAACAATCCCATTTTTTTTTAATAAATTTTGATAATAAAGTACACATAGCCCATTCTGCCCACATGTATTCTGTATTATGTAAACAATTGGAGTGCGAGAGTTAACAGGTAATTCACATGCAATTACTGCTTTCCCTGTGAGCAGAGTTTTTGGTATGATGTTACCGGTAACTGGTTTCTTTTGCGGAAGCGAAAGAACCACAATCTAGAGATATAAACGTACAACACATATACATAACCTATAAACAAAACCACACTACATAGTGTCCGAAATAAATGGCAAGAAATCCTGTAAAGTTTCTCTCACTTCACTAAAATCGAAATCTTCGAAAATTAAAAAAAAATATATTACTTTCCAAAACACAAACATTTATAAAAACATGTATAAAATAATATTTATAAAAACGTGTAAAACTTTGGGAGACAAGTAAAAATAATTAATAATTCTGACAGTCTGTTAAAAGTATATGAATATGAATAAATAATAAACGAATAATATTATGTTTAATTAACCATAATATTTTAGGTTATAATTATGTAGTAAAATGTAACGTGTGCTTTGCCCTAGCAGGGCGTTGTAAGTCATTAGTTTAGAGTTGTCGCATCTTAATTTTATTTTAAGTCAATTTGTTCCCGATTACTAACACTAGGTTAAGATTTTTGGTTACTAACACATATTTGACATTTTGTCTGAAAATAAAAATTATTATTATTATAAGATAAATGAATATATAAATGTCAAAGAAAGAAATGCGCGCCTGGTCCCATTGGGACAAGAATCGCTTGAGTGGCAAATGCTTGATCATCCATTTCTTCCCAAGATTTTCCTCGTGAACTTCTGCCAGATGTGTATGGGGCGTCATTTTAGAATACAAAAATATCTATAGACCATTTCCTTCTTTTTTCCTTAATCAATGAAATGAGCTACGTATATTTTTCATAACAAACACTACCTCATCTGCCCCCCTCATCTTTGACCTTGACAGTGTTCATCCACCCGTCACGTTGTGTAACTGGTAGCTAACAGCAATTGTATGCGCAATGACATAACTTGTTTATGTCACGGTTGCTTTTTTTGACGACTCGACAGTAGATCATTTACATTCAGGTTATTATGATGGGGCAGGGAGACGAGCGTTGAAAGCTTTTAAATGTATGAGGGGTGAATATGTTGCTGTTAATGTTAGATGTGTGGATAAAGCTAGCATTATCCAGATAGGAGCTTTGGATAGAGTGCGAACTATAAGAAAATCTTCCTAACTTTCTAGGCTTAGCTTAGAAACGATTTAGCTCATTTAGGTTAGAAATCTTCGTGTTAGACTAGAAGTTTTGGCTGGAAAAAATAAGTCATCATGGTTATTTTTAAACACACGAAGATTCCTCCTATCCAGAAACAACTTGTTTGAAATAATTCACGTGCTATTTGAATATTACAACCTACATGTCAGAACGACAAAAAATTATGAATAGATTACAAAATCTATCTAGCTTCCTATAACATTGTAAAGAGTGTTTTTGAACAATATTTTTGACATCAACTTATACAGCGTGTCCCAGAAGCCTTCCGTCAAACTGAAACTGGTGAGAGTGCTACTCACGCTCTATCATATATCAAAAAAATTATCTAATCTCGCGGATTTCGAGTTATTTAAATTTTAATAAAATTTTTGAAACGTGTACCCTATGTCAGTTGTTTTACTGTCATTTCTATAAATATTAATATTTTTAAAATTATATTTTATTTATATTTTATTCCGAATATGGATATATTACCCGGGTAGGTTACCCGCGTGTAGTTAGGGTTGAAAACAATCCATTATAATCTGTCCTACAAATACTCATATATCCTTAGTAGCGATTTATTTCAGATTTACTAGGTAATACATAACAAATTATCTTTCATATTTTTTACATTAGTAGACTTTTTGGACTTACAGTGTGATGAAATATGTACTATCACTGATTCTGATATTCTGAAATTCGCATATTTTTTATATACATGATATATATGGGATATATGTATATCAAATATCTGATATTTTGATATTTATTATTAACATCAGATTTTTACGAACCCTGTTTTTGAATAACTAAAATAAACAATTGTTAATTACTAAGAATGTCAACAAAGTCGACGAGACTCATATCTTGATGGTCACCAGAGAACTTAAACCTATCCCACCTTAAAATTTGCTGCCACTTTCTGTATTTTTGCAGCCCATTAATTATTTTATTTTTGTCATAGCACACAGACCAAAACATTTCGCTAGTTAAACTGTTAGCTATTGGCTAGTTGTTCACTGATCTCACACCACTCCAGTTTTGTGTTAATACGTATTGATGATTTAGTATTAATGAAAGTCTCGAGTAAACCCCGATTTTAACATGGGCAATCTTTGGTTCAAGTGATACGGTGTCAATTTTACGACTGAATAAATGTTTATAGGTCATTAAAATAGAATTTACTGATACAATATAATTGTATCTGTATATCAGAGGAGAGAGGAGTGCGCGCTGCAATCACAAAAGACAAGCGTAATGTAAACTATACTCGTACATTTCCCACCCTATTCTATTCCCCCAATGTACATACGTGTTTCGATATCGAGTGAGATATGCCAAAGCCCATTCCCATCCCATCCTATCCCTCCTTACTTTCGTAATGCTTTCTCCAAATCCATTTCCAAAGGTAGGTATATGTTAGGTATGCGTATGTTTGGCAATGTCAATGTTTGGCATTTTGGACTGATGTTGGCATGCTCCTGGTAGATAGTACCATGATTACTTATGATTTCCTGAATTCTGAATATTTATTTATTTATACTTTATTGCACAGAGTGACAAAAGGTGGACTAAGGTGCTTTGAAGCATTACCTATCTCCCAGTCAATCTTTGAGCTATACAAAGATGTCCGGTGCGTGCAACAGTAAAAAATAAAGAAAAATACTAAAATTCTAAATAAAAATGCTAATCTTACAGTGCTAAATCACGCAGATTTTTCCATGAGTAATCTACAATTCAAATTTACATTTCACTTGCCCCACGTGTACAAATTGTCCTATTATTTGTACACCTAATTTGTGCATCTAAGGCGAAGCATTGTCATGAAAGTAATAATTGAATTTGCGTCGGACTGTACACAAACGGCAATGACTCCAACGAACCTGTCCCAGAGCGTGGGAGACCATAGTTTTTGTACTACCGGTCCTGGCCACATCCAGCCATACATGGATTTAGAGTACAACGCGAAGAGACAAGAGTGAAGGATGTAATTTTAACGCGGTATATTTTAGGTTTATTTTTCCAACCACGTAATAACCTAGTGTTCAAGTTTTAACTTTTTATGTTGGTTCATAAACTGACTATTCGTACTTACATAAAGTGCTCATTTACAGCTACGAATAGATTAGTTTTTGGATAAATACAAATAAAAAAAAATTGTTTAATTATCACAGACTTAATAATAAAATATTAAAATTACCAGTTAAACGGTAGCAGTGAGACCAATAATAATTAAACTAAGTAGATACATATGTGATGTATCCTTGATATACTGACATAATATTGACAATATAAGGTTTTCATAATGAAGTTTTTTCATACAAATGACTAACTAATTTCAAAACTTCTGTTAATTTTTTATGGAAAGAAAGTGTCATACAATCAATCATTCGTATTGGTGGTAAGTGGATACTGTCGCTCATAGAAAACTGCATTCACGCCGATATCGGTGTCAAACGTTGTCACACCCCTGCATGCGCCACCTACCTTGCTAGAGTTTGGAGTGTATTTGGAAAAAAATATTGGGAAGGATGAAGAACAAGGAAGAAGTACCTATAACGGAACGAGATTTCCTCTTCCCATTACACTGCACATCCTTCTTTGAGGGGTGGGCACATACAGTCCACCTGATGGTAAGTGCATACTGTCGCATTACCTAGTCCAGAATGACAAACGTTGGCACGCCCCCAGATGCGCTGCCTATCTTTGGAGATATAGGAATGGATTTGGAGAAAGGGTTGGGAAAATAGGGAGGGATAGGACGGGAATGAGCTCTGGCACATCTCGCTCACTACCGAAACACCTACGTATATTAGGGAAATAAGATAAAGTGGAAAATGCAGTACATTTCAAGGTAGTCTTCTGTGAGAGTGGGACAACGTGGCCAGTCGAGCGCGCCCAGCAGCTGTTGGATTGCAGCGTGCACTCTCCCCCTCAAAAATCCCCCTTGCTATGATTTGTATCCTCACTCGCAAGCTGTGTTTAGATCAGCGTATTCTTACTAATGGGAATTATTTTCCTAATAGTCTTACTAGTCGAACTATCTGGTAAGACTACTGGGAACGGTCCTGTTTATCTCTGTGATTAACAAAAAATCCTACATCGATGATTCGATCCTACTGTCTTATCTAGCAACTGTTTCTATGATCTACATTGGAAGCTCAACGGTCTAATAAATCTATGGCCTACCCCGCCCATTTCGTATTTAATAGTCGACGATAAATATCGTTTCACAATGTTTATGATGAGTATCGGCCTATGTCTCCATTCGTTACAAGTCGCTCATTGAAAATTAAATCTCATCACTTATGTAACTAAGTATATATAAGTTATATTTGAGAGAGAAAAAACTCTCTTCGAATTGATACGTCTGCGCGGCGGGAAACGGGATGCGAATTTATTCGCATGATTTTGGTGATTACCGTCATTTGAGTAATGTACACACTTTGAGTAATGACTTATTTACATTTTACTTTACCTCGAAGCGTAGATATACTATTTGATTAGACATACTATTTATTTTACTTTTTATTAGGTGCAAAATTAGGTGAAAAAAGCAAAATATTACACCAACGGGAATTTTTTCAATTTTACAATCAAGTTAGTATTGTCAAGTTTTTGCAATCGGGGATTATTTGAGAGTATAGAATTAGAACTTTCTCCAAATACATTCCTAAATCTCCAAAGTTAGGCAGCGTATCCGGCCTTTCTCATTCATGACATGTTCGCTTGTATCGCTGATGTCAATGGGTGATAGTACCTATTTACCATAAGGGGACTGTATGCTCGTCTGTCACCATCTTCTATAAAAAAAGACATACTTGTGTAGGTATATGTAGCTTTTATTAGGCACTGGGCCTTCTGTACGTAAGCACTAATATGTTTTCAATGGTAAAGTACGTTATAAACTTCCCATGACAGGTTACTTAGCACTAAGGTCAGGATGTAAGAGCCTGCGGTGTAAACCGAGACGAATCCACCTGCGACGCCGTGGGAACGACCGATTCCATGATATAATCCGACACTGTAACTAGACGATGCCATTGTTGAAGCTACTTATTCCGTTGGAACTAGTGCAAGAAGAAATTCACACGCGACAAGATTGTATCGAGATATCTGGAGTCGCATATGTTGCTGATATAGATTTTAATTTGGATAAACAGTTAGAACAAATTGGAATAAAGTTTATTGTCTACTGTTTTTATTACATATGAACGTGTAAGAGTACAACAACCTAACGTAATCGGGCATACAGTATTAAGCCAATATTATTATGTACTAGTATTCATACCATCAGCCTCTCCCCGGTTGGATGTATTTAGATCTCTCACAAGACTGAGGATGGCACGTGGAAATTGGTAAGGAGATTTGTCTATTTTCCGCACGACAAGCAGCCCTTGTTTTATTTTTTATCCACTGTTGAAGATGGGCCTCTTCACGCACATTGCCTTGTGCATGAGGGATGTACGGCCTTAAAACGGCGCGCTATGCGCCAAGCGGATTGGCAAGTCCACTCCTTTGAAGGTTATTATTATCCCTTAATCGCCATTTAGCACACTCACGAGAAAATATGGAATGGTGCTATTCTATAGCCGGCCAACACCATCGATTTCCCATTATTATTGTTTTGATATTCTTAATTCATAATTTTACAACGTCTGGACCGATTTGACTCTACTAACTAAACCGACATTTAGACCCACTTTAATACCACCATCATCACCTTATACTTTATTCACTACGTGTGTATGTATGTATTTTGTATTCCCAACATTAAAAAGGTAATTTTATTAAGACATAAGTACATTAAAAAGTATTATATTTACACGTATAATGTTTGGTACACAATTGAAGTGTGAGACCGTCACATACTATATTCCAGACGTGTAAAAAGATGAATTAACTTGAATTACCAATGTATAAAAGTCTAACATGAGAAATTTTCACACATAATTCGGTTCCCGCCTTTAAAATTATAATTTTAACATACAATATCCGTTTAAAACACAAGTCCCACGTTCAACGCATAAGCTGCTGAATTATTTATATAGTTTTAATACGAAATAATGGGAATTAACGTGATACAATGTATCTAATATCTCATTAACATGGGACATAATCTCAAAGGGAAGATCTGAAGAGGAGATATAGGTACTTTTTGTATTTTATCATTCAATGCAACCGTTAATTCTTCACAGGGCTTTTTTATGTCATTTTTAACACCATTTTTTCGGATAATTTTACATGGTTGATTTGTATATATGAGTACCTGCTGTGAATATGCACAAAAATATTGAGGGAAATTAAACTTGTGGCAAATATACAATCAATGTATGGCAACGTTCGATTCGCTACGTTTTACACGAACAATCTCATCTAATAGATAATAATCACATCACACACAATTTGCTCAATAAATATGGTGACAATTTCATTAATGTCATTTTTAAATGCATGTATGATTTTTGACCGTTTCAATTTCTGTTTGAGCTGTTTAATACATGTGAATATTGGAATGTGGCATCGAATGTATTTTGATTTGTTTTATGGCTGTAATTCTAAATTGTCTTTTATTAATCCCTTAGCACACATAGATTTTACTTATGCGTGGACACATTTAATGTTTATGAATTCAAAATATCGTTTTCATTTGAAATTGGTTTCATTTGAAATTCTGTGAATGAAATTAACATAATCCTGTTTACTTTTGTTTATCCGTGTAACGAAGCATTTTGTAACAAATTACCTTTTGATCATACGCATTCTTTATTGCGCTACTGTATTCATTTCTAGTCTTTGTAAATTGATATCAGTATAACAACAATGGTAAATGGATAGAACTTTCCATCTAATTCATTCAGTGATCAAGGATCACTGAATGGAAAAGTTTCCTATTGTACGTTCCTATTGTAAGTTTGACATAATACCATTAGTTCATCCTCAAAAATATTCATATTCTAGATTAAACTAGAAAAGAATAAACATCTTTTCATTGATTATAACAATATTCTGTATTTTTATATACTATTTTCCTACGCAATCCCTAGTGTTGCGTACTTTTCACCGCAACATAGTATGTTATATTCGAAAATTATATGTTTCGTAAATCTCACTTTCATACTACAAAAAATATCATTTCAATTGTGCTCCACATCTGTACCGATTTTCTCATATTTATTTTCATTAAACCTTTCGTGCTCTCTCAGCTGAACCTCAAGACCTAAGTTTATTCTTATTTTTTCTAGACGATGAAGGCGGCCACATCAAACAAGGGTTCGAAGCGAGACGACAGAATGATTTGTACATGCGACTGGGGTTATTGCTCGGCGAGCGGCGCGGCGCGCGAAGCAAAGCTAGAGACAGCTGTACTTCGCTCGCTTCGCTCGACGCCCATACATTGGCATCGCATAATACTAGTCCGGTGAGCATTTTAGTCAATTTTAAACTTTGCAATTCGAGCTTTTCGATATTAGTTTTAGGCAGCCTCTCTAGCCCTACAATAAAATTATACAATATTACACATTACACAGTATTATTTAATCGCGCCTCACCCATACGAGTTTATAAAACTATCCCTAAATGATCAATCTGTAATATTGCAAAATAAATTGATCAGCTAGGGAACTTCTAAATGGAACTTAAAAGTTAGAAGACAATGTAATTGAGCCCAAAGGCTCAATTAGGTTTATTATTGAATTTTATTTTTGTGAGCCCAAAGGCTCAATTACACTTGGTCTTTAGACTGCGTTTGGATTTCTTTTGTATTCGAGCAAAGGCTTAATGTATATAAAGAATCGAATCGAATTCGAGTACACCCGTATTAGCCGTAACACGTTCCTCAGAGTGCCTTAATTTCGCTGTCTTTCGAACTAAACAAGCCTAAACTCTAATGTTTAAATATGTTGAACCATCAAATAGGCACTAATCTGGGATTAAGATTGAATCAAACAATTGTGTAGTTTCTTTCTATACGAAATTTAAACCCATTTTCAGAATCGTTACCCCTCGCTTTTTAGATAACGATAAATGATAATTAGATGATACTAAATCTAAAATTTGGAGATGTTAAGCACCCAAATAAGTATTGAATCCTGATCTCTTTAGGCCAACCAAGATAACTGACACAAAGCTAAGTGTTCAAAACTCAAAAAATGCAATGCACATTGTTACGTTTACAAAGCACACTAGTCTGCGAATACAAATGAAATCGCTGATATTCAATATGTAAATAAAATATTACTCTATTGGCTCATGCCATGTGTCGGTTATCTTTAAAATACCTTCACAACAAAGCCCCTACCTCAAGCCCTGAGGCACACCTATCTATTACTACCTGTAAAATAATGAAATCGCCACCCATTTCAGCCAACGTGGCGGTTTAAGGCGTTACATCCCATGCTCAAGACAATGTGCATGAAGAAGTTCAGCAGTAGACGACAACAGTGCTGGTTATGGTACATGATGTTAACAATATTGCTGAGAAGCAATGTGGCATGCTAAACAAGATAGATAATAATAATATGCACCTCGCTAGTGGCGATCAATGCACGTCGCTTCACCTAATATGACTTCACATAATACTTTCTAGAAATAAGTAGATACAGCGGAGAGACTGAATGGTTTGTTCTCATCCTTCCAGGTGTCAACACTGACCGGCTCCTCAGAAGTGGAAGCAGCAGTTCCGTTAGGAAGGGATTCCCTCGGCTCACTGGCATCTATGTCTCTGTCAGCTGCCAGCAACTGTTCCTCGTCCAGTCCCGGGAGCAGACGGCATTCTGTCAACGGTATGTCAATTTAAAAATCGATTCAATTGATATCTTAACTGAAAGCGACCCAAACTTGGCTACGCGCATGAACCGTAGGCCACCCGATTAGAGGTGAGAAATCTAAGTACCATATTTTATCTTATTATGAATCTTTACTTTACTTTAATTTTTTTAATCTTCATTTTATTTATGAACATAAATCCACAGCAAATCAGGTTATGAACTTATTATACATGTAAATGAAGCTTATTGCCAAAAACGGATTTTACTATGTATACGAGTACAATGCAACATCGGTAATTTATTGTATCAACCAAAATTGTAAGCGATGGGCTTACTTACAATTAACTATCGCATAAGACTCAAGTAACTGTATAGATGTGTATATGTATCACATCCATTATTTAGTTCTCCGTAATGTAATTGTATGGATTCATTGTCTTCCACTTTTGTTGTTGAATTACTTCTGCGAACTAACTACAAAGCGTTTTATTTTCTAAAAAGTCATACAGTTTTCATTTTCAGAAGTATGCAGATAAATATCATTATTTTCGTCTCTTTTTTTCAGCATTACAAAGTAGCAGATCGGAAGAGCTGACTCGGATGTCGAGTGGATTTTTCAAGAACAGAAAAACTGCTGCCAGACGCTCAGCCAGGGTCAACAGTAAACAGTCTTCCACTTCTTCTGACATTAAAAAAGGTATCATTACTAAACTGTCTTAAAGTGTATTTAAGTCATGAGAGAGCTGTTGAGAAAAGTAATTTAGATTACTATACCATTTATTACAAATTACTTGCGAAATTTTTCATTACGAACTATTGACATAAGAAAATCATATCAACGTCATATTCATTAATAATGTTATTATTAAATATTGAAAATTATACACAAACTAAATTAATATTAAAGTATCATTTGTTCAAATCTATTAATTCATCTTCATCGGGTTCACGACTTCGAGTATCGACGGTATTAATAACTGACCCTGTCAGTCTGACAATATAGTGAAGTGACCACAAACATCCTCTTTCATTGTGAGCCCTGTGCAGAAATCCCACTGACATTTTATAAATATGGACATTCAGGTCTTAAGTATGTACAAACATACAGAATACAATACTTTTTACAGTACACCCTACGCCACAACTAACGTTACGGCCCTTATTCTTCGAAGTTCCTTCGACAGACAACCAGACTTGCTTCTCGGGACGACAATGGCTAATGCGAGACATGGAGAAGGCATTGGAATCTAGTTCTTCAGGTTTGTATCATTTATCATATTTAAAAAATGATTTAATTTAACCATACCCTGATGGTCGCCCTAAACCGGGCAGATGCAGATGGCTCTCTTTGTACTCTTTGTACTTGCACTGCCTATCTTTGTGCATTTAGGAATCGGGTTTCAAAAAATAGAATATAAATAATTGAGAATAAATAATGTATTTGATTGACTTAATTTATTAAACTAGTCCGGAAATCAACAGGAATTCTTGACGTCGCACCTACTAATGTATCTCTCCGTTTAAGCTAAAGGTTAGCTGGTAGAAAATACTTTAAGGCATTAAGCTCGCCTGTTATGTAATAATGTGCAATAAAGTTTGTTAAATAAAAAATAAAAATAAATAAATTAATATCTTCAAATTACTAAATAAGCTTTTACTTTTCAGGTATTCTGATCTCAGGCTGTCCCGGCACCGGCAAGACGGCACTAATACTGCAACTAGTGGAGTACTCCTGCTTCGGAAGGAAACGGAACTTCGAGTATGAAGAGTTGAGGGAGCAGTCCGACATCAGGGAAGTGCTGCCCGAGGAGCTCACTGCGGGAATGTTCACGCACTTGGCATCGCACGTTGTAGCTTATCATTTTTGCCAAGTAAGTTGTTCATATCATTAGCTTCTTATTAAAACAGCTGTCTTTGTTACACGCGACGAAAGTAATTATAATAAATACTTTTTATTGCTTACAAACTATTATTTTTTTATGGACGAAGGCGGCAGACGAGCATATAGTCCACCTAATGGTAAGTGGATACTGTCGTCCATAGACATCCGCGATATATGCCAACATTAGTCCAGAATAACAAACGTTAGCACGACCCCGAATGTGCTGCCGCCTACCTTTAGAGATATAGGAATGGATTTGGAGAAAGGGTTGGGAAAATGGGAAGGGATAGGATGGGAATGGGCCCTGGCACATATGTTTACGTGTGCACACAACATAAATGACAGAATTCAATAGACTAAACCGAAGTTCTTCTAGAAATTGACAGAGAACCATTGCTATTTCCAAATGAGTAATAACGAAATGTGCAGAAGAAAATACTGAATAGGCAGCAAATCGAAGGTTTTAGGATCTATAATGGGAGTCCCGTTTTGATTGTGTGACTTTAAATTGTGCTGAATTATAATTCACAATTTTAGTTATTTAATAATACCTACTTGATTTGGTCAATCATGACTCACGGCTCATTTAGTGCTTTTTGCTACTCGTTTTAATAAAAGCCTTTCCAAATATTAAAAGTTTACGACAGCCATTCATTACTCAACTTCTACTCTTACTGTTTCATTAATCTTTTCTCCTTCTTAATTAAACTTCGTTCATGTTTCTATTCAAACCGTGATCTCTTCTCGAATCTATTTCTTCTCTAATCAAACTTTTTTTTCAATCTCTGCTTACAATAATTTTATCTCATTACTTCCACAGGCTGACAACAACAGCACCTGTCTTGTCGGCGAATTCGTCCACTCACTCGCGGCACAGCTTTGTCAAGCACCAAGGCTGCAGTCCTACAGGGAATATCTTCTAAGCGAACCACATCTACTCGCCTGCCTCTCATTGAAGGAATGCATAGCAGATCCCGATTTAGCTTTCATGAGAGGAATCATCGAACCACTCATTATACTCAGAAGAAACGGAAGCATAGATACCACAAACAGTATAATCTTAGTCGACGGTCTCTGCGAAGCGGAGTACCACAGACCAGATCATGGATACACAATCGCTTCGTTTCTAGCGAGACACGTCGCAGAAATGCCTTCGTGGCTCAAAGTCTTGGCTACAGTCAGAACACAATTCTTAGAACTGACTAAGCAGCTGCCGTATACAAGGTTAAGTCTGGACGAATCGGACAATGTCCATAAAGATTTACTGGAGTATTTTAACAGGAGAGTTCAGGCTGCACCAATAATTGAAACGAACATCAAATGTTCCACAGGAAAGTCGGAAGGTGTTCACAACTCAGTGATGAAATTCGCGCAATACGTCCTTCATTTGAGCCAAGGCTCGTTTCTGTTCCTAAAACTAATCCTAGATTTATTGGAAAGAAGTCACATCGTCGTAAAATCAACTAACTACAAGGTGGTGCCAATATCTTTAGCCCAAATATTCCTGCTGCAGTTCAATTTGAGGTTCCCTACAGTCCAATCTTTTGAGAAAGTAACACACATTTTAAGCGTCTGCTTAGCAGCCTTGTATCCACTAACATTAGTAGAGATATACTACTCAGTCAATTCGTTGTTAGTCGACACGTTCTTACCGTGGGAAGAGTTTTGCCACCGATTCGAAAGTCTCACAGACTTCTTAGTGAAAAGAATTGATAACACTTATATGTTCTTCCACCCATCATTCAGGGAATGGTTGATACGGCGTGATGACAACGAAAGTCCAAAATTCCTTTGCGATTTGAGAGCAGGACACTGCGGAATTGCTTTCAGACTATCCAGGGTCCAAGCGCCGTTAGACCCAGAAAAATCAATGGAATTGGGTCATCATATTTTAAAAGCTCACATGTATAGGAACTTGGGTCCTGCTCAGCTAGGTTTTTGCCCAAGAGATTTGCAAGCAATGATGGTTGCTTCTAGCTCAAGAAATGTTGGGGAAGCAATTGCCAATTTAAGGAACATTTACACGCCGAATGTAAAAGTGTCAAGACTGATGTTGCTAGCCGGAGGTTCAGCCAATCATATTACAGAATGTTTAGGCAACGCGCCATTATTATGCATGTATGCATATCAAGGCATCCTGGCAATGGTTGGATTGCTGCTAGAGTTTGGTGCTGATTTGGAAATGACAAACTCACAAGGATGTACAGCTCTTTCCTTGGCCTGCCAGAGAGGACACACTGATGTCGCACGAAGGCTTATAGCTGCAGGTAATTCTATAAAACACTTGCATCATTCTTTTATATAAAAAAACATTGATTTTAAATCAATGTCATTAAAAACCCTCGAAAGTGAAATTTTACATTTTTTGCAAACTTTCACAGGTGCTTCACTAAGCCACACAGACACCGCAGAACAAACCCCTCTGGTACATGCAGCGAAAAACGGTCACAGGGACACGGTTATCTACCTTCTAGGGTGCCAAACAGGCAGGGACGATAGGAATTCCATCGATATCGATGACGATAACATTGAGCAACTAGTACCGGGCTCACGACACGCTCTGATAGCGGCTGCACAGAACGGTCATCTGGACATTGTGGAGTATCTGCTGGATACTGCTGAATTAATAGTAAGTAATTTATTGTAGCTATGTAAATTGTGGTTCATAATTCGTATTTGGACTTTAATCTCCTAACAAAAAACATGTTTATCTTGTTAAATATGCAGTTGAGCTGGTGGAAAATTGACTTGTCTCGAAACAAGCCAGAATATTGAAAAATAATAGTCTATTCTTTTTATTGGACAGTGGGCAAATATAACTTTATATTTATTTCTACATTTTCAAAGTCATTGTCAGGTACCAGATGATAGTAATTTGGGGACAGTAATCGATTGTCATTCGGAAGTGAATGGTTATTTACAAATATTGTATTGTGTTATTTATTAGTATAACTTATAACTGTTGTATATATATGAGTATAATGTCCGTCCAGCCGGTCTATGGCCTATACAAATGTCTCACATATTATGTTTTAAGTTTTGACAATTTCTACTCTAAAGCTATTATCTATTACCTACATCGTAACACTACCTACTCGTACATTAACCACGTGATCGTGGCGGAATTATTGTGGCTGTCACAATAGAAGCCAGTTAGGTGAAAGTTGAAGTCACATCGCTGACAAATTGACATTCGGTTTTGTGATGTGTTTATGCAAATATAAAATGTCAAATATTAATATTAGAAATAGACAAATAAATATTACGTGCAGAAACATGAACCTAAAGATACATATAAAGTAGCTGCTCTTTTGTTGTATTATTCCATAGGAAACTGCAAATTATAAAATGACTTCGACATTTTTTTTTATAAACTATTGGGCGGACGAGCAAGCGGTTCCACGTGATGGTAAGTGTTACCGCCGCCCATGGTCACCTGCAACACCAGGGGGTATGCAGGCGCGTCGCCGACCTTGCAATATCCTATTAACAGCTCTCTTGAAGAACCCTATATCGTAGCTTAATGGAAAGTCCTCTTGAGGCAGTTCGTTACTTCCATTACATTCCATTATTTCATCAGATTTCACCAGTAACTTCGCCATATTTTTACAGTTTGAGTTTTAATATTTTTATAGCCGGACGGTATATGCCCAGTGACTGGCGAGACGGCCCTAACAGCAGCTTGTTCAACGGGCAATGCTGCCATAGCTGATGCTTTACTCATTAGAGGAGCAACGCCTTACTCCTTAAATGCTCGACAAATGTCACCATTAGCACTGGCTGCTAAAAATGGAAGGACAGCATTGGTGTTGAGATTATTAGATTCAGGAGCGGACGTGATGGGATCCAGTGGAAAGAACCCACTGATTTTGTCTGCAGCTGAGGGTCATGCGGATGTGGTGGAGATTTTGTTGACTCACTGTAAGTTGACTCTTCAATTTGTTTTTCTTAGATTTTAATATTTTTGAACTTTAACTGTAACCAGTTCATTTATCGTCCACCGCTGGACATGGACGTCTTCATGCACGTTGTGATGCGCATGAGGGAAGTATGCCCTTAAAACGGCACACTGGCAGCGAAAAGTAGGTTGGCGAGTCCATTCTTTTAGAGGTGGTGTGGTTCCTCAGGACTTGTGGTAGCCACTTAACAAAGTCCCTTAGTCCCTTAGTCGCCTTTTATAACCTTCACAGGAAATGTTAGAGTGGTGTTTTTCTAATGCCGGCCGACACCACTGACCGACAAAATAAGTAGGAAAAATATTGTATTAAAAATTTAAACCGTATTTAAATTTCTGAGGATTTTTCTACCCTTAAGCACTCCATTTTCCATGTTTCATAATTACGTAAATTTAAATATTATTTATTATCTTGGCCATTACAGGTGCGGACCCCGACGCTGTGGACTGTGACGGTATATCCGCCCTGGGTTGGGCGTGTCTCAGGTCCAGAATACCCACTATAGTGGTATTGTTGGAAAAACAAGCTAGAATTGGTAAGTTACAGAATAACGAAAGTTAAAATCAATCTGCTGTTACACGAGAAACTTATTTTGATATATTCTGCAACTGGAATCAACCCCTTTAATATCCACTGCTGGGACACGACGGACATTATAAGGGAAGGCCTTAAAATGCCAGCTGGCTAAGCGGGTTCACGAGTTTAGAGCACTCTTTTAGAGGTGGCGTAGTTCCTCGGAGTTTTCACACCTATGGGAGGAGATGGAATGGTTCTATTCTAAAGCCAGCCAACACTATGTATACTATGTACTAGATGTAAAAATGTATACTAGATGTAAACATGTATACTAGATGTAAACATGTATACTAGGTGTAAACATGTATGTATACTAGATGTAAACATATATACTAGATGTAAACATGTATACTAGGTGTAAACATGTATATTAATTATGAGAACGGATGGTGAGGTGCAGTACTCACTGTATAATGTACAATGTTAGATAGATTGAAGATAGAGTATTATTTATTGTGTAAAAATAAATAATAATAATACTGATTTATTTAAGACAAAAATACTGACGCCTAATGGAGAATGGATTGGACATCATCATTCCCAATTCATTCTCTAAAGTAGGCGGTACATTCGCAGGCACGTCAACGTTTGTAATTTTTTCCTGATTTTGACATGTATCGCGCATGCGTCCTTTGACGTCAGCATTTTTGTCTTTATGCTTTTTATACCATAAGTATACTATTCCTAAATGATGACCAATGATGAAATTTAATATCTAAGTATGTCTTGTTCTATCACCAGATCAACCCGACGGTAGTGGAAGGACACCACTGGGTCTAGCATGTGGAGGACCTGTAGACCTGGTGGAGATACTTCTGGAACGAGGGGCTTCGTTGGAAAAGGTGGACCACAGTGGCTTGCGACCTTTGGACAGGGCCATTGGACAGCGGAATTTACCCGTAAGTAGTTTTAGTAAAAAATATTTTGCATACAAAAAAACCAAAGCTATAAAAGGATTAAAACTAAGACCGAGATACTTTAAACATTTCATAGGTCCCGATAAATTCCCGTTCCAAACCTTAGCTGGTCATCAAATTGTATAAGAGTGGCATAAGCAATGTTTTCCTATTTTTTTCATTGATACTCATTAAATGCTTTTGTATTATGAACTAAACTTGTATTTTTTTTAAATTCAGGTCGTCAACTGCTTTTTGAGAAGAGGCGCTAAACTTGGTCCCACTACGTGGGTTATGGCGTCTGGCAAACCAGAATTCATGTGAGTATTTAAAGTCTTCAAAGTTAATTTTACATTAAAATACTTTTGGAAGGGGACGGTGCACGTTGCAATCCGACAGCCGGTGAACTGCATTCGAGTGGCCGCATTACCGCACTCACAGAATACTACCGTAAAATTTTCTATACTCCCACTTTATTCTATACCCCCAAAGTACGTACATCGTACATGTGTCTAGCGCTCTGGGCGGAAAATCTGCAGCGCCCCTTTAAGGGCATCATTTTGCACGCATGTAAAAAGTGGACCGAGAATTGTTGAATGTATATTTTGAATGTATAATGAAAAGTCATAAAATACGATGAATCATATTTTCGGTTTACGACGCGACGCCTCTCGATTACCTGGCGCCATGGGCCCAAGCTTGCCCAACCAGCCCTTTTTCTGGCCCTGTATGAAGTTATAAATATATATTTTTTAAATACGTACGTATAATAAATAATACGCACGTGTTTTGGTAGTGAGTGAGATGTGCCAGAGCTCATTCATATCCTATCCTTCCCCATTTTCCCAACCCTTTCTCCAAATCCATTCCTATATCTCCAAAGGTAGGCAGCGCATCCGGGGGCGTGCCAACATTTATCATTTTGGACTAATGTTGGCATGTATCGCGGATGTCTATGGGCGACAGCACCCACTTACCATCAGGTGGACTGTATGCCCGTCTGCCGCCTTCGTCCATAAAAAAAAACAATTACATCATTATAACTTTTGAAACTTTCGAATTTTGCACAATTTTTATATTGCAAATCGACTCTAAACGTATAAAATTAAAGGCTTTTCATTACCTGTTATTTCTACTCGATGTGGCGGTACGGGTTACACCAGCCGTGGTCACGAGTTGATTGAAGAGGAGGGTAGTCCAGAATGGGAGCTGCGAGCAGTTTTATCAAGTACCCACATGCAACGTCCCCGGACGTATTCGACGGTCAATCGTAAGGTTTAAATTTGTTAATAACTGGGATCCACGAATGGAGACCGCGTACTGGGAAACGTAGCGTGAGACGCCCTGCAGCCAGGTGGACTGACAACTTGAAGAAAGTCGCCGGTAGTGACTGGATGAGAAGAGCGGAAGACCGTGTGTGGTGGCGGTCCTTAGGAGAGGCTTTGGAGAGACAGGTTGATGGTTCCATATCGACGACCACAGCCACATGAAGACGAATATAAATTTTCCCCCGTTAAGACCCGATTTACAATATAAAATACATCATTAATTGGCTACAACATTATACTTACCTTCCAGGCTAATACTGCTGAACAAACTGCTAGAAGACGGGAACCTCCTATACCGCAAGAACCGTCCGTCAGAAGCCGCTCACCGCTACCAGTACGCCCTGAAAAAGATCAACCCGCTTATCAGCGACGAGGCGCCGCCGTCCGCTACGAACACTCAGCCGATACCACACGAACATATCTCTGCCTTTGTGCAGTTGAAGACGAATCTGCTGTTAAACTTGTCTAGGTGCAAGAGGAAACTTAATGTAAGTGTATTAGGAATACATTTTTTTTCTTCATTTATAGCAATAGGATTTTGCAAGGTCGGTGGCGCGCCCGCATACCCCCCAGTGTTGCAGGTGTCCATGGGCGGCGGTAACACTTACCATCACGTGGGACCGCTTGCTCGTCCGCACACTAATCTATAAAAAAAAAATTGCGTTATTAGCACATTCCGCCAGTGTCGAGTTTTCTTCGTCATTAACAATTTCAAAGTCATAACAATTCCAAACCCGTCGAAGTAGAAGTCACTCAATAATGTGATAGTGGGTTTTTACTGAGGACAAGAGTTGGACTCCTTAGAAGAACATGAAATATGCGGTCTCATGTATTAATTTAATTACATATACACATACACTAACACTAGGCACTTTAAAGTTTAATAATATATCACAATTAAACCACAAATCCCGCATTGTACAATTTTTGCAACAGTCAAACGAGAACTCAACCTCACTTCTCGAGCCACACGAAAAACGAAACGAAAACGAACGAAAACGCCAAAACGAAACACTTTTATTATATTTGTCTAGTCACACGTTTCATGCAGGCTACAACTGTTCTTCTCTTAGTAGCGTAGTGTACAACCACCAGTAGCGTTTCAGCCTGATTATCTCATGATTTTCGTCAAGAAAAGAAACTCGTAGTCTAAGGCAAATTCTGTAAAGCAATGCTCTACGGAAATTGATGCTCTTTTTTATGAAAGGAAGGCGACAGAAGAGCATACAGTCCACCTGTTGGTATGTAGGTGCTTTCGCCCATGGACATCCGTGATGCATGACAACATCAGTCCAGAATGACAAACATTGGCCCCGGAAAAGTCTACTTTTGATCACTACTTTTTTGAGATATAGGAATGGATTTGGAGAAAGGCTTAGGAAAATGGGGAGGGAGAGAATGGAATGGGAATGTAAAATAGCATTACTCGGTATTGCTTAAGATACAATCACCTGGCAGCTTGAAAATAGTCGTAATACACTGAAAATAAAGTAAATATATTGAATACTATGACCTTCCTCTAACTTGTATCTATGTTCTTTCCAGGAACCAGCAGAAGCACTCGACCTCGCCGCCCGTGCGTACACCCTCCGTCCAAACGCCTTTGAATGCGCATACGCAATGGCCCGAGCCAAATTAGCCCTTAACAAGCCCTCAGAAGCTCTTCCCCACGCCAAAAACGCTCTACACTTGGCCCCACCCAGCGACATATCAACAATCAGAACGCTGAAGGCGTTACAGCAAGAAATTTTGATGAGAATCAATAGTGGAACACATTTGAACGGAGATAGTCGGTCGATGAGGAATTTTGATACTATCAGTCTGAATATGCCTTAGTAGTTAGCATTACTTAAATTTAAATTGCGTGATTAATTTTCAATTAAAAATATAAAATGATTGTTTTTATATTTATATCTTGCATATTGCAAAAATCATAACTTAAATTACTTAACTTCCTCGACAATGGTATATGCAGATTGTAAGTAAACAATTCCGGAAATCTAAAATCAAGATTAGAATCCAAGGATTCTGCTGATGATTTTGAGTTGTTAATTGACATAAAATGTTTATGGATTTATTACTTAAATAAATATATATGATATTTTTTTGAAAAATAGAAACAAAAAATTCATATCCATTAAAACCTTGGAATCACCTTTGGGCTTCAGGAATAGATCGATTACACCCTGTATAAGGAAGAAAAAAAAAAAAAATATCTCTATGTTACAATATTCGCGTGTAAAGATAGTAACTTAAATTACGACTTCGTGTGCAACTTAATAATGATATATATACGACATTTAAATATAATATTTTTTATAGAAAATATAAACATAAGTAACTTATAAGAATATGTATCCTCTGCAGGAATACAAAATACTTAAAACTAAATATTGTTTTTATAGATGAAGCCATTTCGTCAAAATAAATCTGCGAGAAAATGGAAAAGAATGATAATTTTTACATTCTTAAATATAAAATTTCTAGCTTTATGTTTATAGTAATCATTTAAGTATTATAATAAATTGTATGTGCTCATACGACATAGTAATTATGTATGTAAAAATCCTCTATAGGTGTCTAGAGAAAGTGTATCTTTGATGTAAATGTACAAGATTGATTTTAAATTTTAGTTTTAAACTCGAATATTTAATATTTTATCATGTATAACTGTAGCCGCTTGCCATTTTGAAATTGATTACATACAATGCTTTAAATTTATTTTGCCTTATGACAGATCGATTGTATTTTAATTCTATTTAATTTTTTTTGTTATTATGCGCCTTCGTGTTATTAGCGTGTATTTTAGTTTTAATTTTTCTGTTGTTTTTATTGCAATAACGAATTTTTGAGTTAAACTCACGCTCCAATTATCTTGATTTATTTATATATAAATTATTATTTTTAGTCAAAATTCTACAAATCTGGTAACATTTTTGTACTTTTTCGTGTTGGAGGTACCTATACTATACAATAATGTGTGATGTATGTAGGTATATACGTATATTATAGGCAAGTTACGTCTCTGAATAGAGTAGTGTGAAAGCCGAATAAAACTATAAGTGCCTAGTTATTAATTATTTTATTTATTTAATGTGGAATACATAAATCAAGTACAATATAGCTACTGAAATTATAATAAAAACACATACGAATACACGCAACTATTCTATAGCACTCTTTCTATAGAAATTTGGATAAAATATTTGTCACTAAAATATGTGTAAAGACTGATAACACTTTATAACAAAATTATTTGGTTTGAGAAGCACTTATATATTTTTGAGTATGTCGAGAAAAAAAAATATTTCTATGGTAAAACCGATAAACTGCAATTTTGTATTAATTCGATCATTATATACTTGTTACATTTCTTAATAAATATATACAATATAAATAATATAAGTATATAAGTACAATAGTTACTGTGAAAGTTATTATTATAAATACAGCTCTTATATTGCTTCCATTTGACTTTTTTATTTGCTCCTTTGCACAGAGAATAAAATAAGTAGGTACCCAGTTAATAAATACAGCGGCTGTGGGATTGCACAGTGCGCCTTTCCTCTCGAAAACTAAATTAATGTTTAATATATATTGCACATATAAAGAAAGACCTTGTGCAAAGCTATCCAGCAGATGGCAGCAGTACTCCGTTGTAGTATGCTGCATTCCCACAGCCGCTGGGCGCACTCGACTGGCCACGTTACCCCTCTCGCACAGAAAACTACCTTGAAATGCATTTCCTACCTTATCGTATATCCCCGTGTTTCGGTAGTGAGTGAGATATGCCAGAGCACATTCCCATTCCATCCTATCCCTCCCCATTTCCCCAATCCATTCCTCAATCTGCAACGGTAGGCAGAGTATCCGGGGACGTGCCAACGTTTGTCATTCTGAACTGATGTTGGCATTTATCACGGATGTCTATATGAGCGTCAGTATCCATTTACCATCAGGTGAACTGTATGCTCGTCTGCTGCCTTTTTTTTCTATAAAAAAAAGATTAACTATGCTCTTCATTCAATTAAATGATTGATTAACTAAAATAGTAAAAAAGTGTAGAAAAGTGGAAATTACTAGGAAGGTAAAAATATGCCACGAAGTGTGTGACTAATTTGTTTGACTTGATGTTTGTTTCTCCGAGCATCAGCTATCTCACTGAAGAATCTGTTGCATTCGAGACTGGCTGTCCTCTTGGAGAGAGGACAAGTCTGAAAAGAAAATCCTTTTGATTACTTTGCATACGCTTAGTTCTAGACTTGAACGGGTCGTTGAATGGAGACCACGTACTGGAAAACGCAGCGTGGGACGCGCTCCGTCCACAACGAACGGGCCTTTTAAAATCCTCTGCTGGACAGGGGTGTCCAACAGAGGATGCAGAACGTATGGCCTTAAAACGCCACGCTGACCAAGTGAGTTGGCGAGACCACTCGAGAGGCGGTGTAGTTTCTCAGCGTTTGTGGTAGCAGCTTTGTTACCCACGGGAGAAGAGATGGGATGGTCTATTCTAAAGCCGGCCGATTCCACAATTCAGAATCAATAACTCAAAATCATAACTTTATTGGATTGTTTCTGTTTTATAGCTTGCTTTATAGTTGTAATTGTATGCGATGTGTGTGTGTCAGTCATCTGATCTTCTAGTTGTAACCATATAAGGGGAATCTGCAGGATCCATACAAACCAGTGTGGTTTATGGATCGCAAGTGAATTATAATGAACAATAAAATAAAAATAAATAACAATAAAATAGTGAACAAAATTCATGGTTTCAATTTTGGAAAATACATCTTACACACTTATAAAAAGAATATTTACCATCAACATTGCATCAACGACATTCAGAATCCTTCTGGGAGTATAGCAATGTTCACTATACATTGGTGTACTTGTAAACGCAGCCAAAAAGACTTCAGTTAACGGTGACCATTCATCGCTACCGTTGGTAAAACGCCGTATATTGTCTTTCATACCAAAGTAATCCATGTACCCGTATTTGTTGAGAATACCCATTTTGTTTAGCAAGCATTCTGTTGAATCGGTCATTTCTTTGCACTGAAAAAAAAAAGTTAGGTGTTTAAATCAAAGTACGTTTTTAGGTATTTTAAAACAAAGTACCTATATCGTGTTAGAATTTATTGTACAAAATTTTTAGTGCCGGTTTATATAAAGATTAGATTTTATATTTAGTTAGATATTAAAAAAAATATTTGACAAAATTATAACAAAAATAAGTACATAAATGTGACTAAAAGAATAACATATAATTACATAATATTTTATTACATTAAAAATAAATATTTGCTGATTAATTTACTCGTATGACGGCAACGCATCCGCTTCCTCCCTGGTGTTGCAGGTGTCCATGGGTGGCGGTGATCACTTACCATCTCACGGGCTACCCGCCAATCCGCCGCCTTTTCTTATAACACCAAAATATAAAAAAACAAAATATAGATGTCCTTTACCCCCTTAAGTATAGGCGCCCTGTTGAATGGCGTGAAATGCGAAAAGAACTCTGACAGCTCTCAGTGAAAAGTAGGTGGTTTAGTAAGTGACGTTAACATTCACTGACGTTAACATGTATCACGGATGTCTATAGACGACAATATCTATGTAACTTTTACTTAGTTTACATTCACTGTTATTAGCGTGTACCCCGGATAGCCATAGGCGACTTTATCCAGTCACCACCGTTGAACTTTCTTACCGATTTTTTACTATCCATCCACCCTGGTTTCCTCGTGACCACCCGTTGCACAACGTACTCCAGCCTGCCAATTGAACTGACCCCACACTCCGAGAGCACTTGTGGGTTGTGATGATGCACCAAACTGGGCACATCGCAGAATTGTCGACGGTTCTGAAACACGTAGAACGATAGCCTAAGATTGTTAGAGCTAATCGTGAATGAGAAAAACACTACGTTAAAAGCAACTAACAAGGAATCACATGCCTGCGAATAACTTTACAGTTGAATCTCATTTACGACGTGTCACATATATCGCCGGGTACTGTAAGTAGGATTACTTACTTGTGCGTATTTTGAAGAACTTATCTGACAAACGATGTCTTTTTCGAGACGCGTTACATGTCTGAAATTGGGAAATAGGTATGTTTCAAAATATCACGTTTGAATAATCGTACAACCAACAAAGTAATGTAAAATTCTCAGTTCATTAATACTTACTTGCATGGATCGTCCTTTTTGGCGAATGGACAATTCTGGGGAAAAAACACGTTTATTGTACCGTACTGTACTATCTATTTATTACAATAATGATGCCTTATTTTCCTGTCTTTCGTTAGATACAGGTTGATGCATATACATTGCTAAATAGAAAGCCCAAAAAATCTATACATATACTGAAAATGTAACTGATCGCTGTCTGTACATGGAAGATATATGAGAAAAACTATTATTGGGGGCCTTTATCAACGCAATAGAACCCAAAACAATGATTGTTAGAATTTTTGTCTGTTTGTCTGTGCGTTTGTGCGCGCTAATCTTAGAAACGGCTTAACCGATTTGGGTGCGGTTTTCACTAATGTATTGTGGTAAGCTTCACTTAAAATTTAATGTTTGTTTTATTTCAATCAGTTCATAAATAAAAAAGTTATATCAATTTAAAGAATCACGTCGAATAAAGACGGTGTTTATAAACTAAAGTCCACGCGGACGAAGTCGCGGGCAACAGCTATACAAAATATTTTATGTAAATTAACTCCATTGAACAGAATCCATAGTTTCAAGTTTCGGGATATCGGGTAGTATAAATTTTCTTACAATTTTCTATAAATTCAATAAAAATTAAATTACTTTTCAATTATTTCTCTTTATACTATTTAAATAAGTGTCTGTTTTCTTTTAAACAAGAGTTTGTCTGTCTTTAAACAACTGTTTGTGTCTCTTTAAACAAATAAATATCTGTGTTTAAATAACTCAGTTTTCCCATATTAAAAACTGATGAGTATTCTTTAACAAATTTAACAGTACAACCCAACAACATTCAAATTCCAAGTTAAATCATAGGAATTATAAATAAAAATTTGGTCGTTATTTCACACAATACGAGATAATAAATATAAATAATGTTTAAAATATTATAGTTTCTCATATTTATATGTTTTAAAGGTTGATTTAATGATTTGTGAGCATCACGTGACACTCTTATTAAGTTTCGAGTTATTCATATCTTCATAAATACGAAAGAATTTAATGGGGTTTTACATAGTTTGCAGGAGAGCTGTATAAATCAAATATAGTCAAAAAAGATTTTGTTCTAAATTTGTTCGTTACTGGGTTTTGATCTAGAGCAGTCAAAATATTTATCCGACCATGAATCGCAACCTTATAAATACAGATACGTGTACGTTAGAGTACAGGGTCACAAAACCCTGAACTGTTAAGCTAAAAACTTCTTACCTCACTTAGTACATCAAATGTACAAGCCAATATCTTATTTATCTCACAGCCTTCATAATGTGCCCTCTTAATAGGGTTTCTCAAGCATTTAGTTATAACCCTCGCCTTAGCTTTACTCCAGTTTGGGTGTGTATCGGTCATGTTGTCCAAAAGTTTGGAAAAAGCATCCAAATCAACAACACCCGACTCAGAAACGATGTTCAGTTTCTGAAATACGCACGTTTCTTGTTCGCACTGTAAAAATAAAAAAAAAATGTTTACTGTACTTGAATGTAGAAATAGGTTTCTATTTTCAGAATATAGAAACAGTTGAATACGCTTGCATCCTTCTAAATTTCTTCACGGGAATAATGTGGCAAACGAGCGCACACTCGACCTAATAGTAAGTGGACATTGTCGCCCATGAACATCCGCGATTCAATGATAAGTGTCACGAAAAATAAGTGTTGAAAAAATGGGGAGAAATAAGATAGGATGGGATGGGAAACACGTACGTAGAACGTTGAGGGAATACTGTTCTAAAGGTGAATAGGCGCTTCAACAAGGCAGGTTCACTGTTTTCAGATAAGCGTTCGGCGCATGAGAACAGCTGAAGATCATAGGTGGTAGCGACCGTTAGAAAACGCTTATATCCAGCAGAGGAAAGACATGAACAAATGGTAATACTATGGTATATGGTATTCGGCGCTAATTTTTTATAATATATGGTATAAGCGTCACTCTGTTTCCACTTAAAAAACGTAAAAAAAACACACATAATACAAGCAGCTTAGAATACTTAGAACACATAATACTTAGAAGAGGCGCCGAGAAGCGCACTATTTTTAGTTGGCGCGGATAATCGAAACACAAGTCATCACTTGTGTTTATCTGATTATCCAGCGCCAATTGTTTCAAAGTACGTGATCTGCGTTCCTTCTACTCAAAAGAGACTGCCGTGACATTTCACCGATGTGTTGTGTCAGTGAGAAAGATTTGTCAGAGTCTGCAGCCATCCATTTCATTCTCTTAAATATTCCCCCATCCCCCTCAATCCTTCTTCCCAAATCCTCAAAGGTTTTCGTAGGTGCGGATTTGCGGATGTACATAAATATAAACATTCGTCATTGTAGAATGATATCGCCATATCGCCAAATGTCCAGGGGCGATAACGTTGGCTTGACTGTCACATCTTCTATAAAAAACATCCTTCTATGAAAACGATAATACTCCCAACTAAATATACTTACAGATAACGGTACAATTTTGATGTCAATTTTGTTGTAAGGCTTTGTTGTAGTGGTAGGTGGTGCGGTAGTTGTAACAGTTGAATTTCTAATGTTTAATCTGTTGTCTTCCCATGAAAGACGGAAGTCACATTCTGACCTCAGTGAAGGTGGGATGAACTCTGATATATCACAACAACCAACTGGATCGTAAGTCTGTTTAAAAAGATTTTTTATAATTGGCATAACGCACAAACTCACACCCAAGCAATAAAAAAGTTTAGTGCAACGCCACAGATTGATGGAGCACGCTAGTATTCCTTCCATCGTGGCCCCGAAAACACGCAAAAGGACGAACACAAACTACCTTAACAATTATCTTTAAACAATGATTTGAAGATTCCGTACAAATATGTTTGTTCTGAACTTTAAACAAATTTTTGACTAGTTAACGAACAGTATTGCACAATAGCTTCACAAAGGTTATGTTCTATTATTATTATGCTTATATAGATGAGATGATATTATGCTGAACCTGTTTGGTGGGGGGCTATTCTAGCGATTCCCTAAATTTTATATCCATTATCAAAAAAATAAATAGAAAACAATTTTGGCAACAATAAAATAAAATAAAATAAAAAAGCAAAAACGACAAAATTTAAACCTTTAGGAATATTGTTCACTTACATTGCCGAATTCATAGTTATTCTTGGTAGTAACCTCAACAATTTGTTTTCGATTAATTCCGGCTGTGGTTTTGGTATAAACCTGTTTGCCAAAAATCTTATTTTAATGAAAAGCTCTACATATTAAATATCTGTCAAACGACGTTTGTAAACTTGACACACATTCGTGTGAACGTGAGTTCAAATCTTCGGCCCGTACTACCGAGTTTCTACTTACTTCTAGGATTTTTTTAAATTGTCACCAGCTCAGCAGTGACTGGAAACATCGCTAGGAAACCCACATGCTCGAGTCAGTGGGAGAGTGCATACTGCAATCCAACAGCCGCTGGACGCGCTTGACTGGCCACGTTACCCTTCTCACACAGAAGACTACGTTGAAAGGCGGCAAACGGGCATACAGTCCATCTGATGGTAAGTGGATACTGTCGCCCATAAACATCGCATAGTTGGCACGCCCACGGATGCGTTGCCTACCTTTGGAGATATAGGAATAGATTTGGAGAAAGGGTTGGGAAAATGGGGAGGGATAGGATGGGAATGGGCTCTGGCACATCTCACTCACTACCGAAACAAGTACATCCATTAAGGAAATAAGATAAAAGTGGGAAATGCAGTACATTTCAAGGTAGTCGTCTGTGAGAGAGGGGTAACGTGGCCAGTCGAGTCCGCCCAGCGGCTGTTGGATTGCAGCGTGCAATCTCCCCCTCAAGAACTGATTTGAGGTAAAGCAAAAAAACCACGTTCATTAGACAGTTATGCAGTCCAGTAGTCCAGTCCAGTACGTGAGCAACTGCTAATCTTCTATATATATATAAATGGATGTTGGTGTATCTGATGTTAATAGACTTCGACACCGTTTGACCAATCACCATGAAAGTTGGCACATATATATATTTTTTATGGAGAAGGTTTTTATACTATCTACTTTGTTATAACTCGCTACTAGATGGCGCTGCGGCACATCAACATCTTTGGCAGGACAACGTCTGCGGGGTTTTGCTAGTAGGATAGAAAAGATTATCTAAATTATTCAAAGTATTTAAACTAACTACCTTGTCATCAGTTCTTAATTGATGTGTGTAGTAATGCATGAAAGTAGAAAACCCACATGCAGTCAAAACTGTTGAGTTGAATAGCTCCGGTAGATTGCAACAATTCTTATTGAAGTACTGGAATAAAAAATGGGTTAGGTACATTATTTTCAAATGACAGCCGCCTTTTTGGATTCAATAAACACTACACCCCACGATATTAAAAAAATACTATCTTCCGTTTTCGGTTCTATGTAGTGGGGAGAGAATGATGATAATTAAAATCATAACATTAATAAAAAGTACTTACGTTCCTCAAAAAATATTCTGGTCGTCGGTCTCTGGGCAAGTCAATTTCCAGATTCTCGTATCGGCTGAATAATTGAAAGATTTATAATACAAATTTATAGTAGGGAAGATAATAATTATTTAGTGTAATTAACCTAGTGGTCAGTCAAGGGATCGCATTGATGGAGTTTTCTGAGAATACCTATATCGAAGACCACCTTGAAATGTACTGCATTTCCCACTTTATCGTATTTCCCCAATGTACGTACGTATTTCGGTAGTGTGTGAGATGTGCCAGAGCCCATTCCCATCCTATCCCTCCCCTTTTCCCAACCCTTTCTCCAAATCCACTCCTATTTGACAGTGCCAACGTTTGTCGTTTTGGACTAATGTTGGCAATTATCACGGATGTCTATGGGCGACTGTGTCCACTTACCATCAGGTGGACTGTAGGTGGCTGCCGCCTTTGCCCATAAAAAAAAGAACTCTTTTGTGTAAATGAGAAATTTCCACAAGGTTTTTTTAAAATCGGCCCAGTACTTTTTTTAGTTTACGTCTTAAATGTTACGAAATTAATCTACATATTATTATTGTTATTACCTACAAAAAAAAATAAGTAATAAGTATAAATTTATTATTATTGTTTATTACCTTTGTGAAAACATATATCGAAGTGACACAAAAGACGCGACAGTTGAACAACCATCGTCTTTTCTCAGATTACCAATGGGACAGTTCTGTAAAGAAATATGTAAGTTGTAATGAAAGTATTTGGGTCCTTACCTATAAAATTTTCGTTTTATATGGAAAAATGCACTTATTATTTTTCTATGTGAAAATTACATATTTAATTAATCGAAGTATTGTCCATTTTTATCAAAACACTTTACCACTTTAATGGAAGTTGATTGATGCCTGTGTTATAGAACTCCTGGAGACGGGAATCGTTGAATTCTCTGAAGGCGTTATTTTTCATCGGAATTCATTTTTTTTCCCGGAAAAAGATATCCATTTTCCGAAAAAAATGGAAATTAGGCAAGGTCATTCAATGAAAATGTTCTCTTGTTAAATTCATTTTTCCGCAAACACTTAATTTTCAAATTGCCGTAAGAAATAAAAAAGAACTGCTTTGAACTAAGAAGAATGACTGCTTTGAATATTTAATGGCGAAATCCATTTTCAAAATTCGAAATGGTTTTTTTCCATCGTATTCTACAGTAGCCAGTTCTAAGAACTTTTAGTTTGACCTAACGTATATTATAAATTCTAAACGATGTTTGTCTGTCTGTTTGTTACGTCTTCACGACTTAACTACTGAACCAATTACAATAAAATTTTACAGAGAGGTAACCTGAAATCATACTTTTTTAATATTTGACATAGGATACATTTTAACATTGTAACTTATTAGTTTCTCTAAAAGCATCCAAATAACAAAATCCGCGTAGATGAAACTGCGGGCCTAAATTAGTAATTCATTAAAATGTTGGTACGTTTTACACCAGTCTTTCGTGAGACTCTTCTATGGACGTGTCCTATATGGCCATCTTCATAGTAACTGAATTCTCTTGGGAATGTACTCGTATATGTTTTGTTGGGAATCTGATACACCATGGCACCACCCCGGTGCAAGGCAAGTCGATGAGCTGAGGATTTAATTACCGCTTCTGATACAAAAAGTATATGAATTCTCTTGTGAATTACTTCTTCTTCTTTCTCAGCCCTTGGACGTCCACTGCTGGACATAGGCCTCCCCCATTGTCCGCCATTTAGACCTATCGGCAGCGACCTACATATGAATTCTCTTGTGAATTACTTCTTCTTCTTTCTCAGCCCTTGGACATCCACTGCTGGACATAGGCCTCCCCCATTGTCCGCCATTTAGACCTATCGGCAGCGACCTACTTACAGCGAATTACTTACATCAATCAAATTTTGTGCGGCGCAATGCAAGAATCTTTGTCCCGGGCACATACGAGAGTACTTCTTAGGAACAGATCCATAACACGCATCCAGAACGCTTTCGACGACATCCTGCCAAGGTCCAGTCGGCAGCAGTGACTTGAGAACATCCCTGTAGTTATCCCTGGTAGAGGTCTCTGATAAACCTAAATTCTGTCTTATACAGCTCCATCTGTTGCACTAGAAAGAGAAGAAGGGACCGAATTAGCTCAGGCGTATATTACAACAAGAATGTTTTGTCATGATGTACAACAAAAACACGACATCTACGTATTTTTCAAGATTTTTTTTTGTTTTTTTTTCTAAATTTCTCGTACATAAATACTAAATCCATAATTATTATTTTTATAAATGAGATACGGAAGAACATTTCATGTCAATGTTTTCAGGATCATAAGAAGAATTCATCCGTTTCATACCTCGAATAATAGACACCTAATTTTTGTGATAACATGAAGGAGGATAGGCAAGCAGGGCCGGCAGGTTGTATTAGGCCCGAGTGGGTAGTTGGGTAGTTGACCGCGAGGGGGGACAGTCCCTCAAAAAGTTGTATATAGAGGAATGACTCATAAACAAGAGAATTTTGTAGGAATAAAAACTAAATTTCTCTATTTTTTTTTTATAAACTTTTCATTCGTCGGTACAAACATTAATTGTGATTGAATTACAATTGACCGGATGATCTACTCGATTGGTTAGATTTTAATTCTGCACAGTTGTTCATTGGAACTCGATAGATATCCCTAACAATAGGTATGGTACATTAGCTTATATTAGACAATGGCTCTAAATAACAATGAGGCTGGGATATAATTTTAAGTAAAATAAGATACAAAGAAAGAAAATGCGTCTAGACATGGCTTTTTCGAGCGACGAGGAAATCCCCATGTCTAGTGACGTCAGTAACTTTTCGTCAAAATCCGAGCGGCTACTTTACCCATTCAGAAAATTCCGAGTGGATTGAGCTACCCGCTATACCCACATTATCCGCCGGCCCTGGCAGCCAGTGGCTACATAAGTACGTGCCAACAAGCACATACTCATTCCATAAATTCCCTAGCACTTAGAGCTTTTGTATATGTCCCAAGTCTTTCGCTTAGGCAAACAATTTTTTAAATAATTCCACTTCGACCCAGAACAGAACTACAATACGTTATACTTCTACTAGGTTCTAGCTAGAGGGTTATCCTGTAGCATATCATATTCATAAATGTCTCATTGGTTTAAAGATCTCTTACAAGCCATTTGATATGAGGTATCTTTTAAAAACTTAGATAAGACCCACAATTCTATATCTTTGAGCATAACGGAAGCTGTTATAGATCGATTATTTTATAAATTTAGATAATGATAACAAAGCAGACTCGACGTTGTCAAAGTCATCGACTGTCTGTGTCATCGAGGTATGGAAATGTCATGTGAGACTAGAGGTTTTTATTACAGAGTCCAGTCTTTTTGAATACTACTTTTTGAATATTACTTTTTGAATTTAGTATGGAAATAAACTTCAATACCTTTGTGTTTTTTATTATAATGTTATCGTTATTTCTTCTAAGCGCTTCAAGAGGATAAGCGTATTGTTACTCACCGGTGAAGGAACGCCTTTTGTTGATGTGAAAGCAGCAAACACCTATTCGATAAGGATTTATATATTATTTTATAATATAGGTACAAATACATTAACAATAATTTTGTCCCCTTACTTTGTTACATTTTAACCTACTTGAAGCTCTTATTGTTAGTAAAAGTCAAGAGATATTAAACAATTGTCCTTTAACATGTTGGAAGCCGTTTAATGTTTAAATTTTAACTTCAAGTAGGTAAACTATATAAAAAATTTACGTGTTTTAAAATTATATTTATAACTAGCTGTACCCGGCTACGCGTTGCTGTGGCTGCCTAATTGCCTCTTACCCTGTTTTTACTTGTTTTGGGGTAAAAAGCATGTTTTTACCCTGTGATAGGTATATAAAAACACGCGCGTATTCGAATGCAACGTTGTGTCAAAATTTCAAGCAATCGGTGAAGAACTTTCGGAGATTTAAGATTTTGAACAAACGAACGTTTAGTATAGTTACATTTTTAGTTTACTTTTTCATTTATATAGATTAAATATATTTAAAATTATATTTATGTTTTAAGATATTACCGATGGCACCAATAAACAAAACCACAATTGGCACAATATCCTCATGTTCACTACCAGAATATTCAAGAAGTACTGAATACTATTCAATAATAAGTAATTAATTATTGTTTAGTCAACGGTTCCTAAACTTTTTCTATTCTCGGCGCCCTTGACTGAATCCAGATTTTCTAAGGCGCCTTATGTCAAATTCTAACAAGTATAGGTAGGTATATTACGAAATAGAGAATATTTTCTTGCAAGAGTTTAAATAAAGAAAATAAAACTCATTAATTGCAGGTCATAACGTCATAACTCGTCATAACGCTCGTTAATTGCAAGAGTGTAATTATTCAAAAATCTCTATTTTCGAGTTAATGACAAAAAACAGAACCTAAAATAATGTAAAAGTAGTATAATGTAAGATAATGTAAAAGCAAGCAATAGCAAGCAACAAATCGCCAGTGAACTTCAATAATACTTCAATCCTTCAAAGCAGCCTTTGAAGGATTATTTATAAATATTCTATCTATAATTATTTATAATTATAGCTTATTGAAGTTCACTGGTGATTTGTTGCTTGTCCCAAATAATCCAGCAAGTTGTTAAGTTGTAAAACTGCTGTCCTGTAAAATCATGTTTTTTTTAAGTTATGAGTGTTACGAGTATGACAGTATTGCAATAAATGCAATGCAATATTGTTTTTTATGGAAAAATGGCGGCAGACGAGCATACGGTCCACCAGGTGATAAGTGGATACTGTCGTCCATAGACATCCGCGATACATGCCAACATTAGTCCAAAATGAAAAACGTTGGCACGCCCCCGGATGCGCTGCCTACCTTTGGAGATATAGGAATGGATTTGGAGACAGGGTTGGGAAAATGGGGAGGGATAGGATGGGAATGGGCTCTGGCACATCTCATACACTACCGAAATACGTACATACATTGGGAAAATACGAAGTAGGAAATGCAGTACATTTCAAGATAGTATTCTGTGAGAGGGGTAACTTGGCCAGTCGAGTGCGCACAGCGACTATGGGAATGCAACATGCACTCTCCCCCTACAATGCAATAAAAATGCTTTAAATAAAATCCCTTAGGATTTGTACCTGCTCCGCTAAATGTCGCATCCAATTGAATTGAAAATGGGAATTTTGACCTTGATCATCTCAGTTCCAAGACGATTTAGGTGTTATGACCTAAGGACGTTTTTTGTTTGTACCCGATGTCTTCTATGGATTTGTTACGATTTAGTTGGTGGCCACAAAATAGTTTTTTTTTTTCAAAATAGCCGAAAGTAGATATTCCACTTAGGTCAGATGCCCTTTTGAAAATTGTGTAGTATTTTGCAGGTTTTCTGTGAGGGAGTCGCGGCTCGCCGGGGCAACGCGGTCCACACTTTGAGATCCACTGGTTTACATGATAAGCTACTGGCCTCAGTAATGACCTAAGATATATATGATAGCTTTTAAAAATATTTTGCGTTGTAGGAATTAACTGGGAATTAAATTTTGTAACTATAATAACAATAGTATTGTATACTTATTATACTTCCTACATTTTCCCATCTCATACTAATCCCATCTGATCCCATGAAGTAGGGAGCATAATTGGATAAAAGAAATCAGTGGTTCCGTTACACTCTATATGTCCGAACTTATTTCTCTTCCCACCCCTTTCGAGGAAGAATGGGAAATCTAATGGAATGAATAATAAACTGCTCCTATTCCGCATCCTTCACAATCAACCCCTAATTCTCCAAAGGTAGGAGACCCATCCGGGAAAGTGCCAACTTGATTCTTTGATGTCGCCATATATCACGGATGTCCACGTATAATGCTACGAAGTAGACTGTCTACTTGTGTCAGACCTTTACCATGTAAGAAGTATTAAGAAAGAAAGATAGAAGGAAAGAGAGAAAGAAATAAAGATAAAACATTTATTTAAACACACATAAATCACCATAACGGGAGATAACACGAATAAAAGATAGTGTTAGCATATAATATGCTGTAACACTAAAGATGGTTGATTTTCAGCTACAGCTAGGTGCTTGGGGTGACTTATGCGCAATCTGATGAGTATATAAGAACAGTCCAAAGTTCGATGATGTTACGAATGCTTCGAGAATAAAAAAAAACAAATAAAATAAATTTTAAAGTTATTTATTCACTTTCACAATTAGTAACCTATACCTACTGGTAACTAGTATATAGTGCGTATACATAGTTCATATACATGGATAGTGATGATGTTCGTTCCATCAGATTCAGTAATATATATATTGTATAAACACAAATATTTTTGACACAGATAAGGATTTCCTGTTATCCAATTCGTTTATACATATTACCACATATCACAGTGTTTTAGTAAATTCTGTGATTTAAATTATTGTGATTTAATAATTCTGTGATGTGATTTGTTATTCAAAATTAATCTAAAACTAAATTTAAACGTGGGTTAGGTGTAGGTTATCTGGTGACGCGGATCAATTATATCCTATGGACGCCGCATCTTTCACTCAATGAGTAAGAAACACTTTATATGACCAAATAGCTCATATAAGTATGGCGTACTCGGCGCAAACTCTTAGTTTCGATCAAGTAACACGGCTATGGATAGGTTTTGCGTGAGAAAAGCAGTTCATGCAGTTACAAACAAGATGGCATTAGTTTTCATCGGCAAGAAACCGAGTTTTGGATAACACAAACAGAATAACCATTGTTTATTTTTAATTCCCGCATTTGCAATGCTTTCTTCTTAATAGCCGTGGGGGTCGTAAAAGGCGATTAAGGGATAATATAGCCGCTGCCACAAGCCCTGATGAACTACATCACCTCTAAAAGAGTGGACTCGCCAAACCGCCTGGCCAGCGTCCCCTTTTAAATCTTAAATTAAATAATTAAGTTTAAATAATCTGTGGCATCTGTGGCAATAATTAAGTTTAAATAATCTGTGGCATCTGTAATATTTACCAATCCACCGCATGATCGATTATGACCTGATGTACTTGTATCAGCCTATAACGTCCCACTGCGGGATACGGGCCTTCCCTAGTAAATTACTGGGGGGATTGAGGCCGTGCGGGCCCAGTGCTGATTAATTATTTCTCGAGTATGCTCGTCTCCTCACGATGTTTTCGATCACCGCCGTGCTAGTGACAATTTTTATTTCAAAATCCATACTTCAGCAGAAACACAGTGGCACGGAACGTAGAATTGAAGTCACAATCACACGAATGTGAGTGGAGTACAGATACCCTTAGGCTACCACCGCTCTATGATCGGATGCAAAGGGAGACCAGCAGTAAGGCGTTATTGGGGTGATAAAGTCTGGCAAAAAAACGTACCTAGCATAACATAGAATTTTTTACATGCCTACATTTTTGAATATTTTTCTATTTATATAGTATACCGTCTAGATTTTGGTACTTGTATTTTATGATTGAATAGGTTTGAAAATCAATTTATATTTAATATCAAATAATGTTTTATATGTTGAAATTAAAGTATAAAATAATTTCAAAGATTATAGAGTTTACTAGCTTTAGCAAATAGACATGTAAACCATTTAAAAAACAAAAAAAAACTGTCTTTAAAGAGTCAAAGTTTAAAATAACCGTGTTATAAAATCTAAATGTAATTATCTAATTTTTTTCTGCATTCGTTTGTTTCAGTTTCCTATACTGTTGGAGCGGAAAATATAAAGTATTAAATATATATAAAGTATATGTTAATACTTGTTCGTTTTCTATGATTTAAATGACTGATAAATTAATTAAGTTTAAATTTAATGAGTGTATACGACTGTTCTTTTCATTTTCTACACTTTTATGCTGTTTCATTTCCCGAACTCCGTTGTAGAATGATTAAACAAAACATACATCACACATTTTAATAAGCAGTAAAAGGATGTACATACATCTATTACAATAAACTTTAATATAGCAACTTTAAAATCTATACATGTAATAAAAATCTTTAATAAATTAGCTTGTAACTTATGAATGTTATGAACAAACTATAAATATCCGGTCTCAAATAATATGAACCCGACATTTCCATTTCGACACGTGCGTAGGAGCCGCCATCGCTCACACGTAGCACGACGTTATTTATTCCACATTCTGACGCCACTGTGACGTTCACTATCGATGGTAAATTACAACATTTTCGATATTCTATGCTGGATTCACCAGCTTCGTAATAGGTTAAATTGTAGTTTAGCTGAAAGTAAAATGAAAGAATAAATGAACATAATTTGTAATCATAGGTACAAAGGTACAGAGTAGGGGAGGGTGCATGCTGCAATCCCACAGCCTCTGGGCGCAATCGACTCTCCTTGTCTCTCTCTCTCACACAGAAGACATCTTGTAATGTACTACATTTCCCACTTTATCCGATTCACCAATACGTGTTTTGGAAGTGACTGAAATATGTCAGAACCCATTCCTATGCCATTCTATTCCATCCCTCACTTACGTTTCTCCAAATCAAATTTTACGTTAGTCACAGTGGACTGATGTTGGCATGTACCGCGAGTGTCCATGAGCGACAGTATCCACTTACCATTAGGTGGACTGTATGTTCATTTGCCACCTTCTTACTATAAAAAATACAAAGGATGCTACATGTTTTACGTATTAGTTTAGATATGATTTACCCAATAATTGTACGTATAAATGTTAAAGTACATTAGTTATTAAATAATTAACTTAAAACTATTATATTGTCTACTCACATTACTCCTGTATGAATTCCTTTGTCGTCTGAAAGAAAAATAAAGTTAACTATTATTATTATTCCGAAAAGTGACCACCAATTATATTACATCGGTTGGTAATGCACCTGTTTGGCTAATATTTGTACAGTAGTTGGCAATATTTGTGTTCGTCTTTATGCGTCGCTGGGGGTCTATACTCCGAATTCACAAGAAAACGAAGTTCCGGCCGATAATTCGGGCGATTCCTACCACGAAAACGTTCACTCTGATATATCGACTCGAACGGTGTTTATTTGACATTTGTTGAGCCGAAACTCTATTCTACTTTATTAAATTCATTGCCACTCACCTCAAACTTAGACGATTAACGATTAGCGTGCTTAAACTGAGTTTGATGACTTAAATAAAGGATTGAACGGGTTTAGATCGTACCTATGACATGTTTTTTCTTTTTTACAGGGGAAGATGAGAAAAATGGCCACCCTACCCGGTGAAAAAAATCTACGGGGATAATAGCACAATACCATTCCCATCGTCCCGGAAGTGAAACAAGGTGTACCTACACGTACACAATTTATTAAATTATCTTTAAGTGCAGTAATGTAAATAAAACTTGTTAAAATGATTATTATTATTTAAAGATACTCTCTATTACTTGATAATAGCAATCGACAGGTTCTTATAATAAATATAAACTTGATACTTGAAACCCGGTAAAAAAACTGGGAGGGTCGATTTAACTCTTGATTCTGAACAACCTATTTTTAGGTTTTGCGGTATTACAGTGTATACCTACCTTACCCTGTAACTTACATATTGTATACCTTATTTTATATATAGGCTTTACCTTTGCTGAAGCAAATAACGGTTATTTCCCCATGAATATTCAAGCGGTGAACAGTTTTCCATATAGTTGAGACTTTCTTTAGGACATAACTGTAAAAATAATATTATTTATTTATTTTTGAACATGAATGTACAGCAAAGGTAGGGGGAGAGTGCACGCTGCATTCCTACAGCCGCTGGGCGCACTCGACTAGCCACCTTACCCCTCTCTCACAGAAGACTACCTTGAAATATACTGCATTTCCCGCTTTATCTTATTTCCCCAATGTACATTGAGGATTTGGACTAATGTTCGCATGTATCACGAATGTCTATGGGCTACAGTATCCACTCACTATCAGGTGAACTGTATGCTCGTCTGCCGCCTTCATACATAAAAAATGGTGTACGCGAGCTCAGACGCAAGAATCGAGGGTAGTATGTTGCAGTATGCGTGTGTGGTAAAGGGAGATAATGAAAAGACAAAGACAAATCAGTAAATCAGATAAGATAAATCGTATACTTAATCACTAATCCGTAAACATTTCCTTGTTTCAAAATTATCTTTAAAAAAAACGATTTAGTCCATTTTCAACCTCTAAAATTTCGACCCCCGAAAAATAACACTTTCGTAAAGGTGTTATTTTTTTAAAGATTTCGCATACATCACACAATATCTGAGAATCTATGGAGACCATATTGTGTAAGACAATACGTGGTCCTCTTCTTAAATAATATCACATATTATACAATGTCACATAATAATGTAGGATGATTATAAATAGCTATACGTACTTCATATAGCTGATCGATGACACAGTACAAAAACTTCTCTTCACAAGGGAAGTTAAAGTACTTCGCGGGAAGAAAACTAGTGCTATTACCATATGTATGATACGAATAGCACACATGCAATATTTTTTCAACAACATTGCGCCAACGTGGATTGTACGGCTGTATTCTCATAAGGATTTCGACAAAGTCACCCCTATTTAAAGTGCTTTCGAAACCCAATTTTTCGTTTACACATTCCCATTTCCTGCACTGCAAAAGAAGTATAAAGGGTACAAATTTATCGAAATGGTGACAGCTAGAGTTTGGTCTCAAGACAAAAGGTTCTTAAATCTAGTTTGATTATAATGACAGCTGTCAAAGTGCCTCGTATAGTACTGGGACATGTATGATCAAATCGAGGTAATATGTTTATTTATCGACTGAGTGTAATGCATTACAAATAAAAAAATATGTGCGTATACCTATAGCAAAAGCGTTATCTTATTATTAGGTTTTTATAGATTAATTATTTTTATAGAGCACTATTCGAGGCACTTTGAGAGCTGTCATTCTAATCAAGCTGGATTTCTTTCATTGTCTCTAATTATTATTTATAAACAAGTTTCTTGTGTTGTTTGATATTAATTTATTGATTGCATAGGTAATCTAATTTATCCGTGTCCAGAGACGTATCACAGACGAACACAGGCATGCAACACCCAAGACCCGAATAAACAGTTTTTTTTAATGTTTATCCGAACCGGGAATTGAGCCCGGCACCAATTGCCACTGCAGGCAGATTCTGCTACCAACTGTGCTAATCGGCCGTCATTAAAAGACTGTAGTTGATAACTATGACGTGCGAGTAGTATTGTTAATGCGCTGAACGCTTTAGCGCTCCAGGGCTGATGCGCTAAGTTAGTGCTATTGAACCTTAACCATTTTAGACTTGAGCTTTTAACTACAAGTGTTTAAGACCATCAAGCATTAAAATTTGAACTTATATAGTTTAAACTAGCTTTTAACGCTGTAGTCTTAAATGTTAATTAGCGCTCACTCCGAGCTCGAGCTTCGAGCGCTCAGCCCTCGTTTTTACAACACTACGAGTATGTGAGAGTGTATAAATCAGAAACAGATTTTCGACATTCGTTCCGATTGCGAACAGATTCCGAAATCGAAAACCGAAATTCGTTGTCACGAATTTATTGCTTTTGATATTTATATATTTTATTAAAATTATTACTTATACAACAACTAGAGAAAAAACAAAACTATATTAAACATAATTAGTTTCCAAATTAATTAGAAAATTAATAACATATGTACATAAGAACATTTAGGAGCTTAGCTACCTCTCACTCATTCCTAAAAGCGCATAGAAAATGACGTCATGTTCTATATTACGGTTCTTTCGTAGCTTTTAAGTTCTTTATACCATTAATTTGACCAGTTCAATTATAAATTAATTGATTACATACAAAATATATTTAGGATATTCTTAAGTAATCAAATACCCTCTTCAAAATTTTAAAGGCATTCTAACTGCATCCATAGCAGCCTATAAATCACTAGGTTTCGGGCCCTTAATTCACCACCAGGGCCCAGTGCGGATTGGTGGATATTTTGATAATCCGAAATTAAAAAAGGAAATCAAAACACAAACAAATTATAAAACCGTTCTAGCGAGAAATAAAATTATTTTAGGGAATAGATCAAAAGTTACAAGCTTTGTTTTGTCAAGTTTTGTTGTTCTATCTAAAACGTTTGTTGGTACTCAATACATACAAGGTAATAAATAACCGGGCACGGCGCGGCGCTAGCGTGGATTGCCTTCACACGTAGAATAAAAGATATACTAGAAATGAGCAATAACTTATAAAAGAAGTGTTCAAAAACTGGTAGAATAGACTGTGCTCACGATATTTAAGAACGTATTTTCAGCTTTGACATTATTTCAGTTACAAGTTGAATGTAAGAACAAAAAATATTGTAACCGTTGAACCGTTGGTCCGTCTGTTTTCATAGGTAACGAATCTACCAAAAGCAAACTTACCACGTCGGCGTCAACAGGAACATAATACTCCAGCGCGAAAACCTGAAACAGTGCGTATTACAAATGTAATTTCTTATATAACAAGAATACATATTTATTTATTTAAACTTTACCGCAAAGAGACTGTACAGAGGGCTTGGTGGAATTCTAAATCCAACCAGTCAACCAGTCAACCTTTGGTTAAACAAAAATGCAGGAGGAAGGTGTACAGCAAAGTCCTTGATTAACTCAACACAATATAATACATACTCGTAAATACTATGTATAGTTCTTTCAATTTACGAAGGCGGGTTACGCTTAGTAAAGATTGTGCTCGTATATATACATTGTTTTAGTATACGTAGACTTGAGAACGCTCAGTTGGGTTCCCAATGTCGTGGCGCACACTAAAACAATGTGCATGTATGAGCACAACCTCTACTAAATGTTACCCTACTTCGTGAGATGAAAGAACTATACATATATATAACAAATATGTGTATTGTCATCTTCAGCCTGTTTCCATCCACTGCTGACTATAAGCGTCCCTTCGTTTGTGTACCGGGATCATCTGTACATTCGGCGGAGGTAACAGTTCCGGGATTGGATCCCTTCCTGTAGTTGCACCGCTGTCCGCCAATACGGACAGATCCCTGGAGTGGCCCGTTTGAGCCGTGGCACCGACCGTCTGAAAATTCTTCATGGCGCCCTCGCGGTACTAGCCCACCCGGGGTAATTCCGCTTGTTCCGCTATACCGGGGGAATTGGGGAATTTCCGGAAATACCAGTGAACGTAGGTAAGACGGCTGATATGTCGATCTAACACCTCTAATATCTCGTTCCCGATGGCTGACTCACGAGATATTCGTCATAATCGGAGTCATGGGCGTGTTCATCTTAAGGCCTACCATCATAGAACAGAACATCACAGAACAACACGTATTGGAGATCGTCAGAGGTTTCGGAAAACAATACCAGGTCATCGGTAAATCTAAGATGCGACAATTGATATTAATTCGCTTATAGCTTATTGATATAATTCCCTTATACGATAAATACAAAAGAATAAATGTGATATTTTCTGGAAAAAAATGTGATATTATCTGAAATAAATGTGATTTTATCTGAAATAAATGTTATTTTATCTGAAATAAATCGGATTTTATCTGAAAAAAAGGACCCGTTATTATTCGTTTCTAGTTTCTCAAAAATCATAATAATAAAAGGTTCTTTGCGGGATTCGACAAAGAATCGTAGTCATAGAACATAGCTCATAGAATCAGCATGCTTAAATAGCAATAGGCGAGGCACGCCTAAGTAGCAACGGTAGTGGGTGAATAAGAAGAGCCGAAGACCGAGTGTGGTGATGAGTCTCAGGATAGGACCATATTCACCAGTGGCTAGACATAGGTTGATGGTATGGTATCTTAAAAAACAGATGTTAGAATAGGTAGGTGTCTATGAGTATTTAATCAGAATCTTGAAGCCACGAAATAATAAATTACAAAATCATAACCAGGATCAATAAGTCCATTTACTCAGATAACGTCAGAAATATATATATGTTTACATGTAATATTGTTGTTTCCTCGGAATTCATACAAAAACAACTAACCGTTTGGAACATAAAGAAACAAAACCACACAATTCTCATATTCACTATCATATTTTCACACTATTGAAATATTTTTAGATACTTATACGAAATTTGTAAACAATTTAACTATATGGACCGTATAGAGGCGTATACTTAAAATTTATGTACAAGTTAAATATTGTTAATAATTATGTAGATGATAACTAACGCCTACGTTAAAGCTGAAAATATACACAAATGACTGTTATCTAATCGCAGTGACGGATCCAAATCGTTTTCCATTGCAAAAATTCACAACTTATACCCTAAAAAACGCAGTTAAAATACGCAACATATCTAGGTATATCGTTAGTGATGTCCGTTGTATTTATTATAGTTATTTACTTTATATATTCAATATTAAGTAATATTATGAAGAGAGGCTCCGGAGTTTTATTGTTTTTATATAAGCAGTAAACTCAATAATCCTTGGAGCTATTTTGGAAATTATTTGAATTTTGGGAAACTAGATTAATGCAGATATACATAAGGTATGTTAATTGTTGTTATGCTAGAGCGAGTTGCTAGTGTAATACTTACTCGTATAGATCCTATGTGACGTTATATGAGCAACGGAACTTTATTGTCGGTACGAACATTGCTTAGTTTTTTAACTTATAAAAACCTTAAAGTGTATAAAAAAAATATAACGTAAACCAATCTTCTAAATAATCTGCAATACTCAAATACAAACTGCCACCATATTTTTAAATAAGTAGTCCTATTTTGTCATTTTATTATCATGCTCGTAACTGATGTTTAACAAAAATGATTATTTTTGTTAACATTTCACTTAGTCTCAATGTCTGGAAAACTAAAACCTGAAAACCGGAAGGTGGGACCTTCCGGTTTCCTTCCTCAGATATTTGGACCCCCAATAGATACAAACCTCCACTTTATCTACATGTTTACTTGGGATTCGTCCCTGGCCTCTGATATTACAATACCACAGTAATTCTCAATAGTACCAGGCGTCAAGTACCCACACTGATTACAATTTCCCAGCTTCCCACATATATATGATACATATTTATCCCTAGATAATTTTAATAGATAACTTTGTTTTTAATATTATTTTCATATTAGATCACAAATAATTATGTTAAAATTACAACAGTTACATATATAATCAAAGACCATATTAATTACTAACGGCCAATTATATAATATAAAAGACTATATTAATTACTAACGGTCATATTAACTATGAACGATTATATTAATTACTAACGACCATATTAATTATTAACGACCATATTAATTACTAACGACCATATTAATTACTAACTGCCATATTAATTACGAACTACTACATTAATTACTAACGACTATATTAATTACTAAAGACCCTATTCATCACTAACTAGTTTTGATACCAAATCGAAAACAATTGATTTCGGTTAGAGAGGATAGAAAACTGATAGACAATCTAATTCCAAGTAATTTTACGAAAAGTGGCGTAGATTAAGTCGAGGTTACTAACTAACGTAATGTTATGCACCACACATACCTTTTACCAATTTTTGATATAATACAAAATGAATACCATACCATCAATTTGTGTCTCACTCAACGCTGCAGGCTGTAATGGATACATTATCTTTCGCTAATCCCATCCAGACATTACCGGCGATTTTCTTCGGGTCGTTGGTTGGTCCACGTGGGCGGAGTAAGTCCCATACTGTTTCCGCCTGTACCACCTATCCCCCAGCTACTCACGCTGGGGAGGGCTTCACGATACGTAGCCTCCTCGGACTCCTCGTCTACCCCATAAGTTGTCGGTCCCGCGGTAGGTATGACCTGTCCACTGCCACTTCAGCATGCTGATTCTATACGGTAGGTATGTCAGTGATTCTTTTCGATCCCGGAAGATGTTCATTGAACAACATTTTACACTAATGTAAGTTTATTCTGAAACCGACACGCTGGTCTGTTCTGCTGCTCTTGGAAATCCAGGAGCAGCAGAACACAGTGTTAGACAGGTATCTGAGCACCTCGATATATTGTCACCAATCGATTTAGCGCCGCTGTAAAGAAGTCATTAAATCCAATACGACAGTAAAGTCCCTTTGCTTCAGATAAGTATGTATATACCTATACATATATGTGGGAGAGGCACCTCCGCTTTTTAATAAAACAACACACATAATATATCTAACACAATTTATTAGACATAAATAAACAAAAAATGTTTACATATTAACTGCATGTAAAAAAGCAATGAAACATTGTTTCAAACACAATATGATTTTTTGAAATAACGATGCTATTCACACATTCCGTAGAGGGCCGTAATAATTCCTAGAAATTATTCTAGAACAATATTGACACGGAATATAAAGTAAATAAGATATAGAGAAAATTATATATCCCGATCTACTAGATATCAACCAAAATATTCATTCAGAGCCCAAAGGTGAACCAGCATAGCAACCACCAGTGAAGCAACCAGTGAAGTTGTCCATAGATGCACACAGAATAAGTAGGGTATTCACTTTCACCAAATTTTGCGATGATAAGCGTCATGATATTTGTATTATAAGCACAAATTCCGTCCCAATAAATTAAGATCAAAGCGACGCCTAGAATTCGCGTTAGATAGATGTTGCAAATGGACAATTTAAGTAAGACGAATAGACAAGAGGGGCCAAAGCGATCTCTTCCTTTGGGTGGAAGATATCAGTATCAAATAAAGATAGATAGTACAATTTGACATAATGTGTGTTAACAAGGGGCTGGTACCATTTGGGTGAAAATATATAGAAAACACACAAGACAATGAGCTATGTGGAGGCCTATGGCCTGCAGTGGATACTGAGAGGGTGATTGCAAAAAAAATGCAATATAGGAAAACTTTTGCTATAACGGGTTTTTACTTCCAATCATCCGATACAAACTGAAAGCAGAGAACCTATCGGTTTTCTTTTCAACAGCCACCTTTGCTTATTTATTAGTAGATTAGAGGCAAATAGAGTATCTAGCCATCGTTCATACATGCGCTGAAAACAGCGCACGTTTGATTCTTGGTGCAGGAGTGCCAGCGCTTTAAGCGCTACGTGCTTTAAAATAATTGGCTGACCGTACGCAAGACCACAAAATTTGCGTTTGTAAACGATTTATTATGACGACGTTAACGTACATTATTCGTTGTTCCTAATGACATGATTTGTTATACCAAGTTGTATTTGCAGTTAACGACATCTAGCCGTCTATTGAATAATTTGATAATGAGCTATAAAGGAGTTTGTATTATTTATTTGAACTCTCAATTGTCCAATACTAAGTAACGCACGCTATTTTCGCTCTTACGTAATGATGTTTAGGTTTAATTTATGTAAAGCATATTGTGCGTCACTTGGCAAATTAACTATAAGACGGCCCGAACAGAATACTTGTGTGAATCTAAAATTTGTTTCCGCGATAAATTGCATTTGTGTATCAGTCGAATGTTCAAACGGTTAGGTGCAACGCTTTCGTTAATTGATTTTTCTTTTTCATATTCGTTGCTGTAACTGAAAATATAGGTTATTCCTAAATTAAATATTGAGCTACGAATAGCTATCGTTCGAACATTCGTTTGGCTAACGCCATATCATCGATGAAGTACCTATAAAAACTATGTAACATTTTTACGAAATTTCATTATTTTGCCCATGGCCTCAATACATACAATTCAATTTCATCTACATAACAATTAATGAACCGACATCATTTAAAAAAAATATTAGGTATATTTACATTAACGTTTGAAATAGTATGTTCTCCCTTTGTAAAAGTAAGATAGTTCGGGCACTTCATCGATGATATACATTATTATACATCGATGATATACATACATGCCTAAGACTTATTATAATAACAAATAGAGTAAATGGTGAATTAGTACGGTACTTCGTCAAACATACCCTCTTTGGATATTATTAAACATGTCTACTGAAAAAGTCTCTGTTAAAAATTAAGGTCCATTGAGAAAGAATAGATCGCGGTGTGAAAGTGGCAAAGATGTTTGAAAAGTACGGTATAAAGTTCCCAATCTACATAAACAGTTTCACGCTTTCATTTTTCATACAAAAATAATTTTGAAGTATAATATAGTGCACCTAAATAAAAATACATTCAATGAGTTATTTTTTGCTCCATATTAAAACTTTGAATGTGAGATTTGCTGACTTTAAAATTAGTAGGTTCACTTCGCCTCTTCACACGAACTGATCAACAAGTACCGTAAGAAGGACCCTATGAAATCATTTTAGACTCGCAGCGTTCTCTGTCGGCTGTTTTGTGTCACTAATCTAGACATTAAAAATATGTGTATAGAGTTTCATATGTGTAGTTCACACATATAAAACTCGATTCTTCTTATATTTATCGGACTATTAAATCTACACCTGATAATAATAATAGATAGTAACTGATAATAGTTTAATAACTAATTTTATTATAGTACAGTAAAATCGTTCGGAACGAATACAAACTCCTTTGCAGCTTATCAACTTATTCAATAGTCGGTTAGATGACGCTCACCGCAAATATAAAGTTATATAATAACTCTGTTCATTCAGTTATAATAAGGATTATGAAAGTTAAATCTATATAAATAAAAATTAAATGCTGTTCGTTGGTAAGCGCATCACTTGAGAACGGCTGGACCGATTTGGCTATTTATTTTTAAATGTTCGTAATAGTCCGAATAAGGTTTTTAGGGAAAGAATAATTGGAAACTTTACCCGGAAAATTCGGGAAAAACTTAGTGTTTTTTTCTATGGGATTTTTGTATGAATTTATTGAAATTTGGACAGGACAACGTCTGTCGGCTCAGCTAATTTACTAAAGTCGTTTACAAACGCAAAAATAAAGGTGATAATTGTGAATATGATCGATTGGTTTATACTTTAGACAAGCAGCATAAGAGCATTTTGTTTATATAAAACGTAATATTTTAGATATGTTTGTGCTGTCTTTACATGCATAAACCAAGCTTGTGCGTGCCATAGGGCCATATTAAGAAATTGGTATTGGAACATGCCATAGAATTGCCATTGAAAGTCAAACAATTACTGCAGTTATTGGGAACAGCTAGTAGTATATAAAAAAGGATTTCATTCGATCCTTGTAGATGGCGTATTAATCGATCGAACGTTCGCGCTACTAGAAGATTGGATTTGCCCTTCATAAAGAAGTAACTTTAATCTTTATTTCTTACTTATTCGAATTTAAATGTACAAAATAATATAAATTCAGGCGGATGTAATACCTTATTTAGATAGATTCCAATTTCTAAATATGGCCCCTATCGAGACTTCGATGATTCTGCCAATGTCAAGGTTGAATGAAACAGTGAGAAACATTGAAAGAAAAATAAAAACACGCGGAGATTATGCTGGTTCCAGTTGAGCGCACTTAAACAAAGAATACTTAAATTGATATATAAGTATTGTACATAAGAATATAAGATTAAATCAGGTATTTGTTTTATAAATGAGCATGACAGAGCAAAAAGTATTTTTGGTTAATAATTATATACTTAAAAGAGAATGCTGATGATGAATTTAATTTAGTTAAAAAATAATTAAAGAACAATGTTATTAACTCTAGTGAACTGGTGAAAAATATTAATACCAGGGGAAAAGACGAGGGTTAGTATGTAATTCACATTCACAGGGCGAAGAAAAGAAGGTGAAAGTATATCGTAAAGTGGCGTTGCATCGCAAGGCGGAGACAACTAAAAAAATTGTGCTCCAAAGTTCCTTCTTCAAGTCCACACTCACACAAAGAATGATGACGAATCCTTAGCATAGCCAGGAAAACTGGAGAACATACATGTCCTAATCTTAAACGAATTATAACAGCCGTAGCCAATTTATTGACGTTCAAACCAAGCTCTTGGAAGGATAGTCGGCTGGGTGTCTATCTAGATAGTTGACAGATGTCAAACGTTGTGAATCTTATTTTATTCTATAATATATTTTATTTGGACACTAGCATAGCCATTGGTCCACACACAGCTAATTTTATCAGAGAATTGTTTTTATTACGTCATTGTCCAGTGCCGTCAAAGTCCGAAGTCACTCAATAAAATGATAATAGGTTTACCGAGGACAGAAGAGGACTCCTTGGCAGTACACGAAAAACGTAGTTCTATACTTTTATTTGATTTTATCACAAAACTTACGCACACAAAACACTCAAATTTGATAAACTACCACTATTAAACCACAAAACGCACAAATACACATTTTTTTAATAATAAATCAAACAAAAACTCAACTTCACTTCTCAACTTCACCGCCAAAAATTCCTGACAATCTTATTACTCGTAAGTCATTTTTGATAGTGAAACCAAATCAACTTTTGTCAAAACAAGAGATCATAAAGTACATATTAGAAGAATCAGGGACCACGGTCCGATTATAGGAATAGCTCTGACAGTTGACATAAATCTTTAACACGTCGTAAAAATCATTTTACAACTCGATAGTCCTTTGAGACTATTTTTTTCTATTTTATTGGTGTTAACTTATGATTTAAGAGAAAAAAACGGTATTTACATAAAATGAATTAAATACAGAACTGTCAGATCTCTTCCTATGATAACCGGAGTCATAATTCATACATGAATAATAATAACAAATATATAACATATATAAAATTCTGTATATAGATGAATACCTAAATATCCATTTATAGCTGTGTAATTAACATTATCATTATACAAAATTGTATTTGCGGTACATGCCACTTAGTTGTCTATTAAATAAGTCGATAATCAGCTGCACAGGATATTGTAATCATACAAACATTCGTTTGGTGAATGCTTTATGTTAACATTCAAGCTTCTTTTAATCAGTAGTTACTTCGATTTTGAAACCAATTCCTTCAATACAAGCTTTTGTTACATAATGATAGCAAATTACATAAAATATGACACATAACAGCACAGTTGTTGTACTAAGTTGGCTGAAATGCATGAGTTGAAAGGCGAAGTCACTAGCTTATGGTGAAATTCATCCTGAAAATAAAAAATAGATTGTTTACTTTTTGTTTGTAAGCCCATAAACTACTGGACCAATTTTCAAAAGTAAAATGTGGCAAATAAAACACCCCACTAGAAAAAAGTGGTATTTTTTATAGAAAAAATGCGGCAAACGAGCATACAGTCCACCTTATGGTAAGTGGATACTGTTGTCCATAGACATCTCACTCACTACCGAATCACGGACGTACATTTGGGAAATAAGATAAAGTAGGAAATGCAGTACATTCCAAGGTAGTGTTCCGAGAGAGAGGGGTAACGTGGCCAATCACGTGCGCCCATCGGCTGTGAGAATGCAGCATGCACTCTCCCCTTAATATATAAAAAAAAGTAAATATAAAAATCTTAGGGTGTTAACACTCATTTTAATCTAATCACAATTTTACGAAAAATGAAAATTGTAACTTAAGCATATTCTACCCTAGTGATGCAAAGGCAGGGCGGGTCACTAGTTTTCATACATAAAATGCCAGTCGTTTCAAAAGATAAGAGGGGTGATAGCCTAGGGGTATCTATACTACCTGTTGGCAACTTGGCCAAAGACCCAAGAGCCAAGTTGACCCGACACTATACCGAAGACATCCCGGACATCAGCCTGTACGAGATTAGGATGGCCCTCAAACAGCTTAGAAACAACAAGACGCCGGGTGAAGACGGAATCACTTCAGAGCTTCTGAAAGCGGGTGGAACACCGCTACTGAAAGTCCTTCAGAAGCTCTTTAATTCCGTCTTGCTCGAAGGTATTACGCCGGAGGCATGGAACAGAAGCGTGGTGGTGCTCTTCTTCAAGAAAGGCGACAAGACCTTGTTGAAGAACTATAGGCCCATCTCGCTTCTGAGCCATGTTTATAAGCTGTTTTCGAGGGTTATCACGAATCGTCTCGAGCGCAGGTTTGATGACTTCCAGCCTCCCGAACAAGCCGGTTTCCGAAAAGGCTATAGTACCATAGACCACATCCATACGCTGCGGCAAGTTATACAGAAGTCCGAGGAGTATAACTTGCCATTATGCTTAGCGTTTGTGGACTATGAGAAAGCCTTTGATTCGATCGAGACTTGGGCAGTGCTACAGTCCCTCCAGCGGTGCCATATTGACTATCGGTATATCGAAGTGTTGAAGTGTTTGTATAACAACGCCACCATGTCAGTCCGAGTACAGGAAGGGAGCACGGAGCCGATTCCATTGCAGAGGGGTGTGAGACAAGGAGATGTCATCTCTCCGAAGCTCTTCACCAATGCGATGGAAGACGCTTTCAAGCTCCTGGAATGGAAAGGACTCGGCATCAACGTTGATGGCGAATGCATCACTCACCTTCGATTTGCCGACGATATCGTGGTCATGGCAGAATCGCTGGAGGATCTTAGCACAATGCTCGGAGACCTCAATCGAGTTTCCCAACAGGTGGGCCTTAAAATGAACATGGACAAGACGAAAATCATGTCGAATGTCCATGTCGTGCCCACCCCAGTTTCAGTCGGGAGCTCGATTCTCGAAGTTGTTGACGAGTACGTCTACCTAGGCCAAACGGTCCAACTAGGTAGGTCCAACTTCGAGAAAGAGGTCAATCGACGAATCCAACTCGGCTGGGCAGCGTTCGGGAAGCTACGCAGCGTCTTCTCGTCCAAAATACCTCAGTGCTTGAAGACGAAGGTCTTCGACCAGTGTGTGTTGCCAGTGATGACCTACGGCACCGAGACGTGGTCTCTGACTATGGGCCTCATAAATAAGCTCACTGTCGCACAGCGAGCTATGGAGAGGGCTATGCTCGGGGTTTCCCTACGTGATCGAATCAGGAATGAGGAGATCCGTAGACGAACTAAAGTCACCGACATAGCCTCTCGGGTTAGCAAGCTGAAGTGGCAGTGGGCAGGGCACATAGCTCGAAGAACCGATGGCCGATGGGGCAGACGGGTTCTCGAATGGAGACCACGTACCGGCGGACGAAGCCGAGGACGTCCATCTGCTAGATGGACAGACGACCTCATAAAGGTTGCGGGCACCCGCTGGATGCAGGTCGCTGCCGATAGGTCTAAATGGCGGACAATGGGGGAGGCCTATGTCCAGCAGTGGACGTCCAAGGGCTGAGAAGAAGAAGAAGAAGATCTATACTAGGGTTGTTAGAGATATGATATTTCGATTATATGGATTATTGGTGGATTATGTGACCCATAATTTTTTTTTCCCCTTTTTTCCTTTTTTTTTATCTTTTTATATTTTTTTTTAATTTCTGGAGCATGCAGTTTTTGTCACGATGTATTCCCTCACTGCCAAACCATTGACAATTTAAAAAAAATCCTACTGTATGTAGAAACTCAACTGAGGATTTGAACTCACAATCAGACGAATTTGAGTGGAGTATAGATACCCTAGACTATCACAGAATACTTCTCAATAAATGCATACCTAATTTCCTAAAATTTCATAGCGGGCTATCATCACAGGAAAGCTCCGAACCCGAAAGCGCGTTTGATGCTCTCAAAGTAGTATCGCTTCCAGTTCTCACGGGTTTTTTCCACTTCTGCGGCAGGAACTAAGTCCTGCTTCACGGTTACTAGCGTGTGGTCCTCCTGTAAGAAAAAAAAAATTATTATCTGATTTAACAATGTTTACAGCTGGAGTATCTGCTAATTATGAATTTGATGTTTTTTTTATTTAACAAATTTTATTGCACATTATCATACAAATCATACAAAAGGCGAGCTTAAAGCCTTAAGTCATTCTCTGTTAATTTTTGGGTTAAACAGAGAGATATATTGGGATGTTGAATCAGAGGTATAAATAATATATAAATTAAACCACAAAAGTGTATATCATCCTTATATTATACCATATATATATATATATATATATATATATATATATATATATATATATATATATATATGGCAATATATATATTATACCATCAGCCTGTGTCTCCACTGCTGGATGTAGGCCTCTCCTGGGGAATGCAACCACACATGGCCTTCCACTCTTCTCATCCAACCAGAGACATTCTTCAAGTTGTCAGTCCACCTGGCTAGAGGGTGTCACAGAACATTACCACAAAATGTACTGCATTTCCCACTTTTATTCTATTTCCCCAATGTATATACGTGTTTTGGTAGTGAGTGAGATCCTATCCCTTCCCATTTTCCCAACCCCTTCTCCAAATCCATTCCTAAATCTCCAATGTTAGGCGCATCCGAGTGTGCCAACATTTGTCATTCTGGACTGATGGTGGCATTTATCACGGATGTAGCAGGGCAATAACGGATACATTCATTATTTGTAGAGGTAGTTAGTAAACGATTAATGCCACCCTTTTGATAGATGTATGTAAATAATTATTTTCCTAGGCTGTATTCGTAATCGGCGTCAATACATACATAATATGGTATTATCTTAGCTTCTTAATCCTAGGGACTTATTTAGAAATACATTAGAAAGGTTTGGGATCTGAATGTCGACATTAAATACAGTTTGTCAGTCAAAGGGTTAACAAGTCAAAATAGCAAAATTTACCATGCTATGATTACCTTTTCATCAATATTGATTGTGACCTCCGAGAAATGCTGGTCAGGCCACAGCTTGTATCGCCAATATTGCACAATTTTCTTCCCAGGCACCAAGTCTCTAAACTCCCCAGTAATATTCCCTCCAAATAGGGCAAATTTACCACCCTTTTCCACATCCATCTTCACACGACCCTGTGTGAAGGCAGTGACCATTTCTATCCGAGTCATTGCATCATAGAACTCCTGGGCACGGCATTGGAACTGCTCCGATATTTCTATCGACTTTGTGTCCATCTTGAGGCCAACCTGATTGTTATTTTTCGTTGCCACAATTGGCTCCATATTGATTTTCTTGTTAAATCCACTTGTAATTGTCGAAACATTGTCTGGTTTGACTGCACTTTCTCCTTTCTTTGGGAGGATGAGTCCTTTAGAGAACTCCTCTTTTAAGCTTCTGATGTATTCAGTAAGTTGCTTCCTGATCTCTTCTCTGCCGACATTATGCATGAAGGCTTTTACTCTCTGAGCTGCGTCCCCACTGCTTTTGATTGTGACTGTCATCTGGAAGTTACATAAATAAGGCAATTAATGATTAAACTATCCTAAAACCTAATCTAGAATAGCAAAGTACATGAAGTACTCTGATTGTGATGTACTATTGAAGTAGTCTAATATTGACAATGTTTATTTCAATGCATTTAAATTTCAGTTTTGATTGAATGTAAGGTATATTTTATTATAAATGGAAAAATGGTGAAATAAAGTCAATTTCAAAAAATACTAATTAAGTGTTAGGTCTATTTGTAGCAAAACAAGGATTATTTACTTGGCAACAAACTTTTTCCACCTAGCCAAATGTGTGACTTTGCATTCTAAAACAAATATCAAAATTACTAGGCCAATGATGTAATTACCAAAATAAATCATAATCTATACATATAATAACATCGTAATAGAGCCGTGTCAGTAAATGAAATATTAAAAAACGTCATTGCAATGTAAAGTACATGTGATACAGAGTCCAGAACAACAATTTTTGGATGTTTTGTCTGTCCGTCTGTTCATACGAACGCGCATCACACAAATTTCGCTGGACGGATTTTATTGAAACTTGGCACAGTTATTATAAGCTTCGTTCGCGGTAAGGATTCAGAACTGATTCGGAACTATACGCATGCGCAGGTCAAATAATGCCGTTCGCGGAACACACAGTTCAGAATTTCTAGTTACAGTTCTGTGTTCGCGGAACCGTCGAACTCGATTCAGGATCGGTTCAGAATCAGTTCTATCAGTTCTATAACTTTGGCAAGAATTCGTAGTTCCAGACATGCGCAGTTTTTACCTAACGACATTTGACATACATGCTGCGGCTATATTCAGTTGGTTAGAAACTAATAAACTGGTTAAATAGTTAAATAAAATATAAATTTTATTAATTTATTAAGGGTTAAATAAAATATGGTTAGTTTTGTTTGTTGTTTATATAAATAAGTTTATATAATACTCTAATAAGAGTAATGTGTTTTGGTGGGTCCACTTAAATACTTGCCAACTTAGGGGTTTTCCCCCCAAATTTAGGGGGTAAATAAGTGGGATGGGTTTTTTTAGGGGTATTTTTAGGGATTTTTTGACTCTTCATATATTTTTTTGAATATATATTTTTCATATATTATGTGAAAGTATAGGCCCTGGGACAATCCAAACTATAATAGCTAATCATATTTATTTGTTGACCTAGCGACTTAACGACATCTAGTACAAATATATTACAACTACTCTGTGGTGACTGGCGGTTATTGTGCCTATGCTTACTGGAAATACATATGTACGTTGATTATTGTTTACTTGTTTAATTCGATTTTGTTGTTGTACTGCTGTGCCGACAAGCAATTTGTTAATGATGCCTAAAGAAACTAAAAATAAAAAAATGTACAGTCAGAAATACACGTAGATTTGGGAAACAGATCCAGATTTAAAAGGTAAAGAAATTTCATTGCATTTTTGTAATTTATATTTTTTCTTTTATTATATATTTTTTTAGGGGGATTTCTAAGTAATTGGGGCGATTTTGGGGGTTTTTGACTTAAGCTTTAGGGATAAATATTTTTGAGAGTTGGTAACACTGCCGATGACAGTAGATCGTACGCAGTTTGGTTCCGAAATCGTTCGCGGAAATAAAAATCACGAATCGGTTTATAACCGAGCATCTACCGAGCTCTACTACGATTCCAAATTAGTTCAGTACTAGTTACGAATTAGTTCTGAATCCTTACCGCGAACAAAGCTATAACTTGCATGCTGGGTTAACATTTACGATACTTTTTATCCAGATTAATTATGAAATTCCCAAGGTAATTCAATTCATGTGATCATGTGTTCATGTGAACGAAGTCACTGGTACCGCTAGTATTATACTATATCTATTAATCATACTGTGCTTAGTAAAACAAATTTCAATTAGGGGAGCGTGGGGTAAAAAGAACATGGGGAAATAAGAACCAGGGTAGATTTTTCATCTCAGAACAAGTCTAAAAATTTTGGAAAAATATTTAAATGATTACTGCCATATTTATATCCAAAATAATTTATAACTTCATCTTATAGAATTTATAATTTTGATTAAAAATACAAGTTTTCAATTGTTATTTCAGTGTTGGAGAATTTAGATAGTGCATCATAAGAAATCTATTTTTGTAATTGCCATAAGTTTGTTATATTGTAATATATCGTTTTTCTTGTATGTAAGGGTTAATATTAAGGGTCGTTGATAATAACAACAGTCTATTGTGAAGATTTCTTTTTTGTTAATCCCAAGTTCCTATTACCCCGTGCTTTCGTAAATTTGGGGAAATAAGACCTTGGACCGGTGGGTAATAAGAACCTAGGAAAATTCAGCAAAACTATAGCTTTTCTTTGTTTCAGATAAGTAAATTGTTTAGAAATTAATGATAAGGGATAGAAAGACAGTTTTTTGAGTGCTAAGTTATAGACTAAACCTCAGACTAGACGTAGTGATTTCTCGAGTGATTTATAGTGATGTAATCATAAGGGATAGAAAGACAGTTTTTTGAGTGCTAAGATATAGACTAAACCTCAGATTAGACGTAGTGATTTCTCGAGTGATATATAGTGACGTGTTAAATAACAAAAAAACAATGCCGCGTACATATATTAAAAAGTGCAAATAAGATGGAGGTCGAGTCCAATATGAGCAAGAAGCAATGAGTAATGCAATGGACGCAGTAACATCAGGAAGAATGACACAAACCGATGCCGCTAAATTTTACAAGGTTCCAAGGTCCACATTAACTAAAAAACTAGGAGGAAAATTAAATCCCAATGTCACAGGAGGTGGTAGGAAGACTGACTTAACATCAGAGAATGAAGATCAGTCAAAACAATATTTAAAAGTGCTCGGGCAATGTGAGATTCTTTTTATTTTCCAACAGTTAAAAAAGAAATCCAAAATATTAAGCCAAATGCCACGTAGATAGGTAAACATATTTTGACAAAAAAATTTTTTTTTTCTTTGTGTAGGTATTATTTTTAAGTTAACAATATTCTGTTGGTTGTTTAAAGTTATTTTTCTCAATATATCATCAATATAAAGAAGTTAAAACTAGATATTTCAAACAAAAAATGAAATTTTGTCCAAATTAAAATGGAAATCATTGTAATTTTAAGATGTTGAAACTTTTTTACTATAGATTTTTTCTTAAAACTTTTAACACTTACTGAAACTTAAATATAAACCTTAACAGATCTCATAGTGGTAAGATCTCATTGTTGCAATATTTTTCTAAATAAATAGTTAGAATGTTAACAACCAAATAGGACTTTTATTTTTTTAACACCTAATATCTTTTGAACCGTTTGAGCGATTTTGGCGATTTTTGGAGGGTAATAAAAACATTTGTAGATAAGTTCCTATCATTCTTGGCGTCTTCATATAACAAACGTATAGCCTAATATAAAGAATGTTCTTATTAACCCTACCGGAGTAATAAGAACATCATGGTGGGGTAATAAGAACTTAGATGGTTTAATTGTCTTAAATAGGATTCAGACTGTGGAATTTTTTTTTTGCGCTCACAAATAACATATTACCTTGCAGTTTTACGGATACTTTCGTATTACACATATATTTTTTTTAATTCATATTGAAAGTCAAACCATCAAAATTTTGAACCTTATTACCCCAGGCTCCCCTAATTAATAAATAAATAGCAGTTTATAGATAACATCCCACTTCAGAGCACAGGTCTCCCTTTACGTATTAATCATACTGTGCTTAGTAAAACAAATTTCAATTAATTAATAAATAAATAGCAGTTTATAGATAACATCCCACTTCAGAGCACAGGTCTCCCTTTACGTAAAGGGATTACAATTGCAAGTTACAATTACTGATCCCTTTACTTTAAGAGAGTGTGTTGGGGCATAATCCACTATACATGGTGATTGTAACAGAGTGGTAATGGAGAGTGATGATTGTAACAGATGTGCTAGATTTTCCTTAAGATTATTTTTCATATTGTGAACCCGAAGGCTGTGGAACAAACTGCCTCAAGAGGTCTTCCCATTAAGCTACGACGTGGAGTTCTTCAAGAAAGCTGTGAATAGGATATTGCAAGGTCGGCGGCGTGCCCGCATACCCCATGGTGTTGCAGGTGTCCATGGGCGGCGGTAATACTTACCATCACGTGGGACCACTTGCTCGTCCGCACTCTTCTCTATATATAAAAAAAATGCTTTCCTGCACTGCTGAGTTTACAATAATGGAAAAATCCAAATTTAAATAGAAACTCAGTCTTGCAAGGGAGGTTTCCAACTCATGACCTTGCGATAGCCAGTCCAGAATAAACACCCCTATCACATCTTATAACTTACCAACAGCAAAATGTTATCATTGTGTACATTTGTGGTTTAAAGATAACACTTTATAATGTGGGAAATTATATTATATTGGAAAAATTATAGAAATAGTTCTAGTCCATAGAAAACTTTTGAAAAACATAAGAACTATGCTTTGTATCTTTGTATGTATTTTGATTGTCAACATAAATAATGCTAAGAAAAAAAGACATTAGTAAAATTTTTAAGGAAAGAATAAATAACATTGAGAATAAACAAAATATAGTCCAAAGTGAATAAACAATGGTTTATACAAAACTCCAAGTTTCTAGCTTGATTTCTAGAAAATTTTACCAAATTATTTTGAATTTTTCTTGAATGTTGTCAAAATGCACTTGTGTCTTTTCTGTCTAAGGAGTGCAGAATAGGTATTAAGTATTTGACTTGACTATGTTGTCAATCTCAAAACAATATGTTAATAAAACTGTCACTCTGATGGATCCAGCAACAGAAAGGACAAAACATTAGTAGAACCCCATCTAACCACTTAAACTGATGTAAGATTTCTTATGGCTCATTTACATAAGGAGTTTCTCAAACATCGGTCAAAAGCTGGTATAAACAAGAGATATCATCTTCTGATCACTGTTATCCTTGTTATCATCGAATTTTTATCAACATGTGAACAATTATAGGGAAGAATTGTATGCAGTTGGGTTGCATATGAGAATCATATACCATATTTTCACCCACACCATTCGAGTAACTCTCTTTGCATAAATGAGCCCATAGAAACTCTTAATAGAAAACTTCATGCAAACCTATATGTCGTGAATTGTGATGTCAAAGGCATGGTGACATTACAGAATAGAAAACCATGTAAAACCTTATGGTGTAACATCTATGTGTCACATTTTTGTAAATTCTAAAGGGGACTTAATTATAATATAATACCTATATAACTATATACATATTTATGATATCATCTAAAAAAACCTGAAAAGGCCAGTGAATATAATTACATATCTTGAGATATGACATATTTGTAATTATAATTAATATCTGACATTCCTATAATGCATAAGTTTGATGAAATAGTTTTGTTTAACATTTTATATTCTAAATTGGGTCTGAAGGCATATAGTAAAGGTATTTGTTTACCTTTTATTCCTACTCGACATTTCAGCACTGGTTACACCAGCCGTGGTCATGAGTTGACTCAGTTCAGACCAAATTTAGAATATAAAGTGTGTTGCGAATGTTTGATTAGTTTTGTTTGTTTGACAAAAAAAATGCAATACATATACATCTTTAACATCTTCTTGTACCTGTGTTCAGGCAAATAAATAATTTAAATATGAAATTTGAACAATATGAGGAAAAGTAGACACAAAACAAACTATTTTTAATATCACATTTAGGAAATAAATCAAGCTAGAAAGATATTATTATGAACTATTAGATATTAAATATTAAAAGAGTAATTTATATACATATTTATATATTATTTATACACTTGCTATATTATATTATATATTATATTATAACATATACTAACTTATACTTAACATAACTATTTTTATAGAAAAGTTAAATATAAGGTCCACATGATGGTATGTTGCTTCAACCAGCCATGAAGAACTGCAACTTCAGGAGGATGTGGTGTACTGCCGTAGAGCTTATGAAGCCTAATTCACAGCTTTCTTAAAGAGCTTTTTAGTGTGGTGGGAATTGAAATTTTTCAAGGAGCAGTTTACAGAATACCTTTAGAATTACAATATAAAACAGTTTGTAGATTTTTGCACTTAATTTTTTCTAGATGGCATTTGGGTGACAGAATGGTGCCACCATGGTTTCCACCTTTCCATGGTGTCAGAATGAGTATCTCTAGATAACAATATATGGGAACCATACAACTATAGGTTTTTTACAACTACTCAATATCCTGAAGTATATGAATATCCATATTTGTGGGCTAAAGTAGAAGATAGGGTTACCATACCATGTCTCTCCACTGCTGGATATAGGGCTCCCCCAAGGCTCGCAATTCTCTGCTATTTTCACCAAACTGCCACCAGTGAACCTCTTCAAGTTGTCAAACCATCTGGTCAGAGGGCGACCCATAGTGCACTTCCTGGAATGTGGCCTCCACTCGAGGACTAGTACAGGACATAGATTATAGGTCCTGCGGCATATATGACCTGCCCATTGCCACTTCATCATGCTGATTCTGTCCATATTGTGACTTTAGTATTTTAGAAGATAGGTTTAGGGGTACACAAAAGATCCCATTGTGTCAAATTGTTTCAGAATCCAAGAGTTTTTAATAGAAAAGTTCATCCTTACTACATGATGGTAAAGGCTCACCACCGTTCATGTACACCTGCAATATCAGAAGGTATGCGGGTGCACTGAAGACCTTGCAGGTTTTCTTGACCACCTGATAATTCAATAATTCAAGTAGATGATCACCCTCAATAAGATGAGATCTACAGAATACCTCTTTCTTATGGAAATCTCAATAAAGCTACCAAACTTCATTAACAGGAGGTAAAGTTGTAAAAACGCTAGGTTAACATCAAATCCAACAAACTTTTAAACAGCAGTTGTTTATAAAGAAATATGTTCTCAATTCTAATGTATTAAGCATCTACAAAATGAATCCTGTAGTCCTCATTCCATCGATCATGAATAAGAAATATGAATTTAAACAAGCTAGGACCAGGTCACATTAACAATTATAAATCATTCAAAATACTCACATCAACTTCACTGACGTCATTCTCCTCAGACAGATTTGGAATCTGTACTTCGCCTTTAATAGTGTCCGCGACGCCAGGGATATGACCTTCCCATTTCAACTTAATATCCCATTCGTAGAAGAAGATTAATTTTCCTTTCCTATTATTCGCTGATGCTTCGCCTTCGATTTTCTCCACCTCTGTAACCTTACAGTCCACACCGTTCTGCGCTATTTTTAAATTTTTTAGCAGTTCCTTGAGTCGCTCCTTCGACCAAGGTCCTGCATTTTTCTCAGTCCAGTGCCAATTATTCACATTAGTGGCGTCGGGACGATCTTCTACAATCCAGCGGGGATCTCCTTCGCCCCATTTGGCCATTTTTAGTCACTTTTTCTTAAGACAATTGTGTCAAAACTACGAGTGCAACTGAAGAATTAGCTATGACAACCAAAAATGGGATGTTAAACCAAGATTATTATGTCATAAATTTAAACCAGCCACATGCAGTGAGTTAAGGATACAAATTGAACAGCTTATTAATGCTCGTCACAGTCAGGTTACAAAAGTAATATTGCATGAGCAGCATGAGGTTTTTAAGAGAAGTTCATATTTTTCGAGAAACGTCGTAAGAATCTGATGTGTGTGACAGCTGCAGTCAGTATTGTCATATACAACTTTATAAACTACACTAAAGAAGACAAATAGTTTAATATGATGATTACCTACATAGATAATAAAAAAAATTAAAACAGCTTACAATTTATAATAACTCGAAATAACATTTATAAACATTACTTTGTCGATATTGATATTTGAGATAGCAATTTGATTATTTATTATTAGCAAAAGTTGTGATTATTGTTTTAGTAAATAACAATACCTTAGATAACAAGTTACCAATGTGTAAAATTGAACATTGATAATACATATTATATTAAAGTAATGCTATACCATTTTTAATTCTTTAAATAATTATATTAATTTGAAAAAATTTGAAAAGTTAAAATGTCACGAAAACTGACAATTACGCTTAATTGATATTTTTTCGTTCTACTGTAGTTGAACATATGTACCTAATTACTAAAAAAATACATACCGCCTTGATGAAACAAACAAGAAATACCCCATTTCCTGGTATATTAAGTTACTTAGCAACACCATCATATTTTCTGCATGTTTCTAGAAATCAATAATACCAACCAAAAAGTAATATTCGGATGTGAACGTCAAAACGTTCCGTTTCAACACCATAAATTCTAACAAAGTGATGATTCTCTACATTGATGTGATTTTTTAAATTGATTTTTTAGTTGTTATTGCTGTTATTTAAAAATGCACCTAGCTGAAAAGTTATTTTAAATTTTACAATAAAGCTATATCGTTTTTTGAAAATAAATGTTACATAACGCCTGATCAAATGAAAACGGCAATAATGACCATTGCTTTAATCGTGCATATATTAAATTTTGAATAATATTTTAGGAAGGAGTTTGGACGTGCGGTATCTTTAAAAAACTCTTAAAATAAATAACGTATTCATTGTATTAAACCGATTCAGACTCAAAGGCAGCTTCTTTATTATGCACTCGGTCTAACATGATACGTATTATAAATATATATACGTATAATAATCAATTAGTTACGCAAAAACCGATAAAATATTATAATATAACATTTTCTGGTGGTTACCAAATTGTTAATAGACTTTTGAAAACGGTAATCATCTAGACATTTGTGAGTTCAAACCCCAGCCCATACTATCGAATTTTACTTAAATATGAACTTTGCAATTATACCTAGCTGGGCGATGAAGTAAAACATTTTAAGGAAATTGCCTTCTCGCGAATTAAAAAAAATCTGGTACACGTCATATTACGAGTATATTATGTATACCTACCTTATACGAGGGAGACCCTGAAAGTTTTCGGAATGAATAAGAAAAAAATACAATAAATGAATGGCCAAAAATCAATTTATTGTTTCTCAAAATATTCTCCGTGAGCGTCAATACACTCTTTCATATGAATAAACCAATTTCTATAACATTTATTCCGCTCCCCCGTAGTGACCTCGGAAACATGTTTTTCATACTTTTCGACAGCCTCTTCTGGCGATGAAAATCGTTGACCGCGTAATTGGTTATTAATTTTTGGAAAGAAGAAGTCACAAGGTGCCAAGTCGGGACTGTATGGAGGATGGCTCATGAGTTCTATGTTTTTCGCCTTCAAAAAGTCGTTTGTTTGTTTGGCCGTGTGAGAACTGGCATTGTCATGGTGCAAGATTATGCGGCGTTTACGGTTGTTTTTAGCGAGTTCTTCAATAACTTCCGGCAAGCAAATGGTCGTGTACCAATCAGCATTCATGGTACGATGACTCTCCAAAGTACAGTAGGCACGTGTACAGTTTTTCTAAAAGAAGAAGCGATCATCTGCTTCGCGGCACTTTGCACACGCGCCACTTTGGTGGGGTTCGACTCATCTTGAAAGACCCAAATGGTCGATTGCTGCTTTGTTTCGGGGTCGTAGCTGTAAATCCATGTGTCGTCACCTGTTCCACACCAAATTTGACGCCCCTTCATTGAATCTGGTAAGCATGGCATTGCACCAAGTGACACATTCCGTTTTTTTGAGCCTTACTCAAATTGTATGGGATTCAGTACCAATTAACCTAGTTGGTGTTTTTGCACACCAAGTATGGCGTGCAAAAAGTGCCGGTGTAGTTTAGACATTCATTTGTTTAAACTCAAATGTTTGTTCGGATCTGAGTGGTGTTATTCTTTGTAAGTATGTGTTTCTAAACCCACGAGACAGGCAATGGGTACCGTGAGCCGTTCTAATGCGGCGTTAATCAAAAAATATTATTATTAGATTATTTCAATTACTTAATGATTACTGTCGACGACATTAGTTTCTACGAATTTCTTCATTTCGGATCTTATCCATCAAAGAAACTTCAAGCATAGAGAAAATTCAAGAACGTCATCAATTTTCACTAACGTCAATAATTATTATTTAATAATTTAATCACCACCCACTAGTTAAAACTCGTTATCTTTGTGCGAGTGAGATAACAAACTGGCCTTCAATACATCAAATGAAAACCAGTCTTTATTCCGTTCGTTAGTCGTTAAGCGCAGGCGCGCCACGCATATCAACGGGCGCGCAACTATTGCAAATAGAAAAAAGTAACAAAGAACAATGTTCCCATTACGCCGTATCGTTGGCAGTAAGGTGTGTAAATGTCAGTACATGTTTTAAAATTGAATTGGATTTTTTTTTTAATTGGCATTACTATATATTTCCGCGGTTTTGCAGGTTTTGAAGCAATGGCGAGCTCCTGTTGTGACTGGTGCCAAAGCGCAAAGGAATTCTTACAGTTCAGAAGCTACTCCACGAGCTTTGACCATGTTGACTGAAGATGAACTGACTATGAGAGAAACAAGTAATTATTTACCTTTTAGCTTTAACCACATAACTTGTTCGTTCCTTTTGTTAACGTTGGCAAAGTACCTACGAACATAAATTGCATAGTCAAATGATGTCTTATATTCTGCTAAGCAGAGTTGAAGTACAACAAACCAAATACGACTAATTTTAACACGATATTATGAATTTTGGTCGATTAGTGATTATTTGATTATGAACTTAGTTTATGCCATTTATTTTTATGATCTCATATCCGAGATTAAGCTCCTCTAATAACCAAAGGTGAGTGGTGGAAGGAATCTTACAAATCTTTCAACAAATTGCCAAAATAAAAATACTTAACTGATAAATTTAAGTATAAACTAACTTTTACCCCTCAATATGTCCGCATAGAACTACCTACTTACCATAAAAAATAATCTCAGTTATCTTCGTAAATCTTTGATTACAGTCTTTTTATATCCGCTATACTAATATGCGTAGTATCAAAACAGAACCGATTTTCTGAAGAAGTCATACAAAAAATAAACTAAAACCTTCCGAAATACTTTCAGAGTTTTTGAGTTTATCGCAAAAATAGAGACGGACTTGTTTTAGAGACTTATTTTTTCCTTGCGCATTTCACTATCGGTCCAACCCTGGCTTCGCTCTAGTGATCCTCACTAGAGAGTCGGGCCCATACTCGGACCTCTATTATTTTTGTTTCGAAAAACTACGGTACCTAATTGATATACAAATATTGCTATTTCTCCAGCCTATGTCCATGTATATTAACTTCTTAAAAATATAGGAATTTTCGAAATCCGTCCAGTCAAATCCGTTTGGGTTTATCCTGTATGTATATAATCAAACAAAAAACATTAATCTCTTTATAATATTATAATTATAAATGTTTACAATTAACGCAGCTGCCATTGATATTTATTTACACGTTGAGGACGTGTAAATTCTAAATGACCTTTGCAGTTATCTCTGCCATACGAATACATAAATACATATTATTTCATACACATGAAGCAATAGGTAAACATACCACCACTTGTTGTAATATAAACATGGTCGTCTGGTATAATAAATCGTGTCTGAAACACCACTGTATAAATACTAATGACTTTGGGCTCCTTTTATACTGACGAAGAATAAAGAAGCCTTTAAAGTGTAATGTATTATTTATTATAATTTAAAATCTTACCCATTGAATATGTCTTTAGTATTATCTACTTTTCAATGTAAATATACTATCTTATTATTATAAATTATACAGCTTAATTAAATAGTAGATCTTAGTTTGTATATAGTAGTGATTTACTTATAATATTTTTTTATTCAGAATGCCAAATTTTAGCATGCCCCATATGCGCTACCAACATGTTTGGAGATTTAGGAGTGGATATGGAAAAATGCTTACGAAGGATGAAGAATAGGAATTAAAACTCGTGGGAGGATGGGTTAAGTAGGATCCAAACTAAGTGTAGCTCTGTCTACATCAATCACATACCCTTTTGACGACTCCAATTGAAACCTTCGTTGTCTAGTTTACTATTAGGGGTTAAAGTATGAAATTGCCGTACTGAAAACTTGTACTGAAAAATTGAAACTCGTTTTTTTCTAAAATGTAACATATTTATTTAATCAAAATATTTACCCTCATTATCTATACATTGTTGCCATCTAATCAGAAGTTCATTTATGCCTTTGCGATAGAACTCTGGGGATGTAGATTCGACAAACTGTGTGAAAGCATTTTGTACTGCCTCTTGGGAAGAAAATTTTTTACCACGTAGAAAATTGTCCAAATCACGAAAAAAAATGGTAGTCCGTTGGAGCAAGGTCTGGCGAGTACGGAGGATGACGTATGGTTTCTAACTGCAGCTCCTGTAGAGTTACAACGGTTTCTCGTGCAGTGTGAGGTCTTGCGTTATCATGGAGCAATAATGGTGAAGATCGATTCACGAGTCGGGGCTGTTTCACTGCTAGTTTCGAAATCATTGTTCGAAGTTCGGCACAGTAAACATCTGCTATTATTGCTTGACCAGACCTGAGAAAGCTATAGTGAATAACACTATGAATAGACCACCAAACAGTTACCATTACCTTTTTATTGGTAAGCTTTGCCTTAGGGCACTGTTGCGGCGTTTGACCTGGCGTCAGCCATTGCATTTTTCGCTTTCGGTTATCGTAAAGAATCCACTTTTCGTCACTTGTCACAATTCGATCCAATATTCCTTCATTTCTGTACCGATTATACAAGGCAACGCAAGTTTCAACACGCGATTCTTTCTGCAGATCAGTCAAATCATGAGGCACCCATTTTTCATATTTTTTTATCTTATTGATTTGATGCAAGTGAGTCAATATTGTAGGTAAGGTAACGTTAAACCCTGCCGCTAATTCCTGGGTAGTTTGACTCGGATCGGCTTCCACCATCTCCTTCAATTCAGCGTTATTCACCTGTGTGGGCGGTCTGCCACGTGGTTCGTTCTACAAGTCGAAGTTTCCATTACGAAAGCGTTTAAACCAAAAACGCACGGTTCGTTCATTAGCAGTCTCCTCTCCAAACGCAGCATTGATATTGCGAGCCGTTTCTGCCGCGTTAGTTCCGCGTCGGAACTCGTATTCAAAGATTACTCGGATTTTCGAAGTATCCATCTTTCCCGTCTAAGCTGAATAAAAAAAACAATTGAAAGTCGAAAATCGAATGTTGCACATTTTTTACAACAAGAACCTCATGGGTATCATGTGAAAAGTTTCACTCGAAAATCTCACACCATGAAGGTTTTATGTCAATTCAAAGTATCTATTACTATAAAACGGCAATTTCATACTTTAACCCCTATTATTTTGGTTACTATAGTAAGGGAAGAGAGAAAAGAAAGTCTGGAATTGATGGAATCTTATATTGAAGTTACAAAACAAAAGAAATATGCGGGTATATGGAGCATTCGGAGGGCCAACTACGGCATATTGTTATGCCAACAATAGTGACTGACTACGCCATATAGTCCAAGAACTAGGGGCAAATTTCGGTTATAGATTTTTAAATTACTGGAAACCTGTGTTTATTATTTAAACAATTATTAAAATCTGAAATCTGATCGGCATACACACACAGTAGTTGCATAACTAATTTATTAATAAAAAAACAAAGTTTTGCTGACGCAACCGCTCGGTGCATATCAAACTAGCATATACTTACTTATATCTAGTAACAAGGCTGGTAGTTTATAACATCACATTACATGCTTGCATATTAACAGCTGTGGTAGGATATAAAAAGACTTATAAAAGTTATGACATTTACGTGAAAATAATTATTTGATTGTAGCTCATTAACTAACAATAACATTAAATTAGGTATGTTAATTTATTTCATTATCTTGTCAAAGAATGATAAGTAATGTTATAAAAGATTTTTATCATTTTTAAAAGAATTTTTAAATGTTTTTTTTTAGACATTCGTGTTGTGTATTTATGGGGGCGAATCTTCTCCTTGAATCTGATAGCGGTTCAATAATTAATCTTTCCAAATCTATACATATAATAAAATCTTCCTATGTCCTAGGAATGACCCTCCCCGTGGCCGCCGTCGTCCTCGGCAAGTCTTGGACGACCTCGACGACCCAATTACTGCTGCCAATGCGGTTTTTGCACTTCACTCACGGGCTACACATATACACCGTCCCCGCCGGCGGAGACGAGGACGTCACCCTCGCTACACCGTGAACACACACCGGCCTTCAGCCAACACTTTTACCAGATATCGGCACGTACCAGGGCGCTTCTCACCGATTCGCGATCCCGCGGTACTCTTCCAAAGCAACATCCTAAGCCGAGGTCCGTTCCTTTCGCAGGTATACTGGCAGGGGAACTCTTAGGCTGATTACTGCACATATTCTTTGCATACCAGCACATACCAGGAAGCTGAGCGCCTTCTGCGCTGGCCCTAAACCGTATATGTCCGGCGACTCTTGAAAGACCATTAGGGCCACAAGAATGCTAAATTCTTCCGAAGAAAAAGACGTAACATTGCCGTGTCCGTATAATATATAATATATTTTAAAAAAAGCCATTGCAATATAAAGTACCAGTGATACTGAGTCCAAAACAACTATTTTTGGATTTTTTGTCTGTCTGTCTCTCAGTCTGGACGTGCATCACGCAAAAACTACTGGACGGATTTTAATGAAGTTTTGTATAGTTCTAGCTTATGTGCCGGATTGACATTTAGAGTACAGATATTTTTTATAAAGCTCCCGCGGGAATCACTCTAAAGTTCACGCGAACGAAATCGCATGCAAACGCTACTGTGTTATAAAATATTTTATAGACACACCCAGAATCTTTATGGTCGGGGACATAATCTATTTTTAGATCAATAATAGATATATTACGCGATGTGGCCCATAAAAACATTGTATTCAATGATAAAATTTATCGCATCATAATATAAATGCTCCAATAACAATTAGAACTACGAGTATAATATGTAACCGCAGAAAACACCTTACCTATTCATAACTGCATATTCGGTGCGTATAAACAAAATATTAGAAAGTTCCTTATTAGGTATACTGATTGTTGATATTTCTATCTGAAAGACTTTAGGCGGAGTAAATAACTTAGATGCTCAGGTAGGGATTACAATCCGGAAAACCGGATTCGGTAATCCGGCGGATCCGACATCATTAAACGTCTACCGGATCCGTACACTGGATCCGGTAAATTAAAAAAATAATACAAACACACCGATGTCACACAGCGAGCTGCGTTAAATGCCAAAAAAGAGAAAGATTTTGAGAAAATATTAAAAAAGGAAATGATTGCATAGGAAAGTGAAGGAGATCGGGGAAAATACTTGTCTTTTATTTATGAATATTTGTTGACAATAAAACCGACAAGTGTAGAAGCTGAAAGGACCTTCTCGGCCGCTGGCTATATTTGTAGCTCTATAAGAAGTCGATTAGCAGATGACACAATTAACGCAATTTGTTTCCTATGACCCTTTTTTCAAAACCAAATGTGATTTTTTTTATATTAATTTTACTTAAAGTAATAATTTGAAATAAGTATATTAAAAATAAGAAGAAGTTTTAAACTCCTTATTGTGATTGTAGTGGCATTGATTAAACAGATTTATAATTATTGTAATGTTTACCTACTAATTGTGATCTCATTTGATTAAGATTGATTTAGTTAGATTTAATATAAGTCACTAACATTACAAGATATCATTAATGACATTTGCTCTGAAATCTAGAAAGACCGAATTTAACTTCCCGTCATTATCTTATTATTACTAATAAAAAAAATACAATTTAACTAGTAACACTATACTAGATTTTTATTGTTAATTCGTGATTGTTTGTTGATTATTACAGTTTAAATAAAGTTGATTTCATAAGAAATAAACGTTTCTTTATAAGCTTTGTAATATACACTGAATTCAATATCTTTTATATGGCTAATTTCAGAATGAAAAGGCAAAATATTTGTGATGTGACTAATCCGGCCGGATTGAAATTGCTGCCGGATTGCAATCCCTATGCTCAGGACTAGCGCCCGTTCAACACACATTGAGGCGGGCCGCGTCGCATTGCATAACGTTGGCGCATAAATGCGGCTGGCAAGCGATTAGGCGCAGTCCGCTGCGCCTAATCGATGCACCTAGTCCGATGCGGCCCGCTTCAAGTGTGAGATAGTTTATTTATACCTGTTGTTTATACAAAATGAATGAAAATGATACAGGAGGATTTTTGCAATGTTATGCGCTGCGGTGCGGACCGTTGTAATATGCGCGAGCCTAAAAAATTAACGCTTAGCATCCAAACGCTAAGTTAGCTAATAAAGCTTAAGAGTCTAAACCTTAACCGTTTTAGACTTGAGCTTTGAAATAAACGTTGAGCATAACGCTCACACGAGTGTTTAACACTCGAGAGTCTTTAAAGGTTCATTAAAGTGCATTAACAAGACGTGATGATGTAAAATTATAACTGAAAGCAAAAATTTTAATATAACATGTTATGTTTTTCTTAACAATCATATGAATTACAGGAGTAACATTGTTTTGCCACATGTATTTGCCTCTTATCTACATATTCACTAGCCCCTTATCATGTTAGCGAAAGTATTGTAGTTACTATGTGGAAATATTTATAAATTTTATATTTATATGAAACAGGTACGTTTATAAATATACAAGGGTGACTCAAGATTTTAGAATCTCAAAAATGAAATCTGATATAAAGATGGAAGTTGTTTTATTGCTTTTCGAAGTATTCTCCGCGACAATCGATACACTTTTTCATGCGATGAAACTATTGTGTGAAGCATTGAGCTTTCATCACCTGTTACTATATCGAAAACAGCATTTGATTGACCATTGTCAGATTTTTCAAGCATTTGGAGACACCGTTCCACGCGGCAGTGTTCGCTTCGCTTAAATCGTTAGGAATCCATCTAGCACAAAGTTTCCTTACCCGTAGGTGATCATGTAAATTAGTTTGAACTTTACTCATACCAATACCAAATGATGCCCGTATCTGTTAATATGTCATTCGTTTGTCTGCTTCAATCATGAGCCGCACAGTTTTGATGTTTTCCTCGGTTACTGCCGTCGCAGGACACCACTCTTTAACATCGTCAGAGGTAAATTCATACCTACGAGCGCGTTTAAATTCATTGAACCAGTTATAAACAGTGGCACGGGATGGGGCTTTATCACTAAATGCCAACTTAAGTCTTTCATAACTTTGTTTCTTTTTTAGACCGCAGCGAAAGTCATAAAAAATCATTGAACGAAAATGTTCTCTTGTTAAATTCATTTTTCACAAACACTTAATTTTCAAATTGCCGCCAGAAATAACAAACAAATGACAGCTTTCAAACAATTGTTGCGTTCGACAAGCAAAGTGTTCCATTTCAAAATTCGAATTTGTTTTTTTTCTATTGTTCTGTACAGTTTGAAGAACTTTTAGTTTGACCCATCGTACATATTGCTATATAGGAACATCTATACAGGGCGATTAGTAGGTGATTGATAAGCAGGTCGATCTATTATATTTTATGGGATTAACATAGGATCCATGAAGATCGCTTTTTAAGTAGTCTATTTTCATGCAGCAAGTTGAGTATTTTCATATTTTGTTTATTTGTAAAATTAATACTTTTTCTTTAAATAACAAACAATTTTTAGTTACTCCATTACTCAAAAATGTATCATTTTAGGACCTTAGTTATATGACATTTTACGATTAATGACCTCCTAAAGGAATGGGTCGACCTGTATATTTACACAAAATATGTGATACTATATATCTGGTTGTTTTAAAAAGATTAAATAAAAATAAATTTGCTTGGTGGTGAACTTGTGAGATTGACCCTTCTAGCTGACTTTTAAATTACATTATATTTTGAAGACAACTCGGAAGTTTGCTAAAAGCTTGCTAAAATAAACTAAGCCTAAGCTAAATTGAGATTTGTGGCAAGGACAACGACATTTATTAGGCTATATCTTCTTTTATTTCTGTAATAAATTCAAATTTGTTGCAACAAGCGACAAGGACTGCTGGGGAAATTTATTGTCCTGAGTTAGATCTCCGATCGGATATTTATTTATTTCAAAACAAATGTTTGTTCAGGTCTGGATGTAGTGTACTTGTCTTTGTACTATGTGTCAGGAAATCCTGGTGTGGGTCATTCATTGGGTGTAGCGTTCGTTATATTTTAATAATTTATAATAACCTATTCTTCTATAACAATCCAGCCACATCAAAATATTACTTCACTAACCATCAATAGATTAGTTATATTATTGCACTCCAAATAAGTAGGTACGAATATTTTCGAAAACAAAATAAAAGTGTTAATTGAAAACAACCTTACGAAGATAAATGCTTTTATCTAGATAAGAAAACGACAGATTACAAGAACAGATAGCTACTTTTTGATAATGGTTCTTTTTTTTATAAACTACGAATACTAGCTTTTGCATGTGATTTTGATCGTTTACGAAGATTTCACCGAAATAATTGATTTCGTATTAAAAAATCCACAAAAGTCACTTGCTTCTTTTTCTAAGACTTCGTTTTCAAATAAAATAATTTCTATATTTCCATGCATATAATATTAGATATTGATATCAATAAATATCGATGTATGTTCAAATAAAATAATTTCTATATTACCATGCATATAATATTAAATATCGATATCGATAAATATCGATGTATGTATCAAATTATCACCCAAGTATCTAAAAGTTACCAAATCTCCAGAGGAACAGTCAATATCATCCCTACTAATACAACAAAGGTATCACAATTCGCTAAATAGTTTTTTTGAGTTAGTTACGAACATGCAAACAAATGACTTTCGAGTCAGCGATACAGTTATTTCACATTCTATGGTTATAAAACCATAAACGAACGGAATAAAGCGGCCTGAACGGAATAAAATAATAAAATAATTCAGGTCAAATAATATATAAAAAATAAATAGTTGTATGCATAGGATTTTAGCTTATAATGGCTCACAACAGGACACGGATCTCTCCTTGCAAACAAAAGTGGAATTCGAGTCATATACATAATTCGCTCCGCACACCCAGTAGCGATTCTTGATTCACAGTCGAACTAGTGCAAAATTGAAAAATTCGTACTCGTACTCGTAAGTAAGAACGAATTGATATGGATCGACTTCAAATTCAGTACCTCACGATTGTGTATTCCTAATTCCTAAGTCGATAATACGTCGTGTATTCCTAAACTACTCGTATCACTCGTATCAGCGCTCCATCCATATTTTATTTTCACAATTTTTGGGCATTGTCAAGCTATAAATGACATATCTAAATATTTACTTATTTTATTTCACAGTCAGAAAACTAGCAACGGAACAAATAGGCCCTCTAGTCAAGAAGATGGAAGACGAGCATCGCATTGACGATGGCGTCAGACAGTTGCTGTTTGACAATGGTGTAAGTACATGTAGATCTTCGAAAACTATTTCTAATAAATATATCAAGGACAATTATCCGTGTCGTGGCCACCGGCTTTTGAATACCACCACCTCATCTCCTCCCGCTGATGTCGTACAAGGCGACTAAGGGATAAAAAAGCCACTACCACAGGCCCTGAGGAACTACACTGCTTATAAAGGAGTGGACTAGCAACACGTTTGGCCAGCGTGGCGTTTTAATGCACAAGACAATGTGCATAAGGAGGCCTATGACAAGCAGTGGATGATAAAAGGGTTGGTTATGGAAGAATAATAAAAATATACCTACTTGCTTTCCTTACTGTCACCGGCCTATAGAACCAGAGGATGTTCCAGCACATTCCCATTTGTAACTTGTCTTTCTACTCATACCATACCATGTGTCTGTCTCTCAGAATGTGGGCATCTCCCAAGACTCACCACTTAGGAGAGATCTGACAGTATATTATGATAACTACACATGGTCCTCAAAATTATTAATTAAACCGGAAGATTGTAGAATGTACTACTTGCTGACATCTTCCAATCGAGCTGGGAAATGGAGTTTCTTTAGAGAACTGTAAGCAGAATTTGACTAAATACGACTCCATCTTTTCTAGTATTGTAAATATCCACGGACACTGGTATTCACTATTTTCCATAAAAACTTGCAAATAGTCTTACAAACTCCACAGCTAATGGGCATCGAGACACCTACAGACTACAGTGGTTCGGGCTGTGGTTTCCTCACTATGATGCTGGTGGTTGAAGAGTTATCTAGGGTGGATCCTGCAGTGGCTGCTTACGTGGATATTCACAACACACTCGTCAACTCGCTCTTTATGAAACTGGGGACAGAAGAACAAAAGCAGAAGTATTTGACGAAGCTTTGTACAGAATATGTAAGTGGACCTTACCTTGTTTTAGATTAATTTAGATTCTAGGAAATTTGTTTCTAAAGATGCATCCAATAGACGATAATCAGATAAACTATACCTACATATAATGAAATCGTAAAAGAGTTGAACACGTAACATTTTTTGAAAAAAATCGGTGCTAAGCTGCAGTGTACTCTACCAACGTTACAGAACCATAAACAGGTATTTTTAGAATTTTCGTCTGTCTGTCTAAACACGCATCACGCAAAAGCCACTGAACAGAATTTAATGAAACTTGGCATAATATAGCTTATAACCTGGGTTAACATTTAGAATACATTTTATCCCGATCCGTCACAGGGTTCCCGCGGGATTCACTCTGAAGTCACGCGAATGAAGTCGCTGGTATCGCTAGTTCCTCGGGGAATTATCATTAAGTACGTATGTACAATATCAGCCGATATATAAAACCGACTATGATTTTGTTAAAACTAACTACAGTAATAGTTAATGTCCTGGTTCAACTCATAGGCTACTTTTATCCCAATTTATTATAAGTTCTCTCGGAAATCATTATCGTGATGCGCGCCTGATAAAATCTAATAGAAATGTGTTGGTACAATGAGGAATTATAAACATAACAGGCGTCGTTGAGGTTATAATTTTGGATCATTAGAATTCAAATACAGTGGCGATAGGGTCCAGGTGAATAAAGCAACTGGATAGCTACGACATAATATAGCAGCAGAATTTAAAAAAATAAATAAACCTAAATATGTCCTATGTCTAAGATATGTCCTAAATATCTTTTCTACCGTCAACTTAAACAACCGGACGTGTCATGGCGGTATATTGTTGTAGTAAGTTTTTGGCTTGATGAGAGTGAGAGACGGCTTATGGTTTTGGCTATTATTATCTCTTTCGTTGCAGGCGATTGACACTGGGTATATTGAGAGAGATTGAGATTGACCAAACATTCATTCTATCTCTTGGCACTTTTTCCACCGCTGGTGTACGAGTATATATTATATAGACATATACTCGTATATGGCACGTCCACTTGTATTTATACTATGTCGATGATTTCTACCCTACCAATATTCTCTGCTATACGTGTGGGTCATCGCTGTCACTGAACTGTCAGTCTGGCATGGCATATAGGGGGAGAATACATGTTGCATTCCCACAGCCGCCGGGCGCACTCGACTGGCCACGTTACCCCTCTCTCACAGAAAACTACTTTGAAATGTAGGTACTGCATTTCCTACTTTATCGTATTTCCCCAACGTACGTATGTGTTTCGGTAGTGAGTGAGATATGCCAGAGCCCGCCTATCCCATCCTATCCCTCCCCATTTTCCCAATCAATTCCTTGATCTGCAAAGGTAGGCAGCGCATCCGGGGGAGTGCCAACGTTTGTCATTCTGGACTGATGTTGACATGTACCGCGAATGTCTATGGACGACAGTATCCACTTACCACAAGGTGGACTGTATGCTCGTCTGCAGCCTTTTTTCTATAAAGTAAAGAAACAAAAAAAAAATATTCTTTGGTTACCCGCTGTATTTTAGAAATTTGTCATATCATCCGTGATTGCTTAAGAATTCAAGGACTGGAGATCCGTCTATCAGATGTGTGTAGGTACCCTACCATCACCCGATTTTCTCTTCTATTCATTAGCCGACTAGCTTACACAGGTTTAAAGATCCAATTGTTCTAATAATAATAAACTAATCAGTACCTACATTAAAATCCAAATTTCCAAATATAGGAAGCATTTAATAACCCAAATCAAATCTCACACCCAGAACATTGATCAACCGAGAATTAGAAACTGGTTCTGCGTTCGTAAACGATAGTGCGAATTTAATTATGAACATTAAAATCGCACTATTATCGTTCGTTGCTCTGAGTGAATAGATATGTTCTACAACGTTATATTTGCGGTTGGCGCTACCTAACCGCTTACTAAATAATTTGATAATGAGTCGTGAAGGAGCTTGTATGTGCGCACATGCTGGATTGGCCGATACCTATTGTATTCATTTTAACGATGCTGACAAAATAATAACTAATTCATACCTTGTCCAATCCCCAGGCTGGTAGCTTCTGTCTAACTGAACCAACGGCCGGTTCTGACGCGTTCGCCCTAAAGACTGTTGCAAAGAAAGATGGCGACCATTTCATCATCAACGGCTCTAAGATGTGGATCTCTAACTCTGACGTCGCTGGAGTCTTCCTTGTTATGGCCAACGCTGATCCTTCTAAGGTAGGTCTAACAGGAGTCTTCCCTAATTTATTATTTATTAGTAAGACTCGTCGCGAAGAAAGATGGTGAGCATTGCATAACTAAAATGGGTCCAGTTTCCAATTTTAACATCGCTGGAGAATTCTTTGTTACGGTCAACGCTATTCCTTTTGAAGTGGGCGTTACAGATAATATAATAATGTGCTCTAATTATTATGCTCGGTGAAATAAGCCAGAAAATAAAGTAGATAAGAGTCCTAACCAAGAAAGATAGCAACTACTTCGTAGTTGAACGAAAATGAATGTCGCTGAATTGTATGACTTTGATTAATTCAAAAATGACTTTGACGTTTCGCTAGAATATTCCTTGTTCTGGTCAACGTATTTTTATTAAGTAGAAGTAAATGGCATAAGCTACAATAAGTCACTTAGCTAGCATCGCAACATTGACTACATATATGAAGGCTATTTTTCAGCAAAATTAATAGTTTGTAGAGGGGACCCGCCTTACGCACTTATCTCTTGTACTTTTTTTTCGGAATGGCTAAATTCTTGTGGTCTTTCAAGAGTCACCGGTCGTGTTTGATTTAGGGCGAGCGCAGAAGGCGCTCAGCCAGTAACAAAATGTGTGTTGCAACGAGCCTAAGGGCTCCCCCGCCGGTAAATATTTATATGTAGATACTGTGGTTTGTTTGTATTAAAATAAAATAAATTCTTACTCTGAACGATCTTCTGGACATTGTCTGCAGAAAGCTAACATATACTGAGGTCTTTCTTTATGAGATGGAACCGCTTGAATTTTGGCCTTCCGATATAAACAAAACAACTGGTCTTCTTTAAACATGTCCGAACCATACTTAGCAAACTTTTCTCCAAAAGTAATTTGAAACCAAGTTAATAATAAACAATCTTTAATAAACTATGGACGATGTAATTATGCAAATAAATATTTATCAATTTATCAACCATATTGACCCAGCTTTATCTCTTAGTGTAAATGATGAAATGTTTAACGTAAACTTTATGTTTAGTAGGAGTATTTAGAAAATATTTTTTTTTAAAACCAAAAAGAAATTTAATACTCAAAACATTTTAAATATAGTGGTCTGTGTTCAATCGAGCACTTGACTTTAATTAAATACAAGCGCACGCTGCTTACACACACTGGTGTGTCGATAGTCACAAAGTATTCGACTGTTATTAATTATTATTTATCCTTGACTAAACTTATACCACAGTTTATAGACGAAAGTCAATTGAATCAATGCGACCTGCAAGTTATGACATTACGGTGACGAAATTATTTTGACCTTCACAATGGGCGATCTACAAGTTCAAAGTCGCTCAGCGAGCTATAGAAGGGGCCATGATCGGAGTTTCTTTGATGGATAGAATTAAAAATGAAGAAATTGGTAATAGTTATTGAAATTGCTTAAATAATTAGAAAGCTGAAGAGGCAATGGACAGGTCATATTTGCCGCAGGACCAATAACGGGTCGGGTAAACGAGTCCTCGAATGGAAGCCACGTACCGAGTAACCTAATGTGGGACGTCTTCCTGAATCCTGACACAGACTGGTGACTGGAGACTGGTGAAAGTCGCCGGCAGTGACTGCAAGAGAAGAACAGAAGACACAGAGATGCTTATATTCAGCAGCGGAAAGACATGAACTTATGGTATATAGGTACTATACAGGGTGGCCGGAACATTGACGTCCAAAAAAAAAATTTAGGTCCCTCGTGTCGTGGGGTATCCGAATGGGGGTGACCCCATGTATGTTCCGCGATTTTTGATAGTTTTCGAGTTATGAATTTTTTTCTAATTTTTCGAGAATTTTCGACCTGGCCCACTTAAAAAAAAAATTAAAAAAAATTAGAAGACTTTTCGAGACTTTTTTTTTGCAACTAATTCTCTACGAGTTGTTCTTTTATGCATAAAATAATCAGCTTCGTAACTTTTTTGGAAGTTGTAAAAATTTTGGTGTAAAGAGAAAAATTTACGGTCGTTGAATTAGACTTACATTTTCAACTTTAAATTAAAAATCTAAACAGGTGATTAAATAGTTTCTAAGTGACTTTAAAAAATGCGCTAGACTCTCAGCTTTCATAATCAATAAAAAAAAGTAGTGCTTAACGGGCTACTTTGGCTAAAATTGGCCTTCAAAGACAGCGAGGTGGAAAATTCTTAAATTTTTTTGGTCTTACAATAAAAATTTATTTTGGCAATTTTATCATTCTTAAGGTTAATTAACGATAGAGAATGCTAGAAATTAACCAAAACATATCGAGGTTGTTTAAAAAAAGTTTCAAGTAAGAAGTGGTTAAAACACAGATGATAATGTGAAAATTTATTTTTAAAATTTACAAAAGGTTTTCAAAGTTACCACCTCCAGCAGCAATACACGTTCTACACCTGCGTAAGAAATTGTCTTTTAATCGGCTAAAAGCTACCCTGTTCTCTTTTATAACACGTTCGGCTTCTGTAATCTTCTGCCTCAGCTCTTCTTCACTCGAACATTCTTGGGCGTATGCTATTTCCTTGTAATAGCCCCAAATGAAAAAATCGATGGGGTTGAGGTCAGGTGAGCTTGGAGGCCACCTAATTGGTCCACTGCGTCCGATCCATCTGTTGGGGTATGTTTCATTTAGGTAATTTCGGACTTGCGTTGCGTAGTGACACGGGGCACCGTCATTTTGAAATACCATAGTTAGTCTGAGTTCGATACTCACATCTTCCAGCAACAATGGAAGTTCATTTTCCAAGAAGTTTCTGTATGTTTCTCCATTAAGTCTGGACGGTAGTTCAAACGGACCAATTAGTTCGCCATTGAGAATACCAGACCACAAGTTAACGCTGAAACGATGTTGAAACGATGAGGCTCTCCCGTAGTGTGGATTTTCAATAGCCCACGTGTGGTGATTATGGATATTGAATATTCCAGATCGCTCAAATCGTGACTCATCTGACCATAAAACTTTATCGAAAAACCCAGGATCCTCTTGCTCTTTTCGTAACATGGTTTCGCAAAAATCAACTCGCAGTTGGTAGTCCGTAGGCAGTAAAGCTTGGACTCGTCGGATGTGAAACGCGTGATATCCTTCATCGTGAAGTATGGCTTGGATAGAAGTCCTTGGGATGTTCAGAGCACGAGCCATACTTCTCGTACTCGTGGACGGATTTCGCTGAACTTCTTCCAGCACAGTTTCTCTGCGATCAGGGTCAGCTCTAAGGATTCCTTCATGACTGCCGCGTCTACCAGGAATGTGGCCTGCCATTAAGGTGTTATGCGTGTTAGTAAAAACACGATGATCGGGATATCGCTCAGGTTGCGGCCCACCGCGACGTTGAAGCTGTGCGCGATACAGTCGCGCTACTTCACGGGCGTTTCCTCGTGCCACTCCATAAAAATAATGCATTTCTGCATATTCACTTAAAGTGTAACTCATCTCTTACACTTCCAAGTAAACAAAGTCCAAATCAAAATGCAAAACAGAGTCCGAGAAACGAGCAAAGTAGTCAAACAAGTAGGCAGCAGCGGGGTCCGGGGGCAAAGCGAGTGTGGTAAAAACAAAATGGCGACACGAGTAGCAGTAAACACAAAGTGAGTACGACTAAGTAAATAAGGAAAGTGAGTAAATAAGGTACCTCACCTTACCTTATTTTGCGTTGGCTTCGGTCGCGCGCTCCCCTCCCTCGCCACCAAGAGTGAGAAAGATAGCAATAATTCGGTCTCTTATCCTCTCGGCTCATCTCGGCTCATTGTTATTGCAGGAAAAAGTTGCGCCCACGTTTTTACATCTCATAATCCGCAAGAACGGATCGCGCAAAAACTAAAAAAAATAACCTCCAAATGTTTAGACCTTAGCTTTCCTGCAGCTAATTTTGGTTAGTTAACAAACAAATTAACCTTAAGAATGATAAAATTGCCAAAAAAATTTTTTTTGTCAGACGAAAAATTTTTAAGAATTTTCCACCTCGCTGTCTTTGAAGGCCAATTTTAGCCAAAGTAGCCCGTTAAGCACTACTTTTTTTTATTGATTATGAAAGCTGAGAGTCTAGCGCATTTTTTAAAGTCACTTAGAAACTATTTAATCACCTGTTTAGATTTTTAATTTAAAGTTGATAATGTAAGTCTAATTCACCGACCGTAAATTTTTCTCTTTACACCAAAATTTTTACAACTTCCAAAAAAGTTACGAAGCTTCTAATTCTAATTCTTCTAATTTTTTTTATTTTTTTTTTAAGTGGGCCAGGTCGAAAATTCTCGAAAAATTAGAAAAAAATTCATAACTCGAAAACTATCAAAAATCGCGGAACATACATGGGGTCACCCCCATTCGGATACCCCACGACACGAGGGACCTAAATTTTTTTTTTGGACGTCCATGTTCCGGCCATCCTGTATAGCATTAGACAATCATTAGTCCTTGATTATACTCGTATTATATAGGATGTAACAGAACCTTTCCTTTATTATTGACGTGGTTTCAATTTTTTTTTTTGGAATTATGTACATAAGTTTATAATTTTGTTTCTTTACCAAAATTATCATACAAAATAATAAATAAAAATTCCAAAAAAATCGATATTTTTACAAAAAAATCCCAACATTATATGTTAGTTATCTTAGAATCACGAGTAATGTTCATGGTTTTAGGCTTCGGAAAAATGTCTGACATGGAGGCAGTGGACAATAACCGCTTACCATCATGAGATGATAAACGGATCAAGCGATGATACGGCGCAGATACCTACGTCACCTATCTTTGAGAAGCAGTATTCGGATTCTTCCGAATTCTGTTACCCACTTTCATATTGACAATCTTTCTGGATTGTGAATATGAAAATTGGATGACGAAAAAAACAATTTCATTTGTATCAATCTTGTAGGAATTTTCTCTAAACTTCTCAGGGTTACAAAGGGATTACGTGCTTCATAGTGGAAAGGGATACTCCTGGGTTATCAGTCGCCAAGCCTGAGAACAAGCTGGGCATCAGGGCTTCCGGAACTTGCATGGTGCATTTTGACAATGTGAAAGTGCATGAAAGCAGCATACTGGGAGAGTATGGGAAAGGGTAAGGGCCTTAAAAAATACTATTTATTTTTGGCTTGTATTTAAACTAAAAAGAAAAAAATACTAAATGCACAGCAAATCACGAACAACAAAGCTGACGAGAGCTTTTAAGTGCTGCTTCCTGTACTGCCTTGATTTATTGGTCCACTGATGTTGGGTAGCTGTTATTCGTTGAATTGTTCTGTAAACTGACTATTATTTAAGTGAACTGACAGGTATTTATAATTACATAGAATAAGAAATTTACTATTGAGCTTAAATTGACATTTAACATGTAGTTAATTATTATCAATTGATTGTAAAACTGACATGTTATTTATTTTAATGGAAATACGTAATTTGAAATGTATTGATAATAATTGACTATTGTAAGTAATTAATTGACTAATGTTCTATAATATATTTATATATATTTCTGTACGCCAATTCTGGCAAATGTGAGGAGCTGTTCTATGTACCTAATTACCATCTATTACTACCCACATTGCAAATAAATGAAAACAAAATGGAAACTATTTTTGAATAGTCAACAAAGTCAACGAGACTCATATATCTTGATTGTCAACAGAGAACCAAAACCTCACCCACCTTTTTTGCTGCCACTTTCAGTAGGTATTTCTGTTGCTTATTAAAATTAAATTATATCCCGTTGTGGTTCACTTATTTGATAATATATTGTGGGTAGACACACACACACACACAACACGATATACTTTTATTGTTATAGAGTGAAGGTGGCAAATGAGCATAATATAGTCCATCCGGTGTTAAGTGGATACTGTCGTCCACCCGCGGTACGTGCCAACATCAGTCCAGAATATTGTCATTCTCACAATTATACATTTGTATGTTGGCACGCCTCTGGATGCGCTGCCAACCTTCGTTGAAGTAGAAATAGATTTGGTGAAAGGGTAGGAAAATGGGAAGGGATAGGATGGGATGGGAATAGGCTCTGGCATATCTCACTCACTACGGAAACAAGTACGTACATTAGAGAATATGATAAAGTGGGAAATGCAGTACACATAATAAAAGGAAGAAAAAAAGATGTACAAAGATAAGCTTATCTCTTGCGGAGATTTCTTCCGGCAGACCTGGGAAAGTGAAATATAGGTCAAGACAAAAAGAAAGGCCGAGAAAAGGGGGGAGGGGATGACAGAAGAAAATGCTGGCTACACCCAAAGACTTCTTAATAATAAAAACTAATAGAAGCCTTTGGGCTACACCAATGTCGGTATGGACATAAGTCCTACATAAGACAATAATGTCCTACATGGGACATAAGACAATAATGTCTTTGGAAAAGTTTTTTTAACTTCACATTTAAAACCGGATAAAAAGATACTTCTCAATATTAAAATAAGGCCGTGTCTTTTTTATAGAACCTAATGCAGTCTGCATAGATGTTAAATTCCAACTACTCGATCTAACGAAATGTAAGAATAGTCTTAGTATCGTGTATTTATCCGGACCCTGTACCCTGCTCAGTCTTCAGACGGATTCTCTGTTTGTCTATCGCCACTTTTCAATTAAAAACATATACATGATTTCGCTTTTCTTATTTCAGTTACAAATACGCAGCAGGTTTTTTGAATGAGGGTCGCATCGGGATCGCTGCGCAAATGATAGGGCTGTGTCAAGGATGTATGGACGCCACCATCCCTTATACACTCGAAAGGAAACAATTCGGGAAAAATATTTATTCTTACCAGGTAAGGAACAAAAATCCGTAAAACTGAATAGCGAATCCCTAGGTTACCTACAATACCAGTCACCCTTGGCCCTTGGGTATGCCCAAAAACAAGTTCCCAAAAACAGGGGTGACACGATACAAGATTCTAAACGTGATAATAAAACAGTAAATACACAAAAGATTACATGTATTTTTTCGCTTTTGTATTGGATCTGCATCAGATGTGAAAACATCGTCCACGCAATTTTATTAGGGCTTGTACGAGTAGCAAAAGGTTACGAAAAAAACACACTATCGGTAGGTGTCCCAGATGTCGTTACTAGTAGGCTCTCTATGTCGTATTTGCTATAGTTAAAATAAACTCACTGATCAGATTTAGGTGTAAGATTGTATTAATAATTAATAATAATAATAAAGGCATTTATTTTTATCAGTACACATTAATAAGTAGGTACCTATTTCAAGTCAAATTTCTGTTTCAATCTAATATAATAATCGACAATATTCAAAACATTCAATTATTTCAAGCATTAGTTAAATTAATTTAATTTTTTTGGTGATGAGAACCCCTCTGCCGGGTATAGGCCTTCTCCAGTCTTCCACTTCTTTTTGTCCCTAGCCATAGTAATTCAATTACCTGCATTTGCCTCTAGGTCATCAGCCCAACAAAGATTGTATTAGGTACCTAATATAAAATCTACAAAACAAGAACGGGCGTTTAGAAACAAACTATTAAAAAAGCACTTCGCGACTAATTAATATAAGTAATGAGTTGTGTATTGTTTAATAATACATGATATAATAACTATATTTCTAACAAAAACATAGATCATGCGCGGAGTGCTCTTTGTGCCTGGAAATTATACATTTCTTGTTTTCTCCACACCACAGCTTTGCTATTTGGAGATATTTGTAGTTCGACTTTTTATGTGCAATGCCATGCAATGCGACCAGCCTTTTCCGTATCCACTGCTGGACATGGCCCTCCTCATATATTTACATTGTCTTATGCAGTCTTATGCATGAAGGATGTGTGTGACCTTCAAACGCCATTCCGGCCAACGGTTGGCGAGTCCACTGTTTTAGAGGTGCTGCAGTTCCTCAGCGCTTGTAGTAGCCGCTTTGTTATCCCTTTACCACACCCGCGGGAAGAGATGGGGTGGTGCTGTTCGAAAGCCGGCCGATACCATACGGACTTTTTATGTAGTGTGTTAAAAATACATAAACATAAATTCTGAATTCGCATACAATCTAAATAAAACAAACAAACATTGTCCAGGGCATCAGCTACCAAATAGCGCACCTGCAAACACAGCTGGAAGCAGCACGTCTGCTCGCGTACAACGCTGCGCGGCTCAAGGAAAACGGGCAGGAATTCGTCAAGGAAGCCGCTATGGCTAAATACTTTGCTTCAGGTATTTATTTTTATAGAAAAAAAGGCGGCAGACCAGCGGATGTCCATAAACATCCGCGATACATGTCGACATCGGTCCAGAATGGCGAACGTTGGCACGCCCCCAGGGTCGTTGCGTACCGCCGGAGATTTAGGAATTGATTTGGAGAAAAGGGGGAGGGACGGGATAGGTGGGACGGGAATGGGTTCCGGCATATCTCACGCATTACCGAAACATATACGAACATTGGAGGAATAGGATAAAATAGAAAATTCAGTAAATTTTATGGTAGTCGTCTATGAGAGAGGGTGGTAACGTGGCCAGTCGAGTGCGCCCAGGGACTGTGAGAAGAGTGTGACATTCCACTCCCCAGGCACTCCCCTGTGTAAGTAGTCTACATTATTAGAGAAGCAAAATGTTTATCATTACAAAAACACAGTGTCTTATTTACTAACTAGTGGTTATTTCCCACCTGTGTCACCAACTATGTACTTATTACATGTTAAACATGGTATAAATTTCAAATTGCATTTTCAGAAATTGCCCAAACTTTAACGTCAAAATGCATCGATTTCATGGGAGGTGTTGGGTTTACACGTGATTTTCCCCAAGAGAAATTCTTCAGAGACGCCAAAATAGGCACTATTTATGAGGGAACCAGTAATATGCAACTACAAACTATTGCCAAATTAATAGAAAGAGAGTATTCGCAGTAACCATTGCAAACAATATACCCATATTACAATACACAAAATATACAATTTGTAAAAAAATTCTTTCTCGAAGCCTGAAACAAGTAAACAATAATCAGAAATTGTATGATTGTTTCTTTTTCCATTTCTAAACACTTATTTTTTCCAACTACACAGTTCAATAAAATTAAGCATTTTATTAGAATGGTAAAGTTTATTATGTATTAAGTCACCTCTAGATTTAGAGAATTGTCTTTTTGCATCTTTTATACCCCAGAGGTCACGTAATAGATAATTTTAAACAATTCCATACTAAAAAATATTGGTCTATTGCTATTACTCTGAACAGTTAGAGCATCTTAGAAACAAGAAAACAAGAGAAAGTTCATAGGTCATAATAATATTGGCAGTTCATAGGCATATTGAAATAATAATAAAATTTCAAATCAATATTGGTACATAATGGGGAAGGTTAAACTTTAACAAAATATATATTACCTATTTTCTTTTTCTTGCAAAATTAATCCATTGATTTGAACAAAAAAGCATCTGAAATATGGAACTTCAAAGTACTCACAATTGGGGGGTAATTAGAATTGTGTACCATATTACCACTTTCAGGCTTCGAGAATGGCATTCTTACACGATGTCCACTTTTGTACTTTACAGTATACATTTGTTTTAATAAATATAATAAATTATAATTTCTATACTGTTTTTACTAAAAATGGTTTTATTTAATCCTTGATTCCACTTCAATGTCCCATTGGTAGTGCAATTTCCCTTTATATAATTACATTCTTTATATAATTATAAATTATATAATTAAATTGTGAATTAGTCTAGAACTAGAATACATTTCATGAAAATACATTTCACATTATATAGACTATATAATATAAAATGTATTTTCATGCATGTCATTTCATGTAAAATGTATATTATAGAGTATGCAGACCTTACATTGAACCAGACCTCTGGGATGCATTATACATATATCTCAGCGATTCATTCTGGACCCACATAGTGTGGAATCTGTAGATTATCATTTACCACCCAAAACCCTGAGATTGCAGGGAGAAGCCTGCATGCTGTACTGGGATGTAATAGGCTAATATTGATAGATTACATAAAGACTAAAGAAATTAAAATCAAACAAGTTATTGAACAACAATCAACCATGTTATTGAAATAAAATTTTATTAAGTGCTAAAATTTGTTTTATTTACAACATCTACACAAAATCAAATACAAAATGTTCCTTACAATGGCTTTTCTTTCCAAAAAAATAGTTCCTGTTTAAGGGTTAGGATCATGTGGTAATTTAAAACCAACCATTCCTGCCGTCTCCTCTACAGTCCTTTCACCTTTCCCTTTGAATTCACTGTTAATTTCCTTATATCTCCTTGAATGATGCAGATATTCACAATAAGTTTTAGCCTTAAAGTGCATTTCATCAATCGCTTTACATAATTGTTGATCAGTAGTTTGATTTTTACGATACTGAGCTAACACGTACTGAGCCATTTGATTGTCGGTTAATTTCTTTGTAGTACTTTGTTTTCGAAGTTCGGACAATAATTGTCTTAGTGTAACAAGAACAGGCTTGGATGTGATTGATGCCATCATTCGACCTTCAAACAAATTAAACAGTCAACTTCTTGATCATGAGAGATGTAATAAATTCTTCAGTATCTTTATATTCAGGTTTAGCACCTTTTAACCAAAAATTTGAATCTAATTCTTGTAATTTGTTTATGGGGAAGGCATGAACGGAAGTATCATTGTATATATCTGTGTATTTGAAGTTGTTTTCTAGTTGAATTTCAGAGACATAAGGCTGTATTTTGTAAATGTAAGGTATGGTTTCCGAAATCAACCTACTAGGGTGGTTTTCGATAAGGGAGTTAAAACTATTACAAAGAAAGATACAGTTGTGTAAATTTGTACTCCAGTTACTCCAAAGGAAATTATTAGTTAGCTGTTTAGGACAATGAGGGAAGTAAACCAATGTTTTATCTTCCTCGGAAATTATGTAACCACCTTCACTATTTTCTTCTATAACTTCAAGCCTCAAGTCTTTAAGGAGTTCACATTCACTTTTATAAAATATAGGATCATGTACTAACACTTTGACAGGGTTAAATGTGTCTTTTAAACACAATAGCAGCGCCAATTGGTACCTAGAGATGTTGCATTCGACGATATGACCAAGACCAAAACAAACTATTTCTACAACTTTTCTACTTTTTATGAGAGTACTCACGGATGTAAAAACGTCTTGTAAATATTTTGAGGCTTGTAAATCTTCAACCGCTGCGGTTATTCGACTGAAAAATTGATACAAAACATGAACACAATGCATCACATTCTAACCTCAATATTCGTATAAAATTAAAAAGTAATACCGTTTAGACTTATTTATATCAATTTCAATATCTCGTTCTTCGTATTTTACGTCTCTTTGAGGTATTTTTGTCGGTTTATTCTTAGAAAAACGCTTTGAATTTACTATTTCAAAACCATCGTTGTCAAATTTCGGTTTTGACATTTTCAAACAGTGTTGGCATAATTTACAAGATAATATTGATACTATGTAAAATATTTTTAATGTGAGGTGAAAATCTATTGCATTATATAATATTATTGCTACTTCATAATTGTTGCTAATTTTATTATAATTAGTACCTAATTATAATAAAATTTGGAAACATAGGTAAATATTATAACGCCATCTAGTAACACCAAATTAATAAACAATTTCAAAGTAAAACTTAAAGTGATAGTAGGTTAACTGAGGACAAAAAAGCACTCCTTGGAAGCACATGAAAACGCAGTTCCACGCTTTTATTTCATTATCACAAACACCACGCACGAAATACACTGAAGTTTAATAAACTATCACTATTAAACCACAAAACGCCTACCTAATACACAATTTTTATAATAATCAAACAAAAGCTCAACTTTACTTCTGAGTTCCCGCCAAAAAGCGTTTTGTGGTTTAATAGTGATAGTTTATTAAACTTCAAAGGGTTTCTCGTGCGTGGTGTTTGTGATAATGAAATAAAAGCGTGGGACTGCGTTTTTTTGTGCTTCCAAGGAGTCCTCTTCTGTCCTCTGTAAACCTACTATCGCTTTACTGAGTGACTCCGGATTTCCTTCGACGGGACTGGACATTTACAGGATACGTTTTATAATTTGAAATTTTTTTTTAGACAAGTGGGCGGACGAGCAAGCGGTCCCACGTGATATATTATTTAATATATTACGATAAAACTCGACGACTGATAGGTAAGAATATGATCTTTTAAGTATGTTAACTAAGTATTTTCCGACCTAACACAACTACACTAGAAATCGATATTATATAAAATAAAACTTTTGTAACTTTTTCAGTTAGGTAATTCATTTTTTTTATAGAATCTATTTGGTTTTATTACATTTATGACAACTTCATTCGCGTTCGCAGTAAACCGCATTAAATTACCACGGAACGAGAAATTAAACGAAAACTCGTAAAATTCTCGCTCCATTGACTGTGTAGTTAACATTCAAATAACATGTTTTATGTTAATTTTACATGCTTCGTTTAACGCTAATACAATTAGCTTAATATTTGCTAGACATAAAATATAACAATAAGGTAGCATTATCTATATTGGAATTGTTCCTATTTTTACATAGTCTATATAACATAGATACTTCCATACTTACCGTGGTACGTTACTACCGCTATTACAACCAAATCGGTACAGACCTACCGTACCATATGTACTAGCTAATTGTTGAGGACACTTTTGTCTACTGCGATCTCTTCAACAGATCGAGGACAGTATTGTCCTACAACCTTATAGGTCGCCGGGGGATGTGGACTGTATAAGGTGGGTGGACCATGGAAGGCCACTCTAACGATTAAACAGTTATTATTCCTTTATTTACTGGATAAATTAAACAAACAAATTATTAAGTAACACATTGTTTTATTATGTAACTTATAAAACATTTTTTTTTATTGCAGAGGTAATGGTTATTTATTAAATTTAAGTTTTATTAAACTCTTCCAAACGGCCTTGCAAGGAACTAGGCTCCATACAAGGCCGATACAATAAATCAATCGTCTAACTTAAAACTAACGTTGTGACAATCAAAATTTCTGCTTATACTTAAACTACATAAAAAGGTCTTTCATTAAAATGAAACATTAAATACTTACCATATTAAACTCACATAAAAAATACTCAACGAACATTACTTGAACACTATTGTAAAACTAAGAATGTATTCGTGAAAACGTTTTAAAAATAATTTTAATGAGTATTATATCGATATCAAATAAGTTGCCAATAACCTTTATAATGAAATAAAAAAAAATTATAACCGACCAAAATGGCCTTCTTATGGGTCCGTTCCTTGTAAGGCCAAAATGTTCCAAATAAGGCCAAACAATAATAAATATTATCTATGAAAAGTTTTTTTTTAATCAACAAAACAATTAGATACTTCAGACTACGTACCCTAATCACAACCTTTATAATGGCACTTAGTCAGTCTTGTAATCAGGAATGTTTATAACTTTAAAACTAACGATTCCTATACTTTTCCCAAGTATGGTTTAAAAAACGAAAATAGAACAAAATAATAACTTCAGTTATGAAACAAACTTATAAACTAAAGAGGACAATAATTTTAGTACTTTAATCACAATCTGGACACAAAAATTGTAGGTCATTTTTAGTGAGACCCATACACTCCTCGTGATACCACTTTTGACATTCGCTATATTTCCTTATGTTTTCCATTCTACACTCGCAACATGCGTAACAGTACCATTTCTTTTCTTAGCCTTCTTTACTTTTCTTCGACTTTCTTCTCGGCCTTTTGCTGTTTTTATTGTTTTGTTTTTGTTGTGCTTTTCTTTTCAGTACTTTTTTAGAATCATTTTTACTATGGATGTCTTTCTTTTCTTGTTCTCGCGTACTTGTTGACTTTCCTTTTTTCTTACTCCTTTTTTGATTCAAAGCTTCCTTTTTTTCTTCAGTTTTAAATAAATCCTTAACTATTCTTTGTCCTTTATAATTTATAGCTTTTTGCCGTGGACGTGTAGACTTTACCTTAGCGTAATTTGGAGTAGGCAAAAAGGTATGAAACGATGTTTCTTTATCCTGAATTAAGTTAATCAACGGTTCATCATCATTCGAAGATCTAGTGGAACTTATCTCGTGTATCTTTTGTTGAGCTTTTGTTTTAGGTCTGCTTAATTGTTTTTCTGGAGTTATTTCTCCTTTCTGTTCGGGATATTCATCATCTGACGAAAAAATGTAAAAATCGGAAGTGTGAACTGATTTAGTTATTTTTGATAAATGATTCACTGAGATTCAAATCAAGATCAGAGTCAGAGCTAGAATCAACGATATTTTTTTGTAGTCCGGATGTACTTGGAACAGGATTATCGTACAGAGATAGTTGAGGGTCATGATTTGTATTTGCGTCGTTGAGCCGGTCTACTGAACTTAACAGTATATTGCCACGCTGATCATTGATCGTATTGTCTATTTCCATATCTGAAGCATCAGTTGAAGAACAGTAAGGAACAAGAGTTGGTTTTCTTTTTTCTATTGCAGGTGAAAATTCTGATACTTCATATTGACCCCCATGGGTCAAGTCGTGAAAAGATGAAGGCGATGATGATACGATTTTCTCTTGAGAAGTTACCAGAAAAATTGAAAAGTGAGAAACATGAGCTGACCTTTCATCTATCAGAGACAGAGACGACAATTCTGACACTTCATTAAATTGAGGTGCAGGGGGCGTGACTTGAATAGATATAAGCGGTTGTGATGTGGTCTTGTCTTGTAATGTTTCCGGCAAAGGTCTTTCTGTTACAATTGAAGGAGCATAAGCATCTTCTGGAATCACATCATGATCGAGAGGGTATAAGCCAGTAGCTCTGAACCCGTTCATTATATTTGTTTGAGTCATACACTTTGGCCAGGTTCGCGAGAAAATGTGGTTGAATGTAACTTTGTTTAAACTTCTCTTAAGAGAATTGCACAGGTAGTTCAACACCTCTTCATCCCAATGATGTTCGAAAGACTTATTCACAGATTTATCTAGAGGTTGGAGTTCGTGGGTGGTATTTGAAGGTAAGCAGTATAGCACTATATTATTTTTATCTGCTTCTTCCAGAGCCTCATAAGATAAATGACACTTTGCGCCGTCAAAGATAAGCAGACACTTACCGGGTGCTTTATGTTGCGCTAAATGTTGAATGAACTCTACGAACAAGCTACTGGTCATGCTGCCTTTGGGTGCCATTCGTACTTTTGTTCCAGCTGGCAAGTTTTCTCCTAATTGTGATCTGTATCGTATGCCCTTAAAAATAATCATGGGCGGTACAGCACAACCCACAGCATTGACGCACATGGTGACGTTCTCAGCGTGCTCCGGCGCAACAACATGAACTCTGGTGTTTCCCTTCTCAGCCAAAACTACATTTTGTTTGTGGACCGTGATGCGACACCCCTTCTCATCCATATTATATAATCGTTCTGGATGTGCAATAATGTCCAGCTCTTGATAGAGTTTCTTTACTTCTTCAAAATGGTGTTTCACGATGGGCTTATTCATTTTTTGTGCTCTAGCTGGGTTCAGCTAGGTTCAGCTCAGCTGGGTTGTTTTCTTTTCGAAATTGATGAGTTTCGACTAAGAAATATTTTGAGCCATTTACGTCCAGCCATTCTTGTAGACAGATTGAACGAGTTCTTGATTTTAAACCTCTCACAAAATAAAAAGGCTTGCTTCCGGATAAATTTTGGGGTAAGTGGTATACCCAGTTTGACAAAACGTTTAATTCGCTGAGCTAAGTCTTCTTCTAACTGTTTTGTGAGAACAGTAGTCTTTCCAATAATCTTAGTAGTTTTACCTGTTAGTAAATGGTTTCTAAGGGTTCGTCTCGGAATATTGAATTTCAACGCTGCAGTATTCGTATTAAGTTGATTTGTTTGTACCGCTTCCATGGCACACCTTAAACTCTCTTCATCTCATGTACTTCCTCTTTTTCTAGGTTGTAGTCCTGGCATTCTTGAAACCTGGAATTATACCTACACTTAAATTTAACCATCTGTTCAATGACTAACAAATACTAATTACGAGATTTCCAGAAGAAAGCCGCAAAAAAGTGAAACTAGTGGTAGCTATTACATCAGGCCCTATACAGAAGTGTGACTACAAGCAAAATCTATATTTAAATTAAAGCAGTAAAGCAATGACAAATATTGATATTAAATTGTATTTTGTTCTTAACGTGCTTATGTAAAGAACGAAAACTTAGTCATAATTTTATTTTTAATAAGTAAGTATAAGTACTCATGAAGTTTTAAAATAAAATTATTTAAAGCATGATTATAAGTAATAATATTACGAACTTATACATTGTTTTACCTTTCCCCATACGTATTTACAACTTAAAATTAGGTATTAATATTTTCTTGATTCCTAGATGTTCCTCCTTGTGCCCTAGCAAGGCCAACTGTCAATTTTTTGATCGGCCTTACAAGGAACCATTGGCTTTCCTAGGAATAGTACCGATATTTTAACTAAAATGGAAATAAAGTAATATTTTTTTTCTTTAGTACCATAGCAAATCCTTATATATCAATTCAGCGTAAAAAATTTAAAGAAAATAATAATGTATTTACTTGAAAACTTACGTTTTGCTGTGAGCGCGTATTATAATTTTAACGTCGACGATCGAAGTGAACAAAGCGAGGGACCGCACTGACAAAATAGCGGCGCGAGCGACTCGCCGCCGCGTCTGTGTTCTTGAGTTCGATGGGTGTTAGTGTGAGTAGAAGGAATTTGTCATCGCATGGCAATAACTACGACTTTTCAATAATCGGCCTTACAAAGAGCATGGCCTTCCATGGTCCACCCACCTTATATAGGATGTTAAACAATAATAACGCCTTATTTCCTTTTCTTCGATAATATCAGCAGAGCCGGGGGCAGGGGGCAGAGGTACTTGTTGTTCTACTACTTGTCCTAGTCACTTGGTTGACCGTTTGTAGTGTTCGGAGTGGTGCCGCTGATCGGAATGGCGGAAGCCCAAAATGGTCCGTCTTTTATTCCATTTTGGCTTCCCCTTCTACTTTTCTCCATGTGTACCCCTCCCGCTACCCCGCGGGGGATCATTTATTCATACAAGACACAGTTATACATTTTCATACATTTACAAGATTCTTATAGGATTCTTATTAGATAAAACTTAGATGTAAACTAGCCTAAGAGGGATCTAATAAGATCATGACGCTATAACGTTCGGTTTCGAGTGGACGGGGTGCGTGGTTTGCGCGACATATTTACGTAACCCCGTCCCCCGCTTCAGGACTATAAATATTATATTCGTCCGCCAGGTGGCGGAGCGCTCAGTTGTTTCCCGAACGCCATAGCGCCCACAACTTATCCCTAGCATGCCCTACTTACCCTATTCATCAATAATTATCCTAATAGGGTAATAAAAGACACACTAGGGATCATTTTAATATCAGTTACACAATACATACTCATAAAACGGACATTTAAACAGATAGTGTAAACCTAACGATATTAAGATATATTCATACATTTATAAGACACTAAAGAGAAACAACTATACAAGCGAAACTATTATCTATACATATGCAAGTACCCTAGCTTTTTACATTTTCATTTATTCCGTCGTTAACACTAATATTTCACCTCTGCTGAATATAGACCGCTAACAATATATAAGTAAATAGTAAATATAAGTAATATAAAATTAAATCATCTTAAATAATTAAACGTTATAATTAATCAATTAAATAATTGGCTGTGTGGTGTCTCGTAGCTATCTAAGGGATAGCAAAGCCGCTACCGCACGCCCTGAGTATCTACACCACCACTAAAAGAGTGGACTCGCCAATCCACTTGGCCAATGTGCCCTTTTAAGGCCGGACAATGTGCATGAAAAGGCCCGTGTCCAACAGTAAACGATAAAAGTGCTGGTTACGGTTACTAGTGGACCTTATAGACTGATATTAAATTTATCTCTAAAGCGGGTCTTACACACGTATATTTACCTATTAATAAACAATATAAGTGAAAAATTGAAAATAACCTGTCTGTACTCTGACTAACTTCCTTAGATTAAAAAAAATATCAAGAAATTTGAATTATACCTAGGTACTTGTTCTCTCTTGTAGTACAAGTAGCTATAATATTTGCAGCTAGCGAGATGGCCACGAGTTGGTCACCGTGGTAACGACCAAATTAAGAATCTGGGCTAATCATATGCGCGGTACACGACAAAAAATTAAGACATGTCGTTGACATATTTTATGTTGAGGAAGTACAAGTAACTCAGTTTGTTATTGGTACGTTAAAATGAAATAAGTATAGAAACGTAAGCTTTTCCTTTTAGACATTAGGCATTCAGTTTTCAGGTTTTTTCGGAATGGCTAAATTCTTGTGGCCCTAATGGCCTTTCAAGAGCCACCGGACATGTATAGTTTAGGGCGAGCGCAGAAGGTGCTCAGCCAGGAGCAAAGAGCATGTGCAGCAACGAGCCTAAGGACTCCCCCGCAGGATGAATTCGTGTAGGTATATTACATATGCATGCCCCATTTCTTTTTTAAATCTTAGCATGCAGATTTTCTCGCGATGTTTACCTTCACCGCCGAGTTAAGGATTGAATAATCCGCAAAGTACAAAGTAATTCTCTGAGGCGATCACCGTCCATACATAATTATTAATTATAAAGGAGTTAGAAGAATTAAATCTCAGAAGTATAAACAAAATTACATTTCCTAACTCTTATGCGGTAGATATGTATGCAATATGTACCTAACAGTAAACAAACTACTTTCTCCATTTTCCAATCATAAATAGTCTATTTAGAAGAAGAGAAATTGTAAATTTCATTTCAATTTTAATTGTAAGGGTTGACATATGGCGAAACTTTGGCGAATTGGCGAAGAACATGTCTAAGTCGCCGCCATCCATTGAAAACTTGACTCAAAAATTAAAAGAATTATCAAATGTATTTTTTTATATGTCAATATTGTACGTCCTTGTACAAAGTATTTGGGTTAGGAAAATTACCTACTAACATGACACGGCATAGAGAACAGGCAGACGGTGCGCATATCGAGTGGCCTATTGTCCGATTTGTATGGCGCTAACAATCAAATTCTATGTCTGTTCATTCGCATCACGCGCCCGTATTCGTTCCAACATACCGTAACACGAATAAGGCGACAATAAAGTGTACCGAACGATATTATTAACCGTGTAAGTTTAGTCACAGGACGACGTTTCCGAACGCATCCCGACTGACGAAACATAAAAAGAAGCGCGAAATTTCTCGTTTCCTTTTTTAAAATCTCTACGTTCCAAAATTAATAAAAGGTCTTTTAATGTGCTTATACTAAAATATAATACTTATTTTTTAACTTTCTAAATTAATGTTGCAAAAGTTTATACGTGAGCATAGCCGTAATGACCGCTTTAGAGTAATCTATTCAGAAAGGTGTAATTAATTCGGCTCGCTTCGTTAGAATTTATATAACAAAATATTATAATTTGCCCCCATTGGATCAGATTTGTTTTCCTAAGTTTAGTTGTAATATCTCCGCGGACTTTGATTATCGTGTTATGAGTGTTACAGTGATTATACCTAACTACATCGTACATTGATAGTTTGTTTGTAATCAACAATGGATCGGTGCGCAGTGAATCGCCGATCGAAAAGGAAGAATGATGGATTATTGACGAAATGGAAGAGGAAGTACGTTGGACGTATACTGAACAAACATTCGTGGATTAGTAGCGGATATGATTTGGATGTGAGTAATGTTTTAATAAAAAATACGTTTATAGACAGTACCTACTTGTAGCACAAAACATACAAGATATTTTTTATAACTCCTGCATAGTTATATTAGCAAATATTTAACGCGTGTGCAGCGAAAGCAACGAGACATGAGTTTTGCATCTGGGTGAGTGAATGCCGAATTATCCAATCCGATTGTCGCAAAGAGACATGAGCTTTGCATCTGTGTGTGTGGGTGCTGAATTGTCCAATCTGATTGTAGCAAAGAGACACGAGCTTTGCATCTGTGCTAGTAGGTGCCGAATTGTCTAATCCGATTGTCGAAACGGTTCGCAATGTACACTATCGGTGTGCACTCACACAAACGCAAAGCTCATGATTTTCTTTTCGGAATGGCTAAATTCTTGTGGCCCTAATGACCTTTCAAGAGTCACTGGACTTGTATAGTTTAGGGCGAGCGCAGAAGGCGCTCAGCCAGGAGCAAAGAGTGTGTGCAGCAACGAGCCTAAGGGCTCCCCGGTAGACCGAGCGGAAGGAACGGACTTTAACTTCGGACGTTGCTTTGGGAGGGTACCCCGGGATTGCGAGGCGGTGAGAAGCGCCCAGGCACGTGCTGATATACCTGGTAAAAGTGTTGGCTGAAGGCAATGTGTGTTCACGGTGTAGCGAGGTGACGAGGACGAGGGTGACGTCCTCATCACCACCGGCGGGGACCGGTATGAAGCCTGTGAGTTGTAGTGTAAGAACCGCATTGACAGCAGTATAAAATCATTATTCCATCCATCGATCACTTTCACTAATGAAAACTATTCATCGTACAGTACCTGGCGATGCATATGACACATCGTGGATTCAAATTATTTATATCTGCACTCAGTACTGTTAACAGTATTTTAGACACAATTAGGAACAGGTCAATCTTTACCACAATGTTGCCTTGCGCTCGTGTGTTGCAAAAACAAGAAATTGATCATCTCTTTTTCTTGAGATGCAAACAGTTCGATAGATAATAAACATAGTTTCCAAACTCTCTCAAGGCTAAATATTTTGTAGTCGGTACTGTAAAAATCATCTATGTATGAGGACAGTCGGAAACATGCTAATGTATTAAAAAAAAATTAATAGCCCTTATTTCCAGCATACCTATATGCTTTTTAGCTACAAAATATTTAGCCTTGAGAGAGTTTGGAAACTATGTTTATTATCTATCGAACTGTTTGCATTTCGAGAAAAACAAATGATCAATTTAGCAATTAAACAACTTTGAACGGTTTAAATCGCGTATATTTGACATTATTTATATCCCGACGTATAGTAATCGCGAAAACCTAAGAAAATAAAATGATCAATTTCTCATCCATGACGTGCTTTTATACCTATAGCCATGTACTGTACAAAATTAGCAACAGTCATATGCAACAATACGTGACTCAAACCATTTCCTTGCTAACTCCATTTGCATATGAGTAATGATTTTTCAATCAATATGGACGTCGAAAATGCGCTTACACTTATACATTTTTTAAGTGTTTGAATATCAATGTATAACTTTCCACTGTAGGGCTCCGGCCTCCCTTTGAAATTATTCAGGCAACTAACCGTTGTAAAAGTAATTATTGAACAAAAACTTGTTATTGTACTTGTTTTTCTTCGGTTTGATGGCAGTATCAGTTGTCGACTCAAGCGCGATGACTATTCTGCCAATGTCACGTGAAAATTAATTTAAAGTAAGTTAGGAGTCATTCAGTAAAGTGTTATTAGGTTTACTAAAGACAATTGGGACTCCTTGGAAGCACACGAAAAACGGAGTCTCATGCTTTTATTAGATTATCCCAAACATGACGCACAAACATAACGCAGTTTGAAGTTTCATGCACTATCACTATTAAATCACAAAATCCACAATAGGTACATAATTTTTATAATAATCAAACATAAAATCAACTTCAGTATATATGATTTTTGCAACCTACCGCAAAAATCTAAAATACATGATTGCTTTTATAGTGTATGCCAACATTGCCAGCTGACCTTTCAGGATTTTTGAAAACTTACATTATCGTAATTATGTCACTACGGAACCGATTATTGTTTTGGATTCACCTGGTCTCATTTAATTGAGATGTATCCAAATTTTCCAATATTCGAAATCTCTCCAACTTCGAAATAGATATCCCTGAAATATCATCTCGTTATAGTCACATATAACGTCCCTGACTTCGAAACAGTTCAAGGGCACGTTCAGTGAACTCAAGGCCATGTCCTCGGCACGAGGTAACATCGGGAACATCGTGCGTCCTTGAATTGGTCAAGGACAGCCTCACCTTGTCCCTTCCAAGGACGCGTCTGAAGGTTTCAAAGACTGTAACAAGGAAAAGAGAAATGTCTACATTTCTACCTATGTATAAAGAACAGTTTGTGTTTTTTTCTGTTAATCTTGGCGACTAAATCGATTTTGTTACAATTTTGCTCCACTTTTTGTACCCAGAGTATTTTTGTCTCTGCAATGTTCTAGGTTTTATCAAAAGCCTTCCCCTAATAATTACGAGAAATTTCCAAGCCATTATGACCTGATACTCCCCAGTCATTACAATGGGAGGACTTGCCCGCAGTAGGCGTCAAGCACACGGTGTGACCAATAGAGGTGTTGGTATCCTGGGTAAATGGGGTCGTCTTAAAGCGTTCACACGGAAGTCGCGCTGTCCTGCAACTTGACCGCTGGTCGCGACATGAACTACCAGCCGCCGATGGCGTTACATATTCTCGCCTCCATATACCTACACGGGAGCATTTTTTTAAATATTGACGTATGACGTAGATATGACATTACGACTGACTTCTATGGTTCTATCGATCGACGCGACAACACGACCTACCGTGTTGTCGCGTGTCTAGAGAGCAGTGGCGTGACCACACGACATGAAGTCGCGCCTCTTGTGTCGCCGCGACCAGCAACACTGTGTTCAATGTCTTAAGTGTAAACCGATATCGTAGAATCTGGCCAATGAATATTGAGACTGGAAAACCGCAGACAATTAAAAAAAAATAGTTCATCACTAAAAATAGTTGTAATAAAAATGTTGCTACTTCAAATCAACAATAAAATAAGCCTGACATTGAATTCAAGTATCAAAATTATTTTTATCAATTATTTATTATTTTATTTTTCTCTAGAGAGATGATGAATGTAGACAGACGTACCTAGTTAAGCAACATAGATTGATGTCGATTTACATGGGATAATAAAAAAAGGTGTGGCTAATCAGTCGGTAAAAAATACTGAAATCAACTGACATTGCTACATTTGTGCAATAAAATAATTAAACTCCGTTAAATTCGCAATAACTTATTCAATTTACTTGTTCACCGTTATTTGTTTTACATTTTGCATTTTTAACATGCGCCTTTTTAGCATAGTTAGTAGCAGGGCCGTCTTAAGTCTATTCTGCGCCGGGGTGCGGGAGTGTATCCTAAGACAGTCAAACATCCTATTGTGTATCCTATGACAGTCAAATATCCTATTGTGTATCCTATGACAGTCAAATATCCTATTGTGTATCCTATGACAGTCAAATATCCTATTGTGTAATTGTTTACTATAGCGTTATATTTTTTCATTACCTTTAAAAGGTGAGCGCCCGGGGTGCACCGCACCCCTTGCACCCCCTGGTAAAGACGGCCCTGACTAGTAGGTACCCACTCAATATGTACTGTTTATTTAGTACATAAGTAAGTGCACTTTGGGAAATCATTGTCAAACTTGCATTTATAAACTTTCTTTGTGATGGCAGGGAAAACGGGTAAGTCACATAATTAGCAATGTGTGTTCCTTGTTTTAAAATTAAACCACTGTAAAAGGAAGAAGAGTCAAAAATAATTGTAGGTACCTATATGTATTCTTACCTTACTAACATAATTAATAATAATAATAAATAACGCCACACTCAAGGGCCCACACTAGGATTCCCTGTGTCGTGGGTACAGAGACACATACAGAGACAAACACACACACAGACCCGAACATACTTTGTCTTTTTTTTTAACAAATGGATGTCCGACCGGGATTCGAACCCGGGACCTTTTGCACAGCAAGTTGGGTCACTACCAACAACGCCAATCGGTCGGTCTTAATTGAAAATATTAAATTAAAGTCAATTAAAAAAATAAATATCACGTTGGACATCACAATTGGTTGCTTAGACTCGGTTGATTTATATACATAGTTAAGTTAAAAATTTGCCAACTCATTTTGTTAATTTTCGTTACTTATCCTCTTTTTCGATGAATCGTGATGTCACCACAAATATTTACGTTCACGAGTAAATATTTATTAAAATAAATCAAAATCAGCTGCACTTATCACCAAGTCGTGCCCAGAAACCACCGTAAGAAACAAGCAAGAGAAATTTTTACTTTTACGATCATTGTGTACTTCTATTTTTTATAATAATGTACGGTATAATTACCAGTGCAACATTTCTCATTTCCCTCCATATTTAACACATTCACTTTCGTTAAAACATTATTCGAGGTCGACGTAAATTAGTATATCCAACATCAAGTTACCTTAGATTGGATCTTGAGCGGCTTAGAAGGTGTATTGCACTGCGTATAAACAAACTTGCCATTTGCGAATATTAAACTAACATTGCCACGCGATATTAAACTGATTCGCTTTGGAATAGAGGTTGTAGGTCGCGAAAATAATTGCACTGAAAGTAACGTTGGCATGATTGCGACAGACTGTCGTACAGCTAAGTCGACGTTTCATACTTATAAACATTATACTTGTTGTGTTGTTTAGTTGCCTACATAGAGTTAGAAGGGAAAGGTTTGCGTTCAACAAGATCCATATTACATATTTCGTGATATAAATCAATTACACGCAGTGAAGCTTGTAATTTATGTAACCATCTGTATTATATCATCTGTGTATACAAACATTCAATTATAACAAAAACAGAAACTGTGATTGTGAGTGACATACCCTGCTACAGTTCAGCTAATTCTTCTGTGGATTAGATGAAGTTCTATTTTCGTAATAATCAGCTAACAAATATAGTTTTAAAAAGTGAAACGTGACCTGTGACATCAATAAACAGCCAATATGAAAAAAGTTTGAGACTTGAGCAATGGAAATTACAAAAACTTGACGTTTGGAACGGAACGTAGAACTCGCATTGTTCTTTTTAAGTGACTAAGTGAGGTCAAAGGTGATAACTATGCCCCAGATTTTCTTTAAAAAAGTTATGGTGGTGCAGGAGCGCGCCGACTTCGAGGTGAGTTACTTTCACTTCTGACTAGTACAGTGGCTCGAATTTTACGCTCCTTGCCGGGATTGCGGCACTGAAGCATGTAAAGCGTAAAATTAATCTACATTATTGTACTTTTAACGTTAAATAATCTTTGTTTCAGTTGTTATCTCCTTTAAAACCTTTAATTTCAATTTGAGTGCTAAAGAATTAATAATTATGTCTGTCGTCTATACCTACTTACTAAATAATATAATTAAGAAAGACTCCCTTTATTTTTAGAGGTAAAACTTAAATCTTATTGGCCCTATTTTAGACTTAAACATATTGAATTTTGACCCATTAAAAAGAAGAGTGGAAAGATGCCAACATTTGTTTTCATTTTTTTTTAAATGTTTAGGGGCTTTTGTCTGCACAAGACATGCCAGTCTCATTATACCTTATCCTATATCATATAACACAAATATTTGTTGTTTCGTGTTGAAACACTTCATGACATAACTGTTGTGCTTGACATAGAGTTGTTACAGATTGTCAGGTTTTTGATTAATCAAATGTATGTATGTCCGCTTCCGTGCCTTATTGTTTAATTTGCTAACAAGCGGATATCCTTGAATATATTTGTAACCTGTTTATACTACGGCTATATCAATTTATACTATTATTATATTGATCATAACAATAAAAACAATTTATTTCAACCCTGCGGTGACCCAATTGCTTGCAGAATGTTAATTAATTTCAACCAATCAATGTATTCGTATACCATGAGAACTTTATTGCAACATTGGCTACTGTCGACCTCGTAATGTCGATCATGGGTTATCTATTGAATCTATGCGTTTTTGCATTTGTTCTACATTCAAATACTTTGTTATTATTACGCAGTATTATACGTATTATTCCTTTATTCTCGTTAATGAGATTAGTTTCTTTACATAACGCATAGATAAAAACATCAGCTAATTTTAAAACTTGATTAAACCAGTTCATACATAAGCGTGCAGTTCAACCACCTGGTTAGGAAATTATTTTATTTTTTTTATTGAACGAATCAAGCTGTAGATTATAGATTTACCAGACTATGAATTATCAACATTATAATATTTATATTTTACTGAATACCCTTAAGAATAAAGAACAAGGCGATTTTTGGGTGACCCCTGACCGGATAATTGTTAATCACAATTAGGGTTAATCACCCTCGGAATACTCTAAACGCGGAGATAAAAAACGTGTACCAATTTCACCAATGTAAGTACGTGTTCAGATATTTTTTTAACTAACAATTTGCTATAGGTACGAGTAATTTATTACTGCATCGATGAGAAATACGATAGGGTATCGCTTCTCTACCTGGGGGTCGCGACCCCCAGGGGGGTCACATATACAGGCGGGCGGTTGCAGTTGGTCAGGAAAAAATAATCACCAAGGTACAAAGAACCTTTTATTAATTAAGTAATGATCTACAATCAAATGTTTAACGGCAAAAAACATAATTAGGACCTAATTATCAGTAAGGGGGTAGTGGGGTTATTTATTTTATTTTTGGCTTCTTCAGGGGGTCGCGACACTAAATTGGTTGAGAAACAATGTGATACGAACACAGCCACATTCTACATGAGCTCAGGATGAATATAAAAGTCGCAAGAATTGATTAAAATAGTTTGTTACTTTTTAGATAGGTACTTTTTAATAGATCTTGAATGATGCTTCCATCTGACTGGGCATTTTCTACTGATTAACTATGGATTCACTGTTGTGAGGCACATCGCATTTTCCTTCCCTTGCCTTCATATCCTCTCATTTCATTCCGTGCCATCCCGTCTGTTACACATGTTGTCCATGACAAAGCTTTCAAACGGTTTTATGATGCATATATCAATACAAATAGCAATGATCTACGAATACTGTACTATCTACAAATACTGTACTATATACAAATACTGTGCTATATACAAATACTGCACTATATACAAATACTGTCAATCAACAATCTTACAAACAGAGGCCTTGTATAGTTTATGACGAACATGCACCATTAGAGAGTGAACTAGAGCGCGGCGGCCCGTTGCATAACACTGCGATTTGCTTTGAATATATCGACCACCAATCATATGGAGTTAAATAATTACTGCTTATAGGCAACTTAGGTGACTTGGGTTCTAATTATAATAAGTGCATTCACTACGCGGGTCATCCGCTACTCCAGTAAAAATACTGTTCGGAAAAACAAAGTTATACAAAAGTAAATATTTACCTACTTCGATAGGTAACCGATGGGTAACCGCAGCTGAATCGCTTATTAGAATTAGAGTCTTGGGTAACATCAGTTTAATTGTAGGATCTTTTATTTGCGGATGAGTAACTTTCCGTTTACAATTTGAAATGATTAAATAGGCAGCAAACAAATTACAGCGGGTTACTAAGGCCATAGGTTCTTTGGTGAGAAAAATCAATAATCAGTCCCACGAAGCGGGATTTAGTGATGGTATTCTTAGTAGTTAAAAAAATATTTCCTTTCATTAATAAAAAATAGGTTGTTTTGTTTAAACACGATTTGGAAATACAAGCCATTTGGAATTGTCAACTTAGAATCGGACTAGAAAAGAATATCTTTAGCTGCTTTTAATTTTAAAATACGAGTATGTCATTGTATTTTGACACAGATAACATAATGCGAATGTTAACTGAAATGATACATCGTATCGGGATCATCTCGCGCTCCCCCTTACGGGGGGAGGAAGATACAGTACCGGGTTGGATCCCCTTCTGTAGTTGCGCTTCTGTCCGCAATACGGACAGGTCCTTGGAGTGGCCCGTTTGGGCCGTGACACCGCCTCAGAGTCTTCACGCCGCACTCGCGGTACTAGCCCACCGGGGAGACTCCGCTTGTGAAAAGCTCAGTGAGCTACCAGCGACCACTTAGGAAGTCCCATAGGTTGCCGCGCCCACAGGCGCGATCAGGTCGCACGGAAAAGCCTTGTCATCGGGCGGCCGCGCGTGCAAGGGCGCCAGCTCCCTCATGTGAGGGGGCCGCGATGTATCAGCGCGGGCGAAGAAATCAAGGCGGATGAGACATAGTTCTGACAAAGACATTATTTAAAGATCCGAGTTAGTCGAAAGTAAAAGACGATTAAGAGTTTGATTCATTGGGCTACAAATAGAAACTTCTTAACAATTTACAAAACCTTAAAGAAACATTTTATACCTTATTGCTTAGTACTTAAGATGGGTACATCAAGTTGATATGTACTCCAATAGCAAGGAGATGTTAGAATGTGTCTACACAGAACTCTAAAATGACCACTTATGAGAAAGATATTTTCCGAAAAAGTCGGACCGAACCGACTTTATTCGACTTACAATTACGTTAAAAAATGGCAATTCGAAATTAAATTATGATTTATTAATTATCGGTCTCGTATCAAGAAGTATTAAAAGCTTTTAGCGCTTCGAGCTGTTGCAATTGAAACAATTCAGCATTATAGGCTTCTCGTTTCATGCTCGTCTCTCCATCCTTCCATTGTTATCTTAACCGTTCTCTCTGTTATCTCCCGTTTATTCCGTCATATTTCTCACGAATATTTCCCTATTATTCGCTGTACTTTGTTCTATACAGTTCTGTACAAATTTCACTTTGTGTAAACTCGGCCTAACCACTCGATGACGTCAAGTAGCGCCAACAGATGGCGTTGAGGGTCGCATGCGTGTGCGTCATTCGTGATCGATTACTTGGCGTACTCGGCATTTTATTGACCTTTTTCTGTGGATCTGATGTGCATGCTTCTTGTTATAGTCAGTCGTTTAAAAAGGTAATATTGTTAACGATATTTTTAAATTAAACTACACAGGTAGGGGGGGGGGGGTAGTGGGAAAAAAGTCGGTCATTAAAAAATCTTGAAATATCGTTAATACGACCTTAAAATAAATGGTAATAACAAAAATATATACAATTATTGTACAGGGTGGTCAAACTACCGAACTATAAATGATGTACTTTTCAATCACATTCACAATACCTACCGATCTAATACCTATCTAATACCTACGCAAATATAAAATTGTTCAATTAAATAAAATCCGAACGTCCACTGCAAAGTGTTCGAAACGTCGGGATATAAATAATGTCAAATATACGCGATTTAAACCGTTAAAGTTGTTTAATTGCATTGATAATATTTACCTAAGTATTCTATAAATTCTCCAACTCAAACTTTATCAAAATTTACTTAAAAGTGGTAGAGATAAAAAGTCACGGATTAAGTAAACGAGGGAGACAAGTAGGTACTAGTTATGAGAAAGGTGAAATGTTTACGCAAAAGTTTATGTTTGGTACAAGTTATGAGCGACACGAGAAGTCAGTATTGGATTTTTGATAAGTTAAGATTTAATAGAATAGATTTAAGAGCTAATCTGCATTAGAAATAGTTGCACCTACTTATTTCATATGCACCTGCTAATTATGCAACTACTTATTATAGATGAGACGTTTTATTTTTGGGTTTATTAATATGTGTTATTGTAACCAAAAATAATGCGTTCCAGTATTAACCAAACATGGGATATGTTTGTTTAATACTGGAACATATGAAATGCTAAAATGCAACGGTTTTGAATTATTTAGAGAAATATCGACGAGAGTTATTTAAGTAAAGAGCGAGAAAGAGAAAAATCATTACATATGGACGAAGGGTGCTGAACCTGGAGTACGCATTTCTTAACTGATTGAATTGACACTTTTTAAATAATCGCGTTTTGTGTACATTTTAGCCAGGTCACATGTACACCGTAAATCAGATCTGAAACGCGATTTACCGTCGACTATGCCGCGGACATAGTGTGCCTAGTGTGTCGCAGCCTTTTCGAATGTGAAGATGGGTAGTTGATAAAACTGCTCGCGGTTCCCATCCTGGGGTAGCCTCTTCAGTCAACTCGTGACCACGGCTGGTGTAACCCGTGCCGAAACGTCGAGTAGAAATAAAGCGTAAACAAAATCCTTTAATTTTACGCGTACGATTTACAATATAAAATGATTGAAATGAAATTTGACAAAAAATTTATGTCTCAGCTAAGTTTTCTATTTAGTAATACCGCAATTGCGACGGTTTTAACTCAAAAAAGAAAACAGTTTTATATATAAAAAGTATTATATTTTATATTCAAGCTAATTTTTATATATAATTTAGATCATTTTATTATCAGTTTCATTTTTAACTGAAATAAAACGACTAAATAATAGCTACATAATACCTACAATAATAATAACAATAATAATAGTATACCTACTCTTAAAATACTGAACCTTTTCATTATTTATTCTATTAATTTTATTATTAAAGTTAAGAGTCAGTTAAGAGTTAAGAGTAACTTAAGTCAGTTAAGTTAAGGTTTATGATAGGTTAATTCCTATCATACATTCATATTCAATTCCGGGCTTCACAAAACTCGTGTATTGTGTGATGAGCACCAACGTCTATCTATCCATTGTTATTGTAGGACAAATAGAACGGATCCGTCACCACCCGCTGCCGTCTAATATGAAAACAATGACGGTGAAAGTGGACAAATTTCACCTAAAATAAACTAAGAACTTCGAAATTTGCCACAATAATATAAACATGTTGATTAAAGGTCGCTTTCTATCTACGATGTTGAAGCGAAGTGACCAACTCGATGACGGACAATTACAATAGGGCTTTGCACCTGAATTGACCGGAGGCAAATCCAACCGGTATTTTTTGTTCACTGTAGAACGGAATCACCGGCAAATTACCGGACATTTTACACACTGCATATAACACGTATTACGTGATACATACACAAATCTAGCCTCAAGCGGTGACACGACGAAAAAACGATCGTCATTGAACGTTCTAAATGTCGTTTAAAATATGAAATAAGAGAAGTAATTAAATGAGAAGCAAATTGAAATTAGCAAATTAAAGGTTGCAAATTTAAAGGTCAGGTTTAGGTTATTAAAGAAATAAACAATAAGAAATAGTACTCCCGTCTGCTTGGTAATGACCAAGCGGTCATTACGCTTGGTTTTTTTCAGGGACGTAGGCGGACGAACAAGCGGTTTTTGTATTGATCATGTTTTGCTGCTTATTTAGTATTTTTTGCTGCTCGTGTAAATGCTCGTTTGGTAGAGGGAGAGTGCATGCTGCATTCCCACAGCCGCTGAGCGCACTCGACTGGCCACGTTACCTCTCTCACAGAAGACTACCTTGAAATGTACTGCATTTCCTACTTTAACGCATTTCCCCAATGTACGTGTAGGGAGTGAGATATGCCAGAGCCCATTCTCATCCCACGCTCTCCATCCTCATTTTCCCAATCCATTCTTTAATCTGCAAAGTTAGGCAGCGCATCCGGGGGCGTGCCAACGTTTGTCATTCTGGACTGATGTTGGCATGTATCGCGGATGTCTATGGGCGACAGTATCCACTTACCATCAGGGGGATTGTATGCTCGTCTGCCGCCTTTTTTCTATAAAAAAAAACCGTAAAATAATATAACTTTTTCCATAGATAGACAACACTCTTTACTGCATACCAAAACAATACAAGACAGTAAGTAACACATGACATACAATGACAAACACATACGATGACATTGTAACACATGAAATGCACAAAATCGATATTAACTATTAGTGACTGAATGAAAGATTACAAAGCTAAATGTTAAGTAAGTTTAGTAAGTAACAATACCTACCCTTTACAATGTCAGCGCTTATTTTGATTAACGGGATGGAATGGTTAATTGGGATGATTAACGGTATCCTCCAGTTTCCGTGAGCACCGATTTTTCTCCGATAATTCAAAAACCGGTTTAAATTACACGCCACAGCATTCTTATCCCGGAAGGTTATAAGGTGTTTTATCAAAATTGATCCAGTAGTTTAGAATTGAATGATGGTATGGTATGATATCGTTGGAACATTCAATGACGTCATCTTGATATACCTATCTAGGAACAATGACAAACTAATTTGGTAATAGAGTCCTAAACTAGCGAAGCCATGAGCAAATGCTAGTACCCAAACCATTTGTCCACCGAACGTCCGCACGATTACAAACTTTTTCGTAAACGAGTTATGATGGTAATTATAAAGTTCACTTTCTAATATATATAGGTTTGTTCCACAACGTTATATTTGAGTTTGGCGCTAACTAACCACTTATTGAATAAGTTGATAATAAGCTGCTAAGGTATTTATGCAAACGCTTGATTGGCCGATACTTTACTCTCAGCTGATACCGCTCAAAATGACCGCTCGATGCTCGATACATCAAGTTCAAATCTTTCAGTGATTCTGGAATGACTGTCTCGGCGAAATCGATGTTCGAGGTTATTTATTTAAATCGAGATTATTTTTATAAATACGAGTGAACTATTTATTTTAATCGTGTAAAACTACTAAAACTGTAATAAAATACCTAGTACATTAAACGTATTTAAAATTTAAAATCGCTTATTGAGGTATGGTTAGAACATGATCGCAATTTCATTACGGGATAAAATTCGAAATGAATAAATTCGAACAAAACTAAAAATCACCGACATAGCTCATAGAATTAGACAAGCTGAAGTGGCAATGGGCCAGATCGTTACATAGCGGCAGGGCAGACAACGGATGTAGTAGACGCTTAATAGAGGAACTATACTCCATGACTCCAGCTAAGTTGACTGACAACTCGAAGAAGTTTCCCGGTGGTGGCTAGATAAAAAGATCATGTATGGTAACGTGTCTTGTGAGAGGCTTATGTCCAACAGTGGAGAGACATAGGCTAATGGTATGGTATTATAAGGCAAATATCATTTTTCGTTGCAATGTAATAAAAATAAATTAAAAAAAAAAAAACAAATAAAACAACATTTTTAATTTTCTTTCCAATGCCTGAGTAACGGATGACTAGAAAATGACTATTCGAGTAAGTACATATTGTTAGCATATGTAATCATCACACGTTCTTCAATTTGCTAAACGATGTGACAAAATATCTTACATAACAATATTACGTATGATTACCTAAATTACAAAAATAAAACTTTCTTTTCAAGTTGTTTCCACGGCTACTAGACATATCGGCGTCAGAGTGGCCTCAGATTTCACTTTTAAAAGATCGCCAAATTTAGTATGAAGACAAAAAATAACGCTACTTTACTACATAGTATTGTAACGTGTAATTACTTCTATATAAGTCTCTCCCAAGAATCGCCACCACACACGACCTCGACCTTCCGCTGTTCTCATCCAACCACCATCAATGACTTTCTTTAGGTTATAAGTCTATTTGACAAAAGAGTGTTTGTTCCACATTATATTTTCAGGTACGTTGTTTGAATTAAAGGACTTAAGTACTGTATCGATTATCTGCGACAAATTAGACCTACCCACTTACTTAGCACTTCATCTGATTCTTTAAACTACATATGTTTAACAACTTCGGTTCTTCTATATACTTTTGATCTGCTACGCTACATAATGATGCACCAGAGGTTACAGAGCACATGCAACATTTATACTACACAAACGAATCAAACACAACGTTCACAATAACGAACTAAATGGTAGCTGTTTAAACATTCATGAATCAATCGCACTGGCATTATGGATCTAAGTACTACCACGGTACCACCATAATCGGCAGCAATGACAGACATGCGTATTGTTCTGTTTCCATATTAGGATAAGTACAATTGTGCAATGTATCTAGGAATTGGTAGATACATAAAGTTCTCAGAAAACCTTTTGAAAAGAAAAATAGTTCTATAAAAACTCCTTGCTGATCAGTTTAAGTTCTTGTTTTAGTTTTGTCGTTGTTTTACCAGAAATTCTTAAAGAACCTATTTAATTTTTCGCCACATACATAAGTATAACACTCGTAAGATTCTAGTCGTTTGTACAATCACTTAGGTCAGAGGTCACCTATTACGATTCTATAAAATAAGTCGAGACAACTTTGACTTTTACTCGCCCATGTCACTCACTATGTTAATCTCAACAATCAAACAAGTTGATGGCAGCTCGGAGAAATTTCCTTAGGTCTTTGAACTTTGAGATACCGGTAATATGGCCTATTGAGTCGTCACTCAATAGGCGAAATCTTTTGCCCAAGAAAAGAAAATACTGACGTAATTTTTAAATATGTTAGACTGACTGTCATTTCCGAATAAAATATTTGTGATTAATCGATAGTTATCGAAGTTTTGGTATAGACTTTAGGCACTTGTACCTTCGGGATCAAAAAAGCTGTTATAAAAAGGTTATAATGTTATAAAAAAAATGTTATTAAAAGCTGAAAGTGCTTTAATACAATTACGGGTACATGACCTTTTTAGCACTCTTAATAACCATTTAAGACTCTTAATTATTCCATAAAACTGTAGATGACGAAATTCAATGGGAATCTTAAAATTTTCAACAACTGTGTACATTTATTATTTTTTTAATAACCTTATAATTACCATCTTTATAGTTCAAAAGGTACGCCGCGTGAGTTATATATTGCGTGAAAGTATTTGTAAAAGTTGTTTTATTTCTCGCTTACAAGACTTTATAAACCAGTCCTCTTTCCTCTTCTTTCATTAGGACTTCTAATACTCTATCTCCTTCACATAGTCTATCAAGACCGTTGTTAATACCACTAAATGAGTTATAGTTTTTGCTTTAACGTCATTATCGTGATAATTTGTTCAGAAGTCTATCTAAGGAGGCTTTTTAAAAATCGTTCTGCTTATTGCGCTGAGATTGAAGGCAATTGAAGCCGCTTAAGCGTTTTCTTCCGTTTTTATTCACACGCTGTGAAGTGTTTCATTAGTTGTGACCTGCATAGCTTCCTTCTACATAACAACATCCTCGATATTAAAAAAACTACTTATATTTGTATGTTTAAATGATTGCACATAATTGATTGTTTCACAGTGTTTGTTTTACCATTGGCCACGTTCCACTGGTGGCCGTGTGGTGTTAGTAGAATAGCGCCACCCCATCCCTTCCCATGTGTGTCGTAAAAGGTGATTAAGCGATAACAAATCCACTATCACAAACCTAGAGGAACTACACCGCCTCTAAAAGGGTGGACTCGCCAACCCGCTTGGCCAGCGTGGCGTTTTGAGACCATACCTCCCTCATGCACAAGACAATGTGCATGAGGATGACCCATGTCCAGCAATGGATGATAAAAGGGTTGATTACGGTAACGGCTGTTCTACCAACTTTTTTTTTTTTATAGATTAGTGGGCGGACGAGCAAGCGGTCCCACGTGGTGATAAGTGTTACCGCCGCCCATGGGCACCTGCAACACCAGGGGGTATGCGGGTGCGCCGCCGACCTTGCAAAATCCTATTCACAGCTCTCTTGAAGAACCCCATATCGTAGCTCAATGGAAAGACCTCTTGAGGCAGTTCGTTCCACAACCTACGGGTTCGCGGTATAAAATAATTTTTGGACCGAACAGTGCGCGACACCTCCTTATCGAGGAAATGCGGATGGACCGCACTTCTGTGACGGGAGGTGCGGTTGTAGAAACCCGAGGTGGGAATTATATTAAACAATTCTTCAGAGCATTCCCCATTGTACAGGCGGTAGAACACACAGAGAGACGCAACGTCTCTCCGAATGCTGAGGGATTCTAAACCGCCCGTGAGAGTGGGATCGTCGACAATACGAACAGCACGTCGTTGGATGGAGTCAAATGGGTCCAATTGGTATTTCGGTGCGCCGGCCCAGAGATGAGAGCAGTACTCCATATGGGGCCTCACCTGAGCTTTGTAAAGCATAAGGAGTTGCCCAGGTTTGAAGTACCGCTTCGCTCTGTTCAGCACACCGAGCTTTTTGGAGGCCATTTTGGCCTTATTTTCCAGATGACCCCTAAATTTGACTTTACTGGAGATGTCAATACCAAGGATCCCGATACTCTCCAAGATCTTAAGAGGTATGCTCTGAAAGCGAGGTGCTACAACAAAAGGGGTTTTTTTAGCGGTGAATGCACAGACTTGCGTCTTACTGGGGTTGAAATCCACTAGGTTTAGAGAACCCCAAATCGAGACTAGATCTAAAGAGTCTTCGATTTCAGACACAAGCCTGGCGCGACTCTCTTCCACTTCGACCCGAGGGATGTTGGCGCGGCCCCTGTACAAGGCGTCTCCAATACTATCATCTGCATAGCAACGTATGTCACCAATTTGCAACAGGTCGTTGATATGCAGAAGGAACAGAGTTGGAGACAGCACGGAGCCTTGCGGGACGCCAGCGTTAATAAACATGGTGTCGGAGCAGCTACCATCGATAACGACTCTGATGCTCCGTCCAGTCAGGAAACTGGCAACCCATTCGCATAATCCCTCAGGTATCCCGAAAGATGGTAACTTGGAAAGCAGCGATTTGTGCCATACCCGGTCAAAAGCTTTCGCAATGTCTAGGCCTACAGCCAGAGCCTCGCCACTACTCTCAATGGCGTCAGCCCAGCGTTGTGTTAAATACGCTAAAAGATCACCAGCGGAGCGATTATGGCGAAATCCATATTGACGGTCGCTAATCAGCTGGTGATCCTCTAGGTACCCAAGGAGCTGTGTGTTTATGACACGCTCCATCACCTTGGAGAGGAGGGAGGTGATCGCTATTGGCCTGTAGTTGGCCGGGTCTGTGCGGTCACCCTTTTTAGGTAAAGGGTGAACATGAGCTACCTTCCATGTTGACGGGAAGCTTTTTGTAGAGTATGAGAGCCTAAAGAGTCGCGTAAGCACCGGGGACAACTCGGGAGCGCAAAATTTAAGCACCACTGCAGGAATACCATCAAGCCCACTCGATTTTCGGACATCAAGAGATGCTAGAGCTCGCCGGACTTCACGCTGTGTGAAACAGATTTCCGGCATGGAGCTTGTGCACCTTGAGATAGACTGTGGTGAGGCACCTCTATCGTCCAGTGTCGAGTTTGAGGCAAAGAGATAGCCCAAGAGATCGGCTTTCTCCTTCGCCCCATGGGCCAGTGACTCATCGAGTTTCCGCAGTGGAGGGAGTGACGACTGACAGAAGTTACCTTCAGCAGCCTTAGCGAGCGACCAGAAAGCCCGGCTTCCAGAAGGATAGCTAGCTAGTCGGTCGCCAATTCTGCGGATGTGCTCATTCTTTGCTCTGACAATGATCTTCTTACTGCACCTCGAGGTAGCGTTAAATTTCTTCCTCAAGTCGGAGGTATTCGGATCTTCGGACACCTGTGCTCTGGCCCAGGCCCTGTATGCGGCCCGTTTATTACGACGGGCCTCTCTGCAGGACTGATTGAACCATGGTTGGCTCCGTCCGCCTACCGGTATCGCGGTGCAAGGAATATAACATTCCATGCCCTGCAACACCACGTCGGTAACGGAGTCTGCACGGGTATCCGGATCTCCCGACGAGAAACAAAGCTGCCTCCAGGGATAAGAGGCGTAAAATTCGCGCAACCCATCCCAATCTGCTGACTTGTAGTGCCAGACTGCGCGTTCCCTGTGAATGGGTCCGCACGGATTGCTTGGCTGGCACAGCAGTTCGAATGATACAATGGTCGGATGATCCTAACGGGGCATCAACAACAACATTGTAGTCATTCGGCCGCGTAGTCAGCAGGAGGTCCAGTAAGGAGGGAGTATGGCTCTCGATATCAGGTATCCTCGTAGGTGAGGACACCAACTGCGAGAAACCATAGGCCAGGGCAAAGTTATAGGCTGCTCTCCCTGCGCGGTCGGTAGTTCGGGATCCCAACCACTCTTCGTGGTGAGCGTTGAAATCACCAAGGATCACCACTTCCGCGCAAGGGAACTGCTCGAGCACTCTGTCAGTCGTTTCTTGTAGACGCTCAAAAAAATGAGTCGTCTCCGTATCACCGCTGTGGGACCTGTAAAGGCAAGCGTAGACTTTAGTGGAACGTCCGTAGTCAATACGCGCCCAGAGAATCGACAGGTCCCCGTCTTCAAAATGGCTGAGGCGGCGGCAACAAACATCCTCCCGGACGTACATGCATACCCCGGCACGTCGCACAAAACAGTGCTCCAGTTTGTAACCGGGGTAATGAAGATATGATGTATCGGCCGGGCAGGAAATCTGTGTCTCCGTCAAGAAAAGTAAGGCCGGCTTTGCCGTCTCAAGGTGGTAGTGGACGGCGTCGATGTTACTATGCATCCCTCTAATGTTGCAAAAGTCCACTTTAAATGTGGAACTTACAGGATGGGCCGCTGAGTGCACATTATACATTTTCTTGTTCCTGGCCATTGTGAGTGTGAATAGGAAAAATAAGAAGAGGGAGGACGGAGAGAGAAATGGTCGCATGTGGATCAAAGCACAAAGCACGGGGCGAAGAAAAAATCAGGTCACAAAGGTTGTGTGACTTGCTGGCGCGGGGTACGGAAGGGCCCCCGGTCCCCCCCCCCCCCGGGGGCAGCAGTCGGGTTCCACTCCGGTCTCCTCCGGCACAACTGCTACCCCAAGGGATTTTTCGCGTGCGGCGGGGCAGCCTCCTGGGGTGGAGATTAAAGTAAGATCCCCGGGTTCGGGCCCCCAACAACCCGCGGGCGGTCAGCGGACAACCGTTTCACCGGGTCTCCCTGATCCCCGCGCCACCATGTCACGCCCATGCGCGTCTGTAATTCCCCGCAACCGCCGGTCCTCATTTCCACACGCAACAATCCCTCTCTCGGGACGGCTTCTTCCGCTCACCGCCGGAACACGATGCGGGCCTCGCGGCTTATAAGGCATCATTATGGCGGCGGACTCCGACGGAAGGGTGGTAGCAATGCCGACGGAGTAACCCTCCCACCGCAAAAAGGGAACGCCATTGCCTCGTCAGTTAACAGCAGGGTGCACCACAAGCAGGTGAGGTTGGCTTAGCCTCCAAAGATGGGAGCCTCTTACACCCCAAAACTACACTCTTACACTAGGTAGGTATGCACTTATGATCCACAAAAACAAATAGTTTGAACTTAAATTTGATTGTGATACTGAAACTTGTTACTATTCCACCTAAAACTATCTTCATCATGGCTGTAGGGGGGGATTGCACACTACATTCCCACAGCCGCTGGGCGCACTTAACTGCCCACATTTCCCCTCTTTCACGGAAGACCTTAAAATGTACTGCGTTTCCTACTTTATCGTATTTCCCCAATGTACCGTACGTGTTTCGGTAGTGAGCGAGATATGCCAGAGCCCATTCTCACCCCATCCTATCATATCCCTCCCCATTTTCCCAACTCTTTCTTCCAATTCATTCCTTAATACGCAAAGGTAGGCAGCACATCCGGGGGCGTGCCAACGTTTGTCATTCTGGACTGAAGTTGGCATGTATCGCGGATTCATGCCTGTGTATGCCTATATGGACTGTTTGTCGTCTGCTCGTAAAAAAAAAAGGTGCGTACAAGGATGTAATTATGCAAGTATGATAATGAACGTTGAATTTAATGGTAGAAATATAGCGTCTAGAATAACTTTGTAAGTAAAGTAGAAACTTTATTATTTCATAACATTAAAGCAATTCCTACCTTTATATATGAATAGAACTATTTCATTTGCATTACCTTACGTCATTGCAGTCTCTGGCCGTGAAGAAATTATTTGATAAGCCGTCCAAGCGGTCCAGCGACATACTATCACGTACGATTTCGTAAACTTTCTTAGATTAAATATAAGCTTCACCATATTTCTTCAACAATGTTAAGTCCTCGTGCTACAGTATGAGGACACCACGTTGGACACTGGGTTTATAGTATTTAGCTCTCAATTAATATCAGTTTACTATCCGCTATTATTATACTTTATCCTATTCCCCAATATACGTTCGTGTTTCGGTAGTGAGTTAGATATACCAAAGCCCATTCCCATCTCATCCTATCCACTCCATCCTCTTTTCCCAATCCTCTCTCCAAATCCATCCCTAGATCTGCAAAGGCACGCGGCGCATCCGGAGGCGAGCCAACTTTTGTCATCCTGAACTGGATGTTGGCTTGGCATGTATCGCGAATGTCTATGGGCGACAGTACCCAGTTATCACCAGTTGGACTGTAAGCTCGCCTGCTGCTTCATTCTATAAAAAATACTATCAGTTAACATTTTTTAATTTTAATAAGATTTGATTTTTGATTAATTCACTCCTAATTTATTTCGGACTAATTATTGATATTTTCTTTTCACCAATAATAATCAACCAATCCGCATTGGTATATGAGCGGGAATCCCTCCTAAAACGACCTGTGAGTGAACACGGTCGTTCCAATCTTTAGTTTCAAGTTTTCAAAGTTGATGAATACGAATCTGAAGTTATTTTTCAATAATAAAAGAGTGAACAATGAAAAAAATGGCGTTTAAGTGAAAAATACAAGGAAACAAATTTATTACTTTTTCATCTACAACTCGCTATATCTCACATATGTCTTCTTGAAAATTTAACTGGATAATCTTCAAACTATACCGAAGAAAACAAAACCTGTCTAACAAGACCTTCGCTGCCCTTTCTGCCTGTGTGGCCGCTTCTATCATGACCCGCACAGTCTTGATGTTTTCCTCCATCACCGCCGTCGCAAGACGCCCTTCACTAACATCGTCACGGAGGTGGATACGATCACGTTTAAATTCACTGAACCATTCTAAACAGTGGCATTGAATGGTGCTTCATCACTAAATGCTAACACTTGAGTCTTCCATAACTTTATTTCTGGTTAAAATCATTGAACGAAAATGATCTCCTATTAAATTCATATCTCCGCAAATACTTAATTTTCAAATTACAGTCAGAAATTAAAAACAAATGACAGCTTTGAAAAATTAATGGCGTTTGACAATTCAAAATTCGAATTTGTTTTTTTTCTATCGCTTTGTACTGCAGCCAGTTCTAAGAACTTTTAGTTTGACCAGGCAAAAAAGGGTTGAGAAGATCCAGATAGGTCTTGGTGTCTTCACAACAGTTTATAGATTATCCAGTTAAAATTTTAAAAAGAAATGTACCTATATATAATTGTCAGAGATATTAGCGAGTTGAAGATGAAAAAGTAATAAATTTCTTTCCTCGTATTTTTCACTTAAACACCATTATGTTCAATATTACCCCATTTTTTTATTAAAAAATAACTTCACATTTCTATTCAGGAACCTTAAAAACATAAGAAAAACATGAATTTAAAAATTAGAACGATGTGGTCACATATTGTGCTGTTTCTAAGCGACTTTTGGCGGGTTCCCGCTCGTATATGGTCGGTATGTTATGTTATATTGTGTATGAGCGCCCTTGATTGCAAGAGGAACTCTGTGCAATGGGAAGTACGGGCTGATGTCAGTTTTCTACTTGTATATCGAATATATGTATAATGTTGATTATTTTCCTTTCAAAAGGATTGACAAATGAAACAAAATACGCTGTGTTGCTTCTGTAAGCGAAGTTTTATTTTATTAGTTATAAGTTCCACCACCAAATTACACTATTACCTACGTTCTTTACCAAAACTCTCAACTGCAAACAAAGAAACGACATCTAAACTTTATTCTTTAATAAAACAATTCCTTTTTAAAATCTATTTATCTTTCGATACAATTTGGCAGTGAACACGGTTCTCTTCACTTGACGCCATATTCTCATAACCTACACTGCTTTATCCACATACATTAGGATGCATTTACCGACAGCGCGGAGCGCGGCAAAATTCAAATCAATGAAAAATATTTTCTTTACATATGAATTTACGTATTGTTATAACCTTTCCTTCCTTATGATCATTACTTCTTATTTATCTATTTAAACGGGTCCTAACGTCCATGTTTACCTTAACTATGTTACTCGATGTTTCGGTTGGATTACACCAACCATGGTCACGAGCTGACTGAAGAGACGGGTAGTCCATGTCGAGATTTGCGAGCAGTTTCATCAACTACCCGCATTTGGTCTTCATATTCAATCACAATATCAGAAGTAGCGTCAGACGAAAAACCGCGAGGTTTAATTTGATTAAATTTATCAATCACTGGATTCCATGTCGAGGACAGTTTATATCTTCTCGACTGAAATTTCTATGTGTTTGATTTCAATTGCTTCACGCATAATCCTGGAGAAATACTGGCAATCAGTGGAGAGGATTTTTGGACTATGGAGTTCTATCCAATGATTGATCCCGGCGTTGAGTACATGGTCCGATGCCACCGATTTATTCGTCTGGCGATTCTTCACAGCTGCGATATGTTGTGTACCGCAAAATTCCTGAATATGAAGACCAAATGCGGGTAATTGATGAAACTGCTCGCAAATCTCGACGTGGACTACCCGCCGCTTGATCAGCTCGTGACCATGGATCGTGCAACCCAACCGAAACTTCTCGAGTAAAATAAATAAGGTAAGCATTCGCGTTAAGACCCGTTTAAATAGATAAATATGTGTGAAAAACGTGAAAATCTCAAATCATTACCTCTATCTACAGCACATGTATGTATGCGAAATACGATATCCAACTAAAATTCTCATTTTACACCCGCATTTGGGTTAACTGTATCGCATTTCATTGCCTTCTGACGCCTCTATTCAATTCTGTTTTCTGTTAGAATACCTATCTATATACGTAAATATATAACACCGGGTCGCCGTTCGCTGCGCCTGCCGGTCGCCGGCAGACCTTGGTATATGTTTCCTATACTACCTCTTTGTTTTATACTGTTTTCGTAGAATTGAACTGGTTGTAATAGGTTATGGTGTAAAAAATAAAGGCCAATATTAAGGCCAAAGGGTACTTTGCTTGCTCCAAATTGTTAAAACTCACCAATGTTAGACATAGACTGTCAATTGTAAGCCCGACTTCTTCTGAAACTGGCAGTTTATTTGGTGATTTAGGGATCGAATTGTCTATTTAAATCTTGATTTTAATTTAAAGCATGCTTTTAGTTGCATAGTGTACAGTTGTAGAGGTTTCGATTAATGTAGAAAAGTCAACGCTGCTGAAATTATTCTAACATTATTCTAAACTTTTTCTTCGTTTTAACTTCTAGTCTCTCTTCCGGAATCAAATTTTAAACAAAAATATGGACTCTTATGCACTTTATTCACTTGCATACAACAACGTAATGTTGACTGTGTGTAACTGACAAACTCAGTGTTCCTCCGCGCTCTGATGGCGCGCGACGTTTCAAACTCAACGGCCATCTTTAAAAAACTTTTTCTTGCGTTCAGAAATTTCGTAGTTCCGCATTCAAATCATACCGTTCCGCGACGAATTTAAAATATCTGGTTCATTCTCATTTGGTGACATTTTATGTTCGTGTTGTTTTGATTTTTCTTTATTTGTTTTTGTGCGTGCTTGGATTTGTAATAATATGTATTTATAACCTTTAGGTAAGTCGACCCTTATCATAAATCTTGTTATTTAATTATTAAAATCTTCGTTCATAATTACAATATGCTAATATGTATTTCAATTGACTTTTAGATAACTATAACAGTAAACATGGATTAAATCTGCCTGCATCTATTAATTATCAGTATTATTACCTACAGCACTAAGAGCTTGCCGCGAGATATGCATAGGTTATAATATCGATAAGTCGGGCTTTCTGTCGCAAACTCGAGAAGTGAAGTTGAATTTTTGTTTGATTATTGTAAAAATTGTATATTAAGCGTTTTGTGGTTTAATAGTGATAATTTATTAAACTTCAAAGTGTTTTTCGTGCATGGTGTTTGTGATTATCAAATAAAAGCGTTGAACTGCGTTTTCCGTGTGCTTCCAAGGAGTCCTCTTCTGTCCTCAGTAAACCTACTATAGCTTTACTGAGCGGCTTCTGTCTTCGACTGGACTGGTCATTGACTGGATACGTTTTATACTTTGATATTGTTTATTACGAAGAAAACTTAACACTGGCTGAATGTGCTAACTGCATCATTTCCATATATAAAAGAAAAAAATATTACGAGAATTCTTGTTTCCTACTAAGTCCTACAATTCTTAAAGCCACAAAGCTTTTAGGTTTAAAGTAGGAAGCCTTTAACCTAAGGCAAATATATCACAGGCTCTACTAGTTAAAACTTTATTTGTATAACATTTAATAAGTTATATAAAATTAAAGCTTGTAATTGAATTACAGTAGTGCTTACTTAGCTATAACATTTATTCTATAGGTAAACAGTGTTGACCTACTTACATATAAATATGTATACTTATGATCTTTGGTGCTTAATTTCAAACACTTTATTCTAACTATCGTTTACGTCCCTGTAGAGATGTGATGATCGAGTATGTTTAATTTACTTTATACTTAAATACATATATCATTATAAACATAATGTTTAAGTTAGATCCCGAGAGAAGCTGATAGGCTTTTAAACTAACCTTATCATAAATTGTATAATTGTTTATTATTCATTTTGTACCTTTTACTATTACATAGCTTATTTAGATATCACGCTTTCTTTAAATGATTTCACGTACACTGTTTTTGATAGGTTAAACTCCAGTAGGAGCTATGCTTAATTAAGATTAAATACAGTGTTTAAAATAATCAAGAAACTGACTAAATAATTTATGACGATACAATCTGCTATAACTTTTAACTTAACATGTGACCTGACACACTATTTTTTCTCCACTTAGTTTCATTCACCTGCAGATTGTGTCTAGGCCTTTTAGGCACGCGATTCTACATATTTTTTATGATCCATTCTCATGGTTTTCTCAAAGTAACAATATTGTCAACAATTGCTATTGAACCGATTTTCTGAAGAACAGTAATTACTAATTCCAAAATACTATTAACAACACTGATTTTAAAGATGATAATGTGCGTCTAAATAAAAAATAATATTTTGCTGACACCAGTCTCATTTCTAAAACAATCAAAATGAAATTAATATGAAATTCGCAAAATAAAACATAGAGAACTGTCGTGCTGTTTGTGACCGGTCTTCCACTCCACTCCTACTATAAAAACACAAATAATAATACATTTTGTTGGTCTCAAGATGCAATTGTCTCAACAGGAAAGCAGTTATGGGGGCTAGACCTGCTCTAAGTCTGCCCCTCACGCTCCACACTATGTCGTTGAAGTCTTCTTACGATTTTGACATTTAATTAATTAATTTAAATATGAATCCTGAACAAAGGCCTCCCTTCTCGTCCTCCAGGATTCTCTCTTTCTCTTATGCGGACTTTGGTTAATCAACTGGATGTAAACCCAGATCGTCTCGCCATCTCCTTCTACGTCGATGTTCTTCTTCAGGTAACCACATGGTGGCGATTTTTGCCTACCTATTCTCCCTGGTGCATTCAGTACACGTGTCCAGCCTAGTTCCATTTAAACCCGGCAGTATACATTTAATAGTAATTAGTACATAATTATCAAGGGTTTTATAAATATTTATAAAAATATGCCTGCAAACATTTCTTAACGTATATCAGCACAATACCTACTTAATATTATCACATTACTCTGTCTATCCCATTTTTGATAGTAAAATCATTATAGAGTGTGCCAAATGAAAGTGATAATTAACCTATTTGTTTCAATTTGCCGCGCTTGCCCAGTCTCAACTTTGTTGCTCTTGTAACAAAATAATGGCGCGTCCGTTCACCAGTTACTATACTTTGGCCAACTTATAAAATTAAGCAATCCTTTAATATCTTATTGTTTTTAATTAATTTGTACATTATTACTTATAGTTATGTAAACTTTCACATTTGTTTTGAAACGTAGTTACGAACTATTTTAAACAGCATCGAGGCACGTCCAACGTGCCCATGTCGCAACACGACTGCGAACTGAATAGTCGCTTGATACATCTACCGACTGATTTATTTTCGCATTGTTTTTATTTTTTATTCTATTTCTAGAACAATGTACTGTAAATGACTGCAAGGTTGGTCCTTAATCCGACTGATTTTTTTAAGTACCTACCATAAGGTACCAACATAAGAGATGTTTGCTGAACAATGCACCCTTTGAGGTTTTAATTTTAGGAACTGAGAAATGGTGAACAGAGCTTTAAAATTATACATAACTTTAGTTGCACGTGTTGTAAATATAAAATGCATATTTACAATTATCTGAACAAACTGAAATTCCCTATGCCAACACAAAGTAGAACATTCGAAGCCAATAACCGATTTTATAAATAGGTATTGCAGGTCTTGATGGCGATGAACACCATCTTGAGAGTTGCCTTTCTATTAGCTATCTATTCTATAAAAAGAATAGGTATAACATAAATTGAAATTCATGAATCGAATCGGAATATATTTGTTGTAAACTGCAACAAATATACAATTGTTATGTTACACATATCAGGCATACAATATTTATATAGTATTCGTGTTAATGTTATAAGAACAAATTAAATTTTACAATGATCTTATTTAATAGATATATTAATGTCTATTGTCGTTAATAAAAACATGTCATTTTCTAAATACTCATTTAGATTATGAAAAGTTATGAATTAAACAATCTTAAATAAATGAAGTTAAATCCGCTTAAACTTTTAATAAAAAATCGGGTCTTTTAGTTACCGAACCTACAGTTTAAATAAAATATCTATTTAGTATCTCTTGAGTTACTAACGATGAACATTTCATTGCTTATTATAATAAAATAACGTTTGTCCACTTCAATCTAAATTACTCAGAGACATCATAAAGCGCGCAACAAAAATCCTTGAATGTTTCGTAAAGTCACTCATTACGGTGGCGACAAACAAGCAAATTGTCGTATTTATATTATTATTAGTGCACATAATAACGACTATTTCAACATATTAAATAGATATAAAGTGAGTCTTTTTGCCAGAGAATGCATCACTTAAGCATTTTATATGCAGGTGTGTTAAGAATTACAACACGCATAGCATATGTTTTTATTACAAAGAATCAGTATATTTCACAATTTTTTATACCTAACTAGGCCAAGAGTAATTTAATGAATAGAAAAACGAGTAAATATTTACCCTAATACAAATAGTAATCTTCAAAATTGATATACCGCACTATACTATCAGTCTGTGGTTCTGTGTCTCTTTACTACTGGATATAGGCATCCAAGGATCGTCTAATGGGTGTATCTATTTATTTAAACATAATAGAAGGTACATTACAGTCTATAAAAACTAATGCGTTTATATACGAGTACCAACATAACACAAATTCTGTACCAAATAAAAGTTCAGAAAATGGTTTCAGACCGTCATTCATATAATATTATTATGATTGTTTGTAGAGGTTATTCCATGGTTATATCTTCTCCTCTTTTATAAATCAATGTTAAAATGACTTGTACTCGTAATAATAAGAATACATTTAAAAATATCAATGAAAAATATGTAAATATGTTGGATTATACAAAATGGTATTCATTCTGCAGTTGTTCTTTGTCTCCAATTTGCTCTTAGATCAAAAGAATGCGGCTTCTTCACACACACATAGTACACTTCTTCTATACTGTATTGAGTTATAAATTCTCATTACGAAGCAATTGGAACATAATAAGTGCATTGATGAGCTGAAGTATCCATTGCAATTACAACCGTAGTGACCGCATTGCCGGCTCTAGCGGAACTGTAAGACTAAGTATACATTAACTAATAAGTAGCTAATGTAGCTGGTAATTTTTTCAACATACATTTTACATATATACCGTAAACGATAACCATCCTTTTTTCGGCCACTACTGGACATGGGCCCCTCGTTGTCTTGTGCATCTTGTCTTGCTGTCTTGTCTTGTGTATGGCCTTACAACATTACGCTGGCCAAGCGGGTTGGCAAGTTCACTCCTTTAGAGGTCGCTGGCGTAGTTCCTCTAGACTTCTGGTAGCAATATAACATTTGAGATTCGCGTTCTTCACACATATCTATCTATTTAAACGAGTCTCACCGCGTATGTTTACCTTATTTATTTTACGCATTTGGACCCATTTGACTCCACCAAACGACGAGCTGTTCGTATTGTCGACGATCCCACTCTCACTGGCGGTTTAGAACCCCTTCTACCGCCTGTACCATGGAGAACGCTCTGAAGAATCGTTCAATATAATTCCCACCTCGGGTTTCTACAACTGCACCTCCCGTCACAGAAGTGCGGTCCATCTGTATTTCCTCGATACGGAGGTGTCGCGTACTGTCCGGTCCAAAAAACATTTTATACTGCGAACCCACAGGCTGTAGAGCGAACTGTCTCAAAAGGCCTTTCCATTAAGCTTCGATATGGGGTTCTTCAACAAAGCTGTGAATAGGATTTTGCAAGGTCGGCAGCGCACTAGCATGCCCCCTGGTGTTACAGGTTTCCATGGGCGGCGGTAACACTTACCATCACGTGGGATCGCTTGCATGTTCGCCCACTTCTCTATAAAGAAAACTCAACGTTCGAGACCAAATGCGGGTAGTTGATGAAACTGCACGCAATTCTCGTCGTGGACTACCCGCCCCCTTTCAGTCAGCTCGTGACCATTGTTGGTGCAACCCAAATAGATAAATATGTTGTGGTAGCAGTTTTATAGTCCCTTAGTCACCTTCTACGACACCACACGACCAATTTGTATTTGTACAATATTTTACCGAAATGTCAGCATTGTTTTTATCTAAACATTCACCTCCTGTCACTTACCTTTCTCATATAATCCATGTACACTATACGTTATAGTCCAGACAACAATTCAATCTGATGAAGCAGTCGGCGATCTCCTTAAATTAGAAGCAATACATACTGCTTCGCATAGCTAACGTATCGCTGATAAAACTGTCTATTCACCTTGTACTTCAGCCAGCAATCGTGTCAGTCGTGTAAGTCATACATACAGACTCCATCCATCTGCGAACAACGGGACCTCACTAACCAGTTGCGATCTAATAACGGATAATTATTTGTAATCATAGTAGTACAGTAAATTACGATAATAAATAATAATATAAGGATTTCTAGACACCCACTACACACTACATTAAATCAGAAATAACTCCGGCAAGAGACCCCGATGTTGGGCGACGGTGGTTGCTCACCATTAGTCATTTACCATTCTTTCTATAAAAAATTATACTGGCTATCTTGAATCTATATATCGTAGGTGTGAAGGCAGTGGATGCCAAAAAGTTACTGATTCTGCATAACGTTGTAACCGTTTAAAGCAGCACACAACACACATTCATTATACACTATTTCAAACATTTCTACGAGTATGAAATAGAAGTTCCACCGCCATCATAAACGGAATAAAACACAAATTAACTATTTAACAGAGCAAGGATAAGGTTACTCGTGCGAGGATATTAGGTATGAATAGCGCATCCGATGGCCTTAGCCCACGCCAACGTGTAAAACGTACCCGTGAACTTCCAATGTTAATGATTACTAAAGTGAGCGGAACATCTAAGCGAAACATCGGAGTTGAAAACATCTAATGGAGTGGTAGAAGTCTAAAGGAAAGAAGATACCCGTAAAAGCGATCGTATCTACATTTATATTTAAGAGGAGGAAGATGCACGCTGCAATGGAACAGCCGCCGGATGTACTTGACTGGCCACGATACCCCTCCCTCACAGAAGACTACCATAAAATGTATTCCGCAATACGTGTTTCACTGTTGAGTGAGATATGTCAAAGCCTATTCTAATCCTATACTGTCCCTCCCCATTTTTCTAACTCAAAATCCATTCCTAAATCTCCAGAGGTAATCAGAGCTTCGGGGGGCGTACAGACGTTTGTCATTCTCGACTGATGCTGGTATGCATCGCGGATATTACCGGTTCTATTATCGGTCACAGGCCTCCCCTTCCAACAGTAATGGAGGTTCAGATTATAATAATCCGTCCGTCCTAATGAACATTATCTGAAATTTACACATGCTCCACATTTTTTTTTCTCAGCAATGTTTTCTTTACATCGGCGCTCTTAACCTACCTGTGTGGTGTGGGGCCGGCTTTAGAATAGCTCCACCCCATCTTTTCCCGTGACTATCGTAAAAGACGACTACCCTTAGTCGTCTTTTACGATAGTGAACGTGAACAGGTTAAAGCCAGAATCTTCGTTAAAGGACTACATTAACAAATACCTACAGAGTGTGATAGATTAACCCTTGTATTCTTATCAATAAATGGTGTATAATTTACTTAACATTAATAGCCAATTTCTACCCAGTTAAAGATTTATTGCTAGCAAAGGACAAGTGATATTAAGTAAGTAATGACTTTGAACATGTTTATGAATATCAATGGAAAATAATCTGTCTTTACCTTCTCATACAGCTCTAGTCCCACAAATGACAAAGCCGTAAAACATGAATGTAAGAAATGTTAGTAAGCCATACATGGAACCTAAAACAAGCACTAAATTACCTATTCGAGGAAGTTTTACAGTTCCGTGACGGCAAATGTCAATCGCTCATCTAAAATCAACATCAATACGTCAACAGCATCGTGTTAGCGCCACTAACTATTCGAATTGGCTCTCAAATTTTAAAATTTACACCAAATGTTCACCACCACATATAAATTTAATAAATTCCCGTAGTGATTTATTGGTATTGAGTTTTAATTTATTTACCTATGTGTGTGAATAGAATAGGCCGTGGTGTAGGCCGGCTCTAGAAGAACAACATCCCATCTCCTCCCGTGGGTGTAGTGTCGTGGCGATTAAGGGATAACAAAGCCGCTACCACAAGCCCTGAGAAACTACACCACCTCTAAAAGAGTGGACGCCAATTAAATCCGCTTGGCCAGCGCGCCGTTTTAAGGCCATACCATCCCCATGCCAAGACAATGTGCACAAGAAGGCCAGCAGTGGAAAAAGTCTGGTTATTACTTAGATCAAATCAAAAGGATCGAACCTTTTGCTTTGATCTAAGGGTTATGATATTTTTTTTCACTGACGAGAAGGGCTTATTGGGTTTATGTATTAAAACATTTTGAAAGTTCCAAAAAAACTTACGAAATAACATTCCACCTTTCTTCAGCTATCAATTGCAGGAAGACAACTCGTCAATACAATTGATAAGGGCTTATCCTTAAGATAAATTCAAGTGCCGTCTTATCGGTTCCAGTATTTCCGAAACCGCGTATGAGAATACTTTCCACTTATAACTTTTATCGCTTTTTAGTGGTAGACCTATCAGAAACACTATCAGAATGACGACCACTTTTAAGGAGTTATTGAAGTAAATTTGATGGGAAAATAGTTTTGATAAGGTATTTCTTGACCGATCGAATCGCAAATTTGCCATGAAAAGAGTTTGGGTCAATATTTCGGTTAAGTTCAAAGATGAGCCAAATCGGTGGGTGCAGTAGTTCCATAATTACGACGATGTAAACTTTGTAAACTGTTCAAAAAATCCCAAAAAAATATGTATTTCGAATTGACAATATTGGCCAAATTTGATTGCCATACTGCGGCATTTGGTGAGGATTCTGCTGGGCAGGGTACAATAGATTAACTTATTGTTAGCTTATTGTTAAATAACGAAACATTAAATATATTTTATATTTTCCTTATTTTATTTACGTCATGTATCATTTAATCCATTTCTTGTTTTTGTTTGTAAACATATGCACCGTTTTTATTTTTCTCCTTTTTCGTCACTTGATATTAAGAATTATATTATACAAAAACTGTATGTCGTTGGATAGAGCTCATAAAACTAAGAATGTCTAAACAATTTTTTTTTTGCAATACGTGTAGAAATTATCACGAGCTTGACGGTGAAGAAAAACATCGTGACGAAATCTGCGAGCCTAATAACTGAAAAAGAAATTGGGGTAAGTGTATCCACTAATCCGTTCTGTGCCTGAATGATGGATTATAGACCGAAACCCCCCAAACAATTTAATAGAGGAGGCATGCGCCCTGCAGTTGGACGCTTTGTTCATTTTTATCGTGAGCAAAAAACTCTATATCTACATATATACTCGTAACTCCTATAGTACCAACCATTATTGGCACAGAAATGACGTCAACATCTGCACAGAAGATTTTGTAACCACCCCGAAAACACAGATCGTCTATTGATTGTTAATAACTAACATAAAGGGACTGTCTGCCTGTTTAACTTCCGAACAAACCCCTATTTCAAATACATAATTTAATTAAAATTAACCAATCAAAACAAACGACCAAGAAGAGACAATGATAATGGAATTTTGAATACATAGGTTACTTCTTAAAACTTTATAAAATGCTACTGACATTTAACATACTAATTTTGTACAGAATTGACGAATTTTCTATTTTATTTTAGATACTTACTATTCACCCTTACTTCACAATTTCTTTGTATAATAGCTATGCATTTTATAGAAAAAAAAGATATGTAATAATCATTTTATAATACTAGTTCCAGTTGTCGATTAAGCTGTACAACAATTTCAAATTTTTCAATGAAAAATAATTTCAATTTCAATAAAATAGCCAACTGCCGTATTGATCCCAATGGTGCACCTCTGTTTGACCTATGTCCTTACGAAGAGTTCATTATTCCCAAAGTCATGTCCTAAGTAGGTATAGTGCTTGCGTTTACCATACGAACAATGTGTGTTTAGGTTTCATTACGTGAGAATGAGACAATGTTTTTATAGACAGCCGTTCAACGTCGATTTCGTACGCAGATTGCAGATTCAGTGTCGTGGGAGTGTTGTGCAGATGCAAGTGAAAAGTGATCAGCGGAGCGAAATGTTAGATGTTACTATCCGCCTACAGTTAATGATGAAAAGTGATCATCGCTTGTATCTATATTTAGAAATCATTCATCGTAGTACTGACGTAGTAAGAAGTAACTTAAAAACTATAGATTTGCCGAATAAAATACAAAGAGATTACGAAAAGAAAAGAAAGAATAAATATATCGAACTCTTAATAATGGCTTTTCATTATTACGTTCCACATTATTATTCGTTATTGAATAATAATAATGTAGAAAATGAATAATATAGAAAGACTGTTATAGACTTAATAAAGAATATAAACTTAATAATGTAGATAGAAAAAATGTTTGTATAAAGAGAAGTGTAATTTGAAATATAGGAAATGATCTGACTTTTTTTTTCGGAATGGCTAAATTCTTGTGGCACTAGTGGCCTTTCAAGAGTCACCGGTCGTGTTTAATTTAGGGCGAGCGAAGGCGCTCAGCCAGGAACAAAATATGTGTTGCAACGAGCCTAAGGGCTCGGCTTAGGGCGTTTCAATGAGGGGATACCGCGGGATCGCGAGTCGGTGAAAAGCGCCCAGGCGCGTGCCGATACCTGGTATAAGTGTTAGCTGAGGACCGGTGTGTGTTGACGGTGTATCGAGGGAGACGTCCACGTCTCCACCGGCGAGGACGGTGTGTCTGTGAAGTCTGTGAGTGTGGTGTAAGAACCGCATTGGTAGCAATAATTGGATCGTCGGGGTCGTCTAATACGTGCCGTGGACGACGGTAGCGGGGAGGGGCACTCCTATCTGGGAGAACAGATCTGACGACAAAGCCTCGGTAGTCGCGATTCGCGACCAGGCGACCATAAGGCTCGAAAGTAGTTATATGGAATTCTTTGAAAGTATTCACACGCGCCCAACCAACTGTCATTGGCCCAGCTGACTATACAACAAGACGACACCGTGTATAAATACCTGACGCTTAATTTCTCGGTACTAATCATTCACCTCTAAGCGCAAAGCAAATCGCTATCTCTTATCATTTAGGTACCAACTACATAAACAATTTTATTGGTACTTACATAAAACACTCGTCTCACAACGTACAGTTTCTAATCTTATCTGTGCGTATTATGGTTTTATCAGAGGCGTCAATAGACGAGTTGTCACTGTGTGAAAGTATTTACTCAATATCTCGTTCTATTTACACTACGATATGTTCAGTTATGGGATGGGTTTATGCGAAAATCTGTGAAGAAGTTCGTAGATTTAGAATCAATATCTGGGGTCATGTGAGGTTACAGAACATAGAGAAAATTAAATAATTTACCGTTAAAATGCATTACATTAAATTCTCATTTATTATCATCTGTAAGGAGTTCGGGGACCAATGAGAAACTATCTCTAGATAAATTTTCTGAGAGAGGTTTCAGACAATATATTTAATTAGCCTCGAAATAGTATAAATAATGTCTAGCTTTTGAAATAGTATAATTAATGTCTAACACAATTTAGCTGGCTATTTGTTAGTGAAATCGCATTGATGACGTCACACTTACTTTATGAGTCACAATCACAAACAGGTATTCAAAAGGACACTAAAAAAGGATGACCATAAAAGGAAACACATGGTCATATTTGTCATGATAAAATGATACAAAAATTACATTCTTTATTTTTACTTTTTCATAGTCTCAAATGTGTCCGCTACTCTGTTTCACTTGTTAAGAAACATTTCAAAATCTGTAAGATTGGAAATCCATACGCATAGTACTTCAACTAACATTGTCAAATGTATGCTGATGGATTAAGTAATTACAAAATTGTTAATGTGAATGTATGTTTCGAGTTAAGTAAAACTAGAACTTTACAACATTTTTTTATCTTAGCCTGGAATTGTGTAAAGGCTTTCCCTCTATTATGCCAGACCCGTTAACACACTTTAACATATCTATTTTAAAATACCAATATTTAAATTAGTTTTTTAGTACAAAAAGCCACCTAGAGTCGAGAGCATGTTTATTTTGAATACTACTTTGATTAGAGCCAGCGCTGATGGAATACCAATTTATCATTAAATCAATCAAATAATTATAAACATTGGATACTTAATAAACAGACTAATACTAATACACTTAATACTAATATATAGCCGTCCATTTTGTACGAGATAGGTGGTTAGTATCTTCTACACAAGCGTGTATTGATTTATCTAGAAATATCTTCCCACTTTTAATACAATAGTGTCCCTGACCCAAAAATACATGTCCATAACCGGATAAAAGAAATATTAGTAGTAATAGCCATCATTTATTATACAAACACTTTAATTATATCCAGTGAGTGGAAACACCTACACTGTGCAATTCAAAAGCTTTGCCATTTTTGTATAAACGTAGGTGAACTCATGACGTACCAAAAAAATGAAGTAAGTATTTAAAGACGTGACTTTGTTCAGATATTCTAACTTAGAATATCGTTGTTTCAAAATTATGTTACATACTAATGAAGCAGTACATGACACTATACCTATGTATTAACCTATTTTATATGTTATACCTAGTCTAGCCATAAATATTGTTACAAAAAAAACATTGATATTATTTTTGCATTATCATTTAATTAGAAAAGAATTTGAGTTATTTAAGAAATAAGTTCTTAAGCATTTTAAAAATATCATGTTTATTTTAGATGGTTACCATTTGGTTTTACACAATCTTTCAAAAGTTGTGCCCAGTTTTTAATTAAAACACGCACCCGTTCCGTGGGACAATTGGCAACTGTCACCCTTATGGAATGTTTTAGGCATTCAATATTATGATGGCGTTTAGAGTATGCCATGATCTCTAAAACAGACCATAAATCATAATCTAACGCATTAAGATCGGGACCAGATGACAGTCAGTCTTCAGCTCTAATGAAGTCGGGAATATTCCTTTCTAGCCTGTGTTGAGCGAGCCTTATGACCTGGTGCTGAGTCTTGTTAAAAGAACCATTCTTGGTTATGGTACAGGGTGTTGTTAAGGGGCTTTACGACCTTCTCAAGAATCGTATCTTGATACACTTGAGCCGACGTTTTAATACCCTTTTCACAAAAATATGGTTTAGCCACTCCTTGATAGCTAACACCCTACCAAACCATCACTGAAGCCGGATAATGGCCACGTTGCGCCAATTGAGCAGTTTCTTTAGAGTTATTATAAGCATAAACTCGATCATTCTGCTTATTAACATGTTCTTCAATGGTGAACATTTTCTCCTTCGTAAATAAGATTTATCTTTGAGCTTCCTTTGCGTATCGCCGAAGAAGTTGTTTTGATTTGTCAACCCTATTTTCCTTTAATCTCTTAATTATCAGAAATGACCAGTACGTATTTTGTAAGCAGCAAGTCCTAAATAATCTTTTAAAATATGTGACATGCTTCTGGGTGCTATGGGAAAGATGAATATCTCTCTGGATAAAATCTTTTGCTTCCAGACGAGATTTCTTCGGATTCTCTCCTTCACAGCTTTATTCATCTGTTTAGTACGAATAGTGCGTGGACGGCCAGTCCTTTTTCTGTCACAAACAGAGGACGTTTCAATATATCTACCAATAGCTCGGTATATAAACATTTGACTAAAACCCAGCGAATCAAGGGTTTTAAAAATTGCACTTGGTTCCATGCATAGTTTGTGTAATGCAATTACATCAATGCGGTTTTCGTTATCACCCCACTCCATTTTAATATTAGTACCTACAATATTTAATGATAATTGGCGCCAAAATGAGAAAACCATTTATTTTCACGTGAAAATGACAGATTCCAAATTCAAATGTAATTTATTTATTTTTCTTTATTGTAACGGTGTTTATGGCCAGATTGAGTATATTTATAACTCATATACTATTCAAAGCTCTAACTTCTTACTTTTAAGATAAAACTATAAAATACTTTTTTTTTAAAAGTTTTTTTTTAATAAGTTTTTAAATTTAAAAGAAAGAAAAAACAAAAGACACTGAAAGAAAGAATTACCTCCGTTAGTTCAACTGTAGAACAAGAATGCTGGGGGACGTACAGAACTGATGGGGACTGATAGATAACTGATGAGGGATGAATGCAAGGAGCAAGGATCGTGTAAGTTTAATTAAGCCATTAAATTAAAATGAACATGTTGCACGATATTAAGTAATGCTGCTGTTATTAAAATTCGTTTCAATTGTCAATAAGTGTCAGTGTCTCCTGTGTTAGTACCTACTAATTGAACTTAGCAGTATTTTTTAATTTTTTTCATAAAGTATGGCACTTGGCAGATTAACAGACTGTAATAAAATAATTTAGATGTAATAATAATAATAATGTATTTATTTCAGTCACTATATGTAGAAGTATTTTCAGTATTTTGTAGAAGAAATAGTTTCATGTGGTGTTCGATGACCTGATTGCCCCATCTTCCCCAGCCTGTGGCTGAGAACTGCTCACACTACGTTCGTCTTCTTGCCTTCTCTCGTTCGCGTTACGACCCGTTTAAATAGATAAATAAGTATTGTAAAAATTGATCATGTCGTTTGTGGTTTATCGAATGACAATCTATCGAATTTATCGATCTAGGAACATGAGTATTTCGATAGCTATAGGAATGAATGTTCTTCACAATCATGAGGAAAGCCTTAATTATAATAAAATATACTTAGAAATTTACTAAAGCATTTTCTCAATACCACTTCCCAGGCCACTCCATACAACTAAATCATTTGCAAACCGAGCATTCGTATGATTACAAACTTTTTTGCGTTCGTAAACGAACGTGCGTTCGTATTCGTTGTTCTAGCTCAGTGGTTCTCAAACTTTTTAAATGACGGAACCCTTTTGGGAAGCAAAATACTTGATGGAACCCTACAATAAAACAATTATTTTTATAAGTGTATTCTATATTAATCAGCATAATAAAAGTACAATGTATCAGTTACTAATTATTATTTACTTCACCACTTGGTAAGGACAATAATAGAAAACATTAAAAAAGAAAAAATCTAACTAGTGGGAGGTATGAAACTGTTTTTTATTTTTCATCAATTGCTTGATATCAGGTTTGATGGAAGAAAGTTGGAGTCTCATATCAGCTTCGGCGTCCAGTCTATTGCGATATTTTGTTTTCGTGGCTGCGTAGGTAGAGAATCCTGTTTCGCACAAATATGTAGTTGGGAACGGGAGAAGAATATCCAGAGCCATTTGGCCAAGCATTGCATATTCATCTTGGATTCTGCACCAAAAATCATTAAGAGGCGTCGTTTTGAACAATGACTCCATACTTGTGTCTGATGACATTTCTAAAAGAGATTCATATATCTCATTTGACATGTTTTCAGGCTTTTCCAAGTTGGGTAAAAAAGGATTATGAATCCAGGAGTTCACTTTAATTTTTGTATTGTGTTCTTCGGGAAAATACTTTTCAAAAGATGCGCGCATCGAACTGAGATATTGGACCAATTCTTCAAACACATTATCTTCAAACATTTCTGAGTCGTTTTCGCTAACAAACTCACTGAGTAACGTAAAACTTTCTATTTCTTTCTTACCAATGCAAATGATCCAAAAATCTAATTTTCTTTTAAAAGCAGTTATTTTATTATAGGCCTGAAACACTGTTGTCTGTTTACCTTGCAACGATAAATTTAATTCGTTAAGTTTTTGAAAGATATCCGCCATAAAAGACAATCGGAACAACCAAGTTTTATCATACAAACGGTCCTTCAAATTAAAAGAAGTATCTGCTGAAAGAAACATTTGTAACTCGGCTCTAAGTTCAAATAGCCTTGTTAAAGTTTTTCCCCGAGACAGCCATCGCACTTCTGTATGGAGCAGCAGTGTTTTATGTTTGCTGCCATAATCTTCACACAATAATGAGAACAATCGGGATTGTAGTGGTCGTGATTTGATAAAATTAATTATTTTTACCGCTTCATCCATAACTAATTTTAGATTAGACGGCATTTGCTTCATCGCAAGTGCTTGTCTATGCAGAATACAATGACTGGAACTACAATTAGGCGCTTTATTTTTCATTCGTGACACTGCTCCTGCTGTTTTACCTGTCATCGCCTTGGCCCCATCTGTACAAATGTCAATGCAATTGTTCCAACTGAGATTATGTTCTTCAAAAAATATATTTATTTTATTAAAAATTTCTTCCCCGGTAGTGTTTGTAAGCAGCGATGAACACATAAGCATGTCTTCTTCAAAAGAACTTTTATATGGATATCTCACAATAACCAGCAGGATAGCCAAACCAGCGACATCAGTCGACTCGTCCATTTGCAAAGCGAATCGTGTATTTTGTAGACGTGTAACTAGTTCTTGTTTGACGTAGCTTGCCAGATCATGGATTCGTCGTGAAACAGTATCGTTTGATAGCGGAACAGTAGAAAGATGCTTTGCAGATTTTTCATCAAGCATACATTTTGTTATGTCTAATACACATGGTTTTATTAATTTCTCAGCGATAGTGTGCGCTTCACCTGCTTGTGCAATGCGATAGCTAACTAAGTATGATGCCTCCGTGGCCTTTTCGTTGGTAGTTTGTGTTACATGCATCATATTTTTTTGACTTTCTAATAACTGATCTTTTTTGCGAACAAAAAATTCTTTATTCTTGTCTTTAGTCTCGGGGTGTACGGTTTCTAAATGTCGACGCAATTTGGCAGGTGCCATGGAACTATTAGGAAGCAGTTTACTACAGAGCATGCAGAGAGGTGAGCCGTTGGAATCAACAAATCCGAAACTGATATAAGATTCATCATACTTCCTTTTTTTCGTCTTTGAAACCGTCGAGCTTGACGTCGTGGCACTCGTGGCATCATCTTCTGGATCGGTGATTGCTAAATTCTCCGCGCGCATTGCTTTTGAACATTCAGCGTCATTAGAAGATGTTGTTGGAACACGTTTAACACCTTTAAGCCAACGTTCCATTCTTCTTTATTTATAATGTTACAAGTCAGGATAGTGGGGTTTAAATAATGCACAATCGTTACTGCGTATAAGAGACTAAATTTAGAACCTACAGGGAAGAAATGTATAAAACTGAGACAACAGAATACAGCAGGCAGTAAAACAATGAACACTAGTTTCTCGCTAGCGAGCTTGTAAGTAGGTAGTAACTTATCGCTCCGAACGCTAATCATCAACTGACGACGCCAACGCGCGATCGCCGCTTTTATACTTAGTCCTAGACTCGATCTCAAATATTCTCGAAAATACTCGAGTCGGCACCTTTGATAAACAAAAAGCAAAAATAAAAACAGAAATTTAAAAATAGCGTTGTAAACAATATCGACTTTATCCTTTGAAGTTAGAGACGAAAGTCGCTAGTTGACAACTATAGCGTCTAATTCAGAGGCGGCTTTTATCAAAGAGACTGAGCGCTTACAAGTATACTACCCGCTCGTTTTAAGTTTGCCGCTGGCGATAGGTATGAGTGTATGACGTTCGAAATTTTTTATTTAATTGTAACAATAAAAATTGTGTACGTTAGATATTTGGGTAAAACTATGACACATTATAAGTTTTGTTGTCACGTGGGGGAGGGTACGCGCATTCCACAGACCGGCAAACTTAGAGCGAACGCGTTGTACAAGTATAAAATTGTTGAGACCAAACTTATGAGATATTGTACCAGCTAATGTAACACAAGCTTATACAAATACAAATAAATAAATAAATAACATTCATAGCGTTTTGTCTCCGCGCGGCCGCGGAGTCCGCACAGCCGCGGAGCGACCAGAGAGAGGTGTTTTGATTTTTTTATTTCTAAATTCTTGCGGAACCCCGACAGAGGTATCACGGAACCCTAGGGTTCCGCGGAACACACTTAGAGTATAGCTGTAATCTAGCTGAATGAAGATTTGTTCTACAATATTGTTAGCGGTTCCAACCTAGGATTTTGTTTCTAATCGGCCATATACACCGATAATTTTAACCCTACTGTTAAACCGCTTTAAACGTTCGTCGCAAGTTGAAAATTCCCCTTAAATTAGAAAGATCAATAACAAAGAGAGCAGCAAATGGACATATGATAGACGTATAGTGAGGGAACTGATCTAGAGCGAGTTAATTTTGGACGCAACCCCACTCACCCATCCCCATTGGAGTTTCGTGACTCCAAATTAGACGTCGTCGGAGGGACGAAAAAATAAATGACTTACATTTTTCTAAATAAATTAATAATGCAATAGTTTTTTGTGGCAACGTTCGTTCTATTAATTTTGTAGAAATTTAAAGATATCTGAAGCAATTCGTATCTTTATAACTTAACTAATAGATCATTTGTGTGCAGTCTATCTATAGTCTATTTGTGTACAGATACGAGTAGAAGGCGGTAGACAAAGAGACAGTTAATTTAGTGGTATATACCTATAGTCGTCCTTGGGCATTCATGATACATGTCAGTCAACATAGGATACGATATATAGATCAAAAATGACGATCGTTGGCACACGTCTCCTACTTTAGAAAGTTTGGATTGGAATTAATATAACGAGAGTAGGAGAGTACATATAAAGAGATTATAAGTTTTCCCATTACATTCTCTACTCTAATGAGTTGGTTGGGATGGAATAAAGAGTAGGGGGTGATGAGGGAGTATAATGAGGTCAGAAAGTGGAGCCTTATTATTCTAAGCATATTATATAATTATACGGATGCAAAAATGCAATAATATCTGCTTACGGAAACTAAAAAGCATAGGTGTGTACTTTTTATATTTTCTAAGAAATAAATAAAGATCTATATAGGTAAGTGCAAATGTTTTATCTCAGGTACTTTCTCTATTAAATATATTTTCTTAACAAATACTTTCCTACTAACTCTCTCATATAACATAAGTAACTAAAATAGAATGGTACTCATTTAGATAAAACTTCATCGCAACCAAACATTTAAATATTTTATTTTTGGATTTCAAACGAACCAACATTTGCTTAAACCATAAATTCTAATTTGAGATACCGCATAATGGCACTTGCTGCTACCTAAATAGGGAGCACCAAGAAGTGGTAATTACATGACCGTGAACTGTGTGAAAGAAAACAGAAGTTCTAAACAAAGGAAGTGTCTAATTAAAGTGTGCTTAGGGATCAGTGAAGCCGCATTGAGGAATGTTGAAAACATACAGAGCAGTTTTACGTACGGGTCAGTTGCGTTTATAAATTTAAAACAGTATATAATTACATAAAAATTGTGTACAGAAAAGGGGAACAGAAGTCATAAACAATATGAGATCACACAAATATCATAAATTCGAAAGTGTCTTTATGTGTTTGTTTTTTATATCCTGACGACTAAACTACTGAACCGGAAGCCTGAAAGGTAACTTGAAATTCGGAAGACATTTTTATCCTGCATAATCGATTAGATTTTCCAAATCTAAGAGCAATTCTACATGAGTTAAGCCGCGTCCAAAAGCTAGTTAGGTACTTACGTATTTCTATAATTTCTTCTTTTGTATTTTATATTCATCTAAGTTTTTCACAATGTCAGTGCTATATCGGATCTGCAAAAATAAATGAACATTCTCTTGTAGTGTGTCTTTGCTATAACTGGACGTATTTTGCGACAGGTATGATTTTGATTATTGATAATAATTACTTATTCAAAATTTAAATAATACAACTAAAATAAAAAACTCGCGGGTTTGGCATCAAACAAGTAGCATACTTTCTTTTGTTTCGGCTAGTTGAGTAAAAGTTCCTCTCGTTAAACGATATACAAATATCAGCATTTATTATAAACAAAATCACTTCGTATGTTTCCATCGATGCTTGCATGTGGCTCTTGTCATTCGTGACGCCGGCTTAGGCGAGTGCAACATGCAACATACAACAAAATGTTGTAATGCAATGCGATTGATTTGACAAGCCGGTATCGTAACTTTGTGCGGTTACGTGACCATTGATAATGTGACAGCAGTGATGGGTTGACTTTGTACTGTGAGTAAACATATTGACAGCAATCCTTGACCGAAATACGTTACTGCACAAATAAAATGATATGTGATAATACCTACTTTATTTATTTTTGTTAATTTTATTTTATTGGTTTATTTACTTCAGGCAACAATATAAAAGAAAATTAAAAACATAAAATAAGTAAATATTCACTATGCGTTGTGCTGTCCGTTGTCCCTTAGAAGTCGCACTCTGAAACTGCGGAACACCCCCTTCGGGCAGTAGTCTTCCTTGGTGTACGTCTCGAGATCGTGCGACGGGATTCGCACCACAAATAACTTAAAATTGACGTTGTGGTGCGACTCCAGCCTGAGTTACGCCTTAATCTTAATATACTTCACTAGATCTTGCGATTTAGTGGAGTAATGTAGACGGGACACGTATAATAAAGTCGTCGGTGTAGCAGCTCGCAGCAAGAAGTTGGGACTCGTCGGCGCGGTACCACACTGGCTCAAACGAGTTTGCCTTCTGCGCTTCTTCTCTACCTTGGTAAACCGTCACTGATAGATACTTTATTTATTGCTGATACTTTAGTACATGTTAGTACCTATTAAAATTTTATATTGTACCCATCTAACACTTTGACACCTATTTGAGGTCTATTTCTACGTAGTTCGCCACCTTTTACAGAGCCCATATATGAACCAAATAGAAAACTAAAAAATCCTTGACCGAATTTATAGGTAACATATCAGTCAGTAAAAATTCTTAAACAAATTCCCGAAATTCGTTTCAGAAGCCCTCACGACCCAGCCCGAATTCACTGAACCTTTTTAACAACAAATAAAAAACGCATCGAGTTTTTATGGTAATTTCAAAGACGCGCGTGTTTGGTGCTCTCTCAACCATAACGTCTTCCAGGCGAGTGGCTCTCCCACGAAGGCATCCGGGATGGGTGTGGGAGAAACCGAACAGACTACTGTTTGTATTGACCTAAAATTTATAGCTATAACTAATTGATCTGTGTTGATTATTGTTTTTAACATATTATTTTGACCGACCGATTGGCGCAGTTGGTAGTGACCCACCTGCTGTGCAAAAGGTCGCAGGTTCGATCCCCGGTCGGACATAATTTGTTTAAGAAAAAAAAAAGACAAATCAATGTTCGGGTCTGGGTGTGCGTTTGTGTTTTGTCTTTCTATGTGTCTCTGGACCCACGACACAGGGAATCTTAGTGTGGGCCATTGAGTGTGGCGTTATTTATTTATTTATTCATTCTTGTGCAATGTAGTCTCTATAGATTACAGTGATGTTTATAACAGTTATAGCACACAGTGTATTTACTTATCCAGTTGAATAAGTGCTATAAACATATATTCACTTCGATTCACATTTGATTTGTTGTGCAATCATATCTGAAAAATGGGTACATCTAATGAAGCATGCAACCACTGAACCAGACGGAGTCATTTCAATTGGTAATTTTATTCTTTGATACCTAGCGTACATTATGCTTCAAATACAGCCTGACAGATATCAGTAAATTAAAAATCTGGTTTACAAGATTACGATAAGGCAAATCCTCACTTGCGGTGGTGAAACTTGGACTGTGACACGATACAATCCAAGTAAAGAATGAATTCAAAGATCAAATCCTTGACATGTACCACCGAGCTGCTACTAAGGTATGGATTTTAAAAAGAAATCCTAGTTCGACGGTGAAGAAAAATCGCGGAGTTTCAGAATTTTAAAAAATCTGGAGCATGTATGTCCTTCAATCCGTACTGGACCTGCGTGACCGAAACCGATTAGTTTACTTGGTGAGATCTGTGCCCTGTAGTGGGAAGTTTAAAAGGTTGACATTATCATCAAAAACCAAAAAGAAGGTACTCATAATGTGCAACCTTACCAATCATGAAAATATTCGCAATTAATGTGTGCGAAGTTAATCTTTAGCGCCCTGTAACCGATAGGCTAGAGAAAATTATATTTTCTTTATACAACTAGTTAAATTGAGAAGAAAAATGAGGAATGTTGAATGAACACACATATGTGTGTATCTTTGCATATGTCTCCATATCATTCAGGAAATTTCTTGTTTATTTGATAAAAGTTACGATACTGCATAGATACCTGCTTTATCCCTTCTACACTATTAAGCATATCCGGTTTAAACGAGTTATTAAAACTACTAGAATGAAACAATAGTAAGTATAGAAAAGGACAGAAGATCGTGGGGTCATAGCCCCCGACTGGGACCTGTCCAACCAGTGAACCTGCTTCAATAGACTATAAAACATAAGAGACATAGTGTTTCGTAAGACCTAATGTATACCAAATATAGTCTCTGTAGTAAGTCACAGGAGGCAGCGATTAATTACATTATTAGTGTGACAACATTTCATCGCGTACAACATTTTAAACACTGCTCGGTTAAATAATCTGTAAAATTCAGTTTTACATTGCCTATGGTATAATAGGATAAAATGAGAAATTATTTCATTACTTTCAGAAATTTATGGTTTTACAAATATGTATTACAAATTACCAACTGTCTCTATGATTGCATACGCAACCGCAGCGTTTCCTCGAAACACCGTATGTAGGTAGCTAACGTACTCGTATTAAAATGAGAAAATATGTTTTAATTATTCTGAAGTATCGTAACAAAAAATAGCAAAATAAAAATAAATGTAACAAAACTCATCAATCAATCGATCGAGCCCATAACCTTCCATTTCAGAGCACAGGCCTCACTGTGAAATTACGAGCAGGTTTAATACACAACTATAAAGCATAATACCAGTGAGGTCCAAATTATATTATACGTCATTGTAATTGTCATTTATCCTGCTAATTCGTGTATATTCTATATAGTGTAACCCTCGTTAGTTTTGATTCCTCGACTCTTTGAACAACGGGAAGTGGCAAAATCTTTAAAATGTTTAAACTGGAATCCGTGATTAAATTCCTTACAAAGGAAGATGTTAGCCCGACCGATATCAAACAAAGATAATGTGTACGGGGATTATTCTCCATCGTTTATCACTGTAAAAAAATGGTGTATGGAATTTTGTTTAGGACGAGAGTCAATCGACGACGAACCTCGCTTTGGTCGAGCCGTTGAGGCACTCTCTCCAAACAACATCAAATTAGTTGAAGAAGTTTTTAGCGACCGACAGCTAAAGACGAAAGAAATAATAGCAAGGACAGGGCTATCATAAACTAGAGTCCATAGGATCCTTCATGAACATCATCATATTAATAAAGTTAGTGCAAGGTGGGTGCCAAAATTTCTTTCAAGTATCCAGCGAAGTAAACGAATTCTCTAAGGAAATTTTGGAGGCCTTTCAGAGAAACGGAAACAATTTTTTGGTGTCAATTGTTACTGGCGATGAAACTATGGTTCTTTACTATGATCCCCTTTCTAAAAGGGAGTCGATGGAGTGGCGTCGTTCTGGTGAAGCACCGCCTAGAAAAACAAAGGTGACTCGGTCCACCAAAAAGATTATGGGTTCAATATTCTGGGATTGTCAAGAAATATTGCTTATAGACATAAAATAACACAATACTGCGTTGAATGGAAGCTATTATGCTAACCTTATAGAGCAATTACGAGAAACAGAGAAGCAATTAAGCAGAACCGTCGTGAAAAACTAAGTAAAGGTGTGCGCCTTCCCCATGACAATACACCCGTCCACGCCGCCCGCCACCACATTTGCGAAAGCGGCTGTTTCAAAATGTAGCTTCACGGAAATTCGCCACCCACCCTATAGTCCTGATTTGGGTCCCAGAGATTACTATTTGTTTCCAAAACTCAAGACGGACTTAAGGGGTAGAAGATATTCCACTGAAGTGACCGCTGCGGTTTTCGCCCATTTGAAGCCAAAACTTCTGACTATTTTTATACAGGGATAGAAATGTTAATTAAACGATCCGAAAAGTGTGTTCAAATAGACAGAGACTATATTGAAGGATAAAAATAGTTTCATGAACTTGAGCGTCCTTTTTCTTTGTCAGGCCGGAAACTTTTGGACCTCACCTCGTACGTATAATGTAATAAACACTCATAACATAAATGAGAATATTCTCACAGAAATGAGATGTTTATTTATATTCTTATTTCTATTTCTTATTCTTATTTATATAATAGTTTATTTATTATATATAAGATGTTTATTTTATATTCCGCTAAGCACGTTCATTTGTACCAAACACAAAACACCAAACTTATTCATAAAGTCAAGAAGAATACTTATTCAATGCAAGTTCCGGTTCTCACATGTAATTAAGTAATAAAATAATAACATAAGCCCATGAAATATCTCATTAGGCTCATTATAAACTTTCTCTGTGGATTTGCCGGTAGAAAATATTTTACATTATGAAATATTATTGTTTTCATTAATTAAAACAGTAAGTACTAGAGGGACTATTAATTAAACAGTATTAATTATTAAGTAAGTATTAACTATTAATTATTCATTAATTAAAACAGTACTGGGGAAAATAGCAACTTGTGTTAGTGTTTAAAAATGTCATAATACCCTTATAAAAAGTTCTTTAGAATGTAGATAAGTTTCAAATAGTTTTAATCCATCTGAATAACTCTCAACCTGTAGCAGTGACCATTTCAACTAATAAATACCATAAAATATCGCTAATGACTACTGAATGAATACTGTCGTTTATAGACATGAGCGATACAGCAGTCCAGAATGACCCCGGATGCGCTGCCTACCTTTCGAGATATAGGAATAGATTTGGAGAAAGTGTTAAAAAGGGGTTGGGTTATTTGTTCTCCACTTAGTAATGTCAAAGATGAGCATGGTCAAAGATTTAGTAGATATTAGGCAGGCGGTGTCTCCCTAGACCTTTTAGTGTCGCTCCCCTGAAACGACCAAAACTAAATAAAATGACGTCACTTATTTATTGAACTACATCGCCAACGAAGAAAACGCTAATATTAAATAACATATAAGTTATAATTCTAGGGATGTACAGATCAATTATTGGCAACTTCAACGTGCAAATACAAAACTTAAATATCTAAAAGCTAAATAAATAGTTATTTTTGTCATTTTTATAATTATGTAAAAACAGTTCATGTGAACAGTTTGATCTGAAGTATAATAACTATATAACCAAAAAATTAAACAAACAAGAAACTACTTGCCATTTAAAGGGATCTTTTTGAATTTGGGAAGACTATCAGAAAATAAATCAATATTATTAGATTTAGATAAAACATTATACTGTCTTACAATTTTGTTACGTGGTGAATGGTGGCCAAGGTTCGTCTTTGATGATTTGTATTTATCTTGTGAAAAGCTATGTATTTATCTGGACGTGGCAATGTAGATCGAACATTAAAATTAATCTTCGATAGTAACGGGGGCGAATCTGTTACCGTTAACAAATAAGTAGGTACTATTTATGTATTTACCGTTTAACATTTGATTATAGAACATAAGTTTTTAATTTTTCTCGAGGAAAACGATCCCCTGAACTGTTCTAGGGGCTATTATTATATTTTCTTCTGTATACTCGAATACCTACTGTGTCCCAGTCTTGGGTGAGGCAATTCGTTGAGATTATTGATATGACTGCATATCTGTTGTCTACAAGAATACAGTTATCATCTTGTTAAATAAGTCACGATCGCTGTTATTTGTTTGAAAAAAGATTAGACCTTATTGACTGCTAATAAATGCTAGTTTCCGTAAAATTGCTATTTCTTATAACGGATTTTACGAGACTTGTGGAAGGTTGTATGTAAGTACATGCTTTTTATATAGCCATTTTAGTAGAACAATGTCAGCATAGGCCTTCCTGTGTAATACTGAAGGTATTTCGGAGATATACTCCACAACATTGGATTAGTGGATTAAAGTATCCGTCAATCGAACGTTCGCATAAATACAAACACCTTTGCAGCTCATTATCAATTTATTCAATAAGCGGGCCAACCGCAAATATAACGTTATAAAACAAACATTCATTGAGTCAGAATCTAACTGTTAGAGCAACGAAAATGAACTTTAATATTATCACTGTTTTAAAACCAATGCTACAGATTTTAATTCTCACGACATTTCCTTCACCGCCGAGCTAGTTTACGGTGTTTGATGGATCATAAATCAATAACAGCTCACTTGGATTATAGATGATAGATTTATAAACAGATAAATACTAAATATAACGGTGGCTAACCATGCCTAAAGACGTTTCTAAACTTAGCGTATTATCGCTGTTAGGTATATTCGTCCGTGCCTATCAGCGTCGATACAGGCATTTTTACTCGCAAACAAAGTCTAGTAATTCCCCGAAATGGGCATATTGACGTGGAGTAACCGTTTATTTCATAGAATTATTATTAACAATAAAAATAAATAATAAATAACGCTAAACTCAATAGTCAATATTTAACTTTATATCGCACTAACTGAAAGCCCTGATTTATAAAATCATAATAAGCCACCTGGAAAATTTGAAATACGTACGCGATTTCAGAGGACTGCGATATATACAATATATTACTCAAATAATTAAGATATATAGGTATTATTCAATAGATAAAACGCACTTATTTAACAAATGTTTTTTTTTGTTTCAGGTAAGCTCATTTTTCCACGAAATAACTTGCTAACTTTGACTTGGGAATCGTCAATTAATAGTTATTTCCACCTTCTAATCCTCCTTGGAAAGATGAGGTAGGGTTGGTTATTCAAGAGTATGTGGAATAAGGAGTTATTTTATTCCATTATACTCTCCATTCGATGGGATAAGAAGGAATAGGAAAGAATGTGATGAGATGGGGGAATGGACTCTAGCTTATCTACATAACACGTACCAGAACACATACATTGGAGGGAATAGGATACCATATGAATGGAAAATGTATATTTTGCGGTACTTTTCTCTGAGATAAAGGTAAATTATGTTGCCATGTGTATGTGGATCATGTGTATGCCATGTGTATGCACTACCAGCAAACCACTTACCAGCAAAGGACTAACTCTTCGTCTGAAACTTATTTCTATAAAAAAACAATATAGGCCTTTCTAAACAAGTTCTGTGATTATGTCTTCTTACCCACCACGGAACGGAGATGGTATATGCATTTGGGGTAAGAGAATGTATGTTTGTGTAGCAGTTTGTTACCACGTTTCTCTGAAACGGCTGGTGTATAATTATGTAATCTATCTTATTAAATAGTTAAAAAACGCCATAGAAAATATAACAATACCTAGAATGGCGTAACATTTGTATAGAACTTTCATATATATTTACAAATGTCATTGTGATAATTGTACGTGACGAACGAAATACGGATGAAAAATAATTACAATGAAGATTTTTATCGAGAAAAAATTATAACTATAACTTTTATAATTGGATACTACAAAATTGTATATGCATGCTTTTATTAACTAGTTTTCAATAATTACTTGTTCGTATGTTTGCCTCCTGTTTGTAGACCATAAAACGCCGCCTGGCCATACCGAGTGGGCGAGTCCACTCTTTTTAAAGTTATTTCTGGAGACCTCCTGTAGAAGAGAGAGCAAAGAGCAAAGAGTTCTAACTTTTCAATTAGAACTCTCTTTGTTAAGTTATTAAAAATTTAAAACCTATGTCACAGCACCAGTCTGAAAGGTAGATTTCGAAATTTCTGGCACGTTTTGGAAAAAAATATATTTTAACAAAAGTGGTAAAGAATGGGCACCAGTTGTAACACCTATATCTTAATTACTATTATACCTAATCTATGATAATTTTAAAAATACTGGGAATTTAATCTAAATATGTACTATTTATGTTCCAAATTTAATTTTGGCTCGTTGTTGAATTTTTTTTTGTCCCTCATTGTATCCACTGTAACTACCGTGAAATGTACTGCATTTCCCACCAGTCACTAGCCGGATAAAGGGCTGGGCAAGCTGGGCGATCGCCCATGACGCCAGCTAATCGAGGGGCGCCGCCGCGTCGTAAGCAGAAATTCTGAATTGTCATCTAATTTTATATTACTCATTTGATTTTTCATTTCATATATCAGTATACTTTCAAAATACACATTAAAATATCAATCATTATAAATGATAGATTTACTTTTTATACGCCCGAAAACTTTGCCTTTAAAGAGGCGCTGCATATTTTCCGCCCACGGCGCTAGACACGCCTCGTCCGGCCCTGATTTTACTCTGTTCCCCGAATGTACGTCTGTGTTTCGGTAATGAGTGAGCTAAGCCAGAGCCCACTGCCATCCCATCCTATCCCTCCCCTTTTTCCTAATCCGTTCTCCAAATCCATTGTTAAATCTGCAAAGGTAGGCAGCGCATCCGGGGGCGTAACAACGTCTGTCATTCTAGGGCGTAACATAATTAGCATACATCGCGGATGTCCACGGACGACAGTATCCATTTACCATCTGGTGGACTGTCGGCTCGTCCGTCACCATCATTCTATAAACAAAAATTTTTTTAAAGCTCTAACCGTTTCACTCTGTTCCGCTCCGCTCCTTATGATTATCGGATAAACAAACATACTATATTCATTAGATGTACTCATAGATACAGAAGAAGTGTAACAGTAGAACACAATAACTGTAGTTCACGTCATAACGTCTCATCAAACATTCGCTTGTGACGTAAGCAGGTAGGTATATTTTTACACCCACTTTCTCTTTACCTATTCAGTGATATACCTACCTCTTATAGAGACACGTAATAGAAGGTGTGGAAGTTATGTGGTATAATTAAATTAATTGCCATATTAATAATATTTTAATAGTACCTATTTATTTTCATCTCACGGGTTTATATTATTTCACGGCTCTGTGAAACGCGATTCTTTTAAAAGATTGCGTCCAACAAATAAATAAAAGAACCGACCAAGTTAACTAAAGACTAAACTTTATACCTCCGAGACATATGTACTCTTTAAATAATTAGGTATCTATAGAATTAATTAACTTAGGATACTTGAAGTCGCTTGAAAAGTGACTTATGGTAGATATGGAACTTAGAATAGAAATCACATATTAGAAAAGGACTACACTATTGCATTAAAGACGTCACTATCACAGTAGTGCCATTACAACCATGCGTGAATAACACAGACAACAATAGCTTCACAGCTCAAATATTCTCAAACGCATATCGACATAATTTTTTAACGAATATGTAACTACATACATTCGACAACACTAGATAACTAGATAATACAATAGATAATACTAATACACTAGATAATACAACCTACATCTCTGGGACCCAAGCCAACCTCACCGGCTCGTGGTGCACCCTGCCGACCAACGAACGAGGCTCTGGCGACCCGCCACCACGCACTGGACCAGCGCGGCGGGTTACGGTCCACCCCCCCGGCCTATGGCAGAAAAAGTAAAACGGCCCCAAGTTCCCGGCGGCTCCAGTCGCAACACCGGCGTGGACGACGGGCGCTGGTCGAGCGCTGGAGCCAGGGGTGCTAAGAATCTCCGGGCGGGATTCCACCGTCGAACGACCAGGGCTTCTAACAAGGATTACCGACGTAGGTTGTCACTGGTGACTTACAACACGCGCACTTTGAGGACAGACGAGAAGATCGCTGAGCTGGAAGAGGAGATAGGCAAGTTGCACTGGGATATATTGGGGTTATCAGAAATCCGAAGAGAGGGGGAGGACACGATAGCCCTGAAATCCGGCAACTTGTTCTATTACCGGGAGGGCGATCAGCAGTCCCAAGGTGGTGTCGGGTTTATCGACCACAAGTCCCTCGTAAATAATGTTGTAGCCATCACGAGTGTGTCGAGCAGGGTCGCGTACCTTATACTCAGAATATCCAAGAGATATTCGTTGAAGGTCATACAGGTCTACGCACCGACCTCGGCACACCCGGATAATGAAGTGGAAGCAATGTATGAGGACATTAGTAGAGCCATACATGCTTCGAAAACACACTACAATATTGTTATGGGGGATTTCAACGCGAAACTGGGCAAAAGAGGCGATGATGAATTGAGAGTGGGGCAATTTGGATGTGGGCACCGGAACCAGAGGGGCCAGAGGCTGGCCGACTTTCTTGAGAAAGAGGGACTCTTTATGATGAACTCTTTCTTCAAGAAGCCGCCTCATAGGAAGTGGACCTGGATGAGCCCCGACGGTTCCGTTAAAAATGAGATAGACTTCATTATGGCCACAAAGAGACAAATATTCAATGATGTCTCCGTGATCCACAGGGTAAAAACCGGTAGTGATCACCGAATGGTTAGAGGCACATTGAATATAAACGTCAAGTTGGAAAGGTCCCGCCTGATGAAGTCTACGCTCCGACCTACTGCTGCCTACATACAGAATCCCGAAAGCTTTCAGCTTGAACTGTCAAATCGCTTCGATTGCCTAGAGGATTGCGTTGCAGTGGACGATATCAACAACAGGTTGGTAGAAACTGTCCATACGGTGGGGTCTAAATACTTCAGACATCGTCGAAGAGATGGACCCCAAAAGCTCACCGACCACACCCTCGACCTCTTGGCGGAACGACGTTCGATGACACTGCAGACTCCTGATGACGCGGAAGCATATCGGCAGCTCAATAGACGGATTCACCAGTCCTTGCGATACGACATCCGTCTCTTTAATACTAATCGTATTAAGGAGACGATAGAGCGGAATAAAGGCTCCAAAGTGTTCGCAAGAGACTTATCTATTGGGCAGAGCCAGTTGACGAAGCTGAAGAGGGAGGACGGCAGTGTCACTTCCGACAAACAAGAGGTACTGAGGGAGATCGAGAAGTTCTATGGACAGTTGTATACCTCGGTCGCTAAACCTGTTGGCAACTTGGCCAAAGACCCAAGAGCCAAGTTGACCCGACACTATACCGAAGACATCCCGGACATCAGCCTGTACGAGATTAGGATGGCCCTCAAACAGCTTAGAAACAACAAGGCGCCGGGTGAGGACGGAATCACTTCAGAGCTTCTGAAAGCGGGTGGAACAGCGGTACTGAAAGTCCTTCAGAAGCTCTTTAATTCCGTCTTGCTCGAAGGTATTACGTCGGAGGCATGGAACGGAAGCGTGGTGGTGGTCTTCTTCAAGAAAGGCGACAAGACCTTGTTGAAGAACTATAGGCCCATCTCGCTTCTGAGCCATGTTTATAAGCTGTTTTCGAGGGTTATCACGAATCGTCTCGAGCGCAGGTTTGATGACTTCCAGCCTCCCGAACAAGCCGGTTTCCGAAAAGGCTATAATACCATAGACCACATCCATACGCTGCGGCAAGTTATACAGAAGACCGAGGAGTATAACTTGCCATTATGCTTAGCGTTTGTGGACTATGAGAAAACCTTTGATTCGATCGAGACTTGGGCAGTGCTACAGTCCCTCCAGCGGTGCCATATTGACTATCGGTATATCGAAGTGTTGAAGTGTTTGTATAACAACGCCACCATGTCAGTCCGAGTACAGGAAGGGAGCACGGAGCCGATTCCATTGCAGAGGGGTGTGAGACAAGGAGATGTCATCTGTCCGAAGCTCTTCACCAATGTGATGGAAGACGCTTTCAAGCTCCTGGAATGGAAAGTACTCGGCATCAACATTGATGGCGAATGCATCACTCACCTTCGATTTGCCGACGATATCGTGGTCATGGCAGAATCGCTGGAGGATCTTAGCACAATGCTCGGAGACCTCAATCGAGTTTCCCAACAGGTGGGCCTTAAAATGAACATGGACAAGACGAAAATCATGTCAAATGTCCATGTCGTGCCCACCCCAGTTTCAGTTGGGAGCTCGATTCTCGAAGTTGTTGACGAGTACGTCTACCTAGGCCAAACGGTCCAACTAGGTAGGTCCAACTTCGAGAAAGAGGTCTATCGACGAATCCAACTCGGCTGGGCAGCGTTCGGGAAGCTACGCAACGTCTTCTCCTCCAAAATACCTCAGTGCTTCTTCAAGCACTGAGGTATTTTCACGAAATCATTCGTCTTCACGAAGGTCTTCGACCAGTGTGTGTTGCCAGTGATGACCTACGGCACCGAGACGTGGTCTCTGACTATGGGCCTCATAAATAAGCTCACTGTCGCACAGCGAGCTATGGAGAGGGCTATGCTCGGGGTTTCCCTACGTGATCGAATCAGGAATGAGGAGATCCGTAGACGAACTAAAGTCACCGACATAGCCTCTCGGGTTAGCAAGCTGAAGTGGCAGTGAGCAGGGCACATAGCTCGAAGAACCGATGGCCGATGGGGCAGAAGGGTTCTCGAATGGAGACCACGTACCGGCGGACGAAGCCGAGGACGTCCATCTGCTAGATGGACAGACGACCTCATAAAGGTTGCGGGCACCCGCTGGATGCAGGTCGCTGCCGATAGGTCTAAATGACGGACAATGGGGGAGGCCTATGTCCAGCAGTGGACGTCCAAGGGCTGAAAAAGAAGAAGAAAAGAAGAATACAAATGTATTATCTAGTTGTCGAATAAGCCACAAAATTTATAAATGTCAGGAAATGTCAAATATTCGTAAAAGTAGGTAGCATTTACAATTCGCGCGACAAGCTTGTTGAGAACAAATAATTCAATATGAACTTATTTTATTCATTAGTACATGGCTTGCATAAAAGCTTGTTTTTAAAAAACGTTTTTTTTTATATTATTTTATTTACACCTTTTTAGTTAGAAATATTTCTCAATCTATCCATTTCAAGTAACGCATCATTGTTGCAAGGTCTTTTGTCGGTTAATTTTGTGCAAGCCAGTTCTTCAGTATAAAATAATATATATATATATATATATATATATATATATATATATATATATATGGTAGTATAATATTAATTATTACGGTAGAAAGTCATGTTTTGTTTCGCAAAGTTTCATGTGCATGCTACTAACCGTTGAGGAGTGCCCTCATGAGGAGACAATCCTGACTGCAGCATCAGTTCATGGTAAAGATCATGTTTAGTTATCAAAATTAAACGTATATGCAAAGTTTCGTGTCCGTGCTACTAACCGTTGAGGAGTGCCCTCGTGAAAAGACAATCCTGGCTGCAGCATCAGGTTATTTCTATCATTTTAGTGTATTGTCATCAGAAGTGAATAAGCATGCAACATTTTAAAGTCCTAAGTATAGAGGAAGTGGTTAAAATCTGGCTTGCAAGATTTGACCTAAACATATACTATATATGTGAAGTTAAATATAATATAATAATATAATATATTAGGCCCTTACATATGAAATTGGCGTTTTATATGGAAAAATCAAAACGAAAAAAAAATTATGAAATTATATATTTAATCAATCACAGTATATACCATTATTATCTATGCACTTTCGCCATTTTATAGGTAGATCATTGATTCCTTTGCTGAAAAAATTGTGGGAGCGAGAATCAATAAAATCTTTGAAGGCGGTTTTGACTGCCGCTTCGGAATTGAATTTTTTTCCTTGCAAGAAATTGTCCAAATTCCGGAAAAAGTGGTAATCTGTTGGAGCAAGGTCCGGGGAGTATGGTGGGTGTCGGAGACATACCAATTGCAGCTCCTCTAATTTAGTGACCGTCTGTTGTGCATTGTGTGGTCTAGCGTTGTCCTGAAGCAGCAGTGGGCTAGAGCAATTGACCAGTCTCGGTTGTTTAACGGCTAGCTTTTCCATCATGGTTTGCAATTGTTGACAATACAGATCTGCTGTAATCGTCTGGCCAGATCTTAGTAAGCCGTAGTGGATGACACCAGCACTGGTCCACCAGACACCCACCAGTACCTTTTTCTGAGTCAACTTTCGCTTAGGGCAGGATTTGGCCGGTTCTCCTGGGTTCAACCACTGTGATGAACGTTTCCGATTATCGTACAGGATCCATTTTTCATCACAATTCATACGATTCAAAATACCCTCGTTATTGTGACGGTTGAGTAATGTAACGCAGCACTCGACGCGTGTTTGTTGGTTTGCTTCACTCAATTCATGTGGTACCCATTTTTCGAGCTTTTTCACTTTTTCAATTTGTTTCAAGTGAATTAAAATTGTTTTATCACTCACACCGAAGCCTGCCGCTAACTCTGACGTGGTTTGCGATGGATCCGCTTCTACGATCACTTTTAATTATTCATTGTCAACTAGGGTCTCAGGCCGTTCACGAGGATTGTTCTGTAGGTCAAAATTTCCAGAACGAAAATGTTAGAACCATTAACGTATCGTGTTTTCTTTTACAGTAGCTTCCCCATACAGATCATTAATCCTTCGAGCTGTTTCTGTAGCGCTGATGCCACGGTGGAACTCGTATTCGTAAATAACGCGATATTTTAAGTTTTCCATATTGTGAACAGAACGATGTCAAAGAAAAATCAAATGGCGCGAAAACAAATAAATCACTAAATTCGAAACACAAATACACAAGCCTAAATTTGAAATAAATTTGAATTTGGAATTCCTATCCAAACGCCAGATATTTGTGATCAAAGTGTCCAGTTCGACAAAACGCCAATTTCATATGTAAGGACCTATTAAAAGCTTGTAAAAATATGAGCTGAAATGTTTTTTTACTTAAAATATCTTTTTCAAAATTGTTGATAGACATGGTTACCTAATTTCGTGTCATGTTTGATTTTATCATAAGTATTTAAGTTCATCGGGTACACAAACACATTAAAGTCCCTATCCCATCTTTTCCCAAATTCTGAATACTAGGTATATATTCAAAAATAGCTCATCTACGGATCTATCACCATTCATCGTGGTTGAATGTTATTGTCGTGTATCACAGATGCCATTGGCGATGATAGCATCCGCTTAAACCTTCAGGTCAACTGCTCAGGCTCGGCCACAGAAATGTTGGGACATCTATATAATAATAAATGATTGATTACTAGCTCGTGTAAACCACAGGAGTTATCGATGCATCTCTGACCTTTACCGAGGTGGTCGCCTACATTCACGGAACTGGATCTAGACGAGCTCACAATTTTGAGATTGTAATACAAATAGACTAAACCATTCTTACGCTGTATCTCCCGAAATTAATATTCAAATCTTTATTGACATAACACATAACATGAAATAAATAAAAAGCAAGAAAAAGAAAAGATGTACAGAAGGCAAGCTTATCTCCTGCGGTGATTTCTTCCAGCAGACCTGGGATAGTGAAATACCAGTAAGTCACGACAGAAAGGCGGATGTTGGACGACTGTATCTACTTAACACCAGATGTACTGTCTGCTCGATTGTCACCTTTTTTCTATATAAAAAATCAAGGTCTTACTAATCAAATAGTACCGTGATTTAACAGCTACTCCAGACCACGTCATGTCGCTGATTCACATTATTTTAAAAAGTCTTGAATGTATGCCAAATTGTGAAAACTAACAATTTCTTACTCATTCATACTGAAGTGCACAGTAATTGGACCTTCGTTTTATTGAAAAGAACAATTGAAATTATAATCAACATCATCATATTTATGTCATCATCGTGTTCTTATATTACAAGCATACATCTTTACCTATATGATACTACTTATGTATAATCTATCTTTAATTTAATACGAGTAATTATATCCGCGCATGGCGGAAATAAGGCTCATTTATTCAAGAAGAATTTCTCAAACGAATTTCTCAGCGAGTATCTCGAACATCGGTCAAAAGCTATCATATACTCGTACAACTGTTATCGTCGTCTGATCACTGTTATCCCCGTTATCATCGAGTTTTTATCATAATGTGAACAATTGTAGGCGAGTATTGTATGTACCTAGTTTGTTCACATACGAGAATGATATACAATATTCTCGGCCGAACCGTACGAAAATTTCTCAATATGTATCAAAAACAAATGTTTTCAAAGACGCAATTTAATTATTTGTGTTTTCGCTTTGAATATCGAGATATCTCTTTTATGCTGAAATCAATTTCTTTGAATCTATCGAGGGTTGAAATGTTAAAATTGTAAATCCAAAGTGATAAAACGTGTTAGAATTTCTTATTTAAACTTTTATTTATTTCGTGTTATCAAATTATTCATGCCGTGCACCAATATGAAAATTTTGGAGCCGAAAAAATATTGACAAGGAAATGAGTATAACACGATGATCTTCCCCTTACAATTCATATTCCATAAAATAGAATGAAAATGTCTTACTGACATACCAGAAATTTGTAAAAAAAAACTCAGAGACTATAAAGATTTGTAGCAATGTGCAGCGAGGTTTCCCGTTACTCGACGATGACGCCGCCACTAAATACTAAATATATCGCACCTCGGGTGCTTGAACTCGCGACTCGCGACCGATATCTCGGCATGCACTACACGCTGTTTCTCCACAAAATACGAATAATAGTTCCGCATATTTCGACCCCACTTTGAAGTTCATTTGTGTTACAACTAGCAGATGCTTCCTTTAATTTTAACGTATCCTAGGCGCGGTTCTGTAGTTCCTCAACTCCGAACGTCCACTGAGTCGTCGTCATTGCTGCAGTCAATGCTATGGATAGTATCATAAATTCCAGATATGGTGTTCAACCAAATTAAGTACAAACAAAGTCTAATCGGAATAAAGCTTCCAAATTCCAACATTTCCTACATACAACAACAGACTTAATCGATATTTGCATTTTGAATTGAGACCTATATTTTACTTTCACTTGGTATATAAAAATAAGACACGTCTTTTAAACTGGCAATTGAATTTTTACCCTCATACAAAACTGCAAAATAAAATATTTTCATGTAGCGAAAGCTTCGAAGTACCTACTCCAAACACAGCGCATACATTATACTACGCGTATCTCGTAGCATCTATCTATGGCTTTACTATAGCTCTAGATAGACCCTCAGGTATGCCGTTCCATACGGAACTGTTGATCACCTTCTTCCAGTTACGTATACCAATCGCTTTCGCATCTTATTTTATGCTATCTCAGCATGGCTAGTATAATTATTTTGATAGCAGTAAGAAGAATTGTGTAAGGAGAATAAAAAGCACACTATTTCAGTAATATTTTTATTCACTCTTATCTTATTTATTACTAACAAAACCCGGCAGACGTTGTCCTGCCTGTGTATATTTATTTACTTTTGTATATAAAATCAGAAATTTTTCTGTTTTGCCGTCGATATTATTTTTGAGATCGGTTGAAGTTGATGTGCTGCAGCGCCATCTAGTGGCGAGTTACAACAAAGTCAATAGCATAACAACCTTCTCCATGAAAAAATACATATATATGCCAACTTTCATGGTGATCGGTAAAACGGTGTCGAATCTATTAACATCAAATATACCAACATCAATTTTTATATAAAATAGAAAATAAATAGATAGAAACACAGCAAAAATGTTTATTATCTACTTTATATTATGAAAAGTTACAAAAACAAGCAAATAAGTTTTCTACTTTGACAATTATTAACCGTTTGCGTATGTTGACAGACATAAATAAAGTTTGGCAGCTGCATAATACATATGTATACAATAAGTTTAGATAAAAAAAATACAAACTACAAACATTACTACAAACAAAATCATATTTATCACATGGAGATATCAAGCCCAAACCGCTGACTTATTCTAAGCGACAAAATCGAGGTTTACAGAAGAGAGTTATTTGTAAAAAATATTTTTATAATGGCATTTACGAATAGCTAAAATCACTATTCGTGAATACGAACAATTTCTTGCACTATTCGCTTGTAAAACTACTTACTTGTAAAATAACTAAGTAGGTAACATGTAGTTCAAATTTAAGTTAGTGCCACAAATATTTTTATTAGTTCAATCCGAAAGTATCTTTTTGCTTTAATCTAAAGTTAAGTAACCAGCTAAATGCTATAAAATCACTTACTAATTAAACTAAAAAATCAGATTGGTTACTGGTTTTCCAATTAATGTTTAGTCGTAAAAGTATTTCTTTTTGCAGAAAACCTATTTTATCTTTACGAGCACTATTCTAGTGGGTATTCGTTTGGAAAATGGTGAATACCAGTAGGTACGAATACTAATACTTGAAAGTTGGCGAGTATTCGCCAAAACGAATACGCGACTATAAATATTCGGAACATCCCAAATGGTATGAATGAATGAATAATCTTAATACTGATATTTTTTTTTGCTATTATTACCAACTCTAATTGCTGCTATAAGAGTTGGTTACGATGTGCTTTAAGTGTACATATATTGTGATAAAAGTCGCGATTTTGAAAAATTGTTACTTAGGATAAGTCGGTAGTTTGTGCTCAACATATCCTTTTTGTTCTGTTACGTTATTATTTTCTGGTTATTATTGGTTATATATTATAATATACTTCTATATAAAATATATTTTACATGGTAGTTTTAACATAATTTTCATAGTTATTACCTACATATCCTGGCAACACACCACTTAAATTCTGCAGATTTATGACACTGGCACATTTACTGATTTAAAAATAATTTATTCAAATATATGATATTGCTATATTCCTTTGTCACTACATTTATAATCGTTTAGTCATTTCTTAACTTGTTACAAGACATGTTTCCTCTCTCGTAGCTTATTTTTATTATTTGTCACCTTGAAACCACGGTCAAGCAGTATTTATTCTATTTAGTCATTTTCAACTACGAGTACCTATTAATTATCCCAGATTTAAGCATTAACTTAACTGCCGCGGGCACATGAAGTACAAGTGGCATCTGGTTTACAATTTATTGAACAAGAATGAAAGAATTATTAATTTAATTATTCAATAAATAAATTACTTTCTTTATTTATTTATAATAAAACATTTAATATTAGATATCATTGTTTCAATGAGGTATACAATAAGTATTTTTGTCCTGTTCATTGTTCAACTTCAAAGGATTAGATTAGGTTTAGATTGCATATCCGTTTATTTTCGTTTTATTTAGCGTGGATTTGTGTCCCACTGTCGGGTAAAGGCTTCCTCTCTTTATGCCAGACCGTCCTGTTCAATGCTTTTTATTTATTATAATTATGTACTCGTATTTATTTCGAAAACTCAACAAAACCAAAATACAATAAATATATAAGGAATACAGGAATCTATAAGCCTCCTAAGAAGTTACAACATTTTAAAAAGTTCATGAGGTACAGTCAACCAATGATAAAGTTGAATACTTCAAAGTTGAGTAGGTATCAATTTGACATTTCTAAAACATAAGGGCGGTTTCCTCTTGCAAATCTAACTTGACAATTTATATTTGGAACTTTATCACTGTCTGTTCTAAAACGAATTGAATGCGAAATTGCTCAACATTGTCATAGGCACACCGTATTAGGTAGGTACATACATCCGATTAAATAGTATCTCTATAGATACATAGAGATACTCTATGGGAATCAAATAATGGCTCTATGGTTTAAGGTAGACAGCGTATCCGTGGGTGTGCCAACGTTTGTCATTCTGGACTGATGTTAGCATATATCGCGGATGTCCATCGGTGACAGTATATCCATTTACAATCAGGTAAATTGTCTGCTCGTCTTCCGCCATCTTTCAATGAAAAAATCGACTTTTCTTTTAAATCACAAAAAAAATTGACTGTCGACATTAGACGTCATAATATCTGTGATTATCGCAATCATGTACAGTTAACCGCATAAAGCGTTTTGAAAGCGAAAACACATTAGTACAGCTATACTCTAAGTGTGTTCCGCGGAACCCTAGGGTTCCGTGATACCTCTGTCGGGGTTCCGCAAGAATTTAGAAATAAAAAAATCAAAACACCTCTCACTGGTCGCTCCGCGGCTGTGCGGACTCCGCGGCCGCGCGGAGACAAAACGCTATGAATGTTATTTATTTATTTATTTGTATTTGTATAAGCTTGTGTTACATTAGATGGTACAATATCTCATAAGTTTGGTCTCAACAATTTTATACTTGTACAACGCGTTCGCTCTAAGTTTGCCGGTCTGTGGAATGCGCGTACCCTCCCCCACGTGACAACAAAACTTATAATGTGTCATAGTTTTACCCAAATATCTAACGTACACAATTTTTATTGTTACAATTAAATAAAAAATTTCGAACGTCATACACTCATACCTATCGCCAGCGGCAAACTTAAAACGAGCGGGTAGTATACTTGTAAGCGCTCAGTCTCTTTGATAAAAGCCGCCTCTGAATTAGACGCTATAGTTGTCAACTAGCGACTTTCGTCTCTAACTTCAAAGGATAAAGTCGATATTGTTTACAACGCTATTTTTAAATTTCTGTTTTTATTTTTGCTTTTTGTTTATCAAAGGTGCCGACTCGAGTATTTTCGAGAATATTTGAGATCGAGTCTAGGACTAAGTATAAAAGCGGCGATCGCGCGTTGGCGTCGTCAGTTGATGATTAGCGTTCGGAGCGATAAGTTACTACCTACTTACAAGCTCGCTAGCGAGAAACTAGTGTTCATTGTTTTACTGCCTGCTGTATTCTGTTGTCTCAGTTTTATACATTTCTTCCCTGTAGGTTCTAAATTTAGTCTCTTATACGCAGTAACGATTGTGCATTATTTAAACCCCACTATCCTGACTTGTAACATTATAAATAAAGAAGAATGGAACGTTGGCTTAAAGGTGTTAAACGTGTTCCAACAACATCTTCTAATGACGCTGAATGTTCAAAAGCAATGCGCGCGGAGAATTTAGCAATCACCGATCCAGAAGATGATGCCACGAGTGCCACGACGTCAAGCTCGACGGTTTCAAAGACGAAAAAAAGGAAGTATGATGAATCTTATATCAGTTTCGGATTTGTTGATTCCAACGGCTCACCTCTCTGCATGCTCTGTAGTAAACTGCTTCCTAATAGTTCCATGGCACCTGCCAAATTGCGTCGACATTTAGAAACCGTACACCCCGAGACTAAAGACAAGAATAAAGAATTTTTTGTTCGCAAAAAAGATCAGTTATTAGAAAGTCAAAAAAATATGATGCATGTAACACAAACTACCAACGAAAAGGCCACGGAGGCATCATACTTAGTTAGCTATCGCATTGCACAAGCAGGTGAAGCGCACACTATCGCTGAGAAATTAATAAAACCATGTGTATTAGACATAACAAAATGTATGCTTGATGAAAAATCTGCAAAGCATCTTTCTACTGTTCCGCTATCAAACGATACTGTTTCACGACGAATCCATGATCTGGCAAGCTACGTCAAACAAGAACTAGTTACACGTCTACAAAATACACGATTCGCTTTGCAAATGGACGAGTCGACTGATGTCGCTGGTTTGGCTATCCTGCTGGTTATTGTGAGATATCCATATAAAAGTTCTTTTGAAGAAGACATGCTTATGTGTTCATCGCTGCTTACAAACACTACCGGGGAAGAAATTTTTAATAAAATAAATATATTTTTTGAAGAACATAATCTCAGTTGGAACAATTGCATTGACATTTGTACAGATGGGGCCAAGGCGATGACAGGTAAAACAGCAGGAGCAGTGTCACGAATGAAAAATAAAGCGCCTAATTGTAGTTCCAGTCATTGTATTCTGCATAGACAAGCACTTGCGATGAAGCAAATGCCGTCTAATCTAAAATTAGTTATGGATGAAGCGGTAAAAATAATTAATTTTATCAAATCACGACCACTACAATCCCGATTGTTCTCATTATTGTGTGAAGATTATGGCAGCAAACATAAAACACTGCTGCTCCATACAGAAGTGCGATGGCTGTCTCGGGGAAAAACTTTAACAAGGCTATTTGAACTTAGAGCCGAGTTACAAATGTTTCTTTCAGCAGATACTTCTTTTAATTTGAAGGACCGTTTGTATGATAAAACTTGGTTGTTCCGATTGTCTTTTATGGCGGATATCTTTCAAAAACTTAACGAATTAAATTTATCGTTGCAAGGTAAACAGACAACAGTGTTTCAGGCCTATAATAAAATAACTGCTTTTAAAAGAAAATTAGATTTTTGGATCATTTGCATTGGTAAGAAAGAAATAGAAAGTTTTACGTTACTCAGTGAGTTTGTTAGCGAAAACGACTCAGAAATGTTTGAAGATAATGTGTTTGAAGAATTGGTCCAATATCTCAGTTCGATGCGCGCATCTTTTGAAAAGTATTTTCCCGAAGAACACAATACAAAAATTAAAGTGAACTCCTGGATTCATAATCCTTTTTTACCCAACTTGGAAAAGCCTGAAAACATGTCAAATGAGATATATGAATCTCTTTTAGAAATGTCATCAGACACAAGTATGGAGTCATTGTTCAAAACGACGCCTCTTAATGATTTTTGGTGCAGAATCCAAGATGAATATGCAATGCTTGGCCAAATGGCTCTGGATATTCTTCTCCCGTTCCCAACTACATATTTGTGCGAAACAGGATTCTCTACCTACGCAGCCACGAAAACAAAATATCGCAATAGACTGGACGCCGAAGCTGATATGAGACTCCAACTTTCTTCCATCAAACCTGATATCAAGCAATTGATGAAAAATAAAAAACAGTTTCATACCTCCCACTAGTTAGATTTTTTCTTTTTTAATGTTTTCTATTATTGTCCTTACCAAGTGGTGAAGTAAATAATAATTAGTAACTGATACATTGTACTTTTATTATGCTGATTAATATAGAATACACTTATAAAAATAATTGTTTTATTGTAGGGTTCCATCAAGTATTTTGCTTCCCAAAAGGGTTCCGTCATTTAAAAAGTTTGAGAACCACTGCTAGATGCAACAGCCGTGTAACGGTCCGTGAATTACTCTTGACCCGGATCTGAGATTTGCTGAAAAAATTGACACTCGGTCACAGTTGATGTTCGTGACTTCTGTGATATTTACCAATTAATGTTTCTCATCTTTTCTAACGTCTTTTTGACAAACACAGCGTCACGTTTTTGTCTAAAGTTATTTTTTGAGTGAAATGTGATCTAATAATATAGTCTATTGACCGATCAGTGAAAAGTAATATTCCACGTGGCGGACTGCACATAAGGGATTGTCACGACATCATCACTAAAGGGTCGTTAATACGTTTCAATTGGACAATTGTTAGGGCCGAAGGGACCTCGAGACAAATTGACGGTTAACTCCCGACACTAATTGAAAGTTAATTGTTAGTTAACTTTATATTGTTAGTGGTTAATATTATTAAAAAAAAATGAACGTGATCTCTGGTTTTTCCATTGAAAAACACTATCAAGCTTGTTTGTATCTATACAGGTATATATGTATATTGTATTTATAATATAGGTATCTATACAGTGTATAATATACAGTCAACAGATCCTTCTATATTAAATATATGACTCGTACATACACTTTTTGCAAAAAAATATACAGAAAATGAATGTTTTAACAAGACCTTTCTAATGTATGTCCATTACCGATTTGTATTAATGACCATTTTATCAAGGAAACTAGATTAAAAGTGTGACCTCGACGGAGAGAGGGAAGAACAAAATTGCTAATAATCTTTTAGTACCTAACGTCTTACCGACTTATAAAATGTAACCACTAAGTGAGTATAAATTGTCGAATGTAAGCATAATTGTTTATACGCAACATAAATATACTTACACTAAATATAACTTGCAGTAAATATACACTAAAATCCACACATTTCGATTATCATTTTCAAAGTGATCAAAAATAGATTTTATGTTGGCCACTATTTTTTGACTTCAGAATGAAAATAAAAATTCAATATAAAAAAATATAATGAAATGAAGTGATGAAGGAAATGGATAATGGCTATGAAAATGCATTTTGGTATAAGTATTTAATTTCATATTATTTGGTGAGTAAAGCTGTGCAAATATCGGAACGGAGGTAAAATGATACCAGTTCAAATTGAGTCAACTTTGTGAAAGTGAAAATTTGATACGTCAATAATAAGTAATAACAGTCTGTATACACGTATAAAACGGACCTATTATACAATTTTGTATTTGGATAATATTCTGCATAACTGATCCAAGTGTCAAAAATTAAATTTTACAAGATAGAAGATTTTATATTTGCATTTGTGCCTACTAGATTATTTTACAAGACCACTACTAAAATATCGTGTAAAATATAAATAAGTAAAAATGAGAAAGTATTTTTAAGGCTTGTAGACTAGGTACGCTAAATTGAGTCGAATTGCACTAGTTATACAAAATTGGATCCATTTATAAGGTTAATATATTTACATGTTTTATGCCTACTCTACAAATATTTTTTCCATAAATTAAATATTACAATTAATTATGTATAATATGTATCCCTAATACATACATATGTATCTACTAGGGATGTTTCAAATAGCAAAAAAAAACTATTCGCGAATACAAATATGTACGAATAGTACCTAACCTACTACGCATGCACTTGTAGGTAATTTGTAGTTCAATTCAAAGTTAGTGCTATAAATATTTTTTAGTTCGATCAGTAAGTACCTTTTTGGTTAAGTCTAAAGTTAAGTAGGTACCTACCTAACTTCAAATTAAACTATACATCACATACTAATTGAACTTAAAAATCAGACACATAACTAACTGATTTTCAAATGAAAGTTTACACTTAAAGTATATTTCTTTTTGTAAAAAACCTATTTTATCTACTATTTACATTGGGCTTTCACTATTCGAATATTCGTTTAGAAAATGGAGTATAAAAGTATGGAGTATGGAGTATAAAGTAAAAATATAGTACATGAGTGTTATGTATTCATTAATTATACTTAAGTAAATTATACGAGTATATAATGTTACTTTTCAAACTTTCGCGCTTTGTACAATAGACATTTTATATACAAATTTGAACCTTGCGATTTACCGTCGAATACGTCCGCGGACATTGTTAGTGTAGTGTGTCGTGGCCTTTCCTAATGTGAAGATTAAATGTGGGTAGTTGATAAAACTGCTCGCAGCTCCCATCCTGGACTACCCGCCTCTTCAGTCAACTCATGACCACGTCTGGTGAAACCCATACCGAAACGTCGAGTGAGAATAAAAGTTAAACAAATACCTTTATTATACGCGTTCAGACTCGATTTAGAATATAAAAAGTATATAGTGTTGTTGTTTCAATTATAAATATAATATATTCTCATCACACTTCCCAATGTATTAACCAATACCTGTCTGTCTAACCCAAAGGTTAGCTAGCAGTGAAAACCAACTCGTCTTTTGTTCGAAAATGCAGAACAAAGTTTTTCAAAGAAATAATAAAACATAAATTAACTTGAAAATACTTAATAGCGCATTTAGCGCATGCCAACAGATTTTTTAGAAGTGTATAAGATAACTTGTCCAAGATGTGATAAAACTTTCCAAATAAAATACCTTCAACCTGTACTAGGTAGGACGGTGTGATAAAAATCTAATGATGATGATTGACAGTATGATGAAAGGACAGTATGATAGCCGTCCTGAAAGTATTTGCGTTCACCAAATAGACTGTGACAGATATCAACTAATGTGACGGTACATATCATTAACGTCAAATTAGTACACGTCATTGTGTATCAAAGCAAAAACAAAATGGTTTTTTTGTCCATCTCGAACACAAAAGAAAAAATGAGTACTCGTATGTAGGCAAGTGTGTGAGCCGAAATCAAAGCACTACCATCTTAGTCAATTAGTGCGTTACGTTTGAAGGACGTCCTAACAATGGATGTTTTCATGTAATTGTGTTATCGAAAAACATTTTACTATTGTTTATTAACCAGATCCGAAACAGTGATAGCCTAGGCGTATCTATACTCTACTCACATTCGTTTGATTGTGACTTCAAATCCTCAGCCCGTACCACTGAGTTACTACTTAAGTAAGATTTGTTTTTTAAATTGTCAATAGCTCGGCGGTAAGGGAAAGCATCGTGAGGAAACGCTATATACATATATTGCTCTAGATAAAAAAAAGAAATCTGGAGTATGTGATCCATCAATCCGCATTAGTGGATCTCGGCCCGGAACCCCCCAGTGATTTACTTAGGGGAGGCCTGTGCCCTGCAGCGGGACGTTATAGGCTGATACAGAGATCCGAAACGAAAGATTCGCCGAAGAACTGAAGTCACCGACTTAGTTCATAGAAACAGCATGCTGAAGTGGTAATGGTCGTATTTGCTGCAGGATCGACAACCGATGAAGTAGACGAGTACTCGAAAGGAGACCATTACCGGAACGCGTAATGTGGGACACCTTCTAGCCAGGTGGACCAGCGACTTGAAGAAGTTTTCCCATGGTAGCTGGAAGAGAAAATGTAAGACCGCGTGTGGTGACGAGCCCTGGGAGAGGACATATGTCCAGCAGTGGAAGCCATAGGCCGATGGCATGACATGGCATGGTATGGCATGCTATGGTATTGTTAATAACAAGCGTTTCAGACGAGTTCAACAAATTATCAATCGAAGAACATATTTATTCATTTTATTTATTTAAGACATTTACATATTTTCTATACGGTAATCGACACTTATAATGTAGCTTACAAAACATCAAATTTACAAGTACCTACTCATACGAATGTGTGCTGACATCTGTAGGTACTAGTAAATAATTTGTTTTACAGCTGTCAGAGCCTTCCCTTATTGTTGGTTTGGAATAAGTTATCTTGGCATAAGTCGACTAAGGTATTATATGTATCTATATACATGTATGTACTATGTAGGTTGACTGGGAAATAATACTTTAAAGCATTAAGTCCGCCTTTGAGCTCTGTGCAATAAAGAATAAATATATGCTGTTGAGTACCGAGGATGGTAGGTGTACGGGACGGGGGGTGACGTAATAAATAAAACTCTGGTCGGATCGTAATGAAAATTACGCCCAAGGAGCTTGCCCGTACTGACGGTACACGAACATATACTAAAGTCGGATGTCTCTGAGGAGCCGATCAAGATGCGTAGAAAGCAAGCGTTGAGACAGTGTTCTTGAGAGCGCGCTGTTACTGGTGAGAGCTGCAGTGATTTCTTGTGTTCAGTTTTTAGTTCAGTTGTAAGTTGCTCTGTTGAATTCCCGTTGCTAGTGATTTGCATTTTTTTTTTTTTTTTTTTTTTTGTTAGGAGAGACAATCAGGAAAAATCCTGCATGGGACACCTGGTACCATCTAGTCTGGCTGGGCCAGCCTAGGTGGTACCAGGTAGTGTCGGACTCCTACCGACTAAAAAACCTGATTGCCTCAACATCGTGTATGTATAGTTCTTGTGGCCCTAGTGGCCTTTCAAGAGTCACCGGTCGCGTTGATGTAGGGCGAGCGCAGAAGGCGCTCAGCCAGGAGAAAAATGTGCGTTGCAACAGCCTAAGGGCTCCCCCGCCGGTAAACCGGCGGAAGGAACGGACCTCGGCTTAGGGCGTTGCATTGGGGGGATACCGCGGGATCGCGTGTCGGCGAGAAGCGCCCAGGCATGTGTCGATGCCTAGTGAAAGTGTTGGCTGAGGGCCGGTGTGTGTTAACGGTGTAACGAGGGGGACGTCCACGTCTCGGCCGGCGGGGACGGTGTCTGTGTACTGTGGTTTGTGTGGGAACCGCATTGGCAGCGGTGATCGGGTCGTCGGGATCGTCCAGGATGTGCCGCGGGCGACGATAGCGCGGAGGGGCACTCCTGTCCGGTATGTAGGTGAGGGAAGAGACAATCAGGGGGTTGGGATGGTTTGGGATAGCGTCATAGTAGCGTCGGGCGGTGTCTGTTATGTATTTGACGATGGAGGGAAGCTCCAAGTCCTTGTGGAGGTCAACGTTGCGCATGTACCATGGTGCGGCCACGGCCTTGCGCATGAATCTATTTTGCAATTTTTGGAGGATTGCAATGATGGAGGGAGCTGCGTGTGCGAACACAACGCTAGCATATGTCATAATGGGACGGACGAGAGTTTTGTACAATGTCAACTTATTTCTAAGCGACATTTTACTTCTCCCGCCTACGAGGGGGTTGAGGCGACCGAGCACAAAGGCGGCTCGGTTGCGGACGGTTTTGACGTGTTCTCGGAAGGTCAGTCTATGGTCTAGAGTGACTCCGAGATACTTGGTCTTCCTGACGAGAGGAATTGTTTGACCGAAAAGGGTTATCGGGAGAGGGGACAGCTTAGGCCTACGAGCGTTAGCCCTGGGAAAAGGGAAGCACATGGCTGCACTTTTCGTCGGGTTTATCTCTATCCTCCACCTCGCAAACCACTCACCTAGGGCGGTCACTGCGCGCTGGAGGCGTAGAGATACCATACGTAGGTTCCTATCTGAGGCGTAGAGGGCGGTGTCATCCGCGAAAAGGGCGAGCTCTATTCCTGGGGTGTGGGGGATGTCGTTAGTGTAGAGGGAATAGAGCGTGGGTGCTAGAACGGAGCCTTGTGGGACTCCAGCTCTGATTGGGCGGGGGCTAGACAGAGTGCCTTCGACTCTGTAGCGAAAAGTGCGATCGGTAAGGAAGTCTCTGATGATGAGAATGAGACTTTCTGGCACCTCCAGTTGGTACAGTTTATAAATTAAACCGTTGTGCCAGACCTTGTCGAAGGCCTTCGCTACGTCGAAGAAGACAGCTAGGGTTCGGAAGGGCCTCTTTTGATTGAGACGCGGGAGTATGTGCTCCGTTATTCGGTGCACCTGTTGGACACACGAGTGCTTGGCTCTAAAGCCGAACTGCTCGTCAATGAGAAGCCTTTTTGAGTTAATGTAACTCAGCAGGCGAGAATGGAGGACTTTTTCGTAGATTTTAGCCATTGTATTCAATAGGCTAATGGGTCTGTAACTAGAGGGATCCGAGCGATGTTTGCGCGGTTTGGGGATGCCGATGACGACGGCTTCTTTCCAGGCGACTGGAAAGAGATGATTTCTCATGGCGGCATTGAGGATGGCCACGAGGAGAGCGATCAGATGGATCGGGAGGATTTTGAACACCTTGTTGGGTATTCCGTCGATTCCAGGAGATTTTTTGATTTTGAGATTTTGGATAATCTCCTGGATTTCTGTTACCGTAACCGGTAGAAGGGAGTCAGAGGGGGGGATGGAGGCTCGACGCCCCACCTCTCCGTCAACCGTGTCGACGTGGGATTCGTCCACCGGCTGACGGCTAAGGGAGCACTGGGCCTCCAAACTGTCGGCTAGGCATTCGGCCTTCTCTGCATCGTCAAATGCGGGAGGTCCGTTTGGTCTTGTCAGTGGGGGAAACGAGGCTGTATTGTCTGTTTTCATAGACTTCGCCATCCGCCAGTAGGCAGTGTGTGATGGCGAAATCTCTGACAACAGGGATTCCCAACTGTGATTTTTGAATTCAGCGATGCGATGCTTTACTTCCCTTTGTAAGGCTCGCATTCTACGCCTATTCTCGTCACAGGGGAAAGAGTCATAAGCACGGATGGCTGCGTTCTTGTCTCTTATCAGCTCCCTTATGTCCTCAGGCAACTCCCAGCGGCGATCGTTCGCCGCTGGGACTCGCCTGGAGGAGCTTCGGATTAAATCCTTAAGGTGGCTGCCGTGGCCAGAGACCGCCGTGTTTGTGTCATCCGCACTGGTCAGGTAGTCGGGGATAGAGTCGAGGTGGGGAGAGCTGGAAGCCTTAAGGGCTTCTTTCAGCTTGGTCCAGTTAATAATCGTCTTGTCTTGGAGAGGTGGATCGGTCTGTCGTCCTAGTTTCATGACTACGGGGCGATGGTCGGAGTCTAACTCGGAGAGGGGTTCTAGCGAGTTTAGACGTAGGGCAACGTTTTTGAAAAGGGCAATGTCAAGGACGTCGGGTCTGTGGGTAACAGTACCAGGGTAATGAGTTGGCGTCATTGGAGCTATCACGTCAAAGTCGAGTAGGTCAATGAGTCTGTTAAGGCGATTACCGTTAGTGGTGGAGGTATGACTATTGAAGCTGGGGTGCTTACAATTGAGATCTCCTGCCAGGATGACTGAGTTACCTAAGTCGAGAAGCGACTCGAGATCAGTCCTGAGCAGTACTCTGTCGGGGGGGAGATAAACAGATGCCAGAGTGACAGGTTGATGACCTGTCATAGCTATACGACAGACCGAGGCCTCCATGTTAGTCAGTGGAGGGGTAGGAATCGGAATGCAGTGCAGAGACCTTCTGTAGTAAATGAGGGTGCCGCCTCCTCGGCTGGCCAATCTGTCATTACGTACAATGTTGTACTGGGCGATTTTGGGATCGCGTTTGCTAGGTTTCAAGAAGGTCTCTTGCACTAGCATTATGTCGATTTGATGATTTCTGAGGAAATCTTGGATCTGGGTGCGTTGGGAGCCGTAGCCGTCAGCGTTGTAAAACGCGACGGACAGGGAAGAGGGCTTTATTCGAGCTGTGTTAGCCATTGGAGTTCTTTTAGGAGAGTTCAGGGGCAGGCCTTGAAGAGGCCGAGGGCGCTAAGTACGTGCTCGTACTTAAAGACAAGGTCTAGACGGGCTAGAGCGTCTCCGTCAGTGGACCTGAGCGCTTGGGCTAGGTTTTTAATTTCCTGGGGGTTTATGGCCCCTAGGAAGCGGCGGACTAGAGCCAGGTCCTCCATTAGCCCAGGACTAGCCTGGCTTTGGAAGGAGGTGGCGTTAGGGACGGGTTTGGGGGCCGGCGCAGGGGCGGCTGGAGTGATCCTCCAAGATTGCTGCGCGGGAGCGGCTGGAGTGGTCCTGCGCCAGGATTGCGGCGCAGGTTTGGGTGGGAGCGAGGGGAAGCTCGCGGGTGTGAGCACTGCGGCTGGGGTGGGTTGCGCAGAAGGCGCGGGGAATGGTGCTTTAGTTTGCACCGACATAAGGGGGGCTAGTGATTTGCACTCAAAATGGGCCTATTTTTATTCCCGATCTTACTGTCTCAACTAGCTTCTCGGAAGCAAGGGGTTTCGTGTATCGTCCAATCGGGGGCGCCTCAGGCCATCTTTATTCAATAACATGTGTGGGAGCGAGATAGTATATGACAAGGACAGATAGTATTTCAGACAAGGACAACAATAATAATATTGACGCTAACAATCTTGAGTTTTACAACTCGCGTCTTTTTCGGAGTAACTTTTAATAATGTTGTAATCTTTAATAAATCACACGTTACATTAATACAATTATACACAACTACACACAAAACTATATCATAAATTCTCAATAACAATGGGGCATTAAAACACTCTGTAAATGTATAATTAAATGTTACAAAATACGTAAATCACAAAGGTAAATATACAAATACATCTTATGTTACTAATTTGAGGCGTCATCGTTAATATATGCTATTGTATAAAAAGTGTCGTGGTTGAAACTTATGGTCACTATGTAGATCACTAAAGTAAGCAAGTATAACATAAATCATGAAACAATGTGAAAAGAATCATATGAGTCATAAATCATAATTTTTAAATTTAATCACGTATGTGGGTACTTACATTCCATAATAAAATTGAGTTTTACGAGTAGATAACAATTTTGTGGGTCATATTGATCAAGTCGCAAATGCTGCTGCATTATTCTTATTTTTTTAAAAATACCAAGTCATTTATTTTATGATGAATAATGAGACCATCGACTCTCAATCGAGCTGATCGACCACCACTTATAATTTAACATCCACCTAACTGTAAACCATCTCAAATCACGTTTGCAAACTTAATAACTAGTCTGGACAACTTTATAGCACCGGTCACAGCAATATTTTATGTATGCTTTGGTATTTTATGCATGTTCAAATTTCAATACAATATAGATTTATGTATGTTAGTGTTTATTTTTTGTTTATATAGAGGCAAGGGCGTCGCTAGCCAACGCCAGCCAATGGGCCAGGGGGGGGGGGGGGGGCAATATGAAAGAGAGGATGGGAGAAATATGAATAGTAGGTACAAATACAATTTTTTTTTCGAATCTTTAGAGGGGCCCTCCTGCCCTCCCCTGCCCTCCCTTGGCGACGCCCTTGTATATAGGTGAACTCAAAAAATAATGGACCGACTTTGAAATTTATCACTTTTCGGATTCTAAACTCATGCAGACAGAGATGTTTTGTTGCATGTTTGCGTTGCCTAATCCGCCACCTGAGCTAAGGCAGCACAAATCGCCAGTTATATATAAAATTATTATTTTAAATAAACTCTTTTTAGTATTGTATATTTGATATACTGATTAGTGATTACAGATATACTTATCATCAAATCCCTTTATCCCCAGTAGTTCTGTTGACTGAACAAGTGAGAGGCCATTCTCATCAGTTTTGTTTTAGTACTAAAATATCTGTAATTTGTTATAAATCATTTTATTTGAATACTAACTAGCTTTTGCCCGCGACGTCACCTGCGTAAAATTTGTTTTAAAAGTAATTGACTCCTCTTAGACAATCTAATCAATTTTACGCGATAGAAAGTATCCTATATCCTCCCACCGATTTCAAGCTACCTGAAATTGAATCAGTAATTTAGTCGCGAAAACCTATCAGACAGACAAATAAACACACTTTCAGATCTATAATATTAAGGATAGGTTAAATGTGGAAGTGTGAATGTGAACAAAATTGACAATTTTATTATCTTAATACATTTATTTTAAAATTTTGTCTGTAGCGAGTATAAATGCTCTGAGTCGGCAATGAAGGAAAACATCATGAGAAAACCCTTGTGACCCAAAATAAAAAAGGTCTTAAACATGAGAAATATCCAATCTGTGTTTATGAGTATTTGGTCGCGTGTTGAATTGTGGTCCGAAACCCCCTGTAATTAAAAGATTCCTATAATGAAATATACTACCACCTACTGATTCCGTTATCGAAATACGCCGCTTCATTGACTACATCATTATGAAGCAAATCTTCATTAATGGGCTATTTTCTTTTTAAATAACGTTTCAAAATGTAATTAACGTTAAATTGACACAGTGTGAGATTAAAACAACGATAAATAAATCAATGTGTCGACGCAGTCACGCCATTCAGAAAAGTGTAAAAACAATTCCTGACTTAACAACAATTATAGTCAGCGTGAGTTCATATACTCATGTACATTTTGATGTGCCAATTCGTTCTCGTCTATTTCTCCACTGTTCCGAGGTTTAATGGTCTCAGCATGTGCAACATCCTTCCCTTTGCTTTTGTTTTTCTACGCCACATGTGTTAGATTAACATCGCTCATTAGCATAGCGCTTAGACTGTTGTGCTATATGACTCATTGTATCTACTGCCTCTATTGACCCCCTTCGAGCTGCATCAAAGTAAACTTCATTAGTGATGATAAGAAGTTTAGACCAATAACTTACATTAGCATTAATAATACGATAACGAGAAAGAGCGCCGTCGAATGCGTTATAGTTTTGAATAGAAATACCTAGCTTCTAAAGGTTAACAGTAAACAGTGAACCCGAGGGAGCAAAAACGTCACAAAAAAGCGTTTCCTTTACTGGAAGTTATTGGGTACAACTGCATAACCGACAGCCATTCATGGCGAGGAAACGAGACGAAATAGTGGGTAAGAGAAAACGGCCGCGTGCCTGAGAGAGTGAGGGAGATTGCATTCCAAATACGAGCACAATGTCCGCGAGCGGTGCGCCCGCGCCACACCAGCCGCTCACTACCACACAGCCGCTCGACAAAAGCGGCCGCGCGCCCTTCCGCGCATCCGTGTCGATAACGACAAAAACTCTCGAGACAACTCTCTATTTGAAGTGAATTTCGTAATCGATAATTCGACAATTGGTGCCGGTGACGTTACTTCAACGGTTTACGTTTGTGTTATTGTGTGTGCTGTGTTATGATTTGTGTTGAGTGCGTCAGACATTAAAGGAGAAGGAACACCGAGGATACTTTCACTGGACTGAAAGTTGCAAAACATTCTTTCGGAGCACTTCTTTGTAAAGGACCCGAAAGAAATTTCACTGATTATGGGGTAAATAATGTTTATGAATCGTTACTATCTACATCAAATAACAACAAACGACAGGTCCATAATACTTTATGTATCCAACAGTATAAAAGCATTCAATTAAGAATTATTAAAATTCAATAGAAACAAATTAAAACACTAATAAAAATAAATTAAACACATAGAAAATGTAGCCAATCTTGCGTGTGTCTTTTATAACATTGAATTCACATAATTGCTGTCAGCTTTAAATCAACTTAATTTAAGAAAAATATAGAAACAAGAATGCAGCGTTTCGTCTACCACGTGAAAATATTTTCTCTATTCATATTTATATGTTTGCGTACACTTTACATTAACACTGATCAAAAATCAAGGTATTATGATAAAGATGACTGACAGGTTGAGATCATCGGATGTTGTTGTTTCCGCGCACGCCGAACCTTTGTTTTAGAGTATAGTTTCTACAAACTTAAGAAAACTATATAAATACGCATAGCCCTTGGGCTCGTTGCTGCACACACATTTTGCTCCTGACTTAGCGCCTTCTGCGCTCGCCCTACACCATACATGTCCGGTGACTCTTGGAAGGCCATTAGGGCCACAAGAATTTAGCCATTTCGAAAAAAAACGTAAACACTAGGAAGTCCTAAAATTACTTTTGGAACATTACAAAACATATTTGTGCTCATAGGCTATAATAATTGATGGGATTGAATTCTTTAGTATTATGTATACCGCCAATAGAAACCGACATTTTAATTCACATTAGTCACTTTTGAATTAATCTCGATATTGACTTATGTTACGATGATTCTAATTTTGTAGGGGTTTATTATTCATATCGTTGCGTATTCAAAAGAGGCTGTATCGTATTCTGATTAAAAATTATACCTATCTCTTTTTCCGTCTTTTATATTATTGCGTAACAAAGAAAGACCATTCGTCTGTGGTTTCCCACAAATTTCTCCCATAAACACAATTGTTGTTGTGAAATCCATTGGTGATGTATGGTGGTGATGATGACCCATTCTAGACGCATCGTAAAATATGGATGCGGTTATAGCGTTCTTATGGGTATTGGTTGAATTACGAGGTACTTTAAAATTTCTCACAATTCGTGACCCACTGACATCTTCTTAAGCTAGCTAGTTGCGAACTTCATTCAATACTTTCAAATTACATTAGTTTCACACATATGTGAAATAAACGTGGCGATGACGACATCAAATTTATTGATGATCAAGTCATTTTTAGATGCCAAAGTGATTTAAATACGAATCATCTTTACTGATTTTCGAAAACATCTTTAGAGTTTTATAACAAGTCCAAATGAAGACAATTCGAAGGTTTCTAATAATAAGGAAGTAAGAAGTTAATTCTAGATTCTAATGTAAGTAAACGACAGAGGAAATAAATATATCTGAGTATAAATTAGACATAGGCCAAACGGTTTCATACAAAGTAGTTTCAATTCGTAATCATGGAATTTCAAATTTGTTCATCAATGTAATGTCGATTCAAGGAAAAGTAGTCTATTAGCAATAACACCGGCACCCGATGGATCACTGTTACACACAGGATTGTTAACACATCGATAATAATTCGTTATCGTACCGATATAACTAGGTAATCGATGTACCTACGTAACTTAAACATGTATGGTTATGTTAGTGGTTACTCATTCTGCTTACACAGTTTTAAATTGTTTTAAATTACATTTTAAATTCTAATTCCTACTTTTAGATTGATTGAACACTCAAAAACAGTGTTTCGTTACATTATGATTTAGATAAACAATTTTACAAAATAATACTATACAATAACACTTTTAAGGTGGTAATTGGTGGATGAAGAAAAAGGAAAATTTAAATCACATACGAAACCGTAAAGGATTTGTATGAATTAATATTTAAAAAAATCATCTATTATAGATTTTGTGTATTAGTAATAAAAAAAAACACAATTATATGTCATGAATAAGTCAAGTTTATGATAGTATGGGATTGGCGTGTTTCTTTAAAGACAAATAGAAAAAAAGGAGCGGTTAAATTGCGCAAAATCTTTATTATACGATCAGATATCAACTCATAACGTCCCAGTAACAGCACAGTCCCAGTACAAAGGAGGTCTTTTACAAAAGAGTTTTGGCCCATATCCCAGTATACTCGTAGATTAATAATGGGATTAATGGGTATACATTTTCTTTTTAAATTCTCTGAACCGCAGGTTTCATAACGATATATTCACCACCAAAGCTAATGTTAATTGAAAAATATTTGTACTTGTACAGTTGGAACTCAATCGGAGTTGAAACTCACGACCTGACAAATCTGTATCAAAAGTATAAATTACCGCTCTTAAATATTACAATTACCATACTCGTACCATGAAAAGGAAACAAAATGTTTATCCCCATGTTGTTAACAGGTTGTTCTTGAACTTTACCACTAAATTGTACAATAGTAAAATAAATCAGCCGGTGGTACCTATGTCCGCAGGCACGTGCGTTCAAAACAATGCCGGTTGTCATGTAAAAAACACGCACAGCTCGAGATAGTCGACGTTTGACAAATGTTGGCATGTTGGCACAAAATGGTTGAACGTGTGGACAATAACGGCTTGGGTGGGTGGGTATATACAAATTACTTTACTACTAAGTAATTAAATAATGTCGGTCGGTCATTTTCGTATTTTGAGAGATGTATATTACATAGAGTGATTACAACGTAGGTAACGTAGGTAATGAACTCTGAAAGTCTGTTTGGACGTTTGTTTCATTTTTTTACTCACCATCCTTCGTTTTCGTTCGGAATACGAAAACGGCCTTACCTATATAATTAGTAGTACTGGACGGAGAACATTGCAATTTAGTAATTACTGAAAGAATTCCAAGCGCTTTGGTGACAATTGACACATTTTTACTTTCCAGAAAACTGTTGATGCTCGAAGATTTTCCTAGACATTAAAATATATTTGGTACTTCATAAATTCAAAATTAGCCACTAATCAGTCATTGACTATTATTGTCCTTTTCTTATATCGAAATTTTTAACTTGATTTGTACAAATTTTATATGAATAATAATAATATAATTACAATGTAATTTTAGACGTGTATGGTGTACTTTGTACAATACTTGTATGTCCAATCGTAACGCATAAAAATACATGTGATATTTAACACATACCTGTCAATAACTATGAAACTTGGTTTGTAGACGAATATTTTTGCGTATTTTCTAAAATAACCAAATTTGACAAAATAATTTTAAATTTGAAAAGCTATTTATTAAACCGTGAATACGCATTTAAAAATGTAACCACATACAGCGAGGTAACATACATCTATTAATTTGTATAATGTGATTAAGCGATGGGTATTTTTTTATGTAAATAAAATAATGACATCTGCCCATTTATAAGTGAAATTATTGATGGTTCAAATCATCTGTTTTCACACACAAAAATAATAGAAGTATCTAGTAATTAGAAAATTAAAAGTCAATAACGTAATTTTAAAACTTTCTTCGTGTTAGTCATTCTACTCACCATCACGGTCACCAGTCTTGTTATCTTCTACTGCTGGACAATGGGGCTTCTCATGCACATTGTCATGTAAATGAGAAATACATATATACCTAGGATGTATAACCCTGGTCGAGCGGGTTGGCGAGTCCACTCTTTTAGAGGTATTTAGGGCTTTGTTATCCCTTAGTCGCCTTTTGCGACACCCACGAGAAGAGATGGGATGGGGTTCTTCTAGAGCCGGCCTACACCACGGCCTATTTTATCCACACACATACGTAAATAAATTAAAACTCAATACCAATAAATCACTACGGGAACTTATTAAATTTATATGTGGTGGTGAACATTTGGTGTAAATTTTAAAATTTGAGAGCCATTTCGATAAGTTAGTGGCGCTAACACGATGCTGTTGACGTATTGATGTTGCTTTTAGATGAGCGATTGACATTTGCCGTCACGGAACTGTAATATTTCCTCGAATAGGTAATTTAGTCCTTGTTTTAGGTTCGATGTATGGCTTACTAATATTTCTTACATTCATGTTTTACGGCTTTGTCATTTGTGGGACTAGATCTGTATGAGAAGGTAAAGACAGATTATTTTCCATTGATATTCATAAACATGTTCAAAGTCATTACTTACTTAATATCACTTGTCCTTTGCTAGCAATAAATCTTTAACTGGGTAGAAATTGGCTATTAATGTTAAGTAAATTATACACCATTTATTGATAAGAATACAAGTGAATACAAGAATACATCTATCACACTCTGTAGGTATTTGTTAATGTAGTCCTTTAACGAAGATTCTGGCTTTAACCTGTTCACGTTCACTATCGTAAAAGACGACTAAGGGTAGTCGTCTTTTACGATAGTCACGGGAAAAGATGGGGTGGAGCTATTCTAAAGCCGGCCCCACACCTCACAGGGATTATTCTAACTAATAGCTTTAACTGTAAGTAGAACTGTACTGGAAAAAATTTAGGTAGGTACACAGATTTGCCGCTCCTGTATATTCGTATGTGACCCCATGTCCATGAGTTGTCAAACAATTGATATAAGGTGCGTTCACAATGTTTCTTTTATTTGTTCATTGATGTACTTGGTTATTCTAAAAGGTCAGTAAACCCACGCTAATAATAGATTTTACGATAAATCGTATGCAGAACATAAGTATGTGTACTTATAAATAGACACACCTATTTAAAATTGGCTGCGAGTAACTAATCTACATTTTTTTAGGCCAAACAAATTAGTTTTAAGAATCGCTTCTGTTTGTATTTTTTTAAGTTTAGGCTAAAATAATATAGTAATGTTAAGAAAAATCGTTCTGTTATCTATCTGTCGCTGTTCTGACAATTCTAACTATTGAAAATCCCTAAGCAACTCGTTGTCATATTCTTTAAATAAGCTGGGGGTCTCTCTGATTTTACGCTTCCAAAGTTTCGGCACGACCGAAGTTCGGACGAACGAAATTCTATAACCCTAATCTGACTTGCCTTCGTTCGGTCGGAGCTCTATATATCGGGTATCTCCGATTATTTAAAAAGTGAGATATTGTTATCGTGAAATTTGACGTTCAATCCCCAAGAATCACAAAATGTATATATCGATCGCTGTCTTGTGCGATCGGTGCAATTTAAATGTCTAATGAATTTCGTTCGTTTTCGTGGAATCTACCGAAATATGGACAGAAACTTAGTTTTTCTTGTTGTCGGAGTAGACCCCCCTGGTTTGTGACGTGCTTCGGTCGTTTGAATACAATCTTATTTTTTCTAGAGCACCAAATGAGTTTGTACCTATACGTTTAATTATCTTACCATCACGTGGGACCGCTTGCTCGTCCGTCCACGAGTCTATAAAAAAAAATGTTTGCGAACCGAAATAAATACTTGTATTGTTCGAACGTTTTTTGGTCCATAATGGGATATTTTAGTCAAAAGGTCGTTAGACTTAAGTTATTTTAATAAATTTTAGTTCCTTCCAAATTTTAGTACATAATAAAATTAATAATATAATGACAAATATTAATTGTTAATATTTAAAAGAAACTATATTTTTAATACTTTAGTATATCTAATAAAATTTAATTTTACTTCCATATTGCATATATTTCTTTTGATATCAGTTTTAACGTCTCCCTATCTATAGGGTCCGCAGGGGCCGCCCCTCGTTTCAACCTAAGTCTTCGTGTTTGAATACAATTATTATCAGTGGATGTCGAGAACATTAATATGTTACAGATTATAAATTAAAGTGTAACTTGAACTTCAAAAGTTTACTACTAAATTTCCTGTTTTGTTTTTGCACCTATTCCTGGTTTACAGTATTTCGAAGGTGGTAGCCCTCTACCTTGCAGTCAGACCTAATGCGGATTGCTGAATATAACAAGCTTCAGATTATTTAATACTCGTGCTTGCGGGTTTCCTCTCATATTGCTTGGAATAAATAAAATATATTTTATTGTCTGTATAGAAAAATTACGTTTAATGATTCTGTTTAAATTGAAACATGTTCAAACATGTGACTTTAAAACATAAAAAATCATTTATTTTTTGAAGAGTAATCAAAGTAATTTGCGGCCCGTTGCAGGCATCCTCTCTCACGGTAGCATGTTTAAACTATGGAAAGCATATTTTATATGAAACATTGAAAGATTCGTCTATACTTATATTACAAAGAGGATTAAGAAAACTTCTGGATCGATTTTTAAAATCCTTTCACTTTTAGGAAGCTAAACATTTGCAGATTGACATTAGCTATGCTCGAGTTTCCTAGGAAATCGATATGTTAAACGTTAAACAAATGGAAAAAGTACCTACATGGTGCAGATGTTGCAGGACCATAGGCGGCGGTGACCACCTACCAACTGATGGGCCGTTAGTGTTATAAAAATGAGCGTTCGATGGCTCGAGTCTTTGAGCCTACTAAAACAGTTAAGGTTTAGGTAGGTAAGGGCCATCCAGAAATTACGTCACGCAAATTTCGTGGTTTTTACCTACCCCGCCGCTATGTCACAGGTAACGTCACAACAGTCACATTCGTAAGAGACATGTTCTGACGTCACAACTTTTTCAATTTTTATTTTAAAATTAAGTTTGATTACAACAATGTTGCCATTATTATCTTTTATTTTAAAATCCTTTCATATATGTAACAAATGTTTTTATCTAACAAAGAAAATCAATTTAATAAAATGAACCAAAAAATATTTCTTTTAAGTACCTTCCTACCTACATTTACCTTAGCTGTTATTATTAAAAAAAATATAATCATGTTTTGTGCACGTCCAATTGTTTTCCTATTTTAACTATGATGTCACAAAAGTCGTGACTCGCTTCTCCCCCTGTCACACCATGTCACACTTTATAGACGCCCTACCTGCCCCTTAACGTATGACGTAATTTATGGATGACCCTTATAAGGTTCATTCTAATTAGCGCTCCAGAGCGCGCTCATTTTTACGCTCGCCCGTCTGTCACCTCTTATATAAAAAAACGAAGACAAAACAAATCGCTAGTTAAGGAATAAAATACAGAGACTTCAAATAGTCCTTTCAAAGGATTCAAATAGTCCTTTATAACAGTCACTCAACAAAAGTACAATTTTGTTGGAAAACAAATATTAATTTTTGAATTGTTTTTCATTATAGAAATATATACCCGCTCTCTAAACCACTGTGTACTTACCTTCACTTTTCTGTGTCACTAACACTTACCCAATTAATCTATTTTTACACCAGAATTCCACTAAACCAGTACACCGTCAAATGTCACACCGACCTTACAACATGCTTCATTACTCGTACACTTGGATCGGTAAAAAAGTGCATGTGACCTTGTACAGCCGGCGATCGTACAGTTTTTACACTAGCAGTGATGTCACTACCGCATAATAAGCATGACAACTGGTCAAGCGATCACTTTTATAGATTGTTTTGTGTAAATGTTTGTAGATACTTAATTGAATACAGAAAGAGTCTAGCTATCAAAGCTGGCCGTGCGGTGTCGGCCAGAATAGCACTACCGTATCTGCTCCCGTGGACGTCGTAAAAGGCGACAAAGCCGCTACCTCAAGCCTTGGGAAACTACACCACCTCGAAAAGAATGGACTCAGCAACCGCTTGGCCAGCGTGGCGTTTTAAGGCCGTACATCCCTCATGCATGCAATGTGCATGAGGGATGTACTGCAGGGATGTAAAATGCCCGTGTACAACAGTGCACGATAAAAGGGCTGGTTACAGTTTTAGAGTGTATTCTCTGTGCACTATGTTATTTTCTCGATGACAGATCGGTTTAGTGATGTCCAAATTGCTTCATAATGATTAGCTATTCGATTTACGATACAATTCTAGTACAATTGGAATTCGCTTTTATATATATTCGATTTATTAAAAATATTCGTCTTAATTAATTGATTTATCACGCAAAAATGTATTTAATACGAAATAAATCTAATAAATCGATTGCAATATATGTAAACAATAAACTAGCAACACTGGCTATGGCGAATAATAAATAACTATAACTTTAAAGTCAGATTCTTTATTCCTATAACTTTATTCGAGTCGGGAATATGACATACAGAACTATCAAACGAGTGAAATTTGTACCTACGGAGATGACACTTATTGACAGTTCTACTAATAAAAAATGTGGATTATTTTCACTTTTCTAATGGTTTTAACTTTATCTTACACTAAAATCATTTGAAATAGACATTATAGTTTTTTCAAGATTAAATCATTTCAAATTCACAATTAGGCGACGGAAAATACATAGAGTCATCTGGCGATTAGAATCTCACTTTCAAACCGCGGTTCCACTTATTTAATTGAAAAAAAAAAACTTTATGTAAGGCCAATTATATGATAATAGCGCTATTATGGCTAATAATAGCCTGAAGCTCAAAACATACTGAATAACTTGTATTTAAGTAATTCAAATATTTGATAGCATTTTACATGTCCGGTGACTTTTGAACGGCCACTAGGGCCACAATAATTTAACAATACCGATATAAATAATTAAGATAGCATTTTAATACAAGTCGTTTATGCCGTGATGCACCATAAAGCTATAAATTTTAAATGTTATAAAATTTGTAAATAGTAGAGAATTAAGAATAAAGGTATTATGGGATTGACACGATTAATGGAGGATCAAGGCCTCGAAATAAATTTGGGCTAAAAAAAGAGATTCGCTGGCCTTTTTTGATCTACATTGCCTAGTTAATAAATATTAACAAACTGTGTGACAATTTTAACAAAGAACGCACCTTTTTGAAGCATGAGATATTGTAAAACACTCTTTATTACGACTCCCGCGGCAAGAGATGGGATGATGCTAATCGATAGCCAGCCAATACCACACGGTACACGGTAATTCAAATATTTGATAGCATATTACATGTCCGGTGACTCTTGTACGGCCACTAGGGCCACAAGAAACCGACTACCAAGAAGACTAAGGCATGACAAAGCCTGACTACCACAAGCGCTGAGGAACCACCACTGAAAGAATGGACTCACCATAGCAATTAAACAACTTTAACGGTTTAAATCGCGTATATTTGACATTATTTATATCCCGACGTTTCGAACACTTTGCAGTGGACGTGGTCACGGGGTGACTAATTGATTTTATTTGTCACTTGAGTTATTAAGAAATTATTTGGACTACCGTCTGAAATTTTTTTGAACTACCGTCTGGATTTTTTAATCATAACATTCCCTATGCACGCAGTATTCACTCACGGTGTCCAGAGGTCTTGCAGTATTGCGTTGGCCTTGGGATTTAATTAATTTAATGACTGGATCCCAAGCCGGTGGTACTTGCCAACCATCTTCTCTATTGGCTATAGATCTCTACGTCCACTGCAAAGTGTTCGAAACGTCGGGATATAAATAATGTCAAATATACGCGATTTAAACCGTTAAAGTTGTTTAATTGCTATGTATAGTAATCGCGAAAACCTAAGAAAATATTAATGGACTCACCAATTCGCTTGGCCAGCGTGCCGTTTTAAGGGCATACATCCCTCGTGCACAAGACAATGTGCATGAGGGAGCCCGTGTCCAGCAGTGGGTAGGGCTGATTACATTGCATTGCATTCTTTATTAAATGAATGTAGCTTGATGTATATGTAGGTACATTTATATTTCTTTTGTTTAAAATACTGCCTGTCAAATTTTGGTGGTATCGTTCCTTTTTCTTCTAATGTGAGGTGTCGTTGTTAACAACACCCACACAGGTAGGTAGCTAGTATCTAAACTGCATACTAATCGTTAGCAAATCATTAGATGAATCACCTGTTTCTGTGGAGTCGCACCTACTAATTTGTGAATTTGATGTTGTGTAATTTATGGTAGCATTCCGCTCACGCGTTTAATAGTTTTCTTGAATGCGTATTATTTTCTTAACTCACGCTCTTTTATATCTACTGATTAATGTTAAACTGAAAAGAAAATCATATATAGTAATTACGTAAGGAAGATACGTAAGGAAGCTATAAGCAGTAGGGGGGACTCTGGGGACAGTACATATCCAAATCTCAGTATAGTGAAGTACCCCAGTAAAGAACAAATGTATTTTGACTAACAAAGTTACAAAGTTTGATTAACAATTTGATACGAATATTAAAATCTTCGTATTTATGAAGATATGAATATTTCGAAAATTAATAGGTGCACCGCGTGATATAACATTTGAGATTTTCACGTTTTTCATCACGTGATGCTCACAAATCAATAAAAACCTATAAAATATGTAAGTAGTTATGAAATAGGTATGAGATACCTAAAACTATAGTGTTTTAGACATGATAATATCTATCATCTTGTATTGTATGTAATAAATAAGGTACAAATTTTTTTTTGAACTTCCTATGTTTTAAATTCGCTGTTTTGAATGTTTTGAGCTCTCTTGTATTTTTCTTTATAATACGTGATAGAGGTTTTGTTGTCAGCCAAGTCAAAAAGTATGATGCATTTCATTATTTACTAAATCACGGACTAATTGATCTGATATAAGTCATTAAAATACACTTCAACAACATAAATACCTAGAACGCATTACGTATAGTATGTTCATCTACAATAATTAATTATATATAGCGTTACATAAGCTACTACATAACGTTTAGTCATTAGCGGTTGATTCACTTATCGCTGCTAGCCTTCCGATAAACCTACGATTCGCGTGCGAGGAATCAATTAAGTTTCCAGCTAAGGTGACTGAAGACACACCTTTGGACCTTTGAATCATTTACTAAAGGTAGATGCTGATGACCTTGGTGCGAAATGTAACAATCTATTAGTGTGAATATTACAAGCTCTTCCAAGGGGCTGTGAATGGGATGCTGCAAGGTAGGCAACCAGGGGTCCACCCGCATCCCCCCTGGTGTTGAGTGTCCATGGGCGACGGTGACCACTTGCCATCTCGTGGGCGGCCCGCCGGTCTGCCACCTCTTCTATTAAAAAAACCTATGTTAACGCATCGCAACATACCTCTCCACTCCTCATCCCACCCCAACCAAGAGAGTATAATACAAGAACAGTAAAAAATATAATTCTATTCTCTATTTTTTCAAACTCCAAATCCACTCTTAAATCTAAGCGCAGAGACGCATCTGAGGGCATGCGAGCGTTCTACATTCTTGACTGATGTTGGCATGTATCGCGGATTTACATTATACAATGGTGACAGGATTCAGTTACCACCAATTGAACTGTCTGCTCTACTAAGTACGGAATTTTCAGTTATCACTATTTCCTTTCTTACTCCCTTGGAATACCAGATGTTAGAATCCAACATTTTAACATCTATGTGATGCCATAAAATTATATACTTAAAATCATAGGGATCTTTTAAATCGTTAAAATTGACAGCTCGTAATCGAAATGTCCTGTCACTTATTCCATTCTTTTTTAAATCTTCCAACTGACCGGTTAATGCGACATCGAAGCCTTTAATGAACGCGGTTAAAATGCTAATAAGATTAATTCCTCAAATCCTATCTAACAATCAGTCCTTTACCGAGGAATTTTTTGGCGGCAGACGAGCACACAGTTCACCTGATGGTAAGTGGATACTGTCGCCCATAGACATCCACGATACATGCCAACATGAGTGATACATGAGATATAGGAATGGATTTGGAGAAAGGGTGGGGAAAATGTGGAGGGTTAGGATGGGAATGGGCTCTGGCACATCTCACTCACTACCGAAACACGTACGTACATTATGGAAATAAGACATTTCACATTACAAGTACATTTCAAGGTAGTCTTCTGTGAGAGACGGGTAACGTGGCCAGTCGAGCGCGTCCAGTGGCTGTTGGATTGCAGCGTGCACTATCCCCTAAACAAAATTATTATTCTTATTCAAACCAGCAGACTAGGTAAGATGGAAAGTTTTCAAATTCCATTAAAATGTAATACCTATACCACTATTCAAGTGTTTTCTCGAAAGTTCCAATGTGAAATTAGTGAAAATAACTGTCTAAGTCTAGTTTCTAGGCTCTAAACACGTTTGTTTTACACCACCGTTAACGCTGACTTAACCGTACAACATAGATAAGATATTTTCTACACGCTTACAAGTTTTTCTATAGATTTGCTGTCTTACATGGCTGGGAAAGCTAAAACCTTGACTATACTGACACTGTCCAAGTATCCATTTATAGTAGTCTGTGTTAACTTATAAAAACGCTTCTATTAATATTGCAAGACTTATTTATTTATTGTTATAAACTCATATACAACATTAATTCTATTATAATAATTAAGACAGATCGATGTCTATCACCTGTCACACACAACTACAATTTAAAAACAAGCAATAAATTTAAATACTTGTATGAAACAAAAAAATATCAAAGTAGTTTGAAGTTAAGTATGAATACATGTGCCAGTGTTACCTATTTGTTGACTAAACCTAGTTAATGATAAAATTGGAAACAATGTTGTTTAAGTAGCGTTATCAGAGCAAACTTTATTGTCTGTATGGTATTATCGACTATGGTTTACATACTCGTATACCAACTTAAAATTTCGTTGTTTTACAATTTCGTTTAATCTTAATAGTTACTTAACATCTGACTCTTTAGATAAAACCAGAAATTTATGATTCCTTTTAAATATAATAGTTACTTTTGATAAAACAATAGAAAATAAGACCTGTGAACAGGATTCGCGGTGGTGACCACTTACTGTCATATGGCCCGCCCGCTCGTCTGCCATATAATCTATAAAATAATAAATAAGTTCTTTTTCTAAGTTTTTTAATACTAAAGTTCAATATATCTGTGGATCTAGAACCGATTTCTTTTCTCAGATAATGTTACATAACCGTAACCATAAGCAGCCCTTGTATGGCTCACTGCTGGACATAGACCTCCACATGCAGATCGACTTATGCATGATGTATGGCCTTAGAACACCGCGCTGACCAAATGAGTTGGCGTATCCACTCTTTAGAGGTGGTGTAGTTCCGTAGGGTTTGTGGTAGCGGCTATTTTATTGTAATGTCACATACCATACCATCAGTCTGTGTCTCTCCACTGCTAGATATGGGCCTCTCCCAAGGACCGTCATCACACACGGTCTTCAGCTGTTCACATATGAAATAGGTAGTAATTCTATAAAATGGATATAATTGACAAATGCTTCTATAAATTAGATTGATTATTACGATAATTTGTGAGCTCAATTGTACAAAAAATGTCGAACATCATTACCTAATCTTAAAGAATATGTTTAAAATTCAAATTATTTCTAAATTAGATAAATAGGTTAATAACCACTTCAAAATTCGAAAAGAGAGGCCCCTGGCGCGTGGGAATGGGGCACTTTTAAGTAGGTAGCTACCTAATTCTGTTTCTTGGAATCACTTTAGTATTAAAATGTTAATATTTCCACCACAAAAAACTTCACTGCATAATCATGAAATGACAATACGGATAATGTCTAATTTGACGCGATACAAAAAATAATCTCACTCGAGTTGTGTGATTTCAGTCATAATGTTCATTGTACAGTCAGCAACAGTTCATTCTATACCCATCGGTACCTACTTTAGAACGGTCATAATAAATGCTAGAATCGAATCATTATTGGATACATGGTAGGTTTTTTTTATAGACGAGTGGGCGGACGAGCAAGCGGTCCCACGTGATGGTAAGTGTTACCGCCGCCCATGGACACCTGCAACACCATGCGGGCGCGCTGCCGACCTTGCAAAATCCTATTCACAACTTTCTTGAAGAACCCCATATTGTAGCTTAATGGAAAGACCTCTTGAGGCAGTTCGTTCCACAGCCTACGGGTTCGCGGTATAAAATAATTTTTGGACCGAACAGTGCGCGTATCGAGGAAATGCGGATGGACCGCACTTCTGTGACGGGAGGTGCGGTTATAGAAACCCGAGGTAGTGATAATAATAGTAATAATCACACTTACTAAAATACCATATACCGGTTCACATGTTTGTCGTGTATTAGATACACGATCTACACGTGTATATCGAGACGCCATCCAGGCCTCTCCGACTAGTTAAAAATGTGTGGTCATTTATCAGTTCTGTTTCTATTTTTCGCTTGTGATTACTTGATTAGGTAGAAATTTTAGTCTCTTCTTATGTAATTTATGCATATCTTGCGCTTAATAAAAATAAAGTAAATATAAAATGACTGAAATAAAATTGCCTGAACATTCTACAAAAATATTTGCTCTTGAAGTATTTTAAGTTCGGTATACATTTTAGTTATCTTGTCACCGTTCAGATTTCTTGTTATCATTAAAATGTTATATGAGTGAGATACGTACTGTTGAATAATTAATAAAAAAAACTTGTTTGAACTACTTACTGCGTTTTATGACTAGAGTCGTATATGAGTTCATTATACCTAGCGGTTTTCAAAATCCCTAAAGAATTTGCAACTGTGCAGTCACACAGTTCCGAAGTCCACCTATCTTCCCTAAGCGTTTGTCCAAGGACAGCGTTCTCTCTAGAGACCACTTGGACATAATTATTCAAAAAAAAAAACAATTAACTAAATGACCGCCATTTTTGCAAAATAACTAAAGATTAATAAATAATACAAGGTCGCCTGGACAAATTTTTGGCATGTATTGTGAATGTTCAAGGGCGACGTATCCACTTACCACCAGGGCCGTCTGCCATCTTCTATTCATAAAAATATGGTTTATTGAAGGTTTTATAGTCACTAGCTTAAACTATATTGCATAATTTTTAGTTACGCCATTGTCTTTATTATTATTTTGTGTGTATTTAGCGCTGTAATGTAACTGCAATGTAATTTTCAACTACTGTAACTTCAATTGAACACTCATTTGACATTGTTATTAAGTCTCATCGCATTCCATATTTTGCATATCGTAGCTACTTAATTTATCTTCCAGTAATATGTTAATAATATAAACACCTATGCATTATTCCACTTAAGTATTTATATCAACTGGGTACTATTCTCATTCTGCGGTAAAACGTCCGGTCCCGTGAGAGTATAAACGAGACCACATCTGTAACCTGTCGTTCTGTTATTACAACACATGTCCGAAGACGTAAACTGATTAATTAAATTATGTTTCATTAAGTGCACTGCCTTCCTGTTTCTCACGACATGCTCGTATCTTTTTTTCTTATTAACAGGATGTTAAGATCGATTTTATTATTTAGTTTACTAAAGAAGGTAAAGTATTCACTTTCTTTAACAGAAAGATGTAAAACGAGTCGGTTGATTTGATTGCTGTCTTCTATCCATCATAAGTAGTATACAATGGACCCATGCGACGGGGGACGAGATTTTAATGTTGTTGATCCTTCGGGAGCATTACCTGATTTTAATTGTAATTTTAACTTTTAAAATATCAGTGTAGACCAGTGGTTCTCAAACTTTTTAAATGACGGAACCCTTTTGGGAAGCAAAATACTTGATGGAACCCTACAATAAAACAATTATTTTTATAAGTGTATTCTATATTAATCAGCATAATAAAAGTACAATGTATCAGTTACTAATTATTATTTACTTCACCACTTGGTAAGGACAATAATAGAAAACATTAAAAAAGAAAAAATCTAACTAGTGGGAGGTATGAAACTGTTTTTTATTTTTCATCAATTGCTTGATATCAGGTTTGATGGAAGAAAGTTGGAGTCTCATATCAGCTTCGGCGTCCAGTCTATTGCGATATTTTGTTTTCGTGGCTGCGTAGGTAGAGAATCCTGTTTCGCACAAATATGTAGTTGGGAACGGGAGAAGAATATCCAGAGCCATTTGGCCAAGCATTGCATATTCATCTTGGATTCTGCACCAAAAATCATTAAGAGGCGTCGTTTTGAACAATGACTCCATACTTGTGTCTGATGACATTTCTAAAAGAGATTCATATATCTCATTTGACATGTTTTCAGGCTTTTCCAAGTTGGGTAAAAAAGGATTATGAATCCAGGAGTTCACTTTAATTTTTGTATTGTGTTCTTCGGGAAAATACTTTTCAAAAGATGCGCGCATCGAACTGAGATATTGGACCAATTCTTCAAACACATTATCTTCAAACATTTCTGAGTCGTTTTCGCTAACAAACTCACTGAGTAACGTAAAACTTTCTATTTCTTTCTTACCAATGCAAATGATCCAAAAATCTAATTTTCTTTTAAAAGCAGTTATTTTATTATAGGCCTGAAACACTGTTGTCTGTTTACCTTGCAACGATAAATTTAATTCGTTAAGTTTTTGAAAGATATCCGCCATAAAAGACAATCGGAACAACCAAGTTTTATCATACAAACGGTCCTTCAAATTAAAAGAAGTATCTGCTGAAAGAAACATTTGTAACTCGGCTCTAAGTTCAAATAGCCTTGTTAAAGTTTTTCCCCGAGACAGCCATCGCACTTCTGTATGGAGCAGCAGTGTTTTATGTTTGCTGCCATAATCTTCACACAATAATGAGAACAATCGGGATTGTAGTGGTCGTGATTTGATAAAATTAATTATTTTTACCGCTTCATCCATAACTAATTTTAGATTAGACGGCATTTGCTTCATCGCAAGTGCTTGTCTATGCAGAATACAATGACTGGAACTACAATTAGGCGCTTTATTTTTCATTCGTGACACTGCTCCTGCTGTTTTACCTGTCATCGCCTTGGCCCCATCTGTACAAATGTCAATGCAATTGTTCCAACTGAGATTATGTTCTTCAAAAAATATATTTATTTTATTAAAAATTTCTTCCCCGGTAGTGTTTGTAAGCAGCGATGAACACATAAGCATGTCTTCTTCAAAAGAACTTTTATATGGATATCTCACAATAACCAGCAGGATAGCCAAACCAGCGACATCAGTCGACTCGTCCATTTGCAAAGCGAATCGTGTATTTTGTAGACGTGTAACTAGTTCTTGTTTGACGTAGCTTGCCAGATCATGGATTCGTCGTGAAACAGTATCGTTTGATAGCGGAACAGTAGAAAGATGCTTTGCAGATTTTTCATCAAGCATACATTTTGTTATGTCTAATACACATGGTTTTATTAATTTCTCAGCGATAGTGTGCGCTTCACCTGCTTGTGCAATGCGATAGCTAACTAAGTATGATGCCTCCGTGGCCTTTTCGTTGGTAGTTTGTGTTACATGCATCATATTTTTTTGACTTTCTAATAACTGATCTTTTTTGCGAACAAAAAATTCTTTATTCTTGTCTTTAGTCTCGGGGTGTACGGTTTCTAAATGTCGACGCAATTTGGCAGGTGCCATGGAACTATTAGGAAGCAGTTTACTACAGAGCATGCAGAGAGGTGAGCCGTTGGAATCAACAAATCCGAAACTGATATAAGATTCATCATACTTCCTTTTTTTCGTCTTTGAAACCGTCGAGCTTGACGTCGTGGCACTCGTGGCATCATCTTCTGGATCGGTGATTGCTAAATTCTCCGCGCGCATTGCTTTTGAACATTCAGCGTCATTAGAAGATGTTGTTGGAACACGTTTAACACCTTTAAGCCAACGTTCCATTCTTCTTTATTTATAATGTTACAAGTCAGGATAGTGGGGTTTAAATAATGCACAATCGTTACTGCGTATAAGAGACTAAATTTAGAACCTACAGGGAAGAAATGTATAAAACTGAGACAACAGAATACAGCAGGCAGTAAAACAATGAACACTAGTTTCTCGCTAGCGAGCTTGTAAGTAGGTAGTAACTTATCGCTCCGAACGCTAATCATCAACTGACGACGCCAACGCGCGATCGCCGCTTTTATACTTAGTCCTAGACTCGATCTCAAATATTCTCGAAAATACTCGAGTCGGCACCTTTGATAAACAAAAAGCAAAAATAAAAACAGAAATTTAAAAATAGCGTTGTAAACAATATCGACTTTATCCTTTGAAGTTAGAGACGAAAGTCGCTAGTTGACAACTATAGCGTCTAATTCAGAGGCGGCTTTTATCAAAGAGACTGAGCGCTTACAAGTATACTACCCGCTCGTTTTAAGTTTGCCGCTGGCGATAGGTATGAGTGTATGACGTTCGAAATTTTTTATTTAATTGTAACAATAAAAATTGTGTACGTTAGATATTTGGGTAAAACTATGACACATTATAAGTTTTGTTGTCACGTGGGGGAGGGTACGCGCATTCCACAGACCGGCAAACTTAGAGCGAACGCGTTGTACAAGTATAAAATTGTTGAGACCAAACTTATGAGATATTGTACCAGCTAATGTAACACAAGCTTATACAAATACAAATAAATAAATAAATAACATTCATAGCGTTTTGTCTCCGCGCGGCCGCGGAGTCCGCACAGCCGCGGAGCGACCAGAGAGAGGTGTTTTGATTTTTTTATTTCTAAATTCTTGCGGAACCCCGACAGAGGTATCACGGAACCCTAGGGTTCCGCGGAACACACTTAGAGTATAGCTGGTGTAGACTATAAGATTGTATTAACGAGTTTGCTAAGTACCTAACATCATTTTTGTTACGCAATAATTACTATAATTATTGTGTTGCAACAATGAATACCTCTATATTCTTTCATGTGTCTTCTTCTATCTGGAAGTACTTTTACTTATGTTATATTTTGATCTTTATGAATCAACTTGTAAGCAAATAAATATATAACAATAACTAAAATCTTTTAAAGGCCTGACAATGAAAATGTAATTTATCCTGACAATTATGAAATTTGCACCTAATGAAAAGACGCGCTAAGAAACTCAGCAACCAGCTAGGACATGCCACTACAATATAACAAAATATATTTTATGTTACATTCTACATCATTGACATAGGAAGCTGATACCTACTTAAAAAAAACATGATCATGGTAATTGGCCAACATAGACCAAATACCAGAGAGCGGTATAAATCAAATTACAATTACATGGTACGAACACCGGAGTGGAATCAACCCGTCCTACCTGTTGCGGCATGCCGGAGAAAGTGCATAATGGCGGGAGTTAGCCTATCTGGTCATTAGTGCCACGTGAATCCTATTAAGATTGAATTTAGATTAACCTGTAGAATAAACAAAGCAAATAGATAATTCCGCGGTATTAAATTGAATTTGTGATCTAAACTGACTTTGCTTAGGTAGGTATATGGTGAAAATATAAAGCTAATCATTATAAAGGTGTGTTCACATTGTCAAGCAATACTTCATAAAACGCGTTTACAGCACGAAATTTCTGCGAGCTTTGATATCATACTGTCATATAGCGTATCTATTAGGTACTCTATTCGTCTACTGACTTTTAATACCACCCAAAGGTTGCCTGGAACATATCGCTTTAGCAATAAGGCCGGCAATTATTATTGTACTTCTAATTACTTGAATTCTGTGTTTGTTTTCTGTATGCTTTGATGTAAAATAAAGTAGTATATTTATCTATCTACTTTGGTCAGTATATCATCTCCTAGTAAATATCACTAATACTAGAAAGTAATCAGATTATCAAGACTTCATCAATATCCTTGTTCCTCAGCCATAAATGAGAGCGAGACATAAGTGATTTTTGTAGGGGGAGAGTGCACGCTACATTCCCACAGCCACTGGGCTCACTCTACTGGCCACGTTACCCTTCTCTCACAGATGACTACCTTGAAATGTACTGCATTTCCTACTTTATCATATTTCCCCAATGTTACGGACGTGTTTCGGTAGTAAGTGAGATATGCCAGAGCCCATTCCCAACCCATCCTATCCCTCCCCATTTGCACAACCCTTTCTTCCAATCCCTTCCTTAATATGCAAAGGTGGGCAGCGCATCCGGGGGCCAGCGTTTGTCATTGTGGACTGATGTCTATGGACGACAGTATCCACTTACAATCACATGAGCTGTATGCTGCTATACAATAACCCACCCTTAATTACCATATTATGATTTTCAATGTTCATGACAATAATATTTGTCAATATCTGGACATAAATCTGGATATTTTTTTAATGGTTTCAGGTTTGGACCTGCATATTGTTAATGATTTTCATCAATCATTTTGAATACCTTCCACGCGGTTTTTTGTTTCTGATTCTTCTTTTTGCTCGATTTTACTGTTAATTCGTCCTTGAGTGAAAATAGACGAATTAACGTCTATTTTCACTCAAGGAACGCCCTTCATTGCAAATATCTAAATCAATTTCGAGCATTGTCATATTAAACCTTTTCAGAGGACCATTGTCAATGAAATATTCAATAAAATTGATGACTTCATTTTACTAATTAAGTAACTGTTAAATGATTTCATTAAAATTGTTACGAGATATATTTGTGTTCCAAAAATATTTACTTATTTAAATATATGTCGCGTTAAGTAATGCAAGTGGGCTACATAACAATGCGTATATGTTATTTGTACATGACGATGCGCGTCTTTCACCGCCATTCCGGTTGACCAGGTGGACGAATATTGACCCGGATACCGCGATCCATCGTGCATTTGTTAATAAATCGATATATAGATACATACATGAGTATACCCGCGGACTTAATTGCTTTTTACATACATTATGTACAGTCCACTAGCAGTGGACTAGAGTGGACGTATTCCTGTAGGAACTCTATGATAGATCTGAATGAAAGCACCCTAAATGCAAACCCGACATATTATCATAAGCTATAACTATGCCAAATTTCATTAAAATCCGTCCAATGGCTTTTACATGATGCGATGCACCACTCTCATACAATTATTTATAACCAAAGAATGCACGTCTGTGTGACATTTAGGTATCTGTATGTATATGTGGGTATACGCGTATCTCTGTGTGCTATGAATGTTACGATTAGTATACTTTACTTATTGCTTATTCAGTGCCTACTAAAACGAGGCCGGACGTGCATTGTAATAATAAATCATTTATTGTCTTTAACAATAGGTATACTCACTTGCACTAGTAATGTCTTGAATTTATTTAAATGTAGAACTAGAACTTCCGATTGTAATATTTTATATTTTACTGATCCAGTCTTCTCTTTATTTTTTATGTCGCATTTACATATAGGCAAAAGTAAGTGCCTCACTGTGAGCCATTTAGCGGGCTTATTGGCTTTGGACTGATACGATAATACATATTTGACACTAGTTTTTAACTTTCCTTTATCGACAATAAAAACAATAGTGATGAGAAATATAATAAGTACAGCAAGTGTTTTTTTCGGAATGGCTAAATGCTTGTGGCCCTAATGGCCTTCCAAGAGTCACCGGACATGTTTTTCCGCTGACTTGGTTATAATACAGCAAGATTGATATGTCAATCTCATTGACATATCAATCTCACTCGTTCTGCGAGTGAGCGGCTAACTGAGATGCATTATCGCTGAAGTATGCGGCGAAGCAAACTATTTGCACACTGTACTATAACAACATACCATCAGCCTATCTCTCCACGCTCGCCACCACACACGATATTTCGCTCTTTCAGTCATCCAGTCATCACCTACGACATTTAATATCATCAATTCATCATATAACGAGCAGTACTAACATCATCTACCAACCTCTTCTGGTAAATATCACTTTTACTAGAAGATTATCAGATGATCTTGAAGGTGACCAGATATAATCAACATTATTGTTCCTCAATCAAGGATTTTGCAAGGTCGGCGGCGCGCCCGCATACCCCCTGGTGTTGCAGGTGTCCATGGGCGGCGGTAACACTTACCATCACGTGGGACCGCTTGCTAGTTCGCCCACTAATCTATAAAAAAAAAATCAATACTATACCATCAGCGTATGTCTCTCCACTGTTGGATTTAGGCCTCTCTCAAAGCTCACCCAACCATCACCAGTGAACTTCGATCCATCTGACGGGAGAGTGTCCAACACTACCCTCCCCACTACGTGGCCTCCATTTTCATTTACTCCACCAGTTGTTGGTCCAAAAATCAATCATCACTGATGATGATTCATCAGATTTATTTTCATTTACGATATGTCTCAATATTGATTGAATGTTGTGTTGAATGTTACCTCAATGAACACCTAATTCAAAACACTGTCGGCGATATAATATGTCGGGTAGTGGAAAAAAAAAACGTATTACACAAATATAAGTATATATACTATATAAGGCTAAATAAAATGAAATTTTCAACAAATCCACTAATCTATAGCGTAACCTTGCAACAAAACCGATTGGTTCGCCTGACGACATTCCATATTAAGAAGGGACCATGCAGTGATCTCATACGGTTGTTAGGTCACGAGTTAAATAACAACATTTATATATACCTAGGTATAGGTTTTTATGGCTTTAATAGGTAAGGTATTTTGATATAAAAATATTAATAATACAATAGATAGACACACTTTATTGTACGTACACAAAAATCTCATCGTTCTCAACTGTTTGTTTAGATATTGTTTTATTAATGCTTAGTTTCTATGATCCATAAAATGAAAAGCATACAGAAGAAAAATACAAGTAATTGGAAGTAGGTACAATCGGCGGCCTTATTGCTAAAGCGATTTCTTCCAGGTAACCTTTAGAGGAATACGAGTATAATCTGTGCTTTGGATGCTAAGGAGAGATCTGTAGACGAAAGTAGATGGTAATAATTAGTTATGTTATTTTAAATAATCGTTATCGTTTAATAATCGTTTTGTTCTTTTTATGTAGATACTAACTAGTATAAAAGTGGAACGATGTCTGTTTGTTTGTTTGAAATGCTTTCACATATCAAAGGATGCACGAGTCGAGCTAAGGTTAACGAGGGAGCAAGCGGGTGAAGCCGCGAGTAAAAGCTAGTGACTACATAAAGACCCATCCGTCTCAATCCTTTATCCTAATCTACTCTTAAATTTCTAAAATTGGGCAGCGCATTTATGTGGGCGCACCAACGTTAGTCATTAACTCGTTATTACTTGCATCGCGCATGAAATTATGTCCATCGGCGACAGTATTCGGCAGGTGAACTGTCTCAAACCTTCTGTATATTAAAAAATATGTTCATGATGAAATACAACAAAATATTAACGTGGTCATTTTTCTTGAGCGACGTACTAGAGCGACCCATACCTGTGAGAGTCTATCTCTGACCCAAAATACTATCAAAGTAGAATCCACTTGAGCCACATGTTATTGCTTGCTATTATTTGTTGCTAATGAACCGAAGCTGAGAAATATTTTAAAATCAACACTCACCTACCTTACTTTGTTTATATAATTTTATACATAAATTAGATACCTACTGAACCGCCTACAAACTTCATAATAGTACATACTTACAGCGCATCTTGCCATTATTCGAACTCGTCAAGGATGTAGATGCACCGACCTCCCTGCTTACGAAAGAGAATGCAACCTATCCGATGACCAGGGCCGTCTTTACCAGGGGGTGCAAGGGGTGCGGTGCACCCCGGGCGCTCACCTTTTAAAGGTAATGAAAAAATATAACGCTATAGTAAACAATTACACAATAGGATATTTGACTGTCATAGGATACACAATAGGATATTTGACTGTCATAGGATACACAATAGGATATTTGACTGTCATAGGATACACAATAGGATGTTTGACTGTCTTAGGATACACTCCCGCACCCCGGCGCAGAATAGACTTAAGACGGCCCTGCCGATGACTAAACGTATTTAAACTGTACCTATCTAAGATAAAGCTGGGTGTTAAATAATTTCAACGTGAAAAAAATCACCGTTGTCTTCTATTCTATAATGTAACAGTGATCTGTCTAACTACGTTCCAAAAATCAGTTCAATATTATGCGCACGACTGACGTGATTGTCATTACCGTGATTCTCGTCCTCTGTGTAGGTATGGTCGCTCATCATGCTTTGGCAGAGTTCGGCGTACCTAAATGTTAAACACACCACACTGAAAATGAGCGGTGTGACATTCCTAAGCTTGTAAAAGTTACAACATAAGTTGCAAATGTTATAATGCCACATGATACTCATGAGACGCTTGCTAACTAGAAACTTGGAACAATTAATGCTATGTTGGAAGGAACTATTTGAAAGCGTACCGTGGGACGCCTGCCGGCCAGCTGAACTGACAACTTGAAGAAAGTGGCAGGATGAGAAAAGCAGAAAACCGTGTGTGGTGGCGGTCCTTGGGAGAGACCTATATCCAACAGTGGAGAGACACAGGCTGACGGTGTGGTATGGAACCGGAGTGACAAAGTCACGGTCACTTATCACCGTGATTTTAAGTAACCGGAACAATAATCACGGCAATAACTATATTACACATTTTCCACTAATCTAAGATTGTTTGAGATCCGTAACTGGTGTGTTAACTGCTAGCGTAGGTCAAGGAACTCCACAGCATGCGAATTACAAAGTCATAGACATTTTACAAAATATTTAAAAGTCGTCGTAAAAATATAAAAACTTTGGTGAATTATTTTTTTCTTACATGACATGTATTGAACAACAATAGAACTAGTAAAAGATTTGACCATCAAAAATAATGAGTGCAACATGACTAGGCAACAATTCTGCAACAATAACTTTACTATCTAAAAGTGCAAATGAAACATGAATTAGCGAATGAAAAATTTTAACTGCGACAGAAGTTGTAAATTTGTTCTCAATAATACGCAAGTTAAAATTACTGTTATGTCATCAATCAGATATGACTGAAGCAATGATTTTTAATTGGCGTAACAGTTTTATTTGTGATGTTACATTGGTAGTCAGTTTTATTATTTATTTTGATGACTTTTAACGTCCTATATGAGGTACTATAGTATTTATTTTAGGTTCTATTATAATTGGCATTGCGACTACTGACTTACAAATTTTGCGATTCCCTGGGGAATCTAAACATAGCTTATCTTCTTCTTACAAGTGAAGGAATTTTCAAAATCAGTCCAGTACTAGTATTGTGTTTACTGTAAGTAGTAGTACTAACATACAAAAACAGTATCTCTTTAAAATATCAGTACAGATATTTTGATGAGATTTCAAGAGTAGCTGCGTACAGTGCGGTCAAAAACACACTTTATACCGCGAACCCGAAGGTTGTGGAATGAACTGCCAGCCGAGGCTTTTCCATTACGCTACGGCATGGGGCTCTTCAAGAGAACTTTGAATAGGATTCTGCAAGGTCAGAGCGCACCCGCAGGCCCCCTTGGTGTTGCAGGTGTCAATGGGCTGCGGTGACCACTTACCATTATGTGGACCGCCCGCTCATCTGTCATCTAATATATAAAACAATAAAAAGTAAAAAAAACTTGGTAAACAGTAGTTGTCGTTATCAAGATCTACCTACTTATCAAGAAGTTTATCAAGAAGTCTTCAAGTGTTTTTAATTGTGTTTGTTTTTAATCGTCTGGAAAATGTGTGGTGCACTAACAACACTCGCACAAACAACACAGAGGGATCGCCCGCACTAGTGTAGATTTAGACGGCCTTATCACTAAAGCGATTTTTTCTAGGCAATCTTAATTTAATATCGACATAAAACGGCACACTGCAGTGCACAAGACACCTCGGCCCATATTCTGCCCCTCGAAATCGTAATATTTTTTCGTTCGTGCGCAGGGTTCTTACTATATTTTCCTTCACTGCCGAGTGATAATTGAAAAATCCGTAATTATGTTCAAACTTGATACAAGCCAAGCTTAGAATTCATAAGAATTTTTAAGCTACGCTATCACCGCTCTACATTTTAATTAATTGATATGCATATTTAAATTTAAAAAGACGTAATGCAACACGTTTTCCCTACAATTCTCACTTGCTTGTCTCCCGGCAATAAATATTTTGTATGTGAAGTGTATGGCGACACTCACACACAGCATATTTGCAGAGAAAGTATACGACTGTCTTGAACTGCCTGCTTAAATCACAAGCGATAGCGAATAGATTAATATTTTTATAAAGAAATGATAACATTAGGTACCACTAGAGCTAGAGTCGTGCCAACGAGAACTCGTACAAGAAAAAAAAACAGCAAAAAACGATCTTGGACTGTTGACACTCATTACGAGGGTAATGTACGTACATGTTTCGGTAGTGAGTGAGATATGCCAGAGCCCATTCCCATGTCCCCAACCCTTTCTCCAAATCCAGTCTCTCATCAACAAAGGCAGGCAGCGCATCCGAGGGCGTGCTAAAGTTTGTAATTTTGGACTAATGTTGGCATGTATCGCGGATGTGCATGGGCGACAGTGTCCACTTACCACCAGGTGGACTGTATTCTCGTCTGCCACCTTCTTCCTATAAAAAAATGAACTTATATAAATGTTATATGGCAACATTTAAACTGTAAGTGCAATTTGTAGTGCCCAATAAACATCTTCATACTTTAAACATCTTCATCTTAGCTATGTATCCGCACTTTGAGTCGCTGCGTACAGTGCGGTCAAAAATACATTTTATACAGCGAACCCGAAAGTTGTGGAATGAACTGCCAGCTGAGGTATTTCCGTTAGCCTACGTCATGGGGCTCTTTAAGAGAGCGGTGAACGAGATTCTGCAAGTTCGGCAGCGCATCCGCAACCCCCCTGGTGTTGCAGGTTGCTGGTCTTATTCATACTCGTACATCCAAGTGTGACACAAGTGTGATTCCTTTTTTATGATATAGAAATATCAAAAGCATTTTCTAATATCCATATAACGCGAGCAAATTTTCAAAAACATCCTTCGAAGAATAAACCTCCCATCCTATTATATCACAATATGTATTATTATAGTATCTTTTTACTTGTCTATGTATATTCTAGTCTATACACATTCTACTACTAATTTCAGAACTCATTTCGTAATCACCATTTCTGTGTTTTAAGTTTGTCGACAATCGCTTATCACTTATCCCGCCGACAGCTGCTCAAGTGGCTTGCGATGATACACATGCACTTGTCCACGTATTCTAACGGAATACGCGATTTAATGGTAATCTGATAAACGTCAACTACAAAACAAGTATTACCCCAATCACGAGCTGTTTGCCAATTTACGTATGTAAGAATTGGATCATGATTCGCGCATTCTTCTTTAGATGTACATACAACTGGATAAAGGAGAATTCTCTTTTAATTAGTTACAGCAACTTCATTTTCACATGATTACAATTACATCACGTATTCATATAAGTACCATTTTATTTGACGATGACAGACAAATATATTCTGGGTTAATACTTCCGATAATTATATCTCTGCATGTGGTATTTTGTCTCTTAATCTATTTTTTCTTTCTTTTCCAGAATGCAAGTTACGTGATCAACAAACGATATTCGAGGGGTAAGATGTCACCCGTATGCCACAACTTCGTGCAGAATGCATGGAAGAAAGATTTTTGTTCCAACTGCTTCAAATCACGAGAGGAACACGTCAAAAACGAAAAAACAACAGAGAGCAGTAGTTATATAGCGACCACATTCCAAAGCAGAAGCACATTATTTAAGAAAACACCACCGAGCATTCTTAAAATTAATTTAAAGAAAAAAAACAAACGAAACGTACGATTTCCTGAAGAGGTATCCAGTGTCATAGGGTATGGAGGTGACGACTGGTCCGATGGAGAAGAATTCGAGACCTCAGAGGATAACGAGGATGATGACATATTCCCCGACACAGAAGAAGAGAGAGAGCTTCACAGAATAACAAAGTCTAACACAGACTTTAACACAGTCAAATCCAATTTGGTTGGAGATTCTGTGACAAAAACTTACACTTCATTACTGTTAGGTAAAACGCAAACAGATTCTGATGGCAAAAAGAAGACTTTAATGGTATCTGTGACTCCGTTTGGACACGACAATAAAGAAAGCCCTAGTGTTAAGTCTCATATTCGTAAACCCGCCGTTATTCATGTACCAGACACTCATGCCGAAGAAACGTCTAGTTATAAAACGAATATAATTTTGTCTTCGTATATCAAAGAAACAGCGACTATAACGAGTTCAGAAAGCATAAGCGCAACAGAAGGCGTCTATACAGAGAAATCTTTACTGGAAGAAATATCAGAGACACTGCAGCAAAATAGGATTACAAGTTGCGCTGACCTCAACTTGACGAGTGAGTACAGTAAACCAACGATAATCCAAGAAAAGGTGAAAGAGAGCATGCAAGATGATTTTGACAAAAAAGAAATAGTTGAATCAAAGAAAAATAGTCTTATGAGAAAATCTCCGTTAACGAAAACCCAAGAGAGACCTAAAGTGAACCTCGGTCGATCAGAGTTTAAGTTTTGTAAAATTAACATTGATAGCAGTGGTGTAGATTCTGCTGTAAGTACCGTTAACTCCACTGCTAACAACTCTGTAGCTTCCGATGACGATAGCGTTAATGGACGAACGGATTCAGATAATGATGATAGCGGTAACTTCTCGGAGACAAATAAATGTGAGGAAACCGTAAAGATAAAAGTATTCAATGAAGCGGATAAAAATATCAAGATGTCGCCAATCGGTCAGGCTAGAAAAGCAGACGGACAACCTAAAAGCGGATATTCAACATTCCAAAGTCCGATCATTGAACCGATAGTGTCCAAACAACCAGAAAATATGTTTTCTGCGGAAGCCAGCCGAGAGTTGGCAGGTGAACCAGACGGGAGAGCAGATCCTGACGACTCTTCAGAAGCTCCTGCTTTACCTAAAAGTCCAATGCCAGTTATTGATCCCCGTCCATCATTCCTACACGGCATGATATCTGACATATTACCTTTGTCTAAACCAGCCTTGCCAGAAAAGCCGAAGGTACCGGTCAAACCGGTTATAAAACAGACCACTAAGAAATGTGTTACCACGACGCATCAACAACAAGTTACGCACTTACATCAGACAACAATAAAAACGAAGGAAGAGGAGAAAGTTATTAAATCGTTATATGACGAGAAAAAGAACGAAATAAACGAAGTTAATGAAGACAAATCAGAACCCATATATTATGCACAACCAGTATTAACGAAACAAGACAGTGATACATCACTTAACAGTCTTAGCAAACACAAATCATCGACTCCACCTTTGTCACCGTACATAGAAGAAAATATCAATAATCTGTACCAAAGAAACACCAGTGGATTCACAAAATCAGATTCACCGGTCGTAAGAGAAATGGAAAAGAGGGAAAGAGCTTCACAATTCACGACACCTAAAGCGAAGCCCACAGAAGAGTCAGCCGACGGAAAGAAATCTGACGCGCCAAAACCAGCGCCTAGGAAACACATATCTCTGTCACAGGACAATTTGCATATAGATGAAAAGCGTAAAGGAAAGTATAAGTTTTCTCTCAAGAAATTGCTAGGATTGGGTTCCTCGAAAGAATTGGATAGGAAAGAATTAAGCGTGGCGAGTGTATCAAACCTTTCGTGTAAGTCAGAAGAGATATACGAGATAACACCGAAGCCTAAGCCGCGACCGGTCATCATCCATCCAATAGATATTAACGGATCCAATGTCGAAGTCGTGAAAACTAACTGCGAGAAATCTGACAGTATACGAAGAGCAAGTCATGAAGACGCAGTATCCATATACACTATAAATTCGGTTACTGAAGTGGAAATAACTAACAAGGTTGTAAACAAACCTCCTCCGCCTCCGAGGCATTCCAGTGAGGATTATAAGAATAACTCAACAGTTTCGAAACCAGCTCGCCCACCACCTCCGAAGTCAGCGGCGTTGCAGAAGAAGCAAAAGCAGCAGGCCTGGACACCAGCACCTACTAAAGCAGACAACATTTATGCAAACTTAGGTAAGTTAAATTGGAACACGACAAGAATACATACACTGTTCAAAAGGTGCGTACTAAATAGAGTACCTACTTCTAGCGTTCTATAGAATGCTAAGGTGCCTTATGTAAACTGCTCGGATTGATAGTTTCTATTTCAGACATTCGATCTTCGATGTTCAGTTTGATAGGTCATTCTACACTAGAAAATGTTCTGTTATAAATGAATACTTGAATTAGTATGCATCTTAACAAAATTTGTCGAAATTCTCAGATAACAAACTCATTAAGTTAATGTCTAAGTTAACAAAGAAAATGAAGCGAATAAAATGATAAATGACATTAAACAATTAAGCTATCAACTATCCCCCTTTTCTTCTTTTTAGTTACGGTATAATTAATTATTGCAACATTTTTTTTATGGACGAAGGTGGCAGACGAGCATACAGTCCATCGGATGGTAAGTGGATACAGTCGCCCATAGACATAGTCGGCAAAACGCTAACATAACCAAATCTATTCCATTCTAACCCATGGGCGCCGCCTAGACGAGCGAGTCTCTCGTCGGCGAAATCCTCGCCCGAGCCATTCATTGAATAACTATATGAACTATCGCCGAACTGACTACGCGGGTGCTAATTCCGCCCGTGTAGTCGGTTCGGCGATAGCTTAGAACTTCAAAGGTTGTGTTCTACTATAGTTTGTGTGTAAAAGGTACAACATCCGTATACACAAACATACAAATAGATTTACTTTAGCAATAATAAGGACTACAAGATCTCATAACCGTAGGTATTCCTTTTCTTTTATAAACGAGGTTTTGCGTTCTACGTTGCAGGTGAGATTAGATCAGCGCTTGCACCGAGAAAACCGGAACGTACAGCGAGTATGCGGGAGAGAGAAGCGCATCTAGAACTCCCAAAACGAAGAACATCAATAGATGATGACAGGGATGAAGTTGACGACGGCTCCACAGAACTAGTCCAAGCCACAAATGATGCAGTAATTCACAACTATGACGACGTCTACAACACAACTAAATATGACGAAGAAAATTGCGATTCAGCTAAAAACAGCGACAGTGACTACGAATACGTACACCATCACCGCTCCAGTTCTCCCGAATGCGACGCTTCAATAAAACCTAGAGAAACAGCAGCAAGTAACTTAGAAGGCAGAAAAAGCGATATTGAGAGTAATGATTACCCAAAATATGGCAATGGAATCTTTAACAGATCGTCTCTTCCGTACTGCGGCAGTGAAACGGAATCAGAAATATATTCTCCTTACAGTTTCTACAGTACAAGCGAGAACTTAGACGGTTCAGCAAATGATGACTACCAAAATGAGATGACGCCTAAAACTACGACAAATAAACTGCGTCTTAGAAAAGGACGAAGCGTGGTGCACAAGAAATTAGAGGATAATTATGGAGCCGTTATAATCGCCAACCACGAAGCGCTCGCGCAGGTTTTAGAACAGGTAATTTATCTCCGTGACCAGTAGTAGAACTCATAACTAAAGAAAAACTAACTGGAATGTTTAGTTCATCCCGGCATAGTTATGCAACAGTATCTCAAAAACCACCGGTCAATTTGAGCACTTAAGAACAATTACAGGTATATTTTAAGTCTAATGATATATTGGTAATAAACATTAAGATAAAAACCTATATTTAAATTCTTTCATTTAAAAAATAATCCATTTAGAATCCAGATACTTTACTGAAAATATAATCAAAATGTTATCAGCTTATTACACCTTACGACAGCTTGGTTATCCACATTTCTATATTATTTATATAAATATTCCTAATATATAACACCACATTATTACAATATTGACAACATGTATAAGTCATATAACAGACATTCTCCCAAACATTGGGCTTCACATTGGTCCAATGTGTACTACGAATGCTACCAAAAAATCCAAACTGCGCCAATACGAAGGTACTTAGTCAACACTTCTATGACTCGAAATCACATGGAAGACACGTCAGACGTCACTTAGTTTCAAAATGACACCACATTTTCTCATACCCAGGTCCAACAACACTCAACAAGCGCGACACTCCACTCATCACTCCGCAGCCTCAAAGCGAGCACCAACCTGCGATGGAACGACTTCTCCCTTCAAGCAACTGGCAAAAACTCCTTTGTCAAAGCCGGAAAGCGTGTCTTCTACCAAGCTGTATGGAACTGCAGTCAGAGTCCCGTAAATGTGACCCTGATGTTGTATAAAGAGCATATGGCTTCGCAAATGGTCTGCCAGCAATCAGTCCAGCCGCAGACGTTGAGCTTGAACGCGATAACAGAGTTCTGTGACTTGGTGCCATTACAGCAATTTGGAGAAGAGGGCGAAGATTTAGTACAAGGTAATAAATTTACTTTTTTACATAGTTTGCTCTCCTTTCGCTTCTATCTCTTTCATATTTTCGAGAATAAATCTGCAGATGTCTATCTGATAAATGCTAAGATGAATGATTTATATCTACTACATAAAAGATGGTGTTATAATAGTAGGATTACATTAAGCTATCAAGCTAAATGATGACCTTTAACTAAAATTAATTTTACTTCCAGCTACCATAGTGGTGTTATCCCACGCACAAGTTGACACTATCCAATCATACGGAGAGAATCTCCACGCCTCCGAAGGAATGACTACGAAAGACTACCAATTAGTTCAAACAGAACAAATGCACGAAGCTATATTCATGATGCTACAACTTATAAACGGATTAAAGTATTTGCAAGCGAGAGAAGTGGAATACATCCCTGACACTTTATCATCGTTCATCGTGCTGAAGGAAGTCCAGCCTTTAGTGTCACATGGAAGTACTATGAATCTGACGGGTTCAGATGATAGGCTAAATTCGTTGTCGGCGCCGAAGACGAACTGCTATGGAAGGCTATGCATATTACAAGGGTAAGTTGAATAGAAACTTAGAGTTCAATTTAGCTTCTAAACTTCTTCGTGGGGTATCATTTTGAGCCATCTTAGTTTTTCCAGTGTAATAATACGTGTAGGTTAACTCAAAAGTACGATTTTAAATTCCACAAAGTCGACGGAGTCCCGCTTCGTATGACTCCTAATTCTTTGTTGTCACCAGACAACATAAACCTATCCCACTTTTAAATTTAATGTCATCTATTTCGTGCTCAATCAGTATTTTCTGCTACTCATCTAATTGGTTCTCAAAATTAATCTTACCATTAATGTCCACAGATTGGGCGAAGAAATCAACTGCAGCAAATCGGCTGAGGAGGAACATCTCAATTCTCTCTGTAAATGTGCTATAAAAGCGTTAGAAATTCTCTTACGAGGCGAAAAACTTACTCCAGTCCTGAAGGAAGTACTACAAGGTGAACGTGCCATTTCTTTGAATCAAGCCAAATCTGTACTAGAGTTCATGTTATGGGGTCCTTTAGACGTGGTTCAAGGGGTCCCAATAGGAGAGAGGGAGTTATCATTACAAAGATGGTTGGATTTAGAAAGGGCAACGGTTTTACACGGTTTAGTCAGGTCTAGGGTACAGTTGAATGTGTTTGAGCAATTGCATTTGATGTTCTTAGTGAGGTCTACGTCGAAGGCGATGTGCGAAGCGTCCGCTTTGTTGGAGAAATCTAATGTTTATTAGACAAGCGTTTAGAGTTCTGTTCATTCTATGTCATTGTATTTTATACCATATTCATTATAGCTCATACAAAAGGAAAACAAAAATGCAGTAGTTAATCCCTTAATGCTACTAGCATTTTTCTGGGGTTAAGCTTGTATGTTATATATATAGCCTATACTTATGTTAGATAGAACCTAAACAAGAACTAATTCAGTCTAGGCGCAATTTAAATAAAACACAGTGATTTCTATTAAACTTTTGTTTACCTTTTGACTCATGCGCCAATGAATATAGTATAGGCCTGCCAGTGTCTATTTACTTTCAACTGTATTGTCAACCTTATAACTTTAAGGTTACAGCTTCAGCAAATTGTGAGCAAATGACTCAAAACTCACTCTTTAATTCTCATGGAAGGTGCGTCACCTGTGAACCGTGTCGGTGTAGTTATATTGTACAGTGCGACAAAAAAGAGTTGACAAAAAATGAGGGCGCCACCATCGTTTAAATGGCAACACGTATACGGCGTACTAACCAATTTTAATATTGATTTAATATTTATTTCAGTTCTAGCTGTTTTTTTAAGAGTTGAACTTTAGTATCTCGCTATAATACAATGTGATTTGTTATATATGGTTAGAAGATGCATAAAAATATACTAATATAAGAAGCATTTATTCAAATTGCTGTAATATAGAAAAGATATAAAATCGTCAATTGTTGACCTTCAAGGGTTTTAATGTAATAAAAGAAACCTCTAAACGAAATAATTATAATTTTATTTAAAAATTAATCTGATAATAGGTCAAAATCTAAATAATTGGCTTAGGCGCAATGCTCGCCTTTCTTTCCAAACCATTCTTCGAACAGTACTTTCAAGTTTCCCTAGAACAAAATATATGAATGACCTCATAAGTATCAAAATCATGTTAGGTACGCTTTAATAAGCTGTCATTTAACTATGTGGTTGGGATAACCTCAAAATATTACTGATATAGAAAAATAACGTAACGTAAATACATTTTACGTTTTCTTGGGTAATATAGTATTAATAATCTAAATCGTTACGTAATAAAACATGTGCCTGTCATATCCGCTGTTCGTACAAACGTCGTCCAAATCAGCCAGCTTGCCAGCTCGAAACTCCCCCATACAACGCATAAAGACTTTATATACGAGTATTACTGCACGAACACCACCACGAATAGTTTTATTCACCGCGAATAAATTAAACTGTAATACTACTCCGTAACGAAAGAAGAATAATCAAAACAACATAAAACGTAACCGGCGGAGGGGGGGGGGGGCAATGTATAGGTGAGTTTGACACTTTTCGTAGTGTTGCCAGGAACACAAAAAAAAATTGTTCCACAATAATTAATTTCTACTCTTTTTTGACGCACTGTAGTTATATTCTTGATAAAAATTTGGACAATTGATTATCATTGTTAACTGCTAACAGTTCATTTGTTTTCTATACCTTGATTTGCTAACAATACATATTTTGAATCTTAATCCATTGAGATAAGGCTCAAGGGCCTATTTGTAGCTTTACTTAGTTAGCTCGTTGTGTACGCGTCTGTTATATAACACTAATTATAAGTCCTAAATACTCATGTACTGTCTGATTCCTTTCTATATCCAATATATCTTAGAATATATAAACGTTTATTAAATTACAGAGGTTATTTTTTAAAGCTCGTTTTAGTTAAGTATCAATTGCACTTTAGTTTAAAACGTTAACAATTTCACTGATCTATGATTAATTCTGTCTCTTTTTGGACAGTAAATTGTTTATTTTTTTCTTAAGATTATTTCCATTTTAATAAAGAAAGATAACAGACTCGTACAAATATACACGAGATATCTTTAATTATAAATATAATTTGTTATACATAAGTTCATAAAGTTGGACATTGAAAGACTTTATAGATTAGATTTATCAATAAATTCCCATAACATTATATATGACCAAGACATTGAACAAATAATGAACAGATGAAATTATTTAAATAATATAAACGTTAAAAATTCGTTAAAAATCATTATTATAAGGCAAGTTTTTATTTTTGTCAATAGATGGCGCTGAATGCGTAATCTCTTTGAAAAACGTAAATAACCTAATGTTAAATAAGTTAAAATGGTACTGATATGTATTCATTGTATGTTATAGTCTGGTGCCTTATTTCTTTGTATTATACGTAAGTTTACTGTACATTAAAAAGTATAATTTATATTGAGAGTTGCGAGTATGTTAGTAAAGTTCAAAATGTTTTCTTATTTGTATTAAAGAACACGTATGATTTAATATAAATATACAAATTCTTGAGTATATTTTTTGTTTTATTTTATCCCATTTTACAAAAAGTAGAGATATAAATAACTCCAGTCGCTTTATAGTGACAAAATTGAATGTCACATTCAATTTTGTCAACATTCAATGCACAAAGTTGTAAGTATCGCAGAACATTTACATAGGACTATGCATATTTTTGTTAACATTAACTGCTCGGTTTAATTAAAACACAGTAATATCATTTTTGCCATTTTTGATTTGCATTCGATTGATTAATATTGAATTAAAGAATTACTCGATTCGATATCAACAGAATATATTTTTTTGTATCTGTCTCGTTTCTTTGCGATAGAAGTATTGTAAAATTCGTAATTTAAAAAAAATCAATTTATGTGATCGCCCCTATAAAAAAATCTTTTACCGCGTTTTTCTCCAAACACCTAATTTTCTATTACCTACTGCGTTTTAGACCGAGAAAACTGCAAACTGAGGTTTGCATTATACTGAAGAGTATCGGTTTATTGACGCAAGATGTGCGCTAGACATTGCCGATGGAGACCATTTTACATATGACTGAGAAGTCTATATTGGAAGCAAAGGTTTAAAGCCTTTGTTCCAGAGGAAGAAAAATCTTGCGTGAACCTCATAATACACATTAGACCCTTTAAACGTACATGATTTACACCGAGTAACTTCTAGAAAGTAGCTTAGTAACACCTACCACCTTGTTTCCTTTCAACGAGCCTTAAAGGCTAAGAACCTAAAATTTGTCACCAAGTGCCTTTTTGCATGGACACCTACAAATACATACACACATATGATACCAATTTTACATCTTCAAATCCTCATTCGGTCCTTCAAATTTTCTTGCGGTCTTCTAGAACCGCGTACCCCGAAAGTTATTGAATTATTAGCCTACTAAGATTTTTCCACTAAGCTCTACATGAGAATTGTGAATTAGATTCCTCATGTGTCTGACCATCAATTTCACTCATGTAGGTGAAAATAACTACTTACCATCTCGTGGGCCACCGGCTTATCTGTCACCTCTATAAAAACTAATATACATATTTCCAAAAATTTAAACATATTGTATAAAAGTCAATATAGGAAAATTTTGCTACAATTTAAAAGAAGTCCAATATTTAACGAATAAAAAATACGTAGAAATTTTGTCAATTCTGAATTATGAACGAAATTCATGGTGTCAGTTTTCGGGAATATAATCTGACTCAACCTGTAGGTATACGGGTATTTTAAGGTTCGGACCTTAAAAGTCCGAAAAAGTAATAACCTTCAAAAACACGAGGTTGTTACTATTAAAAACGAAAAAAATAAAACCACAAGTAGATACATCACTTTGTTTTATTGTCTTGGCTTTGCAGCGGAATTATAACAATGCAAATACATAATTTAGTAACGTTCAACATTCACAAACCTAATGTATGGCAGTTTTTTAGTGTAAATCTAACCCCTCACATATGTACAAATAAGCAGTCATAAGTATAAGGGTGTTTTACATTAGGGCATTCTTTTGACTTTTTTTATAGAAAAATTATATCTGTTAAGTTGTAATTATAGCCAATGTACTGCTGCAAAATATGTCAACGACAGTCAAAAATGACGAACATTGACTAGTTTTGAGAATTTATGGATCGGGATGTTAAAAAAAGGTTTGGAAGGATAGAGTATAGGAATCAAATTCTAAACCACTTCATCTCGCCTAATTTAAGCCATTGACGACACGTGTATTGGATGGATTACACAAAAAAACTGGACGGGATGATATTTGGGTAGGATAGAATGGGATGCCCATTTCAGACATACACCTCAAACACTGCGATAAAAGACTTTATTGCTATGTCATAAGGTCTACATTAGTGGAACCAAAAGTTTGTATTTACCTCTATATACCTATGCAAAAACCTTTGTACATATGAAGCGACCGAAGTAAGAAATATAGTATAAATACAAAAATATAAATATAAAAAAGCGTGAATAATGCAGATAAACAACAGATTTTTTTAATATTGGAATGTACACTTTTGCAATACAAACAAAATTCAAAAAACCTCAAAAAATAAACATCCAATAAAGAGATCACTATAAATTCGAAACTGTAACACAAGAAACTGTAAACTATAACTAAATCTATAACCAATGTAAACACTTTCCAAAAAAAACTTACAATATAAAACAATTTGACGCCATTCCAATGTAAACTTAAATAATAACAAATTACAGATTATTTTTGAAATAATTGACACTTTTTATATTTAACGACGGAAATAATTCCGGCATTGTATATATTGTCTAGGAATACTATACAATGCCAAATAATTTTGGACAATGTTTGAAATATTTGTTATGCTTTATTTTTTATTAACCTAAGTACTACAATTTATTATCAACAACGTTTCTCTTATCTACTATCAACAGATTCTTTTTAAACGGCAAGCCTACCATAATCAAATATAAAGAAACTAGTTTCTAAACCAAAGTTTATTGTTTTGACTTTGAAATAATAATAGTTTTTTTTTTCTTTTATATAGACTGATATCGAGTAACATGAATGTGATTACACTATCCTATGTGGAGTTGTATCACGTTTTATGCTAATCTTTCGCCACGAGACGCCATTTCACATTCGATACAGGGTGCAACGATTATATTTATGTAATAGTGTTGTAAAAACTTAAAAAAGTGTTCTTTTTAGAAAAAAGAAAAATTTTCTATGTTAATGTTTAATTAATATATCGGTTACACTCTGTATTTGTACACTTTTCCGTGTGGCGTGGTTTACTAATATAGAAATATTAGACGACAACACTCCAAACCATCTTTTTATACAATAATATAAAAACATATTGGATACAATTATGCATAAATAGTCCAAGCGCCAAATTTGATATTTTTCTTTTTTTTTTGGAGCTATAAAAAGTTTTTAGTAGTAGTCCAAACGCCTTGTAAAATAATCTAGTACAAAAACAAATAGAAAGTATTCTTTCGTGTAAAATTGCATTTTTGTCGCATGGATCAGTTCTGCAGAATGGTATCCAATATGACTTAAAGACAATCAATCGCATAGCACTTAAATTAAACAAGCATTCTGATTTCCCTACAACTAAATTTGTAGATTCACTTAGAGACCTTTATTGAAGTACACATACTTCGGTGGATCCCCGGAGGTGTTCTTCAATATTTCCTCGTAATTGTCTTTTTCAAAACGTTTGACTGTGTCTATCGACAGTTTACTGAAAGGGAATGATTCAAATCGATAAAATCATTTTATTTGCCAAAACATAGGTAAAATTGAGATTGAAAGTGAAATAATTTGTCCAATATGTTCTGCCTAAATAGGCGTGCAATTTAGTGTGTTGTTGTGAGCAATTTTGGATTGCTGTATAAAAATCTGTAACCGCTGAGTGTTTAGGATAAAGATAAAAAAAATGGTCTATAACGCGATATTTCTTATTAATACCAAACAGATTTATGAGATTTTATAACTGACACTGGATTAAAAAATAATGTGATCTTGATATTTTATCGAAATGTGATCTCGATAAAATATTTACCTTCCTGTCTAGTCTTTATTTACTACAAAAATAAAAGGATGGGGTTACTGCTAAAATACATGACATAACAGACAAGTTTAAAATTACACTTTTTAAACTTTCAACATTTATTTATTTATTTATGTAATCTACAGCCTTTTATATAACTTTAATGTTGCCAATGCTAATGGCCAATACAGATTACACTGACATTAAGTACAGTATTTAATACTCATAGATTGTGGGCAACATTAAATCAATTTAGTATTTATATGACTAAAAATCAATATATTTGAGTTTCTTATTTTACTTTTCATACTATCAAATACCCCATTGTATATTTTTAAAATTAAAATTATAATCTTGAAAATTTTCCACATGTAAATACTCAATCGTTTACTCCAAACGTACATAAATATAAGACTCAAAATATTAAAAATTGCATTAAGCTAGTATTTTAATAAGTTCAAAGCTTTTTTTTTGCGGAATGGCTAAATTCTTGTGGCCCTAGTGGCCTTTCAAGAGTCACCGGTCGTGTTTAATTTAGGACGAGTGCAGAAGGCGCTCAGCCAGGAACAAGATGTGTGTTGCAACGAGCCTAAGGGCTCCCCCGCCGGTAAACCGGCGGAACTAACGAGCCTCGGCTTAGGGCGTTGCATTGGGGGGTATACCGCGGGATCGCGAGTCGGTGAGAAGCGCCCAGGCGCGTGCCGATACGCGGTAAAAGTGTTGGAAGTTTAAAGCATAAAAGGTATTCTTACCATCTCTGTGGGAACAGCGCACACGCAGTAGGCACCATAAACGTTAGGCTGGAAATAAGAGAATAATAATTATTATATAATAATAGATAGATAATAATAGAATAATAATAGATAATTATTTTTTATTACTTAGTTCTGTACATCAATCAACCAAAGTAGAGAATTGAGATAGTTTACTTTTTTTACAATAATTTAACTTGACGTAACTGTGTTGACAATGTAAAAAATATGACAAATATAAAAATAATTTAAAAATAAAACTCTTTCTGTATAAACCGAAATAATGTCGGGTGCACACTACATTCCCACAGACGCTGGGCGAACTCGACTGGGCCACGTTGCCCCTCTCTCGCAGAATACTACCTTGAAATGTACTGCATTTCCTACTTTATCGTATTTTCTCAATGTACGTACGTGTTTCGGTAGTGAGTGAGATATGCCAGAGCCCTTTCCCATCCCATCCTATCCTTCCCCATTTTCACAAGCCTTTCTCCCAACCCATTCCTTATTCTGCAAAGGTAGGCAGCGTATCCGGGGGCGTGCCAACGTTTGTCATTCTGGACTGACGTTGGCATGTATCGCGGATGTCTATGGACGACAGTATCCATTTACCATCAGACGGGCTGTATGAATGACAGCCACCTTTTTCCTATTAACTTTTTTTTATTAATAATGTAATATTTCGCAGTAAATATGTTCTGTTAATTGATTTTAAGTAAATAAATAAATAATGTAAAGACTCATAAACACTTAGTTATTACTTCTCGTTTATCGTGACAGTAACATTTTGTTCATAACTAGCGGAGCCAGCGTGAACTTTAGAGCGATTCCCGTGGGAACTCTGTAACGAATCGGGATAAAATGTAAAACCTAAATGTTAACCCAACTCATAAACTATAACTATGCCAAGTTTCATCAAAATCCGTGCAGTAGTATTCGCGTGATGCCCGTTCAGACAGACAGACTGACAGACTCCGTATCACAAGTACTTTACACTGCAGTTACGTTTAATATATTTGTATGTGTCAAATGTACAGAGACGGGATTGCTACGATTTTATTATATATATATATAATAATATTTTCTTAGGTTTTCGCGATTACTATACATAGCAATTAAACAACTTTGAACGGTTTAAATCGCGTATATTTAACATTATTTTTCGAACACTTTGCAGTGGACGTGGTCACGGGGTGACTAATTGATTTTATTTGTCACTTGAGTTATTAAGAAATTATTAACGACGGTAATTCATATAACTCTGATGGTAATTCAGACTGTAGTTCAAATAATTTCTTCAAATAATCAAATAATTTAAAAATATCTTCTTTGTCATTGTGAAATTTGACGTGTGATTCCGAAGTATCTCGTATCAAAATCTGTATTTTGATCGTCGTCTCGCGCAATCGATTCAAAGTTTCGACACATTAAATGTCAAATGATGTATTGGAGTGATCGTTTTCGTGGTAGGGATCTACCGAAACTTCGGTTTTCGTATTAAGATTTCCTGACTGTAAACGCTTAAACCAACTTTGTGCTACTCTTACTGACACTGCATTAGGTCCATAAACGGCACAAATCGTTTTCGCGGTTTGTGTCGCATTTTTCCCTTTTTTGTAATAAAACTTTAAAATGTATCGAATTTCTTCGTTAGATTCACTCGTTTTCTTGGACAGAAAAACAATTGAGAAATGACGGGAAACAGTTTTTAATGTTTTTATTTCTTTTATTTAAATGTTACCCTTTTAATGGTATCATAACCAGCCAGGTACAAACGGTTTGATCAAAGATATTGGATCACAACTTCATACATATAAAGTACGAAAAGACTTTCTCCCCGACCTATTATTTACAAATATAAGCAGCACCGATAGGGAAGACTTCACCAAAATGTAATATGCATGTCTTTACGGATGGAAAAATATACAACAGCATGAATCTGAAAGCAACAAAATCAAAGAGTTTGAAGCAAATTTGAATTTAGGTTTTCCTTTTTTTTTTTTCATATATGGCAATGGTGCAATTAGCACATTCTGCCATTGTCAAGTTTTCTTCATAATAAATACTTTCAAAGTCTGAAAGGCATCATGTCAAGGTCCAGTCCCATCGAAGTAAGTCAGGAATCGCTCAGTAAAGTGACAGTAGGTTTACTGAGGACAGAAGAGGACTCCTTGGAAGCACGTGTGAAACACGCAGGCCTGTGCTTTTATTTTATTATCACAAACATTATGCACAAAACACACTTTGAAGTTTAATAAAACCACAAAACGCACAAATACACAATTTTTTACAATAATCAAACAAAATGTGCACGACAGAATAGTGGATAGTGAAAGTGCGGTGCCTATATACCTATGTGTACATATATGTAAAATCAGTGCGCGTAATATGTACGTGCTGACATCGCACATTTCGGAGGAAAAAAGGGCCGTCTAGAGAGAGTTCCGCAAACAGTAAAGTTTGAACGGCGGAACTCTCAGACATACGTAAAGAGTAAAATTCATGTGCCTTTCCTCCGAGATCATAAGATGTTAACACGTACATTACCGTTATCATAAGATATCAATATTATGTGTAAAATATTTAGTTAAGGTATTGATATAATGTTAAGGATTATGTTATACTATTGTTTTTTACGTATTTACAATATCTTATATTTATTTGTATAACTTACTACTTATGTTTTTGTATGTCTTGTTCTCGCTCTCCAAATGTGCTAGGATACCTAGGTTATGAGTCAGGGTACTAGAATAAGGTTTAAAATAAAGACTACCGCCCGCAGTATGTTTCATTTAGATGTAAGTTCTAGAACATAAAGTTGCGGGCTAGGTGGCGGAGTTCCGGTATCGGCGCCACTGGAAAGCCGTACACCCTCGATCCTCCCATACCCCTTGCTACTCAAGGAGGGAGGAAGGGAAAACAAGGAAAAGTTAAGTAAAAGGATAAATACCCAAACTTCGCCACCGAAAATAGTCTTTATCCTCCGTGCAATAAAAGGACCGACCCAGACAAATATGACTTGTAACCTAGATATTATGTACAAAAGTGGAGAGCGAATAGCAATAAATCTTCCTCAGGGAACGGGGGGATCGCTTGGGCAGCAAACTCCTATAAAAAGGGAAAAGCCCAACGGCCAGCAAGCCAGTTCGTCCACTTGAACAGTAAGAAACCTAAGAAGAAAAGTGAGCTTGTTGCCCATTGCTGCTCCCTCCGCACCCCTGTGGTTTAATGTGAACTAGAGCAGCGTTTTATTTCCGTATTCACCCCAACATCTGATCTGCCGAGATCCCTGCACCAACATCAAGACCGGCAAGCCTAAATCCCTACACTCCCCCGTTAGAGCAAGCGACGTGTGACCTGCAACATTGGCCTTCGATAGCGATCGGCGTACACCTCTAACATCTGGTTCTTCGAGCCCGATTGCTGAGCCAACACCCGGTCGCCAAATCGGCGTGCAGCTTTAACACAAAAACTTAACTTCACTACTCGAGTTCCCACCAAAAAGTCCTAGGTTCTCCTTAACGGTCAATTCTCAGGGATTTAGTAGGAAGAAGTTCGAATAGGACACAATACTCGAAAGGGCATGTCATGTCGGTATATACTCACAAGGCGCCGACGACGGCGGTCTGTATACCGATGTGAGCCCACTGCACGCGGCGCATCCACGGACGTCGCTCGAGCCGCTCCATGATCACGGGCAGCAGCAGCATGCCCGGCGCGCACATCACTATCCTGAAATATAACAAGTATATAAACATTAATTAAAAATTAGTTTGAAACAATAGCTTCGTTCGCGGTAAGGATTCAGAACTGATTCGGAACTATACGCATGCGCAGTTCAAATAATGCCGTTCGCGGAACACACAGTTCAGAATTTCTAGTTACAGTTCTGCGTTCGCGGAACCGTCGAACTGGGTTCAGGATCGGTTCAGAATTAGTTCTATCAGTTCTATAACTTTGGCAAGAATCCGTAGTTCCAGACATGCGCAGTTTTTACCTAACGACATTTGACATACATGCTGCGGCTATATTCAGTTGGTTAGAAACTAATAAACTGGTTAAATAGTTAAATAAAATATAAATTGTATTAATTTATTAAGGGTTAAATAAAATATGGTTAGTTTTGTTTGTTTAAATAAGTTTATATAGTACTCTAATAAGAGTAATGTGTTTTGGTGGGTCCACTTAAATACTTGCCAACTTAGGGGTTTTCCCCCCAAATTTAGGGGGTAAATAAGTGGGATGGTTTTTTTTTAGGGGTTTTATATTTTTAGGGATTTTTTGACTCTTCATATATTTTTTTGAATATATATTTTTCATATATTATGTGAAAGTATAGGCCCTGGGACAATCCAAACTATAATAGCTAATCATATTTATTTGTTGACCTAGCGACTTAACGACATCTAGTACAAATATATTACAACTACTCTGTGGTGACTGGTGGATATTGTGCCTATGTATAGGCCTATGTGCCTATGTATAGGCCTATGTGCCTATACATATGTACGTTGATTATTGTTTACTTGTTTAATTCGATTTTGTTGTTGTACTGCTGTGCCGACAAGCAATTTGTTAATGATGCCTAAAGAAACTAAAAATAAAAAAATGTACAGTTAGAAGTACACGTAGATTTGGGAAACAGATCCAGATTTAAAAGGTAAAGAAATTTCATTGCATTTTTGTAATTTATATTTTTTCTTTTATTATATATTTTTTTAGAGGTATTTCTATGTAATTGGGGCGATTTTGGGGGTTTTTGACTTAAGCTTTAGGGATAAATATTTTTGAGAGTTGGTAACACTGCTGATGACAGTAGATCGTACGCAGTTTGGTTCCGAAATCGTTCGCGGAAATAAAAATCACGAATCGGTCGATAACCGAGCATGCGCTCTACTACGATTCCAAATTAGTTCAGTACTAGTTCCGAATTAGTTCTGAATCCTTACCGCGAACAAAGCTATTAATTACACTCATCGACAGTGACTTTGTTGCTGTTCTAATGACGTTTCCGTAGATATTGTAATTATGAAATTACAATTGGTTTAGTAAGATAGGCACTAGTTTTTTTTTTAAATAATCGTCATTTTTATATTAAACTGAAAGAAATATAAGTGGTAAATAAGGAGATTTTAAAATATGAAAAGTTCATTGACAAACACACTGAATTACATTTTGAGTTTTTAATTATATATACATAAAAAAAATTTGAAAAAATATTAGTGTAGGGAAACACTCCTGTAAAACTACTACTAATCTACTCGTCTCGTGAGTGAGATCACATTCGATACAAGTGGGACGATGAAGGTTTGGTAAAACCGTGCCAGTCTACATATTTCCTATTTTCTCCAAATAAAAAATATATTTATTTCCTTTTTTTATAAACTCCACAGTAATACAGGAATGTGAACTTATTATTATACGTGTAAATTAAGCGTATTGCCAAAAATGAATTTTACTATGTATACCAGGGGTTTCCAAACGGTTGCGGACCCCTTTCCCAAAAAGTGTTACAAGACTCGGGTGAGCGTGTGTATGTATGTATGGGTGTGTGTGTGTGTGTATATGTGTGTACTAATGAAGAAGAAGCTAAATAAATGAAAAAGTGGTATAATGGTGAATACTGTGTATGCACTAGTATGCTGTAATACCTGTTTGTGTGAATATTCAATGTTGCGGCGGGTCAACGTCGTAACATATTTATTACCTACATTTCTTTATTTACCTAGATGTAATGACTTGGGATATTCCTTTTGCCGGCGCGAGCTGCGATTTGCCAATTATTTTACCATTCTCATCTGTGACATCCAAGCCTGAAAACAAAAACAAAATTCAAGATCAACCAACCAACTGTAACAAAATAAAGTTACATTTATTTACTCAATAGAATAAATATAATTAATACTCAATATAATAAATGCAATATATACTCAATAAAACCAATATAATGGAACACTCAATAGAATAATTACAATAAATACCCATTAGAATACAATCTATAACCTATAGTATTAATACTCAATATAATAAATACAATAGATACTCAATAAAATAATTATAATAAGTATCAAATAGAATAAATATAATGGATCCTGTATAAATACAATGATTACTAGATATAAAAAAAATACATTGAACACTCAAGTAAACGCGATAGAAACCCAATATAATAAATACAACAAACACTTGGTATGTATCAAATACATACTATACATATTTAATAAATACAATTAAATATCAAAAGAATAAATATGAATAAAATAATACAATAGATTAATTAATCATTTTTACCAATCACTATATTTCTTCGTTACGATATAATTATACTCAATAGAATAATAACTATACGTTTCCAAAATAATAAATACAAATAATATTCAATAATATTATATATATACAATAAGTACCCATTATGATTTCGTTCTGCCTCATGAGTGGAATGTTAATACAATTGGCGGCCGCCACTGCTACGAACGGTACGAATCTCTGCGGACAAACATAATACTATAAACGAGCTGTGCCGGCGAACTTGTGATTCCCATGGGAACTTCATAATTAATTTGGATTAAAAGTACCCTAAATGTTAACCTAAAGTATAAGTTACAACCGTGCCAAGTTTTATTAATATCCGTCCAGTGGTTTTGCGTGATGCGCGCTCAAACAGACAGATAAGCAGACAAAAATTCAGAAAAATGTTGTTTTGGGATCTGTATCACATGTACTTTGGGGTCATCCATAAATTACGTCACATGTTAAGGGGTCAACAAAGTGTGACATCGTGTGACAAGGAGGGGGGGACGAGTCATAAGCCTCGTGACGTCACATGTATAAATAAAAAGTATTAAAACTAAACATCAACTCTAACGAAAAACTAAAATATTACCAACTCTATCAATATTATTAAAAGGTTGTTTTAATTTAATAATTTCTAAATTTAAAATTGCTAACTATGTGACGTCACACCAGAGGTGGAGGAGGTCACACAAATGTGACCACCTGTGACAAGAATGGGGGGACTCCAAAAATCATGAAATTCGTGTGACGTAATTTATGGATGGCCCCTTTACATTGCAATTACTTTTTTAATATTTCATGTACAGACATGGCCCTGTTTCGATCTTACTATAATATGTATAGATGCAAAAGTTTGGATGTTGTTACTCCATCACGTCGAAACGGTTGCTTTAAAACTTGGCAAATAGGTAGATCATAATTCAGATTAGCACATAGGCTACTTATTTAGACCACGTAAACGAAGTCGCTACGAACGAAGTAAATAGGGCTAGGGTACTTGTGTATGTAGTTTCGCATTTAGTATTGAGTTATTTCATGTTTTGTTTTTGTATAAATGTCTATTGTGTAATTTGCTATTAAAATATTCCTTGTGTCTTTTACTTCCCTATTAGGATAATTGTTGGTGTATAGAGTAAGTAGGGCATGCTAGGGATGAATTGTGTTATGTAAATAGACGCTATGACATACGGAGAACAACTAAATGATCCGCCACCTGGCGGGCGAATATAATATTTATACTCCTGAAGCGGGGGACAGGGTTACGTAAATATGTCGCGCAAACCGCGCGCCCCGTCCACTCGCAACCGAACGTCATAGCGTCAAGATCTTATTAGATCTACCTTTAGTTAGACATTAGTTTCTAAGTAGATTTAAGAAGATTCAAATATAAAATGTAAAATTGTAATATATGGAAAATAAATGATCCCCCGCGGGTAGCGGGAGGGGTGTACACATGTAAACAAGTGGTGGGGGAAGCCCAAATGGAATAAAAGAGGGACCATTTTGGGCTTCCCGGCATTCCATCCAGCGGATTCAATCAGAACACAACAAAGAAGAAAAGTACCTCTGCGCTACCCCGGCTCTATGTGAAGAACAAAAGGGCGTTTTAATCAAGCAAAAAAACCTATTATACAGTCCACACCCCCGGCGATCCACGTTGATTGGGGAAACCATCCTCAATAATAATCTAGCACCCAAATAAAGTCGATAGTTTATTTCAACCGTTGATGTACTGTTGATGTTGATGTTGATGTACCGTTATTCAACTGCGGTGAACATGAATAAAGTTGCTAAAATCAATTTATTAAAAATTTTAATAAAGTTATTGTTAAAAATTAGATTATAACCAAACTAAAGGTGAAAAATGAAAAACAAAAATCTAATAAAATTACAAGATAAAAAACTTACAGCCAAAATGGGATTCTTGGCACGTTTCTGAACGACGAATTTAAACGTCAATGCGGTCGCCAACGCTGCTGACGTGGCGGATACGTACGCCACGCCCATCTGTGTCGTAGTCAGAGGCGAGTTGGCATTGCGATTGGTATAATTCACTAAAGCGTTGAATGACTGATTCACCCATTGCCAGAAGACAATTGCTGTTGAAGTTCTGGGAAAGATTATTAGATTTTTTAAATTCATATACATATATTTTTTTTAGGAAGAACGCGACAGACGAGCTTACTGTCCACCTGGTGAAAAGTGGATACTGTCGCTCATGGACAAACGTTGACATGCCCCATATGCGCTGCCTACCTTTGGAGATGTAGGAATAGGTTTGGAGAAAGAATTGGGAAAGAGAATGGAGAAGGATAGGATGGAGTGATTCCACGCGGACAAGTCACTTTGCAGTGATGATCGGCAGCAAATACTAACAAAGCAAAAAATATATATTTATATCGTATTGAAGTTTTTATACGACGAGCAGATGAGTAGCAATTCCATAATTAATATTGTCATTAATTGGCAAAGGGTATTAAGAAATTGCTTGTATAAAATTGAATCGGAATAAAGTAAATTTCAAGTATTGTTAGCGACAGGTCGACTTGGCAACCGGGGTACGCTTGGTTCGCTCAGGGGGCACGTCCCGCAGACCCGCGCCACACGGGCGCTCGCACTGCACGGCCTGCAGTCGCTCAGATTCAGTCGCTGGATGTACACATGTATGCAAGTCGGAATGTGCCTTGTAAATAATTGCACTCATACAATTAAATACGATGTTTCATGGAGAGGTAGGCCATGTTATTTAGAAGATCTACATGCATATACAGGGTCTTTTTGAGATGGGGTCAGTGTGGAAAAGTTTAAAACCATTAAAGATAGAAAAATTTCTAAGGAACTATGGCGTCGATTTCGGAGTTATGAAAAACTGCAATCAAAGATTTTCAAAAAGCTCATACACAATCGAGAATGGTCCCCCGTCATTTGCGTTGAAGCAGTTATTTTATTGCGCTCATTGACAATGTAAGGTGTAAGGAATAAATCTTGCTAAGGAACCATGTGTCTAGAATAAAAAAAATAGAATTTATGATTTTCTAAAACTCCGGAAAGTTCTGTTGCTGTTGCTTGGTTGTCTATCATAAAAAGTATATGTATAAAAACCACATGAAATTTTAGCGAGTTTTTTTATTAAACCACATATAAGTATAGTTAAACTACCTGTAAGTATACCTTTAATATTGTTATACCTAAAGTATAGACTAGGTATACCAATATATAATAATAAGCGAAAAATCACTCTTACGAGAGTGATTTTTCACATGCATAGAGTGTATTTAGAGATTTATAAAGGCATAAGGTGTTTTTTGCATGTAAAGACTCATAATGAAAAACTCACCTGTACCACTGCAGCATAGCACCAGTGATAAGACAGCCACCTGGCATCTGGAATGACATCCTGCCAAATACATTCTGGAGCTCCCCGCTGTCTGGATGGAAAGCCGATTCGTACAGTTGCTTAGCTCGAACCACATCCTCTATCTTTGTACCTGAGGGTTCCTTGCCGGCTCTGTAAGATGTTTCACAGTCTTTTACAAAAAGAAGGTGGCAGATGAGCAAACAGTTCATATACTCTAATACTAATAATAATACTAATAAAACTAATACTCTTAACATCTGAATCATATCTCTTAATATCATAAAGAGTTCATTTATTAAGGGCACTTGTTAAAGGATCTATCATTACTCTGGACTGTGGTCTACCCTGTTAATATTCTACTCATTTATTTATAGCCTTTGACTGTCATCGAAGGTGTTTACCATAACTAAATAATTTTTGTTGGAGTGTATTAATAGACTAGATATTAATCAATTAATATTAATTAAACTGGATTCATTTCAGGCTGAGGGGAGCAAGCAGATGGTTTATTTCGCAGTTTTGGGACACGCACAATGGCGATTCTTTTCTATACTTGTATTATTTATTATTCTTATAATATTACAAATGTAACAAAACTAACACAAACATAACATCTGATATCAATATCAAGACTAATCTTATAGCAAAGGAATTAATAATCATAATCACACCTAACTCAATGGTACCAGCCATGGTCCGAACTCAAGACCTTACAAATGGGAGAAGCTACCTGCAGGCTAACACGGCTCTTACACAAACTACATAAAGATAAATATAAACTAATTTTCTAATGAATTTTAACAATGTTTTAAGTTGGGTCATTTTCTTCTTTTGTTGTCAAATATGCTATAAACATATCAATTGTAGGTACACTTAAACACCCTGTTTCAAAAATTTCAATATCATCAAGGATAATTAAAAGTTTACCCGCTAGGGTAAATCTTTAAGGGATGAAATAAAATAAATAAGGTACCTACATATTACTTACTTGAATTTTAAATATAATTCCTTGGCATCATACAGCTCTTTTTCAGATGCAAATGACAGCAAGGGATTGGAGATGAATGCAAAATGCCTAAAACGACCCACAAAAGTGTTTTGGTCCCACAATGGCTGGGTGATATCAATCCTGGCGGCATCATGATTGGCCATGGCCTAAATTAGAAATTGTAAAATACATTTTTATTGTCTTGTTTTACAGAAGCTTACAGAAGCTAAGCTTGTATACAGATGTATTGATGTGGGAGCTGAGTGGATAGGGAATTACTTGAAAATAGGTTATAATGAATAAGTACAAATGGAAGCACAATTTAATGATCAGTTAATGACCAATTTGCCCAGTTCATTGGTAGTGTCTTATCTGCTGTGTAATGGTCCCAGGTTCAATTACCAGTCAGACATTCATTTGTTTCTTCAGGTCTAGGTGGTGTGTTCACCTTTGTGACAAGGGAACACTAGTATGGATAATTTAGTATGGGCATTATGTATTAGGAGCGATAATGTAAGTCAATAATTTATTTATTTACTCTCTTTGCACTATATTTAAGTCCACCTCTGAATGATGGTACAGAGGCAGACTTAATGCCTTGAGGCATTCTCTATCATTCAACTGTTAGTTAAATGTGATAATATAATTCTTCAATGTAATAAAAACATCTAATTTTCCATAGGCTATAAAAAGCTCATGACAAGGAGTTCACAGCAGGGCAGCAGCCAAAAAAAGACACTCTTGAAAATTAAGAAAAAATAAAGAATTTATTTAATTGACATTTTGAAATCCCTACTATCAATAAAACGCGCGCGAACTTGAATATATGTACATATCATTTTCGGAATACCTTCTTCATAAAATATTAAAATGTTCAATAGCTGTGCAGTGCAGTTTCTAAATCAATATATTTCGTACTGCTAGCAAAAACACAAAATTCTCAATTAACATAGCAAGGCCTTGAAAACATGAAGTTGAATAATATATTTGTACAAATATTAAAACCTGTTTGTTTGCTCGAAATTATGTAAGTATGATTGTTTTATTATAATTTTTATACTATAATTAGTTTTAAATATGCAATTTTACTTACAGTGTCTTGACAAAAATATATCCGTGAAATTATATGATTAACTATACCTATGTAATCTTTATTCAGACTTCACAAGTCGCAATCGACTAAAAATTAATTTTACTCCGTCTTCAATTAGTTGCACCTGCAACTGTCAAAATGACAATTAATTTGAAAGGTAGATACTTAGAGAAAAAAAGGTTAAGTAGAATTCTCCACTTTTTCAAAAAATAAATAAATAATTTCGTCTATATATATTAAATTTATAATGTAATATCCACTTTTGGTACTTCAAAATAACGCAATTACCATGTACTTATATCCTTTTTTCCCTGCGGTTATAGATTTCAATCAAATTTCTTAAAGATCAGAAATATGTCTTACGAAGCTACCTTGGGAACCTATCTGTAAACCTAAAACGGGCACAATAATTAGAATTGTCTTCTGAAATTGAGGATGTCTTCCTTTTTCTAAAATTTGTTATAGTAGAGATATTTTTATCTTTTGAGTAATACCTACCTAATACTATTTTGTTTTATTTTTCTTGGGGAATGGTTCGGCGGTTTCCTTGCAAACACACTGCTTAGAACTAGAAAAAACCGCTGAAGTTGTTTAGAAATAAAAAAATACCCATATTACAAATGAGTAAAAAGTGGGTTATCTAAATAGATTTAATTCATGTAAGTTTTGAAAACAACAAAGACAACAGAGAATAGATAATTTTATCTATGCTTGAAACACAAAAGAATATGGCGGCTGTCGCTGAAACAGCCGATATGACGATTCAAAAGAATTCGCAGATTTTAGTGAACGTAGAAGAATCTTTAGCAGATTTAATTGTGGTTTCCTATAGCACTGAAGATAGGAAATTCCAAGGTGTGCTTCTAGACTCCAACAAACGGTTGGTATCCTGCATATACCGTAAGGTGTCTTTATCGATTTATTGCCAAGAACTCTTATCATTAGAGCTTATTTTTTCTATTTATTGCAGCAATTTACCATTTGGAGTGTATAGCCTCCATCCAGCTTTTACTAAACAGACTGAATCCACCGATATTAAAGATGAAAACTTACATTCCGTTAGTCAAAGATTCACATACCAAGAACCCGATTACGCGGGTGAAAATCAAAAAAAGCCTAAAAAACCGGGGCCTAAAGGTAAGCCACAACAAAAGCAAAAGATGACGGTACGATTGCGACCACGGAAGGTCCTGTGCTCAAATTGTAAAGGCATTTGCAACGAAAATAGTGAAAACGTGGATGTGACTAAGAAACGCAAATTGGATTCCGATGACGACATTCCGCATGAAAGTTCCGAGTCTACCAATGTCAAGAAAAAGTACCTGATGGGCGGTTCGCTTATTCCTAAGCTTTCGAGGTTGCATCCGAACGAAATATCAAGTGCAATAAAAGGCACTTCTAAAAGTTCAAATAAGGCTAGTGAAAAAACAAACTGCAAAGGCATAAAAAATGAAAACTCCACCGAAATACATGAACTGGCGTTTGTGAGTGTCACCGACGAAATTCATAAACAAGATGCGAAAGAGACCAATGATGGGTCATTTAACCCCACATTTTCAAATGCGCGAACCCTCAAAATATGTTTCGGGGAGGGCGAAGGAACTGTCGTTAAAATACCGCCTATAACCGGAGATTACAATGAAGACTCGGGTGTCTCTTGTGACATGTCTAAGCCCGAGATAAAGGCTGCCAAGAAAGCATTGAGAAGAGCTAAGAAAGAAGCAAAGAAAAACAGTGCTTTAGAAAGCAAGATAAAGGCGGAAGTATGGATTGGTCAGTCCCCAAAACATATTGGCGCATTGTCGCCCCGTAATAATGTCCCAAATAGCCCTTCAGACCCTTTAGAAAAGAAACATAAACACAAAGTTAAACATAAAAAGAAACACAAATTACCTAAGAAAAGCGATGAAAACACACGTAAATATGCAGAGGAGGAATCTATTCATTACTTCAGTGATATTAAAGGCCACTGTTTGAAACAGAAATTATCTATTAACTTGAGAAGGTTGAGCAGTAACTCTTACGAAAAACGCATTGACCAAGATGGAAATGACAGTGGTTCGGAAGATGGAGAGACTGATGTGGTACCAAATTTTCCTGCAACTGGCCCCGAGGGTGCAGGTGGAAGGATGCTTCGTGTTTTGCCAGGAGATATAGTATGGGGAAAAGTTATTGGGTTCCCCTGGTGGCCAGGGAGGGTGCTTAGTGTGACTCCAACTTCTAGAGCTCATGTCGCATGGTATGCTTCATCAACATCATCGTTGATGCCCTGTGATAGCTTGAGTCCATTTTTAGAAGACTATAAGGTATGTACTGATACTCTCATGAAATCTACTTCCTTAATCCTTTGTGTAATATATGTGTGATGGAAGTGGCGGGCAGATAAGCGGAGAGTCCATGCGCCAACATGAATCTAGAATGACAAAGGCTGGATAATCTGACAACCTTCGGAGATTTAGGAATGGATTTAGAAAAATGGGTTGAAAAGGATCCGGTGGGGTGAAAAAAGCAGTTTGAAGATAAGAAAATTCCTTTATCCCATTATAATCTACTCAATGAGACAAGGGGATCTGATAGGGAGTAGGGAATATCACAATATTCCCTATGAGATAGCTAACTTATACTATTGGATCTGGCATATCTCACTCACTTCTAAAACATGTACATAATACATTGTGTAGCAATCTTCTATATTTCAATAATTAATATTAAAAATCAGTCAATCAGACTGTAATGTAATTGTAATGCTTGATTGTTATAATAAGAAGACATTAATTACATCTATGTATGCCATAGATGTATTGTCTATAGTCTTTCCATTTTCGTATTTGCTCCATGACAGTGCTATATAATATAGCTGTCTTTGTCTTTGTGGAATTTTGTTGAAATAAATATCAATAAATACCCTTCACAATATTGCCCCCATCTCCTCTGTGGTTGGGTTGTCGTAAGAGGCGAGTAAGGAATAACAAAGCCACTAACACAAGTGCTGAGGAACTACACCATCTCTGAAAGAGTGAACTCACCAACCTAACACTGGTGTTTTAAGGCTATATATTCCTTATGCACAAGACTATGTGCATGAGGAAGCCCATGTCCTGCAGCAGATACTGAAAGGGCTGATTGCAAATATTCATAATCAGTAGATAAAAATAGTATAAAATATAATTTTATTCTGTTTAATTTACAATTTTATATTATTTTGCGAGAAATAGCATAATCATACTTTTTTTAAATTACATTTACGTTCTATAGGACCAAAGGGTTGAGAGGGACATCTATTCCAGTGCAATTTTAATGAATTACTGTAAATTTATGTATACATATATGTAAATCTAATTACATACAAATATAAGTATGAGGGTACATACTAATATTCTGTATTTGTTTTACAAATACAACAAAATAATATAAAAAATAATATATTAAGAATACATATATATTTTAACATGTCCTCCATTTAACCAGTTAAAATGGTTATTTTCCTATTAAATAATAGTAAATCTAACAACTAAATGAATTAATTAGTATAAAGTATCGTGAAATTCTTCATGATTCAAATCATTTAATACTATAAAATTTTACTACAATAGAATTAAATCCCTCTGTTCCATTTATCCCTAGTGACCAATCCCCACTGGTAGGGTAGAATGTATTTTTTTCCATGCTTCCATACCAGTAGGGATACTTTTCCACCTATCTCCACTGTGTTGTCAATTATAAAAATATGTATGTATGTTGAAAATGTTCGAGGCATGCAAATGCGCTGCCAACCTTGCACAATTCTGTTCATAGTTTTTATGCTTTTATGCTTAACACAATCATTTATCCACCGAGAAACATTATATTACTTGAACAGTCCTGTTGTTGGCTGGTATACTTTATTAAACCTCTTTTTTCTTGTTATTGTGTTTTTTAATATTGTCATATTTTTCATTACACATAGGTTTCTTTTTCATAAATGATTTAAAATTTAGTTTTAAATTGAGTTATGGAAATTTAAAGGGCGATAAAATGTGTGAAGAATTTTTTTTTTAAGTGGTGGAATTTCATTACTTTACCATGGCTATCAATATCATCAGAAAACGACGTATATAAACGGAAAAGTGTGTAGGAAGTGCTAGGAAATCTCTCACAATCAAAGTAAGTCTTTCGAAAACAAATAACGTCTGTATTGCTCACTAGCAGTGCCCCACGATGTTGCAGGCCGATTTCGGGAACCTTTTTAGCAATAAAATTGACTACGTACTTGAGGAGACATTATGAAATATTTCAAGTTTATAGAACTAGCCGACGTTTCTTATTATAATGTTATATTGTATTATATTCATTACAGAATCAGATTACTATTGAGAATAAGCTCATTTGACATCATGTTTTCGTGACTAGCAAAGAATGAAATTGACATACGCCTAAATAATTGTAAACAACAAGTAATCTAAGTAATTCCGAAAAATTTTGAAGACTCCCTAAGAGGGATTAATGACGACGGATTGGAACAACGAATTGGTACCTGCAACACCAGATTTTCTAAATGTAAAGTAAAGAAATAAAGAGGCAAGCATGTGCAAAATATTAAAAATATATATAAACAGGTGGAAGTACTACCCAAATATTCCTTATCGCTGATTAGTGATTATAGTAGTTATGATGGTATCTACATTTGAATATTTGGCAGTGAGTGGGCCAGGGAATTATTAGCAGGATTTTTTTTTTTGATGGTAAGTTTAACATTTGTCCCACACTCTTCACCCAGTTAGTTACTATACACTGTGACATTGTAACCACCATGGAGTACACCAATATTTTTCCAGTACTATATGCACTTCTTCCGAATAAAAAGATATAAACATATGTCATAATCATAACATTTGAACCTATCAAATCCCAAATTAAGCAGTGGAAACCGGCTTATATCATAACTGATTTTGAGGAGGCCATTGTAAAGTCCATAAGGCCATATTTCCAGCCATTCATAGTATGTTATTATCATTTCCATAAAGCAATATGGAAAAAAGGGAGGGAATTGAAACTATCCAATAATCGAAAAAATTGAAGAATACTTGCACTATCAGTGACATTACCTTTGCTACCTATAGATAAAATAGAAGAACAATGGTCATATCTTAGAATAATAACGCTTATTCTAAGGGTCATATATTTAATCTCAAATTTTGGATGAATTTAAAATTGATATATTGCAAAAATATTTTCAAAAATTCTGGCTTCAAATGTCAATTTCAACAGAGAGTGGTGCGTGTTTGGGCGAAAACAGAACAAACAAACAACTTTACGGAAGCAAGGCACTTTAAGATTAATGAAAAAAAATAACAGAAAATTGAGTTTATATGGATTGTTGAAACTGTTACATAAGAATTCTGTGATCCAGAAATACCGCTATATATCTATTTCTAAAAATTTAATGCTACCAAAAAAGAGAGAGCAAGGATATCTACTCCGTGATTACGTCATTCAAAATGCACAAACTCAGTTAAAATCGGATTTTTTATTCCGTATGTGGAACTGTCAATAATGTGTCATCTCCGTACAAATTTAACTCTGTTTGACAGTTTTACATGTCTATTCCCGACTAGAATAAAAAATCCGTCTATAGTTACAGGAGAAATCACAGTTGGACATTTTTTAGATATGTTTAACCTTTTGGACGCCACGCTATAGACGCATGAGCAGTACCTTGGACGCCACGCTAAAAATTCATTGCAATCGACGACAAAAATCGTAGATTCGAAAAATAAAATCGATAAAACATGTAATTAGTTTTTGTAAATACGCATTTCAATAATAAAACTATGCAGAAATATAAGATTTTTATTCAACTCACTAATTATTCAATAATATCAATATTATTACTCATAAATTTACAGAGTAATCGACCATAAACCATCTAATACATGCCCAGCACTACTCTGTGTTGCGACGTAATCTGCTGTTGGCAATAGCCGACATTGGCATAGTACTTAACTTCGTGTCACCACGATAGAAAGTCGCTCAATTATTACATCCAAAGTCCTACATGCCCATTAGTTAACTTACAAGCCCATCTTCGATCTCTACTCATACAAAGAATAATGCCAACTTTAAAAGAAAAGAAGCTAATTCCGCCACAAACATGGTACAATTGACCAAGTTCGTCTTACCAACAAAATTTCCCAATTTCTTCAATGCAAAAGAATATTGTACAGCAGCTTTTCTCAACATATCCCAAGCCTTCGACAAAGCATAGAACGAGGGAGAACTGTTTAAGTTTAACAAAATTATCCAAACAGTATATTCCTCGTCATAAAATCTTATTCAGAAAACAGACATTTGAGGTTGAAACATGATGATGTTACCACTAGGCTCCACTCTATCAATGTTTGTGTTGCCCACGGGAACACTCGGGACCTATATTATACTAACTTTATTCGGCAGTGCTTCCGACCTCAAATAAGTGACTTTCACGACTAGAAATGTCCTCCTGTCCAACTTAATAATGTCAATATTCCACAATCAGACCATGTTAAATATTTCGGACTATACCTAGACAGAAGGCTGATATGGCAGAAGCATATACACTCCCGGACAACTGAATCGAGCGATCCTGTATTCCGTATTTTTATGTATAAATCCCGAAACAGAAAAATAATGTTAGGTGAAAGAAAAAGTTTTTATACAGTTTTGAAGCTGGCATATTCGCCATCATTTTGGTGTGCTATTGTTCCAAATTTGAATTCCCGAATTTGAACCACAAGAAAAACCGAGTCAGGTCATTCTTTTGAGAAAAATAAAGAATCAGAAAGTTTGAATTGGAGCAGTTTTTTTTTTATTTTAATGGTTAAATTGTATTTCCTGGGATTTGAACCGATTTTGACCTTAAAATTATGGATACTGCGCATGAAGTAGCCGTAGCACTGTGGCACTTCTTCAGTCTGAGCTTAGTTAACGAAACATAAGTGCACAACTTCATTTAAGCTGTTCTACTGTTCAAAGAGTGTACCATCGATGCCTAAAGACTGGCGGCTTCGGTCGCCGTCTAGGAGGATCACGATTCTGAGTGACGACGGAAAGACGGTTTATCTTTACGACCACCTTACAAAATCGTCACCTGACCTCAGTACAGATCCAAAAACAGCTTCGAGACTCATGGAGTGGCTGTTAGTGTTCGGACTGTTAGAAAGAGAAAGGTCTTATATCACGTTCTTCCAACGTGATATAAGACTACATACGGCAGCTAAAGGGCCCATACTGACACGAGCTCACTAAATTAGCTGTCAAAGATACCTTGTCCCTATTTAAAAACCATTTATTTATTATCTTTGTTTTTCTTTGAGATTAGCATAATATAGTTTTGGGCATTCTTTTATTTTCTAGTTAGTAATATTGCTGCAAACTGGAGTCCGGTGTCTTTATTTTCTTGTTGGTGTTCTAGTTTTAGTCTTTTTTATTTTAAATAAATCTTTTCGCTTCATTGTTATTTTTTATTAAGATTTAAAAGCAAAACAAAATTAGATATGTAAGCTTATATTAAATAGCAATTGGTGTTAAAATAGAAAATTAAAAACCTTCAACCCACCATTGTAATTAGAAATGCTTTGTAACTTCATATTATATTATTCGTCATTACATGGATAACAGGTGTCATTACGGTTATATAAAAATATTACGGAAATATATTCGTATTGGCGTATATCGTAATGACTGTCATCTATATTCATATTGGCGTATATCGTAATGACTGTCATCTATATTCTTATTGGCGTATATCGTAATGACTCATCTATATTCGTATTGACGTATATCGTAATGACTGTCATCTATATTCTTATTGGCGTATATCGTAATGACTCATCTATATTCGTATTGGTATATATCGTAATGACTGTCATCTATATTCGTATTGGTATATATCGTAATGACTGTCATCTATATTCGTATTGGCGTATATCGTAATGACTGTCATCTATATTCGTATTGACGTATATCGTAATGACTGTCATCTATATTCGTATTGGCATATATCGTAATGACTGTCAACTATATTCGTATTGACGTATATCGTAATGACTGTCATCTATATTCGTATTGGCGTATATCGTAATAATGACTGTCATCTATATTCGTATTGGCATATATCGTAATAACTGTCAACTATATTCGTATTGGCGTATATCGTAATCACTGTCATCTATATTTTCAAACTTAGAAGTAATCATTCAGCAGAATTAGCGAACGTCGTGCAACGACGTACGTGTATTGTGTTCTGATCCACCATTGTCATAGGTATAGAAAACTGCATACGTTTATTCCTTTATGATGATTACTATCATAAATTATACTTGTTTAATTCTGAAAAAGTTTAATTCTTGGCTATTTTATGATTGTCTACACTTTATAGACAATCAAAATAGCCCCAAAGTTAATTTAATTGCATGTATGTATAGTCCACAAATATCTGAGAAAATGAGATATTTTGACTTCACAGCTATTTTTTGTGATAACATGAATGACATTTCTGGTAGTTTTTCGTATTTAAACCTTACCATCGAAACAATTTAAAGGAAATCGCAATGGTAGGTAGCATTTTAAGCTGAGAACAATCGATTTTGAAAAAAATAATTGTCAGTTCCAAATCAATGCCGAGAGCTATGGTCGAATTTTTTTCGGGCCTCGCCATAATACATCTATGTAGATTTCTAGTGAATTTGAAAAATATTTTATAATGCAGTTACGGGTTTTTAATACAGGTTTTATTTTCTTCTATAGTTGTAGAATAAGTCATAAAACACCAATTGCGAGTATTTATCCTCAAGCTGTTTTCTTGCATTGAAAAAATAATATGAAACTTGAAACACTGAAAAAATAATGAAAGTCACCCCGTGACCACGTCCACTGCAAAGTGTTCGAAACGTTGGGATATAAATAATGTTAAATATACGCGATTTAAACCGTTCAAAGTTGTTTAATTGCTAATATGAAACTTCTTCATTTCAGATACGTTTTAATAAGAAAAAGAGAGGTCCATACAAAGAGGCGGTCAAGCAGGCTACCATTGAAGCGAAAAGACATGAATCTCACATAGTAGATCCTTTAGCGAGCCCCACACATGCTAACTTAGCCACCGTCTCACCTCGCCCCATTGATGTGTTCTCCTAAACGTATGTGATTTTAATGTATACAGCCGAATTAATTAAAATTTGTGATATTTCAATTCATTATTACCACAAACTCATTAGGAACTTTGTGTAGGTTTTTAATAGTAATTAAGGTGGTCTCGCATCACTTAATAAACTTATTTGTAATGTTATCTGACCAAAGGGAACTTATTATTGATATGAACATAGATTTTGAATAAGTTAACTTAAAAATTTGTTATTTCAATGTTCTATTTAAATAAATACATGCTCTAATATCTCTTTCTTAAGACAAATCTATAAAAACTTGTTATTTTTTAAAGATTTCATTAAAGTCATTAAATTTTTTAAATTATTTTGGACAATGTTTCTCAACCTGGGATTGCGATTATTAAAAATTAAGCACTTATATGAGAGAACCTTTAATGATATATAATTAATTAATAGGTATATAATTATTTAATGATTTATTATAAAATGTTAGACAGTAAATCATAATTATGACCGAATTATTCAATTAATAAGGGCTTCTGAGGTTATTTGCTTTATTTTAGCATTTCAGGGGTCTAAAAAGGTTGAGTAACAATGATCTAGGAAACTAAAATAACAGTACCTAATGTCCTTTTTCTCAGATAATGTTACATATGGCTAAAGGACTTTGCTCCAAGCTGTATATTATCTTTTCACCAATATACCCTTTGACCTAATAGTCCTAATAAAAGGTCAAAAGTCTGTATTAGTAGCCCTATCTGGTCAAAAATCGCTTGAATATCAAAAAAGATATAAAACATTTCATGGCCTGAATTCTAGTCCTTTAAGCCATATTCCATTTGTTTCCAGGGATTTGGGAAGTTACTAATTGGTACTAAAATTAGGTTTGCATTTTAGTGAATATTACAATAGCTCATTTTTCGCCATTAATCTATATCTATACTTAATATATAAAGAGGTAAAATTGTGTGTTTGTGGGTATGTTGGGGGTAATCTCTGGAACTACTGAACCGATTTAAAAAATTATTTCACAAATAGGAAGCTACATTATCCGTGTCTAATATAGGCTATATTTTATTTTGAAATTTTGAAAAAAAAGACTTCTATACCGAAGCGAAGCGAGGGCGGGTCGCTAGTGTGCAATAAAAATGAATCAGGCTTTTCTCTTCTGACATCGTATTTTAGTTTTAGATATCTATGTTGCCATTTTATTACCCCTAAAAATACCTATAGTTTTCTTTGTTATTACAATCATTATAAAGTATATTCTTTAAAAAATTCACTTACAATCATTAATGGCATAATATATGAGGTCCTAGAAAAATAACGTAAAATATTTTAAAATATTATCAGTAGACTTATAAATCAGTATATTATTATATATAAATCGTATATAAATTATATTAACAGTATATAAATAAGTATTTTATAATTGTTTTTATTGTGGAAAAAATAAATACATAGTTTTTCTGTAATAAAAATGTCGCCCGCTTTTAGGTTTTTGACCTTTAAACGCTCCTCTCCACGTAGTTCATACCCGCTCAGTGATATACTACACTATTTTACACTATTTTTCTAGCACCGTAAATTTATTTATTTATGTTCACATTTATTCTTTAAGTACAGAAATATTTATCATATCTGAGTAAAACAACCTTATTGTCGATATTGACTTTAGTCGAGATTTTCTAACTAATATTAATTAAGTATACATGATTATTTTGTTATTTCTTTTTAAATTTCACGTAAAGTCTTGATATATGGGAAAGAAGCACGACAATAAGGTAAATTTTCTCAAATAATGACCCACTTATCTGTAATGTAATGATTTATATTATATTTAGCTGAATTAGATACAAGAATCGTCGTCAGAGACTTATCTACATATTTTATTTTTATTGTTAATTTGCAGTTTGTAAATATTTACAATATTGTTATGGTCATTCCTTGTACACTCTTCTTTTCTACCTCTTGCGTTTGAAGTGATTGTGAAAACATAATATTTTGTTTGCATGAATGATATTTTAAAATTGTTTCTTTAGAGAAATAACTTGCAAAACTAGAATTCGTCACATTTTTATATCAGGTGCAAAATTATTATTAAAGTTAAGAAAATCATTCACCTCTTTATAGGCTTTCTCGGCCAGTGTCCATATTAATTGAATCTTCCGGGCTACTCGGCCGAGGTCTTCCGGAATCTCTTCTCTTTCTCCCAAACGTTTCGTCAATAACTACGGTTGACATCTTCAGTGGCGAGTGCACTGAGTAACTTGCGCAACAATGGTGCGCTCGAGAAGCCGAAGAGATAACATCTCTCCGAAAGTGAACGCAGTCGCCACTGAAGATGTCAACCGCAGTTATTGATAAAACGTTTGGAAGAAAGAGAAGAGATTCCAGAAGACCTCAGCCAAGTAGCCCGGAAGATTCAATTAATATTCACTTCTTTATTTAGGTATATATTTCTACTAATATATTTATTACATTACAGCTTTTTCATTATTAAAAAGTATACAAAATTCAACCAAGGGCATGGTCATTAGCAAAGGGAATCATTGTTTTTTATTTTTAAGAAATTTATATTTTTCTATTGTTTATGTTATCGATGGTGTGAATTTCAATTGACGTAAGAGACAAAAATTTTAAAACGCGCCAAGACGTTAGTTTTTTATTATTTTTTCTCAAAACTGAAAACTAACTAAACAATAGCATAAATAATACCTCTAACTAACATAGCTTACATAGCTAAAGCTGTGTAGAGTTATTATTTATTTGATCTTAAAGCTCTAAAGATCAATAGCAATAAAGATACAAAAAAATCTGTAAAAAATATTTTGTTCTCGTCTTGAAAAGTAGTTGTGTGTCCTTTACTTTAATTTAAATTTCCACTATCTTATTGGTCGATTTGTTAAAGTTCATTTTATTGGATGGTTGTATATAATTGTTTTTTATTACATAGACATTTATATATTTTTAGTTCTTAAAACATACATTTAAAAATATGAATCAAGAATTAATAAAACGTAGAAATAATGTACTGTGATTTGCAAATAGTAATTGCTAAAATATTTTGTGATAGGTACAATAAACTACAATTTTACATGTAACAATTATTATTATTATTATTTTATTCTATGTAATTCTGCCAAAGACTTCTGATCTTTGACTTAGTAGTGATGAAATTCTCTACTTGTTTGTAATCATATGTGAACTAAAGTCTGATTTTTATTCGAGTCAGGGATATGACAAGTAGAACTGTCAAACAGAGTGAAATTTGTACGGAGATGACACTTTATTGACAGTTCTACATGTCAAATTCCTGATTCGAATAATAAATCCGACTATGTATTATAATATAGTTTTAAGATCAATTTTATAACAGATATAAAAGAAAGTCAGTCTTGTTATTTAACACTGATAATGACTAATTTCTTAAATCAGTGTCAAAGGATGTGTATCAAATCCTGTTAAAATATAAATCCATTAAAATCAAGAGTGGATTTAGGTATAGCAGTGTGACAAAACTTTTTATTTACTATATTTTTACATTTGAGGCTGCACTGGTTTATGCTTAATAAAAAATCGTGTAAATACTTAAAAGGAAAGTGTATTTTTGTAATACGTTATGTGCAGTCCGTTATTTGACATTGTGCGTTATCTTAGGGTTGAGTTATATTTCTCATTATCCATTCGCAACTTTCCCGTACTAAAGGCGTGTTTTACATTGTTCGTACTGAGCCGCATCAGCGGCGCGATTGCGTGCTCTCGCCGTGCACTGAAACAAAGTGCGAGTGTCTTATCTATGCGTTCGTACTCTATCGCACGCGGCCGTCCGCTTAGACACACGTTCGCCGCCGATCGGCTGCCCTTAACAGGGGGAAACAATAACTAGTACTCATCAGCATGCGATCACATGCTGTAGCATACTAACGAGCCCTTACTGCCGCAATGCGATGCTGCGCTTATAAGTACCCATACTTATTCAACCGCCACAATGCTGATCGAATGCTGACAAGTATAGCTCAACCCTTAATCTTTATGCTCATTATTGTAAAATGTACACTGTTAAACTCCACTTTAATATGACATTAAAATCAATTAAATATCGTTTTATTGTTCTAACTACAGTAACCCTGTCACAAAAGCTACCGGGTTGGATTCCTAGTTTGTCACCATAACCACAATTTTAGCTTAGGCGGTACAAAGGTAAATGTCTTCATTCGAGGACTCGTCTCCCCCGTTGGTTATCGGTCCTGTGATATAATGGGTCGGGGAGAAAGTCTTCGTATTTTGTATGTATGAAGTTGTGATCCAATATCTTTGATTGAACTGTTTGTACCTGGCTGGTTATGATACCATTAAAAAGGTAACATTTAAAAAAATAAATAAAAACTTGTTCCCGCAATTTTTTAATACTTTTTCTGTCCAAGAAAATGAGTGAATCTAATGAAGAAATTAGATACATTTTAAAGTTTATTACAAAAAAGGGAAAAATGCAACACAAACCGCGAAAAAAATTTGTGCCGTTTATGGGCCTAATGCAGTGTCAGTAAGAGTAGCACAAAGTTGGTTTAAGCGTTTACAGTCAGGAATAGTTCAGTCATGTTAAAGATGCAGTTCGCTCCGGTCTCCCTGTTACCGATAAAGTTGATGCCATTTGTGAAAAAGTGCAGCAAGATTGGCATATAAGTAGTTACGACATTGCTAATGAACTGGGCATTGACCACAAAACAGTTTTGGCTCATTTGAAAAAGTCTGGATTCACAAAAAAGCTCGATATTTGGGTACCACACGAGCTCACTGAAAGAAACCTAATGAACCGTGTACTCGTTTGCAATTCTCTATTAAAACGCAAAGAAACAGAACCATTTTTGAATAGATCGATCACTGATGATGAGAAGTGGATCACTTACTACAAGAACGTGCTGAAAAGATCATGGTCTAAGTACGGCCAAACTCCACAGACTGTGGCGAAACCCGGATTATCGCGCAATAAGGCGATGTTGTGTATGGTGGGATTGGAAGAGCATCGTTCATTATGAGCTTTTACCGCCGGGCAAAACCATCGATTCGGATCTCTACTGCCAACAGCTGATGAGACTAAAGCAAGAAATTGAGAAAAAACGCCCGGAATTGATCAACAGAAAGGGTGTAGTCTTTCATTATGATAACGCCAGACCACACACATCTTTGGTCACTCAGTAAAAATTGAGAGAGCTTGGTTGGGAAGTGTTGATGCACCCACCATATAGCCCTGACCTTGCACCCTCAGATTCCCACATGTTTCGGTCTCTTCAGAATTATTTAGGTAGTGTAAGGTTAACATCAAGAGAGGACTGTCAAAACTACTTGTCGCAATTTTTTGACCAAAAATCCCAAAATTTCTACAGCAACGGCATCATGTCGCTACCTACAAGATGGTAACAAGTTATAGAACAAAACGGCACATATTTATTATAATTAGATGTAATTAAACTTTTAAAAAAAATGTCTTGAATTTGTATATAAAATACGAAGAAACTTTTTCCCCGACCTTATATAATATATATATGCCGACATAGCTCAAATAATTAGCAAGGAGAAGTGGCAGTGGGCAGGCTATATATGTCGGCAACTTTAGTTTTTCGTTACGAATCTTGTCCAACAAATAGACTCCGAGCATAACTATTTCCACCGTTTGTGTTCATATTTTATTGTACACACATAGTACATAAAAATAGATTACCAAAAGGATATACAACAGGCATCTTTATGCCTTGTGACAGGACCTAGAACACGGAATCCTAGTGAAGGCCATTGAGTCTATCATTACGATTGGTCAAACTAAATGTTCTTAGAACGACCTGCTGTACAATACAATAGAAAAAATGAACAATATTAAATTTTGAAAATTAAACTACTTGTCGAACGCCATTAAATTTTTAAAGCTGTCTGTTTTTTATTTCTGGCGGCAATTTGAAAATTAAGTATTTGCGGAAAAATGAATTTAACAAGCGAACATTTCAATTACTTTTTATGACTCGTTGAGGTCTATACCAGAAACAAAGTTCTGAAAGACTTAAGTTAGCATTTAGCGATGAGGCCCTATTCTGTGCCACTGTTTATAACTGGTTCAATAAATTTAAACGTAGTCGTACCCACCTCGGTGAAGATGTTAGAGAAGGGGTGGGTCCTGCGACGGCGCTGATGGAGGAAAACATCAAAACTGTGCAGCTCATCATTGAAGCAGCCAAAGGAACGACATGGCAGATACGGGCATCATTAGGTATTGGTAGCTAGGAATTAAGTTCAAACTGTTTTACACAATAACCTACGGTTAAGGAAGCTTTGTGTTAGATGAATTCCTTATAATTTGAGCGAACTTCTAAAACACTGCCGCGTGAAATGGTATCTCCAAAGTTTGAAAAATTCGACAATGGTCAAACAAATACTTTTTGATATGGGTAATAACAGATGATGAAAGCTGGGTCTACTTCTATGAGTCTGAAACTAAGAGGCAATCTGCGCAGTCGGCCTTTCCTTTCGAAGAGTTACCGACGAAAGTGAAGAAAGGACGGAGTGCTGAAAAGAAGATGATTGCGTCCTTTGGCAGATCGCGCCACTGCTACTATAACTTCAGAAAATAAAAGTGCAGTAACTGCGGACTGCTATGTGAACAGCTGCTTGCCTTCCATTTTGTTAAAAAGTCAAAGAACGACGCCCGTGAAGCAGAATGATCCCCCATCGCGACAATGCCACAGCTCACTCACCCAGACAAACGAAGCAAATTTTTAATATTGTAAATGTAGAGTTAATGGTTCACCCGGCATACAATCCCGACCTTGCGCTCTGTAATTTTTATTTATTTCCTAAAATTAAAGATAATCTCAGAGGAATACGTTTTATGAATAAGTACAGAAGACGCAGTAGGTAACTGCCTTCCAAACGTGGAAAGTTGCAATCAAATTTGAACGTAAAAATATTTATATCGCATAAGTGTGTTTTTCGATGTAAGGACGGCAACCTTGAGGCGGCATTGCGGTGTTTCATTGAGTTTAATTGATTTATTGGGTACCTGGATGCGAAGTAATAATTGAAATAAAAACTTAATCTTCTGCAAATAAGGTTCAATTCTACTGTGTTGTTTTATAAACAAGTAAAGTAGGTATCAGTACTCGGTACTTTCAAAGACCAATCAATGGCACAATAGAGTATCGACCGACAGGTACATACCTACGCCACCATTTATACCTATATTAAAATATAATGTTTTTTTTAGAATAGCTATATTCTTGTGGCCCTAATGGCCTTGCCAAAGCTTTTGTCGATCGTCCCTGCCACCACTGCGGAAACCCGATGATACAGTGGTCAAGGTCAAGGCTGATCTACTAGGCTGTCTCTTTTCCTCTATTTGGACGATGGGGGTGCCACGCCCACGATCTCACGATGTGTAAGCTCCATACCAGACATCTGCTTCACACAATGTGAAGTCCAGCGAGCTCTTGCATCTCTTGATGTCCAGAAGTCGAGCAAGCCAGATGGTATTCCTGCGGTGGTACTCAAACTGCGCTCGTGAGTTGTCTCCGGTGCGCATGCAACTCTTTAAGCTCTCTTATTCCACGAGACGCTTCCCGAAAGCTTAGAAAGTTATAGAATGAAAAGAGCAGGTTCCACTAGATGTGCATTTAAGGTCACTTGGTTGAGCTTATACAAACAAGAAACAGAATAGAGGACACAAAACGAACACAGAAAAAAAGAAATCTAAGTGGATGGCGCGCGCAAGGGCGGCGCGCATGCTCTAGCGTTGACAGACGCTTTTCGACTAGATTGTTCGAATAAATTATTGGAGAAGCCGACGCGGGCGCCGGGTACGCTGAGGGCGGGGGGCGGTATGAGCCGTTGAAGTGAGGGGCGCTACAACGTAGTTCACGTCCGCCCGTTGCTTAAAAAAGGCGATCGTACCGACCCGGCCAATTATGGGCCAATAGCAGTAACTTCCCTCATCTCCAAGGTGATGGAAAGTGTCATCATCGCACAATTCCTTGGGTACCTTGAGGATCGCCAGCTGATAAACGATCGCCAATACAGATTCCCGTCATAATCACTCAGCTGGCGATCTTTTAGTGTACCTACTTCACACACCGATGGGCTGACGCCATTGAGAGTAGAGGTGAGACTATAGCCGTTAGCTTAGATATCGCAAAAGTTTTTGACCGGGTCTGGCACAAAGCACTGCTTTCCAACTTACCATCGCGTTACCCGAGGGATTATGCAAATTGGTTTCCAGTTTTTTGGCTGGACGGAGCATCAAAGTTATTGTTGACGGTAGCTGCTTCGACACCTTGCCAATTATTGCCCAGTGTTCTGCAAGGATCTGTGCTTTCCCCACACTTTCTTCTGCGTATCAACGACCTGTTACAAGTCGGTGACATGCGTTGTTATGGTGACGACAATACTTACTGGGGAAGCTTTGTCTACGGGCCGTGCGAATATCGTTCCAGCCGTGTTCGAAATCGAGAACTCCTTAGACCGAGTCTCGAATTGGGGTAAACTTAATTTGGTTCAGTTTAACCCCAGCAAGATACAAGTCTGTGCATTCACCGCTAAGAAAGCTCCTTTTGTCGTGGCACCTCTATATCAGTACAATCCTCTCAAGATCTCTGAGAGTTCGGGATCCTTGGCGTCGATATTTCAAGCAAAGTCGAGTTTCGGAGTCATCTGGCGAGTGGCGAGCAAAGCAAAACTTGCTAGTAAAAACCTTGTTGTACTGAATAGAGCAAAGCAGTACTTCACTCCGGGGCAACGCGTGTAGCTTTATAAAGCTCAAGTTAGACCCCATATGGACAGTGGCGTATTTACCCTAGGGCCATGGCCCGGGGCGGCAGGTCAGCTTTGGGCGCCTTTCATAATCGTTACCTATTTTTTTTTTTTACATAGATTAGTGGGCGAACGAGCAAGCGGTCCCACGTGATGGTAAGTGTTACCGCCGCCCATGGACACCTGCAACACCAGGGGGTATGCGGGCGCGCCGCCGACCTTGCAAAATCCTATTCACAGCTCTCTTGAAAAACCCCATATCGTAGCTTAATGAAAAGACCTCTTCAGGCAGTTCGTTCCACAGCCTACGGGTTCGCGGTATAAAATATTTTTGGACCGAACAGTGCGCAACACCTCCGTATCGAGGAAATGCGGATGGACCGCACTTTTGTGACGGGAGGTGCGGTTGTAGAAACCCGAGGTGGGAATTATATTAAACAGTTCTTCAGAGCATTCCCCATTGTACAGGCGGTAGAACACAGAGAGACGCAACGTCTCTCCGAATGCTGAGGGATTCTAAACCGCCCGTGAGAGTGGGATCGTCTACAATACGAACAGCACGTTGTTGGATGGAGCCAAGTGGCTCCAATTGGTATTTCGGTGCGCCGGCTCAGAGATGAGAGCAATACTCCATATGGGGCCTCACCTGAGCTTTGTAAAGCATTAGGAGTTGCCCAGGGGTGAAGTACCGCTTCGCTCTGTTCAGCACACCGAGCTTTTTGGAGGCCATTTTGGCCTTATTTTCCAGATGACCCCTAAATTCGACTTTGCTGGAGATGTCGACACCAAGGATCCCGATACTCTCCGAGATCTTAAGAGGTATGCTCTGAAAGCGAGGTGCTACAACAAAGGGGTTTTTTTAGCGCTGAATTCACAGACTTGCGTCTTACTGGGATTGAAATCCACTAGGTTCAGAGAACCCCAAATCGAGACTAGATCTAAAGAGTCTTCGATTTCAGAAACAAGCCTGGCGCGACTCTCTTCCACTTCGACCCGAGGGATGTTGGCGCGGCCCCTGTACAAGGCGTCTCCAGTACTGTCATCTGCATAGCAACGTATGTCACCAATTGCAACAGGTCGTTGATATGCAGAAGGAACAGAGTTGGGGACAGCACGGAGCCTTGCGGGACGCCAACGTTAATAGACATGGTGTCGGAGCAGCTACCATCGATAACGACTCTGACGCTCCGTCCAGTCAAGAAACTGGCAACCCATTCGCATAATCCCTCGGGTATCCCGAAAGGTGGTAATTTGGAAAGCAGCGATTTGTGCCATACCCGGTCAAAAACTTTCGCAATGTCTAGGCCTACAGCCAGAGCCTCGCCTCTACTCTCAATGGCGTCAGCCCAGCGGTGTGTTAAATACGCTAAAAGATCACCAGCGGAGCGATTATGGCGAAATCCATATTGACGGTCGCTAATCAGCTGGTGATCCTCTAGGTACCCAAGGAGCTGTGTGTTTATGACACGCTCCATCACCTTGGAGAGGAGGGAGGTGATCGCTATTGGCCTGTAGTTGGCCGGGTCTGTGCGGTCACCCTTTTTAGGCAAAGGGTGAACATGAGCTACCTTCCATGCTGACGGGAAGCTTTTTGTGGAGTATGAGAGCCTAAAGAGTCGCGTAAGCACCAGGGACAACTCGGGAGCGCAAAATTTAAGCACCACTGCAGGAATACCATCTGACCCACTCGACTTTCGGATATCAAGAGATGCTAGAGCTCGCCGGACTTCACACTGGGTGAAACAGATTTCCAGCATGGAGCTTGTACACCTCTAGCTTGTTGTTGCCTGAAGAAATTTAAAAAGCCTAACTAATTCCCATATAAACGAAGAACGTTTGAACAGTTTAGCCATCCTTAATATTAATTAGTTTAACTGGCTTAACAGTATCCGTTAATTATGACAGTGTCATCGATGAATTTGTCAACCAATTTGTGCATCGCAAAAACATGTAAATATTTAATAAATGGTGTTTATTCATTTGTATGGCCTGTTTCATTATTAAAAGATTTTTGCTTTTTTTTTTCGTTAATTTATGGGGCGGCAAACCTTATAGGCCCAGGGCTCCAAATCTTAAAATACGCCACTGCATATGGAGTGCTGCTCACACCTCTGGGTCAGTGCACCGAAGTACCAGTTGGGCCCTCTTGACTCCGTCCATCTGAATTATCCGAATTGTCGACGATTCCACTCTCACAGGTGGTTTAGAATCACTCAGCATCCGTAGAGATGTATCTCTAGCACCCTTATAATGCAGAATAATGATCTGAAGAGTTGTTTAATTTAAAGCTAATTTCGGGTTTTTACCATCGCACCGCTCGTCATTGTCGTGCGGTTCATCCACATTTTCTTGACATAAAGTCGCAGCGTAGAATTAGGATCATTATCATCGCTTGCACTTACAATTGTTGTTGAAATATCACCAAAAACACGAACAAAAACAAACATTTGGCGCCCTTGTGACGTCACAACCACAGACCGACTTAGTTCAAAGGACTGACGCGAAACAACTAACGCTTCAATGGCAAACTTGTGTAATATTTATCTTAGAATGAAATAGACAACGATTCGTGTGGATTAAAGCGTGTACCTAATAAAGAGAGACATACGTGTTTTTCAACTCCGTATTTGGTAGTGGGTAGTATACCACCCACCCGCAGTCAACGGATAAATCCGGTTAGTTCAAAATTGAAACAGCCCCGGTTCACCGGTTATACCGCCCAAAAGTTGTGGAATGAACTGCCAGCTGAAGTATTTCCGTGACGCTAGAATATGGGCCTGTTCAAAAGAGCTTTGAATAGGATTCTGCAGAGTCGGCAGCCCCTTGCGACACCCGCAAGCCCCCTGGTTTTGCAGGTGTCCATGGGCGGCGGTGACCATTTACCATCATGTGACCCGACCGCTGGTCTGCCATCCATTCTATAAAGAAAAACGTCCTTGTCTCCGCCGGCGGGGACGGTGTATATGTGTAGCCTGGGAGTGTAGTATAAGAACCGCATTGGCAGCAGTAATTAGGTCGTCGGGGTCGTCTAGGACGTGCCGAGGACGACGATGACGACGGTAACTTGAAGAGGCATTCCCATCGGGGACATAGGTTAGGCTGGAAACTATTAGCAGTTTGGCATGGTAAGGTACTCTGTCGTAGTAGCGTCAGGCAGAGTTTTTCACGTATTTGTCGATGGAGGGAAGTTCCAAGTCCTTGTGGAGATCGACATTGCGAGAGTACCATGGGGCAGCCACGACTTTACGCACGAATCTATTTTGGAGGGTTTGAAATATTGGTATTTTAATGTTAGAGCGGGACTGTGTGTACAAAAACAACGCTAGCGAAGGTCATTATGGGATTTACGAAGGTTTTGTACAATGTCATCTGATTTCTAAGCGACATTTTACTTCTCCAGCTTATGAGAGGGTTGAAGCTTTTGGACAGTTTTTATGTTCTCGGAAGGACAGTCGATGATCTAGTGTAACTCCGATATATTTGATCTTCCTAACCCAGCGGATAGTTTGGTCGAAAAGGGATAGAGACGAGGCATAGAGCTAGGAATGCCACTCTTGGGTAAAGGAAAGCACATTTCTTTTCTCCAAGTTGAACTCTATCCACCGCCTCACAAACCACTCGCCTAGGGCGGTGACTGCGCGTTGGAGGTGTAAAGAGACACGTTCCTATCTCTGGTGTGTAGAGGGCGTTGTCATCCGCAAAGAGGGCAAGCTCTATTCCAGGGAAGTGGGGAATGTCATTGGTGTAGAGGGAATAGAGCGTGGGTGCTAGGACGGAGCCCTGAAGGACTCTAGCTCTGATTGTGGGAGAACTGGACAGATTGCCTTTATCTCGGTAGCGAAAGGTGCGATTGGTAAAGTAGTTTCGAATGATGAGAGTGAAACTTTCAGGCACCTTCAGTTGGTACAGTTTATAGATTAAACCGTTGTGCTAGACCAGTTGTACTAGTTATCAAAAGCCTTCGCTACGTCGAAGAAGACAGCTTGAACGATCTCCTTTGGTTGAGACCTGTGAGGATGTGCTCGGTGATTCGTTGCACCTTCTGGACACTAAACTAATTGGCTCTAAAGCCGAACTGTTCATCTATGAGTAGGCCTTTTGAGTTGACGTGAGTCAGTAGGCGAGAAAGGAGAATCTTTCGTAGATTTTTGCCATTGTGTTCAATAGGTTAATTAATAGGTCTATAACTAGAGGGTTCCGATCGTCGTTTACCAGGTTTGGGGATGTCGAAAACGACGGCTTCTTTCCAGGCTGCTGGGAAAAGCTGATTTTCATTGCGACATTGTAAATAGCCACAAGAAGTGTGATCAAGTTGATCTGGTTGCTTTTAGGAATTCCATCGATGCCAGGTGATTTTTTAATTTTGAGACGATATCCTGAATTTCAGTATACCGTAACCGGTAGAAGGGAGTCTGAACAGGGGATAGAGGCTCGATGCCCCCCTCTCCGTCAACCAAGTCGACGTGTGATGCATCGATCGGTTGACGGCTAGGGGAGCATTGAACTTTAAGGCTGTCGACCAGGCTGAATGCCTTCTCTTCATCGTCAAATGCGGGAGAGCCGTTCGGTCTAATCACTGGGTGCATAGAGGTAGTATTCTGTTTTCATAGATCTCGTCAACCCCCAATAGGCCAATAGCGCCAATGGCCAATGTGTGATGGTGAGATCTCTGACAACAGATCGTCCCAGCTCTTGTTTTTGAATTCAGCGATACTATTCTTTACGTCCCTCTGTAAATGCGCCTATTATCTTCATAAGGGAAGGAGTCATAACCACGAATTGCTGCGTTCTTGGCTCTTATCAAAGTTTCCTTATGTCCTCGGGCACCTCCCATTGGCGATCATTCACCGCTGGGTCCCGCCTAGAAGAACTTAGGATTATATTCCTAAGGTGGCTACCGAGTCCAGAGACCACCGTGTTTGTGTTATCCATACTGGTCAACTCGTTTGGGATAGAGTCTAGGTGAGAGGAGCTAGAAGCCTTAAGGATTTCCTCAAGCTTGCTCTAGTCAATAATAGTCTTGTCTTGGGGAGGTGGGTTGGTTTGCCAATCTAATTTCATTACTACGGGGCGGAAGTCCTAGTCTAACTCGCAGATTACGAGTATAATGTAAGTAGGCAGTACTTGTTACGTACATAAATTTTGCTTGTAACATACGTGAATTTCAAAAATTTTTAACTTTTCACAAAGATGTTTTTTTTTTGTTGAATTAAAAAACACGTATTTTAAACAAAAAACAAGACCAGAAACAAAAAAAGAGTTTGTTTTGTTCGAAAATAAAGATTTTTTTTCCATCCACGATCAACAGTAATCAGGAGGACTCCTTGGAAGTACACGAAAAACACACTTCTATGCGTTTAGTTGATTATCACAAACATTACCCACAAAAAACACTGAAGTTTAATAAACTATCACTATTAAACCACAAAGCGCTCAAATACACAAATTTTATAATAAATCAAACAAAAACTCAAATATACGTCTAATTTTTTTTCTAGTCTAGTTTAGGAATGGTTAAATTCTTGTGGCCCTAATGGTGTTTCAAGAGTCAGCGGACATGAACGTCTCGACTTCTTTTCCCCTAGCTTTCAAATAGTTTAGTGATGCCGTTTTATACGGCAATCGAGATTTTATAATCCAATTATTAAGACTTTTTTAAGACTATAACTGAATTACATAAAAAACAGCTTTTTATAAAACCAAAATCAGCCTATAACGTCTATAAATGTCGTTATTACTGCGTATTTACTTGTTTAAAAATGCCGCACTTATTTATGTGAAAAAAATCAGCACAGATTTGCGAATATGACCAGCCAGGTAGTTCCGTATCATAGACTAGTAAAACTTTTGTATCCAGAGCCGTAAAAGGTAGTAAAAAAAATAATTTGTCATATTTGACATTATTGTAGGGTTTACTGGTCAGCATTTGTTTTACAAAATAACAATATTAAAAACCTACGCCAAAAAGTGAATACAAGAGTCGTTAAAAATTTACATTAATTTATAATGTTACGAACATATAAATCTAAAAAGGAGACCGGGGGCGGGTTAGACCCAAAAGAAGTCTTGCTTACAATGGACGAAAAAAGTACTGCTTTTGACGCGTTTTACATACAAAATATCAAGCAAACTAAACGTGAATTCTCTTGTATGGGATCATCGAAACATTACGGTGTACCTTCAAACAATGTTCGCAAAAGAAAGTACGTGAAAAGAATAGTGAAAGATGCGGAGCCGCCGGTACTCGACTCGCCGTCTCGTTCTACGTATCTCACTCCCGATAAATCTATTCATGTGAACAAGGCTCTTGATCCCTTTGACCAGCTTCTCAATTCATCTCCACAAATAGAAAAGCCTAATGTGAATGATGCTCTCGGTTCCTTTGACCAGCTTCTCAACTTAACTCCAAAAATAGAAAAGTCTAACTCGAATGAAACACTTGATTCTTTTGATCAGCTTCTCAAATTATCTCAAAAAAGAGATGGGTCTACAAATTATTTATTTAACAAACTTCGATGCAATAAAGGGTTAGTTGTCTATTTTTTCTTTACATATAGGTATATAGTCTTGTTACGAATTCGTTATGTACAATATACATACTGACTACTATATAAAAGTGTACTATTTCCTATTGTAAAAATATACCATTCATAGACTATTTATTATTATATAGGTTTCGACACATAAAAAGAGTGTCGGACATCTGTGGAACGGATGAATCCGTGCATCGGTACAGTTACTTATTATTACAGTTACAAAATTACTTATTGTTTTATATGACAATAAAGGATGTGAGCCATTCAACAACAAATCATTCAAGACAATTGACAATTGTTTTATATTTATTTATATGACTCATCCCTTCCATAAACATCCAGTGCTCTTTTTACCTGTTGATACCTATACCATTTCATTGAATGATATGACTAAGTAACCGTATATTTATATTTTTTTTTAAATAAAGAAAGTGGCAGACGAGCAGACAGTTCACCTGGTGGTAAGTGGATACTGTCCTCCATGGACATCAGTGATACATGCCAACATCAGACGATTGGTTGATAATAATAGTAATTTATAACATTTACCAGTGTCTAGTCCTTTAATGTACAGTCTGTCCATGGACAGACTGGACAAATGACATCCTATTACCTGAATGTTCCATTCCTTAAGTCTCCAATTCCTATTAAAGTCAACAGTCAAAAGTTGTTAGTTTAAAATATAATAATAAGTAAGTATAAGATGGATGGTTATTTTTATCTAGAGCACTTGCATTTCTGACCACCTCATATTAACCTGTCTTTTAGTGTATTTTTTCCACATTTTTTAATTTATTTATTTAAGACATTTACATATTTTCTATATAGCAATTGTCACTTGTAATGTAATTTACAAAACATCAAGTTTACAAGTAGGTATTCGTAAGGACAGTGTGTGCTGACATCTGTACTAGAATAATCTGTTTTACAGCTGTCAGCGCTATAAGCTATAGTACTATAAGTTATATTATATTATAAGTTAGTTATTTAAGAAAAACAGTTTATTCGGGTGGTAATTTTTGTGTATAATATGTGTGGTATGTTGTGTGTTTTATGTAAAAGTGTCTGTATATGAATGTGTGGGAGTTTGGTTTTAGATAACCGATTTTTTAGCATAGAGTCAATAATGTAATTAATTGAGTGTGAGTTGATGTATGAGTGTGTGTGCAGATAAGAGTTACAGATGCTAAAAATGTTAAGTACAGGTTGTTAAGAATAATTTTACGCTTTGGGTTAAGTAAGAATTTGGTGTCATTATAATCATGGTTTAATAGCCAGTTCTTGATTTTGTTTTAAAAGGACATAACATACTTAAATGGGTTTATAATATAAGAGTGAATTAAAAAGTTCTTAGAAATGCATGTTAATAAAACCTTTTTTGAGGATAGTTTATTTTTTATTTTAAGGAGTCACTATCACACACTATCACATCACAAGTTTCACTACCATAATGTTCCAGTTCATCGATCCGAAGTTGCATTCATGGCAATCCCCAAAGCTGGCTTCGAAATTCTTAATCACCCACCATATTCACCAGACTTAGCCCAGCCCCTAGTGTTTTTCACTTATTTCCAAAATTAAAGGAGTATATCTGTGGAACAAAATTTGATGATGATGATTCTGTTATGGCTACCCTAGAGGAGTTTTTTGAGACTCAAGAATAAGTTTTTTTCGGACTATTTTTTTTCGGAAAGAATAAGGAAATTAAAAAATGTATTGAGTTACAAGGAGATAACATAGGGAAATAAAATGTTTTTATTTGAAGTTTTAATGACGAGTCTAAGAACTTTTTGAATTTGAAGTTTTAATGACGAGTCTAAGAACTTTTTGATTCACCCTCGTAGTACCTAAATACATTCAAACTGATATTAGTAAATTGTGAATAATATTTGGTACAAACAAATTTACTCATAATTAGAGAGGGTGACAAGCGAAAGTGGTGATTGAAAATCAATTTGAATGTATTTTAAAACACGTAATCTTGTACCAAACCTAATATTTTTAAAGTTATTTTATAGGAGAGGAAAATCATATACTCGAAAGAAGATAACAAATAAGAAGAAAGACAATTATTTGAATAGTGACAGCACTGGTAAGTAATGGTAGTGTAATATGTCATTACGTTTTATTAATATTACAACAGAAACAAAGTATTTTTTGTCTTTCAGATTCCAATAAGAAAAACTCAGATGATAATGCTGATGTAACAGACATAGGAACTCACAGATTGCTTATTGAAAAAGAAAATAATATTCATCCAAAATCTTATGATGATTCCATAAACTTAAAAAATATTTCTTTACTGAAAGACATAAAAACTCCAAAGAAAGAATTAAATAATTCCACTATGTGTAATAGAAAAGACTCCATTTATAATATTCATAGACTGAGTAGAGGGTTATTATCGCCAGTATTAAGAAACTCACTTATGAGTAGTACACCTTTCCGTGAAAAGCATAGAGGCAAATCAATGTTTAAATTCTCCCCAATCTCTATAAAAGATCTTGAAAATAGGCCAAATTGTGAGGTATTAGCTAAAGGAAATATGGACAATGATAGTATTATTTTTATTAATAATGATACAGAAGTACCAAAAGTATCTCAGGATAATCACCAATTCTCACCGATTATACCACATAAAAGGACAGTAAGTCATTTTATTAATAAGTCACTTTTAAATTCAATAAAATATAATCTTCAGGAAAGTTGTATGCCTGTTGATAACTTAAAATCTAATGTTATTATACAGCAGAATCCTAGTCAATCTTTTACTGAGAAGGAAGAGTCATCTAAAAGTAAAGTTCGCTCTTTCCATGCAACTGAGATTAAACCATATTTAAGCTTTGGAGATAAATCAATTAATAGCAAAGTTTCAGATAAAGATGAAAGTTCAAATAGTCATGAATCTTTGATGAAATCACCGATTATTCAATGTCAATCTTTTAGTGAGAAGGAAGAGTCATCTAAAAATAAACTCCGCTCTTTCCATACAAATGAGACTAAACCATATTTAAGCTTTGGAGATAAATCAATTAATAGCAAAGTTTCAGATAAAGATGAAAGTTCATATAGTCATGAATCTTTGATGAAATCACCGATTATTGAATGTCAATCTTTTAGTGAGAAGGAAGAGTCATCTGAAAATAAAGTCCGCTCTTTCCATGCAAATGAGACCAAACCATATTTAAGCTTTGGAGATAAATCAATTAATAGCACAGTTTCAGATAAAGATGAAAGTTCAAATAGTTATGAATCTTTGATGAAATCACCGATTATTGAATGTTCCGTGCTCAGCAAACCATTTTTAGGCTTTTCAAAACTTGATGTGAGCTTTGATAGAGACAATGGTGAATTTGTACACAATAATCTGACATCTGAAAAAAATGAAACTAGTAATAGTACTTTATCAAATTCACAAGAATTTGAAAATGAGTCTATGTATGATACTTGCAATAGTGATGAAAGTTCTTTAAAATGTAGTGGAACTAAAGAGTCAATAGATATTTGCAATAATGATCAAAGTTCTGTAAAACATAGGAATGAAGAATCCATTGTCAAACTTGGAAGGTATAAAAAATATTATCAAAAAATGTCCGAAATTCAATCAATTATTGAAGTAAATCAAAATATTAGCAATTCCAATAATGATGCGATTTATACTAATGATAATAATGGTGAAATCATTCATTTTGACCCATCTGATAATGAATCTGAACAATCACAATATAGAGAAACTGATTTTGAAGAAAATAGTTCAAATAATAGCAGTTCTACTGACCCATCTTACACACCAGAAGATATATCATCTAATGATAGTTGCATAAAATCCAATAGCAATGATGATGATAAATGTGTCAGTTATGTCACCACAAGGCGAAGAATTAAAACTGTATTAGATATTAATGATTTTGATAGTAATGTCAGCACGGATTGTGATAGGGCTGTAGTTAGTAATAATATTATTTTGCAGTCAGATCAGAATATATACAACAGTGAAATTGAAGATGCTGTTGATGAGGAAACTAGAAAATTAGTACATGAAGGACTAGATAGTTATGTTGAACCAAATGAAGCTACTAATACAACACAAAAAATCGATGCTGTTGCAATTAATACAACAGCTGTTGCTGCTAATGCAACACAAGAAATGAATGCTGTTGCAATTAAGAAAAGCTCTACACGGTTTATTGATCCTGATATTGAAGATCAACAAGTTTCTTCACGAGCGGGTACTAGACAAAGTTCTAGATTGAGTAAACAATGTAGATTATCAAAAAATTCTGATGTTCTTAATTCTGTGAGGTGCTGTAGTGAACCAAAAATTGGGATAGTTTTGCAACCTAGTAAAAAATGGGAACGTTCACTGAGTGTTTATAAAAGAATGACTATGATGAACGATCACTTTGATCATTCTGTGCTAGATGAAGAACCATTGAACAATAAAGGCAGGAAGTATAGGCAGAGTGTTATTAGTACAATGGAAATGCAGGAACATCAAGGTAAGTTTATTTTATGTATGGTATGTTTGACGATTATTTTTATGTTTGACCCTACATGGCAACATTTTTTTTTTGTAATATGAATTTATAGTGTACCATAAACATCTTGATACTTGTAGTTTCTTTGTATGTAATGATTGTAAAATTTGCAAATGCCTGGATCATACAGTAAATGTTGAAATTAAGGTATAAATAAGACTGGAATAAAATAACAGAAACTGAATCTATCAGACAACACAAATCCGTCATTTTGAAAAATTCTTGATTTTGCGGCCGCCAACCAAACCTTAATAATAAATAGGTATAAGACGTCAAAACAAATAAAAAAAAACGTGTACAGTCAGTTCATTAAATTAAATATATTAAATATATATTAAAGTTTCATTAAATATATTGCGCACATGCCCAGCTGCGACGGCTGCGGTAGCCGCCGCAACTGCCTAGGGATGAACGATATACATCGATGTATTGTATGTATCGAATGCAACCGATGTATTTTTAACGCTTTGATATACTCGATGTATCGATGTTTTATTCGATATATCGAATGGGTGAACCTAATTTCACTTTATTTGTTTTGTTTGATAATTTAAATTTTTAGATATTTTTACGTTTACAGTTTTCTACACTTCTTTTAAGCTTATACTCGTATGTAGTTTTTCTCTAGGACTGGGTTGGCAACTCTGGCTGACAGATTGACAACTAGACAACTGACTGATACCTTTTATTTAGCGTGAAGTTTTATTTTATTACGAGGTTATTGTTTACTTTGTACTAAAGTTGAATTTTAATCTGATTTTAAAAGTTCATGTGCCAGTACTGATGTTAAGAGAAACGGTGTAGTTAGAACACCAATAGTTTAGATAATTTAATGGTATGTGCCCGCGAAACCATGCGCGTGATGTTTTTTTTTTTGTTTAATTCTGAATTTTGATTGATAATAAAGGTTTTGAACTTAACGCATCCGTATACTTTCATTTTCAGGCATGTTATAACCATAATCTTAGTAAACTCTAAAAACAATCTATGTATTTTTCAATATATCATTCTAACATCGATGTCACTATGCGATATATTATATCGAAAAACAACGATACGATACAGCGAATCAGCGATGGCGATGTAGTCAAATCGGATATTTTCGTTTCGGATCGAGAGAGAACTAGCGATTGGCCTACCGAAATTTACCGATTATCGACGAACTAACACGATCGCGAGAATCGCGACTATACCGTGTCCGAGCGAGGGAAAGGCGAGAAAGAGAAAGGCGTATGGAGAGAGTAAAAATCTTACGTGACATTACATTTTCTCTCGAATCACACCTACCGCAAGTCGCCTAAAGGAATTTCGTTCCAAAATATTCTTAGGTAAAATCTCCCAAAACGTCTCGGAACTACACAATCAAGGTCAAAGTTATAACTTCCAATATCACCCGTTTCTAGACATTTTAGAAATTTTTACTTTAGAACATTTTTTGTTTATTTTGATTTTTTTTGGGAATGGCTGAATTCTTGTAGTTCCAATGACCTTTCAAGAGCTACCGGACATTAATGGTTAGGGCAAGCGCAGAAGGCCCTCAGCCAGGAGCAAAAAGTGTGTGCAGCAACCAGTCTTAGGGCAGACCGGCGGAAGGAACGGACCTTGGCTTAGGGCATTGCTTTGAGAGGGTACCGCGGGATCGCGGGTCAGTGAGAAGCGCCCGGCCTCGTGCCTGGTAAAAGTGTTGGCGGAAGGCCGGTGTGTGTTCACGGTATAGCGAGGGCTACGTGTATATTTGTAGCCTGTGAGTGTAGTGTAAGAACCGCATTGGCAACAGTAATTGGGTCGTTGCGGTCGTCTAGGACGTGCCGAGGACGACGACGGTAACGAGGAGGGTCATTCCTATTGGGGACATAGGTTAAGCTGGCAACTATTAGAGGGTTGGGATGGTGAGGAACTGTCGTAGTAGCGTCGGGCGCAGTCTTTCACGTATTTGATGATGGATGGAAGTTCCAAGTCCTTGTGGAGGTCGACATTGTGAGAGTACCATGGGGTAGTCACGGCCATACGCACGAATATATTTTGGAGGGTTTGAAGTATTTTAATGTTAGAGGGGGCTATGTGTGCAAGGACAATGCTAGCGAAGGTCATGGGACGTACGAAGGTTTGTACAATGTCAGCTTATTTCTAAGCGACAATTTACGTCTCCAACCTATAAGAGGGTTGAAGTGACCAAGTACAAAGGCAGCTCGGTTTCGGACAGTTTGTATGGGTTCTCGGAAGGCCAGTCGATGGTCTAGTGAACTAGTGTGACTTTGGGATATTTGCTGTTTATTTTAATTTCTTCTGAAGATCTATCGCATCTATTTGAACCTCATGAAATATTTTGGAACATCATGTTTTGAAAAAAACAATACTTTCATTTTTTTTTTTTCAATAGTTATTAGTAAATCAAAAGTGATTGACTGTGTATGTGCTTGTGACGAAATATTTTCTTATGTCTAAATTAGATGTATTCTATTTTCTTTCTTTACCTAATGATTTCCTCTCGCTACGTTTTTGTTTCTAATCTGTTCTATTTCGTCCCTTGGAGACCTCAAATCCCTTTTTTCTTTCCTTGTCAACTTTAATCTTATTTGCGAACTGATATTGTGTGCAGTGTACATATCTACATATGTATGTATGTATTTATATATTATTAAGTTATTTATTATTATATGTATTTATTATACTATATTTATTGTCGATAAATACATATTGAACATGATCCATGTGTGGATTTCGGTCCTTTTGCACTACCTATATCCCTTTTATTTTTCTCTATCCTAAGGTTACCTGGAAGAGATCGCCTTAGCGATAAGGTCGCTGTATTCTGTCATTTATTATTTGTACATGTAATAACTATTTGTATGCAATAAAGAGTATTTATTATTATTATTATTATTAGATGTAATAAATCTATAAAGACATCAAAATAAACAAAAACTGATCTTAAGTAACAACTTCGAAAACAGCTAGAAACCGAGATCATATGAAAGTTATAACTTCCCAGTTCAGAGACGAGTTTTTACCTAAGGATATTTTTTGTTTGTTTTGATGTCTTTTATCGGTTTATATAGATTTATTTAGCCGCCAAAACGGCTGCAAAATGGAGAATTTTTCAAAATACCGCATAGTGGAATAGTAGGTAGGTATGCCACTTTGGTTACATGTCCTTTCACTGTTATAGAAGTTACCAGTCTTAAAAAATAAATTGTCTTTGTAGACATAAAAAGTTTAAAATAAATAAAGTAGGGTTGGTTATTTATTTGAGTTAGGGATATGAACTGACAGAGTGAAATTTGTCAGTTATTCATTTGCCCTTTGCTACCATAGACTTTTCACAAATTATGAGATATTCTGAAAAAGTCTTGGTAGAACGAATAAAAAAATATTAGAACCTCTTTATAAAAAGCATACCTGCTTTGAAATGCTTTAATTAATAAACAAATTGAAATGTCACAATCATCCAAAGTCTCAGTGTAATGTCAGGCATGTTCTGTTTATTATATTCATTATTTATTTTCAGTAGATATTATTAAATTGTGTTATTGAGCTTTTGTTTTAAATTTCAGGTTTACTGCACAATGAATCACTTAATAGTTGCAGAAGTACCTTTGTATCAAAACCTTGCCGATCAACAATCAAGATTGTAAAGGTGTTACAATTATCCAATTAATTATTTTAGTATCCATTTTTTAAATTAAATTTCCATTACCTACTAATGTTTTTTGTTCAATTCTCTTTCAGGAACTTAACAGTACCCGTGTTAGTTTGAGTACTACAGTTTATGACGACTTGAAAGGTAAGTAATATAATTTCAATCAAAATAATCAGTAAGTCTTGTTTTTGTTCTTAATCTCCCCGTTTTCGATTATTTTATTACTGACTAGTGACCCGCCCTCGCTTCGTTTAGGTACCTATGTTTTTTTTTTCATAATTTCAAAATTAAAATATAGCCTATATTAGATACGGATAATGTAGCTTCCTATTTGTGAAAGAATTTTTGAAATCGGTTCTGTAATTCCAGAGATTAACCCCAACATACCCACAAACAAACACACAATTTTACCTCTTTATTATATTAAGTACCTATAGAAGTATAGATATAGATTATTGACCCTCTATTCCTATTCTACTCAGACCTTTAAAACCCTTTATTGTTTTCTTTTGCTTATTTTTTCACTGACAGTTACAAAACGGACGAGGTATTTTTCACCATTGGCTACAAAACAACAGACTTTAAATATAATTTATTTAGACACTCATAGTCATTCACACAGCAAATAATAATAACAGAATTGTTTATATCACGTCATTGTCCAGTTCCGTCAAAGTCCGGGGTCATTCGGTAAAGTGATAGTAGGTTTACTGAGAACATTAGAGGACTCCTTGGAAACACATGAATAAACGTAGTTTCTATGCTTTTTGATTACACAACAATTTCGCAAAAAAACACTGAAGTTTAATAAACCATCACTATTAAGGGTGTAGATCGTGAAAATCACCGAAAAGAGTGTTACGATTTTTCATATTTAACCTATTTACATATGATTGATATCAATGATAATTTGTATATATTACAATCAAAGACCAATAAGTATGTTCATGCTTATATTAAACTCTTAAACCTAATAGTTGTTATATAATAAACGTCAACAAACGCACAAAATTGAGTAAAAATGCAAAAACATGACTTCGTATTTTTCAGATTTAACCCCATAAATCAACACAAATTGATAAAAAGAAACACTTTTTGAACACTGAAGAAACCAATAAGTATAGCTGTATACTTCTTTTTATACCTTTACAAACAAAGACTTCCTCTTTTAAAGCCCTAAAATCTAGATATATTTTAAGGTAAATTTTTCATACACAAATGTATGGGATAAAACGTTCGTTTCATTCGTGCAATCTCGGTGGTCTGCAGCGGCAGTTCCTTTCTGTAAGTGAACGCGACACCACGCTTGTCGGCTGCAGACAGCAGAATTACGTATTGTGAATTTGTGTTTTTTGTAAAAAACTGTAAGTATAACATTTTTATAATTAATTTATTTTCAGTTAGTAGAAAGTATCGATATAATGAATGTCTGAAAGAAAACCATGATGGAACTAGATATAAATCGTAAAAAATACAATATCTACACTAATAGGTATTATAAAGAGGAAAGATTTGGATTTTTGTATGTAACGAATAAACTCAAAAAGTACTGGACTGATTTTAATAATTCTTTTATCATTCGAAAGCTACATTATCACTGAGTAACATAGGCTATTTTTTTCGCAGGACTGATTGAATTTGAGTGGCATGCCAGGGAAAAGAAAGTTTTGTACGCATTATAAAAATATGAAAGCCAAAAGATCTCGGAATAAAATGTAAGTTCCTCCCTACTTATTTATTATCGCATTTGAACAGGGTACATTACAAAGCTAATACAATATGTCATATGATTTAGATCGCCCGATTCAGACATATACCTACAATAACATGTAAATATTGGTTTGTATTATCTATATCTATACTGATAAATAAAATTGAAGTATCTGTATGTAATATCAAAATAATAGGATTTTTTAAAAAAAAAAGGCGATACGGAGTTCGCCGGGTCGGCTAGTATTGTCTAAATATCAAATTGTGGAAGTAGGTAGGCGACAGCGCAACTTTGTCGACATACCTATACCGCCAAACAGACGCGAGGCGCCTAGCGTCTGGCTTAGGGTTGTACAAAATAAATAAAAAGTGGATAATATTGATGAATAATATTTCCAGTATTGAAAATAAAGAAAACCTTGGGGCCGAGACTCTGAGCAACAATGCTACGCGCTGTATAGAGGTAAGTTGTTATACGTAATTCTTGTAGACTTGTTACATAAATAAACAAACTACTTAGTTAGTGATGGGCGAAGACAAAATCTCAATACCTACCTATAGATTTTTCTTGCAATATTTATTATTTTCATCGAGAGACAAACACCTTAGTACCGAAATACTTCTCAATAACTTTCTCAAAAGAAAATTTACGTTCAAATAGGTGACGTCATAAAAAAACAATACCTAATGCGTAAAGAAATTATAATTTCTATTCATCAGGAACCTAATATTGTATTAATTCTTTTGCATTTTTTTAAATTTTTAATTATTTTTTATAAAAAAAATCAAGCCATTATCTTTCTTTACAGGAACTAGTTATTGAAAACGACCAAGAGGGAAAGGTGGATGAAATGGAAGTTGGGCGTAGAGTTGTAGACGTTTCTTTTTTTTTTAAAGCTCTTCAGGCCATAGGGGACCACGGTCCAATGGATTGTAAGTTAAGTTACCTCAGTATAATAGGTGAAGTAAAAGTTGGTCTGGACTCAAAACTCATCATGAAATGTAGTATGTGTAGTATGAAATTTACTGTGTGTTTGATTGAAAAGAAAGAAGATAGAATGGAAGTGAATCATCAAATTGTATCTGGTATCATATCATCTGGTGGGAGCTACTATCAGTTAAAAACATTAACTGCCGCAGTAGCCCTACCAATCATGTCACCTTCATTATACAATGAAATTAATAATACGGTTTGCGATTGGTGGGAAAAGACAGCAGCACATTCCATGGCAGAAGCTGTCAAGGAAGAAGCGGAGTACGCAGTGTCTATAGGTAGTGTTGATAAAAATGGTACACCATTAATATCTGTTGCTGTTGACGGTTGTTGGAGCAAGAGATCTTATGGTAAGAATTTTTCCGCCTTGTCCGGCGCAGCTGCGATAATTGGCATTAAAACTAATAAAGTATTGTTTTTTGGAGTTAAAAATAAATACTGCGTAGTTTGTGCACGAGCCGCAAAGAACGACAGTCAGCCCTCGGAACACCGTTGTTTCAAGAATTATTCGGGATCATCTACCGGTATGGAATCGACCATAATAGTTGAGGGGTTTAAACGTTCCATTGTTGATCACGGTGTAATTTATAATAAATTTGTAGCAGACGGCGATTCCAGTACTTATAAAAAAATATTAGATTCGCGACCGTACGGCAATTTAACAGTAGAGAAAATTGAATGCAAAAATCATCTTTTACGAAACTACTGCAATAGCTTGGAGAAACTGTCGAAAGACACTAAGTATCCTTGCGAATTGCGGAAATTCCTAAAAGAAAGGTATTTGCGTTTAAGAACGGGTGTAAAATGCGCTATTAAATATTGGGGCGATCAAAATCAGTCACTCGAAGAAAAAATAAAAAATCTTAGTGAAGATATCCTAAATGGTCCACAACACGTATTTGGTAATCACCAATATTGCAAGGAGTATTTCTGTAGACCTGATACTCGTCGAATAGAACCTGTTGGGTTGCTTCCAGCAATTGTTGGATGCGGATTAATGGACGCGGTACACATTTTAAGTAAAAGACTGTCATATCATTCTAGAAGTTTAATTCATAATTGTACAAGTAATATAGTTGAAAGTTTTAACGCAGTGATTGCCAAATTAGTAGGGGGTAAGCGTGTAAATTATTCTTCCCGTGGTTCTTATGCGGGCCGATGCGCAGCTGCTGTTGTGTCTTTTAATACAGGATCGATTCATAGTAAAACTCATGAAGTAATATTTAAATCTAGTCCTAATCCTTTGATCGCGAAAGTGGAAAATTGTAATCGTAGAATCCGTTTAATTGCTAAACCTAAATTAAGATTGAAAAAGAGCCACAGCGCTGTATCGAAAGACGCTCACTATGGACCAAACTGCGAAAAACCTGATCTGAGTCCAGAATTATATGAGAAAGCCAAGTCATCTTTTTTAGCCGATTTAAAGTTGTCTTGTGCTGAAAGAGAGGAGCTTGAAAGGTCCAAGGGTTATGTCATAAATAAAAATCATAACTGGTATTTCCAAATTCAGGGACAGGTACATATTACTAAAAGAAACGTTTGCATGCTTGGCATCTGGTTTGGTGCTACTGTACCTATGAAAGTTTATATTATAGAAAAGGACGACAAATTTTGGGAGGAGAAAATGGAGATGAAATTAGTTAGGTTTTATTACGATTGCCTACTTCCAGAATTAGTTGATCCTCGGCAGTCACGAAGCATGCCCATTCGTGACGCGCCCAGTATCATAGAGGCTATGAAAGAGAGGAAAGAAAGAGCTTTACGTGTTATGAAAGAGAAGAACGCCTAATGATTTTGAAAGATACAGGTAACTTAACTACCCAGCCAGTCGATTCACGTAAACACGCCAGTCCAAAAGTCGTTTTAACTTAGGAACTTAGAAATCGCCTTTTGGTTTTCTGTTTTAAACGCACTTACTTATCTAGTCTTGGATTGTCATAAATCTTCCAATAGCTCAATTACTATACAATTTCTGAGTTACCTGGTGTAAAGAATCATAAAAATTGGTTCAAAAATACAGCGAATTGAGAATTCTCCTTTTTTTAAGTCGGTTAAAAGGGCTAAATTTGCAAAAAACGAAGTGACGTCACTGCGCTACGGTTTTTATTACTTACGTGAATCGGGCAGCTGGTAACGTTTTCATTCTGATAGGTTTTGTGATAGCCATTGATTTTATCATCAAATTAGCAGAAATCAGAACTTGATCCGTAATCGAATGAAAAACCATTAGAATTTTGAACTCATATTTCGTTATTGTTTAATTACATACTTTTAATTAGTATATTAATAATTTACAAACTTCTGTTAAAATTAGTAAATAAATGAATTATTTACTAATTTTTGTACAACCCTAGCACGCTTTTGAGATAGCGAGTAATGGCGACTCATATTTGTTATTGTGTAGTAAATAAATCATTTTTATACTTGTGTTTCATTTATTGACATTTTTTTTAAAACCCTAGGATTTTTTTTAGATATCGACGAGGTGATCGTAAACAAAAAGTAAGTATTTGAGTTTACGCAATAGGCACATTTCCTTGCGTAGAGATAAACACACTTCCTACTGAATTTGCAATTATTTTATTGAATGAATATTTTACGAATTAGAATAAATTTTGGTAGTGAAATTACAAATAAATAAATAGTTGGAATTTTAGGTAAGTAGAATACAAAAATGTCAGATGTCAAATGATAGAAAAACATAAAAATTGTGTCTCAACTACTCTTATTAATCTATTAAAAAGAATCAACAGCTAGTTTCCAAAAATTCAACGTTATTGTTATGCTGTAAATATTCAAGTTCAATAACAATTTCTCAACGTGGAACGTTTGTTGCAAAACATTTTGAAAATCGCGCTCTCTAGGTCATTCATCCGCCCCGTCGGATGTTACATTAAACTTTGGCGCTGCGGTCGCTCGAAATCGAGATCTCAGGCCAACAATCTACACCCTTAAACCACAAAACGCACAATTTTTATAGAAAATCAAACTTAACTTTACTTCTCTGGTTCCCCCCAAAAGACAAAAATCTTATCTTCTCAGTTGCCCTCTAATGATTATTTATTAAAATGGTAGCCCTCTTTGAAACACTAAAAAACCTTTTAATTTACCATAAAACATACAATTATTAATCCTGTTTGCAGTAATTTATTTAAACTTCATTGCATAAGTACTTGACATGTACAAAAGACGCACTTAAACCCAATTCACTCAATCAACCACCAGATCAACCAAAAAACAGAACACGGGTGCACAATTTTAGTATAAATGCATACACAGTGTAAACTCTATATAGCGACACTGAAGGAACTGCGCATTTTATGGCGTTATTGAGACTTGTCGTTAAATGGAGAAAAGAAAAATCAATATTATTTTACTATTATAATATTATTTACTAATAAAGTATATATAACATTTACAAACAACAAAAATTAATAGTGATACAAATAACAATGCTTATTGCGTATAGTCTGTTATCTTCGTCTGACGTTTTTTGTGCGAGTGCGAGTTTTTTTGCGTTTTTAGAGCGACTGAATCCAAAGTGTCTTCCAACATCACTTATCTTTTCTCCCGCCTCTATTGCGCGTATTAATAAAACCTTTTCGTTAACACACAAAGATTTAGAGATCTTACTCGCCATGTTCACAGTTTGAAAGTTTGTGAGCAACTAAGAATATGGTAATGTACAGATAATGCATAACAACCTAACGACAGTCTAGTAGCCGAGGTAAACACGTGCAAGGTAATCACAACAAACAAAAGAACGGATTTCTTAGAATCTTCGATACGTATGATGCCGACAGTCGAGGTAAATACGGGCTAGACAATAAAGCAACAAAAAAACAAACAAAAGAACGTACACAGCTGCAGTTCTTATTTCGGCAACTTAGAAAGTACTGTTTATTGTTTAATAATGACGTATTGTTGTCGTTATTTAGAGTGGGTGTCATGCTACATAGAGTGTATCATTGTATGGACAATAAGGTAAACCAACCATAGTCAAGTAATTTCGACGTTTTAGTGAGTTTATCGTTAAATCGAGTACCGTTAAATAGAGTTTACACTATATATATATATATATATATATGACAGTACCCGAATTGAATATATAACCTTACGTTATATATATATACATAAACTTAAATAAAAATTTAAAAAAAACATATGAACCAGTAATTACAGACATGTACATAAGAATATATTTCATATGTAGATATACATACACACTATTATAATACGTAACTGACCAGAAATATTTAATTAAGAAGGCATGGAAAACCAAACAGAATAAAGATCAAGAACTGATTCTTTATATAACGATCCCGAAGCACTCTTTTAAATGTGTTTTTGTTTGAGGCTTTCCTAATAAATACACTTAAATATTTATAATAAATTTTAACAATAAATAATTTACCTTCTAATAAATAAATACATGTTTAATATATTGGCTATTAGAATTTCATTACGTAAAAAAATAAAATTTATGTTCATTATGTCTTGTATTTTACCTACAGTTTTATTTGGATTTTTTAAAAATACACTAAACTTTTTAGCGGAGGTAATGTCGTAGTCTTCTAGGATGTGGCCCAATACTGAACTGAAATAGTCGGTACATATATTATCAACGGGTCATTTTTATAATGTCAATTGGACATTTTGATACTTTGGTTATCTAACATATTGATAACATAATTAATTTGTTCATATACACAGAAATTACCTACAGAAATAAAATGCTTTTTATTTTCTAAATGTCAATAATATTTAATTTTCAAAACTGAAACATAGTGGCGTCCTCACATCATTTTCTCATTCGTTAGCTAACTTTATAAATGCACCGTCAACAACGCGTGGTTATTGGTATTTTTTTCTTTAAACAACAAGCAACACCACACAAGGCAAACGCCTTCGCGTAATCGAACACTCGTTCCTCTTTGTCCATTACATTTAAGTTTTTTTTATTTTTAAAACGCCATTTTACACGTTTTATTGTGAAAGGAACGTTATTCTTGTACAATAATTGTTGTATAGACGTTATATAAGTGTAAGATTGAGATTTAGTTGAATCGATTCGATAGCCATTTGCCACTTATCCCTAACGGGATAACAGCTTGGTTCGTGCGCCTTTGTTCAAGAAAAAGTGTCTAAAGCCAAGTGCATGCATCTATCCCTGCAATACACAGGTTAGTCGGTGAAATTGCGATTGTAAACCATATTGTGATTGTGTATCGCCTACGTAATCGTGTTACGCGAAGGGAAAGTCCATCAATTCCGTCATTCACTTCCTTGTGTGTCATGCGAGAGATCTATGACGCGTTTTGTTTTACAGGATTTCTCAGCGAAGACTGTGATGATACCGTCGTCGATTTATCGAAACTGTCGATTGCTGACTCGGACTGCGATGTCACAGTATTAGAGAAGGTCAATGACGATCGCATAACTACCGCCCGCGACTACGTACTACGACGCTGCAATCAAAAAGACGTGATATTCTTTGATGAATCCTATCCAGACACGTGAGTTGACAACACATACAAATATAGTGAGAAAACCTTACGCATCGAAAATATTCGTGCCCACGATTACCGAACGCGTCAATAAATTATTGTATTAATGATTGGTGTTAGTATCTAATAGTGTTAGTAATGACTAGTAATAGTATAACTTTTAATTCTAACATTAGTCAATAATACAATAATTTATTGACATGTTCAAATATTGTCATGGGTATGAATATTTTTGGGTTTTACCATAGGTATCGTTTTCTCACTATATTTGAATTTTACTCTTATTTTTACCATGTGCTTGACTATATACTGTAATATTTTGACCTCCCAAAGCTAAAAAAATATGTTGGTCAAGGAAATAGCTGGTGGCACAATTATTTCCACATCTGTTAGGCATTGATTGTTTTTGCAATGAATCATCAGTGTAATTAATTGTTTTAAGTAATGATTGCATCATTTATTTATTTTTCTTTTACCCTCAATTTACGTCATAACATAACTTATATTATGAATAATGTTGTATCTAGTAATTTGCTATGAATTATAGGTTAAGTATTTGTAGGACATGAATTATGTAAAAATATGAAATATTCTGCCATAACAATTTCAACTTTGTTATGAATTCACTAAGCTCAAATATTAAACTTAAGAAAAAGTATTTCACTAAAATAATCAAATGTTTCATAGTGTTTGCCTTTGCCGAGTAACAACAAGAAGTGGATCAGAATGACATTCCGAAATCAATACACACAATTTACAACAATAAAATAAACATGATCTGAATTTCTCTATTATTCTAAAGTGAAATCTCAATACATTTGAAATTTCTGGATTTTTATTCATTTGTTCAGACTTGATTCGGTTTTTGAACATCTGCTTATACATAGCTATCAATAAAAAAAAAAAAACTGTGCAACCACATGCTAGATGTCTTCTTTTTATTGTAAATAATAATTTGTTTGAATAATTGCTAATTGTAATTATTCATACAATAAAAGGATAAATATATTTATTAATGATTGATCTATTTTGATAATGGTGGTGAGTAAGCAGGGAATGCAAGTATACTGAGTGCTTACTGCAATGTCACACGTTACTCATATTGGAAACAATTCAGATATTATTGTAGTTAGCAATGAGGCATAGTTTTTATAAATCTTCTATATCTATATATATAATAAGGTCCTAAGAAAGCAGTGTCTCGACTTTTATAGTATTTTATATCTAGCTTGATTAGAATGACAACTGTCAGCAAACTCAACAACATAACTTTGTACTAACGTCTGACATATTGTTTATTTTGCAATATGAAAAATCATTGGTTTTCTTATAAATAAAATAATTATTTTAATATGTAATTAATTCATTATTAATGTAATTAATATGTAAGTAAAGATAATTAATCTCTATTTGATCATTATTGTCCCAGCACTATTAAAGGCACTTTGACACTTTGTCATTCTAATCAAGCTAGATTGAAGATAATGATAATTTTTGAAAAAAAAAAAAAAAACAGGTGCACCTTACAATGGTACTTGCCTTACCTTACTTATAACAATGGATTTTTTGTCTGTCTCTCTATCTGAACATGCACGCTTCATTGGACAGATTTTAATGAAACTTGGTGTTAACATTTAGGATACTCTTTAACTAGATCAATTATAATGTTCCCATGGGAATCAAGCTTACCACACATAATATTCTAATGTCTAAGCACTCAAAGTTCCAGGCACTGCTAATTGCCAATAAATATTTTGCTAGCCAATAAATAACCTTAACTTGCTTGCTAGTTTCTAGCTTGAATTTAAATTAATGAATATTTTACCAAAATGTTATGCATTTTTCTGGAGAGAACTATGGTCTCCTGTGCATGGAAGGTGCATTTAGTGTACAATGTCAGTCCATGGAAGAATGTTGTATGCAAATTCAGACAAAAGTTGGTATTATTGATAGGGTCCTAAAGAACTGCCGCAAGATTGGCGAAGGCGTATACGGCGAAGTGTTTTTATACCGTGGTCGAGATGGCCATGCGCGTGTGATGAAGGTGGTGCCTGTAGCTGGAGCTATCAAAGTCAATGGGGAGCACCAGAAAGACTTCCATGAGATCATCTCCGAGATTGTGATTGCTATGTGAGTTATCAATTTTGATGTTTTTCTCCATTCTAGCAAATTTATGAAAGTAATAACTATTATGAAGATTAAGACTTTTTTACTATTATTATTATTATTTAGTAGTATAATGGCTATCAGCTTTCTCTGATGCTCCCATATTAGTACACTTGTGCTGCTTTCTTTCTGTCTAAATAGTTTTTGTATTTATTCATTCCTGATTTAAATGTCTCCTGCGATAGACAATTTCATGAGTTGACCACTTTATTTGATAGAAAGTGCTTATAAGGGATTGGGGGTTGCCATATTTTGCAGTAACTTTTAATCAGATTCTACTTTGCTTAATTAAGTATTGTATATGGAGTTCAGTTATGGGACATCATGTGGTTGTTGAGAATCTTGTAAGTTTCGATCCAGTCTCCTCTTTCTCTTCTTTCCTTTAAACTGGTTAAGCAAAGTGTATTAGTTAGTATGTTATGTACATTAAAAGACTAATAACAGTGACTAAGTAATTTATTAATATTAGAAGTGAATGTGCATCTTACCGAGGTCACCTGACAAGAGAGCGTGCAGTCTATGGCTATAGGGTGGCAAGCACTCGTTTGACAAAACCACAGACAATACACAAAGAAGACGAATACACATAGGAATTTTTCAAATACTTGATATAGGTTATTTCTTTAATAGGTTATTTTCTTAGCTTGACCGTGTGGTATCGTATCGGCTGAATTTAGAACAACACCAGCCTATCTTTTCCTATGGGTGTCGTGTCGACTAAGAGATAACAAAGCCGCTACCATAAGCCCTGAGGAACTATAACACCTCTAAATGATTGGACTCACCAACTCCCTTGCCCATTGTGAATTTTTAAGACCACACATCCCGCATGCATGCATTCCCCCATGGTACAATGTCCATGAGGAGTCTGTGGATGATAAAAGGATTGGTTACTGTATTTATGGTTATTGTTATTTTCTTCTCTAGTTGTCAAATAAGCCAAAAAAACAATTTCATATAAACTGAACCTTCCTAATTGTAAGGAAACAAAAACAAGGAAATACTGACTTTCGAGAATATTAAAACATAAATTTCACGAAGTATGCTGAAATTTAAACAGAATGTCCATATTTATGGAAAAAAAATGTATTTTCCAGGGAATTGAGCGCACTGCGCGCTCCCATAGCAGATATTGAACTACAATTGGATGAAGGGAAGGAAGTTGTTGCTTTAGATTTACATGAGATTGAGAACGCCACTGATGTTTTTAACGAGGTAAGTCAAAATTCATCATGAGCTTTAGCCTGTAACAGCCATAATAATTATAACAAATCGTTATCATCATTTCCAGCTTAATTCTACCCACTGTTTAGTATAGGCTCTTTCATATTTTTTTCTAAAAATATTATTTTTTAAGCTTAATTTTTAGAAAATTTATATAGAGAATGTAAAAAATAAAAGGTTTTTTTTTTTGGAAAAAAGTTACAAATTTCGTATAAATGAACCCTGAATCATGAACGGAATCCGTGGATTCAGGCTTCGGGAAACATACAATTACACCCTTTATACGTAATAATATTACACAATTTTCACAATTCAATTTCCTTCCTCCTCATGTTTCTCTTCTTTTTTTTTTTTATCTTTGACTATTTTTGCTACCAAATTTAAAAGGCTGCACGGTTTTAATGTACTGTAAAATTATAGTGTTGCTATTCATTAATTTATTTATTACAATATATATTGATATACTCAATATACCTATCATACAATAGATAGGTATCATACAATTTGTGTCAACGTACTAGTAGTGTCTGGTTGCTTTTGATATACCTACTCTGGTCTCTGGCCATAAATACCGTTATAAAGAAAAAAAATAATAAAATAGTGTTTTTTTTTCATTTTGACACCAATCATTATTTAGTACCGCACTAATATTAAAATGGAGTAGTGGGGTGATAACGAAGACCGTATCACTCTAATTGCATTACACAAAGAAGCCATAGAGCCAAATGCAATTTTTAAAACTTCATCTGCTTGGTATTAGCCGAATGTTTGTGTCTCGGGCTATTGATTGTGTGCCGTATCTTGAAACATCCTCTGGTTGTGACAGAAAAACGGCTGACCGTCCACGCATTATTTGTACTAAACAGACAATTAAAGCTGTGAAGGAGAGAACCTGAAGAAATCCCATCCAGGAACAAAGGATTTGTAACATATTCTAAAAGATGATTTAGAACTTGCTGTTTATAAAAATAGAGTTGACAAATCAAAACAATTTCTTCGGCGGTACCCAAAGGGAGCACACAGACAAATCTTATTTACAGATGACAAAATATTCACCATTAAGAAACATTTTTACAAGCAGAATGATCAAGTTTATGCTCATAAGTCTAGAAAAGCTGCTCAATTGTTCAATAGGGTGCAACATGACCATTATCCAGCTTCAGCGATGGTTTGGTGGGGTGTTACCTATCAAGGAGTGACAACCATATTTTCTGCGAAAAAGGTATTAAAACGTTGGCGCAAGTGTACGATTCTTGAGAAGGTCGTCAAGCCTCTTTAACAACACCTTTTTCCATAACCAAGAATAATCCTTTCAGCAAGGTTCAGCACCACGTCATAAGGCTCGCTCAACACAGAAAGCAATATTCCCGACTTCATTAAAGCTGCAGATTGGCCGTCATCTAGTCCCGATCTTAATAGCTCCATTATAATTTATTACTGTTTCAGAGAGCATGGCATGCTCTAAACGCCATGATAATATTGAATTCCTAAAACATTCCATAAGGGTGGCAATTGCCAATTTTTGCATGCGAAGGGTGCATGTTTCAATCGAAAACGGACCCCCATCATTCAAACGAAAACGCTTGAAATTTATAAAAACAATTGGTGACCATTTAGAATAATATTTTTGAATTTTTGAAGCATATTTTTGAAATGCTTACCTATTTATTTCTAAAATAACACAAATTCTTCTAATAAAATGATACTGTAAAAAAATCAATGTTGTTTAGGCTAGATTATATTTATGGCTAGACTAGGTATACTCAAAATAACAATAGCAGGCCTTGATTCACTGCGTGTTTGGTACCAAATTAATATAGGACTTTTTTTTATAAAATCAGTCAGTGTCACAAACAAAGTGACACACATACTGTCGCTCTCCACTAAAATTTGAACTCTCACCACTGATTTTGCGAGTATGTGGTTGCACGCTGCAACCCCACAGCCTGGGCTCGTGCTCGACTACTGAACACATGACTACTATCAAATGTACTGCATTTCCCACTTTATCTTATTCCCCATACAATTTCGTAGGCACTTGTTTCGGTAGTGAGTGAAATATGCCAGACCCCTTTTCCCATCCCATCTTATAACGACTTGCATATTTTTTTATATACTTTTTATGCATTTTTTTTTAATGTAAGTATTTAATTTTTATGTAGATGGATTTCTACAGATGGCGTAAATTCTGTTTAAATAATTACATTTTTACTATAATAAATTATTATTATTCTCTTAATACAAAACTTAATACTTAATATTATAAACAATTCAGTTGAATTTATAATTCGCATAAAATAAGAAAAGAAAATTGATACTGTTTACTAACATTTTTGATGTTTCAAATTTCATTTGTAAAATAATTGATCCAGTCATTACAATTCGTAGAATGATGATTCATTAATCACAAATTCTTTCCTTTATAAAAGGTCAAAGGTCATTGCTTGAGTGGTTAATTTTATGAATCATTTCATTGTAGCAATGTTGAGATAGTATCTGTGTATTTATTGACGATACGGTAAATGGGGCAGACTGTTATCAGTTACTCTTATCTTGTCGGGTTACGACTTGTAGTCTAATTGACATTGCCGTTAGGAATTAAGGTTATAAAAGGTATCAAATTTGTTGAAATTAATTCTACATAATTGTGTAGCCAACCGTGTAGTTGCTTATAAATCAGTAAGTGTCGAAGTGTAATTATCTTTTTTTTATATAGAAAGTGGAAAATGACTGTCAGTCATGAACTTCCATATCGACATCAGTCCAGAATGACAAATATGACCATGCTCCCTGATGTGCTGCCTACCTTTAGAGATGTAACAAATATGTTGGGAAAGTAAGAATGGGAAATATAAAGTAAAAATATTTTTTCTCATCCTATTACACCTCCCAACACTCCCTATATGGTGTGGAATGGAGAGTTTGAAGAGTATAAAGGAATATGGTGTTTCTTTTATTCAATTATACTTTCCATTCGATGATAGAATGGGAGGGGGAATGAGCTCTGACATATCTCGCTCACTACGGAAACGCGTACATACATCGGGGAATATGATAAAGTGGGAAATGCAGTACATTTCAAGGTAGTATTCTGTGAGAGAGAGATAACGAGTCCAGTAGAGTGCGCCCAGCGGCTGTTGGATTTAAGCGTGCACTATCTCCCTCCAGAACTACACTTTAGGAATATTATAGTATAGGAAATGTAGACCATCATTGTGTGTGAGAGAAACTTTGGGTTTGCAGCGTGCAAACCCTGTGTACACATAACATATGTATGTTATATGTAAAGAAATATGTAATACGTAAAAAAAGATCGTTTATTGAGGAATGTTTCAAGATTTCCAAAAAAAATAGATACAATTGGTTAGCAACAAAATTAGTTTGTAAACACTTATTAAATCCTTGATTAAATACAAGATAGGAGTAAAATGACTGATATTTAGATTCATTACATTGTTAACTTTGTGCAATCCGACAGTATAACGTAAGTTATACGTAGACGATAAGTTTAAGTAAGTAATCATTGGAATGGCTATTAAATAACATGCTGAAAGATACATATGAAACAGATTCCTCGAGGTTTCATGCCCATTTATCTAATTGGCGAGTTGAATGACTTTTTATAATTCTTATACAAAAAAAATTGTTGTACATCCTTATAAAGAAAACAAAAAAGGCATTTTTACTGTACAGTCTGGAGCCTGTTCAGAAAGAACATTGTCACTGATAACTGCGAGGTCTTCAAACAGATGTATCTTTTAATAGTTTATAGTCGACATTATGACTTTACTAAATCATAAAACATTATGACTTTTAGAAATTTAACAGCCTCGATATATTATTGATGTCAAATCTCTTGCGAAGAAGTGGCCATATACATAGTTCCCACTAAAAATATATTATTTCGCTAAAATATGTATAAATATTCACTGGAGTCTATTATTGTGACGTAAATATCCGTCGGAATGTTGTTTACTGCGACGATTCAGTTCCATGAGGTCGGTATAAATCGTGCCTAAGAATATGATCGATTCGGCGGTCAGTGACCACTTCTTAAAACATTTTCTGGTTAGGATCACTTCTTGTAAAATCATTTCTGGATTACACGACTTCGTAATCTGTCCACTGCTTGTACAACGTGTAAACAAGTTTAATTTTCCATTGTAAAATTTCAAAGGTACCAAGTGTATGCATAAGTTTTTTTCCGGTTTAACTAAGAGATGGCGCCAGCGAAAAGTACGCAGCGTATTAATTTGACACATACGTCATTTGTTCGGCTGACATTTAAACTACAAACACACACAAGTTGAGTCCGCCAAAAACTAGCGTCTTTGTTTTATCGTTCAGTGATCATGTCGAGTTTTGTGCCTGAAAAAGAACATTTGCGGCACGCATTGCTTTTCTTATTTAATCAAAAGAAAAAGGCTGTTGAAAGTCATCGTTTGCTGGTAGAAACATATGGTGAACACGCTCCATCGATTAGAACATGTGAGACAGGGTTTCGACAATTTAAAAGTGGTGATTTCAATGTGAAAGACAGTGAGCGCTCTGGTAGACCACAAAAATGCGAAGACGAGCAGTTGCAGGAGTTATTGGATGATGACCCAACTCAAACTCAACGGCAATTAGCAGAAGCATTACATGTGTCACAAGAAACAATCAGCAGACGTTTACGAGCAATGGGGAAGATCAATAAACTCGGTAAATGGGTTCCACACGATTTGAATGAACGTCAAAAAGAAAATCGCAAAGTCACTTGTGAAATGCTGCTTCAACGCCACGAAAGGAAATCATTTTTGTATCGAATTGTGACGGGTCACGAAAAATGGATTTATTTTGAAAACCCGAAGCGGAAAACATCGTGGCTTTCACCTGGCGAAACCGGTCCTTCAACACCAAGGCCAAATCGCTTCGGCAAGAAGACCATGCTCTGTGTCTGGTGGGACCAGAGAGGTATTGTGTATTATGAACTCTTGAAGCCCGGCGAAACCGTTAATACACAACGCTATCGCCAACAAATGATTAATTTAAACCACGCATTAATCGAAAGACGACCGGAATGGGCCAGAAGACATGGCAAAGTGATTTTGTTACACGACAATGCGCCACCTCACACAGCAAAACCAGTGAAAGACACCTTGAAATCGCTTGGATGGGACATCCTTCCGCACCCGCCGTACTCCCCAGACCTGGCGCCATCTGACTATCACCTCTTCGCATCAATGGGGACGCGCTCGCAGAGCAGCACTTCAGCAATTTCGAGGAAGTTGGAAAATGGCTCGACGAATGGTTTGCCGCAAAAGACAAGCAGTTTTTCTGGAATGGTATTCATAAATTACCTGAAAGATGGGTGAAATGTGTAGAAGCCGATGGCCAATATTTTGAATAAAAAAAAATAATTTCCCTTGAAAATTACGTGTTTATTTTTTACCAAAAAACCGGAAAAATCTTATGCATCACCTGGTATAGTATAGATGATCGTTTAAGCCCATGACTAGGATTGAATTCCTTAAAAAATATTCAACTCCGATTACTATTTTAACTTTATTCGAAGAAGTTTATTTTTTAACTTAATGATTAGATTTTGTTTACATTAAATAAAGTTCATTATTAATTGAAGCTTTCATTTTTATAACTTCAAATAAACATACGTTTTTATTTGTGTCTGGTGTGTAACATTGGGAAGTCGTCAAATTCAGAAGTGTTCGCTGACAGCCGAATCAATCATATATGACATAGGAAAGGATAGTTTATTTGTGCACTAAAAAGTCTTCTATAAAGTCTTCCAACAGTTTTCAAAGCTTTATATTTTGCCTCTAGGTTCTAGCAGTGAAGTGCGTATACGGTAGCTACCCATCTCGTCTTCTCGACCTGTGGGACCTTTACGACGAGTGTAAGGGCTCTGAGAACGACAACCCGGCGATTTTACCGCCGGAGCAACAATACATTGTGTTGGAACTAGCCAACGCTGGTGAGGACTTGGAGAGCTTTCAGTTTAACAACGCAGAGCAAGCGCACGCTTTATTCTTACAGGTATGTTTGTATGAAACTGTCTAAAACTGTGTTATTTAATTGTGATTATGATGTTTTTGTGATGTTAGAAATTTTAGGTTAGATCGGATTGGATGTAGAAGAGGGAATAGAAGCGGAAATATCAGTGAACATAGTTTTTAAAATTTTTGAGTTTGCCACATATGTTATGCCTTATCAGGGTTCCCTGATATATACCACGATATATATCAATTGGTATTTATATTAATATATATCAATTGATATTTATCATCAAAACAATGTCAATTAAGTAGACTGATTAATTATTAGTCTCACTCGTAATTTTTTGTTACTCTTATTTTATGTTTTGTTTTATAATAAATAAGTCTATTAATCAAACTCAAAGCTTCATTCAACAATATTGACACATTAAAACCACGATATAGTATATATTCGACATATATCAAATATTTTGATTATAAATATCGGATTTTTACGAACCCTGTGTGTAATGTAATACAGATCTTAAACAATTAGTTTGGTGATAACGAATCGTAACATTCATAACTCATTGGTGGAATCAATCATTGAATAATACTAATAGTCCAAAAACATCACTAACCGTCATTATTCAGGATTCTGCTTGAACATAAAAACAATTAGAATAATTTATATTAACTGTTCGAGAACATGTCCAGGCATGGAGTCCATTGATGAAAAGTTTAATGCAGTTATTTTTCTTCATCTGACGCTACTTCTCATGTTGCGTGCCACAATTTTCCGAATTATGAAGACCAAATACAGGTAGTTGAAAAAACTTAACAGCTTTTGACACGAATTTCTTTTGGCCTCTGCTAATCGGACCTTATCATGGTTTGTCCAACTCAAAGGTCAATTATAATATTTTTTTCCAAAAATATTACTGCTTAGTCCGGAAACTCCCGAACAGATTCCCATAACCCCTCATGCTGATATTGCATTGTAAAATTGATGACCAATATATTTATATTTAAATATACCAATTAATATTTAAATCTAGTTATTTCAAAACTTCTGGTTGCAGCCAGTGTTTATTACAACAAAATCAGTGCAAAGTATCGTAAAATAAAATCAGTAGATTATTTCGACATCTAAACCTATCCTGCCTCCAATCTGCATTTGTATCTTTAAAGATTTAAGTTGTATTTATTTTTGATATCTGTCGTTGATTTGAATGTCGAATACTATTCAACTGTGATTTGATTCAAGTTTTGAAATGTATGACGATTTTTTTTTACATTTGCACCAAATACTATAATAAATGCTCTATGAGTAAAGACGGCAATACTTGAGGTGGGGAGCTGTCGCTATTTTTCTCTCTCGTGTTATGTAGCTGTAATAGTACTGCTGTTACAGACTACTACTATTAATGACATCACTATCAAGTGATGTCATTAATTCTGTTTTTCAGTCATGCAGTTTTTCTAACTTTTGACGTTATTATTTATTTGTGACTTCTAAGCCGTATAAAAGATTAATTTAAAAAAAAAAGTCATTTTGATTTTACCGACCGATTTGTAGTGGGTATTTTAAATAATTTAATTTACAATTCCAGTCACGCACATTGTAGTGTCTCTTGCTGCCAGTTTTTAAAACCATAAAGTATAAGTACTCACAGAGTAGGTACTTATAGTATTTGCTTTTACATATTTGTTAACAGATTCATCAGTGTCATGGGTCATCATGACAGATCTTTAAATTTTTTTTTCAGCATTTGTTTACTTTTATTTTGTGTTCTTTTCAGCTAATTTTGAGTGTGCATGCTCCGTGTGGCTTCTGCGGACGATAAGTTAATATTTAGTTCAAGTGATTCAGTATCTTGACTAGATTTTCACTTATCCTCTGCGTTAGCTCAATCTGCTTTTGGTGTTCAAAGTGTGGTATTTTTTTCTTGTTTTTTTAAATATATTGTTTCTTTTTTGCTGTGTGTAATTATTGCATGATTATTTGTGAATTCTGTAAAAACTCATCCCGTTATTATACTTCCCTTTCCTTCTCAAATCTATTTCCAAACTCACTACTAAAATTTTACTGAGTTTCATATTTACGCTTTCTGAATTCCAGATGTGGAATTTGATTGCAACAGTTTCGTTTTCCAATGAAACTTTTTTTTTTTTTCAAAATAAGTCCAGTAGATGAATAATAAGACCCCATCTAAAGATACCTTTTTTTAATAACATGTTTTTGTATTAAAATTGTAACCGTCTTATTGTGATGATTCGTATAGAATCTTGTGTTATCTAACTATCGTGTTAGGAAATAAAAAGAAATCGCTATTACACTCCCAATGTGTCACAGTTGACCTAGTATAAGACAATGCAACGTTCGCTTCTCAAGCAATTATATTGTCTCTGACATAGCACTACAATGAAATTGAATGATGGTTTGAAGACCTTCGAACATCCGCCCGCTTTACATTAGACACGTTTCGAATAACAAATAATCCCTATTCACGAATACAGATACGAATAATTTTCATACAAGTAATATTTTTTTAATCGGAGCTGCAATAAAGATTTTTCTAAAATATCGAGGGTTGCACAAATACAAACTCCCTTGTAGTTCATTATCAACTTATTGGTTAGTTAGCTCTAACCGCAAATCATTGTAGAAAAAACCTATTCATTCAGTGAAAACAACGAAAATAAACTCTAAAATCACTGCAACAACTCATTTAAACAAAAAAGTTTGTAATCATGCAAACGTTCTGTTTTGTCAATGCTTTGTAAATGTTGTGTTCATCTGTAACATAAACACGACCTTTTGATACAATTTTAGACCAATTTTATTTGTAACTATTCGTTTATTTAACTGTTCCTAAAATAAAAAAATAACCATTTGAAAATTGCTATACTAGCGGTGCCAGCGACTTCGCGTGAAGTTTAAAGTGATTCTCGTGGGAACTTTGTAACGGATCGAGATAAAATGAACCCTAAATGTTATTCCAAGTCATATTTTATAATAACTATGCTAAGTTTCATTAAAATCCGTCCAGTATATCGTTGTCTGCATCATTTGTAGAGTACATAGCATTGATTTTTTTTATATTTCATACGGCTCTGTTACGATTTTATTATACGTATAGATGTACTTTACAGGTCGCATTCGGTCTAGCCGTAGGCGAAGAAGCGTTTCAATTTGAGCACCGCGACCTGCACTGGGGGAACGTGTTGATTGCTCCCACCGACCAGAAGGTAAGTTGCACAACTAGCAAACTGATATTTCAACAATGCTTGTATTTGTACAATAGAATGTAACTACCCCCTTTCTGTACCCACTACTGGACATGGGCGGGCGTCTTGCATATTGTCTGGTGCATTAAACGCCACGTTGGCCGAGCGCGTTGGCTAGTCGCCTTGCGCCTTAGTTGCCTTTTAAGACAGGAAGAGATGGGGTGGTGTTATTCTATAGCCGGTCCACACCACTCGACACTTGTATTAGCCTATAACGTCCCATTATGGGGCACAGGCCTCCACTAGTGAATCATTGGGGGGGGGGGGGGGGGGGGGGGTCCGGGCCGTAATCCACCACGCTGACCCAGTCTGGTTTGGTGGATCACATCAAGTGGTTTTTTTTTTTCTGGAGCATGCGGGTTTCCTCACGATGTCTTCTCTCACCGCATAATATGTCATAAAATAGCTGAAATTCTCTACTAATAGCTTCCAAAAAATCGCGTCCCCGTTCATTCCTCTTTTTGAGTTATTTTGGTACATTACATACATTAAGTCAATTTTATTTATACCTCTTTCAAGTACTTCCTTATAAATGCGACATTATTTGCATACTTATTTTAGAAATTTCGAAATCAAAGTATCCTGCTAATGGAAAAACTGAAGTTCTTTAATGTGATAGAGTCTTACTCTAGTAAATTAGGCAAATTACAAATTTGATAAATCGTGTAGTAGTGGGCAGTATTTTGTGTTTATTAAATTAATAATTGTGTGTATTGGCATCAACAAAATTATATGAAAAATAGATTTTTTAATTAAACTTTCTAGTTAGAAGCGCTTGTAATTATAACAAACACTTGAGCGGAACGCGTCATCTACAAAAAGCAACGAACGTGGCCGGCCCGCGCCTAAGGTTTTACAAACTGTAAAGCTTCCGGCTGCAGTCCACAAAATTTTGATACATGTTCCGCATGTTATTGAGCATTGTATTTTATACGCGAATTATCGTAAGAAGCAGCCAAAGCCAAAAATAAATATTTTAAAAGGTTACAAACGCGTAAAATTTCCCGCATAGCTAATATCGATCTTGTTGTAGTCTATGATTTGTTTGTCTATTAAAAATACTTTTAGTCTATGTCCTTCCCTTTCCGGCCCCTCTCGTGTCATGACGAAAAACGATGTAAGACGTGACGAAATAAAATGTGATAATAAAACTATTAAAAAGTCTTAATCAAGAACCCAAACAGAACCCCAAACATGGTGTCAGAACTGGTCTCAGCAAGTCTTCGGATCAGTAAGTCTTTAAATTAAGAATAAAATGTCCGACAAAGCATTCGTCACGCAAATTAAGTCGTTGTCCATACAAAATGGCGACAACGCTTCCGAGAAATGGAAAAAATGGAAATTGCGATTCGAAATTTTCGCAGACGCTAACGAAACAGCAAAATTTCCACAAGCCAAGCAAACTGCAGTATTATTAAATGCAATTGGCGACGATGGCATCGAAATATTTAATAGTTTTAACGTAGACAGGACAAAAACGAATGTCGACGAAATTTTGAAATTATTTGACGAAAAATTCAGCCCGCATGCAAATGTAACAGTAGAAAGATTTAACTTTTTCACGCGATACCAAAAACATGACGAATCGTTAGATGAATACTTAACAACATTAAATAATTTAGCAGCCACGTGTGAATTTCAAGACCTTAAAGACGCACTCATCAAAGACATGCTAGTAATTGGTATAAAAAACACACATATCAAGGAAAAACTTTTGCAAGAGGAAAAATTAACAACGGAAATTGCCATAAAAATAGCTAAAAGTCTGGAATTGTCACAAGAAAGATCAAACAAATTGAGTCAAGACACAAAAACTATTAAAGAAACTGTCCAAATAGCAAAGTCATCGTCAACTGTCCAAAGAAATCGGTCAAGTCAGAGAAACTACCATGCGTACAGAAATCAATCAACGGATCGATACTGCAGAAATAAATCGCCCAAAAATAAAAACTGTACAAAATGTGGTCAAATTCATAAATATAAGTGTCCAGCAGAAGGCAAGACATGCAATAACTGCAAAAAGAAAAATCACTTCGCCAAATATTGTTTTTACAGAAAATCGGAAAATCCAAGTCGTAAAGTGAGTAACATATCCTACCACGAAGAATCAGAAAATATGTCTGATCATTTTGTCATAAACTCAATTGATAAAAGTAACCTTAAGACTAAAGATTGGCAAATAAATGTTTGTTGCAATAATTATAAACTCAAATGTCAAATTGATACAGGTGCAGACACAAATATCATCAGCAGGAAAGTATTAGATAAAATTATGAGCAGCACGCACTCGAAAATCAACATTTTTAGAACAAATAATAAAATCTTTTCTTTTTCAGGACAATTAGTGCCAAATTTAGGTACTTGTTTACTTAATTGTGAATTTGAAAATGGATTATCGACAAAACTTTACTTTGTTGTGGTTGAATGTGATTGTAATACAATTATTGGTTGGGATTCATGTGAGAAACTGGGTATTGTCAAAAGAGTATTCGGAATTCAAGAAACGTCAGTACAAGAAATTCTTTCTAAATATGCAAAAACATTCGAAGGTCTTGGTTGTCTACCATATAAAGCTCATCTAGACATTGATAGTTGTATACCACCTAAAGTTTGTCCCGTTCGTAGAATACCTTATACTTTAGAAGATCGTCTTAAAGACGAATTGAAGAGTATGGAACAACTTAAAGTCATAGAAAAAGTAGAAAAGCCAACAAAATGGGTGAATTCTATTGTCTTAGTCGAAAAACCTAACGGAAGGTTAAGAATTTGTCTCGACCCTAGAAACCTAAATGAAGCAATCAAGAGACCTCACTACCCTTACCCTACATTTGATGATTTAAGATCTAAAGTTGCCGGTGCATCAATTTTTTCAAAATTAGATGCTAGTTCAGGTTATTGGGCTATAGGTTTAGACCCTGAGAGTAGTGATCTCTGTACTTTTAATACACCTTACGGTAGATACAAGTTTCTGAGATTGCCTTATGGAATTAACTCTAGTGGTGAAATTTTCCATAGGACTATGAACGAATTGTTCGGTGATTTGTCAGGTATAATAATTTTTGTGGACGACATCCTTGTTTATGGAGCCAATATAGAAGAACACAATAAAAGACTTGAATTACTATTCAAACGTGCTTCTGAAGTCAATCTAAAATTTAATAAGTCTAAATGTCAATTCGGTATGTCTGAAATCCGCTATGTGGGTCATATTTTTAATAAAAATGGTGTGTCACCTGATCAGTCAAAAATAGAAGCCATTTCAAAAATGTCAAGTCCATCTAATGTCAAAGAATTACAAAGATTTCTAGGCATGATCAACTATTTAGGTTCTTACATACAAAATCTAGCAGAAGAAACTTCTCTTCTGAGAGAATTGCTAAAAAAGCAAAATAAATGGCAATGGTTAGACCAACATGAACAACAGTTCAGAAAATTAAAGTCATTACTATGTCAGTCACCCGTATTAGTCCATTATGATATAAAAAAATCTATAAGATTGTCTGTCGACGCATCCCAAAATGCAGTCGGTGCTGTAATCTTACATGATAAGCATCCAATAGCATATGCCTCAAAGTCATTAAATAAAAGTCAAATTAACTATGCTCAAATAGAAAAAGAACTTTACGCTATAGTATTTGGATGTAAGAAATTTCATCAATACTTGTATGGCAAACCAATTTATGTCGAAACAGACCATCAACCATTAGTCACTCTATTCAAAAAACCTTTAGGAGAAGTTCCTACAAGATTGCAAAGAATGATGATAACATTACAAGCTTATCACTTAATTGTCTCATACACAAAAGGCTCAGAAATGTATATCTCAGATACCTTGTCTCGATCACCAGTCAAAGAAACTAACTTAAATCAAGAATTAGTCAGTCTAGAAGACTTAGATTCGAATATTGATATTCACATTAATTTATTGACATCTAATTTAGCAATTTCACCTAAAAAACTTGACAAAATTTTAAGTCATACTAGTCAAGATTTAATTTCTTAAAAACTTAAAGAATATTATAAAAATGGATGGCCCCATTGTAAAGAACGTTGCGACAAATTGGTATTACCTTATTGGAATATCAAAGAAGAAATTCATGTGATAAATGAAATAATTTTCAAAAATAACTCTGTCATCATACCTATGTCAATGAGATCAGAAATATTAAACATTTTACATGAAGGTCACCAAGGTATAGAAAAAACTAAAAACTTAGCTAGACAAGTAGTCTATTGGCCTAACATCTGTCAGGATATTGAGAATAAAGTCAGACAATGCGAAACATGTGCAATTTATTCTTCAAATAAAACAAAACAACCAATGCTGTCTCATGAACAACCTTTATTTCCCTGGCAAAAATTAGCAACAGATTTATTTGAATACAAAGGTAATAAATATTTATTAGTGGTCGATTATTACTCTAACTACATAGAAATCGCAAACTTAAAGAAAGATAGTAGAACGTCTAATGTCATAACACACTTAAAGTCTATTTTTGCATGTCACGGTATTCCGATGCAATTAGTCTCTGATGGAGGTCCACCGTACAACTCCACAGAATTTAAAGACTTCTTACAGGAATGGGATATAGAACATATCGTTTCAAGTCCTCATTTTCCAAGATCAAATGGGCTAGCAGAAGTTTCAGTTAGAGTAGTGAAAAATATACTAAGAAAAAGCAATGAATCGGGATCTGATCCATACATCGGATTGTTGCAATACAGAAATACACCTAGAGGTAATCTTAATTCGCCTGCACAGCTTTTAATGTCTAGAAATTTACGATCAAAACTGCCTAACCAGATAAAAAACTTAAGACCTAAAATTGTTAAGCATTCAGAACACTCAGAAAAGAAAGAAAGCAACTTATTAAGGACTAGAGCATATTATAATAAAAATTGCAAAACCTACCCAGAGTTTCACATAAATGACCAGATTTATTTTAAGAAAAATCCAAGAGATATTATATGGACAAAAGGTATTATTGTGTCTAAAACAAAATATCCAAGATCATTCATTGTCAAAGATCTTAATAATGTAACTTATCGTAGAAATAGTCATCATATTCGCTTCAATTATAAGTCATGTAAGCAAAACTCAAGTCATAATTATGTCTCAAAGTCTAAACAAAAGAAAGTTAAGTTTTGTGAACCTAGTTCAAGTCTACAAACTTATAATGTTGTAAATCCAAGTCAAGAGATTCATAAGTCGGAGTCAGAATCCTTTAAAAAGTCAAAAATTGTAAATGAAGAGGATGATAGTTGTGTATTTATCTTCTTTCATGAGTCAAGTCCAACTTCTAAGTCACAGAGTGAAGATTCTGAATCATTCTTATCGGTAGAATCAGGTCTGGAGTCAGAAAATGTATTAAAATCTCCAATATTTGTCAATGTCGACGAAAGTGTAATGTCTTCCTCGAAGGGTAATAACGACGCTAGTATAGCTGAAAGACAATGCACTGATGGAAAATACAGTTCGAGAGGTAGATTATTAAAGAAAACACAGAAATTTGATTTGTAAAATTAATGTAATTGACGACTATAAACAATTTGTGTACAATTAGTAATAGGAATTAATATAGTAAAATAATTCAGTCTGGACATGCATATAATCACTAATTCACTTTTATTCAATTTAATTTTATTGTTTTACAGTAATTTGTCATTTAATATTGTATTGTTTTAATAACGAAACTTGTTGAAAAATATGGTTATAATTTATGTCACGGTGTCAATGTCATTCCAAACGTCAATGTAAAACCAATGTGTTAAATAATATTTTTTCTTTAGAAAAAAGGGCATGTTGTAGTCTATGATTTGTTTGTCTATTAAAAATACTTTTAGTCTATGTCCTTCCCTTTCCGGCCCCTCTCGTGTCGTAACTGAAAACGATGTAAGACGTGACGAAATAAAATGTGATAATAAAACTATTAAAAAGTCTTAATCAAGAACCCAAACAGAACCCCAAACAGATCTCATCAACTGATTACTGCTCAGGTCAGATCCTTTCATTTCTTCTAAAAAGCTTCCTGAAAAGAAAACAGTTTTGTCATAAAAATACCATTAATTCATTACATTAAACATTTGAATGTTCTTTCATTACAATTGATGAGATAATATATTTAATTTAAAACGGAATCTTTACACGGAACAACGAAATAATTATAATGAAATATTTTGTGTCAGTTCGCGACATACATCATCCGCGGCCGCCTACACCGCGTGCCGCGCTGCGGCGTCGCGGCGACTATAATCGACTACTCGCTGTCACGCGTGTCGCTGCCTCTGGGTGGCGCGAGCGACAGCGCAGTGCTCTACAACGACTTGGCCACCGACGAGTCGCTCTTCGATGCGCTCGGCGACTATCAGTTCCAGGTCTATAGAGACATGCGCGACAGACTCGGGTGAGTTGCGATACACACTTTCACATTCATGTACTCACTAATACATTCATATAGTCACTTCCACATCCATATACACACTTCCACATCCATATACACACTTCCACATCCATATACACACTTACATTCCATATAGACACTTACACATCCATATAGACACTTACACATCCATATAGACACTTCCCATGTTCATATAGACGCTTTCAAATCCATATAGACCCTTTCACATCCATATGTACACTTTCACATCCATATAGACACTTATATTCCATATAGACACTTATATTCCATATAGACACTTACACATCCATATCCTCACTTTCACGTCCATATCCATACTAGAGCGTGGATATCGGATTTTGATAATATCGGACCAAGAATTCAATATTAAAAAACCTCTATTATTACCCGTTTTTTGATGTTAAAATGAAAAATAATATGTACTTACTAGTAATTTCTTTCAAGCAACATTTGCCTGTTTCAATTACATTGAAGAACCCTAAAAAAAATATTTTTCGAAGTAGCATGCGTATATCTACACTCGCGAGCAATAAACTGGAATCACTTCATCGCGCGTTGCTCCAAACAAATTTTTACAATTTCTATGCAATGAACTATGGATTGTGGTATATCATTTGAAAGGTAATTTTATTAGCTTTCAACCTAATATTTTCTTAGGTTTTCGCGATTACTATACATTGCAATTAAACAACTTTTAACGGTTTAAATCGCGTATATTTGACATGATTTATATCCCGACGTTTCGAACACTTTGCAGTGGACGTGGTCACGGGGTGACTAATTGATTTTATTTGTCACTTGAGTTATTAAGAAATTATTTTCAACCTCTTTCAATATCATAACCAAAGATTATTTACCTTATGTCATGTAACGTAAAAACAAAAGACATCAATTATTAAAACAAAACATCATATTGTTTGGTAGTCCTGAAACTCTATAAAAAGTGGGCGTTTATGAAAATTGGTCATCAGTCCAATGTTTCACGTCACTGGGAACACTGAATCTAAAAGAAAATGGAAACCACACCTATAGAAGCCGCTCAAGTCGTCATCCTAATCCAGCAACGGTTGTCTCAGCGTACAGCTTCATCTGAGCCAGTCTTGTGTCTCGAAGGTATACAAGAGGTTCGGGGAGACTGGAAACTTAGTCCAGAGATCAGGATCTGAACGACAGCGATGCACTTTGTTGAGAGATGACCGATTTATTGTCACCTCTTCCCTCCGAAATCGACACCTGACCGGCGTGCACGTCCAGCAGCAGCTCAGAGAAGTTCGAGGGAGGGCTGTCAGCGAGTGGACAGTGAGGCGAAGACTCAAAGAAGCGAACTTGACCCCAAAAAGGTCAGCCACGGGACCCAAATTGTCTCCAGCCCACCGACAAGCCCGGCTTCAGTTTGCTCGCAATCACTTAGATTGGGATATGGAGCAATGGAGCCGAGTCCTGTTCTCGGACGAAACCAGGATGTGCCTGCATGGTAGCGACCGTCGACGGAGAGTCTATAGAAAACCGGGGAGCGATTCGCACAATGCTGTTTTGCGGAAACAGTGGCATACGGGGGTGGGTCCTGTATGATGTGGGCGGGGATTTCTATTGAAGCAAAAACAGAGCTGATATTCGTACCTGGTGGAGGTCGGGGAGGGGGGCTAACCGCAGAAAGATACATCAACGACATTCTGCTAGGCCACGTGCTCACCTACGCCGGGTTTATTGGCGAAGATTTCCTGCTAATGCACGATAATGCCCACTGCCACACCGCTGCAGTGACTGGCCAGCCCTCAGTCCTGACTTGAATCCGATTGAACATATGTGGGACGAGCTGAAAAGGCGGGTACGAGGAAGATGTCCAGCTCCGGAGTCGATAGAAGACCTGAAAACTGCTTTAGTCGAAGAGTGGCAGGAAATCCCACAGGATTCCATCAGGAAACTCATTCGATCAATGAAAAACCGTTTACAGGCAGTCATTAGGGCCAGGGGGGGTAACACAAAATATTGAGGGGTAAATAACATAAATTGTAAATAAAATTTTTATCTTTTCATATTACTTCCTATTCATTTAGAATTCCACAACTTCGACCTATTGCAATAATTCCCTAAATTTAGGTAGAAAATTAAATTAATTTCAAATATTTTTGATATCATTTGAAAGCTAACAAAATTACTTTTCAAATGATATACAACAATCCATAGTTCATTGCACAGAAATTGCAAAAAATTGTTTTGAGCAACGCGCGATGAAGTGATTCCAGTTTATTGCTCGCGAGTGTATTTGGACACCTAAATGATTTCAAAGTTCCCAACACTCGTTCATTAAATCGCGTCTACACACACACACTTATACGTTTATCAATACTATTTTTAAAAGTAAAGCTGTCTGAATTTGAGCTTTCCTTAGATAGAGATATTGTTGCAATCACTACTAATGGCGCCAGTGTCATGTGCAAGCTTGGAAGAAGCCTATACTCTTTTCATCTGTCTTACGCATGGCATACAGTTAGTCCTATATAAGAAAAGCACCACTGTTGAAAATACGCTGTTTGTGCAAACTCAAAATACTGGTGAAAGTGACTCCGACGAAGATGAGAATGACGCGAATCAGAGCAGCGATGAAGACGGGGGATTTGAAGTTGTACCTGTGGAGTCTAATTAATATTCACTGATAGATTCGAGCAATTGATATCTTGCGTTTCAAAAACACTGTGTGGCATGAAGTCTGATATTAAATTTACACAGTGCGGAACAAAACGGACAGTGGACAAAACAGTCTGAACATCATTGAAGTGACAGTTGAAGCACATTGCTGTCGTGATGCTACACTTTTCATAGTCTATGTCGCTGTGATGCTGCGTAAACTAAATTGTAAAAATACGACTCTATCCTGGACTTCTCGAGAGATCTTTGCGTGAACGCATTTCCCAAGGATTCCTTTCCATTGCGGCAATTTTGCAGTACCTCCACAACCGTGAGACTTACTTCCATGATGTTGATACCGCCAGCAGGGCCGTCTTTACCAGGGGGTGCAAGGGGTGCGGTGCACCCCGGGCGCTCACCTTTTAAAGGTAATGAAAAAATATAACGCTATAGTAAACAATTACACAATAGGATATTTGACTGTCATAGGATACACAATAGGATATTTGACTGTCATAGGATACACAATAGGATATTTGACTGTCATAGGATACACAATAGGATGTTTGACTGTCTTAGGATACACTCCCGCACCCCGGCGCAGAATAGACTTAAGACGGCCCTGACCGCCAGTTCCCGAAATTAACCAGAAATGGTGGAAGAGTTTTATTTACTTATTCAACGTTTCGAAATCGAACTTGTGGTTATTGAGATTTCGCGAAAGCATTCATATTGAGAAGGAATTAAACAAAGAAATCTCTTTATACCGATATCAGAAAAGGCTCCGATAGTCTATGCTCTAATCTACACAATCACATCCGCGACATGCACTCGGATGATCGCTATATAGATAACAATACACTTACATAACCACTTCATACCTACTTCTAGCCATAAATATCGTTATTCCTTGTAGCAAAATTTTCTATTCGCGTTTTTTCTCATATATTTATTTTTGTTTACAGTACGATTTTAACAAATTACATTTTGGCAATTCACTTTTTAGGAATTCAACATTTTAAGAAATCAACGTAATGTTTCGAAAGGTCTAATATTAAGTTGTAACGTGTTAAATTTATCGCTAATTTCCCACGTTTGTTTACAGCAATGATTGGAAGAACTTCGAGCCATACACAAACATTCTTTGGCTTCATTATACTGCGGATAAGATGATAACGGCCCTTCGCTACAAAAGGGCCAACACAAAGGTACATAAACACTACATCTCTAAAATCAAGGATATAAAGAACAGAATCCTCAACTACGGAAGCGCTGCACACTTCATACACACTGACAACGAATATTAAACGAACAAATTATGTAAAAATACTCCTAACAATTATATTTTTTGATCACAAAATGGATATTTATACTAGCACTGTTTGCTCTTGTTATTCCCATGTAAATAGAGTTTGCTTCGAATTTGTTAATGAAGAATTATTAAGGTTTATTTACAAGATAGTTGCATTAGAACAATATCAGTGGAAACGTGCCTTCATAGTTAAGGTAATGACGTGGTTCAGAATAAAGTTAATATTCTATTGTGTTCACAATTATTTGTTTTAATTTACCTACAAATCCCTATTTACCGTTAACATTAGAATATGTTGAAATATTAATGTCGAGAATTATTTACGCAATCAAGATATGATTGCACCCAGAAGTAGTCACAAAAAGTCACCATTAGTCGGTAAGTAATTCAAAAGAAACCGTTCCCAATAGTCTTACCAGATAGTTCTACTAGTAAGACTATTGGGAAAAAATTCCCATTAGTTATAGTAAGACTATGCTGATCTTAATTTGTTCCCGGTAGTCTTATCGAAAAATACACTAAAACCTGAATAGTCAATGATAAATGGCAAACCAAGAGACGAAAGGACGTTCGAAAGTAAACAAGACTTCTAAAGAAATAAACGAAAAAATGATCTTTTCCTGTCAATACTGCAGAAAAAAGTCCTTAAAATTCTTCTTTGTGCGTGCACTATATAGAAAATTGCTGGCCAAGAGTGTCTTTCCAGCCATATATGAGGAGTATGCGAACAAAAAGTCATAAATCCATCTTTTAAAAATGTTGGGAAATCAACAAAAACCAATAAAGGTATTGAATTATGGTGTTTTTCAAATTTTTTTTTATGTAAATTCTGGTAAAGAGGTAAATCTACTGATTACATATACTACATTGTTTTTTCGTACATCGGTTAGTAAGTTATTTAAGTTATAAAATTGGAAATGTGACATATTGATAGACACTACTGGAAATGTTACGTTTTGTTGGAATTGTTTTTGGAATTGTGACCTTTTGTTAGGGTATTAATGGAAATGTTACATGAAGACAAGAAAAATAATTGATAGTTTTTACAAGACAAAATTTAATCAGAGAAATAAGTATAAGATTAAATGTGAAGACATACTGGTTCTAGCTCTACACAGTCACATAAATTTTGCATTTCTTCATCGTCGCCAATTTCTCCATAGTCATCATCAGTAAGTAATATACTTTTATACCACTCCAGCTTTTCATCATCAACCCATTCCTTTCCATATATTTTTTCTAATAAGTTAATGACATCGTTTATCTTTGCCCTGCTTATTAACCCTTAGTAGCCTGATTTACGCGAGTCTTCTTTTTTAAATATTACTGTATTTGCTTGAGGGTCTAGATGAAGGGAAAAATAGCTAAATAAATCACAATATTTATTTTACATATTTATTTAAAAAAAAAACAGGTATCAATTTTGATACTTCAGGCATTATGGCCATAAAGAAATTTTAAATGACCTATGCATGAAATAATGCGAAACATCGATTGTTTTTATTATCGCATAACGATACTTTGCATTTTTTACAGAACCAGGAGGTAAGTTTCCTACAATTACTAAATTTACATTTATTCCTAGACTCCATAAATATTTTTTCATGGCCAATACAATCGGAACGCACGTCAGTTGGGGGTAGTACTTGTGCACCTGTCCGGGGTTTTTTAGAGGGTACTGTATTGTCTTGTTGACTGTTGGTACTGGGTCTGCCCCTTTTATTTTTTGAGTGACTTTGATATCTACATAAAGTATCGGCAAGCTCAGTTCTAAAATCTGCTAACTTCATAATATTCTTCTGAAGTTTTCCTTTCCTTGTGTTTACCTTTTTGTACAGTACCCAAGCATTGATGACAGTCATGTCTAACAAGTGGTAGAAGAGCCTCGTTGTCCACTTTCTCGACTTTATGCGGATGCGATATCGACCAATGAAGCTATCCATCAAATCAACGCCGCCCATGTGTGCATTATATTCTTTTACAACCCGAGGACATGATATTTGAATATTGGCCTTTAGTTTTTTTTCGTAGCGGGTTATAGTATCCGCTGGTTCAGCGCCAACATACGTGGATAGTAATAATACCTGTTTGTTGTCTTTCCAACTTGTGGCCGACAATTCTAGGCCTTCGTGAGAGGCCACATTTTCGTGATATGTTCCTCTGGGTACGTTGGATTTCATAATCTCCCGTTTCTCCGGCAACTTGCACGACTTTCCAAGCCTGTTTCTCTGTACTGTTCCAAGACAATAAATACCTTCGTTGGTCAAGTAATGTACCAGAGGAATATTCGTATAAAAATTGTCAAAATAAATTATATGATTGACATGCCTTGGTACTGGTCGTAGCAATCGAATAACTGTATTCGACACAGCTCCGAGGTCTGGTTCGCCAGGTAAACAGTCCATGTCCTTAGCTCCCGAGTAAATCTCAAAACTGTAGGCATAACCAGACAGAGAGCATAACACGTATAATTTGAATCCCCACTTATGGGGCTTGTTGGGTAAATATTGTTTCATAAAATGTTTCATTTTTGTGGAACACATCTGCTCGTCTAGTGATAGACGATGCTCAAATGGTAAAGTAATAAATTTCTTGTTCAAATAGTCTATCACTGGTCTTACTTTATGCAGTCGGTCGTGCTGGGGGTGATCAATGGGCAAATGTTTAGAGTCGTCATTCATGTGAAAAATTTCTCTAATTTTATCAAATCTGTTGCGATTCATTGTTTGTACTATGGGTTCAAACTTTGTAATGTTTGACCAGTATGACCGGACACTAGGATAATGATATACACTAGTAAAAATAAGAATTCCAATAAATTTACGTAATTCTAAGACAGTTACAGGTTCTGTAAAGTTGGGATTCTTTTGGAAGGCATATTTATTTGACTCGTCCACTAGAAATCTCAAAATGTCTTCACCGAAAAAATAAGAAAAAAACTGAAATGGAGTGTCTAAGTTCATAATTTCTTGTGAATACTCAGTATTTCCAGCAAACTGGAAAGCATTTTGGACTAAATCCATATTTTTTACTCTCCACACTAAGTTTCTAGAGTTGAAAGGTGCAGTTTGCAGGTTGTTCTGGCTGCTGGTTGTAGGAGTTGGGTTTCGTTCAACAGTCTCTAAATTATGTTGCATGTCGGTATCTACGTTTGCTGCAGGCGGATCTGCATCCAAGTTTCGGTCAGTGGGAAAATTACCTACATCCTCTTCATCATCTAGCTCCATCAGACGATCTCTTTGGCTCGAATAATAGTCTATGTCATCTTCATTGTCGGTGGAATCGTCTTCCGAAATTTCACCATTTTCTAACCGCTTCAATATGTTCTCAATCTCTTCTGGCCGCATTTTGGATAAATTTCTATAATAAATAAAAACAAAAGTAATCCCCACACCAAGCTATGCAGAAAAAATATGAAACGAAAGTTCAAAAAGTTTTATAGCTAAAGAGTTAGTAGGTAGGTTTAGGTAGGGCGGAATGCCTGAAGTATCAATATTGATACCAAAAAAAAAAGCACTAATTTCTTCAAGTAAAACATGCATTTGCTAAAAATAATTATATCATAGCGAAAATAATGTATTCACTTACCTCAAAAGTATTTATATTCTTCAGAAAAAGAAAATATATCAAATTTATATTCAACAAAACTTTTAGTAAAATGTGTTTACTTGTTCACTTTGCCGCGCAAGTAATATGTCACAGATAAAATAAAACAATAATGACATTTGTTTTTTTTTTTAATTTCGTTGGATAGAATACTATACAACAGTAAAATACATACAGCCAACATATAAAAAAAAACTAATAGTAATGTGAATATTCGGTTTAAAATATTAGTATCAAAATTGAAACTCTAGGTTATTAAGGGTTAAACGCCCTATACGTAATTTACCCATAGTTACCAAGTCAGGACTGTCTCTTTTTAATTAAATTAATCGATGGCTCTTCTCCTGAGCTGAATTTGAAGTTTTCAAAAGTTTGGATTCTGCCTTGAACTTTAGAATTGACAATTACTTTATTAAAGTGTATTCTTTTCAAGTCTTGTATTTTCTCAATTTTTTTAAAGAATTTCTCCAACCCTTTAACATCGTACAACTCCCAGTGTTCGCCTAATTTATGAACTTGTCCAAATTTTGAATAAATCTCATTATATTCTTCTTTTGATATTATAGTTGGGTTTCAATTCTTTTGCGACCCGTCCGAATACCCGGTCTGCCGGGAGAAACGAATGTCCGCGTACTGGAAAGGTCAAATGGATTTCCTCTATATTTGGAGGGGACATTTTCGTTAGCCAATACATCAATGTATGAACAATATGGGAGTTTTTGTTCTGCCCCCCACAACCATCACAAAATAGTCTCAAAACCTTGATATTGGGAGAAATAACCAAAGTTTTTGTCAAATATTAAAGCTGACCTTATTTCTACACAGCCTTTGCCAGCCTCATTCTCCGTCCAGATGTAGAAGTGAGGGGATCGTGACTTCATACCCACTATACAGAAAGTGTAATATGAAATTTGTCTTGAATAATAGGCGTCTTGTATTGGATGTTTAGGGAGAGGGTGTATTTGCTGAAGATCAAAACATAAAGAAATAGAATTATCATCCTCTTTTCTTGTTAATTCGTAGAAAGCATTTGCTTTCAAAATATGAATCCTTTTTTGTGTCATGATTTCAAGTTTTTTCTGTGGATCGTTCTCAGATTCCAACTTGTTTTTTAATAAAGTACATATTCCGCATACATCGGAAGCAGGAGACTTGAAACCAATATTGAAATTGTTTCTAAATACGTTTCGGAAAAAATTAGGTCTTACTTGCAATTCAACGCTAACGTTGTTGTTATATATCTTACATAACTTAGCCATATTTAAATTACAACCTAAATACACACGTTTTGACTTCTCTCTATTGTAGTGACTTTCAACAGGCTTTAACTTTTTGATAAAAGCTATTACACTCTCTTTTTTAGCTGCATAACTTTGTGCTTTCCTGTTTCCACCCCGTTTTTCCTTTGGAATTTGTCCTTCTGCAATAGTCTTGGCTATAGTGTGTAAACGTCTTATGCCAAGATCAAAAACATTCATAAAGTATGTCTTACACACTTGAACCATATTTTTTCTCATCAACAAGAAGTAAGTTGTACAAAATTTCCGGGGTTTAGGTTTTCCTTGAGTTTGGCTCTCGCGATGACGCTGAGGTGAAAAAGGCGATATTAATAGACATAAATAAATATCCTGGTTTTGTTTTCCAATGTTTTTATAAAAAAGTTTCTTGTTGCGTAATACATCTGCGATGGTTAACTGCGAGCATTTATAAGTACTTTTTGGTGAATGCTTACACTTTTGGATGAAATTAGTCCCTAGCGGATCCTTATCAACATATCTGTAAAAGTAGAATAAGTTATATTAAATACTTGCTTACCTATTTGTATTATGTACTATTGCACATAAAAACTAACTACCTATCTACAGGAACTGGTGAAAATAGTTTACTTAACTTACTTATTATTTCGTTGTTCAACACTTTTCCTCGGGTGAACATCTTTCTTTCGTTTGCCTTGATTAATTTCCTCCACAGATACTTCTGCCATTATTAAAATTATTAACAATAAGGAGTACAAACAAAACACAAGTTAACTTTACACACCACAAATAAGGTAGGTACCCTCTTTTAAAATAACGATCACTTCTAGTGAGATTGACACAACATTTAACCAGTGTTGCTAGATAATTTTTGGAATTGTTGCATTTTGTTAGAATACCTATCAATCAATGCATTTAGTATGGGAAATGTAACATTTTGCACAGGATTCAGCTTAGTCAATGCCTAAAAAACTTTAACAGAACCGATGGAAATGTTACTTTTTGGCAGCACTCGGCACTTTCAATAGCTGATTTGAAGGGGAAATAACACGATTTAAGAGCAATTAGTGAGCGTAAATGGTAGGTTTCAGTGTTGCAAATGCAAAAATGAAAAAAAAAAAACGAAAAAGTAAAAAGTGGATTTATGACCTTTTGTTCGCATGCTCCTCATATAATATGGCGCGTGGACTGTGAACGACCTTTACTAGTTAGAATTGAGATATTACTTGGAAAACAGTTTTCTCTCATTCTACCTGCCTACGGTGACTGATTTGAATTATATCAGTAGAATGTTAGTGTGGGAACAGTAGTCAATCCATATTCCTTTATAATGCAACTTTTGGCGTAGGACGCGTGGTCACACCAGTTTTTCCCGTTAATATAGGTTTCGTGTTGACTGAAATAGAGATGGGCGCCCGCGGGACCCGCGTTCTTCCCATGGTACCACTTATCGGTACTACCTACCGGTAGGTACCATCTTGAAATTTTCTATAATTAACTCAAACCCTTGATTTCGCTAAATACTAGGAAAACTGAAATCATCAAGAGCTTCACCCCTTTTTACAGGTCTGTTTTTAAAGAACGATCAATAAATCTACTACTGATTTATATACGCCTGGTACCTTAACCCCCTGAACAAGGAAAACCTAAATCACCAAGAGTTTCACCGTTTTTTTACAGAACTGTTTTTAAAGAACGATCAATAAATCTACTGATTTATGTACACCTTGTACCTCCACTGGAACATCTTTAACTCGCGTGTGAGGCATGCGAGTAGGTTTAACTAATGGCAGAGCAACGTTACTCCCGTCGCTTTGTCCCTATTTGTTTTTTAATAGAATAGTTGGCAGACGAGCGGGCGGCCCACGTGATGGTAAGTGATCACCGCCGCCAGTGGACACTTGCAACACCAGGGGCCGACCTTGCAGAATCCTGTTCACAGCTTAAGATCTGGAACAACAATTAACGTAGATGTGTACTGTGAAAAACTGCAATCAATGATAGACAAACTCGCTATCAAACAACCGAGTCATCAATCGCTTTATAATAGTCCATTGCCTATCCGTGATATTATTACACTGCTCTGTTAGTATAACTGATACCCGAATAAATTGATCGGGGTAGGTAGAAGCAGAGATGTAAAAGATACCTCATAAAAAGTGTCTGAATACAAGTTACAAGATACTTTTAAGTAAAGTATTTGAGATATCAGATAGAAGATACTTTTGGAAATGGTATTTGAAATACTAGATACAAAATACGTATTTTTCTTAGGTAACTAATAAAAGTATTTTAGTAAACTTAGTATTTACAAAATACTAAGATACCAAAAGAATGTAGGTATCTAAATACAAGATACAAAATGAATATTTAAAAAAGTATTTCAGATACAAGATGTAAATACGTATTTTGTATCTTGTATCTGTATTTCAAATACTTGTATCTAAGATAAGTTACATCTCTGGGTAGAAGGTGTATCCACCTTCCACAAGGTAAGTTTGTGAAGGCAAGAAATGGTATATTTTACAATCTAAAAGCACAAATTCACGATCGCAGCTTTATTATAATATTTTTTTTATAAAAACAAAAAGCCTTACAGAAAATTTAAACGACTAGAAACGCGTGGCAGCGACGATTCCCCAAGTCGCACATCTTAAAGTCAAAGTAAAAAAATCGCTCAATTTATTTTGACGTCTGTACCCATTGAACGTTAACGAAATTATCTATATCTTGCAACTGACTTTTACCTATCTGTCAATTTATTTTACGCTGTCAAGTCAATTCAATCTATCGTTTTCCATTTTTCATTCCATTCTTTTAGTAAATTCCCAGAAAAATGTAATAGTTCAGCATAAACAACTATGAATAAAATTTAATATATAAGGTTACTGGATAAGCTTCACAATTCTTAAATATTTAACATTGTGTAATATTTGTGACGCTATTACAGCAGTCAAATATTCGTGCTATAATAGTGTAAAATTCTTTCTTTTTATGGAGGTTTTAGTGAATGGACTATAACAGAGACGCATTATAAATATATCTACTTAAGTCATGGAAGGCAGCAACGATTCTTTGTCTGGTAAGTTACGAAATTGCTGCAAAAACTGGTACTTTATTATGATTGTGAAAAATATCTTAAAATTATTTCCGTTTATTAATACTATAGTACTGGCGCCTCAAATGGGTAGTTCCCCAGCCGTACTGCTGACGCCTGGACGCACTAGAAATATAGCACAGGATATGGAGGCCCTCAGACTATCGAGACAAGACAATCCATACCTTCAGGTAGATACATTACATTATATTCCAGGGACTAATTTTTATAGTGCTTTAGGCAAATGAAGTACAATTTAGTATAATTATAAGCATAATACATTAACATAATAAGAATAGTATAATTTTAACTTATCAGTTTCAAACAATAATAAGTTTTTAGCTTATTTACTTATTATTTTAGAGTATTTAATTCTTATTCTGTGTTTATGCTGTTGTTTTATGTAAAAAATAAATAAAAATAAAATGAAACCACTTGAATTATCTAATTTAATACTTTGAATAAATTGTTATATATTAATTAGTTCTTGTAGCATCGATTGAGTCAATTAGATTTCATAATAGATAAGATAAGTATACTATTATAAGTAGCTAATGAGTTTGGTGATAGATACATTAGACAAATCCCAAATTCAAACCACAGCCCCTATCATGATAATACTTAATTTTATTTTATATTTTATTTTACTTCAGCAGTAAAGGGAAAACATGAGGATACTCATGTACCTTGAGTCTTTGTTATAATCCTTGAGGATTAAAAGTGTCATGTGTTATATCCACCCATCTGCACTATCTATATAGTGGTATGTAGTGGATTATGATATGAAACTTCCTTGTATTTACAGGGGGAAACCTGGACCCTGCAATATATAGACATTATAGGATGCTATCAAATTAGGCACCTATGTAGATTACTTTTGATAGCATCTCCAATACAGGTTGCCTAAAAATCAACAATAAAACTAATAGGGATTATCCACAGGACTATAGATCGTAGGTAATACTGTAATAACACTGTCAAATACTGCATAACTATTTTAATGCATTATTTACAGGACAGCAAAAAGCTATATTTTTTTATTTGTTTATCATACACTTGTATAAACTATAAATTGTCTTTGTATTGATAATATTTGACTAATTGTAGTGTTTATTAAGCAATCTACCCAGTAGTTTACTTGAGAATACACTTATGTGTCTTGTTTCATGTTGAATAAATAATTATTGAGCTTTTTCAGAACTCACGCGATATTCTAGAGGATATAATAGCATAATTAAATTAATAAGTACCTAGTTAAATCATTTAAATTACAATTGTAATATTTTTAAAGCTAATCATGTACCTCCTCTCTAGACTTTTAATAGTAAAATCTACCTATTAAAAATCTTGAAACAGCAAAAAATTAACACAGTCAAAACCTGACAATTAAAGTAAATAATATCAAATGTGAGTACTTATTCAGTGATTCCTAAAGTGGGTTCTGCGAATAATTATTTCATTGGACCTTCTGAAGTGTTAGTAGGTCAATATAATTCCTCAGTAAATAAAAGTTCAAAATTTTTTAATAGATCATAACTAATAACTCAACAGCTAGCTAAGTGTAAATGACCCATTACTATTAGCATATCATTGCGACATGGCACACCCCCTTCTTCCCTCGCCGCCCGCGATCGTAGTAAATAATGTGGATCATCTAGTAAATAATGTGGATCATCTAGTAAATAATGTGGATCATCGTAGTAACTAAAGTGGATCATCGTAGTAAATAATGTGGATCATAGTATAATTTAAGGAAAAATTTTAATATTTGGTTTACATGTCAACAATTACTTGTTTATTTTTTATTTGGTGTTGGGGTTCCATAAAATGAAAGTAATTTCCTAGGGGTTCCATGCCCATAAAAGTTTGGGAACCTCTGAAAGTCTTATGTTATTAAAATAGTAGGTGGTTACTTTAAGAATAAACATTTCAAAATAAATAGGTACTTGATAAAATAAAAATAGGTCAACAAACTGACTTTATATTGCCCTTATGGAGTCATAAAATAAATTCATAATTTTATTTTTGAAGACTGATTCCTTTGGAAACTATTTCTTCCCGGCCTTTTCTTCTGCCAGTTATGATGCATGGTGCCGATACGTGACCTCTAACGGTAAGCCTGATGCATAAATTCATAGTCACTTAGCAATCTATGGAGAGAGCTATGCTTGTATCTTTGTGTGATAGGATCCAAAACGAAGAGACTTGTCAAAGAACTAAAGTCACCGACATATCTCAGAATCAGCATGCTAAAGCGGCGTGGCAATGGACAGGTCATATTTGTCGCAGGATCAATAACCGATGGGGGTAGATGAATCCTCGAATTGATAAAATCAACCTCACGTTCTATTACTGTTGCACGTTATATTCTATTACTGACAGTAATTAACTGTTCTATTAGATACTCGGTATTTGTGGAAGGTGGTAAGGCTGGTGAAGTCCCAAGGAAGTGGTGGCACAATAAAACGCGATAATTTCTGATAAACAACAATGTATATTGTTCATTACCACTAAGAGTCATTCTAGTTACAATGGAGATTAACTTTAAAGTACACAGAACGAGGCAAACGCTACAAGATATTGGCGGACAGTCGGACATCACAGAAAAACAATGTGCAAGAGACGAAGATATTAAACAGGATCCGGAAAGAACCACGCTCTGCTACCAGTAAACACTGTTAGTTACGCGGTATTGCAGTATCACCGATGTAATGTCTATAGAATAATGGAAAAATAATATTACGAGTATAAACATTTTTTTTTTTCACTTTTTCTTGTACCGAGCAATATTACCACCTTGTCATACAAATTTTTTAATAGTTTCTGAACGATTAAACATATTACCATGTTTTTAAATTGCAGATACTCTTTAATTTTATCATCGATTTTTAAGCAACCTGTATGTATATTTATACATTTTTTAAAGCATTGAAAAGTAGAACAATCAATATTACATAATACTATTGTAATGTGGAATGATGACTGTTAATATTCATAATTTCTTTGAATACATTACTAACAATTATGTTAATGTTCATAGTTGTGGTTGAATGAATATAATTTTGAGGGTTCCATAAAAATGGATTCTGAATAGAAAGGTTTTTTTAGGAAAGGAAAGGTAGAAACCTTTTAAAGTGAAACTCATTATAAATTAGTTTCGTTTGTCCACCAATCAATATAATTTCAGGTTCTTTTTTGTAGAATAGATGGCAGACAAGCAGGCGGGACACATGATGGTAAGTGGTCACCACCACCCATTGACACCTGCAACACCAGGGGGCTTGCGGGTCTGACGACCTTGCAAAGTCCTGTTCACAGCTATCTTGAAAACCTCTACATCTCTTGAATGACCGTTTTAACAACATACCCTATAATATTTACTTATATTTTTTTCGGTTTCTCCTTATTTAGTTTATTAATTAATTGAAATCAAATAGCATATTAATTTAACATTTCTATTATCAGTTATCACAAATTAGTTTCATTTTGTGCTAGCTTTTGGAGGATCTTTAGATACCAATCTACTTTTACTTTAAAACTCGTTCGTTACGTCTCAATTAGAATATGCAACAGTTGTTTGGTACCCTTAAAACAATACAAACATAAACCAAATCGAGAGAGTGAAGATAACATATCAGAAACATCTTAATTGTTATTATAGTTTTGAAAACCCTATACAAAATTTATATATGTTCAGAAAAAATAATACGATATTAAATCACTAAGTCGGCTGTTAAATCGACAATTAAGCCGACAGGGCATATTTATTAGACACAATTAATTTCCGTTGTCTCAATTATGGTACTCAAATTAAAAATCTCTTCACCATTCCCGTTTACAAAGCAACTTATTCAAAAAATACCTTTGTTCCTCGAGTTTGTGAATCCTATAGATATGACTAGACTAGACGAATGAGCTAGACTTATTTAATTTAACTTTAGGCAAATATGAAATATATGTTGTACAAAATTAATTGAAGTATCGCTTCTTAACATCTCTTTGTATTGCACAGATTTTCAGTGTGTTTCAGATTAATAATTTGTGATGTTAAGATTAAGCTATGTTCATTTTATATTGTCATATTATGTAATTTATTGTGACTGCTTGTATTCCATATGTCATAATATAAAAATAAATTATGATTTAAATTGTTAAATTTTAATTTACTACAAAAGGAATACAGGTTCAAATCTGTGATGAGTCAACTAATTGGTTAACAATATTGAAAAGATCATAAAAGATCATCTAGGATTCATAAAAACATAGAATAGAATTGACTGTCTGATGGATTAAGAATTAAATAGTTACACAATATAATAATAATATCGAGTACTTACTCAACATAATAATAATATTGCATACTTACTCAATATAATAATAATATTGAGTAATTATTAATTCTTAAAAGAGGAGGACAATCTTATTCCATTAACATTTTTTCTCATTATGATCTAATGTGTCTTAATTGTACATCACATATTTTTTATTTCCAAATTTCCAGCAAGTAATGGCCAGCAGAGAGAGTCTGATCGAAAGCCATACTGATGAGTGTGAATCGGATGATACAATACTTATGTCACAGGTATAAACAATTTTAGTTTCACATTTAGTTTTGTTTCAATTTTAGCTGTTGGAATGTCTCATATAGTTAACAAAATACTGATTAAATAGTGAATGGCAGTCCAATGGGTTTTGAAACCATGTTCCCGCTTTCTCTCTGAAGAGTACATTGAATCGTACTGCTTATCCCACTTCTGCATTCTGAACTCAGTTTAACATATATCACATTTGTCCATTGACGACAGTATCACTTACCATCAGGTGGATTGTCATACAAACGGGTCATAAAAAATTTCGAATCACACGTTGTTTTTTTTTCTAATATATTGAGAACTAGCTGGTGCCCGCGATTTCGTTCTTGCGAAATTGATTCCCGTGGGAACTCTATTATATTTGGAACTCTTGGCTCGGAAAAAAAGTATCAGCACATAAGGTATAAACTATATCATGTTTCATTAAAACCCGTCCAGTAGTTTTTGCTTGATACGCGTTCAGATAGACAGACAGACAAAAATTGTTGTATCACTCGTACTTTGGACTGAAATGACTTTTTTTTAAATATTAAATGTACAGACACGGCTTTGTTATGAGTTTATTATATGTATAAATATGCTATGATGGAAGCACACTATGCATAGTTTAGAAACTACTTTATTCTTCTACGTACCGTAGTTCGGGGTGACTATGTGCTACTTTTTGAGGTTTTCCGGTCTTGACAAAAAAACTTAAGCTATTTCGTCAATAAAAAAAATACACCCATGTTCAACAACTATTTAGTTGAAAGATCAATAAGATAAAAATACCTTATCTATCATAAATACTGAGAAAAATAATAATTTTGGTGGCACATTCTCACCTGTAAGGTCGGGGTGAAAATGTGCCACTTTGCAATTCCCTTCATATCTCTTGAAACATTAGGAATGGCATACTGTCCCTTATCTGGATATTAAAATGATACACTATGGGCTATGTAAAAATTAAAAAAAAAGGTGTTGCCATGAAAAAAAATTCAAATATGAGTGTCAGAAATTTTCTAACCAAGAGGCCTTTAATTTTTTTACTGTTTTTATGGCAATTCCCGTATCTTTAGTGTTCAGAATGGTGTAACTATGTACAATGAAGATCTAAAAAGGTGTAGGTAAATAAACGTAGCATAAAATCCAAAAATGTTTTTAATTTATTGACATTTTTGATCAAATTTCTATCATGTAAAAAGCTCGACCACATATTCTCTGCTTTATACACTACGTAGACAGGCGCCTTTTCACATGCAGCGCTACCACACAACATAATTGATGTTGCCGCCTTTGAGGAGTTTTTTATTATCTCGGGGTATTTGGTACCCCGCCTCACCAAAACTTTTACTGCACCAGGATCGTCTACTAAACAGTTCGTAGTTCCAGATGTTTGTATCAGAAACGTTCGCAGTTTCTTTTTCGAAATGATCAAAAAAGTCGTTCACAACTTCTTCGTTGATTTCTGCGCGGCCATGCGTAATATTTCTAGCCACTCTGTGTGACAGGAGGGACTTGTGACGTTTCAAAAATGAATGTACCCACTCTTTTCCAGGAGAATTGTTTGCAAAAGCCTTTACTTTCCTCCCCTGTTTATCTAAATATGTTTTTGCAATGACACGCAGTTCCAGTGGTGTGATGGGAAATCCGAAAGAAGACAATGCAGTGATGTGTGAAATAAAGCCAAGTTCTTCTTCTTCACTAAATACAGGTTGTCCTCCAGGTTTCCGAGGCGCTTTGCCCTTCAATTTAGATGACAAAGTATTTCGGTGTATTCCATACTTTTCGGCTGCAGCACGCACTGAAATACGCCCAGATTTAATCTCTGCTAAAACTTGTTGCAGAGTTTCTTCTTTATAATTTTTATACGACCTACGGCCAGGAGGCCTCTTATAATCCCGCGGCATTATATAAGCGCTGAAAGAAGCAATTTTTTGCATTACAGTAGAATTCCAGCAAAGGGGTTTGGCAACACTGTTATTTGGGTGGTGGCACATTTTCACCTGTAAAGTTTCAATTTATTTTAACCTTTACAATTTTTATCTCCAAATAAAAAGATTTTGAATTGGTATTAACGCATTTAGTTATCAATTAATAGTACTATTAGCCAAACATACCTTAATGACGACACCTGCTATAGTTTTTGTTGCACAACAGAAAGTTTACACGTAATTACAAAAACTCTACTTAATACCTCAACACTTCTGTCCAACTTATTGACATTTAGTGTTGCCAGTAAGTATTAACAAAAGTTGCAAAAAAGGCCAAAACCAATAAAAAATTGACTGAATGCATAAAAATATGAAGTTAATCACAGTTGAAGCAGAAATGGATCAAAGTATAAGCCAGAGGCTTCATTGCACATTTTCACCTGCCAGGCACATAGTCACCCCGAACGACGGTAGTGATAGTAATAAGCCTTAATGCTATCTGTGTCATGATTATATACTTTACCAAAATAATATTATTTTGATTCATAAATATTCTTATCTGATCTTATCAGTGCATGCCATCCGTCACCAGTTCTCTTATCGTCCACTGCTGGTCATGGGCTTCCTCATGCACATTATCTTGGGCGTGAGGGATGTGTGACCTTAAAACACCATACTGGCCAAGCGGATTAGCGAGGCCACTCTTTTAGAGGGTTTGTAGTTCTTCAGCGCACGTGGTCGCGGCTTTGTTATCCCTTAGTCACGTATTACGGAAAGAGATGGGGTAATGCGGAATTATTGCCGACCGACACCACTAAAATAAAAACGGTAAACATATGGGTTACTATCCGTTTAATACAATATGGGTGAAATACGCGAAAATCGCAAAAGAGTCAAATATTTCCAGGAATTTGGCAGCACAGCTCTAGACTTTATTGAAGATGATCCGGTAACATTGAAAGAGGTCCACGAACACATGATCAGGTCTCCACCACCCATCAGTTGTTGGCCACACGGTAAATATAACAAAAAATATTTCATATGAAAATAGTAATTATGCTTTTGATAACTTGGAGAAGTTTCAGACTTTTGAGAAACCTTACAACCTTAATCTCTAGATTTAATTTGGTAATTCCCACTAAAAACATGAAACCTTATAAGATGTAACCTTCGTCTTATTAAGTTTAGCGAAAACAGATGTTTCACTTTATAGCCAAACAGAGGGTAATGTTTTTCATTGTATTAATACTAAACATTACAGACTATTTTATGTATTTTCACCAAGCGGAGATGAAGAAATATCTCCATTAACCTCTCCATTAGCTATTTGTCAATTTTAGAGAAAGTATTTTAAAACATGCGAAATATGTTATTATATCCTCCACAATTGCTTTTTTATAAAAAAAATATATTTCATTATTACTTTAAAGGGGAATGCCCAAGTGACTATGGAACTTAGTATCGGTGCAAATATTGTTCTGCCAACATGAAAACTACTGTCTTATGTTGGAATTAATATATACTTTCAAGAAAAATAAACAGTATTTACATAATTTGCCGGGTTTCATGGAAACAGATGAGTAAACTTCGAAAGTCCAAATATTAAAACACATCGTTTTCCTTTTAGTAAATAGGTAAATTAAGACTTCAGTATGCTATTGCTTATTAAAAACAACATAAAATGTTTTATGCGGCAAATGTGAGACTCCGCATTACATTATAAAATCGTGATAATTAAAAACAGGAATTATTCATATCCTGAACTCGTGGCACAACTTAGATTCAAACGATACTGCTCATGGGCAATCCCCTTTCGCGTGAAAACAGTCGGTCACGTAACCATTAACCATCCTACCAAATTGTTTATACATGTTCCTAAATTTCTAAAACTTCGAGAAGCTTTATCGCGACGAAACCCAGCATATATATATATACATAACAAGATAGAGAAGAAATTTTATAGAAATCCAAATTACCTACAGACCTTGTTGTATGCTTAAAATTAAGTGTTTGGTTATATAAAGTAGCCAAGGAGATATTTGCATTTAATTTTAACAAATATAAATAATTTAGAATTAAATTATTTGTTTTATATAACTTCACAGAAGTTCTCACGTTTCTAATCTCAACTAAGCTAAAGAAATTTGCAATCTTAAATGAATCTACTTTCGGCAAATTTGCACTATCAGCTTTAATAAAACCAACTTCCATTTTGTGTAGACTAAGAACAATCAATAAAATCAGTTATCAAATCATAACTTTCAGAGTGGAAAAAATACGCAACGCTGAAAATTTTGGTCAGGTTAATGTTTATAGTGTTGTGACGTCACGCGATAATCAGTCATAGTTCTCGCGTTTCGGATTTCGGTAAACACATAAAACAATTTATTGAATGAAAATATATTTGTGATTCGTTTTAATGCAATAAACGCATTTTATAATTATTGTTGGCCTATCAGCTAGTTATCCAATATTTTTTATAATTTATTATGATATCTGTCAAATAGCCAATTATTTTAATTATTTGCATGATACAGTAATGAGTGCAATTAAACAGTTTTAACATAATATAGTTTAACATTTATGAGTGCCTGCTTTACTAATGCAAGTAAATTACATAACATGCAACTCTCTAACATATTAATTTTCAATCCTTGGGTATAATGATATCTATAAACATTTTATATATGTATATATTTTCATTAAAATTATAAACACCACTTGAATTTTTGATAATTGAATATTTCTTGCTACTGTCAATATATGTTATTGCTATATTCCCACAAAACTCAAAACCCATATTCATATAAGCATTTATGAAATTTTTAAGTGTAAATTAAATATATATGGTAGGTGTACCTTTGTCGAAATAAATTACATATACTTATTATTATTTCATTTTTGTTTTTTATGTTCCAAAATTACCGTACATACTTGATAAACAGAGATGCATTTTACATCTATTTATTGAAGACATTTACAAAGTACACTAACATACAAAGTGGTCTGCAAATGAGGATTGCTTACAAACTAGGCGGGAATCAACGTCTTACACTAGACCTTAATTAGAGTAGAGTATTTAATGATTAGCTTCATTCCCGTGGGAACTTCATAATTGATTTGGTTAAATAGTAACCGAAATGTTAATCTAGCACAAAGCTACAAATATCCAAGTTTAATTAAAATCCGTTTAGTGCGTGGTTTTTGCGTCATGCGTTTAGACCGATAGGTGGACAGACAGACCAAAATTCCAAAAATAGTTTTGGGCTCGGTACCACTAGTACTAGACTCGCTACGCATGACAATACGACTTTTTTTCCAAAAATATTAAATGTATAAACTTGGCTTTGTTATGATTTTATTGATTTTATTATATATGGGCTAGTGGTGCCAGCGGCTTCGTTCGCGGGAACTTTAGAGTGATTCCCGTGGGAACTTTGTAACGGATCTAGATAAAATGTACCCTAAATGTTAACCCGGCACATGAACTATAACCATGCCAAGTTTCATTAAATTCTGTCCAGTGGTTTTTGCGTGATGCGCGTTCAAACAGACAATAATTGTAAAAATGGGTGTTTAGGGCTCTGTATCATTCATAAAAATACACTGTAATGATTTTTTTTTCAAAAATATTTCTTTTTCATACACGGCTCTGTTACCATTTTATTATATGTACCTAATACGTATAGATGTAGATGATATACACTATATGATATATATTAATATATGTATATTTTCCCGCCATCCGGACAGACTCGCTCTCATACCGCGCGTCGAGCGCTTTCGACTTCGACGCTGAGAGTCCGGTCTCGCAAAGTGCATATTCCGTCAGTTCCCAGGAGAAGGTTACTAACATTACTAGCTTTGTGGTGTCCTTCGTTGCCATTTGTTCACAGCTTTTTTTTTGCACTATTATATATTATAACCACTAGTTTTAACTATAAAACGCATGATAAGCTGTTAGTACGTAGTATGGTAGTTTTCCGTGACTTTGAGATCTCAAAAAGATACCCCAAACGTTGACATCTTTTCTTAACTGAAACACCCCTCTCGTGCACTCCAGCATAGTTTTGATGGTCATGTTTATCAATGAATAGCAGTGGCCGCGGCTTTGTGCGCATTGACGTTAGAGTATGTGTGGTTAGCTTGATACCCGTGGGTTATAATGGATCTGGACGAAAAGCATCCTGAAAATTAATTAGGTACATAAACTACAACTATGGCAATTTTGATTAAAATCCGTCGAGTGATTATTTTCGCGCGTTCAGACAGACCCTAAGATTTTTATGGCACCAAGATATTTTCTGTTTAAGTTAATCTAAATATGTTTTAAATTTGTCGCATCACCGCTAATTTGTCATCTGCGAGGACAATTGACTCGTTTTATGTTATTATTTATTTTATTTTTGTGTTAATATCATTAATATTTTTTATTAGTTCATTATTTACTATGAAAATAGTTTTCATTATAAGAGCACTGTTTTACCATTTTCTTTTCCTATATCAAGTTTTTAAATTCAAATTTCAAATTTGAATATCGTAAACGTACCGAAATACCCGTCTTTGTTACGACTTTATTATATGTATAGAGTATCTGTAGCATTTGGTGCAAGTAGCAAAACTAAAATATGTTTTTCCAATCCAAACTAAATTATTCTGTTCCAATCCAATTTGTCCAAAATGTAAACAAATATGGCGGCTTGACTGACACGGCCTTATATTAAAGTAACTACGCAGCATTTAACTTTAAATCTAGGGCAAACTTGTATTATAAATCAAATTATGGATATGTAAACAATTATCATCTCATTATTTAATTTAAGATCAGTGCCTCATACCGTCATGTTTATTTACATTTTGGACTAATTTGATTGGAACAGAATATACATAAGTATGCGTAACAAAATAAACCGTTCCGTGCAACCTAAACGTAATCTAAAAGTCAGCGAACACGTTCATATTTCATTGAGCAATGAATACTTGCCTAATGTACATCCCGAATGTCATAATTAATTATACCATATGGGGTTAGGGACAACGCCTTCAATCCTGACCCAAAACCAAATTTAATCCTTGAAAAGATTGGGGATTCAGACTAAAATAAAAAATTACAAACTTAAAATCATAAATTATATATTATGATTTTTAATATAAATCATGTCTATATACAAGTAGTAAGCCCTTGCATAGGCCCCGGTCATTCTCACCGACTCGCGATCCCGCGGTACCCTCCCAAAGCAACGCCCTAAGCCGAGGTCCGTTCCTTCCGCCGGTCTCCCGGCGGGGGAGCCCTTTGGGTCGTTGCTGCACACACTCTTTGCTCCAGGCTGAGCGCCTTCTACGCTCGCCCTAAACTATGCATGTCCGGTGACTCTTGAAAAGTCAATGAGGCCACAAGAATTTAGCCATTCCGAAAAAAAAAGCCCTGTCTACATAATACTGCAGAATCTGCAGTATTACCTACGTAGTATTATTCAAGTATTTTATTATGCAGTATTTTTCGAGGCTGTCTAGCCTCGCAAAAGCCGTCAAAAGTCGACTATGTAACCACGACGAGGTAGTAACTTGTTTTTTATGGTAATGATAGCTTTTGCTTCATAGATGAGAGAGCGATACGAGTTTTTTCGATTCAAGTGGGGGAAGGGGACATCACCCCCTCAAAACTTACTTATCTTTTTTATGTATGATAAATCGGCTTGAAAATAAGTTTCATTAAGTGATTTGGGTTACTGAACTCTAATCTAATGTCAAAATTAAGCTGCAGCCCCCTCATACAAAGGGAGTTTAGTGAATTTACGGGGGATGAAAAGAGTGCAGCTCAATTTACGATTCAATGAAAAGAGTGTACCTAGTAGAATTTTGATGGCTTTTTAAGGCTGTTTGCAGTACTAATAAGGGTTGCCATAGCATAAACACCATTAGCAGCCAGTATACAGATAAACTCTTTATTGTACACTAATACATGTTGCAAAAAATACGTATGCTATGGTCATTGATTTTTGAGGTGTAAATATAATCTAAGTTCGTGATTTTTGTAAAAAATAAATAAAATAGTAAATGTAAAATATCTCCCCAGGAGCTTCTAGGGTCACGGTCGCCTCGTCGCGGCAGGTATGACGAGTATAGTACGAATGGTGTCGGTACAAATAGGCCACGGTCTTCGCGATCCGCCTCGCCAAGGTCACATGACCTCACGCTGTGTGGACGACCACTCTCCTTACCTGGTAAGTAGTTAAATACCACACTCAATGAATAACACCAGATTTTCCTGTGATGAGGGTCCAACGACACACAAAACACTAAAATCAACCAATAACGATAGCTGGAACAGCTACTGATAGTGTTGTTACATCACTTCTATCAAACAGTTTACTCTCGAACTTGTCGAGACATGTCGACAAACAATACCCATCCCGAGTAAGTCGCTCCCTACCTTAAAGTATCGTATTTATGCACAAACAAATCGCGACAGTAATTATGAAACTTCATGAACATTCAAACGTTATAGCGGTCGTCACTGGTTCACCTTAGTTTTGTATACTCGTAGACTCGGAGGAATACTTCTGTTTAACCAAATAAATACTCGCCTGACGGGAAATTAAAACCTCGTGCATTCATATGCAAAAGGTTTTAATTTGACGTCGGAGAAGGCAGCTACAAGAGGATTAATCGGTGGGTATTGGTCAATATTTACTGAAATTAATCTATACCTATACTATACTTATACCAGAATTTGCAAGCAATTTAACGAAGGTGGCTAAAATGTTAACAGATTTATTCTTTGTTGTAAACTGAAAGAATAAAATTGTACTTTTAACCATTTTAACCTATAATAGGACATTTATCTCTAAAATTTAAATTTTCCTTAATCTGTCTTAAATCTTTTAAGTTTTCCGAAGGCTGTCCATGCTATATCAACCCTTCGTTCTATTTCTTCGCCAATGGATTCTTTTTTTTTTCATTCGTATTAATTGCCCCAATTATCTTCCGGCGGTCCCGGCTCTTGAGCATCCAAATAGTCGAGGATATACTAACTACTAGGTATGTAGTACTCACTAGTACCAAATACTAGGTAGTGGTATTCTATCTTAATGGTTAGTATTGCTATTTACCTAGCTAGTACCTGGTAGGTACTAAGAAGAAAAGAAGAATGAAAATATTTATCAACACAAAACGCACATATGAATTCATCTCAACAATAATAATTATAATATGGTACAAAGAGAGTACATGTTGCGGCAACAAATATGTCCCCCCCCCCCCCCCCCCCAACTCCGCCAACTTTGCTTCACTTAATCGAGGAAAAGCGCGGATACCCGTTGTCAGCTGCATTTATTTATATTGTGTATTAGTTGCATTAGTGTATTACTTACTAGAAGCAACTCTTAGGTAGTATCATAGTACTACTCACTGGTACCGACTACTAAGTAGCAGTACTCAGTAGTCCCAAGTACATACTAAGTTTCACAAAAATATTTCAGTTGAAAGTCACCTCCGTAACGCCTTAAGCAAAAAACAAAGCAGTCAGCAAACCGAAAGGTTCTCTCTCTTACAACACCCGCGCCCTTTGCGGCGACCACATACCAACAGAAGGGATGAAGATAGCATTCGTTTAGTGCAGGACTGTGACAAGTAAGCTACCTGTAGTCTAACAAAGCTTTAAATGAACCTGCCAAAAGAGGAAGCAACGGCGGCCATCTTGAAATGTGAGGCGTGTTTTTCCGTGTAATCATTTCTAAAGGACCAAAATATCCATGTTTAGTTTTTCGGTAGGTACTTTTTCATGACAAGCATCCTCGAGCGTGTCGCGGTCGAACTTCCGCAGTTCGTCCATATTTTTATGGAATTCAAAATTTTTTTTTCGTTTGCATAAACATAAAATTAATTTATTTGAATACTTGTAATTAAACTCGTTAGTATAAATCGTCCTAAAATACAGAGTGTAACCTAGCCTTTTACGAAACGTGATACTATGAATTTTGTTCATGATTCCTATTTCATTAGCAGGAAAATTCTATGAATTTTTTTTATATAAAAATATCAATGTTTTTATAAATTTTCTGAATGCAAAACGTACAATTAATAATGTTTTTATACGTACCATTATATCATTTATATGTCAATTAACTCAGAATTGTAGGCAGAATCCATGGTTTCAGACGTCAGGCAAGGTTCGGTTACAACCTATATACAAGTTTCATACAATTGGTAGCTCTTATATGATTATTACACACAAATGCACGTTCATTTAATGCTTATCGGACTTATAATGTATCTAGATGCTGTCAAGTTAGTGTTAAGAGAATATATATAAAGATTGTTTTTTATTTATCTTTAAAAGTTCAGTATTAACAGAATAGAGTAGTTGACTGTCCTTAGAAATTATGTGTTTTATGGCTTATTTAACAATTGAACAGGAAACAAACCGAAAAGATTCGAATTTCGAATTTGAATTAAAAGATTTCGAATTCGTTAGCGGTCAGTGGAATTTGCTGTCTATGGAGATTCGCTATAAATGCCAACATTAGTCCAGCAAGATTGAGGAATGTTGGCCACGTCCGCCAATACACTGGAGATTTAAAAAATAATATGTATACAGATTGGGAAGGATGGGGAGTAGGAAGTATAACGGAAGGAGGAGTTTTTCCTATCGCATTACATACGCCATTCTTTCTCCTAGCGAAGTCGATAATTCGTAGATCTACTATATAGTACAACTTCGTAGTAGCTACTACTAGGTAGTAGTACTCAGTAGTACCAATTACTAAAAATTAGTAGTCATCTGTACCATTTATACTGGTTTATGGCAATGATTTATGACAGCGGTAGAAAATATAATGGCGGTTTGTACTCTACCCTGTCATAAACCTGTTACTGCCATACTCTACTTAGTGGGTTGACATTTATTGGTTTCATAAAAAGGGTTATGAATGATCGTTATCTTTGTTACTCACACATACTCGTATTTGCAATGATACTGAATAACAAAACAGCAGTACGATTCTAACCTATGACTTCTAAGCTTATTAAGCCTTCTAAGTTCTCTGTGTAATTTAACGTGAACTATTTTTTTGCATTTCACGTATTTCTTTTGAGAACAGTCAAATATCCTATTGCTGTACAAAAAGTAAACGATTTTCATTATAAATGTTTCACATGTACCTCGTCCGTATAAACAGATTTGTTTAATAGTAAGTTATTTTTAGGAAATTAATGGTTGAGTGAGTTATGTATAAGTCTTAGGCCACGTTAACATTACGCTAATAGTTTTCAAATAAGGGTCAGTTTTAATTAACTTGTGCAAAGCGATTATAGTTGATATAGACATAGTTGTGTGGGTACAGGAATTGATAATTAAGTAGATGACTTAAAATAAGATCGGTTGAGATCAATTGATATTATTATATAATGAACAGATCATTCCCAAATACGTAATTAATTTGTGTTTAAATGAAATCCCCCTTGCTACAAAAACAAAATCCAAAACAACATATCCTGTTAAAAAAAAACATAGAAATATCTTATCTAGCGTCATAACTTTACGAAAACGCGATTTGAATGTTTGGCGACTAGAATATTTTAAAATTTAATTATGTATAATTTAAAAAAATCTTGAAAACCAAGGAAAAAAACCAAATCGATCATAATAGGATTTAATCTGTTTTACTCTCAATATCTCCGAAACGTTTCATCATATGAGAAAACTAATTTTCCCCGTAGAAATAGCTCTGTACGCTGAATCGTTTGATATAATTGACTGAATTTTGGGAAAGTTGTCGGATATTCCGGTTTTGAGGTTTCGATAAAATATAATTTGTAAACGTTTTAAAGTGTATCTTTTGTGGTAAGGGGGAATATGTTTCATTGTGCGGTGACTGTTACTTAAGTGTTATTTTATAATCATATAATTATGAAGAAAATGATATTTTCTGCAAGTTTAATTTAAAAACGAAGTTGAAATTATTGTTGTTTCACATAGTTAAAATGTACTATATTCAGAATTTGAAGTCTGAAGTAACTCTTAATTTGTTCTGGTTAGAAACGATAGATGTGATAGATTTGAAATCGTGGAACAAATAAATTACAGAGAATTGTAATGAATAACATCGCAGAGTTGTTTTTCGAAGCCAAGAATCCAAGAATTTCAGTAAGACAATCTGAAAAATATCGTTGCAGCACTTGTTTTGATTGTAATGGTAAGTGATCGTACGATTAAAACAGACCTTATTAAACCTTTCATTAGAACTCTAAATACACTGACACGAGAGTTTTCACATATACAAGCAAATTTGATAAATATTCGCAGTGTATGGTACACATCCCTTAACATATAACTATAACAGCCGTCCTAATAACACCAATAATACCTAATAGTATTGACCAATCGAGAGTTTGTACAAATACAAACTCCTTTGCAGGTCATTATGAACATATTCAATTGACGGCTAGGTGACGCCGACCGTAAATAAAGCATAGAACAAACTTTTTTATTCAGTTAGAGCAACGAATATGACCGGTAAAGTAACCGTAATAACACATTTACGAACGCAAATAAGTTTGTAATCATGCGAACGAACGGGCTTAGACGCTGTTTGACATTTATAGTACCTAACGTATTCTTAGATTTTCTTAGATCCAACTACTATTGTTAAAATATTGTGATTAGCGAGGTTTATAAAGCGAACTGGATTTTGTTAAGTTATCGCTTAGCATAATGCGCTTCCATTGGAGATGTAAAAACCCTTTCTTGCCTTAGATTTAGTCCGAACAGTTGGAAAACAGCCTCTATACGCAAAGCATAAGAGTTATACAACGTGTCAACAATGCAAAACCTGGTACACTTCAACTAATTTACAATATATAAAACCAAAGTAAACCGAAATCAAATAAATACAAAGTTGGAGATATGTACAATTTTGTTGTTCTATCTGAAACGTTCGTAGCGCTGACTATTCAGTACAGGACAGTGACCGGCCGTCGATGGTGAGTATTGCAATGAGTGCACACGTAATTTTGCGTAACTGCGCGTAGAATAAAAGATACACTAGAAACGACGAGTTATGAAAAAAAACCTATTCTATAAACTGTTAGAATCAATTCTACTTTCGATACTGTACAAACTGTTCACATTTTACGTTATTCCACGTGACCGGTATACAAAACACAACTCAGATTGCGACGGATCCTGAGTAGAAAGTTTTTCGCCAATATGTAAGAAGCGGTGACTTCACTACACTGACGGATTTTCTTCCTACATCAAACGCGTTAACCTATCATTTAATTTCATACAGGGTTGAATAAAAATACCTAAACTGAATTTATATCACCAAGACTAATAAGGTTTATTCTAATACTTTTTCAAAACATGATATTTTCTATAAAAAAAATTAAATGTTTGAAATGATGTCTCTGACTTTGTTACTCTGCACTAATCACTATACGTTACTACGAACGGCAACGCCGCACACTCCATTCGTAAACTGCTGCTAATCGAACCGATACTGTTAAACACCTAAATGTATGTAAATCGGGCGAGTGTACGTACGCGGCGCGAGTGACTGAGTGGTTTGTATGGAAAAAAGAGTTTTCTATAGTCGTAGAACCACAGTTGATAGTTTTCACGAGCAGAGCCGGCTTTACCTATGATACAGGATGTGCGGCGCATACGGGCGCAGGGTTTTAGGGGGCACTCTCAAAGACCCTGCGCCCGTGTTCGCGCGCCTACTAGAGGGCGCCGGGGTATTGATTGCACCCGGGCGCTACATGGGCTAGAGCCGGCGTTGTTCACGAAATAAATTCAATGAGGGTGTATGTATTTTGTATTTAACCCTGTATATATTTTGTATTTAACCCGGTATGTATTTTGTATTTAATGCCGTATAAATTTGTAGTTATTTTATAAATCACGCCTTCAGATTTAAGTCTTAAGTTCAAACGCAAAATTCCCTAGAGTTAGTAAAAACCAGGGGTCAAATAAGTACGTGTTTGTGATGTCCTAATTCATGAGAAGTAAACGCTGTCGCAGCTACTTGATAATTTTTATATGAGAATAAACAAAAAAGGTGGTCACAGTGTGTTTTCAAATCATGGCACAAATTTAAATTCTAATCACACATTTTATTTGAGAAAATGTCAATATTTTTTATTGACTCTTCGCGTGTAACACAAATCTATACACATGAATTCGCGTTTTGTACAGCGTTTTGGTAATAGAAGTAGCATATTAATTGAATCTTCCGGGCTACTTGGCCGAACTCTTCTGGAATCTCTTCTCTTTCTTCCAAACGTTTCGTCAACAACTGCGGTTGACATCTTCAGCGGCGACTGCATTCACTTTCGGAGAGATGTTATCTCTTCGGCTTCTCGAGCGCAACTGAATGTTGCGGCCAAGTATCCCGGAAGATGCAATTAATATGGACACCGGCCGAGAAAGCCTACACTACACAATAGAAGTAGTAATTGATACAACTAAATACTAATGATTATAGTACGATTTATTCCAAAAAAGAAAATCTAACAAAAAATACAAATTACATTGCAAGTATTGAAGTGATATTTGAGGCGCAGAAGAATAAGCCCATTATTAAGTGGTTTAAGCCCAATAAGACAATATTTATAAGTTGAAATATTGATTTTCTGTCTCAGTACAGAAAGGTTCGATAGATACATGTTACCAATAATTTTAATAATTCTACGACATTATTGAATACCATTTCTTATGTTTTACATTTAATATATGTAATTATAGAAAAGGGGTTCACCACTATTTTGCGCTGAGTGAATTATTTGTAAATATTGTAGTAAAATTGTAAAAATTGGTTTGAAGATTTGGCTTAATAAAGTTGCATTTCAAGGTTTTGCTTTGAAATAAGAAAATGACTGCCAAAATTTCTTAAACCTATTTTGTTACTTGATCAAAATATATCACAAATTCATTTTTTTTAAAGTGTATAATTTACTTACGTGTAACGTGAATGTTCTGTGGATAAGTTGTGATGTATACAGTAACATTTATTGTAATTGATTTAGTAACAAAATTTGCATTTGTAATTACAATTTATTGTAATTTATTGATTTTTCAATTACAATTTATCGGTTTGCAATTGTAATTATTTGGAGTTTATTAAAAGGAATGTTTTGTTTAGAATTTTGCACAGATACTTGTGTGATCGATCAGTGATCAGGATCACAAACAAGTTACTTGTGAAACACATTAGATCCACCGAATGTCGATATTAATTATCTAGGATTATTGTTTACAGTAGAGAATATAGCTTTATTAGAAATAATGTTAAAGTAGCCGTTTAGTGTGACCATGTTATAGTGTTAAATACGAGTAAATTATTTTTAAATGAATATCGAGGAACTGACAGATAAAATAGATAACTGATTAAGAAAAAAAAATGAAGATAATAAAATTGACGAACTCCATCAGGTGTAAATAAACTTAGGAATAATATAACAGAAACTGTATTAGAGAAGTTAATAGTTTTATTAATTAGAAAATCAAAACAAAATCAAATGATTTTGCTAAGTTTTGATGGTCGAGCTATGCAATTCTACCCTCCTTAATAAAAGGCACAAATGCACTTTGATGACAAAAAATTTTGCTAAAATTTTCATTAATTTAATATCAAGCTAGAAACTTGGGGTTTTGGATAAAACCAAACTGATAACCATTATTTTTTTCTCTTTATTTTTCGAATGTAACGTTACTTACAACCAGCCCTTTCTATATCCTCTGCTGGACATGGACCTTCTCATGCATAAGGTCTTATTCATGAGGGATGTGTGGTCTTAAAACGACACGCTGGCCAAGCGGGTTGACGAGTCCACTCTTAAAGGTAGTGTTAGCCGCCTTTTATGACACCCACGCACCATGGAAATTATGGACACGTATGGATACGTAGTTCTCGAAACGCACTACGAGTAGGGTCGTATAACTTTTACCACTTATTGTTGACGTTAGCCTTAACTTGTGTGCAAAGGCAGACGACCCTACTCGAAGGGCCTTGGGAGCAATGACCTTTCAAACTTGACCCGAAAAATTTATACTTTTGCAGATATCTTTTGCAAATACTAACCAATTTTTATGAAACATGTGTCATTCGACTGCAAATTTACATTTCTATAAGATAAGTACAATACAGTTGAAAAAAATTACTACCAGAACCTGCAAAACGAAAAATACCGTTTTTCGGTTTTAATCACAGCGCTTCAAATTGGAAAAGCAAAAGCATTGTAAATATCTTTAGTTGACCTACCCTAACATTAATATGTCATTAGTTGAAGAAAAAAATTTCGTGTCTGGTAGGGTGTCCATAATTTCCATGGTGCCACGGGAATGGGATGGTGCTATTCTACAGCCGGGTAGCGCCACGGCCCAAATGTTACTCATACGTTAAACATTTTACTAATGCCTTTTTCTTAGGAAGGAAGAATTAGTCTTTTTCATTTTTCTGGAATTGGAACTCTTACATTTTTTGTTTATTGTTAGGGTTTATTGTTTATTGTTAAATTTTGTTTTATTTAACTCTTGTTAGGGAAAGTAATTTAAATAAAAGTTTATTTACGTTAGTATAGGGGTGGGTAATCCTCGACCCTGTTGTATTCTTAAATTCAAAGACTAACGCGTGGTAAGGCGTTTATGTTAAAGAATATCCTTAACATAAGTTTCTAATCTTAATTCCCCTGATCATGGCAGATATGTAAATATTTTTTGTAGAATCAAAAATGTCCTTAAGACAATTTCTAATTTTAATCTCATTGCAGATGATATCATTAAATTGTCGTTAGAATCAAAGTAATGAAAATACACTCTTATATATTACGTAGATAGAGAGCAGGTCTCAAAAACTTGAAACTGTAATGTTTCTGAACTATTCTACTGTTTCCTCTATTACACTTAAAATTTCCTTGAATTTGAGGTGCAACAAATGGTAGATATATATCTATTTATTAAGTTTAAATTTGTTAAAAATATGCGCGCGAATTATGATTGTGCTATTATAGGAATTTAATTTCGATGTTGAAAAATAAATATGCGTGTAAAAGTTAAAAACCCCATTAAATGTATATGAATAAAAATTTTATCTCGTAAGATATTTTAACATTTAGTAGATTTTTTTTTAATATAGCAACACTGCATTCACTGTATTCGTACAAGGGGCGGTCTAAAAGTACGCGGAATGTAAGGGATTGAAGGGGGTAGTATACCCCTCGTGTCCAGAGTACTAGTTGAGTGACTCATAATTAGTATACGTACCAACTTTCAGCCACATTGTGTCATTAATCTCTGATATATCGTCGAGTAAGCAAGTCAATCTGGATGAAATCATGAATGGAGAAAATTGCGCAGTCAATAAATTCCTTACGAAGCAAAGAAAAAACTCTCAGACTATTTTAGAATAGATGTCGTAGGTTACGGGGACCTTTACCCTGGAAAAACAACGATTTACAAATTGCATGGTCTTTTCAAGCAACCCTTGGATTGAACGATCATTGAAGACGATTCCTGCCTGGGCCGCCCTATTGAAGCCAGTACCGAGGAAATTGTCCAAAGTCTCAAAAGTCTGTACTCGAGGATGCCTGGCTGAAAAAGAAACAACGTGCAGAAATGGTTGGAGCATCAGACCCATTTTGAATATCCTCCATACATACCCATCTTGGAATGACAAAGGTCAGCACAAAATGGGTCCCCGGAATGTTCACACCGCCCCAGAAACAACAGCGCTTGGAGTGCGCTCGCGAGTTTTTAGACATGTGTCGTGACAAGAAGGACGAAGACGTGGGCAGGATTGTTACTGGAGATGAAACTTGAGTTCATCACTATTAGTCTAATTCTAAGCAAGACTCAATACTGGCATGAAAAGGGCACATCTCCTCCCAAAAATTCAAGGTGTCGCCGTCGGCCGCAAAGCTCATGGCTACTGTTTTTTTGGGATACCGAAAGTATACTGTTGATAGAGTACAACATAACCTGACAATACTACGCTAGTCTGCTGGAGCGATTGAAGAAGGCAGTGAAGGAAAAAAAGAGAGGAAATTGGTACAAAGGTGTGCTGCTTTTGCACGACAGTGCACCCGTGCACACGAGCAATATTGCGCAGATTGCCTTTAACCGATGTGAGTTCCAAATTGTAAACATGTGGGGTCTTTACAGCCCCGGTCTAGCCCCATCGGACTATTATTTATATCCGCCAGTGAAAAAAGAGCTTCGAGCAAATAAATTTGATAATGATGCAGAGGAGAAGGTAGGGATTTCGGCCTATATTGAAAAAATATTGAAAACGATAAAAAAATAAATATTCGAGGGTATAAGTTAATTGAACATAGTGAAAAATGTATTAGGGCCAATGGAGAATATATTGAAACGGAAAAGTAAAAACTTGAGTTTATCCCCCTCTCTTCCCCCCTCATTCCGCGAACTTTTGACTGCCCTTCGTATATTTTACTGCGTTATCTTCATTATTATTTACCCCTGTTCTCAAATATTTTTACATTAAATATTTTACTATCAGTGCTATTTACTGTCACTTTTAAAAGGTGATTTTTGTTATTGTAATGTTGCTACAATTGTGTTTTGTTATTGTGATGTTGCTACAATTGTGTTTTGTTATTGTGATGTTGCTGCAATTATTATGTTATGTTATTGTGGTGTTGCTGCAATTATGTTTTGTTATTGTAATGTTGCTACAATTATTATATTATGTTATTGTGGTGTTGCTACAGTTATTATATTATGTTATTGTGGTGTTGCTACAGTTATGTTTTAGCGTGTACCTCATTAAAGTGTCTTCGAATTATTACAAGTATTATTAGTGTTAAATATGTATTTGTGTGTATATTTCTTTTATATAAAAAAAAAATCGCAACTGAATATTATAATTTTAGTGTTTCGATCCTAAGAATAAGATAAAAATTATTTCGAATTATTAGGTAATATGTATATTTTATAGATATTTAGTTATTTTAATTTCGATCAATGTTTCAATGCACATCTACGTAATAAAATTAGCTTCCATAAGTTTTGCCGTAAGTGTAGATAATTATTGTAGCAAATTAATTGTTTTTATTGTAATTTTTAAAATCAATGTTGCAAGATATTAAAATGTAAATAGGTACCATTAAATTGGGTGCTCATGTTATCGAGCTTTTGAATATTGAAATGTATAATGTGTATTACAGTGGTATTACAATGTTATGCTGTGTAACACATAGCCGACTTTTAATTTTTTTTGGATCATATATGACAATATGAGACAAAAAGAAATATTCTGTGTGATGATACAAAAAAAAAGGAAACATATATTTGAAGAGAAAAATATTCTCTTGACAGCAAAAATACCGCATAATTGTGGAAATAACTCCATTTAACAAAGACCTTTTCTATGTTCATAACACAAAAAGAGACGCAGTACGATTTGAATTGTCAAATAGTTTGCATGTATGGTAAAAATGTGCGCTGAGCGCTTGATGCTCGAACACTGAGTGAACGCTAATGAACTATTAAGATTCGAGCGCTCGTGATCGTAACCAATTTTTTATCTGTCTAGTCTTTAGTCCTCGAGTCTAGAACGGTTACGGTTTATTACTGACTTAGCGCGGAAGCACTTGTCGCTCATTTTTACAACATTAAACTTACCACCCACTGATAAAATGTCTGATTGCCTATTCCTATCTAGCATTTATCCGAAAGATAGTTGTTATATTTCTGTTTCACAGATGCAGATAACTTATCTATCAGAGTGATAACAGTTACTAATATAATGTATACACGCATTTTTTGCGCGTTATTTGAGAATAGACAGTTAAAATGGAACGTGTAAAATCGACTTGTTTCGATTTATACAATACGCACATGTAACTTCTCGTCCAAAAAATCGCCCCAGAAGCGAGTTTTTTTTTATGTACGAAAGCGGCAGACGAGCATACAGTCCACCCGATGGTAAGTGAATACTGTCGCCCATAGACATCCGCGATACATGTCAACATCAGTCCAAAATGACAAAACGTTGGAACGCCCCCGGATGCAATGCCTACCTTTGGAGCTATAGGAATGGATTTGGAGAAAGGGTTGGGAAAATGAGGAGGGATAGGATGGGAATGAGCTCTGGTACATCTCACTCACTACCGAAACACGTACGTACATTAAGGAAATAAAGTAATAAATGCAGTACATTCACACTTCCGCGAGAGAGGGGTAACGTGGTCAGTCGAACGCGCCCAGTGGCTGTTGGATTGCAACGTGCACTCTCCCCCTCAAAAGTCTATAAGCTGTAGACTATAAACCTGTTGTGACCGCAACGTATTTGTAATTCTTTACACTCATGGGCGTAGCCACTATAGTGGGACAGGTTGGAACGCTTGCCTGCCCCTCCCTCCCTCCCCGCCCCCCTGGCATAGGCAATAATAAGTAAAGAATTGAACAATAATATCTAAAGCATTACAATATATAAAATATAAAGCATTACACTACCTCTATTTAAAGTATAAGAAAATTGTTTGCTTCCGCCCCACCCTGGATAAAATGCTGACTACGCCCTTGTTTACAGCTATTAATTAAGAAACAAATGCATAAATAATTTATTGCTTATGCAATATGCATAGGCATTCACCAATCGAGCGTTCTAATATAAACAAACTCCATTGCATCTCATTATTAATTAATTCAATACGCGGCTAGTTGACGTCATCAGCAAATATAACGTTGTAAAGCAAATTTGTATTTACAGTTGGAGTAACGGATATGAACGTTAGTAATAACTCGTTTAAGAACGCAAAAAGGTTTTGTAATTATGTGAACGCTCGGTTGGAGAAAGGCTTTAAAGTTACGATTTCTTCAACTGTACCTCGTTACCAAAGAGGAGACCACAATGTACACCATTCCTTTTGTATAAAGTCTAAATAATGTTCTGGTCATTCGCTGGTCGATGTTCCAGACTGTGTCTATATAAGATACAATAAACTATTATTTGACTTAACTATTTTGTTTTCTTTTTGCATACATCTCTTTTACATAGGACGTTTCAGCATACCGGATGCCATAATTAATGAAACTTGAGCCACCAATTCAGCTTTATAACTTTTAAACGGCAAATCGACAAATTTTGATAATTTTCAGCTAATTTCGTCTAATTAGTGACTAATTCTGGAAGAGGTCAGATTTTGACTACGTTGTTCTCAAGATTCAGCGGTGACCCAATCACCGTTCTAGCTGTTAAACGGTGAACCGACTAATTCTGCTTTGCGACTAATTTCGACTATTGACTTTTAGCGGTTCAGTCAGAATTCATACCCATCACTGTTCCCTACCCAGAAGAAGACGAACTTCGAACTTAAAATTTCGTTGGTTTAAGTTTCTGTTTAAATAGATACTTCAAACTGCGAAAATATTCAATTTTTTTTTTTTTTTATAGACTAGGGGGCGGACGAGCAAGCGGTCCCACGTGATGGTAAGTGTTACCGCCGCCCATGGGCACCTGCAACACCAGGGGGCATGCGGGCGCGCCGCCGACCTTGCAAAATCCTATTCACAGCTCTCTTGAAGAACCCCATATCGTAGTTCAATGGAAAGACCTCTTGAGGCAGTTCGTTCCACAGCCTACGGGTTCGCGGTATAAAATAGTTTTTGGACCGCATAGTGCGCGACACCTCCGTATCGAGGAAATGCGGATGGACCGCACTTCTGTGACGGGAGGTGCGTTTGTAGAAACCCGAGGTGGGAATTATATTAAACAATTCTTCAGAGCATTCCCCATTGTACAGGCGGTAGAACACACAGAGAGACGCAACGTCTCTCCGAATGCTGAGGGATTCTAAACCGCCCGTGAGAGTGGGATCGTCGACAATACGAACAGCACGTCGTTGGATAGAGTCAAATGGGTCCAATTGGTATTTCGGTGCGCCGGCCCAGAGATGAGAGCAGTACTCCATATGGGGCCTCACCTGAGCTTTGTAAAGCATAAGGAGTTGCCCAGGTTTGAAGTACCGCTTCGCTCTGTTCAGCACACCGAGCTTTTTGGAGGCCATTTTGGCCTTATTGTCCAGATGACCCCTAAATTCGACTTTGCTGGAGATGTTGATACCAAGGATCCCGATACTCTCCAAGATCTTAAGAGGTATGCTCTGAAAGCGAGGTGCTACAATAAAAGGGGTTTTTTTAGTGGTGAATGCACAGACTTGCGTCTTACTGGGGTTGAAATCCACTAGGTTCATAGAACCCCAAATCGAGACTAGATCTAAAGAGTCTTCGATTTCAGACACAAGCCTGGCGCGACTCTCTTCCACTTCGACCCGAGGGATGTTGGCGCGGCCCCTGTACAAGGTGTCTCCAGTACTGTCATCCGCATAGCAACGTATGTCACCAATTTGTAACAGGTCGTTGATATGCAGAAGGAACAGAGTTGGGGACAACACGGAGCCTTGCGGGACGCCAGCGTTAATAGACATGGTGTCGGAGCAGCTACCATCGATAACGACTCTGATGCTCCGTCCAGTCAGGAAACTGGCAACCCATTCGCATAATCCCTCGGGTATCCCGAAAGATGGTAGCTTGGAAAGCAGCGATTTGTGCCATACCCGGTCAAAAGCTTTCGCAATGTCTAGGCCTACAGCCAGAGCCTCGCCTCTACTCTCAATGGCGTCAGCCCAGCGGTGTGTTAAATACGCTAAAAGATCACCAGCCGAGCGATTATGGCGAAATCCATATTGACGGTCGCTAATCAGCTGGTGATCCTCTAGGTACCCGAGGAGCTGTGTGTTTATAACACGTTCCATCACTTTGGAGAGGAGGGAGGTGATCGCTATTGGCCTGTAGTTGGCCGGGTCGGTGCGGTCACCCTTTTTAGGCAAAGGGTGAACATAAGCTACCTTCCATGCAGACGGGAAGCTTTTTGTGGAATATGAGAGCCTAAAGAGTCGCGTAAGCACCGGAGACAACTCGGGAGCGCAAAATTTGAGCACCACCGCAGGAATACCATCTGGCCCACTCGACTTTCGGATATCAAGAGATGCTAGAGCTCGCCGGACTTCACGCTGGGTGAAGCAGATTTCCGGCATGGAGCTTGTGCACCTCGAGGTGGACGGTGGTGAGGCACCTCTATCGTCCAGAGTCGAGTTTGAGGCGAAGAGACTGCCCAGGAGATTGGCTTTCTCTTTCGCCCCATGGGCCAGTGAGCCATCGAGTTTCCGCAGTGGTGGAAGTGACGACTGACAGAAAAACTAAAATAAAAACGCAAATGTTCAACGCATAATGTTTGCAAGGTCGCCGGCGCACCCGCATACCCCCCTCTGATGTTGCAGATGTCCATGGGCGGTGGTAACATCACGTGGGACCGCTTGCTCGTCCGCCTACTTCACTTTAATAAAAAATAAAAAAGCTTCGCGTACGGAGCATTTAGTGTAATTGAACATTATGCGTATTGGACATTATACGTGGAGATTTCACTAGTTTGCATGTCTGGGAAACTAGAATCGACAATAAGATCATTTTTCTCAGATACATCAGCGCTCGTTCTAGCGTAAACTTAAATGTCACCCTGGACATAAAGACAACATACCGTCCCTTAATAATTTGACTGCCAACGATATAATATCCCGTTTGTTACCAACGACCACTGGTGAACGCCGATGTATGGGGTTGACCGCCAATGTCTGATTCATCCATCATAAATTTAGTAGGCAACATTCAGGTTTGTTACGTCCTTTTACCGGAATGTCTAGTCGGTCCGTTACATCCTATTCCCCGAATGTCCTGTTAACGCTAACGGAGCGTTAATTTTAACTGATTTAAAATTAGTGCATCCTCACAAGTAATTTAAGTAAAACAGACTAAAATGCAGAAATATAGAGCACACATACAGCATATTAATCTATAAAATCAAATAATGTATATTTAACTAATTCTATAATTTGACGAATTACCGATTTGGAAAATATCGGATTTGACGAATGTCGGAACAACCGCGCAAGTAGGATATACGGAGAATAGGACGTAACGGACCTAAACGAAGTATTATTATGTTATTGATAAATGTATGTAAAACCTTTTTCTTATTCGTACTGGTTTTTCCTCCGTTGATATGGATCCCTACAGCCGGGCTCGATTGTTGAGTCCATGGATAATATTTCCTCTTTGATCCACCCAATTTAGGAATTCAAAAATATAATAACACTTTTTATGCCACTTGATCCACCAATTTCGGAATCCAAATATAATTATAATTTCTAGGCCATTTCAATCCACACATTTGTCAAGGCGGCCATTCAAATTACAGATAAATATAATAACTACACATTTTATTTAAAAGAACAAAAATGTAATTCGTTACCGACAACCCAGAGCCACCTGTGGATCGAAGAGGAAAAATAATTATCCATGAATACACCGGTGGAACCTGATTGTGGATCCAAGTGAACGGATGCGTTTTTTAATCTGCATTTGGCCTCAATGTAGGTATATGTATTTACTTAAATAAAACATTGATAACTGATTTCTATAGCTTTTAAGCTTTAGATGGGCTTGGCGTCTACATGACTTGAATGAAGTTCGACGGTGAAAGGTTGATGGTTAAGTACTTACTATGATGGTCCTGCTGGATTACGCACTAGGTGACTGGGATTTTTCAGGAAATTAAGAGGATAAAATTATAATAGATAAGTTTTATTTATAATTTTATTAAATTAGTATCTATACCTTTTTACATATAGTAAATTATATGTGCCACTTTCGTCAATTACATAGAATAATGTTGCCAAGTCACAGAGCAGTAGTCATTGTATAATAGTACCTAATGTTTGCGTCTACGTTCAGACAACGAATGACTGCAATGTCGCCGGCATCGCGCCGTAATTGAGCGCTCGACCACTCGTGCGCCGACCTCGGAACTGACTGACATTGATTCGATGCATCAGGAATTGTTCAGAAATCGCGTCGAGTGCATCGAGTGGCGGCGCACTCACAATCAGTCTGCGTCGCGGACGCTCGCGCCGCTCCGCGCTCAACTTGGTCCAAGTTTATTTATGAAATAATTTGTATAAAAATTTTTGCTCCAATATTTACAATTGCACTGATATTTTTTACATAGCCGGACTAATTTTAATTTATAGTGAACTAAGTTGGTAAAACACACGCGGAGCGGCGCGGGCCCGCGGCGGAGGACACACTTTTATTGCATTTTTTTTCTAATAACACATTTCTTATCTAATAAGACGTGCGCGCGTACAGTGCGACGCACAACAGTACCCTATCGTTACAGTGTATCTGTAATGTATAACATACACGCCCTATGCGCTCAGAGTACGCTACTAGACAAGTGCCAACAACAATCAGAAGATATAGCAAATCAAACTCACTGTAGCGATAGGATAGAGACCAATTGATTTAGAAAAATTACAACATCAAAGGCAGAGTCGACTGGATGAGTAGTCCACTACTGTCTCCCGCGCGCTACAAATATATACTAGTTTCGTACTCTGACGATACCTTCTCCCTGTTTTGTGTTTAAAAATTAACATTTAGAATTAACACTCAAGTAGGGGCTTATACAGAATTTGTACTCTTAAAGCGTCCCGTCGCCGCTTGCACCCATTTACACTCGATCGCAAATGAAACTTGAGCGAAATGTGGCGAATCAACACAACTACACGTATTTTTAATACTAAGTCTAGCTTCCGATAGGCAATACCGGATGTATGCAGAACATAATCGACAGCAGACATGCGCGGGTTGAATGAAGTATTGCAAAACACTGGTACGGCATCGAGATCGAGAAAGCACTGTCTTAAAATAAAATTCTTGTGATAGATATCTACATAAATAAATAAAATTTCAATCGATATAACTTTTTGTCGACATTAGGCAGGCCTTGACAGAGGCACAGGTCTTAGCGTTGCAGACAGCTAACGCAAGCATCGGGCACAGACCTTAACACAAGTCAATATTCACCTTAATTTCTGAACGCAAATTTAAAAGGCGCCATGATGACTCAAAAAATGGGCGCCAATATTAACTGTGTCAGGATGTTTACTACGATTACCTATATTTATATGGTGAAGTTACTCGCGTGATATGGGTTATATATCTTGTCGTAGTGAACATGAACTCGTTTCAAGGGAAGTCGCGTGTAATGACGAGTGTAGGCGCCCGACGGAAACTAGCGGCTCTGCCGCCAAAACACACGGATTTATTACCTTAAGAGATCAGACTCAGGCTTGTAAAACAAATGTTACACTTACAAATGATAATAATTTTACATCTATACATAATAACGTCCACAGTTCCATACCTAAAAACAATTTACAATAAGATTTTATGCAAAATAAAATTACATTCATTAAGGCCAGAGAGGAAGGATGGATGAGATTTACCGAATGGGACGAGTGTGTGTTGCCACCAAATGATCATGAACATACACAATACAGTAGCATGTCATACATACAGTCGCGTTCCACAGAATGTATCAACAGTTTCATTAAAAGTTATTACAATAGTTATAACAAAAATATATGTACTCGTTTGTCGTCCTCCCCTCGCAAGCGTATGTAACACACATTATATTGTCTACCTTTTCATTCATGTATATTTATTTTTGGTACGCGAGTGTCCACATAGAATAAGGGCCAACAAAGTAATTATGTCATTTGATATGTCGAACGCGGGCAACTTAATTACCAAAATTAATTGACAAGGGAATATTTGAATCTAAAAAGTTGAAAGAGTATTGAGCATTGAAATGACAGCGACCTGCGCTGCGTAGTCACTGCTACAGAATTTATTATTAATTTTATTAGTTACAATTAAGTTAATTGAAAAGTCTACTTTAGACGTAACGTCAAAAGGTATTCATTCAAGAGACATTGCTGTTGACTAAAACGAAATTAAAATTAATAAAGTTGCAAAGTAAATGACACATTACTGTGATGGGTGTGTGACAATGAAATGAGATCAATACTAATCAATATTAATACTTAACAATACGATGGTTAGTGAGTGATGTTGGACATTAGAGTACAGCACAAGGTACTTAATATAACACTCGGTGCCACAATTGCGGATAGAATACAGACAATTTTGGCAAAAGGTGTAAAACATTGTCCGCGATTATAGTCCATTTCGTTTGTGTAAATAAATGAAGCAATCTATGTGTTATTATCTAGTAATTCATAGCCGTAATGGTTGGTTAGTATCTGATATTTAACAGAAATAATAGTTTCCTTAGAGTTCCTTTTTTTTTGTGGGTTTTCCCAATTTGTGTAAAACCCAAAGAAATAGAAAATGTATTTCTTTTTTCAATTTTAAAGCAGCGTGATGACCTAACATTCACAGATCTAAGACTATTTGATTAATTTATACAAGAAAAAATAATTATATATACAAATATAAAATTGATATATCTATACAACATTAGCTAGAATAGCAACATCATTTTTTGGGGAAGTAATAACATTAAGTACTTAGAGAGTTTTTTCAAAACGAACTTCCAAATACCGTTTAATTTATATTCAAATAATATGTCTGATATAAAATTTTTATTAATAAATAGCAAAACAATACAATCATTTTCCACAATAATGCACAATGAAAGTACAGAAATAGGACCTAAAGTTGTGGGATTTATTCACATTTAAGCATGACTTTGTAAGAAAAGTCAGCTTTAAAAATTCAACATTTTCAACGTGTAAATGATTGGATTGGCCCTGCGGAACCTAAATTAAAATACAATAACTGTTGATGCGGATAGTATAAAAACTAATGTGATTACACGTAGATTTTGCACAAAGTTTACTGTGTTTTAAACACAAATGGAATATGTGATCGACGTAAAATAAGGTAATGGAATACACATCGACTCACACAATATTGCAACTGATGTAGAGCTAAGCTCGTTAAATAAAATTATAGAAATTGTGAAATGAAGTACTTTTTTGGCAATTTTGTACTAGGTGATGGTTTCGCAGAGAAACAGTATAAAAAGGTACGAGAGGTCATTTTCATGCATAAATTATAAATACATTCAAGCACATACACCTTGTTCAAACCATACAAATATAGTCACGAATCATGGCAATAGTAATTAACAGTGAATGGCCATTTTGTGTGTAAGCTGTAAAAAAGTTTAAAGTTTATCCTTTACGAAATCAGTTACAGACGTTAAAGACAAAGCCGCTTTAAACCAAAAAGACAATAGTTTACATGACCTCCATATGGATGATTTTGTGATGACTTCAGCGGCGCATAGCATCCACAACATTTGTCTATGTCACCATTAGCACTAACTTCGGACTGTAATTTTTCGATGACCGACATTTTAGACAAGAAATTGACCATCGGTACCATGTTTATACTGCAACAGGAGTGTGTAGTGATGGGTAGTGATAGTGTCGCGGGCGCGCGGGGGGGGGGGGGGGCGGTCGACGCCATCGCCGAGTCACTCTGTCGCGTCGCGTCGCGTCGCGTCGCGTTCCGTCACCGTGAGACACAGAAACATTCGCCTTAGTAAAATGTATCAACATAATGTTCTACGATTGTTTACGTTACGAAGTTATAACGTGAGAGCCCCGCTCCGCACTCGCACCGCGCACGCACTCACCACCTGCAAACAACGTAACGACATTAATTGCGCACTCTCCTAATATGCTCAAGTGTATCTAAATTGTTATAAACTTTGAGACTAATTCTGAATATATTTGAAAATGTTAATTAGTTTATTGTTGAATGCTTGGATATAAATTTATGTTAATCAAATGTATTAGCTAATATGGAGAGGAGCCAGATGCGACCCCTGAGGAACACCAACTATTACGTAAACGTTTCTGACAATCATGTTAGGTATTACATAACTGATTATACACGTTTGATATAAGACTGTATACTGACACACAGCATCGATTTCAGAATAGATACTAGATATGTTATACGAGCAGTCCAGGGCGGGCACGTTAGTCTACTGATGTTCAATGTTCAGGAGCTCTCGAATTCTTTAATTCGTATGTGGTTTGAAAATGGAACATTCTTATTACTTACATAGTACTTAAGTTTCAAATTTGACTTTTTAATGAAGCAGATGTGCTTCACCCCTCCTAGAAGTGTCAATCAGGTTTCTTTGATGAGAACGTATGAAGTGTCATCTAGTCTATTCCCATATCGATGTGTGACAATAAAGACATGGGAGGAACACGAAGCGAGACTCCGTTGTCATGGTGACGGCATTCTCTTAGTAATTTTAAAATGATTTATTTCAGTTATTCAAAAATAGTTTGTTTTACGTCATCTAGTCTATTCCCATATCGATGAAGCACAGTTAACTAAAGTTCTTGAACTAATGAACTATTAATACATTGTCAGAAGCATTGGAAAAATCGGTTATAAAATTGAAATGGACTTTATTGTTCGAAATCTCAGCTAGTTAATGAATGGTAAGACACATTTTGTTAATTTTTCGTGTATTCATATCATGTTAATGGATAGACCAATCAGTGGGTAATGATTGGATGTGAAAAAAATCATCGCAATCGACCATAAAGGTGGAATAGGGTTAATAATTCAAAATTTCAGCTCAATCGTGGACAAATTACATTTTATGTTAATCTGTTCTCATAAACGAAGTTATGATACCTCTCGTAAAATTGCGGTTTTGCGAGGATTGGTTGTATCAGTGAAATATCTCTAAATGTTTTATGTCAATCAGTAATGATTGGGTTCTTGGAAGGGAGGATCCGCGCATTGGATAGATTACATGAGAAATATGAAGATATTGGCATGCCAGTACACATAAGTTGATTTCTCACCTAAACCCTCGTGTTCCTGGCGGCGCGTCGCGCGCGCTGCGCCGTCGCGGGCGCGGGCGAGGAGCGCAATCGTCGCGCCGGCGCGACGCCAACGCCACTGTCGCCACTGCCCGACCTTCCGGACAACAGCGACTCGCTGTCGCTCTGGTTCGACGTGTAGCCGATCACGTCCACTTCGTCTGAAAAGAAAAAAAATGTATCTTTAGTCACATAATCTTTGTTAGGATGGTCCTTCGGAATTAGGCAGCTCCATCTATCGAGATAAACGTCAACCATCATTATTGTTTGAACCCGTGTTTTTATTCACTTAGGTACAAACCTTTTACTAAAACACGTTCTCTAGTAACACTGATTCAGTTTTTCCGTGCTGTTAACATGGACGGAACAGGACGTAAAACATTTTGTAACCTTATAGGTATGCATCTATGTATTACTTGCTCTTTATTATTATCTATGCTCTATCTTTATGCCTCTATGTATTACTATGCCTCTGTTGGCAACACAACATTAAATTTGTATGTTGGTAACATGTAATAAACTCCCTTCTGGCATGGACGCCATACAGTACGTACTAGCTCTGTCTTTTATTTATTTTTCCAGCGCCTAACCTACAGTTTTGCTATCCATTTAGAAACCTTTTCAGCCTCTTTTCTTTAAAAAAAAAAAAGAAAAATGCTGTGTCCTTAGATAAACTTACCTACATTTACTTACTGTACTCTAGACAAAATATAAAGAAATTTCATCAGTTTAAATTATTTAGAAAGTTTCTCAAGTATTGTATATTTATTAAAACTTGTATACCTACTATAATCTTTACTTTAATTGAGTACGATTAGCTTTAATCATAAGGTCTTTGTTACAGATACTCGTTGTAGATTCAATCACTTCGGTATTATAATGGTATGTGTCGTCTTTTGTACCTCTACAAACAGAAATCTCACAAACTTGTGATAACAAGACACCTCTATTCACTCACTATTCACCTCACTTAGTTTTTCACTTATACCTACTCCGTGGTGTACAGTACATGTTATAAGTAATTTGTTGTCATAATTGATTAAATCTAAGCATTGTAGAAAAGAACGACTCCCATTTACGCAACGGTTTAACTTCCATCAGATAGATATAAGCTGACCAATCAGCTATGACAAAAACAAAGCAGTTTAAAGAGATCACAATTACGTTTTGGTCACAAACTGTCTTATTAGTAAATTATAAACCTTTACAAAGAAATCAGACACATGCCATGTCAATGGCAATCTAATTTTATAAACCGCGTCATTAGTCCTGAGACTTGACCAGCCCTTATAGTATTTCAACAACATGATCAATAGCTGTGAATCTCTTGAAGAACACGTCTGCACGTCTGAAGGGTAACTCGACATGAGGCACACAATTTCACGGAGAACTAAGAGATATAATCCAAGAATGGTGAAATATTGCAGAAATACAAGACACAGTGTCTTAAAGAAAGAATTTTATTTCTTTTCGTATTGCCGGGACGCAAATAATACAAAAACAATTTCTTTTAACATGGGTAAAGTAATACTTAACATAGGTAAAGTATTAACTTTAACATAGGTAAAGTAATACTTAACATAGGTAAAGTATTAACTTTAACATAGGTAAAGTAATACTTAACATAGGTAAAGTAATACTTAATATAGGTAACGTATTAACTTTAACATAGGTAAAGTAATACTTAACATAGGTAAAGTATTAACTTTAACATAGGTAAAGTAATACTTAACATAGGTAAAGTATTAACTTTAACATAGGTAAAGTATTAACTTTAACATAGGTAAAGTAATACTAAACATAGGTAAAGTAATACTTAATATAGGTAACGTATTAACTTTAACATAGGTAAAGTAATACTTAACATAGGTAACGTATTAACTTTAACATAGGTAAAGTAATACTTAACATAGGTAAAGTATTAACTTTAACATAGGTAAAGTATTAACTTTAACATAGGTAAAGAGTAATACTTTACCTCATTTTACTTAACAGTCGTATACTTAAGGAGAAAATAAATTTATACCTACCCAACGTTTCTGCGAAAAGTAGGTAACATTGTAATATTTATTATCGAAAAAACTCTAGAGATCAAAGATTTGATCTTAATATTTATGATCTACGAAAAACTGATTAAAATGCATGAAAACACATTTCATTTTAGATACTTAAACAATTTATTCAAGTTTCAAAAGGCAACAAAAAATATAAGCAATATTACGATGAGAGCTCATAATTACGTCTCTGGAATTAAAAATGTACACGCTCATTTGAATAAATCGGGTACAACTTATAAATTCACTCTTGCATAGCTAAGGCTGCGGTTCCACCAAGAACGAGAAACGGTGAGTGATGAACTATTTTCTCGGCCAAGACATGTACAAATTCCATACGACTACGATCGAAACCACAGAGATTTTTTTTAATGGAAGAAGGCGGCAGATGAGCATACAGTCCACCTGATGGTAAGTGGATACTGTCGCCCATAAACATCCGCGATACATGCCAACATTAGTCCAGAATAACAAACGTTGGCACGCCCCCGGATGCGCTGCCTACCTTTGGAGATATAGGAATGGATTTGGAGAAAGGGTTGGGAAAATGGGGAGGGATAGGATGGGAATGGGCTCTGGCACATCTCACCCACTACCGAAACACGTACGTATATTAGGGAAATAACATAAAGTGGGAAATGCAGTATATTTTAAGGTCTTCTGTGAGAGAGGGGTAACGTGGCCAGTCGAGCGCGCCCAGCGGCTATTGGATTGCAGCGTGCACTCTCCCCCTCCCCTCAACAGATATAATAGTTCGACAGTCTCATTGCAAGCGAGGATCCTGACCGTAGTTTTCGGCGAAGAGAGCCAAAAGAGCTCGCTCAATAACACTCGCCTTCAATATGACTAACTAACGGTCGAACTAAGTGAGTTGCTTCACTTTGCTCGCTTCACTCTCCTCGCCCACCGACATAAAAATACGTTTACTGGTTGAACTGTGTACTTGCTCCTAGTTACCCGTTTATAGTTAGGTTACTCGCTCATCGTTTCTCATTCTTGGTCGAACCGTAGCCTTACATTTTTCGCGTGCGTTTACGGCATCACGAACGCAGGGATTATGCCGCCGCTCCACACTCGCTGTTCACACGAGTATTCGCGGATAAGCCGCGATGGGAATTTGATTCGAGAGGATTTACATCTTTTGTAAATGAAAATGATATCCGTATGCACCAGAAGCTTGATGGCGTAGCTTTAAGTAGATGACTGAATTTTTGTCAGGAGCATATTTATGCTTATTTTAAGCGAACCTTCGCTAAAATAAAAAAAATCTTAAAACGGTTTTCTTATACGTCTAAAGTTTATAAGATTAACCTTTCTCGAAACTAATACCCACAAGTACCTACATTTTTATATTGAAAATCTTATATTTTTTTATAGAAAAAAAAAAGGCGGCAGACGAGCATACGGTCCACCTGATGGTAAGTGGATACTGTCGCCCATAGACATCCGCGATACATGCCAACATCAGTCCAGAATGACAAACGTTGGCACGCGCCCGGATGCGCTGCCTACCTTTGCAGATTAAGGAATGGATTGGGAAAATGGGGTGGAATAGGATGGGATCGGAATGGGCTCTGGCATATCCCACTCATTACCGAAACACGTACATACATACATTGCGGAAATATGATAAGGTAGGAAATGCAGTACATTTCAAGGTAGTCTTCTATAGTATTTCTAAGGTAGGTTATCGTATTTCCCCAATGTACGTACGTGTTTCGGTATTAAGTGAGATATGCCAGAGCCCATTCGCATCCCATCCTATGCCATCCCTGCCCATTTTCCCAACCCTTTCTCCCAATCTATTCCCAACGTGCCAAACGTTCCCAACGGGCGTGACAACGTTTGTCATTCTGAACTGATTTTGGCATGTGTCGCGGATGTCTATGAACGACAGTATCCACTTATCATCAGGTGGACTGTATGCTCGACTGCCGCCTTTTCTCTATATAAAAAAAAGAAAACATTCGAAGCCGTTGAATAAAGCCTAGTTACAAAATGTGTTAACAAATACGTTTTGTATTTCATTTTATAGGTAATACGAGGGCGGAATGATAAGTCTGGTAAAAATCTATTTTGGAATAAAATTATCGCAAATTGCATGAAACCTCCTTGTTCACAACTCTTTTGAAGGACTAAATTAAAATTTTCAGCCAATACTGCCCGTTAGTTTTTTTTTTTGACAGCCATTAAATAAAAACAATTAAACGCATTTTCGCAAAGATGGAGAAAAGTGAATTTCGTGTGTTGATTAAACATTATTTTTTGCGCAAAAAACCTATTACGGAAACGAAACAAAGACTTGATAAATATTATGGGGACTCTGCTCCGTCGATTAAAATGATTCATAAATGGTTTACGGATTTTCGGTGTGGTCGTACAAGTACAAGTGATGCTGAGCGCCCAGGACGCCCAGTTGAGGTCACTACTCCAGAGATGATCGCTAAAATCCATGACATAGTGTTGAACGACCGAAGAGTAAAAGTGAGCGAGATAGTCGAGATAGTAGGCATCTCAGACGAACGTGTGCGCAATATCTTACACCAACATTTAGATATGAAGAAGCTCTCCGCGCGATGGGTGCCGCGTTTACTGACTGTTGATCAAAAACGCATGCGAGTTACCACTTCGGAGGCAGGTTTGGCGTTGTTTCAACGGGATAAAACTGAATTTTTGCGTCGTTTTATAACGGTAGACGAAACATAGATCCACCACCATACACCAGAAACCAAGCAACAATCGAAACAGTGGATTGCTGCGGGCGAACCAGCTCCGAAGAAGGCCAAAGCAGTTTTATCGGCCAATAAAATGCTGGCTACAGTATTTTGGGATGCACGTGGGGTAACCCATATTGACTACCTAGAGAAGGGTAAAACGATTAATGGCGAATATTATGCCAATTTATTGGACCAATTTAACAAAATTTTACCTGACAAACGACCGCATTTGGCTAAGAAGAAAATCCTCTTCCACCAAGACAACGCACGAGTGCACACTTGCGCGATTGCCATGGCCAAAATCCATGAGTTGCGATATGAATTGCTATCTCACCCACCATATTCAGCCCCTTGCGACTATTTTCTGTTTCCGAATTTAAAAAAATGGCTCGGTGGGAAAAGATTTAGCTCCAACGAGGAGATCATACACGAATCCAATGCCTATTTCAAAGGGTTGCCTAAGTCGTATTTTATGGAAGGGATCAAAAAGCTAGAGAAACGCTGGATGAAGTGCATTGAGTTAGAAGGAAACTACGTTGAAAAATAAATCATAATTTTTAAATAAAGTTGATTTCTTCTTTCATTTTTACCAGACTTATCACTCCGCCCTCGTAGTTATAGAACTTTTTGATAACACACATTAGAAGCAAAACACTTTCATATTTAATTAAGTCACGCTAAAAACACCATTATCTTTCGCACTCTTAACAATTACAATAAGTTTTTTAACTCTTTTGATTTGTTTTGCACTACTAAAGGCATAGCCAAAAACTGTTTGGCCCGTATGATGAAAATCCACAATAGACAGTAAGTTTTAGGTTATTTCAAGTAAGTATTACAGTGTTGTGGATTTGTTATTATTGTAAAATAAATAAGTAAATATTATAACCAAAACGTTACTTGAGTAAAAAAATATTTTACAAATAGACGATGAAGCCAACGAACGAAGTGAAGCCACTTCGACGAAAAATCATTACACCGAGTCACCAGCGAAAGTGTTAGGAATATTGGATGAGGGCGAAAAGGGAAGAATCCCATTTTCCCAAGGTAGAATCTTATTTGCGGTTAGAAAGTCTCATTACGAGTTTGGCGAACTATTTTTGCGGAGAGCCCTAAGTACAGAGTACAGCCTAAGGCAATTTATCTTTTGGATAAAGTGGTTTATTGACCCAAAACGATAATAAAGTTATTCTGGTTAGGCCAGAGAAATGGGAGTGTGTATTGAATGGGATTATATGTTATCTTCGTAAAGTACGTTGATTGGGTACATTTATCCAAAATAAGATAACATTTATTCAATTTCTTGTCATGTATTGAATACCATATCAAACCCATTTGTCCAGGAGATTGGCTCTAACCAGTTTTAACACAGTACAATTTGCCGTCGCATAATAGTTATTGTGTACTTGTGGTATTTTAATATAATTCATTTTGGAAGAGGCACGCTGCAATCTCACAACCGCTGGACGCGTTCAGTTGGTTACATCTCTCACAGAAGAATACCGTAAAAAGTAAAATTTGAGTGTCTTAAAAGGCGACTAAGGGTTAACCAAGCCGCTACCACAAGCCCTGAACAACTACACCACCTGTAAGAGAGTGGACTCGCCCAGCCCGCTTGGTTAACGTGCCGTTTCGAGGCCATACATCCCTCATTAACAAGACAATGTGCATTAGGAGACCCATGTGCAGCAGTGGATGAATTGGTTACGGTATACACATTTAACCACATCGGTATACATATTTAAACATATGAGCCGCATCGTAAGACACATATAAAAGAACTCTATAGCCCTCACTTGGGTACTTGTCGCAAAGATGTACCCCACTTGACATTTGGTACTGACTCTTTCTCGCTTACTGTACATTTGCTACGGCTTGAATCTTGCTAGCTTTGTTGCAATTCTTTGTTTAGCAAAAAAAAAAACTAAATCTATGATGAAAAGTATGTAGAATTATCTTTTCTAAAAACAGAATATTCTAACAGAAAACGCTTTGAAACACGGGAGTTTCAGACCCCACCTTCAACAACTCTGAACTCCGTTGAAAGTAAAAAAGCAAATTAAAGTTGATACAATTAAAAGTTCGCTGAACCCTTTTAGTCAAAGGGTTTAATATAATTTAAAAAGATATCTCTTTTTGAGTTCCTCGCTATTTCATTTCGCCAGAGAATATTTTGTAAGATAAATTACTTAGTATACTTTTTCTAAAAAAAAAAACGGTACCCAAGTACAATAAGTAACGGTTCAAACATATTTATATTTTCTAATAATGTTCAAAGATATTTTTTATGATTAACCAATAAAAAGAAGGCTACTGCATTCATAATACGATAACGTTATCGTGATTGTGATTTAGAATAACACCACCATTTCTTCCCGTGAGAGTCGTAAAAGTAGACTAGGAGGATAATAAAGCCGCTACCACAAGCGCTGATGAACCTCATCGTCACCACCTCTGAAAGAGTATACTCGCCAACTCGACTGGCCTGAGTGGCGTTTTAAGACCATCTTTATGAAAAGATAAAAGGTTGTTTTTTTTATAGAATAGATGGCAGACGAGCGGGAGAGCCACATGACGGTAAGTGGTCACAGCCGCCCATGGACACCTGCAACACCAGGGGTTTGTGGGTGCGCTGCCGAACTTGCAGAATCCTGTTCACAGCTCTCTTGAGGAGCCCCATATTGTAAGGTAATTGAAAAACCTCCTAACGTAACGGGTACAGTTATTCTGATTGCTATTCTTTTGTTCGTTTTTGTTTGTTGTGTCAACATTAGAACTAGAAGATGTCCACAAAGTAATAATAGTTTCTTCAAAGGCAAAAGATATTTGATCATCCATTTTTCCCGACGATCAAATTTCCTGATTGGAAAGCCGAAACGCTGCCAACCCGTTTGAAATTAAATTGACGTTCGACTAACCCTATAGCCACCTATAGGATCCAAGTTCCAAGTTAGACAACGGCCAATCCTTCCTAGTGTAATTATTACACAAACGGCAGTCTATAGAATTGCAATGGCGGCGTTCGCGCCAATTTCCTCCAATACATGTTAAATGGCGGCCAATCGAACTGTTCCCGTCGCTTCCCCGCACCGCGACAGTCCCCGCCCCTTCCGGTGGCTCCCCGGAGACCGCGCTTTAAAAATTGACGGTAGAAGTGATAGAATGGAATGATGCAAATTAATAATTAACTTTAAGGATGTTTCAGTTAACTTCAAATTGCAGTAGCAATTGTAGTCTGTATTGTACGGTATTATTACAGCAATAAACAATATGCTTCCGTTTCCTGGAGAGTAAGTAAGTTTTACCAAGGTTTAACATGTCTATTGATTAGAGTTGTATTTTTTCTTTGCAGGGTTTTTCAACTATTGATAGATACTATTTCCTTTAAAACCTTTTGACCGCCATGCGCCAATGAGAGATACATTATAATATACCCGATAGGTTGACTACCAATGACGGATACATCCGTTATAAGAGGTAATAAACAATTATTAATACCATATTTTTGACAAATAAATGCATATAATTGTTTCTTTGTTGTTCCTAATTTGTATTCCTCATTGGCGTCAATGTCGCCAAATTAAACATACAATCAAAATAGATCAAAATAGTACTACAATCTACCAAAGGCCGTCAAAAGACGACGAGGTGATAACTAGTCATTTTGTGGAAATGATAGCTTTTGCATCATAGATAAAAGAACGATATGAGTTGTTTCAATTCGATACGAGGAAGGGGTAAATCACTCCCTTGAAACTAGCCGGTTTTATTCTTTTTTTTTCTCTTTCAAAATGAATTCTAGTAGGTTTTTTGGGTTGCAGAGCTCGAATCTGGTGTCAAAATTAAAACTGCACTCTCTTCATTCCCGTAATCCCCTGCATTTAAAGGGTATTTAGTGCAATTCATGGGGGAAAAGAGGGGTGCAACTTAATTTTGACACCGGAATCGAGTTCAGCGACCCAAAAAACCTACTGGAATAAAGGCGGATGCCAGTAAGTTTATATTTATTTGTTTTGAGGTGGTGATTTACCCCTTCCTCCACTTGAATTGAAAAAACCCATATCATCCCTTCATTTATGATGCTAGGCTATCATTTGCATAAAAAAGACAAGTTGCCGCCTCGTTGTAGTCACCTAGTCTTCTTTTGACGGCTTCTTGGGAGTTGATTGCAGTACTAAAAGGTTAAATGCCTTTTGTCTACAGCCATGCATCTCAAAATATGCTCCCGATCTAAGTTTTGTGGGAAACAAGGCATACGCAAAATCACAAAACCACACAAATCACACGCGCCTAACGAGTGGCTCAAAGACGATACAAATAATACTAAAAAATCCGTAGAAAGCGACCTCATTTTTGAATCACACGTAATAATTTTTTGGTCAAATCTCAGTATAGAGCCAGAACAACACCTTTTGTACGAGACACCAATACAAAGGAACTTGAATAGAATCGAAGAAGCACTTAACACGTCGAAATTGTGTAGACGACAAAGAATAGGATTATAACCTATCGTCTGGAGAGCAAGTCGCAGATAAAAGGCAAATTTTCACATTCAATAAAATGTTTTTCCAGAGTGCCAAAGCCTCGCACACTGGGCGACACACAATATTTCGAATGTGAGGATTTATTTCCGGCAGAAATTGAATAGGAGCGCAGTGCGGTACGCTCGCCAACGGAAGTGTGTTAACGTATTAAATTCCGAGCGAATTTCGCAGTTGATAATGTATTTTTTGTCTACAAGTTTCGGGAAAGCGTCAAAGTTTGTTGAAAAACTGCTCTCTAGCTGAGCTGGCTGTTCGACCGCTCAAATTGCTGGCTGTTTTAATTCTTCACATAGTTTTAATTTTTCAAGTGCTTTTAACATTATGAGTCGCGCTAAAACTTATCCATCATTATTTATTTAACAATTTTGTGAACTTCGTGGTTAAATTTCTTAACGTATTAATGTCTCCCACATTAGGCACATCTCTTAGGCACTGATAATTTAGCTAGAGTTAAGCAAAATATCAAAGTTAATAGCACAGGATGAATTTACACACAATTTTTATAAAATGGCTCGCATAAACTGCGGACTCAACATACAACATACAAACATGTAACGTGTAACATACAAACGTGTAACATACAAATTCTAATTACATGAGTGTATGTTATTTGTAATGTGTGGCATTGAAATCGCCTTTGAATAAAGAAACTCAGGAATCAACGCCATGATGTTACTTTAAGACCTGTCTTAAAGATAGTTTTTTATACAATGCATCGAAGGAAATCTGGTATAATATGAGATGTCAATGGTATATTTCAAAGGTGGCAATTTCTTTTAATATTGCGGGTAGCTGTCATTTTATGCGCTCGTGTTGGAACCATATTTTCATAGATAGTCTATGGCTATATCTATAGTCTATAGATCCTATAGTCTATGGCTAGCAGCTACTTAAAACAAGTCGCTTCGTAAGATACATATACAATAGGATTCTCGTGATATAAAAACACATGAATCTTTAGAATTTGTCCCTTCTCTTTTAAGCTTATGGTAATGTTTATGTATGGGTATATACGTATAATTTTTTTTTCAATATATATATATATAAGTATATTATTGTACCTAGGTATTATAAGTGTATTGTATTATATGTACTGTTAGTAGTCATTTTTAATGATTGCACGATGCACCGCCCTTCATATTTCTGTTTAATCAAAGGTTAACTGGCAGAGAATGCCACTAGGCATTAAGTCCGCCTTTTGTACAATGTTTGTTTATGCACTAAAGTTTAAATAAATACATGTTTCAGTTGGAATTCGCGCTAGCATTTTTATCTTTGCGATTAGCATAAAATCTAAATCTATGGTCACATTTAAACTATGGTTATATCAAAGTAGAATCAGACTGGATTAATGGAGACTATACTCGGTTCGCGTTAAGAATGCAGTGAGTCATCGCTCAAGACAGTGGGCGACTTACTTTGACCAATAGCGAAACAGACCTACGAATTGTAAAGAACGCTATTGGTCAAAAAACGTGATGTCTACCGTCTTGAGCGATGACTCACTTGACGAGAACCGAGTTTAAATTATTTTTTATCCAATTCCACAGCTTTTTTATCTACAGCAAACCTAAATCTTGAGCAAACTGAAAAATAATTTCATATTTCGCTGCATATTTTGTGAAATCCATTTCTCCTCCACTGCAAATTTCCTGCCACTGATATTTTGTGTAAAAAGATTACGGCATGATTCACAGTTATTGCAAGATAGTGTAGTTGAGTTTATAACTTTGTATGTTAATGTTCGCCAACCATCGTTATTTACGAGGGGCTCCATAATGGCTCGGGCTCCGGTTGGCCCGTAAAATTAATAACCGGTACCTAGGTGTCTGTGTATGCGTTTGTAACCGGACACCTGAAACTGGAGATTGAAATTTTAGTCTCTAAAGGGAGTTGGTGAAATATCGCAATATTATTAGTAACTACCGAATTAATCTGAGGCAGCTTAGGTTTTCTTTAGCCACTCCGACTCGCCAACCTGCTTGGCCAGCGTGACGTTTCAGGGCCATTCATCCCTCATGCATAGGACATGAGGATGCCCATGGGATGGACAGTGGATATTGAAAGGGCTGGTCGCATTGCATTGCAGCTTAGGTTTTCTCTACCTATTTGTTGCACGTATCTCGTTTTTCCAGGTTCATCGTCACCCGTCAACCGCTGTTGTGCACTCCATCTTTCTCTGTTGGTCGCTTCCTGTAGCCACCTGGTTCCCACGGCTCATCATCGCGTCGACGGCTCATTGGTCTGCCCACACTTCCCCGCCTGATCCACGGTCGTCATTCCAGCAGCTTACCTTTCCAACCGCCATCTTCTCCACGACATATGTGACCTGCCCATTTCCATTCAAGCGTAGCGATCTTCCGAGTAATGTCAGTCATTTCCGTTCGCCTCCTGGTCTGACTGTTCAGCACACTATCTCTCAGAGATCTCTCCCGCGTTTCATAGTAGATATCTTCTGGTTTTTGGAACGAAGTTCCTTTACGAGGCTTGAGGTAGGTATGATTCGAGAGAAAATGTAACGTCACGTAAGATTTTTACCCCCTCCATACGCCTTTCTTCTTCTCTCTGTGTGTGTGCGTGCGAGTATCGAGAGCGAGACTCAAGCAGAATAACAGACGTGCAGACTAGTGCGTGGCCGGTTGTATATTCTAAATTTTTGATTGATTCCTTATTTTAAATTATTTAATAAAAAATATATATGAACTATACAGATTTTATTTCGAATTACATTCGGAGTTTAAAAAAATGCGTGAGAACCTTCGTTCCTGACGGGGGGGGGGGGGTCCCCTGACCGCACAGGTTTTTTTTATATGCTTTTCATTTATAATTTGTTAATACATTTGTTTATGTATAAAAAATGGAATATATGCGTCACTCATCTGCAAAAAAATGGAATGACTTTAGAAACTACATATATAATATTGAACAATAGAGGAACGCTAAGGCGCTTTTAAAATAAAATATTACTGTAGAGACAGGATTATATCGATGCAAAATATTGTACGTAGTATGTAGAGTACGTACGTTGTATGTTGTACGTATATTGTACGTATACATTGTAGACGAACATTCTTCAGAGACATTCCGATTTTGCACCGATGAAGACGGAATTCCATGTATTTTTCTGACAGCACATAGCGTAGGAAATAAGAATAAGAATATTGAAGAAAAAACGGAATAACATTTTTAACGAAAGCATAAGTAACATTATATTCCAAAATTAAAAATAAACAAAGAGAATAAACAATGATTGTTATTTTTCGTTTTATCCAAAACTCCAAGTTTCTACCTTGATTCTAATATAAATTAATGACAATTTAAGCATATTTCTTTTTTGCATTTTCTCGAATGGATTTGTGCCTTTTTTTCTAAGGAGGATAGAGTATGTATACAGGGTGTGTCTGGACTATTCCCAAATCTTGAAACCACGGATTTTGCACATGACTCAGAGTTAACTAGCTTTGACCTTTATAGTTGGCAATTTTGTTTGTTTGTAGATTTAGTAAAATTCAAAAACTAATTGCAAAAAAAAAATTGAAAAATTTTCACGTCCATGAATACAGAACTATGAATGGTTTCAGATTTCGAGTATAGTCCAGACACCCTGTATAATAAACCAAACGGAACGCTACCCCCGTGTATACGTACACATTAGTTTTTACGACTCAATGAAATGAAAATGTTAACAGGAAAATAATTATGGTCATAACTGGTACTGAAAATAGACATTGAAAGATTAACAGTTTTTGTGGGGATCAAAATGCAGGTCATATAAAATTTAAACACAAGCCTGTAGATCCGTGAACAAACTGACATTATAAAATCGTCATCGCTAGTTTCTTTCTTCGTCATTTTCATTCAAAGCCCTGTCCCAATAACCAACCCTAGAAAGCCGCGAATGTTCTATCGGCTAATGAGATGTTTTCGCCCTAGGTTCTAGGGTTTGTATTATATTACTGTGCCGATCTATGGTATGTAGCATCGTAAATATAAGCGTTGAGACTCGAGCGCTGTGTGAGCGTTAAGGCTCATTTACACTAGGAAAGTGTCTCTAACGAGAGCAGCAGAGAAATTCGGTCAAGAATATACTTAACTAGTATAAACATCTGTTACCATCGTGTGATTACTGTTACCATCGAGTTTTTATCATCATGTGAACGAGAACCATTCGCAAAATCTGTTTTTGTGTAAATGAGCCTTTAATGTACCTTTAAAACTCGAGGGTTAAACGCTCGTGAGCATTATAGGCTCCCATTAATGCAATTACACAGCATCATACCATAATTAATTTGTGATTCTTAAGAGAAAATATAGTTGATCTCCTATCGCTTAGAAACCGTCAATTGAACAAGCACCTAAATAGGAACAGAATCAAGAAGGCAGTTTCAGCGAAATGTTTGTTGAATAGTGCGAAAGCACCGATACGCCTACGTAGGAAAGTTAAGAAACTTACTTAAACAGAAGTCTTAAAAGATTTTCTGAAATATATGTGTTCAAGCGACAACTAAATTCTAGTTCGGCCTAAAACTAGGATTTACTTTGAATACAAAACAATGCGGGATTATCTCGAAAAACGAAAATACTGTAAGAAGTTTTGCGAAAATGTAAGACTAACGTAGAATTATTTATGTCGACTTCGACTTTTCCTCTTTTACATTCGTGAAAACGAAGACTAAGTTATTGAAAAAAAAAAACTTCTTTATTGTTTCTTCGACTCCAAAACAATAAACTTTTCTGTACTACGATGTTTACCTTTACTAAATATGCGATCCAAAAATATATAAGCTGATGTACTTGCATAGGTACTTACCTATGTAAGAAAAAGCCCGATGGCCGTTGGACAGGTTCGCTGCTTTCCATAGATATCCAACAACATATCATTTGTATGAATTCTTCGAATTTGTTTTTAACGATTTTGTTGAAAGTTTAAAATATCATAATTTTGGAGCTACTGTGAAGTCTCTATTGTAATTGAAGTAAATAACAACTACGGTGGAATTGTGAACTTTTAAAAACCCATCTAAGTTTTAAGAAAACCATTTTTTTTTATAGAAGGCGGCACCCGAGTAAACAGTTCACCTGATGGTAAGTGGTCAGGCGAACATAAGTCAAGAACGTTTGTCGTTGGCACGACCCCGGATGCGCTGCCTATCTTTGAGGAATTAGGAATGGACTTCGAGAAAAGACTTAGTAAAATGGGGAGGGGATAGGATAGGAGAAAATGGGAATGGGCCCTGGCTTATCTCACTACCGTAACACGTACGTACATTAGGGGAAGAGGATAAAGCGAGAAATGCAGTACATTTTACGGTAGTCTTGTGAGAGCGAGGTAACGTGGCCAGTCGAGTACGTTCAGCGGCTATTCAATTGCAGCGTGCACCCACCTCATTCCAGTTAGACTGTCCAGTCAATGACTTCTATTCGGTTTATCTACAGTCAATAAAAATGTTTAAAATTCACACACACATTTTCATCGTATCAGCTATCAAAGCACACGTCAAGAAGGCGTCCACCTGGTTTTTCCCCTAAACTACGATAAATCTCCCGCCGATAATTTAGCACTTCTTTGTCTCGTGCCACCATAAATCGACGGGAACCGTGCCCGTGACGTCACACCTCACACACACACACCATCCCTCGGGACTTCTCTTTGTGTGTCACCTTATTTTTATAAACGGAAATCTAAACAAAAGATCCTGGATATGCAATATGTTTAGTTATTATTTCGGTATAATATTTATACCTGTAGCGTAATTCGTACAGGAAGTAAGAGAGTATAAAAGCAAGTGACAAGTTAGAGGGATGTAAGCAAATGACAGCGCTATGGAGCGCTATAAAGATTGACATTTTAAAATGGTTATCGTTAGCTTCATTCAAAGCCTTGTCCTACTACCTAAACAACCCTAGAAAGCCGCGAATGTTCTGACGATATATCGTATATCCCACGAAATCTAGGTTTTGCGAGTTTTACCGTGCCGATATATTATTATTCTATATGGTATATGCTTAGTAAATGAGCACACAGGGTTCGACACTCAAGTGATGAATGAACCTTTAAGAGCGAGCTCTAAGCGCTCGTGAGCATTATAGTTGAGATTTTTAACATTAGATGATTAATTCTTAAAGTTGAAATCTCGAATCTAAAGAGGTTAGGGTTAAGGGTCGCATTGGCATTCGTTAAGGGCATTGGCTTAGCGCTCGAGCGCTTATTTTTACAACACTTAATAAATACCACATGGATCTGTAAAACGTGAATAGAATGGAGTTGATATTAGGACATTAATCGAATGCGAAATGACAAACGAAGTTACGGAATATTATGGCTTCAATAAACCAACTTTGTACTTTACGACACTCGGTGGATTCGAAAGGCTTCCTAGTATATCACTGACAGGAAATTATGTAGTTGAAGACCGGACGCGAACCTATCTCTTCATACATACATATGTAACATTTACAATGTATATCTGTCTTGTTATTCGCATTAATCTCTGAATTACATAGGATTTTCTGCATTTTGCGGTATTTGAATATTACATAGGTAATATAAATACCACAATATATGAGAATATAAATAATATATGATAATAATATTGTAATTGTTCATTAATTAAACTATGTTTTATGTGTGATATCTATCAAAAAAATTTTCGTGTTCAAACCTGTTGGCTGTGTGTTGGGGGCCGGCTTTACAATAGTACTACGCCATATCTCTTCCCGTGGATGTCGTGAAAGGGATAACAAAGCCGCTACTATGAGCCCTGAGGAACTGCACCACCTCTAAAAGAGTGGACTCACCAACTCGCGTGGCCAGCGGGCGTTTTAAAGTCATACATTCCTCATGTACGAGACAAAGTGCATCAGGAAGCCCATATCCAGCAGTGGATTATAAAAGGATCGGTTACAGTTTTACGGATTCTTTAATCAGTACTAGGTTAGCGGTGAAGGAAAACATCGGTAGGAAACTCGCGTGTTGGCGAAAAATTTGAAAGGATCGATGTCAAGTCGATTTTGTGAGAGGGGTAACGCGTCTAGTCGGATGAAATATATACATTTACTTAAAATACATACATTTCCCGACCGAAAGTAATACACATCGGTCTTTAGAAAAACACTATCGGTTAACTACGGTTTTGTAGAGCGTCGTCTCTGTCGTATCGGCACACGCCAGAGACGACGCACTACAAAACCGAAGCCAGCCGATCATAGGCGATGTGTATTACTTTCTGCTGGGATGTGTACAACAGTTCACAAATCTTTGGAATTTTCTACGATGAAATTTCGGTTTCTAAGCGAGGAAAGTAGAGTGTAAAACGCTAGTAACGGTCGTTACACCACCTTACAAAGTTAGCGAAGGCTTTACTAAAGTTGGTTATTTATTTGTTTTGCCGGCAAATTATCAAGGTCCCCTGTTTACCTAGCGAGAGAAACTAGCGCCATTACGCCGCGAGAACGTAATTGATATGTTTTCTATTAACGGATACGTAAACAATATACAAATTGCAAGAGAAAACATACTTGTTCTAGTTTATTCAAACTCCTATAGAGTGTGTAGCAAGTGAGCTGTTAATGTAACAGCTTTAAATGTTTATGCTGGGTATAGTGAAATTCTACATATACGGAGTTAACACCTATCCTCTTAACGTTGAATTTCTTTAATGAAAACCGACAACTATTGTTCTGCGTTTTTTTTAATTCAGCAAGAAAGTTGATGGATTCCTCACGATGTTTTCCTACACCGCTGAACTAATATTTTTTTAATAATTCGTAGTTCATTAAGGAAAAATTCCGTGGTACAGGTATAGGGAAGTTTCGAATAGCAAAAAAGCACTATTCGCGAATACGAATACGATTACAAATGTACCTAATGTTCTACGCGTGGATGTTCTACGCGTGGTGAAATTACTAAATAAATAATATTACAAATGTACCTAATGTTCTACGCGTGGTGAAATTACTAAATAAATAATATTACAAATGTACCTAATGTTCTACGCGTGGTGAAATTACTAAATAAATAATATTACAAATGTACCTAATGTTCTACGCGTGGTGAAATTACTAAATAAATAATATTTAATCGAATTTATTGTTAGTGCTATAAGTAATTTTTAGTTCGATGAGTAAGTGAAGTGCGTATTTTAGTTTAATCTAACGTTAGCTATAAATTAAACTGAAAAGTCACATAATAATTAAACTAAGAAACCAGTTACGGAACTGATTTTCAAACGAACGTTTAAAACGTTCGTTAAGATTAATCTTAAAGGATTTCTTTTTATACCATAAATATCTTCTTTTATCTACGTCGAGCTTTTACTGCTCGAGTGTTCGTTTAGAAAATGGCGAGTCCGAGTACTAGAAAATACTAGAAAATTGTTCATTCGCCAAAACGACTACAAATATCCAAAACATCCCTAGTAGGCGCGGGTCGAGGATTTGAACTAACGAATGAGGGTCGAGAGTAGGTACCCCTAGCTAGGCTATCACCGCTATAAATAGTTTATGACATTCAGTATAATATATTAAATATTAACCTTAACCAGCCCTTTTGTCGCTCACTACTGGACAGGTACATTGTCTCGTGCACATGAGATGTGTGGCCTTAAAACGCCGGCCAACCTACAACACGTCGGGGGTCGGGGGAGGGGGTAGTGTGTACCCCCTCCCCCGACCACTTACAGCACCGCAACGTCATCGTGAGCGCGTGTATTTTTAACGTCTGCCCGTTTTTTGATTTCAATATTCTTCAGTTGAGTTTGTAGTTTTAACTGTTTGAGTGACGTCACAACGTCAGCGGCAAACTTGAGTGAAACAGATTGTAGTTCCTCAAACCGTGTGGTAGGCGGCTTTGTTATTCCTTTGGTCGTCTTTTATAACACCCACAGAATGAGATGGGGACTGGGGTGGTGGTATTCTTAAGTTGACCCACACCACACTTAAATATAAATAAAATTAAATAGATTTGAAAGATCATTTGCGTGTAATGGTGTCCCCGTAAGATACTTGACGCAAAACGAAATCCAATTCCTCACAAATTGAGTACAGGCAAAATTAGATTCTTTAGGTTAGCGGTGAAACAAAAAGGCAAAGGTCGCCGACCGTTCAATTATTCACCTGTGAAATACCTACTCATTGAACACAGCCGACAAGGGTACTTGTATTTTCACTTTTCATGATAATGTTAAAGATATTGTCAAAGGAGAACGGGTGACAGGCTCATTGAAATTGAACATCAGTATTGTCGTCAGTTTAAATATTCAATATATTCAACTACTGTCACCAACGACTACGCTCACATTAACATGTGCGCTTTTTATTTATTTATTTAATTTTTATTGCACAGACAAAATGTAAAAAGGCGAACTTCATGCCTTATGGTATTCTCTACTAAAGCGCGCGACACGAGCAGGAATGATTTCGGTCAATGGCAAGACTGGACGGAAAAGAGATTTTTATATGACATCGACCAATTTACTACATCCCTCATATTATTGAACCTTAATATGACGAGTCTAGTAAAATGGTCGGTGTTCGACGATTTCATACAAATCTCTTTACCGTCCAGTCTTAGCTGATCTCATGTCAACGACCGAAATCATTCCTGCCCGTGGCGCGCGCTTTAATTAACCTTTGGGCAGACAGAGAATTAAGCGGGTGCATTATAAAGTAATTGTACATTGTAAAAGGTCTTCTTTTCTTTTCAACTTTAAAAGGGTAAAATAAGAAGTGTCCTCCGCGTCTTTTAAATCAATAACTTACAAATTACCGTAAAAATCAATTCATCAATTAGCGTATAAAATCTTGATACGGAAAAGACAATGGCGACGGCACCAGTCGGAAATGGAAATTTCGTTATTTTCCGTGCGTTATAAAAAATTTTCAAATAAAAATTATAGAGCTTTATTAGCTCTATCCATCAACGTATCTATAGTAAGTTATATATATTTATATATTTACTAATTGTTACGAGTACCTTACCTATAATACACTGTATATAATACACCCCTCTTGATCCTCTGTTTGCCTAAAGATTAACTGGTAGAAAATGCCACGAGGCATTAAGTCCTCCGCCTTCTGTATATGTTGTCTGCGCAATAAAGTTTAAACAAAATAAATAAATATGTATTGACATTTATTTTACGGATTTTTTGGTAAGTTCACTTTATCATAATCATGAAACCGCTGAACTGATTTGATCTATCCACGGACTTAAGCCAGATATAGACACAAATTTGTACCCAATTTCATTTCGACACTAGGAGTATTCTGCCATCTCTTAACGCGGGTGTCGTAAATGACAAGCCCTAAGAAACTAATACCAGCTCTAAAGGAGTGGACGCCACGCTGGCCAAGCCGGTTGCCGCGGCTAGGCCAGCGTGGCGTTATAAGGCCTTACATCCCTCATGTAGGAGTCAATGTGCACGAGGAGGCCCATGTCCAGCGGTGGATACTGACAGGGCTGGTTGCGTTGCATTGCACTGGGAATATAGGTTAGGCTTGGTAATTTTTGGCGACACGCTCAACTGTAATTATTTAAATCTTGAAAATTGTATTTTAACGTCTGTTGCATATACATAATATGGGCATTTCGTTTAAGAAGTTAAGTTTAAGTGACGTCCTGAAAAACGGTCAGTAAATGTAGATTTATTAAAAATCACCAGACAGTCGAACCTACCATGTACCTGCGCGCGCGACTACCGCACGATCGAGATCCGCCGACATTATTTAAAAATTACGTTTAATTCTTTGTTCCGTGCGGAAAATAAATTCCTTTTTCTATCCACTGATCCATCCAGACGAATTGTGAATAGAATTCAGGAATCGCATTAGTTCTATAGAAGCTATACCATAGACCCTAGTAGTGGCTTCGTATGGTAATTGCAACGGTGACTCCTCGTCACGTTCGGAAACAAGTGAAGGCTTGTCGTGATTAGAACACGTTAGGGCAGCGATTCCCTTATCTCGTTATCTAGCACTCAAATGCTCTCGCCTCGCATCAAGTTTAGGGCTGTGAACTACTTACTGGACGGTTTAAATACGTACTTCATGATTAAATAATATCTACGGTGTATACACAACATCATTTAGTCGTATTTTACGACATCCACTGGAAGAGATGGGATGGTACTACTTCAGAGCCGGCTGGTACTACTAAGGGATAAAAAAAAGCGGCTACCACAAGCCCTGAAGAACTACATAGGGTGACTAGGTAATTTTTGAGATACTCAAATTACAGAAAGAGAACTCATTTGAGCTGTACCGTTTTTAAAATATCATCTATTTGAAATTCAAATTCCGAAAGCAAAATAGTCAAAACGAAAAAAATAAAAACGTATTTACTTTTTTATTGCATTTCGCGCGCTTATCTTTGCAACAGTGGAATTTGAACTAGAACATTTTCGTGCAATGATGTTATACGATTTTAAAGTTGATTTAAATAAAAGTGAGTGTAAAAATAGATTAGTATAAGCTTTTGGGGATCCGCACCGACCCATGCAACAATTTTTAAATGTTTTCTCAATTTAAACAAGGAAAATTTTTCTTGAAATATGATGCGAGAAGTGGCCGTCATGCGACTTCTGTAAGGAATGAAAACATCGAGGCGATAAAGAAAATGTTGCACGAAGACCCAAAAACTACCCCAAAATCGACGGTGGATCAACGGTGGATCCACCGTCGATTTAGTTTGAAATGTATACAGAAGAGGACGAGGAAGAGCTGTTCTGTCATCGATCCACCCTCGAGTGACAGAGCCAAGGAGCGGCGCTAATAAAACGTATTATGATGACCTTTCGTAACGAAAACTATTATAACATATATGAACAGTGTTCATATATGTTATAATAGTCTCGACTCGAGTCTCGACTCAAAAGTCCTGAGACACGAGACGTGTAAATTTGGCTAGAGTCCCGGTACTTCGAGACTCGAGACTCGAGACTCGAGACACGAGACGTCCCGGGACCCAGTCCCTAGACGGAATATATTTAATATTATTACTGGAGGTGAGAGTTCGATTCAGTATGACTCACTAACTAAGCGGCAATCAACGGTTTTGGGTTTCCAGACGAAGAGCCTCCCAGTAAGGTCAAATGTGGGCGCAGCAGTGTGGGCAAAAAAATGATGGCAACATTCTTTTCTGCGGGTAGGCATTTAGCGAAAATTTCTTTAGACGTTCAAAAAACTGTTAATGCCCAATGGTACAGTGAAGTGTGTTTACTAATTGTATTTCGATGTATTAAATCAAAAATGTCCTAAACAGGTTCGAGGGGGCTTTTCTTGCATCATGACAGTGCATGATCTCACAAAGTAAAAGGTACCCAAGAGTTTTTGAAGACCACAGAGAATATAGCTTATAGTTTTTTTGTTTAAATTATAAACATACGCGTTACAATAAAATAAATTGAATTTTGATATTAATTCGACTTGGTAGAAATGGATATAATTTTGTTGGTATTATATTGTTATTTTGATTAAATCAACGAGAAATATCCGCTAGCTTATTATATTGGTTAAACACGTAAATACTGCAATCTGAACTGCTTAGTTGGGAGCGTGGGAGACGTGTGGCGACCGGCGAGCACAGGACCACGTGAGTAAATATCCGTACAGAGCGCAAGCTTCATGCAAACCGGCGCGATAGGTACACTACTACATAGCGCTGCTGCGCGCGCGTGACCGTTCACCGACACGTTCGCGTACGCGTCACGACACGGGACAAACCGGTTCCTTTTTTTTTTTTTTTTTTTTTAATTCTATATACTTAATTTGGGACTTTGGCCAACACTGGCATGTCAGTCCCATCGTAACCTAAACAAAATTTCACTTACTAAACTAAACACTCAAAAAACACAACGACGGCTTGGACATATCCGCCAGTGCCACCGCCCAAAAGCGGCTCCGCCGTGCGGCCGGTTTACGACTCAAGTTCAAGACAGCCCCACTCCAGGATAGACCTAAGATGGAGCTGATCCAAATCCAAACATCTCATACACCTGAATAGCAGCCTCAGATGCAGGAACCGCTAGGATATGAGTGAACACACCCATATCATAGGGGTTCAAATTCCAGCGCTGCATCAATGAGGCCCTTTGCCTTTGGTTTCGGGCACATTCCATCAACAAGTGGTACGTATCTTCTACGGCTCCACAAATTTCACAATCTGGTGATTCATCTATTTTCATTCGGAAGCTAAAACTTTTTGATGGAAAGTGCCCAGATCTTAACCTATGCGCTAGGACAACCATTCGTCTTCCCATCTTGGACATACCGAACCATGGTATTGGAGGAGGCTGACACTGGATTATTTTGTACCAAATGCCCTTTTCCTTACTTCTCTCGTTAAAATATTCTTTATATTTAGACGAGCACTTTTTTCTTAATTTATATAGTACTTCGGTATAATTTGGTTTTATAGAAATTTCCATCCCTTCAGTCACTGCTAATTTGGCTAATCTGTCAGCCTCCTCATTACCTCTAATACCTATGTGTGATGGAATCCATTGCAATTTCAACCCTATTTCCTTCTTAACAAGGTTCTTAATCTTGTTAAGGATACCGTAGGCTACGGAGACACCTATGACACCAAAAGAGCATCGAGACAAATGTTGCAGAGCGCTTTTACTGTCTGTCAGAATTACGACATACCGGTGGCTCGAGCTAGCAATGCAGTCGAGAGCTTTTGTAATTGCAATGAGTTCCATCGTCATGATAGATACATCTGACTTAGTGCTATACATTTCTGAACTGTCATCTTTAAGGTTACAGTATGCGGCTCCACAGCCATTTGCGTTCTTTGACCCATCCGTGAAATATTTAGCATAACCCAAATATTTAACATTTAATTCTTTAATAATATCGAATTTTAAAGATGAGGTCTCACAAGTTCTTTTAGATCCAGTAACACATTCTAAATTGCATTCCATTATTCCATTGAGTTTTACGTAAGTTACCCACATAGGCAAGGAAAACATTTCAAGAGGATCAGACGAATGGACATCAAGATCTTTGCAATCATTAAGTGCCGAGACTATCAAAGGCTTTTTTTTAGTTCGCCAATATGATAAGTTTACCCGTTCCTGTAATTCAGTTACACAAATCGGTTCAATGAGAGGACAAACATCAAGTGTCGCACTTTCCTTATTTCTTTTAGTTTGTGGTGAATAATTTTATTATTATTAAAAAAATGTATCGAACAAGACAAATGTAGAAAAATTTAGTTATAAATATCTGAACGATAAGTACGAGTAAAAATTCTTTATTATAATGATTATAATGTACGGCAATGTACGGTTTGAATATTTTATAATCCCTCCGGAGAATATGTAACTTTTTTCTAACAAAAGTTCGTTAATACTTTGATTGTTAATATTGGTAATGATTTAAAAAAAAAATACAGGTTTTGAAATACTTTTGAGATGCCAGGCGAGTGTTTGTGTTTCCCCATAAAATTTTAATGAAACTTTATACAATTAAACTAAGAATTTATCACACCATTAAAAATAATAATAAACATTATAAATACAAACATTTTAAGAAAAAAGTCTTTCAATGTTATTTGTAACTTAATTGTAAATATTATATTGGATTGATTAATAAAACTCGGAATTCATAAAATTAATTTTGTCTTTGCGTGTACCCCTACCAAAGTGGGTACCGGCTTTGTGCGGATATTTGCTCATATGACAGGACACAGAACACACAAAAAACTACTGAAAAACTTCTACAATGAAAAACTGATATAAACTAAAAAAACTAACTACTAGAAGAATGTTCTTTATTTTTATATAATTATTGTATGTCGTTAGGGTCCACCTGTACTATCTGAATTATACACATGACAATGCTATACATCTATGGACCACAATAATATTATTTGATTTGAACATAAAATATAGCGTGTCGTCGTGTGTCAAACACTGTGTCTCTACACAGAAAGAACAAGACAACTTGTAATTTGTCTGATGAACAAGACAACCAGAAGTCTGATTCTCCTTAATATAAACAAAATTCTGGTTGCCAGATACAAAAATTTTGGTTAGAATTTCTTTCTGTGTATAAGCAGAAAACAACCTGAAATTAAAGTATATAGGTGTTCTTGTGTGTTATACATATGTAGTTGAATGTGTGTGTGTGTGTACTCTGTTAGCGAAGCAAATAAATAAACTGGAAATGAATGAAAATTTACATGTTTTTTAATAGAAAACATGTTGAATATATTTGTTTTATAGTCATGTAGTATTTACACGTATACGTAAACAAATGCTACATCGTAAACAACATTTCATAGAAATAGTAATTTAAATATCAAACATTCAATTTATGATGCGCTTGATTGAATGAAATAGCTGTTATTTACGGGTGCGCGAACAAAATATTTTACAATTAGCCATTGCAAATTGGTATTGAATCATTTAAATTAATATATATCGCTGAGAGCAATGCAACGATTCATTTGTGATGCAGTTAATTTAAATTGTGATCTTTTTATCGTAGATTTTACATAGATTACAAGTATACATAATGTCGTCCTAAGAAAAGGCATTGCACTCGGTTCGCGTTAAGAACACGGTGAGTCATCACTCAAGATACCATTTGACCAATAGTGTTCTTTAGAATTCTTAGGTCTGTTTCACTATTGGTCAAAAACTGGTGACGCCTATTGGTCTGAGCGAGGACTCGCTGCATTCTTAATGCAAACCGACTTCGTAACATTTTTAACGAAAGCATTAGTAACATTATATACGGACATTAAAAATAAACAATTCTTTTTGTATCATACAAAACTCATCTTGATAAAAAAAAAACAAGAATTTTCACATTTCTCTCGAATGTCACCAAAGTGCACGCACGCGTGCCTTTTTGCCAAGGAAGACGTAAAGGTACCACTATATTCAGTAAAACATCATAACTTCTGTTCTGTATCTTCTGCTCCAAACATACCAGGATATGTTTAAAACTAGACTTTTCCAACCGCAAAGTAAGGACAGCCCTGGATTACACGAACCGGGGTCTCGACCTAATTAAAGTTGGATAGTTGAAGTAATTAGCAGCCGCGTGCTCTACCCTCCCCACTTCTCACCACTCCCCCCTCCCCCCATTTACACTGATAACCGGGGAACACGGAACCTTATCAAGAGGTTTATGACCGATGTGCCGACACACATAAAGATTATTCCGTTCATTGTTTATGGTAAAGATAAATTTTGAGTAAGCTTTGGTGGTATCTATGAGTGTTACCTGGATGATGTTTATGGCATGCGTAGGTACTGTGTATATTCCTTCCAATCCAATTCGTCCAAAATGTAAACCGACATGGCGGGTTAAGATAAATAACACAAATTAAATAGTAAGGTGATAATGTTAACATATCCATAATTTGCTTCATCGAGAGTGAATGTTGGTCCTACATTTGAATATAAATGTTGATATGTTTCTTCAATTTATGGCAGTATCGGTTATCTGAGGCCGCCACATTTGTTTACATTTGAACAAATTGGTTTGGAACGGAATATAGGTAACCTTAATTAATGACGGCTCCGTATGACATTTGCCATCTCGGAGAGCAGCTTTATTTTTTATAGAAAGACTATGGCAGACAAGCAAACGGTTCGCAGAGTGGTACTCCTAAGTCTACGATACATGCTAACATCAGCGAACAATTACGAAGTGTCATATGCAATTTTCTAGTTGGACCATTAGAATTTGTAATTGATGAAATGCAAAAAATAATGCAATATTTATCGCAGCGCCTAAATTATCAATAGATGTCTAAATATCATCGAGTTCAAGCTCTATAATACTAACGTCTGTTCATTTCCTTGCACAATAAAGACCCAGGCATAATAAGCCGAAGAAAATATGGACTGTGTAAAGGAAGACCACGATGGGAGCCTGTGAGATGGGAAAGAAAACCACCTGGAAAAGAGAAGCAAAGGACCGGAAAAAGTGGTAGAAAATAGTAGAAGTTGTTAGTGGTCCCGCTCGTGTGGAATTAAAATCAATAACTGTCCTTTGTGTTAATTCGGCCTACGATTACACGTATGCGAAATTTGAAATTTGATTGTCAATTTCCTGTAGTTATTATAAGCGGGAAGCGCAGTGTGAACCCAGGACTTAAAGAAATTCTTCGGTGGTGGTTGGATGAGAAGAGCCGAGGATCGTCTGCGGTGGCGAGCTTTGGGAGAGGCCTATATTCAGCAGTGGACACACATAGCCTGATGGTATTATTATTATCCTTTGTGTTAATTCGTCCCATGAATTACATGTACCTACTTCATGCGAAATTTGGTAGCTATTGGTTAATTTCCTGCAGTTATTAGGTAACTAACGATGAATTTATTATAGCGCTAGTCAGTTAGTAAGAGGGTTTTATTAAGCCATATCGAGAAATGAAAAATACCTGTTAAGTCTCGGAAAGAGCGTTCATATCATTTGAGTAATTTTCAAAGCAACTAATTTCTAGCAGAGCTCAAAACTTTTCAATTTATTATTTCATCTTTGCCTTAAACTGGTGTTTTAGTTTAAAGGTCAAAATATCCATTAAATCTATCATTTTATAACCAAGATTTTATGTTCGTATCCACGGCCACGTGTTGTTTTGCTTGTACCTACGGCCACGTGTTGGTTGCTCGTACCCACGGCCACGTGTTGTTTTGCTCGTACCCACGGCCACGTGTTGTTTTGCTCGTACCCACGGTCACGTGTTGTTTTGCAGACATTGTACATAAGTGTATTTAGTATACTTAGTTACAATTATTATAACTATTAGAATCCGTTTATTAAGTCGTGTGTTGTAAAAAAAGTATGTTTTTTTGTGTCATAAAATAATGTAAATGTCACGATCGCATGTATAATGGTAGACTCAGATGTCAATATAGGTAGGTATTCAAATGTTCAATTTTTGTGTCAATATATCTTTCCGTGGGTGTCATAAAAGGCGACAAAGCCGCTACCACATGCGCTAAGGAACTATACCATCTCTATGAGAGTAGACTCGCCAACCCGCGCTTGTCTAGCGTGGCGTTTTACCATACATCCGTCATGCATAACACAGTATCCATGCACACTTGCTTTCGCGGCTATTCGCTGGACTTCATGGCTGCGTGAATGTAGGAGCCGGTATAAAGTGTAAAATGTGCAGCGTACGAGAAGTTAATCATTATTAGTTGTGTGCGCGCACGTGTGTTCTCTCCGGCCGATATTGCGTGGAGCGGGTAATTAATAAAGCGGCGGGCGCGCGATAAGCCGCGCCGGTGTACCCGTAAATCACCGGCGCTAATGACACTGCGTCCGACTCCCGACGCGGATGTAAAGCCGTTGGAACGCTCATTCGGATTACATAAACAAAGTTTTGCAAAGATAAATAAAAATATTTGAACCACCTTAAAAGTGAATTTTGTTGTACAAATTTTGTTGTTTGTACGAAATTTTTATGAACTTGATATTCTATCTATATTAAGTTAATATTTTTAAATAAAGTACCTGACTTTATAACTCTGAGCAGTCTATTAAGGACGGCAATTATTACGGGAGGAGATTTATTAGATTACTTCAATATCTTTTTAAGGACAGAATAGCGTTCATCCTATTCTGTCTTTAACGTTATTCTATAACAATTATGTAGAAACAATCCAAAGCTATGTCACATCTAGCACTGATCTACATCGTCGTCCACGTTCGCCTCTCGAAGCGAGAGCAAACAAACAGCGCCCGTATGCCACCTACATCGCTCCCGAACTTGGTACACGAATCAATATGAAAATATTATTTCCGGACGGTTCGCTTTGTCTGCCGCTGTCTACTTCAAAGCCTTCAGTGAATACATGAATTTGTTACAAGTTCGCTGTGTCCGTTACGTCACAGTTCAAATATTTCAGTCACAGGTTTTGTATTAAAATTTTAAGTTTTTAGGTAGATTTCATAAAATAGGATATCAATTAAATAATAATTGTTATGTAAACGGGTTACTCACGATTTATTATTTATTTCTTATAGCCGATATTTCGGTCCAATCACACGAGCCGTGGTCGCGACGAGACCGCGAAGGCGGGTGAAGGTGTTGTTGCTATTGACAGACAAATCTGTCTACCCTCCGTCGTGTTTGTTTTTGATTCACCTGCCCACACTGAATTTGTTTTTGTTGATTAAGTTCCTTGCACACTATACTAAAAATATCACCACTCACACGCGAGTTTGTTTACATAACAATTATTATGTTCAACCACGATAACAAAAGTCTAAAATCTTATGTTTCAAATAAATAGATCACGATTCTCGATTTACAGAAAAAGAAATGCGTAGACATTAGTCAGCGTCACTGTCGCCAGCTCTTTGATTATCCGCTGCTGAAGATGCAATCTCCTCATGCACATTTTCTCATGCACGTTAGCCAAGCGGGGTTGGCGAGTTTATTCTTTCGGAGGTGGTGTAGTTGCGCAGGACTTGTGATAGCCGCTTTGTTATACCTCGATGACCTTTTACGACACCTACGGTAAGAGATGGGATGGGGTGGTTCTATTCTACAACCGGCCAACATTAGATAGTAGTATAAAGATTTCTTCTAGGCAATCTTTGGAGGTAGATAGACTGTGGTTGCTGTTTAACTGCCGGTCTGTATTGCCCGATTCCTAAATTGTACTTCCTTTATAGTGACCAAATTTCATCTACTCCAAAATCACAAAAAAATCGAAGTTTCAGCCGATTTTTCGACGATTCCTACCACGAGAACGTTCACACCGATATAGCGGGCAAGCAAAGTTCATTTGCGTCTAACCTCTACTCGGATAGCACGAGACAACAATCGAATTATTGATTTTGATTAGAGATACTTCGGGATCAAGCGTCATTAACGATAACAAGGGAGATACTTTTTAGATACTCGGAGACAGCCAATGTATAGAGCTCCGACCGAAAGAAAGTTATGGGGGATCAAGCCTCCTCGAAATAAACCAGTTCGCCAAGCTGGTGCACGGGAAGTGGCACTGCTCAAAACTAGAACCTAAGGTGGTTTGAGATTATTACCATAATAAGATTAATACAATTAGTTTCACCCAAAATACTCGAGACGGTTGAGAAGTAATGACAGTTGTCTCTACTCAAAGCTAATACTCAAAGAGAACTGAAGACTGATAATGAATCGGTCCGACTGAAACCAATACTCAAACGATTGAAGAAATAACAACATTTAAGTTCGTTTGTTCAGAGTAGATCCCTAGTCCTTAAAGCAACTTATATTATGTTGAAAATAGGATGTTAGATAACGCTGCAGCATCCGCGAGCTGAGTAACACCCGCTCTGCCTATGTGTGACACGGTATACAGCAGGGCCGTCTTAAGTCTATTCTGCGCCGGGGTGCGGGAGTGTATCCTAAGACAGTCAAACATCCTATTGTGTATCCTATGACAGTCAAATATCCTATTGTGTATGCTATGACAGTCAAATATCCTATTGTGTATCCTATGACAGTCAAATATCCTATTGTGTAATTGTTTACTATAGCGTTATATTTTTTCATTACCTTTAAAAGGTGGGCGCCCGGGGTGCACCGCACCCCTTGCACCTCCTGGTAAAGACGGCCCTGGTATACAGTATACAGTAAATATGGACGGACAGCACGCGTCACTAAACACATGCGATTAAGTTAATGCGATTCCGCAGAGTATGCGCTGCCTCCAATTAATGCAACGGTCCATACGTAACGCGGTACCATAGTGTTGCACCAGGGTGACTCAAACATATAAGACTTGGTTTGGTCTCCTCAAAAATGAGTCGAATGAAGTTCTACATATTAGGAATGGTAAAATAATACACTCTTTTAATACAAAAGAAAATTTTAATTTATTTAATACAAATACTTTTAATTGAAAAACGCGACTTGGCCCAATAGGACTACTAATATAAAAGAGAATAATTGAAGGTCAAATATCATACAGCTTGATAGGTTAATATATCAACGTACGGATTTTTCATTACACTAACTCGGCGATGAAGGGAACTGAAAAATCAGCATATTAAGGACCTTTCTGCCTATGAGTAAAAAAATTCTTGGCCATGTTAAAAACATTCATTCACTATTCCATATGGTAGAAAATGGTCCAAAACCTCTTTGTTGTTGCAAGGAGAGACCAGTGCTCTGCAGTTTGACGTTCTAAGCTGAAATTAATTTTGATCTTTGTTTTATTTAACCGTTAGCGGTTGAATGCGGAAATTGTATTTTTTGGTACCTCGAGAAATCTTCGGTAATTTTATGATATAATGATATTTCGTTAGTTTAGTGCTTGAATGGCCAATCAACCTGTGACCAAATTTTACATGAGAGGTTTTTTTCGTTTGATATTGTTAGTAAAAGATATCTATTAAAACTTCTGATGATTTATAAATTATGTGGTATATATTATTATATTTATCGATATCGTATTATAATATGATAAGCATAAACTGATATTTTTTCACTTAATAGTGGAGGTTGGACAAAATGATTTTGACGAAATTATGACACTGGAGATAGACCATAATGACTAGGAGATAGTCCATTAAAATTATTAGAGAGTTCAGTGCTTGTTTGTCCAAACCACCATCATTACACACTATACAGCATGTTCAAAGTTATTGTAATCTGTTACCTATTTAATATATTAAAATATGTAAAATTTTGTATGTTTGTTACTCAATCAACCAGAAACGGCTGAACGGATTTTAATGAAATTTAGCATACAGATAGTTTATTACCTGGACATAGGCTCCTTTTCATAATCATCACCATTTTCCTCTACCACGCGGGTGAAACTGCGGGGTGCTGCTAGTATAATCTACACGTTTAAATTTGCTATGGAAATAAATAAACTAATATTTTTTTATAAAAAATATATTTATTACATAGCCGGCTGGTACTAAATAATAAACTTAACCAAACTAACTTAAATAACTACATAACTAAACTTTTTAACACGCTTTTATTAGCTTGGTATGTATGTATCTACGTATCTATGTATCTACGTATCTATGTATCTATGTAACGAAATCTTTGAACTCAATTTTTGAGCACTTCGAAACGTCGGATTAATCTGAAATTTTGCAGGACCGATGACAATGCAATAATTTCAAAAAAATGTCATTTTTGAAGTAAAGCTTCTTTAGTAATTTAGTTTTTAAGAAGGAACATGATTACTTTTTTCTTGTTTTTTCTTTATCTGAAATAGTTGTTTTGAGTTTAGACTTGTTTTCTTGTTTTTCTGTGAGTATATTTTTTCGTCTCCCATTTATGTTTTGACCAGAAGAAAGCATACTTTCCTCATCTTTATGTTTTATGACCTTTTTGATTAAGGCTTCCATGAAATTTTTGTCTTCCAGTGGCATAAATTTGTACATTGAACGTATATCCTGAATTTTTTTAAGAGTTACAGAGCTGTTCTTTGGTTTTTTAAGAGTTATATCACTCAAAACGTACACTTTGTTTTGTTTGATGTTTGTTGATATTGGTGTTGCAGTGAAACTAGTTTTGTACTTTACTATGTTCCATTTCATTTTATTATACTTTATCGATTTTATTCTTTTGTATGGTATTTGACCAAATCCAAGTTTTACTGCCTCATCATGAAACGAGCGAAAGTCCGTGTCCAGCATTTGCAAAAAATTAAGTTTGATTTTTGATTGTATTTTTGTTAGGGCCCGCATCAATCCAAGAGGACTATAAACCTCTTGATGCCTTAAGTTGCGTTCTATTACGCTGTGAACACAATCTACTTCTTGAATGTTTCCGTGGCCTGGTTCAGAAAATTTTTGTTTTATTTCTATTATATTTTTAGCATGGTCAGATTGCAAGAAATTTATTAAGGCCATACTCATATGTGAATTTTTGTTTTGTGGTACACAAGAGTCAGACCAAAGAATAATTTTACTAATATGGCTAGGCAAATCCTTGACTACTCGGACTAAAATCTTGATCAATGCGCTGGCTATTTCATCTCCACTTCGCCCGTTTTTCGTTTCATCCCAAAGAGCATTGGTAGCAGAATTATCTATATTACAGTGCCCTGTCAAGTTATACACAGTTAGTTTACTAGTGTAATAAAAACAAGATATGTTCGCTTTAGGGAGACTGAAAATGTTCTCTAAATCAAAGGTTATGACAGCTGTGTTTGTATTTTTTGAATCATTCTGCCTATCTCTTGATCTTTCTTCATCACCTTCTTGTTTACGTATCATATGTTCCGTATATTTGAGTTGTTGATTGTCATCGGGATTTATTAATGCTTTGTATTCACTACAAATATCGCAAGTATCTTTTTTGGGCCGATGAAAACTTAGATTAAAATTTTCGTTAAAAACTTTTCTATAAATGTTCTCTTTGACTGGCTCTTTATGCATTTCTACATAAAGAGAGTACATTTTTGTAATGCTGAGACTTGAATCTAGGTATTGACGTTTTGTGATAGCTCTACAGTAATGTGATTCCTGGACTGGAAATGACTTTATATGATTCATGACTTCTTCGATTTTGGAAGGTTCAGTTTGTTTTTTCACATACCGGCCTTTTTTGGGAGTAGGGGTTATTTTTGTGTTCATGGTACTCTTTTTTTTGTAAAAGTGATATATTCTCTTCACAGAAATGTCCAACGTAGTACAAAAGAATTTTTTGCATACTCTTTCTTTAATATTTTCACAAGGAAGATAATAAACATAACTATATTTCCTTCTACTATTTTCCTTTTGGGTTCTCTTTCTTTCTGTTCCCTTTCGTGTGGTGTATTCGTCGTAATATTTATATTTTTTGGCATCATTTAGGCTATAAAATTGAACCAATATATCTTCTCTTTTGCTGTCTGAAATTTTTGTTGAACAGTTATAATTACAGGTTGCTTCACATCCAGTTCTAACCACCTTTTTCTGTTTTGTGTCTCCTTTGATATTTACATATTCTTCACCTGCCTCTCTTTTCTTTTTAATGATATTTTTTTTCCACTTCTCGGGTTGTCTCTTTCTCTTTCTTGTAAGATCAACTTTCGAATTGTTTTGATGGATCTCTTCAGAAGTAACATCATCTTGTTTCACTTCTTGGCTTTCTTCTTTTTTTAGCAGCTTAGCAGAGAATTTTCCTTTGCATGTCATTATAATGTTGTACGCTTTTTCTTCTTGTTCAGTTTTTTTACATGTATTTGTAATAATATCCTCCTCACCATCAGAATCTATTGAAAATAACTTTTTCTTTACTGTGTTGATCCTGAAAGCATAATATACAATATTGATTACCCCTATGTATTTTTCTATCCTATCGTACTATTCTTCTTATATCATAACATAGTTTCACGCCTGTATCCCCGAAGGGATAGGCAGAGGTGTATTAATCACCCACTGTTCGCCAACTATGTTTAAGTCCCACGTAGGGGGCGAGCCTATTGCCGTCTACCGGGCACATTTCCAAACTCCGGGCTGCTACTGAGAAATTTCTTACGACCCAACCCAATAACACTTTGCCCGACCCGGGGATCGAACCCGAGACCTCGTGATCAGCAGTCGCATATACAAACCGCTGTGTGTGTGTGTGTGTGTGTGAATGTTTGGTTTGTTACCACGTATCTCCATAACTATATTACTAAATCGATTTTAATGAAATTTGAAACGTAGATAGTGTAGGCTCTGGAATAAGACTAATATTATTTTCGAAAATCATCCTCTAAAGGGGTTGAATAGGGTGATAAAGTTTCTATGGAAATTTTTATTCCTTGGTCCGATTCACTCAAAACTCGGTACAAATAAACCTTAAAACAAATAATGATGCACGTATTTTTTATTTTTTCAAAACTACCCCTAGGGGGTGTGTAAAATGAATTTTGTTTGGAAAAAATGTATTCCCTGGTTCCATTCACTACTTAGGGAAAATACACTTTAACGTAATAATTTATATTTGAAATATGCATATTTGTTTTTTTCAAACTACTCATAAAAGGGAGTGAAATGGGGTTGTACATACACTGAAATAACTCACGCGGGCGAAGCCGCGGGCAAAAGCTAGTAAGATATAATTTGATTTTTTTGGCCCCCAACATGAAACAAGAATATTGGGTAAAATATTTAATAAAATAATCCAAAATTTAGCTATGATTCGTAACAAAACCAAAATATTTGTCGAAAATGTGTAATCTGTAATCGAATCGTTCTGTTTTTTTTAAACTTTCGCGATTCTGAAACATATTAACAAACAATAATAATAAAATAGTTATTCAACTATAACCATACCAGATGGGTTTGCCGACCCTTATAATGTACCTTAGAAATATTCTTGGTTAACCAAAAAAAAATAACATGCGCTGCGTAATTATCAATCAGCCTGTATACTGTGTCGCTAGAAAAAAAACGTTAATGTAAAATAGAAATAAGTTAGATAATACCAACATACCTTTCTAAATCCAGTTCCGCCTGCTCATAATCATTTTTCTTAGTTGTTGCTGACATTTTGAAGCACCAATATTGCACAAAAATTATTAAAACTCTTTAATTAATCACAGATTGTCTATAAACGCTGCTTACTCGAAAACAAAACGAATGTTATGCAAACAAGATGGCGACGCGTCACACGGTAAATGCTTCGCTGTGATTGGTTGGCCGATGGAGATTGGGCAAACAAGAACAGAGCTTGATATTCGGGTGCGTTCATTTGACCAAATTATGGAGTTAAGCTAAATAAGAACTAAATTGTATTTATGTTTCGGAGATAGGATATTTTATTTTTGCAAATAGTGCAAGTTGCATCTAAAATAAAATAAAATAATATGTATTGCAATTCGCGTAATTGCTTTTTCTATATGTTAAAATCAAAAAGTCGTTTTTGATAGAATTGGTCGGTTGACCATTCAAGCAATTGGGCGACGATTTGGTAATGATGGTAATGACATTTGGAAGAAGTTGGTGTTTTGTATTGTACTTAGCACCACATTCAACGTATTCTGTACACTGGTATGCACTGTATTTATTGTGTGTATACAGCGATAAAAGTTTTCCTAAATTTAACATACCCGGGAGGAATGAATGAGTCACAATACACCCTCATTACTCCATGAAAACTCTGTGAACAACACTACTACTGGACCTAAACGAACTTAATACGGGGGTGTGAGGTCAAAATTTGATCATTAATTAAGTATTGACGTTTAACGATCATCGGCGATCGTTGACGGTCATAATCAACGTGAGTAAATCACGGCAAATTATTGATATGCACCAATCATACACCAAAAGTTCTCTTTTTGTGAACATTTCAGTTTTACTTGCTATTTCGTTTTTCTATTTGTATACCGCACGGAGCTTTGAGCCTTTGAGCATACATAAATCTTATTTACTTCCATATAAATATCCTGTAGGCTGTATGATTTTGATTTTTGTTAATTAAATTAGTTATTGCTAATCAACTAATTAATAAGTTAAGTAGTTATTGCTTTTTTGTTTAGTTGGTGTAATTCAATTAGGTTGATGAAATATACGCGAAGACCCGAGGTCCTAACACAGATTTTTCGTATGCAAACGTTACTATCGCGTTTAATAGTGTCTTTTCTATATAGAGAATTAGTAAATAGAACTAGTGGTCGAAACTTAAAATCTTCCTAGAGAAACAACAGTAGACGCAAATGTCATAGTTACGTTTGCAAACGAATAAGCATTATTAGGGCCTTACCTATGAATGTGCCATTTGTTCATAGTGGCCACTTTGAAATTAGTTATCTTGCGTTTGGCTCGGAATTCCAAATTCAAATAAATTTTATGACATTCCTTTTCAAAATCAGATATTCATTTGTTTTTCCGTCAAACGGCTTTTTGGTTAGATATCGTTGTTTGCGTTCATGGAAAAGGTAAAAATTCGCGTTATTTTAGAATACGAGTTCCGTAGTGGCAACAATGCAACAGAGGCGGCACGCAATATCAACGATGTGTACGGATCAAATAACGCAAAACTAACGCACGGTGGGCGTTTTTGGTTTGCTCGTTTTCGTTCTAGAAATTTCGACCTTAAGAACAATCCTCGTGGACGATCGGAGACTAAAGTCGATAATGACGAATTGAAAGCGATAAGTAGAATAGTGGAAGCGGATTCTTCTCAAATCACGTCTGAGATAGCAGCAACCTTCGGCGTAAGTGACAAAATAAGATTGATTCATTTGTGTCAAATTGGGAAAGTGAAAAGTTCGAAATAGTGGTACAGTGGGAGCGTAATGAAAGTCAGCTGCAAACACGCGTCGAAGCTTGCCTTACTTTGCTGAACTGGCACAAAAATTAAAGGATTCTGAATCGTATTGTCACATGTGGGCAACGTCTGTCGGGTCAGTTAGGTAAATATATAATTTTCATGGAAAAAAAACTATTTAAAAGTTTTTCATATAAAACGGCAATTTAGGTAGGACCTAATATTACCGAACCTTTTTTTGTGCTCTATATTTAACGAATATGTATGAAAAATTTGGTAAAAACTGAAATTATGTATGTTTATTATTGTTTAATGCATAATAACCCAAAGGTTGACTGGTATAGAATGCCGCAAGGCATTAAGTCCGACTTTTATACAATATTTATGTGCAATAAAGTATTAATAAATACATAAATAGAAAAATAAAAAAATATTTATTTGCAAAAAAAGATTCGTAAAATTTTCATGACAGTGAACTCAGAATCAAACGAATTCATGATTTCTGTGTAAACTATGTGTAATGATACTGTGTGGGTGTAATGGTACCTAGCAACATTTTTATGTTGCCCATTGTATTGTGGCCAACAAAACGTTTTCTTCTTTCTTCCTACACATAATACAGAAGAGGACCTACATAGAGGTATCATGAAAACCCAAATCCAGCTTCACTTAACGGCTTCTGCGTTTCACAGAGACGGCCATAATGCCATTCCTACTTATCCTAAACATTCAATAGCGATGCAGATATTTATTTTTACGAGAATCCCATCTGGATGCAAACGACGCCGGGATACGTTGATACGACAACCGTTCCCATAGATTACCATAAATATACCAACATTGTGTATTATCGTGTCTTAAAAAGGCGAAGCGGTGCATAAAGCGATCTAATGAGACGGCTAATCTGTACCAAGAACTATTTATATGGACGATAAACCACCGTTTGTTTACCATATCAATTGGTATGGGAATGAGTGTAAAGGGACGGCGAAAAGGGAAAGTTTCGTACCAACAATAGATTAGCAATTTATGTGCGTCCGTCGAGTCGCGGTATAAGTGTGCCTCCGACAGTTAAATTGCGAAAGTTAATGCATAAATAAGAGGTAACAATGTAGGCCGAGCAGAGCGCCCCCGCCCACCCCTTGTCACGGCTAAACCTCTTACAATGCCGAGTTGCTCCATTCGACTGATATTCACTCAGATGTACCGGAGGAAACGTATGAAAATGAATTTTACATTCGTACGGGCACGTTCGACTGGGCACGTTCCATTTATCGCACGGCAAAGCTGTTTTTGCTACTGCTCGCCGGGCGGTTTTCCATCTTTGCTTGTTTGTCGATTTTTGGTGTCGATGTGCCCAGTCGAGCATATGGGTGGCGGTAATTTAGAACCCCAAAAAGTGCGGATCAGAAACCCTATTATAAGCATTCCTCGTTCGCAAACGCACGTACTATCACGTACACGTCAAATGTTTTGTTTTTATTTGTTTGAAGATTTTAAATTCCTAATAATACATCTGGTAAGGGCGAACATTTATATGGTTGCTTATTTCTCTAGACAGAATAAAAAGGATGCTTTGATGCAATAGTTACGTTTACAAACGAAGAAACCGACAAGTTTCTCAATACGTTTGCTGGGGGCGTCGCTTGATTCTCTATATGGAAAATCATACACAAATTCTCTTACCGCAAATACATAGACTATCTTCGTATCGTCGTGGGTAATAACAGTTATGGCAGACGCGATAGTTTAGAAACAAGAAATTTCACGACGAGATGGTATTAACCAGTTAAAAGTGATTATATTTTGTTTACTCGATGCTACTATTACCGACACCCTGTGGGGTTTAATTGTTAAAATTTACAGTTTTGGCTAGGTTTCTCACGCCTCTCAATTGCGTGCAGAATCAACTTAAGTTTCTGTTTTACCTAGATAGCAATAAATAATATATATATTTTATATAATATATATTACAAGATCCGTTTCATGTGTTAACGCCCTTAATTTCTCTGGTATAACTTGTATTAATTTTTAAATACTGTAGTATCCTTTTTTTGATTAATTAAACAAGTCACTCCAAAACATTGACTTATGTCTGACAGAAAAATATCAAACATGAAATTACTACAAATGTTGTGCTCAATAAAATAAAAGTTCAAATAGATAGTCCATTATTGAGCACATATTCATAAGGACTATAATAATAATAATTCATTTTGCAAGAACATAAGTTTTTTTATAGTGAAGTAGGCGGACGACGAGCAAGCGGTCCCACGTGATGGTAAGTGTTACCGCCGCCCGTGGACCACCTGCAACACTTGGGGGTATGCGGGTGCGCTGCCGACCTTGCAAAATCCTATGCACAGCTTACTTGATTGACCCCATATCGCAGCTTAATAGAACAACCTCTTGAGGCAGTTCGTTCCACAGCCTACGGGTTCGCGATATAAAATGATTTTTGGACCAAACAGTACGCGATACCTCCGTATCGGGGAAATGCAGATGGACCGCACTTCTGTGACAAGAGGTGCGGTTGTAGAAACCTGAGGTGGGAATTATGTTGAAGTAGCATAATATGGCGTTACAGTACATAAAATGTTATGTCCCTTTATGTTCTGCCTCAACAGACGTGCAAAGTATAATTGAACAATTAAATATAATACTATAAACAATATTTAATACTATAACAATTAAATATTAGTATAATTAAATACTAATCGTACAATATTGTTCACAATAATAAATTATTAAAACTTGCTGAATGTCAAATAAAATGTAGCAGCAAATTTAGTTCTTTCTTTTCTTCTATTGCTTCTATTCTACTCAGTGCAGTGTTAGTAAACATGCGAAAAACCAATTTTCTTTGCACGTGAATTTGAAAACAAAAGAGATTAGGAGATATGAAATGTGACATGAGATACTCGTAATATCACTTTCAAATTCAGTCACCCGCAACGCACCTGTGTAAAATGTCTGCTTTAACTAGTTTTCTTTACAGTCAGCGGTAAATTCTGTACATAATCGTCTTGTTTGGTCCACTTGGTCATATTCTAACTTAGTCGATAGAGAAACCCGACAAAAGTGTCGAATTATCGCGCACGGTATTATCTGTCACGCATATGCGCATTGTACGATTTATAGTATGCACATAATTGAATAATTATTAAAGTAGTATTCAAATCGTCAAAATTTTAATGAGCCGTTTCTAAAATTGGTTCACATACACACTATGACACTTGGGAGAAGCATCGTTTTAGAGGAAGCGTATTGTTGTTTCAGAAACCGTCTAATAATTTACAATATCCCTGTAGTTATAATAATTATAAAGATGAAGTGAATTTTCGGCGAAGCAGACGGCGTTTCTTAAACTCATGAAGAATTACGTACTCCTTGATATGGGTATTTCGGTACAGAGGCGGGGTCTCATTTGAAGAGCCGCATCGCAGAGGACAGATGGCAGATTCTTGAAACAACATAAGTAGTTGACGTGTTTGACACTGGGTCAGGGGGCTGCCATAGGTAAATCTTTTCCTGGCAAGGAACTATTTGTATATATTATCTAATATATCTTACACAATAAAGAAGGTTGTTAATAATTATTAGACTCACCGCCTTCACTCTACTTTGCTAATATAGTAAGCCCTTGCACAGACCACGATCTATAGGAGTCGTTGTCGCAACTCCTGCGTTAGTCTCTAGACGTGTGCTCTGCTGTGTTGTTGATATTTTGAAAATATTAAATTGTTTTTTCTAAATACCACTAGTAATATTATACTTAAATGTGAAAGTATAGATATTTGAATGTTATCAAATAAATGGCCGAAACCGGTTTCCTTGAAATGTAGCAAATAGGTAGATTGTAATCCGGATTAATACATAGGCTACAATCCATGTAAGCCACGCGAAGGCGGTTGCGAAAGATTAGTAAATAAATACAAATAACTAACTATACAAATGACGATACACGCCTGGATACCACGATCACAGTTATAATAGCACTTACCACTTTCAGAGACGGACGAAGGCGATCTCTCAGCCGTGGAGACGCCTGAGGAGGACTCTAATGAGGAGAAGGAATCCGCGCGCGTTGCATGTGGCATCGCGCTTTCGGAGAGGCACCGCGCGCTCTCCCGCGGGGATGCGCGCAGCTGTGCGAGTCGCCGTCTCAGGTACCGCTGTTCTCGCGCTAGCTGCTCCTTGTGACTCGAATGTCTCTTTTCTCGTTCCTCGAGATTCTGCAACAAGAGACGTTAATTATATTTCATGTATTCATATAAACTGTGATGAAGTCCTATCACTATCGCAACAAGCGACAGCGGTACATCACTAAAGACGTGTGGATCCCGTCTTGCGCCATGCGTGTGAAAAATCAAAATAAATTAAGTTGTCCCGAGAATTTTGAGGTTTAATTAATACCGATGAGAACAAAAGGAGCGATCACACGCACAATAATAAGCACCAAGAACAAAATACATAAACAATTATTACTTTTTAGATGGCAAACGAGCGAGCGGATCTCATGATGGTAAGTGGTCACCGCCGCCCATGGACATCGGCAACATCAGGGTGCATGCGACTGCGTTGCCGACCTTGCAAAAACTTGTTCAAAGCTCTTATGAAGAGCCTCATGTCGTAGCATAATGGAAAAACCTCGGCTGGCAGTATATTGTACAACAATCGGGTTCCCGGTGTAATGTGTCTTGACTACCGCACTGTAGCGTGTCAAAGGCTAGCGGATGAACCGCACGCCCTTGACGAGAGGTGCGATGGTTAAAACCTAAAGTGGACATTAAATTGGACAGCTCTTCAAAACATTAAAATTGTATTCGAATATCACTTGAAATTTGAGTATTATAACATTTATAATTGAAAAAAAAAAAAACAATAAACATTGAAGCAAAATCGTAAGGAAGGAATTAAATCAAAATCAATTTAAACTGTAATAAGAACTCTCAATTAAAAACTTTCCGTTTACATAAACTGTGTTCCTAAATATTGAAGCTTTTTCCCTTTAATTGCGTGGAAAATTTCAAGTGTTTCAGCAGTTATATCTACGCATATAACAGTAGAATTGAAACTGTTTTAAAAGAAAGCAGCAGCGCGGGGACATAAAGGAGTTTAACCGCATTTTTTAACGGCCCAGTGGGCAGCGTTCGAGATCAAAGGGGAGGGATGTATGGGGGTGGAAGGGGGGAGGCATATCGGGCTATCGCTGCGGCCGCAGATGAAATATCCCCTCATAAATCTACCACGTCTCACCACTGAACCCCCATAGGCAATGCCTCGACATTTTGTGAAAGTATAGTTTGACTGCATGTGAGACACGTCACACTCGATCTTCATAGAAAAACCATTTAAACACTACTCCCGAACATCGCTCAAAATTTTGTATAAACAACTGTGATTATCATCTAATCACTGTTATCCCTGTTAACATCGAGTTTTTATCATCAAACAGCTGAGGCGAGAATTGTATGTAGCTTGATCGCATACGAAAATCGTATGCAATATTCTCGCCCGAACTGTTCGAGAAACACGATTTGTATAAATGAGCCTTAAGTCTGGAGGCTCCCTAGACGATCAATTCTATTATGCAATTTTACGGATTGTGCAATGTTCTTAATCGTTTAGGAAGTGTATTGAAATTCGTTTGGGTGCAAGGCTTGAATCAATAATATTGTGCAATTACATTATTGTACAATTTAATTAAAGGTCAGTAATTAGGTAAGTAATTAGGCAATTAGTAATTAGGGCTGCCTAATTCGAGAGCATTTTCCTTCATTCAATTCTAAATATTTATATCTATCTGGATATAGATACGATAGGTCAAACTAAAAGTTCTTAGAACTGGCTACTATACAATACGATAGAATAAAACAAAAATTTGAATTTTGAAAATGGAACTCGGCTTGTCAAACGCCATTAATTTTTCAAAGCTGTCACTGGTTTTTATTTCTGGGGCAATTTGAGTAATGAATTTAATAAGACATTTTCGTTCAATGATTTTTTATGACTTTCTTTGCGATCTAAACCAGAAACAAAGTTATGAAAGACTTAAGTTAGCATTTAGACTTAAGCGCCCCATCCAGTGTTTATAACTGGTTCAATGAACTTAAACGTGGTCGTACCTAACTCAGTGACGATGTTAGACAAGGGCTCCTGCAACGGCGGTGACGGAGGAAAACATCAAAACTGTGCGGCTCATGATTGAAGCAAACAAACGAACGACATATCAGAAATTACGGGCATCGTTAGGTATTGGTATGAGTCAAGTTCAAACTATTTTACATGATTACCTACGAGTAAGGAAGCTTTGTGCTAGATGGATTTCTCACAATTTAAGTGAAACCGCGCCGCGTATCACTGCCACGTGGAATGGTGTCTCCAAATGCTTGAAAACTTCAATAATGGTCAATCAAATGGTGTTGTTGATATAGTAACAGTTGATGAAAGCCCGCTATAAGGTGCTATGGGCCTGAAACTAAGAGGCAATATGTGCAGTGTAGTGTTCCTTTCGAAGAGTTGCCGACGAAAGTGAAGAAAGGACGGAGTGCTGAAAAGAAGATAATTGCCTGCTTCTTTGGCAGATTGAGCCACTTTGCTACTATAACTTTAGGAAAAAAAGAACAGTAACTACAGACTGGTATGTGAACAGCTGCTTGCCTTCTCTTTTGGAAAAGTCAAAGAACGACGCCCACGAAGCAGATTGAACCTCCGTCAAGATATCGCCCCAGCTCACTCTGCCAGACAAATGGAGCAATTTTTGAGTACTGTAAATGTAGAGTTAATGGGTCATCCGCCATACAGTCCCGACCTTGCGCCCTGTGATTTTTATTTATTCCCTTAAATTAAGGAGAAACTCAGAGGAATACGTTTTATGAATGCAGAAGAGGCAGTAACGGTCTTCCAAACGGCTGTTGAAGAGGTGCCTAAATGTGGGCTGAATGTTTCACGCAATGTTTTCGCGCAGAAAACTTCGAAAAGCGATTAAACAACTTCCATCTTTCCATTTGATTTGATTTTTGAGATTCTAAAAACTTTCAGATATATATATTGTACCTGTATTGTTATGTATATGTTTTGTATGTTAATATATACAACTTTTCCATAGGAAATATAATAATTATTTCACCAAAGTGAAGCTAGGGCAGATAGCTAATAAATTATAAAATTTAACAAAATTATTATTTTTTATTTTATTTCGGAAAACATATAGTACAATAACACTTACAAAGAAACATAATTATAAAAATTGAATTACACCAACAATTGTGAAAGGTATATGAATACAGCGGTGATGTCTTAGGGGTATTTATCCTTGACTCAAATTGGTGAGGTCCTGAGTTCAAATCCTCGGCCCATACCAGGAAGTTTCAAATTAATCACGAATTTAAAAAAAAATCAGCTCGGCGTTAAAGGAAAACACCGTAACGAAACTACCATGCTTCAGAATTGAAAACAATCTGGAGCATGTGTATCCACCAATCCGCACTGGGCTTTCGTGGTGGATTAGTGACCCCTCTAGTGATTTACTAGTGATGTACCGTGCATTGGAAGGTTTAAAAAAGGCGAAACACAAGTCAGCAAAAGCTAGCCTTATAATCGGAAATACTAAGAAATTGTTGCAATTTAACATGAACTTCTGAAGGAATAACATGCAAATGAAGTAGCTGATGAATTTAAAACATTGTATTTCGGAGCGGTGTATCGGTTATAATTTTAATTGGTTATTTTAAACTTTTCCAATCTGCATGGGAATACGCCGGTGGCGGTCTTCGTGACCGCTACGATACAGATTTATACAGTACGTTAAATGGAACGATCTCAAAATTATTAAGGGGATAGATTGTAGCGTAGATTGTAGATGTTGACTGATTTTGTCAGTGCTGTGGATTGTATGTATCGTTTCCTAAAAACCAATTTTATTAGTTTATTTTATAAACAGTGTAATAATGCATAATAGAGAACAATAATAATAAGAGTACCTCCCCCAACTGAAAGCTCCGACGCCCCCTAATGCGTGGGAGCGACGTCTTAACTTGAGCGATTGAGATCGACTTAGTTACGCAACTAGCATTTTTCGTAACTTTGAATATGTTCAAATAGGTATGTATTGATTTTAATAAGTAAAACTTGTTGATTAAAATAACGTATTTGAGCTAATAATTATCGTTTTGTTTATAACTCATTAGCGCTAGATGTCAATGAGGCCGATACACCCATTGATAAACTCTAGTAGACGTTGGAAAAGTAAGATATCATACTACTAGCGCAAATATACTTCATTTTAGGAACTAAAAACCATTGTTATAACTAGTACAACTGAAAACCTGAAAGCGATCACTAACTCCATCCGGTGCCGAGTAGCGGTACTAACCATAGTTATTGTTTAAAAAATGCTAGTCCTAATAACTGTCTAGCACTATTACAGTAGAATATTACTTAGATATGTACCACAACACCTATGGTTCTGCTAATCATTTGTAAATCCCTATAAGTAGTAAACAGCCACTGTAAAAAGAGAGAAGATGAATATAAAGATTGGTATCATGTAATTCAATTAAAATGCAGAACAATAGCAAAATGTATGAACATGGAAAAATATTAGTAATTGTAGAATAATTGCAGAAAATCTTCATAAAAACCATGAAATGTATAATAAAGTCGTAAATCCTGTAGCAAATTTCCGTACCGAACAACGGACACATACATGTACTTAGCATAAGAAAATAAAGCTTTGTCATGTTTCTTCTTTTATTTTCCCTGTGGATATGATAAGCAAGCAAACATATTCGTTCTATTTCCTCGAATTAATGAAGTAGCGAATAAGGGTTATTTGAATAAAGCCAGTAGAAAACGTGTTTTTACACAAGCATAGACAAATCTTGTAAAAATAAATTTAGTACAAATATGTGCTTGCTATCGGTCTGCTTTTAATATAAAAGAGAAATATGTATTTATAAAGTTTAAGGTTCCATGAATAGAATCTGTATAGAATTTACGTCTGTATTACGATGGTACAAAAGTTGGGGAAAATTAAAATCAGTAATTAAAATCATTGGGGAAATCAGTAAGACTCAACCGTAAATAGCACCCGTAGAAAATATAACGATACGTGAGTCCTCAAGAGAATTATTACTACAATATTATTGGAGGTTAAAGTATAAAATTGCCGATTTGTACTGAAAAATTAAAACTCGTTTTTTTCTAATATGTAACATATTTATTTAATCAAAATATTTACCCTCATTATCTATACATTGTTGCCATCTAATCGGAAGTTCATTTATGCCTTTGCGATAGAACTCTGGGGATGTAGATTCGACAAACTGTGTGAAAGCATTTTGTACTGCCTCTTGGGAAGAAAATTTTTTACCACGTAGAAAATTGTCCAAATCACGAAAAAAATGGTAGTCCGTTGGAGCAAGGTCTGGCGAGTACGGAGGATGACGTATGGTTTCTAACTGCAGCTCCTGTAGAGTTACAACGGTTTCTCGTGCAGTGTGAGGTCTTGCGTTATCATGGAGCAATAATGGTGAAGATCGATTCACGAGTCGGGGCTGTTTCACTGCTAGTTTCGCCATCATTGTTCGAAGTTCGGCACAGTAAACATCTGCTGTTATTGCTTGACCAGACCTGAGAAAGCTATAGTGAATAACACCATGAATAGACCACCAAACAGTTACCATTACATTTTTATTGGTAAGCTTTACCTTAGGGCACTGTTGCGGCGTTTGACCTGGGGTCAGCCATTGCATTTTTCGCTTTCGGTTATCGTAAAGAATCCACTTTTCGTCACATGTCACAATTCGATCCAATATTCCTTCATTTCTGTACCGATTCAACAAGGCAACGCAAGTTTCAACACGCGTTTCTTTCTGCAGATCAGTCAAATCATGAGGCATCCATTTTTCATATTTTTTTATCTTATTTATTTGATGCAAATGAGTCAATATTGTAGGTAAGGTAACGTTAAACCATGCCGCTAATTCCTGGGTAGTTTGACTCGGATCGGCTTCCACCATCTCCTTCAATTCAGCGTTATTCACCTGTGTGGCCATCTTCCACGTGGTTCATTCTTCAATCGAAGTTTCCATTACGAAAGCATTTAAACCAAAAACGCACGGTTCGTTCATTAGCAGTCTCCTCTCCAAACGCAGCATTGATATTGCGAGCCGTTTCTGGCGCGTTAGTTCCGCGTCGGAACTCGTATTCAAAGATTACTCGGATTTTCGAAGTATCCATCTTTCCCGTCTAAGCTGAATAAAAAAAACAATTGAAAGTCGAAAATCGAATGTTACACATTTTTTAAAACAAGAACCTCATAGGTATCATGTGAAAAAAGTTTCACTCGAAAATCTCACACCATGAAGGTTTTATGTCAATTCAAATTATATATTACTATAAAACGGCAATTTCATACTTTAACCCCTATTATTTCTAAATAGTAGACAAGTTAGAATAGTCGCGCTAGTATCGCTGTCTCGCTCACGTGCGCCTATCGCAAGCCATTTTGCAACATCAAAATAAACGTTATTATTTCGAAGACCCTATATCGACCTAAGTTCCTGCCGCCGCCAATCTACCTGTCCTATTGGAAAAGAAACAGCGCCGAAAAACTGACAAAGGCTCAGTCAGACCCCCCCCCCCCCCTTGCGTCAAAACAAAACTACAGGGGTGCGGTTGAAAGGGCCGGGGTAAAGGGAATTTGAATATATAGTAATAGTCCTGTGTCAAGGATTTATATAGCAATCTATATAAACAATAGAACGAAGGCGGCAGACAAGCATACAGTCTGTTTGGGCTAGTTTGAAACTAGTTCTCATATTTTTAATCCTTTAATACTAATTTAACGTGAGCTTACATCTTGGCATTTTTCTGGGAAAAAGGCCAGTGTTGTCAGTTATAATAATTAATATAATAATTTAGATGCGTTCCTGACACAATCCACCTGGTGAAGAATGACAAACGCGGACACGTCCCTCAATGCGCTGTCCACTTTTGGAGATTTAGGAATGGATTTGTTATATTGTCATTACTGTTACGAAGTTGGATATCATAGATGACAGATGAGCAAACACACCCCTGGTGGTAAGTCGATGCTGTCGCCCACGTACCACGAGTGTTGGAATGTTGCTGGATGCGCCGCCGACCTTTGGGAACTTAGAAGCAGAGTCAATAATAGTAACCAGCCTTTTTATCGTCCACTGTTAGACATAGGTCTACCTAGCAGTCCAGCAGGGCCCACACCCCTCATGCACAATGTCCTGTGCATGAGGGATATATAATTTTAAAACGACAACTGGCGGCGGGAAGTAGATTGGCGAGTCCACTCTTTTAGAGGTGGTGTAATTCCTTAAGGCTTGTGCTAGCAGTTTTGTTATCCCTTAATTGCCTCTTACGACACATACGGGAAGAAATAATAACAATCATAAATACTCTTTATCTACTCTCATATCGTAAAATTCGAATTACAAACTTCAAAACGAATTTATATTGACATACTTTATAAACACAATACCGAAATTTAAAAATAGAATCATATTATAACACTTTTCTCAAACAAAATAATGTTATAAAATTTTTTTTTTTTTCATTACGATGCAGTTTTACTTGTCTGTGGCAGCGCCCACTTTACCGCATGCGCGGTGATATGCTGGGTTTTGTTGTACTGAAATATTGTTATTTTTGCATAAAAATGTCCGATAGCAGTGATTGTGAAGAAAATTTGACTCCGCCCGATATTTTAAATGCGGCGACGGAAATGACTAATAATCTATTACCAGCAAAGTCGAGAAAATTATATGATAAATGCTATGAAGACTTTATGGAATGGAAAATGCAAAAAAAGGCTACTTCGTCGTGTTTTAATACCCCTCATTATGCAACAGTTTCATAAACTACTATTATTGCATACAAATAGTTACATGTGCACAAATAATAAATGACAGAATAGTCGACATTATCGCTAAGGCGATCTCTTCCAGGCAATGGAGTGGTACTTATTTAAAAGCCGACCAACAACACACGTGTTAAAAATTTATAAGTATAAATTTATAAGCACATGTTAAAAAACTTATAAGTATTAAACGCGAAAACCTTCAAATGTTTACAAGCTCTCATGTGTTTATTTTCTTTTCTAGCCGTCGAATAAGCCATAGAACATCAATTTCAATAACAGTCACCTATTCTATTCCCGGCTGCACCTCCTTTTTGCGTTTGTGTGTGTGAGACGTAACTTACTCGTTTTTACAAAGTTCGCTTACCGTTTTCCAGTGGCTGTATTCTTTGTTGATTTAGCTATCCAAGCTTCATGAGGAGGGTTGCTTTTTGATTTCCGCGCGGAGCGAAATGTGTTCTTTTGTTCTGTGCAGACGTTATCAGGGGGCTATTTCAACTGGTAGCGGAGTCTCCGCGGAGCAAAGTTGTTTGTTACCTACTGGAGTACGGATTCTTTGTAGATTTTCAACACTTCAGAAGGATTTTTATTTCTTTAAAGAGAGAAGGTTGTGGTGATAGTGGAAATTAGATTTTTGAGTTTATCATTAAATTGTTTTCATAAAATCATTGGTAATTAATTAGCCTGCCATACCAACAGTCTATGTCTCTACTGCTGGATATGCACCATTCCATTTTTCAAACTGTTCGTTATTGAGTAGTCAAAATTTATACTATGACATTTAAATTAATGAAACTTAATTAATTAAGTTTAAATTAAAGCACAGCGCTGGAGGCTCTCCGTCCAGGTGGGAACATCGCCGGTAGTGGTTGTATGAGAAGCGTGTGGTGGTGGTGGCCAGCATTGGGATTATATTCAGCAATGCTGAGACATGGATGAGGGTACAGTAGGTAATACAGAGATAGCGACAGCTCCCCGACTCAAGTTCAAATCCACCCAATCTTCTAATATTTTGGAAAATTCATTTAAAATATGGGTTTATTTCTTCTCTGAATTATACCGACAGGCGACAATTGAGTCTGTATGTATTTCTTACGGTATATAGCTTGTGCCGTTTCGACACATATGGGACCTGAGACCGTGCAGTTTTATCGCTTTGTTTAATTTTAATTTATTGTATCCTGTTGTTTATGTACTCGTATGTTTAAGACATCTTAGAATTAGAAATTGTTATGTATGCGATCAATTGTGTGTACGAAATAAAATTCCTATTTATGTATAAATTAACGTATTTTCTGAAACTAAACATCGAAACGACTCCTTAAGTTTGTTCGCTCATCTAACGATGTGAATTCAACGAACCTGCCACACAAAGACTTCATTACCTTTGAAAACAGATAGCACAAGTAACAGGTATTGGCTTTGACGTAGTCCAATCCACAGGCAGCTGACGAGGCAGATTCATTAGCGTTCTGGTACCAACATACATGAAATTGTCGGAGAAATAAACTGTAGATTCATTTAACAAGGTAAGCAATACTCTTTCGATCATTGTCCTTTACCGGAAATATTGCCACTGAATTCCTAAGAATCCTTAGTGGTCGCTAATGTGGAACTAAATTTAAATCCTCTCCAAACGTCAAACGCCTGCTCTGACTCATTCTGCTATCTTTTTTTGCGTACTGCACTCCAGTAATGCCTTCTGTATCAGTACTGCATATGTTTCTAAATAGATCTAAATCTAATAGATACATAGATCTTCGGCAGTGTAAGATGGACCGCCCTTTAGTGAAGAGAGGTACAATAATAAAAACGATAACGATTTGAAATATTTCACTAAAACAACGCCACACATAATGTTCAATGCGCAAAATGTCTAATACGCAAAATGCTCAATACGCATATTGTTTAATTACACTAAATGTTCAGTACGCAAAATGTTCAAAATGCAAAACATTCAATACGCAAAATACATATGCGTATTAAATATTATGCGTGTTGAACATTTTGCGTATTGAGATTATGCGCGGCGACGCACTAAAAGTGCACACTGAATTGTTGCTACGTAGGTTTTTGAAGTTTGTCTGTAGGTAGGTACCTAGAGAATGCTGTATGTAATGCTATAGTCTAGACTTGCTGATGGCAATTCAGCCGACTTACCGCGTATATTGAGCGGCGGCTCATTAAAACGCGCGGAAATGTAATCGCGGATTTACGAGACGCGGCTGCGTTTTACTGTTTTACACGCTCACTCGTATGTACGGTGTGCAGATCAAGTATAACAACGTCACCAGCTCGTTTTTTCGTCCGCTGTTGGACGTGAGCGTCCATCAGCACATTGTCCTATGTATGAGGGACGAATGACATTAAAACACCATGCAGGCCAAGCGGGTCGGCAAGTGTTGTTTTTAGAGGTGGTGAATCCGTAGTTCCTCAGCGCTTGTGATAAGGGCTTTGCTATTCCTTAGTCGCCTTTTACGACATCCATTGGAAGCGATGGGGGTGGTGCTATACTAAAAACGGCCGCACGTGCACACACATCATTGACTAAATAACATTATCATAGCATCAGCCTACGTCTCTCCATTGCTGGATATAAGTCTCTCCCAAGGATAGCCACTACACACTCGTTCATGCGCCCTTCTCATCCAGTCACTAGGGTCGTCAATCCATCTGGCCGGAAAGCTTCGCACGCTACCTTTCCCGATACGTGATCTTTATTCGATGGCTCGTCTCGCCATAAATATACCATAAGATAAGGAGTCGGTGACGATATAATAAGTGATAATGGCCCATAAATCACTGATAGGCGATAGAGGCAGAATATATTGGACAATTTATGTCACTTTTCATCTAAATTTTGCCTACGGCAAATAAAATTTGATTTTACTTTTGTTTACCACAGGGTTTTAATTACCGCAAAATAAACTCAACGTACAAACTTGGATAAAATTTAAGTTATTTACATAATGTACTCCGAGTAAGGAGTAATGTACTCCAAACATATAATTCTAGGTTGGATATATCTCTGTTAACGTCTCTAATTATAATCTTTGGCGACACTCATGCATGATTCTAAAAGATACGTTAAGAGAAAGAAAGTAAAAAAACTTTCACTTTTCAGGAATGGAATAGAAATCTCACAGAAGACTACCATAAAATGTACTGCATTTCCTATTTCCCCAAGCTACCATTATCCATTATTCCATCGGCTACCATTATCCACCACTTACCATCAGGTGGGTTGTCAGCTCGTCTGTCACCTTCTTTCTAAAAAAAAATATTCTTGTTATCTGCGATTGCGATATTATTTTGAGCTGACGTCACAGACTGCACCCTGTTTCATCTCAATAACTCAAGTTTCAAAGTTATAATGAGGAGCGAACTGGTGTCCGCTAGCGGCTTTAGTCGGGAACAATCGTTACTTGTAAAATACACATAATTTATCTTTATGATAATAATCTACATTTATATTACTATTGTTTTTCTCCCATTTCTGATATAAATCTCGCTAGCACGGCCAAACGAGCTTAGCCAGCTTGTGGCCAAACTAAAGTGGGTGAAAGTGAGTAAGTGCGTATGTGTATGTGGGATGATAAAATGACGATGGAAGTGTGTTGTGGGTGTCTTTGGGCGGCGAGTGTTTTATATGTGTATGGAGAGGGACCTGCGTGTGTTCAGAATAACTGCAGAATAACTATTATTGTTACAGTACATAGGTATTATACTAATAACTACATCTATACTTATAGTGACCAGCAACCTTGAAACCTACAAGTTGATGTTTGAATTCTTTTTTGATTGCCAGAGAAGCCCTGCCCCACTGCTGGACCCTTTCAATACAAACTATTCCAGTATTATAGGTTGATACAGTATATAACTTTTAGAACCAATTTTCATAGAATTGTCATTAATTTTTTTGTTAAGAAAATAGTTTCTATTCTGTCCGTACCCCACATGTCATTACCAGGCTTTATTTGAGAAATTAAAGCCCCTGAAAGCCTACGCGTCGTCGCCGCCATTGTAAACTCCCTATGAAAAAGCTAAAAGATATTACATTAAAACATTTTTAGTATACTAAAGAGAGGATCGTTAAAAAACTCTTTAGCTTCTGTATAAAATTTCCTGTTGAATTTTTCGTAGAATTGCTATATTTGGGACATAATGGAATCTGAAAATAAACGGTTAAATAATCGTTGTTTTTTTTAATTTGACACTATACATACACCATTATACAGTACGCGACAGCGTGGTTTTGTTATTTGATGTTTTTTAATTAAGTTATTTTATATGCAAGTATATAAATTGACAATAATAAACATAAATTAAAATTATCGATGATCAACATAACGTTGTTATCACATCGCTGTAGAACCTTGAAGAATTCCTTCCATGTAGAATTCCTTGAAATTGTCGCATACTTATTTATACATACTCACCTACTCTCTTACTTATCTTACTTACTTACTCTCTCGGCGCAAACACATATTTAAAAAGTGAACACTCAGTTATTGTATGGGTGAAGCTTTTATATGACAAATAAAATATGCAATAAACAAAATTAATTATACAATGAATTTCGTCATCCTCGTTTAGTAGGAACACTAATATGAATAATTTAAGACTGAAACAGAGAAAATAAATATAAGTGACATACTCCCTATCGTATAGATACAAGCTTGTTACTCTCAAATTCCCGGAAAAAGTACCAAGTTCAAATTGGCAATTGAAATGCGATCCGTGAACTGTGTTCTCTGCCAAATTCCCGGTTTCAAGTGCACTGGAGATTCCCGGGATCACGCGAGTCTGTTACAGACGGTTCGCATAATATCCAGGTTAAAATATTAATGGGGGTATTAAAGTTATTTTCTAATACTTTGTTCTTATTGTATATTATTTTATAATACACTGTTTCTGTGTAAAATCGAACATTTTGATTTGGTTAATTAAGATATCGCTCATGGAAATTTCAATAGGCGTAAAGGGCAGGTGGAGTGACGACCTGAAGAAGAATAGTGAAGACCGTGTGTGGTGGCGAGCCTTCGGAGAGGCCTCCACTGCCGAAGAGCAGTGGAGGGACAGGCCGATAATGATGACAATTTACATCACATAATTATATTTTTATGATGAGTTGATACTGAATTATTCTGAATTATAAATTGATACTCTTTGATAATAGATATGGATTTAAGAACTAAATATCCATAGGGTTAAACATAGTTGAATTTTTGTGTAAAACTTTAAATATACATGAGTATAAGTGTATAAGTGTAGAAGGACATGGATGAAACAGTACAAGACTTAGGAGGGTGATACAAACAAAAGAAGGCTTATATATATTCAACAGTAGGTGGAATTGAATGAATCGCTACATAGAACATAGAAGCCAAAGTGCTTGGACTCAAGAATACTTCTCAGTTCGAAACAAAATACATCTGAATACGCTCAATTAAAACAGTATTCCAATTTGCAATACTTCGAAGATAAGCTGAATTTTCTTCATTAACTTAAAAAGAAATACTTGACACGACACGATTCGTTAAGAACTTACACGTGTAAAAGAAACAAAACATGTCTCTATTTTCAAGCCGAAACACGACATCGCAATTTCCTCCCAGCATTAGTAGGTATTTGTATAATGAATCAGATTATGTACGAATTTACCCTCCTTACGGGGTTCAACGGGACGTATCTAATATGATAATGGCGGCTTGGTACTTCCAGTTCGACCAATTTATTGTTGTCGGACGTAGTTCGTCTTATTAATATGCAGGGCTGATTAAAAGGCGCGGCAGGCGAAGATACATGGCGTTGAGGTGCTTCCCATTTAACTAAAGGCCTTTCTCCTACTAGCCGAGAAATAAAAATATTTTTTTTTACAAGAACATAGGCAACAAAACATGGTGGTACTTTATATTTTTAATTCCGCTTACTAAATATTGATTTTGCACGCTTACCGAAGCGTGCAAGATCAATTTATAATTTTAATAGTTTTTTAATACAACAAAACAATTTATAACAGCTTGCCTAATAAATTCACGCATTCTGTCTTTCTCCGTATCGAAAAGACAAAAAAAAAACGCTGTGTATATTCAGTGAGTATCATTACAACCCAAGTTATTTGGTATACTGGTATTTAAGGTCACAATAATAATTATTGTCTAATGTCATATGTAATATAATTTATAATAATTATCATTTATTGATAAAGGATACCTAATGATTTTAATTTATCATCAATTTTATATAAACATTTCAATAATAGGTTTTGAAATGGCAAATTTATGTTTTTAATTGAATTTGGAATATACTGTAAATTACAAATACCTACTTAAAAAAATCATTGATTGTAGGTACGAGTATGTAAACATTTATATTTAAACCATGTCAATAATGGCTTTAAAATAATGTCATATTTTAGTTTTTAACTGAATATGGTATATGTTTGAAAAGTATTATTTCACGTTATATATGTAGAGTGAGCTTCAGATTACAGGATTTTTTCTGAAAAAAAGCGTTTATTCGGTACGACAGACGAAAGAGAGAATAAGTGGATGGTCCCACTTGCAGGCACGTGCATTTCGGGAGATACTCGTTATTTAAAAATTTAAACGAAATGGACTCTTACACTGATGCAGAAAGAGTTTATTTTCATGAACGATGTTTTTAGAGTTAACAGTTCATATGATGAAAAATAGCTGCTACCTGAGACTGCAGAAGCATTACTCTAATATCAAAATTATTATATATTAAAAGTATTTCTTAGCTTGGAGTAGCTGCTAGCTCAGATTGCAGAAACATTCCTCTAATATAAAATGGTTTGTGTACAAAACATATATTAGTGTTTATTAATAAAAATAACCATTGAGAGGTAGCGGGTATTTTTTCCAACATGGCTGAATAACAGTTTTATAAAATGATACCACAAGTGGTATGGTGTCGGTCGGCTATAGAATATCACCACCCCATTCCCGCAAGTGCAGTAAAAGGTGACCAAAGGATAACAAAGCGGCTACCACAAGCCCTGAGGCTTGTGGTAGCCGCCATCTCTGAAAGAGTGGACTCTCCAAACCGCATGGCTAGCGCGGCGATTAAGGTCATACGTCCCTCATGCATAAGACAATGTGCACGAGGGAGCTCTTGTTCAGCAGTAAGTACTGAAAGGGTTTGTTGCATCACAAGTATTGTATGTATCAGCCTATAACGGTCCACTGCAGCTCCGTTATTTTTCTTGTGGTAACATTCTGAATTCTTTAAAATTATTATGTTATTTAGTAAATAAGCCTAGATTCCTAGGCTTAAAGACCTTGTTTCAAGGCCTTATGAAGTAAAAAAAAAAGTAAAATACAAGTAGAAGCCATATTTTTATAAAAAAAAAAAGTATATCCAATGAAGTTGATAAAAGCCAGGGGATTCATTCTCGTGTGTTCCCTGCCACAATATTCGTTGCGTATAAGTATACAGCTTTTCGTTTAAAAAATCTTTATATTTAATCTTCTTTGCAAAGTTCGTTGGTTACACTGCTGGCGTAAAAGATAACAGAGAATTGGCATCTCATCCTTCCTCTAACATTCATTTATGATAATGGCAATCTCCAAACAGCGTAAAGCGGCTCACGGCACCGCAGTTACCCGATGCTTCTCCCACTAATGGACACGCTCCCTAAAACTGAATTTCGGATGGATGTTCAACGGCGGAATTTTGCAAAGTTGCGGAGGACCGATAATGTACCGTGGGTAAGGGTTCGTAGAAATTAGCAGTTTGAGCTTTACAACCCCCTGGGTACTAGTAATTTTAAATTTTTGTAGAAATTAAATTAACTGGAAGCATGTCCTTTATGATAATGTAATAATATGCGGTGGAAAATGAAAGGTTACAATTTTAAGATGAATTGGACGAGGGTGGACACTGGACAGTGGGCTTGATGATGTTTATTTATTATTTGGACTTTTTATGATATCAAAGTTAATATGTTTGAATGATTGAATAATCAAATATTATATCATGAGTTTTGCTATAAAATTCTATAGAAGATATGCTGGGAGAAACTGTTATTATAAATGTAGCTTTGAATGCAGACAATGTATAAAAGTATATTCCTGGGATTATTATTCTCCCCTATATAAGGGGTATATAGGGGTACGTATATCAAGACATTTTTTACCCATATTTCCGTAGTCGTTAATTTTTTTTTTATTTTTTATTTTATTCTATTTTATCGGATAACACAGATCCATAGCAAGTGTTAGTATAATAAAATAATTAAAGAAAAAGACTTATAAAACTATGTTAGTGCTACGAATTAAAGTATATTAACTTAAAATGAATAAAGTGACCCTTCAGCTGGGATGTTAATCAAGTGTTAAATCCCATTGAAATGCATTGGATTTTTTGTTTTCTCTCGTACATGTCAATAAATTGCAAAATTGGTAAAGATCAATCTTACACAATAATGAAACTTAAATTCATAAAATGTATTTTATTTCATACAATTTTTTGACCTTCACCCAAGATCCGATATTGTATCCAAAACAATATATATTATGTACATAATATTAATTTTACGATAATTTTCCAAAATTCTGTATCCTGGACATTGTAACTCCGTTAATAACTATTTTCAATAATATTATGTTAATATAATACCTATTCATAAAATGTGTATAATATTCATAAAATGTGTATAATATTCATAAAATGTGTATAATATTCATAAAATATGTATAATGTTCATAAAGTGTACACAACTACATATTTTAAATACTTTGTAAATAAAATCTTGGGCTAAATAATTAAATGTGATAATAGTCATAGTGTAGGTAAGAGGTAATTTCGGACTTCTCCATTATCACTAGCTCGGTAATGAAAGAAGAAAATGTGAGGAAATTCGCGTGGTCGATAATACAAATCTAAAAAAAAACTCGGCAAAAACTCGTATAAGAGCAATCTTCACTGGTCTTTTATTAAGGATCATGACCCCTAACCCCCCTGTGATTATAGAGAGAGTTTTGTGCCTTACAGCGGGATGTTACACACTGATATCGATTAGTATTGGCTGAACTAAAAGACTTTCTCGACGTCAATTAATATATAAAGCAACTTGGCAGCGTATCGAAACTCCCTCGGCGTATACGAACATTACGTAACTTGCTTTAATAACACCGCTGCTTCAATGAGAGTGGTTTATTTTACACTCAATTAGTGAAGCGTCACACGTGATACCACCAACCCACTGCCACCCCACCCCACCCCCTAGTTCCGCGTTCCGTGTGTTTGTTCCCGTAATGCCCACGGGAACTGCTGGAGCACTCTGTACGGAGTATGTCTTTTAGAATGCCATTAAATCGTCAAGGGGTTGCTTTGTCGGGGTTATATTTCCATTTAATAGTTTATATAACGAGCGCTGTCAGGTGCAACTATGAATACTGTTCTGGCGGAGTGGTGTTTAAATAAAATAGATATCACTAGTTCAAAGCAATACTGTTTATTTGATTATGTTGATTATCAAACTTTAACTAGAAATATTATATGGTCCTACAAAAATAATGTGAAATATTTTAATGCGTGAATTAGTACATAAAAATTAACATGTTTTTTTTTATTACATTAAAAATAAACAATCTGTGAGGAATTTACTGGTATGTGTATAACACCATCCACATTCGTTTAATTAGGTCTTTTGACTGCACCCGCTTAAGTAGGTATCAACTACGTAACGTGTTATGCACGTACAAGTAAATTAATCAAATAATCACCGATTATTTATTTTTAGTGTAATAAAAAAGCCACATGTTAATTTTTAGTCAGATATAATAGTTTTAGTGTAACTGATATTAAAATTTTTAAAATTAAAATTTCACACCATTTTTGTAGGACCTTAATTACACTTTTTATTAATCTATTTTCTTTTTTTATAGAAAGAAGACGCTGAGCTCGCTGAGCGACTTTAAACTTGTGAATCAGGCTTACTGGCCTAGTATTTGGAATAGGGTTATAATCCCTTTGCCTGCAACTCAAAAATAAAAATGATGGCTTGATAGTTCTCTTTCGTTTTCTGGATCGGAAAGATTAGATACGGTCGGTTCGGCGTACATAAGGAAAAAAACAAGACTCAAACACAAATTTTGGGAAGTACCAGAAAGAAGATCGGGACCCCAAAAGAGAAGAGAAGGGAATCGACATACCTTATACTGTAATTATACTTATTTTACTTCTTCTTTTTATTATTATTAAATTTACAAAGAATAAGTATAAAGCTAACATACTCGTAATTGTATCTAATGAACCATATAGATTTGTCTAAGATACAAGTACTGCTAAAATCAGTAGTCGAGACATCAAAAACCTACCCGTGAGCAGTGAACAAATTATAATTTGGACAAGAAATAACTTCTTAATTTATATTTTAAATTATTTTCACTGATATCTGTTTTTAATTTAAGATCTAATTCATTTATTAACCTGGGAACACAGTAAGAGCTGGTCCGCCGACCGTATATATTGTTCGCAGCGTTGATTACCAAATGCTTATGTGTTATACTACGTGTAACTACAGGGTGTGATATTACTTAAATTCTGGTGTGTCAGACTCCGGGTACCGCAGATTACACGTTATAATCAAGTCTACATTTCGGTACCCTCATAACTGACAAGAAGCATTGATCAAAGATTTTTGTCTCCAAACTTTAGCGAATGTCAAAATAAGAAAGCATACATCAAGCGTATCATAAATAAATTTTATTAAGTGGACATAAAGGCGAAAATTGAACAAACATTTTTGATTAGTTGCTGACTGTACTTTGCTACGATTAATCAAGTGAACACTGACATCGCCGGTTTATATTCGTTTTGATGGGGAAAGTTTTAAATGTTTTTTTTTATTAAAAATTGCGAGTTTCCATTAAAGTTTTCATCGTTATGTCATTGTACATTGAATTTGTAGTTTGAAACTCACTACGCTACATTTTTGGATTGACACATAAATAAGTCAGTAAAAAGTCAGTAACTTAAGTCAGTAAAAATCAGTCAATCGATGATAGTACAGGAGTGTCTATACTCGACCTACATTCGTAATATCATGTGTTCGAAACCCGGCCTGTATCACTGAGTGCCGTAACTTTAACCAGCCTTTTTATCGTCCACTGCTGGACATGGGCCTCCTCATGCATATTATCTGGTGCATGAGGGATGTATGGTTTTAAAACGTCAAGCTGGCCGAGCGGATTGGCGAGTCCACATTTTTTAGAGGTGATGTTAAACGGTGTTCCAGGACTTGTGGTAGCGGCTTTGTTATCCCTTAATTGCCTTTTCCGACGCCCACGGGAAGACATGGGGTGATGTTTTTCTGAAGCCCACTGACACCAAACGACACAATAAATATATCTATCTTGACTTTTATAAATTTATTATTTATTCAGTCTATAACGTCTCACTCACTGCATGGTATAACACAGGCCTCCGTGTGTAATTTGTAACTGTATTCTGTGGTTTCTCGTAGTATAAATGGACGATATCTGTCCCCAAGTCTAACCAACGCCCCCCCCCCCCCCCGCACACCTCAGTCATCGTTGATAAGAGCGGCAGACCCTCGCTGCACTCAACCGTCACACTGGCATATTTAAATTTAAATAGACAGCTTACAGCCCACCTCGAACGTGTCTAAGTGTTTGATGTGTTATCGAGGGAAGTGACACAATGCTTGTAATCACGAACATTCCAAATTACGCTGCTGACGAAGCAATAATTGGGAACAATCCTCGAGATAAGTTTAAAAAAAAAATTGAAGCAGTTTTAATTAATTATAATTTGCGAACGATCGTGTATAATGACGAGCCTGATAAAGTGGCTTTATTAGGCTTAAAGTGGCTATTAAGTGGAGTTTTTTGTTTATTCATTTAGAAACTTTATTGTAAACACAAATGTTCAAAATAGTTACAAACGAAAATACGTACAAAAGGCTTAAATTACTTTATTTAATTTATGGAAAAAGTATATGGTGACACGTTGAACGTGTTTTTAAAAACGTTAATTTACATAATAATAATTAATTATCAATTACGGAAGATCATCTATTATAACGAGTCTTACGAAGTGCAAAGTGTAAATTTAAGTAGTTTTAATTAATAATCATTTGCAGAAAATCGTTTCGAACCTCATTTGAGTGTTTTTAAAAATGTTAATGTAAGCATTTTTAATTACCATTTACGTTATAATTTGTATGGTAAATTAGCTTTAGGAAGTGTTTATAAAGTCGTTAATTTAAAAATCTTAATTATCATTTGCATGGTTCTTTTTCTTTTTTTTTTTCAGTAACATTTTTTTAATCAACTGCTCGACATTAGCCTCTTCATTTTTTTTCACACTTCTATATATACCATATATAAATGGATGTTAATATATCTGATGTTAACAACTTCTATATCGTTCAACCGATCGCCATGAAAATTGGTATACATAGGTATTTGAGCACGGAGAATATTTTCGAGCTATCGTCTTTGTTATAACTCGCCACTAGATGGCGCTGCAGCACATCAACTTCTATGACAGGACAACGTCTGCGGGGTTTTGCTAGTATGATATAAATCTACTCATAATTCTGCAATGAAAAGTTTAAATACAAATGATACTCGTATGAGTACCTATAGCGTGGCTTAAAATTGTAATTTTATTCATTCATCGTATATGTAAAGTTGTGTCAAATTGGATCATATTTTAAACTCAGCTTACACAGTCAAGATAGTGTTGACTCTTGACATTATATTGATCGTGTTATCAATCATAAATCATACGTTGCGCATTTTTCCATTTCGACATCTTGTGTATTTTAAAGCTTAATAATAAGTTTCTTAATAGACAATACTTTACTAAGGGCTATAATACTATATTATTTTTTATTAACTAACTATATCAAAAAAACATTACGCTAAGATATCATTCCTTTTAAAACGAAAATATCAATGTATTTTCGTAACATCTTTTGGTTATTATTGCTTTTAAGCAAAAAATGGAAACAATATTGAATTTGCAAAAATGTAGAAAATGTCTTGTATGGTATATCTGTGAGGAACGCAAGTTTATTTAGAGGAAAAAATATGTTGATGTTTAATAACTGAAAGTATAATCAATAAATGATACATTTTCCAATTTTCCATTTCCTCGTCATTCAAAGGCATTTGAAGGTTCGAGTGGGATTTCAAATGATAAATAATTATGTAAGAATGTTGCTCATTATTTTATTCTAAAAGTTGTTTACGTTGGATATTTTGTTTTTTTTTTTTTAAAGAAAACCTTTCAAATTAATATTTCATTTGTTGAACTAAAAGTTTTATGTAACGACCTAATAATTCATTTCACTCTGTTTTTCGGAATAAAGGAAAATCGAGAAAAAAGACATTTAGGTTTAGTTACATTCATGATTCCCAGTCGCTACGGAAAGTACGGAAAGAGTTCTAAAGTGGCAAAGGTCGGTCATATCTACCAAAGAACCGAAAACCGATGGGGTAGCGGGTAGATTCATCAGGGAATGGAGGCCGCGTACCGGGCAGCGTAGCGTGGGATGCCCCCGGTCAAATGGAACGACGACTTAAGAAGTTCACCGATAGTGGCTGGATCAGAAGAGCGAAAGGTCCGTGTGCGGTGGCGAGCCTTGGGAGAGGCCTATATCCAGCAGTGGAAAGACAGGCTGATGATGTGGTACAGTATAAATATATTTTATTGTTAATTTCCGCAGTTTGTCAGTTTGTTAAAAATAAACACCATTTGTTGTTGTGCCCGGGACGATTATCATTAGTTTTATGGGCCATAACGCGGTTCCGGCTAACAATCCCGTTATTCTATCACATGAAAACAAGAATAAATCACGCCATCGATATCTCGGGAATAATTGCCGCGGAGTGCGGAAAACATAACGCCGAGTGTACATTGACGTCTGTGCAAACTTTGGCATTATTTGGGCCATTGAGTCGATGTTTTTTACAGAAAAAGGTGGCAAACGAGCATACAGTTCACCTGGTTGTAAATGGATACTGTCGTCCATAGACATCCGCGATACAAGCCAACATCGGTCCAGAATGACCAACGTTGGCACGCCCCGGATGTGCTGCCCAACTTTGAAGATTTAGGGATGGATTGCAGAAAGCGTAAGGAAAATGAGGAGGGATAGGATGGGTTGGAACAAACATTGTGGGGAATATGATAAAGTGGGAAAAGCGGTACAGTAAGTGGGGAGAAGCTGCTTTGGGATTGAGCATGCACCCTCCCCGTATAAAACTTTACGTAATTAAGACACCAATGTACTACGAGAGCGGAGCCCCGGGGAAAAGGCTAGTCTATACCTACTAATATAATAAAGAGAGAGTGCGACTTTTGTGAGATTGTGTGTATGTAGAGGGTAATCTCCGGAACCACTGCACCTATTTGAAAAATTCTTTCACCATTTGTAAGGTACATTATTCCAGATGGACATAGGCTTATATTATGTGCAAAAAAATTGGGGGGCATGCAACGCGTGCCGGGCACAGCTAGTATACAATAAATTGGTGATAAACTGCAAAGGAAACATTCCGTATCTGTTCGAACACTCGATAGGCATTGGCCTATCGATAGATTGGCCTATCGAGTGGATTGTTTCCTATTGATGTACTATGACTGTGATATACTATGATGTACATATTGATGTACTACAGAAATTAAGACCTTATTAAGTTGGTTGTAAGAACAAATTACAACCTAGATTACAATTGCTATTATTACTTTTATTACAATTATTTAATTTTACTACTTTATATATCATATAGTATATAGTGAGTATGTATATTGATATGTATTATATGTAATTATGATTATGATTTATGGCCTGTTTTAGAGAGCATGGCATGCTCTAAACGCCATGATAATAAAACATTCCATAATGGTGGCAGTTGCCAATTTTTTCATGGAAAGGGTGCGTGTTTCAATCGAAAACTGGCCACAACGTTTGAAACATTGTATAAAACTAAATGATGAGCATATCGATTAAACATTGTATTTTCAAAAATGCTGACCTATTTATTTCTAAATACAAACTTCTAATAAAATGATAATGTAAAAATAAAAATATCAATGTTTTCTTTGTAACATTATTTATGGCTACACTTGGTATTTATCTACAGCCTATCTACAGATACAGCCTCAATACAGCAATACACTGCAATACAGCCTCAATGCAATCTCAATTTGAATGGCAATCGTAAACGTCAAGAGTGATGCCACAAACGTATTTTGTGAGGACATGTGACGTATAGAACTCGTGACGTGCTCAAAGCGAGTTTTTTACGCACGACGTGCTGTCATGTCATGTTCGCGATATGCATTTGACGTAGTGATGGTTGACATATGCTAAGCGTGCATGTAGTACGGTTTTGTAGTACCTACCTGCAATAATATTTTTTTTTTTTAGTTTTCTCGAGTGTGAGGCGTAGTGATTATAGCGCATCACTACTTCTAACATTAACTAACTAATATGTAGTTGTAGTTGTAATATGTAAACTATGTTTTAAATTTAATGTTTTAGACAACCAGTTATTATAAACATTAATTTTCCTAAGTTTTTAAATGCAATTTAATGCTTGCAATGGAATGGGGGGTATCTGACAGTCATATTATTTAATTTTATTCTGTATGTTTTTTTGATGTCCATTTTTTCTCTCTTAAGCACGTGAACCAATTGATGTCTGAATAAATAAAATGAAATAAAATTGCCCTAAACTATTTGGTATTTCATTTAGATAGAAAAGTATTGCTTGTACTGTTTGTAAGTATCCAAAACCCTTAACAGTTTAAAACCGGTTAACATCTTGAAATTGTGCACAAAATAACTTGTTTTAAAACATACGAACATATGTTTAAAACTATTTAAACTATTTTATAATTTAAACAAACTTTTTTCCCGTACCTACTTATTCGAGGTCTCAATACGTCTGTATGTCCTCACCTCTACACCACCATATCTCAGTAAACAACGAACGCACGTTATTATGTGATTATTGCGTTATTCGCTTTGTTTCCTCCCCGGCCTTGTGTACTAACCATAATAATAATAATTATCGATCAGTGTGTGGCGGATATCCATTACGGAAACATTCATAAGCCATTTTACAAATGACCAGAGGCCAAGAAAATAAAAGCCATAGTTACAAAACCATAGGCTATTGGCATAATGAAGACTGATTTCCAATAACGTAAACAAAACCCTAAGTTTTTAATTGTTACCAGCTCCCTTTCTGAAGGGAAACATCGTGAGGAATCCCACGTAGTCCGAGATTTAAAAAAAGAACCCGGGGCATCCTCCAATTTACATTGGGCCCGCGTGTTGGCTTGTGGCCCGAAACCCCACTCCTGATTGTAAGAGAAGACTTCTGCTCTACAGTGGGATGTTATAGTTTCATATATTAAAATTTCGAAATAGCACTTAATGCTCACACTAGGATTTCTTGTCATGACATGAGACTCATGACAGCTGACTGATCGTACTTACACCGAATGAATCATTCTGAATAAGCTATTAATGAACTGCTAAGGGATTTGTGTGGTGTCTGTAGGCCACCTTTAGAATGGCACCATCTCATCTCTGCCCGTGGGTGTCGTAAAAGGCGACTAAGGGATAACAAAGCAGCTACCACAATCCCTGAGGATTGTGGTCCTCCTCTAAAACAGTGGACTCACCAACCCGCTTGGTCAGCGTGGCGTTTTAAGGCCACATATCCCACGTGCACAACACAATGTACGTGAGGAGGCCCACGTCCGGCAATTACGGACAAGTATTTGTAATCGCCAGGACCACAGACAAGGGCAAGGTGATCTGTAAGGCTTTTGCTCACCTTTTATTTCTACTCGACGTTTCAGTACGCTTTACACTAGCCGTGGTCACCAGGCGTGACCACGGCTGGTGTAACTCGTATACTTAGTACGCATACGAGTTAGTACGCTCGTATACGCTTTTAGTATATTTTACCCGGCCTTTAGTATACGCGTTCAGACCAGATTTACAAAAAGTTTAAAAGTTATATGGTTTATATGGTTACAAATTACTTCAAAAGACTAGAATGGTGGCTCCGCCCACTGACACTCAGACTGTTGACTACACCAATTGTTTGTAGCCATTGAGCTGCAAAACAGAAATAAATAAAATGTGTCAATAGGCTTTTATCCAACAGTAGGTTGATCGCATTGCATACATTACAAAATATATATAAACTAGTTACCAGATCACCATTTAATCTAGATCACAATAAATTATTTCTATGATAGAAGATTTATTTTGTTTTATTTTACCCCGCCCTTTTGGCAAGCGGATAGCACCAACAGAGCCAAATGGGCAATTTGGAAGGGATGTTTATAAATAAAAGTATTCCTGGCATTTGTCAAAGATGGTCCGATGTCGAAATATATTTAACATATTGCTTAGTGAAGCATAATTCCGCTACAATTTCAAGATTAGCTGGCTAAAGAGCTAACGTTGCGTTCTAAATTTGGTGCCAAGGCGGTGTAGGGACAGTGTACGATACAATACATACGAGTAACTGGTAGTTTGACCTACTTATTCCGTTCAGGATAGTGGGGGTCTGTAAATGCAGTCAGCAGTCCTTCTAGCATCCACTGCTGAATATCGACCTCTACATGCACATGGACACGTGCATGAGCGCTAAAACGGCATGCTGGTTAAGGGGATTGGCGAGTCCACTCTTTTAGAGGTCGTGTAGTTCCTCGAGGCTTGTGGAGTCGCTTTGTTATCTTTTGGTCGCCTTTTACGACACCCATAGGAACAGATGCGGTGGTGCTATTTTAAAGCCAGCCGACTCCACACGACCTAGTATCACTAGTAACATAAAAATTTATAGACATTGATACCTAAATTTATTTTAGATCTTGTCAGCATGGCCATAGCTATGGTGGGGCGGGGTGGGGCGCTGGCCTCCCTACTCTTACGAGGGCTATACTGATGGTTTCCGGAATGAATAAAAAAAAATTACAATGAAAGGCCAAAAATAAAATTTTTGTTTCTCAAAATATTCTCCGTGAGCGTCTATACACTTTTTCATACGAATAAACCAATTTCCATAACATTTATTCCACTTTCCCGTGGTGAGCTCGGAAACATGTTTTTCATACTCTCCGACAGCCTCTTCTGGCGACGAAATTCGTTGACCGCGTAATAGGTTCTTAATTTTTGGAAACAAGAAGAAGTCACAAGGTGCCAAGTCGGGACTGTATGGAGAATGGCTCAAGAGTTCTACGTTTTTCGCCTTCAAAAATTCCTTTGTCTGTTTGGCCGTGTGAGAGCTGGCATTGTCATGGTGCAAGATTATGCGGCGTTTACGGTTGTTTTTACGAAGTTCGTCATTAACTTCCGGCACGCAAATGATCGTGTACCAATCAGCATTCGCGGTACGACGATTCTCCAAAGCAACAGTAGCCACGTGTCCAGTTTTTCTAAAAAAAAGAAGCGATCATCTGCTACGCGGCACTTTACACACGCGCCACTTTGTTGGGGTTCGGCTCATCTTGAAAGATCCAAATGGCCGATTGCTGCTTTGTTTCGGGGTCGTAGCTGTAAATCCATGTTTCGTCACCTGTTACTATGTTCCACATCAAATTTGACGCCCCTTTGAATCTGGTAAGCATGGCATTACACCAAGAGACGCGTTCCGTTTTTTGAGTCTCAGTCAAATTGTGTGGGATCCACAGCGAGCACAGCTTTCGCACAGCCAAATGTCTGTGTAAGATTGATTGTATCTGACTTATGCCTATGCCTAAGGATGCCCGAATCTCATGGTAGGTCACATGCCTGTCTGTTTAGATCATATGGCGCACAGCATCGATGTTTTTGTTGTTGACAGCGGTGGACCTTCACGAAATTCGTCACTAAGATTGACACGACCGCGCTTGAATTCTGCAAACCAGCTATAAATTGTCATTTTGCTTGGTGCTTCATCGTCAAAAGCAGTTTGAAACTGAGCAAGGCTCTGCTGAGCTGTCAAATTACACTTAAAATCGTAGAAAATCATACAGCGAAAATTTTCACGAGTTAAATCCATCGTAATGCAGACACGCAATTTTTAAAATGATTCCACTATGGAAAAAAGAAATGACCGTTAGATAAAACAAACTTTATTCTACAGCCAAAGAGTTTTATGTCAAATATTGTATGTAATTACTTTTTAAATGTTGTTATGTAAGTGGCCAGTTCCGGAAATTTTCATTTGTATAAGTTACAGACTTTCTGGTATTACACAATATCTATTTAAAATTATAACAATATTGTCTACTTTGCTCTGGATTAAATCCTGACTACGCCCTTGCTTGTCGGACAAGGGCCGGTCCGAAACATTCAGGAAATCTCTGAAATACCTTCGAAATTGTGAAGCCAGAGCAAAGCTAGTTATGAAATAAATTAGACCAATAAGGCAGAAAATCAGCTTCATTCCCCTGTCTTACTGTGCAACACTTTTTCACTGTAAATTTAATAAGCGGTGGCAATTTGAATGGGGCCGCGGCTGCAGCCTCCGGGCATTCATTTCGGTGCTCGGGGCCGTAATTACAGCGACACCCGACACGGATCTCGTGGATCTCGTGTCAAACATGATACTCGTACTGTATATACTTGTATGTGTATCGGACACAGTGTTCGACACCCGACGACGCTGTGTTTTGTTTTTCATAACAGTCCTTTTTTATAGTAGTTTTTTGTGCATCGTGTACTCGACGTCGCAGGTCATCTCTCCCGCGCTCCGAACAAAGTAGTTCAGTTTAAATTTATGCATTCACGTGTTGAACCCATGTGGTAAGTTAGAGGACATTTGCAGTTTATTTAGTACTATATCATCCTCAACATATGTATAAATAATTCAGTACATCCAACTAAAATCTTATTGCATCTTTAGTGGTATAAAAATGTCTTGTGCCCGAGGGATTTACGGTCTTAAAATGCCACGCAAGGCAAGCATGTTGGCGAGTCCCACTCTTTCTTCACTCTTTTATCCCTTAGTCACCTTTTAGGACACCCACGGCAAGAGATGGGGTGGTATTATTCCAAGGAGAGTCCAGGGCACACGGTAAACTGAAGTGTGACTCAAGTAATGATAAGTTATTTATTTCGTGTACTTAGGTGTGAAAATCGTTTGAATTAATAAAATAATCCCGGGAGTAGCGGCGTAGATTTAATAAAGAATGCAGGCCACGGCGAGGGACCGCCTTTCATAAGTTGGAGGCAATAAAGAACATTTCGGCAATCAGAAGAGAATATCACCTTAAGGGGTAGAAGGGTGGGGGAGGCGGGATGTTAACATTTATACAGAGATAGTGGTGTCAAGCGATATTTATGAGATAGGTAGCTTAGACGCATTTATAGCAAGGGTCAGAAATCGGTTTCGGTATAGGTGCATATGAAAGTTTTATTACGGTTTCAATTGTATGAAACCGATATTTGACTGGTTTTCACAAAGAATGGTTCCCAATTTTTTTATTTTCTTCATGTACTCCATATTGTTTTAACAAATAGAGAACTCAATGATATAAATCATTTTCTCCCAGTCAACCTTGAGGCTCTTTGATAAGTGCGAGTGAAACAGTATAGCAGATAAAAAAAAAAAAATTATTATAAAATATTTTACAAATTCAACATACTGTCAAGAAATAAACACTTGTATTAATAAAAATCTTCGTTGAAGTTCCGACGAATAATTGCAAACAAGTCAATAAGTCGTCTCGAGAGCTCGCTTAAATCGAAGTAAATTCGATTCCTTATAAAATCTATTGTTAGGTTAATGTTTCTAGTGACTACTCGAGTGGCAATCGACATTAAACTGGTAATAATAAAACATAAGAGACTGTCTGTATGTCGAAATATTGTTTTAGAATTAGAATAATATATATGTGTTAATCGACGTTTATGAGCTGCAATAACTTTTTCTTTTATGTATATATGATTGTATGTTACCATCATCATGTCTACCGCACTGCCCGCCCAAAGCTGGGATAGAGGAGAGGGCAGGGCTAACCACCCTACATAATAACATTCTTTGAGAAGTTCCACAAAAAAAATCCAAAGACTCGCCAAAACCACAATGACCTCGGTTAAGCAAGAAACAGAGATGGTTGCAGGAGAATAGTGCAGGAGGCTGAAACCCAAAAAACTTTATTGGCAACCCTAGCTTAGGACGCCCTTCGGCAAGGTGGACTGGTGACTTAATTAAAAGAAGTTATCCCCAGTAGCTAGATGAGAAGAGCGGCAGACAGTCTGGTGGTGAGCCGTGGGAGAGGCCTATGTCCAGAGAAATACACGTTGATGGTATGACGGAATGATGATGATGGTATATTCTGAATGATATGATATTGATGATAAGGGTGTGTCTTAATTCACATTAATCGATTTATTTTTTAGCAATTTTAATCAACACTAATTTTATGCCAACTGATCTTAACTGCTGGTTTAGATTTGCCATATCGTAACATCAACGATGAACTAACAGTCGTTTAAAAATTTGATGGATTAATCGAATTCCGGGTGAAGGCACGGGCAGACGCTAGTGAATAAATACACCGAATCACGCTTCATTTGCTCCGAGACGGGAAATCTTAAATTTTATGGTGGTGAAAATTTATCTAAATTTATAAAGATATTTATCTCGATAAATATCTCAATGGTAACTCCCATCACCATCCATGTCAGTTGGCTACCGTAGGCAAATCTTTGTTACAGAGAGCACACGGCATCTGTGACACTGACCACCTCGAGGAAGAGCTTCTGCATGTGAAACAAGTACTGCGAAGCAACAATCACAAACTCCCACGAATGCGTCACAGAAGCCGCCCCAAGCCTCCTACAGTTGAGCGACAACCTGCCATCTTACCATACATCAAGGGCATCACTGACAAAATTGGCAATATCTTAAGACGAGCTTCAATTAAAACTTACTTCAAGCCGCACAAGAAGATTAGCCAATTTTTAAGACCGGTCAAGAGCAATATCCCCCTACAAGATGCAGGTGTTTACAAGCTTGATTGTGAATGCGGGTTATCATACATTGGGCAAACAAAGAGGAGCATCGGTATCCGGATAAAAGAACACACAGCTGACACGAAGAACAGACGCTCGACCAAGTCTGCAGTTTGTGAACATGCTCTGGACAAACCCAACCATTACATTCGATTTGATAATCCACAAATCCTCGCTAGAGAGACCCGATTCATGCCAAGAATGTTACGCGAGGCTATTGAAATCAAGAAACACGCAAATTTCAATAGAGAAGATGGTTGGCAAGTACCACCGGCTTGGGATCCAGTCATTAAATTAATCAAATCCCAACGCAATACTGCAAGACCTCTGGACACCGTGAGCGAATACTGCGTGCATAGGGAATGTTATGATTAAAAAATCCAGACGGTAGTTCAAAAAAATTTCAGACGGTAGTGCAAATAATTTCTTAATAACTCAAGTGACAAATAAAATCAATTAGTCACCCCGTGACCACGTCCACTGCAAAGTGTTCGAAACGTCGGGATATAAATAATGTCAAATATACGCGATTTAAACCGTTCAAAGTTGTTTAATTGCTATGTAAATCAAAATACTTAATGGTGTCAAGGAAATAGAGGATTATGTAATTTAATTATTGCTTTAATTAATAATGAGGGATAACCTCATAAACAGGTATTTTCACAATAGTCTCTCCACTATTGGATATGGGCCTCTCCCAAAACTTCGCCATCATACACGATCTTGGGCTCTTCTCATGCAACCACCACCGCCGAATTTCTTTAATTCGTCCGTTTAACTGGCAAGAGGGAGGCGCACGATAAAATTTTACGAATATTTTTTCACAAAATATTTTTGTTTTTTTGAGTTTATACCCATGTTTTTCACAAAAAAAATGCTATATTCAAGGCCCAAAAATTAATATTTTTGCAAAAAAACACGTATATGTCAATTAATTCAGAATCACGAATCTACGGCTTAGGAATAGTTTTGGACATACCATAAAATATACCCAATATGTATATAAATTGCAATGACAATTTAAAATATACAGTATCTACTATTATATGTGCAACATCTGATAGCCTGTAAGTATCCCAATGAATAAATTTATAGATAATGAAAGATCTATCTGGTTTATCCAGTCCACATTTCCTTGAAACTTACACCGAGTTTCCAGCCTATTTAGAGCGCACAGAGCACCGATAGCCGAGGTCGATCAATTCCGAGGGTGGCAGCCTCCTAAATAATTCATCAGGCTACGTTTAAGAGCTGAGTTCATAGCCACAGCTTATTGCCGACTTGAGTATCGAGGATATAAATTCTATTGCCACTGTCAATAGTATATTCTTTACGTTAGACCGCAGAAAATGAGACAGTTTATAATATTCGTGAAATGTAATTTTTATCAGATGTGTAGGCATGAAGAAAGTGGTCGGTAGTGACTGGATGATGTGATCGTGTGTGGCGGAGAGCCTTGGGAGAGGCCTGTCTATATACAGTAGTGGATAGGCATAAGGCTGATGATAGGATATTGTAGGTATAATCATTAGTGTGATTTTGCGGGTATTTTAGATTTTACAATCTCAGGCATTGAAGTATCTAAAGGATCTAAGGTATCTGATATGAGCAGATTTTTTAAAGGCAGACAAGAATTCTAAATATGTTTGTATAGCACTGTATGATTCATAACACAATTATTATTTTCTTAAATATGTCACGGCTTTGTTACAATTTTCATAATTATAAAGATAACTAGTTCTCCTAAGCTCTTGTCACTTTTTTGAATAGGTAAGAGAGAGAATCTTTTGTCCAAAAGTTATCATAGTAGTAAAAGAAATTGCAATGTAGTCCTTTTATCTTCTGTTGCCACACTTATGTAAGAGAGAATCCCTTCCAGATGAATGATCCTGTTAATAAATCTGCTAAATAATGTCTGATGTACACAAGGAGAGTTTCATGAACGCGAGTTTCTCCAACATCCGCGATAAGCTAGTATAAACGACTGTTATCAACATCTGCCCACTGCTATTCCTGTTATCATCGAGTTTTTTTATCATCATGTGAACAGTTGTAGGGGAGAATTGCATGTAGTTTGGTCGCATACGAGAATCGTATCCAATATTCTCGCCCGATCCGTTCGGGAAACTCTACTTGTATAAACAAGCCTAACTAGTTTTTCTGCGATCTCTCACCACTCTTATGTAAGATTTTGAAATACATAGTGGTTGCTTTTATTATATCATATAATTGTAATAAGTTTTCCTGGGTGATTGAATAAATATTTCGCCGTGTAGAGTTAATTCGGCTTGTTCAGATATTTAATTTTGTGAATTGGAATAATATTAATGAAGAACAGTAAGCACTGAGTGGAAAACAGTGTTCACTGATTTTGTATGAAACGTCGCTATTTTCATATTGAATCCAACCATGACATTTTTCAGTTACAATGTGAGAATGTTTTACCTTTGGATCCACCTGTGGAGCCTATTTGTGGATCCTAGTGAACGGACCGTTATTTAAAACTACCCCTAGATTCCTGTGACGTCATTCGCTTAATTTCCAAATCAGTTTGTCGGTGTACTTAGATAAGTATATGTATATGACTACCCAATACGTAAATTAGAATAACCATAGTCATTTCTTTTCGTGGATGTCATAAAAGGCAACTAAAGTATAACAAAGTCGCCACCACAAGCCCTGAGGGACTAGATCACTTCAAGAGTGGACTCGCCAACCCGCCGCCTGCGGTGACGCCTGTGTCGCCTTAAAGCCATACATTCCTTATGTACAAGACATAAACATTCCTCATGTCCTGCAGGCCCATGTCCTGCAGTGAACGACTAAAGGGCTGGTTGCAATCTCTGAAACAATGAAATTGACTGTTTCGTTCATTTACTATTTAATAAGAAATATTATTTACTCGCCTATTATTTTTCATCTCGCGCGTGTAACACGAGCGATGTACGTCGGCTTGATTTGGTTTTCCATAATAAAATACAAGGAATTATATTATCGAAACAAGTTTCGATAATATAATTCCTTTAAGGCCTGTTCAGATGTAAGCGATACTCGCTGCCGCCAGCGGTAGCGATAATGTCTAGGCGATATCCCACCCGGTTTTTCGCCAGGGGGAGCGAATATCGTATAGGCGTGTTTTACCGCTTGGGTAAGCGATACTGTTCCCATGCTGCGCAGGTGGGCATATAGTTCATCAGGACTGAGATAGAGACAAAAGACAACAGCACAAAAGAGATTGAAGTTTGGGCCTAGGTCGCTATACAAGGTATATCGCTACCCGAAGCGGTAAGTGAATAATATCGCCTATATCTGAACGAAGGAATTATTGCGTACCTACGCGAATATCGCTACGGCAGGCTGCTGCGAATGTAGCTTATATCTGAACAGGCCTTTAGTAGTGCATCGATTGTATTTAATTTATTTTAATGACATACATCTGTAGCCCAACGTGACGTTCGGTTTTCTACAAAAATAGTGTGTTAATCTCTGAGTAAAGTTCTGAGCGAGCTAACCGACAATTAAAGTGACCGGTAGCTTTACATTTCACCAAGTTCGAACATCGCTAATCGGTGAAATCGATCATAAACACTCAGCAGTTTTAATTGCCGATTAGTGATAAATTGTTAAGTATCATATCGTAACGTTACACGTCGTGAAATAGACCCTAAAATTATTATATCTAACTAAAAATTGACCTGTATTCCATGATTGTATTATTACATTAAAATAAATAAAAATAAATTTACTCCTATGTGCACAATATGATTGAAGTGCAACTAATTGCTTTAATTAAGCTGAACATTACAACATAATATGTACGCGTCTCTACCTATACTACACTAACTACTGATTAAACAGGCCCTATCTCCATCAGCACATATTCCAGCTACATTTTTGCTGGCGAGTTTCCTAATTAGCCCCGCGATATTTATGGCGGGGCGAAAGTCCCGACCCCGTGTTACTGTTCTCCGGAGAAATCCAGCCCCGCCCTTACTGAGTACCAGGAAGACCTGAAGGTTAATTATGGCCAGTGATTAATGCCGGGCGGATTAGGATGTAAAATGGTAACCTTTTTATACGAGGTTATTAGATAAATATTGCCTATCTCTCGACAACGATTCGTGATTGCAAATCGATTTTCATAATGAACCTGTAAATAGAAATGACATTGGAAAAAAATGCATTTTGATTATGAGAAATGAATTAAATGAGTGAGAGAAAATACTGTTGCCGTATAAGTTATATACGTTTAAGTTACTTCTTATCGCACCTTTTGTAAGTTCGCCTTTTATACGATAATGTGCAATAAATTTTTGTTGAAATACAAGAATAAAATGCGCAGCAAATCGGTGGCAGCAAATTTAAAGGTTTAGGTTCTCTGGAGACAACATCGATTTGAGAATACATACTAGATGTTATGCAAACATTCTAGGGCGGGCACGTTAGAGACTGGTGTTCAATGTTCAGGAGCTCTCGAATTCTTTAATTCACATATGTTTTGAAAATAGACCACTCTTATTACGTAGTAGGTACTTAAGTTTCAAATTTGACTTTTTAGTGAAGCTGATGCGCTTCACCCCTCCTAGAAGTGTCAACCAGGTTTCTTTGATGAGAACGTATGAAGTGTCATCTAGTCTATTCCCATATCGATGTGTCACAATAAAGACATGAGGAACACGAAGCGAAACTCCGTTGTCATGGTGACGGCATTTCTTAGTTATTTTAAAATGATTTATTCCAGTTATTTAAAAATAGCTTGTTTTGTTCATCATTATTTACTACTTTTCTCCCTCCCATTACCACAAAATATGAACTGGCTTTAAAATAGTGTTTAAAGACGCATCTAAACAACTGATTGTTTTAGAACAACTTAGACCCAGTGTTCAACATTGTACAAAGTTATATGTTGATGAAATGGTTTTTAAAATTAAATAACAATAACTTTGTCTAACTTCTATAATCGTAATTAGTTTCATTAGAAATCTGTTCAATAACTGTTCAAGTTACCGTTAGTTGATTTGTAGGAAACACATCTATTAGAAACAAATAACCTTTAACTTGGCGTCCACGTCGAAGAATTTAATAAACAATGAGAATTTATAACTTCAGTTTTCATAACAATAAATTGCAGTCTTTCCTTTTACTTAATACAATGTGTTTTTTTATTTATTCCAAAAATCTTACCGATTCTCGAAACGGAAAAATAAATTTTCCATGTCAAAATCGAAGCTAAAAAAGTTGAGTATTTTACGATATTCCGCCGATGGAGGGGTGTGGGGGGGGTGTGGAAGCGGAACGCAATTGCTTTAACATGGCTATAGTTTTTGATAGAACTCTGAAAATAGAGAAATGAAACATTCCAAATGTAGAGGTTGCTTCATACTGCTCTTCTATGGGAATAGACTTTTAAAGACTCGCTAATAAAATTGTTTAAAAGTAAGTTAGACCAGTGGCGTGTTATCATTTTTTCTATCGATTCTTATAAAGCATAACTCAGACTAAATCTAACGCCAACTACACACTATACGGAAACTCCGACGCCGATCTTCCGCGGAGGCAAATCAGCAACGGAATATAGTAGCCCGAACTATTTTCCGTAACAGATCATCAGTGTGTTAAATCGTGAAACGTTATCCGGCCCTTAGCGCGTCAAAAATAGCGTTAAAAGTTGTGTTACCTATGCAATGCAAAAGGTCTCTATTCAAAATGTGAATATCTCTATAAATGATATTAAATCAAATTAAATCACTTATTATTACACTTATTACACTTATTACTTATTATTGCTTTAACAAGAACATAACATTTTTAACAAATAATCAATTACGATTAAAAGTTGGAGCAGCCTATATAAACGCCCTCGACAATCTCATTGCTGTGACTGATGCGTTGGTTAGCGAATTGAGTTCCTTGAATTGCCAGTAGCGGGCTCTGGAATCGTGAATAAGGAACGATTATTCCTCGAAATAAGGTTTAATGAAAAACTAATGAAGACATCGCCATGGGTGAACTCCATTTACATTGATCTATATAAGTTGTTATAAATAATTTATAATACCAATCCAGCAATTAATCTTATAGCTGTAATTGTACACGAACATGCAGCAGTGCCTGCGCAAATCTTCTAGGTTTACGAGCACAAAGTAGACAAAATTTTATGTACTAGCGGTGCCTGCGACTTGGTTCGCGTGAACGTGTAATTCCCGTGGGAACTCTATAATCGATCTGGATAAAGCGTACCCTAAATATTAGCCCGGTACAGAATCCATAACTATACCATGTTTCATTAAAATCCATACAGTAGATTTTGCATGATTATTGTGGTTTTGGGCTCTGTATCATCCGTACTTTATACTGCAATCACTTTTTTCGAAAAATATTTCATGTACAGACAGACACGGCTCCGTTACGATTTTATTATATGTAATAAATAATAAACAATAATAACCTTTATTGTTTATTATTTTTGGTATATAAACGAAATAAAATAAAAAATGATACTCTGTCAAATAGAACGAAAAAATTGGATTCAACCTTCATTTTCCAAAACTATTTGAAGGTCGTCTCAGCTGTCCCGCTTTTATCTACCAAAAATAATTATAAATTTTGCCGCGCGTCGCAGCGGTTAATAAATCTGAAGTAAAGATTTACAATTTCCGTGGGTGGTGCGGTAGAATGGTGGGTGGCAAGAGGGGGTTTTACCCCCCTTTGGTTGGAAAGTGGAGGCATGGATCGCGCTAATCGGAAAACTTGCCGAATCGCGCCGCCAACGTACGTCATAATACGCTGTAGTGAGCGTGTTAGTAAACCATTTCGTTTAATTGCTTTTAGTGATTTCATTACATATATTTGGTATTAAAATTTGTATTACATAGGTAAATGGTAACGGCTATAGGATTGGGAATTCAATCGATTTTATAGAAAAAGCAGTTTCATTTTATTTCGTAATATCAATTTATTTCGGATAAAATAATGTCCATAGAAATTTTGTATAATTAATAATGATTTTAAAATAACATCATAGTCCCATAGTGGGACACTGAGTTAGCGTAAATGTACCCCGACCCAATGCCTCAATACAGGATAGTCCAACTTATCCGCTGAGATGTTAAGAATGCCACATTACTTTTTTTATTGTCTTTCTTTTTTATTTATTATTCTATGCAAAAAAGACGGCAGACGAGCATACAGGCCACCTGGTGATAAGCGGATACTGTGGCGAATGGACATCCGCGGTACATGTCAACTTCAGTCCAAAATGATAAACGTCGGTACGACGCCGGATGCCCTGCCTACATAAGTAACATTTTTAATGAAAGCGTAAGTAATTACAAATAAACAAACAGAAGAAAATACGGTTATACTCTCTTTATTTATCAAAAACTCGAAGTTTGTGGTTTGATTTTAAATAAATGAAAATTTAACCAACAGTTTCTTGGGTTTTTTCCGAATCTCATCAAAATTCCGTCGTTTCATTGCAATCGTTTTGTTATTTCTTCACATTTGGAACAGGTTTAAGTGATATGGAGATTCATGTATTATGACTTCAGAGATCGTGTCGTTCTTGTTTTAGTGTACCAAAACCGCTTGTTATGTCACGCTCTTTGTTTTCGATTACCGCAACACAAAAGTCGTGTCCCAGATGTGGGACAATGTACGCGTGCGGCCAACGGGCCAACGTCATATTAACGCAGAGGAAACAGTAGCTCAGCTTAGCGTAATTGTCGAAATATTAGTTACATACCCATATTCCTACGATCTACCTACGATCTAGTTTCGCACTAAATTCACGACGAATGTGGAGTTTAACACGATAGAACATGTCGCTTGTTCCTTGATGCTCCCTTCTCCCTGTACTATATCATGCGATGGGAGTGTAGAGATTATCATTGAAAGAAAAGAATAAGACAAGCAAAACATATACCAGTCTTAGCAATTAAACAACTTTGAACGGTTTAAATCGCGTATATTTAACATTATTTATATCCCGACGTTTCGAACACTTTGCAGTGGACGTGGTCACGGGGTGACTAATTGATTTTATTTGTCACTTGAGTTATTAAGAAATTATTTGAACTACCGTCTGAATTTTTTTTTTAATCATAGCATTCCCTATGCACTCAGTATTCGCTCACGGTGTCCAGAGGTCTTGCAGTATTGCGTTGGCCTTGGGATTTAATTAATTTAATGACTGGATCCCAAGCCGGTGGTACTTGCCAACCATCTTCTGTATTGAAATTAACTATTTAAATCGAAACTGGCTTAGAGTGGACTCGCCAACCCGTTCGGGCAGATTCAAGATCCGTACACCCCATGCCCAAGTTAATGTGCATAAGAGGGCCCATATCCAGCAGTGCATACAGATAGGGCTGGTTCGTAAAATACACTTTCAGTACACCTATGTAGATCCACCACTGTCCCCTCTGTGTTTGCCGTTATATTGTGGTATTATCTCAAGTGGCACGCCATTATGCCACGTCTATAACAATAGTAACTGGGTCGCGATAGCACTGGCACGAATTAACAGACTAATGACGGGATCAGATAGCCGCGTTGCCCGCGTTATCTCCACGCCACTACCAGCATTTGGCTGGATTATACCCATGTACGAAACTAGGAATATATATGTTACGGTTAATGTTAGATGTGTAAATAAAACTAGAATTATCCAGATAAGATCTCTGGATAAAGTCAAGAATTCTTCCTAATCAGAAATCTATCCTATGGCTTGTTTAGGTTAGAAGAAGTCTGAGGCGATCGCAAAACATAACGGAACAATCGCCTCAGGCATCGTGGTTATTTTTTTAAACAGCGCGAACTTCCTTCCTGCCTAGAAACAATTTGTCCGAAATAATTCATACGTGATTTGGATTTTAATCAAAGTCCTTAGATAAATGTGGATAATGCTAGCTTTATTAACCACACCTAACATCAACCCCTTAGATACAATACATATATTATTATCACACTTGTCCTGTTACCCTAGTAGAACTAATTAAAAGAGGGTAATCAACTTCTACTAGAGTGGAAAGAAGTAAGGTTTTTAGCCTTAGATTTTTCACTCTTGTTTTTCTTTGACAGAATTCATGGATTTCTACATTTTTGAATTTCAGATTTTTATCATCTCGTAAAGTTTTCCAGCCAGTGCTATTTTTCCTGTAGATAGGTAATGTGTTACAGACGTTATAAATATTAAATCAGAATACAGATATCAAAATACATAGTAAAAATACAGAGTTCGAAATTGAGCTATTGCAACAAATGTTACACACTTTAATAAAGCAGCATTATCCTGTTCCTTTGATATGTTCTTATTTGATATGCTGAGATGTAGTTGTATGACATTCCATTGTATGCTAAGCAAATTTAGTAAAGCCTTTTCAAGAAACTTTTATGTATACTTCTTATATGTATGCAAACTGTAATTACGTAAATCAGTATATACACTATTTGTTTAAAAGTATATTAAATGCTTATATTGGTATCCAAGAGACGGAAATAGAGTTAGACGGCGACAGTAAAGACGTTGGAGTGAAGATTTGGTACAAGTGGTAGGGAGAACTTGCACAAGACAGATGGAGTTGGAAGAACATAGCTGTAGAGGTATTTGGTCAAACAATAAAATAGATTACTTAATAATAAATAAATCAATAATCAATTATAAATAGTAATAACTAATTATTAACAAATAGTTAAATGATAATATTGATAATATATAATCAATCAATAATAATAATAAATTATAATAATATTCTCTATTTTCATATAAAATATTAAAATTTAATAATCTATAATTAATGTTTCTTTGTTTGTCCCGTATGCGTTCGTATACCATTCATCCGATTGCGATGAAACTTTGGGGGGATGATGGGCACCCCCGCGAAGGTTTCTGACTTAGTACTTGAAGACCACGCGAACGGAGTCGCGGGCAACAGCTAGTTTGGAAATAAATAAAACAAGGATATGACAGGACTCGATTGTATTTCAATGTAACTTCATTGTTTGGAAATAAAAGCTTATTTCAGGTAAAATTTCACGCAGGTATTTAAGTGTTAGAAGTCCTTAAATCGGTGCGCTCTGCCAATTATGATCGTGCAGTTATGAGGTATCCAGAGCCATGTTCGCAATTTCTTTATGAGATAAAATCCGAAATGAAGGAACTCGACATTGAATAATATAAAACAAATAATTACCGTATTATACATTCAACATATTGATTTCACACATTGACTTTTATACATTTTCTAATATTTGAATTCCTTGAGCTCAAATACTTCTTTCATAGGAATGGTATCATGTTTGTATTTTTTTTCATATCCTGAATCTGTAAAACCACAACACAATACACATTCATCACTATAAAGCTATTAATAGACAGACAGGGCACGCGACTCGAACACGCGACCCCGCGGACAGGTGTGTAATTCTACCACAATTATCCCTTAATTGTAGGTAGGTACGCTATAATTAAACTGGAAAGCAACACTTCAATTTGTAATATGGCTTCAATAAAACTATGGGAATTGATAGTATAATAACATTAAACATTAAATATTTTCATTCGGGGAGGTGTTCAGTGGCCCTCAACGTTTTATAATGCAACATTGACGTTATGGCTCATTTACACGAATTTGACGTGAATTTGTACGTAATTTGGATCTTTAAAGCATTTGCCACATAAAAAAATATTTGAAGCAAAGAACTCGTTACGAGGGTCAATTTCATGTCATCTGGTTCCTTAGTTCATCTAGCGAGAACACTTAATCAGAGTACTCCCAATTTATGGACGGGTATGGACTTATTGACTTTGGTTAAGAATTTCTAACTTAAAACTTCGTTAAAGGAAATTATATTAAAAGAAAAAAACGAACTGATGTTTAAAACATAGCAATAAAATAAGGTATTTTTTTCACATTTATCTAGGAAACGAGGACTTTTTTAACACTAAAGTATCCCTTTAATGTCGCAAATATAGGCAGTAGGTACTACAAACATTACAATTGATGTGACAGAACATTGGAGCAAGCTATTAAGTAATTAGCTTCCTATGCAAAGCAGTGCCACCGTACCTAAAAAGCTAGTGTCCGTCTGGACACCTTTTAGGTGTGGCAGCGGTAGATCGATGTAGGTACTGAGTACCAACAGCTTTCAAATAATATTGATATTCGGTTGGAACCCTGGGTGACACACGGACGAAAATGGAAGACACATAAACGAATAATGTATGTTACGAGTATACAGATATTAATAAAATATAGTATAATAAAATATACATATACTAATAAAATCGTAACAGAGCCGTGTCCTTACAAGACACATTTAAAACAAAATCGTTGCGGAAAGTATATTTTCTACGAACGATGCAGAACCCCACAGACATATTTAGAATTTTTATCTGTCTATTTGAACGCGCATTACGCGAAAACTACTGGATGGATGTTAATGAAACTAGGCACAGTATTGCACAGGTATTGCTTATGTGCCGTGGTAACATTTAGGGTACATTTTATCCAGAGCCATTATAGAGTTCCCACGGGAATCAAGTTCATGTGAACGAAGTCGCTGGCACCGCTAGTTATATAATATAATATACCTATATTTATCAATAAACTTGTGGTGCCAGCGACCTCGTTCTTGTGAACTTGTGATTCCCGTGGGAACTTCATCTGGATTTGGATTTATCTTGATACATACAAGGCTTTGATACGATTTTATTATATGTATGTATAGATAAGTAAATACAACACTTAGCAACGACGTATATGATTATGCCCTTGTGTGTCTCTACACAAGACTTACGTCTTGTGCAGCTCTTGAGTACGTATGTGTAACCTCACGTGTGTGTTCATACATCTAAAGGAAGTTATGAATATTTACGAGTATAACGAGGCGCGCGGCGTTAGCTTGCGAAGTAGTTAAGCGTCGTTGATATTTTATGCAACGTACAGGTTTTTAGCTCACGTGTATGAGGTTTACGGGTTTTGCGGAAAATTCATCTGCTTTCTTAATGTTTACCCTGCGTTTTAACCCAACAGGGACGCTTATACAAATGAGATCAATCGAAGGCCAAAGGTCATATCTTGATAGATTAATCAGTCCGTAGTTTTGTAGCCACCGGTGAGATTTTGAACAGAAAGAAATTATAAAGGGAAATTATAATCATTTGTTAGTGGTTAAGTAAAAAATAATTTTAAAATTTAGCTAGATAGACGGACGTTTTATCGTACACAAACCAGGGTTCACTGATATATATCACGATATATGTCAATTGATATTTATATTGATATATATTTTGACATATATCAATTGATATTTATCATCAAAAGTGGAATTTAGGCAGATCCCACGCTTTTAAATTGTTATACTGACATAAATAAAAATTACGATCAGTGCCACTGCCAATGATCCAACACTAAAGATTATAATTTAGTTCAATGTTAATTAAGTAGACTGATTATTAATCTCAAAGACAAATTTTTTGTTACTCTATCTTTATTTTGTTTTATAATAAATAAGTCTATTAATCAAACTCAAAGCCTCATTCAACAATATTGACACATTAAAACCACTTACAAAATTAAATTCGCGTCTTTTTATATACACGATAAAGTATATATCCGACATATATCAAATATCGGATATTTTGATATTTATTATAAATATCGGATTTTTACGAACTCTGACACAAACACATGTACCAAAAAGACAAATTAAGTAAAAAGTACAATCAATAAGCGGCCTTATTACTAAATCGATTTCTTTCACTTTTGAGTGGTAAAGAGAAAATTCCATAAACATAAACTGTATTTGCAAAAAATGTAACATTATACATCAATAAACAGCCTATATACACATAATATTATAGAGAGAATTAATTTTTTTTTTTTAAGCTATTAAAAAAAATAAAGCAAAATAAGGAATAAATTAGAAAAATATATACCGGGATAAAGATTGTGTATGCAGGAATTACTCAGCCAGAGAACCAGATAACTGCTCCTTGATTTTTGTTTTAAGTTTACATTTTTTTAGGCGTTTCTCATGGTTACAGATAACTTAACTAACTTCTAAGCCGTATCCAAGCCTCCATTTTAGATTTGCAGATCAGATAAAGAAGTCTGTTGATTTTGGCGCAGACTGCGCTAGTACAGATCAGTCCTTGAGCTCGAGCCAATAGACTCGTTAGGGCACCCAAGCCCTTTCCTCTAATCTTGTAACCTTTTGAGTACAAAATCCATAAACGTTCCAGGAATCAGTTGGAAGTACTCGCGATGAAAGCTAATGTCGTTTCTGGGAAGCCAAATTTATTGGGATGAGTGAAATTGAAATTTGCAAAGATTGAGACGAGAGGCGCCCTCGAAATCAGTTTCTCCGTAAAATTTGATCCTATTTAGGGTTACCAAGGTTTTTTGGTCCATAAGGGATTTGGCAAAAATAAATATAGGATTTCATGAGTTTGTTTGTATAAGACAAAAAGTAAACAAGGATAAATTATGATTTATTTTTCTATTTAAAAAAATAATGATTGCAGACGCCAATCGATAGGACGAATGATGGCAGGCGCCAATCGGAAGGACGAATGATGGCAGGCGCCAATCGGAAGGATGAATGATGGCAGGCGCCAATCGGAAGGATGAAATCGCTATTTTCTCTAAAAAATGTTTAGCCTAGTTAGACTACAGCTTTCCGAGTCCTATCTAATGATGTATCGTATGTCTAGACTTTGCAATTTCTTTTTAGGGCATTTTCTAATTGGGGAAATATTTACGAATCTGTTCTGTGTAACCGTAACCAATTCCTTTTGTCTGCTGGACATGAGACTTGTGCATGAAGAAATACAATGTATGGACTTTAAAAAACGTGGCAAATTTATAATGCGGTGAAAATAAAATAACCCCACGTTATCACGTTCATGATTCATTCTCAAGATCGATACGAACGGGCGTATTTTAACTTTTACCATTTTATGGGCATATCGTAATAATATCTAGGTTTATTATGCTGTCCGTATGTACAGCATCCGTAACAACGTGTGTCCGTGACAAAAGCACGAAGTTATAATTCTCTCGCGTCACTATCTCGTACCGTCGGCAGTGGCGTCATGTTTAATGTGACGTGTAAAACGAATAGTGGGCGGGGGCAAGTCGCGGGGGGAGGGGAGCACGCTACCATCGTCAAGTACTACGAGAACTTTGGAATATACAGAAATATTAATATATTGATCATCTTAAATCGGTACTTAAAATCATCATAATATCTATTATAAATTATAAAGAAAGTACGTATGATGTGAAGCAGATGAAGCTTACGAGCCCTGTAAAGCCTATGGATTTTCAATAAAAAAATGCCTGGCCGGCAGGGTCTATCACCGCAGACAAATATTTGTAACTAAAGTGCATCTTCAAAAACGTAGGTATTCAAAGTGTGGAGTGAACATACAAAAATGCATAATGGATTAAAAGTAGAGCCGAACAAAAGAAGATTAAGGAGCATCATTAGCAAAATGACTGCCGCATCTCGTCGCATCGCAAATGACAGCTATTAGAGGCTGAACAATAGAATGCTGAAGAGTATAAAGTATGGGCTTCGCTCAGCGCGAAACATGAATCAACGCTGAGAATTGACAGTCAAATGTCTGAGGTTTTAGTTTCTAACAAGCTGAGTCGATTAAACTCATGACCACGGCCGGAAGGGCAAGGGACCCTTCCCAGTTGGATTTAAGTTTTTTTTTTTATAAAAATAGGTGGCAAACGAGCAGATAGTCCAGCCGATGGTAAGTGGATACTGTCGCCTAACATCAGCGATATATGTCAATAAACTTTAGAATGAATTGGGAAAAAGCATTGGGAAAGATGGGGGGAATAGGTAATGGTATCAGGTCAGTCTCCATTCTTTTCTTGGGAGGTTGCAATAACTTCCCGAGATAAAATTTACAAAATTGGCATTTTACTAATGTCAATATTAAACTTTCATTGGAATGAAAACCAGTTATATTTAAAGACATGTATATACCGTTGATTATGTTTGGAATGTGAATGAAATTATCCTCAATTTATTTATTTATTACTTACGTTTCTGATGACATATAAGTAGGTACGTTGTATAAGGTCGGAGAAAAAGTTTCTTCGTATTTTATATACAAATTCAAGACATTTTTTTTAAAAGTTTAATTATATCTAATTATAATGTGCTGTTTTGTTCTATAACTTGTTGCCATCTTGTAGGTAGTGACATGATCCCGTTGCTGTAGAAATTTTGGGATTTTTGGTCAAAAAATTGCGACAAGTAGTTTTGACAGTGGTCTCTTGATGTTAACCTTACACTACCTAAAGAATTCTGATGAGACCGAAACAAATGGAAATCTGAGGGCGCAAGGTCAGAGCTATATGGTGGATTGCATCTACACTTTTCAACCAAGCTCTCTCAATTTTTGCTGAGTGGCCAAAGATGTGTGTGGTCTGGCGTTATCATGATGAAAGACTACACCCTATTTGTTGATCAATTCCAGGCGTTTTTTCTCAATTTCTTGCTTTAGTCTCATCAGCTGTTGGCAGTAGAGATCCGAATCGATGGTTTTGCCCGGTGGTAAAAGCTCATAATGAATAATGCTCTTCCAATCCCACCATACACACAACATCACCTTATTGCGCGTTAATCCGGGTTTCGTCAGTCTGTGGAGCTTGGCCGCACTTAGACCGTTATCTTTTCCGCACGTTCTTGTCGTACGTGATCCACTTCTCATCACCAGTGATCAATCTTTTCAATAATGGTTCGGTTTCATTGCGTTTTAATAGAGAATCGCAAACGAGTACACGATTCATTAGGTTTCTTTCAGTGAGCTCGTGTGGTACCCAAATATCGAGCTTTTTTGTGAATCCAGACTTTTTCAAATGAGTCAAAACTGTTTTGTGGTCAAAGCCCAGTTCATTAGCAATGTCGTAACTGCATTAGGTCCATAAACGGCCCAAATTGTTTTCGCGGTTTGTGTTGCATTTTTCCCTTTTTTGCAATAAAACTTTAAAATGTATCGAATTTCTTCGTTGGATTCACTCATTTTCTTGGACAGAAAAACAATTGAAAAATGGCGGGAAACAGGTCTTTCAATTAAACAACTTTTAACGGTTTAAATCGCGTATATTTGACATGATTTATATCCCGACGTTTCGAACGCGATTTAAACCGTTAAAAGTTGTTTAATTGCAATGTATAGTAATCGCGAAAACCTAAGAAAATAACAGGTCTTTCTTTTAAATGTTACCTTTATCATGGTATCATATTTAATGGTATCATAACCAGCCAGGTACAAACAGTTCAATCAAAGATATTGGATCACAACTTCATACATACAAAATACGAAAAGACTTTCTCCCCGACCTATTACCTGTAAACCAGTATGATTTTAGCATTTAACATTTAAAATCCTTAAGATTACCCATTGATATCTATCTACGCTATTTAAATACATAAACAAATTAAAAATTAGAGGAGTCAATGCTAAGAGTCAAGAGGCCCAGTCAATGGTGTTTCATGCCCTCGAGCAACTCGCTACAATCGCCGGAGAGTCTTTCATTCATTCTCACAACTAACTCACTCTATCATCGCCATTTCGCGTGCCAATAGTAGGGCCCCGCTCACAATGTCCGAGTGACGAATGCGCGCCGCGTCCGGTGTCCGGTCATCGCTCATGCCGCTCCGACGCTCCACGATCATAACGTTTGGTCGCCGGCCACTACCTATATCGCGCTGGCGTCCGAATACATTTTACTGTTAATAAATCATTTTTGTGTGCCGGTTCATTTGTTTCCGATGTTCTCGTGGCTACGTTTGAACGTTAATGCGAATATTTATTTGTAGGTGTAATTATTAACGTGAGTTATTCTTCGATATTTCTCTCTTAGCGCGCACAGACGGCTAAATATCCAAATTGTAAGTTGAAACGCAAGACAGCAATGAAAGATGTTTGATCCATCTTTCGCTAGGTATAAGTATAACCTAAGTTTACATAGCTAAAAATAAAGGAGTTTATTTATTTTATTTTTATAGAAAGTGATAAATGTCAATCTCGTGGATACTGGTCGCCTATTATGGAGATCCGTGATTCATGCCAATATCATTCCAGTATGACAAAATGACAATCACGTCTCCGAATGTGGTGTCTACCTTTGTAAATGTAGGAATGGATTTGGGTGAAAGGTTGGGAAAATGGGGAGGGACAGGACGGGATGAAAATGGGCTCTGGCATAGCTCACTCGCTACCTAAGACGTACACGGACATGATTGAAAAAATTCCGCGCGTGGCTACATTGGAGGAATAGGATAGTGGGAAATGCAGTACATGTTACGGTATCTTCTGTGAAAGAAGGGTAACTTGGCATAACAAAGCCACTACCACAACTAAGGAACTACACCACCTCTACAAAAATGGACTCGCCAACCCGCTTGGTCAGTGTGGCCCTCATTCACAAGACAATGTGCATGTGGAGGCCCAGCAGTGGACGATAACAGCGCTGGTGATGATAATGAACAAATAATGATGGACGTAGGTAGCACTTATTATGTACTCATATTTATAGCTAGACATATAATTCTTTGACATTATGAAGCTACGTATTAAAAAGCCACTTAGGTTTTGCCCAAGCACTTTCCATCTCTACTACGCAGGAATTCACGCACTTTCAGAAATGACTTCCGAGTTCCGAGTCTCATTCAGAGAATACAAATTCCGGTACACTTTGTGTGCGAGCAAAATGGCGGCCAAGTAAAGAAAGATCTCATTTTTGCGTAATTACAGAAATATTTCAAGTATATGAATTTATGTTATGTTATATATACGCTTATGGCTTTGTTATTTACTTAATTATAAAAGTACGAACTAAAGGTTAGTGTAACTAAAGGTTAGTGTAACTAAAGGTTAGTGTAAATAAAGTATTAGTTTACTTGTTAATAAAAGAACCACGCCTTAAAAGTGTACATATATAATTCCAAAGAAGAGTACCGGTAACCCCTTACAACTATGTGGACGTTTCGAGCTTTAAATTCACCATATAGATACATTACGAAAACATTGGTCATCTGTTAATCCGGAAAATCCCGAACGCGTTATCTACGTCTATGCAAGTGATAAAGTATCTCGTGATAAATTATGCAGAGGTACGATAAGCAGACGGTCAATGTTTTCGTAATGTATCTGTACCAGTACTATACCATCAGCCTATGTCTATCTTCTGCTGGATATGAGTCTTTCGGCTTTAGCTCTTATCATTCAGCCGCAAACGTGGTCAAATCGTCAATCCATCTGTCAGGAGGACTTCGCACATGGCGCTTCCCGGTGCGTGGCTTCCATTCGAGGACTCATATACCCCATCGGTTATCGGTCCTGTGGCATATATGATCTGCACACTGCCACTAGAGCTTAAGCTGAACTGCGGGTCACGTGATTGTCGCCTTTTACGACAACCACGATTCATGTAACTGGACCGAAATATCGGTCACACAAAAAAATGTAAGTTAATAATAATAGTAAATAAATAATAATGGTAGTCGTCAATCGTGACCCGTCTACATAACATTTATTATGTTCAACTGCGATAACAGAAGTTTAAAAACTAAACAATATTTATGTACTTTAATGTTATAATGAATTACAGTTAGTACTATCCCTCAGAAGCTAGCATCTGCATACAATAAAAAAGTATTAAACTTGGGTTACTTAAACATGCACATAAGGAGAGAAAGAGGGTGGAATAGGTAGCCCGCGGGAAACTCCAGGAGTCCTACCGTGGGATGCGGGGGACGGGAGAGGAAGCGGAAGCGCCGGGCCGGAAACGGCGCCGGCCGGAAGCGCGCGAACCCTTTGCCGCGCCCTTTGTTTATCGAGAGTTTTCTAACAACTAGACATTACGCAAAGGAAACGGATGTCGGTCGGTCGGCCAGTGGCGGTGACACCCTACCACTACCGTTTAGTTTAAAAGAATAAATTGAGTTGAAAGATTTTAAATTAAGAATGGAATTTTCTTGTCGTGGTATTTTCATGATTAGGGCTGCCATCAAACCCGGACAAAGAGCTGGAAACCCGGTCTTTTAGGTTTGAAATCCGGACATTTGCATAATGAAAATTATTTGACTGTGACGTCAACGACCCTTGTCCGAGAAGTAAAACATACAATGACAACTCCCTCATACTCGTTTTAAATCCGGTGCTCAATCTGGGACATCCTATATAAGAGATATAGCTACCATAAGACCTTAGTAATATTCACCTCAGTGTATGAATCAATGTATCAATAATTAAGTTGTTATCAAATAACTATTTTAAAGTACCTACTTTTATACCTGTTGGTACAAATAAAACAAATACTTAAATGATATTTAACTGCTAATAAAATATATGAATGTAATTTTGCTTATATCTTTGAATAAAAGATTTTTTGAGTAAAATTTACAATTTTCAATATTTAATGTATTTTAACTCCAGAGCCCGTTCATTTGGACCACCTCTATTACTTATTACATGGTTACAACCTCGTTATATACTTATCATATTTGATATTTCCTTTTATTATATATTTACAGAAAACACTAGATGTGTGGAAAGATTTGCAATAAATAAAGTATGAAGCGGGGACACGTCGTGACATCTGTGTTCTATTTGTATGGTCAGTTTACACGTGGGCAGTGTGTAAATGGAAGTTAATTTATATTAGTAACTGTGTGGAAGTGATAAATATTAATCATTAGTCAGATTAGTTGTCTTACAGGCTCCAAAACGAAAGACTCCAACAATTCCTTATTGAAAACCAAGTCTGCATGTGTGTTGAATCAAAAATATTTCTTATAAATCTTGACCAGTCAAGTGCGTCTTACTTGACCCAGAAGGACCAATAATAACAATTAAAGGTTAAAGGTCAAAGGTCACATGGCTGAATATGTGATCAGAGCACACCTCATTCTAAAATGTTCAACTTTTTGTTTATTCAGTTGAATATTTAGGATGATTTTTTTTTAGAAGTCCCAACTTTTCAAAATGTACATGCTCACCCAAATCACAAACAAGATAGATTAAGCGGATGTCTTTCATCATGTTTGTTAGGTTTGTATTACTCATGCTGTTACCTATGACTGCAACTTACGACTTACCTTTATAAATCTTTTGGCTTTTGTTAATAATCCTAGTGTTGTGTGTCGCGACGCCTCGGGGCCTAGTGGTACCATGTCCTTTAGTTTTTCCAAGCAGTTTCTTAAATGTGCTCTCCTGTAACAAACAGACAGAAACGTTTTAAAATATTTACGAGTAGAAAACATATTCGTGGTGGCATGATTTATTAATTAAGATAAGAATTAAGTTAAGAATTTAGAATTCATTTTCAAAATACTAGCGGTCCGTCTATGTGAACATAAAGCGTAGATGCCGTAACAAGCTCTTTTAACATCCACTGCTGGACATTGTCTTGTGCACGAGGGAGGTATAGTCTTCAAACCACACGCTGGCCAAGCGGGTTGGCGAGTCCACTTTTAGAAGTGGTGTAGTTCCTCGGGGCTTATGGTAGTGGCTTTGTTATCCCTTAGTCACTTTTAAAACACCTACGGGAAGAGATGAGCTGATGCTATCCTAAAGCGGCCGGCCACACGGCACCGTAGACAGCGCTACTACAGCGTTAAATACTGCTGCTACTGCTGTACTATAGTGAAATCAACGAGACATGAACTTTGCATCTGTTTGAGTGGGTGCCGAATTGTCCAATCCGATTGTCAAAATGGTCCGTACTTGTACACTATCGATGTGCACTCATACAAACGCAAAGCTCATGTCTCGTTGATTTCACTGTACAACTGTTAGTACTTAGGGGTAACTTACTCTACTTGTGTGCTATATATGACGTACGCCACAGATCCCCTTCTTTTTAAAAAAAAATAAAGCAACTAATGTAAAGAAAGGTATGAAACAAACCTATACTTTCAGTTATTGCGACAAATATGAAGTCACCGTTATAAATCGTTTACGAATGCAAAAAATTGTAATCATGTGAACGTTAGGTTGGTCAATGCTCTAGTAACTATACCAGTCATTTCCAAAGTGGTCCATACGCACCCTACCTACGTGCCACCTACCTACCTACGTGCCACCTACCTACCTACGTGCCACCTACCTACTTACATGCAATTGTCTCATCAGACAGGACAGAATAAAGTATTTTTAGTAGGTTTTATTATATCATAAAAGTTAATTCACAGTTAAGTTCTTATTATGGTAACGGGGTCCATGACCGAATAAGTTTGGGAATCACTGATCTATACCATACCATCAGCATATGTCCCTCCACTGCTGGATATAGGCTTTTCCCAAGGCTCGGTACCACACACGATCCTGGGCTCTTCTCAGCCAACCACCACCGGCGAATTTCTTTAAGTCTTCGGTCCACCTGGCCGCAGGGCGTCCCTCAATGCGCTTCTGCATACGAGGACTCGTCCACCCCATCGGCCATCGGTCCTGCCTTATATCTACCAATACTCTAGTATAAAATTTACGCTGTGGAGATATATCACGTTAGCGGGGGAGTTCTCTGGTTTTAGCGCGAACGCGCGTAATTTGCCACCGAGTCGACGGTACCACGGTACCTTGCGAGTTACATTCGAATAATGTGTCCTTAGCGATTAATCTCTCCGACATTTTGATTGCAAATTATTTTTAACAGAAAGAAGATAGGTTTTTTAGTAGACGAGCAAACAGTCCACCTGGTGGTAAGTGAATACTGTCGCTCATGGACATCCGCCATAGACCAGTCCAGAATGACAAACTTCGCATGCCCTTGGATGCGATGCCTACAGTTGAAAATTTAGGAATGAATTTAGTGAAAGGGTTGGAAAAATAAGGATACGGTGGGATGGGAATGGGCTGCGGCGTATCTCACTCACTACCAAAACACGTAAGTACATTTGGGGAATAGGATAAAGTAGGAAATGTAGCACATTTGAAGGTAGAGTTCTGAGAGCGCGGGATTTGGAAAATTGAGTGCGTCCAACGACTATGGGATTGCAGCGTGCATCCTTTTCCCTCGCGACCTCCCTCTCTTTACTTTTATTTACGCGGACCACACTGAGCCCAAGTGGTGGATTATTATGACCCGGAGCTCCCTCGTAATTTCAAACTTTGTATTTACTGTGTAATCTTTTACATACGAGTACTTTATACTTTTAGTGAGCAGTTATAGGTTGATGTCGATTCGAGAACCAATGGTACGTTTACAAATAAGCTTTGTTAGCGGTAGCGACAAACGTCCCGCGGCTACACGTCTCGTTCATGTGAAACGGCTTTAGTGCCTTTGAAATATTGACTCGCTTCGATATAACTTATTATTGCATCGCTCTATTTCAGTCATAACCAATATATGTACATACATGTAATATACGTTCTTATTTTCCCCTAATTGCACACTGCAAGTAATTAATAACATTACATATTATTTGTTATATTAATAATTAACATAATTATTTCATTAAATATTATTATTTAAAGCAGTCTTTAATCAGTGCGTCCTGCCTGTTACGACGAACAGGCCATTGACGATAGATCCGATACACAAGTTCATAGTCGCTCAGTGAGCGGTGGAAAAAGTTATTTATTGTTAGGAGTCTCGTTCGACGAAGAATTAAAGATGACGGCAATAGCTTAAAGAATCAGCAAACTGAAGTGGCAGTGTGAGCAGGCTATATATGCCGCAGGACCGATAACCGATGGGTAGACGAATCCCCGAAGGGAGACCACGTGCTGGGACACGTGGCCGGGGACGCGCTCCGGCTAGATGGAAGAAAGATGTCGGTAGCGGCTGGATGAGAAGAGCTGAAGAGCGTGTGGTGGTGGTCCTCGGGAGAGACCTATATCCAGCAGTGGAGAGACACAAACTGATGGTATTGTATGGTATGATTTGTAGTAGGTAGATTTCTTCAAAAATCTTCCTAAAAACAAATTAACCTCTATGCAAACTGCATAAGTTCCTAAAAACACGACTCAGACTAATTCTAAGACTATATAATTTTCAAACTACTTCCATTATAATATAATTAAATACTTATACTGCAATAACTAGTTGAATAATAGCATTACAAAAGGAACTCCCCGGGAGGTGTGCTACAGACGGTAATAAACGGTGATATACGTCGATTGCTATAATAATGTCTATCGAGTCGTTCAGTGACGTCGTCGGACGTAATTACCTATCGCTATCCGGACTTTGAGCTAGTTTTTGTTAGGTATTTCTTATATAAGGAGAATGGGAATCATCGTGTTCTTGTTTCTCTATTCAATCTCTTCACCACGGGAAGAGAGCTGGTGTGGATATTCTAAAGTCGGCAGACATCGCACAGGCCAAACATGATATAGTTAAACAATAATTGAGACTGTCAGTTAAGTTGTTTGCAGAATGTAAAAAAATGTTATTGCCGTTAATAGGTAATAATTATGATCCACGAATACTGCTAGGTATCGGACTTATTTGTATTGAGTTATAATTAAATTTTGCACGCCCGTGAAGGCAGGACATAATGAAAAGCATTTGGATTGTTATTACATCTTATTTTGTTACCCATGTTCTATGCATAATAAATGGTTTGATTTGATTTATCTAACTAAAGTAGGACAACCAGGTTTATCTATTTAAAGTAGTATAGGTAACTACAAAGAAATGATTATTTCTAGAATAACATTTTTCTTTCTCCACACCCTTTGTTATCTACGTGACTACGAAACCAGCAGCTAGTTTTTATAAGACATTACAATCAGGGAAATTGTTAATTTATAGCTGTGTTATTCCACAGACTGCGGGGGAGAAAAAATAATAATCCAAAGGGAAAGAGGCGAAAAAGGAACTAATTCGCGGGAGGTAAGCATAATACCGCTAAGAGACAGTATCTATACTCTTCTAATTTGTAATAATCATCTGCGCTTGACCGGAGTAGGGTGCGATTCGTCAGGTTGCCAGGTAGTCGCCTTTTCATCAGGATAGTGTTTATTTTATTTTAAGCTACTGCTTAAAACAGAAGGAAAAGAAACAATGCACAATAACTTTTTGAAAAAGTTCTAGTGACCCCTATAAATACGTAGTGACATCAAGCCCAAATTATAAGTTTACCAGCGATAGACCAAAAAAAGATGTAATCTAAAGAAACATACAGGTATGTTATATGCAGGTCTGCATATAATTATACAAATAAAACATCCAATTATGTTGGTATCTGTTCAAACATAAGACAAACCAATTTCTTTAAACTTTGTGTAATTTATGAGGTAGCATAAAATTGTTTAAATACGTTTGTTTCACTTATTTATGTTGTATCTTTTTAGAAAATTCAAAAGAAACCTAACTATACAGTTTGCAATAGAACCATTCCGGAAGGTTAATTCAAATATAATTCATAAAATATAGTTGAGTGGGTTAATTCAAATGTAATGTCACATATTGTACTTATTCCCAGACTCTAGGTTTGTCTGACCTTGCTGTATTTGACCATCAAGGGAAATCGAGAAACTAATGAACATCATCTGGACTAGTGACTTGTATTAGCCTTTAATGTCCTACTGCAGGGTATGCCCTGCAGTGGGACAGTGGCAGTGGCCTTATGGGCCTCGTCTAGGAAATTACTGGGGGGTTTCGGGTCGTAGTCCGCCACGCGGGCCCAGCTTATTTCTATTTATTTATTTATTTCTTTGGTTTATTTCTAGAATTCTAGGATATTTTTTATTTCTAGAACATCACGATATTTTCTTCTCATCACCGAGCTAGCGACAATTTTTAGAAATCCGTACTTACAAGAGTAGAAACTCAGTGGTACGAGCCAAGGATTTGAACTTAAATCACACTAATGTGAATCAAGTATAGATACCTCCAAGCTATCCTCGCTCTCATACATATTATGTCGTATATTAATTTGTACAAATATAATTTTATTGGATGTTGTATTTAGAGAATATGTAAGAAAAAATTGATAGAAACTCAAGAAACTTATTTTGAAACTTATTTTTGCAATGCCATGTCAATGAATTTGAAGCATATCGTATGGTATGAGTCGTCGGCTCGTGTATACGTAACGTCTTTGAGTGCGTTTTGTCTAGAAAAACTCCTGTTTCTGGAACCTTCCTAGGTTCCATACTATTTCACATCTTTATTATGAAGTAAGCGAGACAGACGGTGTACGGCCGTAGAACGAAAAGAATTGGAGTTGCTGCGCGCAAAATAAACAAACTTAAAACGGTAGGTATACGACGGGAGTATTTTTGTGAGCCTCGTTGTTAGCAAATTCAATCTGGGAATGTAGCCGCTAATTGGACTATTTATGGATGGCGCGCATTACGCTTAGACTTGAGACAAAACTGAGGTATAAAAATGTAATAAAAGAGGTTTTAAGCTAGATTCAAATGGTATGGAGTTTCCTGCAGTTATATTCGCTAATTGGGCTATATAGAGGGAGAGAATTATTCACGAAATGAATAGAGCCAAAATTCTATTGATTTTTTTAAAGAAAATCATTTTAAAACTGTGTTCAACTGTATATAGTTTTTTGTGTAGTGAGTTCGGTAAAGTTGTCCCCACAGACAATTCCCACTGGTGGGGACAACATTATTTCCGTTTTATCCAGTGACATCAACGAGGATAACGACAATTAATTTTGTGTGCACTAGCTAGGAACACTTGTAATCGAATTTGCTTAGGATCACGGTTAGTAAGTATGTTTTTTTAGAGAATTGATGAGAGGCATGCGCGCGTGACGCTTTAAGGAAGAGAAAGAAAAAACAATGGACAGCTGAGTATCAGGATAAAAAAATATTGTTTTACGGTGTTCAACGATAGATGGCGGTGCCAGTGTGTATTTTCATTTTGTGACTTGGACAGTAATAACGAAGAGAAAAAAAAATAGAATTTTGGTAATTTGTGCTAACATTATTTACGTGAATAAAGTACGTACGTTGAAGTACGGAACAACTGTGAAAAATCCCAAACGGCTGTTGCAGAAAAGCTGTAGCGTGCGAGCGTGAGCACGGAGCCGTGGGCAACAGCTAGTCCCACTTATATTATACATGCGAAAGTTTGCATGCTTAGATGTTTGTTACTCAATCACATCGAAAGTGATGAACCGATTTCGTTGAAACTTGGCAGATAGGTAGATTGTAAACCGAATTAACACACAGGCTACTATTTATGTAGACGACGCAAACGAAGTCACGGGTAAAAGCTAGTGGAAAATAAAGACGAGATGGTACGATTTGCGTGTGTGGACATTGAACGCAAAGTTTGTTTGGCTTGCAGATGAAAAAGCTCACGCAAACTTTGTGCGGCGCTGCGGCAATTCAACAGCGTCCTATTTTTTGACATATGAGTAGAACGACCCTTCCTCTGTACTTACAACCAGCCCTTTGAGGGGCTAAATTTTCTTTTTGACAGCCATAGGGCAAAAGTTGAGCTTCGTTTCATAGGTTCTAATAAAAAGGAACATGAATACTTCGGTTCAATTAAAAATGTGTGTGCATTAACACTTCGTATTGCATACAACCAGCCAATATTTTTGTGTAATTTGTGCAGTTAATCGTTAATATGCGTTAATCGTTATCGTGCGGTTAATATGAGTACAACCAGCCAACGTTTTCGTCGCAGAAAGTCGAAAATTGATTACATAACTTTATGTATATGTATGTGACGTCATCTGGGAAAGGGACCTTATTGTCGGCATGGACTTATTGACTTTGCTTAAGACTTTCCAACTTAAAATTTCGTTGTTAAAAATTATGTTTTAATAGAAACGTGGTCTATATAAGTATCTGAGTTTTAAGACAAAGCTAAAAGATATTGTTATTTTTTTAAAGATTTCTTGTCACCAAGTGGACTGTTACCAAATGGACTATCTGCTCGCTTGCTACCTTCATTTTACACAAAAAACCTTCCTAATGTCCACAGTAGGGAGGGCATCCGAGGGCAGTAGAAACACACGGTTACTGAATTCCAGTAGAAACCACAGTTACTAAAACACGGCATTTCCTCTGCGCCAAGTCTAACTAGCCAGGATGTTCAGTTCCGCCGACGAGTGCACAAAGTGAATAGGCAGTATATTATTGTATGCGCAAATTAATTTCAGGTTACATTCGCTGGGCGGACGGCGGCAGGCACTTCCGCCGGATATTGGCCTTGGCCCTAAGGCTGCTCTCTCGCTCGATTTGAATGATAAAATAAATGGACGACCATTTATAACATTGACTAACGCGGTTTCATTCCCATGAAATTGGGATTAAAATATATCGCATGTATTAATTAATAATAATCCCACGAAATACACGTATGCTAAATTTGGAAATAATTTATTGATTTGTTGAAGTCTTTATATTAAATGGGTCTTAACGCGTACATTTACACCTTACGTTTCCTGTATTCCACCAACCATGGTAAGCTCGTGTTCATGGTTAGTGTAACCGAGCCGAAATGTCGAGTAAAATAAAAAAGGTAAACGTTAAATGCAATGCAACCAGCCCTTTCAGTATCTCCTGTTGGACATGGGCCTCCTCATGCATATCGACTTGAGGGATGTATGGTCATAAAATGCCACTTGATCAAGTGGGGGTTGTCGGAACATTACGGACTTTTGGAACATTACGACTTCTTTGTTGTATATGCTGGTCGCTTATAATAATTGTAAAGCTCTTCAGAAAACAAATCCATGATGCTTTTTAACAACAGTATATTTTATAGTTTATTCCCAAAGAAGCTTCTTATACATACTCGATTTTTTTCGAAATTTCGAAAAACGAATTTAAAAAATCACAGTTTGGGAATGCACGTTTATGGTTTTCAACATTTTGAGAAATTAAAATTCAACAGAGAATTTCAACATTTTGTGAATTCAACATTTTAAGAAATCAACGTAATGTTCCGAAACGTATTCTAATTACATGTTCACGACAGGCGGAATTTCAGAAAACATAAAAATGTAAGTGACCCGTCCTCTACTTTCATATTGTTGGAAGTTGCCTCTCCACTCTGTTGGATTACGCCGTTCCGTAATAGATTCAATTAACGATTCATCGCCGCTTCTATATTGACATTTGTGGGTTTATGATGACAATTAAATTGTTGAAGCGAAAGTAAAGATAACTAAATTATGGAACAAATTATAACGACAATAATTTTGGGTACCTACTTTTGGAGATTTTCAAGTATAATTTTTAAATAAATAAGGCACATTAATATGTTTAAACTGATTTGTAATGTAGTAATAAGGTGTCCAGGACATTTTTTTCTTAATTAAAACATTTTTGGATCTCTCTCCGTCATAATAAACTTTTATATGCGTTAAATAGTTTTTTTTTTTTATAGACTAATGGGCGGACGAGCAAGTGGTCCCACGTGATGGTAAGTGTTACCGCCGCCCATGGACACCTGCAACACCAGGGGGCATGCGGGCGCGCCGCCGACCTTGCAAAATCCTATTCACAGCTCTCTTGAAGAACCCCATATCGTAGCTTAGTGGAAAGACCTCTTGAGGCAGTTCGTTCCACAGCCTACGGGTTCGCGGTATAAAATAATTTTTGGACCGAACAGTGCGCGACACCTCCGTATCGAGGAAATGCGGATGGACCGCATTTCTGTGACGGGAGGTGCGGTTGTAGAAACCCGAGGTGGGAATTATATTAAACAATTCTTCAGAGCATTCCCCATTGTACAGGCGGTAGAACACACAGAGAGACGCAACGTCTCTCAAGGGCGCCTGCCTCTCTGCCTCCATTAATATAAAAAGAAATCTCCTCTGTTCGACGGCGTATTTTTTTACTTATATTATAATTAATTAAGTTAGTAGTTTGTAGTGCGATCTAATTCCTAGGTCCAATTCAAATAATCTAGACACTACGAACAAGAAAGTGTGACGTCACGAAGTAATAAATACAAGTTGGTGAAAGTTGTAAACACAATTACAATCGCGTGTGAGACCGTTGTAATACAAACCGCGGGAACGTGCGCGCTTTAACTAATGCGCGGTTTAATATTCAAACAGTTCTGCAAAGGTTAAAGTTTATGTCGTAAAGGCTAAGAAGCTATCGCGAGGCGCCCGTGCGACCTCTCGCGTATTAGGTTTCGGTCACACTGTAAATGGTTGTCGTCATTGCTAGACAATGAGCGATTAGCGATGAAATGTTCCAACCAATAACTCAACGAACTAAATGAGGAATGACTCAGGATGGGTCATAACAAAAGTAAACTAACATTTGAATAAAAAGAAAACGAGTGGTAGTTAAAATCATCATCATCATCATCATTTCAGCCCTTGGACGTCCACTGCTGGACATAGGCCTCCCCCATTGTCCGCCATTTAGACCTAATCTAAATTGGAAATTAAATCAAGTTAAAATCAAGTAAAATTAAATTGGAAAATGGTATTTATTGAAAGGACTGACGCGTTTCGGGACATGGGCGTTACGGAGCTACGTAGACGCTACGAGCTGGCCGTGTGCTACGATGCTACGAAAACGTTGCGGCGCTACGAGATTAGTAGACTGCTACGAGGCTAGTACACAGCTACGAGAATGTAGACTGGTACAAACTTATACTATATTGACTTCGCACTTCTTTTAAACGTTTTTATAGATATCAGTATACCTATATGCTGCGAGCTCGAAATGATGCTCCGCGCGCCGTTCGTTTTCCACTCCCCACTGAGCTTTAGATTCAATTTACGAGTAACTTGTAGAAACAGCCGGTCACTCGCGTAATGAACAATCTGAGGTAACGCAAAACGACCAATACAAAGAAAAATCAAAATCAGTGTAATCAAATACCAGAGTTACCTGTATCAACTTGTATATGAATATTAGGTAGGAATAAAGTACCATACGAGTATACAGTTTACGAAAAAAAAATATTTCTGCGTGTTATTTTGGTTGTCTTACTTTTGTCTTTATAGATGTAGTTTTAATTGAGTAATACGTTTTCTGTATTATTAAGCACAGTTAGTATTATTAGTTACTCTGTCGTACGGAAAACCCGCATCGCGTGTCCCATGCGGCCGTGGCCTCCCGCACCTAACATTCACGCTCCATAAACCGCGCCCGAAGATAGTTTTGCGAAGCTTAATTCACTGCAACATTCGGGACAATGTTATCAGAACAGCCCCTAACCGCGGCAACGTTTTACGACATCGTAAATTACGTATTATCGGGCCTAACGTAAAATCCGCGCTTCTCGGCTAGAACTCGAAAACTCGTAAAAAAGTCATCAAGCCAAAATTGGGCGCACTCTACTATGATAATGCGGCGGACAATCGACCTAATTACCGAATCGACTACCGGACCCGTATAAACTACTCGATTTATGGCTCATCAAGTGAAAATGAAATAGGTTATGGGCTGGGTAAATTTTAACACGACATCCGTCAGTCCCGTTTGTGTCATCATCATCCTTCCGTTACGAGCCACGTCTCCAAACGTACGCTGTTTAAAAGATTTTATCATTTTTCATAGAAAACAAAGTTTAACATATCGCGGTATCGATATCAGCCTTTAACGTCCCATTGCAGAGCCAGACCCCCCCCCCCCCCCACTTCAAGCCCGACCATCCACAACGCGCGCCCAGTGTGGATTGGTGGATTAATTCAGAGTTGAATTTCAAGAAATACCTTCTTATTAATTACGTCACAAAAGAATGCCACTGTTCAAATTTTATGTTTCTGACTTCAGTAGATCCAGCTCTGCGTTGATGAGTCAGTCAGTCAGTCAGTCAGTCAATCAAGAAATTTCTCTTCGTAATAATAGCATCTAAATATAAATACTATTGTGCAATATTAAGAGTTATGGACGTGTAGATCTGTTCTATGGCGAATATTTTCTTACCAAAATAAAGTTGAACAAAACGTAGTTATAACAAAAGTTGTGACAACGTCCAATGGGACACAAGTTAGTAATCACAATAAGAGCCTCGTTTACAGCCGGTGGACATGGATAATACGCACAGGACACACGTATAAAGAGTTAGGACGGGGCGACTTGGCTTTTTGCGGAGGGAGGAAGATTGTTTGTATGTATTTATAACGTCTGTCTGTTTGCGTTGGTTTCAAATTCAAATATTCCATTAGTCGCGGTTGGTCCAATTCGCAAAACATCCAATGGCTCGAAAACGTCCAATTCGTGTTAGTCCAATCGGATGGTCCAATTTACGTTAAACGTAATAATTATTGATTTATTTACTTATTATTTGCATAAAATACGGTTTCAATAGATGTTATAAAACACATAAATTCCAATAGTGGTTTCACATATTTTGTGTTTGACATGTGATTTATACTATACTAAGGTTTGTATGAGTGGATTTCAAACGGCCGAAGTCACGGGCAAATACTGTAAGTACATGTACATCTTTAAACACGACATACTTTGGTCACATGTGTTTTTAACTAATTTGGTGAAAACTAATATTAAAAGTCTAGCCCAACAACATATCGTTCGTTTGTATTAGCGAGGATTTATTTGACATTTTTGTAAAAGTAATTTTGTTATTACTGGAACTGACTTGGCTTATCAAGATGTATGCACACTTGGCTATTGGAAGACCCGGGGGAATCTCCCAGGAGTACTAGATTTTTTTTTGTAAAATTGCCTTGTTTTAATCATCGGGCCAGTCGCGTTATCCCAAGTCGCTGAGTAAAATATTAAGCGAAGCGGAGTCGATACAAAGTTGCTGGTCGGCGGAGCGGGGTGAGCCTCACGCTGACATGTCCATTAAAATATATAATATGCGTTTACTGTGTGCACGAATAGGGTATTACCTCATTTATTACTAACTTTTTATTATTAGTCAAGCTACGACGGTGTGAGTTTGCGAGTTTAATATCGAATTGTTTATTACAATAGTTTGTTCAAGTATTATTATTTTGTTACTTTTAAACGTCGAGATTTTTGTTTGGGAATAATGGAATAGTTATATATATTTAATTTATAGTCGAAGGCGGCAGACGAGCATACAGTCCATCTGATGGTAAGTGGATGGTATGAATATTTGGGTCGGTAGGAAATATTCTAGTTACACAGTTATTTAAAAATGTATTATTCTTATTAATAACAACAATAATAAAATTATTATATATTTCTTTTAAAAACAGATAATATTTTTTTATTTTATTTAGACAGAAATAGTATATTAGTACAAATTAATAAAAACATCCAAGTAACTAATTTGTACACCAATTTTGGGCGAATTAATTTCTTAACAATTTATCTTGATGCAGATAAGCAAAGTGTGTTTAAATACTGTTTAGAATGAACACGGGAATATTTAATAGTTAATAATAATACTGTTTAGAATGAACACGGGAATATTTAATAGTTAATAATATGCAACTAATATTATTTGGTTTTAATTTTCACGGGTTAATTTAATTTATATTTAGGCATTGAGTTCAATTTTCAGTCAATAATATTTATATACAATGAATTATTATGTTGTATATACAATATTATACTATGTTAGGTAATTTGTAATTAGAAAGTATATTAATACGTAGAGAATGCTACAAGGTATGAAACTTTGAGTTTCCAAGGTTAAAGCAAAGAACATAATCGGGTAAAGAAGTTTAGAATTATTAAGAAACATCACTAACCAAGAACTATTTTAAATTCGTCAATAACGTGTGTCTAATTCATAATATCCCTTTGTTTCAAAAATCCCTCAAAGAAAAATAAATACAAAAGATATTGGAATCAGCGTAGCAGACATTTTCAATTAAGATCGTCTCGTTTACTACATAATCCAATTTGCTTAAATTGTTTTTGTCCCATGTTTTAATAGGTTGTCTTATTTTTCTCTAGCTAAAATGTCATCCCACTAGTGGGCGGGACACGCCCATCCCACTATCATGCTCCACCTCAATTATGTAAGTACGTTTGATCAGTTCAACGAAGTCTAGAATAATTGATTTAGGTACATTTCGAAGAAAATCTCAATTAGGTTACATTATACAATAATACTTACATAATGACTATTACATTTTTTTTTTCATTTATTTCTATGGCAAAAAAATAACTTTACCTCGCTATGTAGTCACCCACAGACATCCTCGGGGATTACATTTTATCTAGGTGGTGAGACGGTCTTGTTACTTACGTCAATTAAATAAGATTTAAAGCTACTGTGAATTTTATTATAATAATTTTGTCTTCGTTGCTTCTGAAGTTCAGTTGGCAGTTCGTTAAGTATTGAAGGTAGGATATATTTCCATGATCTCGTTCCATATACGTTATTGTACTTATATGAAATGAAATGTGTATGACTCTATATTATATGTGTTGTAATTATGATATAGGCTTAAATAAAAAATATCTACAGCCCCCAAATAAAGTATTTCTATGTTTAAAACTAACAACTTTTATTCTACTACTTATTTTTGAAATTGATATTACCCGTAAAAAAGAAATTTCAACTTTATAATGAAATCTCTGACTATGTATTATTACCCTTTTGTGTTCTCTGTATTTGTATAACACACCGCTCGCTTGCAATTTCTGTATCTTAACAGTTTGACAACGTTGTCATTTACATTATACGAGGGCCACATTAAAAGTTTCCGGAATGAATAAGAAAAAAATACGTAGAATGGCCAAAAATCAATTTATTGTTTCTCAAAACATTCTCCGTGAGCGTCAATACACTTTTTCATACGAATAAACCATAAATGACTGTTAGATGAAACAAACTTTATACTATCAGCCAAATAGTTCGATTTTCAAACATTGTAATTACTTTTTAAATATTGTTTATGTAAGTGGTCAGTTCCGGAAATTTTCAGTGTAATTTATGTACATTGATTCAATTTTTAGGGCGGGTTACGGTTAGTAGTGGCTATGCTCGTGCATGTACATCGTTTGTAGTGTGCGTAAACTTGAAAACGCTCAGTTGGGTTCCCGACGGCGCGGCACACATTCAAACAATGTACGAGTACATGTACGAGCACAACCACTACAAAGCGTAACTCGTCTTCGTGAGATGAAAGAACAATAAATAACATTTTTCTGTGAAATGTCATTATTTTTCTGGTATTAATGGTATATTTGCTAAATACAAAAGCCAAAAAATTTAAATTTTTACAAGAAAATACGCAACATTTTATGTCAATTGAATTATCAGTATCATGAGCAGAATCCATCATGGTTTCAGGTTTCAAGAATTGATCAATTTCATCCTGTATATAATGGTGTAGGTAAGGTATTTTTTCGGAAGATTGTGATATTTAGTTATCGAAACGGGTTCAGGGAAATTTTGCAAAACAGAAGTTTGTTAAATAAAATATTCATTCAATTCCTTTTTACTATTTCTTCGTCGCGAACAACAGCTTGCTTCGTGATATCGTAGTAAAAGGAATGTTTGTTATTCGTCACTGAAATAACTTATTTTACGATGTTTCTGCGTCCAATTTCATCGCCTTCAAACATTGCCGAACAGCAGTCCAACAAACGACGTCGCGGACAATAAAATCACAAGAATGATCATTCCCTGTAGGAGGGAGTAAAACTTGTCTGAAACAGTGTCCGTTCTTCAATTCCGAATCATTTTAGCATTTCAGTAATTCTATATTGCAAATAAACTAAACGCGTAAAATTAAAGACTTTCCTTTACCTTTTGCTTCTACTCGATATTTTGGCACGGATTACACTAGCCGTGGTCACGAGTTCACTGAAGAGGCGGGTAGTCCAGGATGGTAGCTGCGAGTAGTTTTATAAACTACCCACATTTTATCGTCACATTCGGAGAGGCTGTTTTTGTAAAATTAAAAAAAAAATTGTAACATCAATTTTTCGGCTTCGCATTTAGCAAATTTGTATGAAACATTTGAATAAACATAGAATCTCATACCACTGTGAAAAGCGCTGATCCTTAAACTTTAATTACCCGTAAAAAAGAAAATTTGTTATTAGATTATTATTTATCGAACTAGCCATAGATGTTATCAAATCTGTTTAGATAGATAAATTCCAATAAATTTATACTAATTCCAATAAATTCCAAATTCCCCTTTAAATAAATTCCAAACTAATAGGTATTTATTTAATTTATATTATTAATTGTGGAAGGATTAGTGTCATTTCTATAAAAAAATGGTCAAGTAATTTTACAAATATCGCGGATTTTGTGAAGGAAAATTTGAACATATTCTCGGAAAAAATAGAGTTTTACGCGAGGGAAGCCGCGAGCAGTAACTAATATAAAATAAACGGTTCACCATTTCATTAGAACTTATGTCAACTTATATTAATTAAAAGCTGTGGCGAAAATGAGAACCGTGCACTCGAAATAAAGTCCTGAACAATGAAATTAAAAGAAAAAAAGCTTAAGATACACAAATATGTCATTCAAAACTCTGTAGAAAAATGAGCTTTAAATACGTAGTTGGGCGCTTTTTCCGTTTATGATATTTTATTGCGTTTGGTGTTTTAAGATTAAAGAGAAGTACATAATTTATCTTCAGACTAAAAAGAATTCTATTACTGTAATGTTACGGTCGAAAGTGTAATTATAATTGTGTTTGCTTCATTTTGTGAAGCTGGTTAACATAGCATTCTGGTGAAACAAAATAAGTTATGTTTTAAGTAAAAATATAACCTTCAAACTGGATAAAATGTTAGTTCCGCCATCTTGTACACAAAAAGGAGGCGACCTTCCATTATGAAAAACGTGAAAAAATATACCGCCATCAAAAAGCACCACGAAACAGAATACAACGTGACGTGTCCTCTTAATCCGGTATATGTTCGCACGAAAGCAATCACGTCGCGTCAAGCGCCCATATTTCAAAATGATTGCATTACTTCACCCAAAAGTATATCACGACAAGGTTATCTGTGCAGGCGGAAAAAATCAGAATAAATGTACTTTATATTAAGTTTTGCCCCACAGTCACATGAAACAAATGTTATATTATGTAGTATATTAACTTGTTTTCTTTATAGTTGGCTGCTAAATAGAACAATAATGACACAAGCGTGGCACTTGTATCAAGTTTAGGCTAATTATGAATTAATTGATAATTAAATACACACAAAGGTATGTTTGTCGGAGCATAGAGGCCACCCAAGCCGCTACGAGCCGTAGCGCTACGACAGCTACGTATGTAGCTCTTATAGCAACGTATCGCCGACAGCTGTCTGATGAATATTTATCTATTCAATATCTCAATTCTAAGCGTTGTCAGCGATTTTTTTATGATTCAGCCCTTTAATGTTACAACGTGATGATATACTGCCTTTCTGTAGTACACATAAGTGAATATATGAAACAAATAAATTTGCCTCTGCCTTGGAAATGTCGTAGCGAGTTTTTTGATAAAATCTGACATAAAAACATACAAGCGATCTGTTTCTGCTATGCCTACGTAAAAGTCTTGAAAGAAATTCAATACTGGTACTTTCCCTCCCGCGACCGTTCATTTCTTCCATCCTGTATATGTTTTTATGTGGATAACATAATAAATATCGTGTGATGATAACCATGCTGAACGCCGACCCTCGTTAGGAGATGGCACCAGAAGATGGTGGGCTGTGGGAAGTCTATCCAGAATGATAGTAGCCGTAACCGGGTCTTTTACCATTTACTGCCAGAAATCCTCTGGCATTTACGCCATGCTAGCCAAGCGGGTTGGTGAATCCACTCTTTTAGTGTACGTGGGTGACTAGGTAAATTTTCAGATACAAAAAAAAGATTTGGGTTACATGATGCAAGAAAAGCCTTGCGACACCCAAGGGAAAAGTCGGGGTGATGCTATTCTACCGACACCACACGGCCATAGTATGATAGTACGGTGTAGTAAACTCCATCTTAGTAGTACGTACGTGTTGAATTACGCGCAGTGTAAATGACCCCAGCAGTTCACCGTCATGAATCGATGTACAATTGTATAATCAATCACGGTTGCATGCTATGGTTTCTTCTTGACAAATCACCGCTTTTTACCTTCGCTCGCACGTGCCCTAATGGATTTGTGTATTTTGTTTTTGTGGCGAGTCATTTGTAATACATGCACAGATTTGTCAATGTTAGTGGCTATTTTTAGCTGGCTAGTGGCAGGTGGAATGATATTTTTATATTTACGCTTGATAAATCATGTTTCGCTTTACAATCTAATTATTTATTGATATACTTGTGAGATAGTAGAGCTACTGATACAAGGAAAACCTAAGGGTGTCTCCGTATATGGCGGGAATACATAGAATAAGTAAAAATCAACTGTTATTCAAGGGTGCAGTTTAATAGTTTAATGTTTTCGCTTTAAACATCAATACGAGTATATCACTTTAATGCTGAAATTAATTTCTCTCAATCTATTTCCGTTCTCTAATGAAGTTCTTAAAAAAGAAAAATCTATCTAGTGTAAATTCGAAGAAATTCGGGAGGGTCCAAATCCTCTGGAGATTCGAGAACTTCTGGTCTATTAACGAACTTTTTAATGCGAACAAGTATTCTAAGTTTCTGTCTAAATTTTCTATTTTTAACAAATGAAACGAAAAGTTCCATCTAGTGCATCATGATCAGTATTTCGGGGGACGCGATTTGGGCAATAATACGTGTCGGGTACACTACGTGATATCAGATATTCAAACGCCACTGTACATGTTCGGCCATGTCTAGATATAGTTGACATTGAAATAGGACTGAATACTGATTATATAGCGTCCGCTTCCTTTGATGTGAAATGGTGTGAGAGCTACATTATAACTAAGATATTTTAAAAACACCTAAATAGTGAGCTGAATAAACATTGAAACAATTACAATGTTATTTTTGCATTTCGCAAATAATCAAATATCAGTGACTAATATTCAATGCTCAAACTTGACAATATAAGATTGTATTACAAAGTTGTTTTTGCGTTTAGCATAATGCAGCCGCCTAGTGTAGATGTTGATAACGAGCTGAAAAGGGATTTGTAATCGTACAAACATCTGCTTGGCTTTAAATTTATGTTGTATGTCTCGGGTCTTGGTTGTATGTATACCATACAAACTTTTGTTGCAGCTGCATCATTGAAGTAATATAGTTTAAAACCATCAAATATTGGTGTTATTTTATTAATAGAAATGACAATATTTGTATGCGATAATGATAGATGGCATAAAACATAATAAATATATTATTTTATTATATTAGTATCCCAGTCGTTAATGTGTATGTAATATGTAATTTGTGGTAGCTTAATTAGTATATGAATTAGTTATAATTTTTATGTATTCATATGTATAATTATACTGTTTGTGCCAAAATAAAATAAAAATACTGAATACGTCCGATCGTTAAAACGAAGAGAATACAGGAAAACACTGTTTTCATGTATTTTTAAAGAAGCAGTGGCACACTACGCGCAACCCATCAGACTGTAAGTGGACACCGGCGTGGACACCTGCTACACCGGGGACAGTTTATTTTACAACTTTTGGGTTGGTGGTATAAAGTGTGTAGAATACCACACAGTACCCAGTAGCTCTCTATCGAGAAAGTGCGTACGAATCGCCCGTCGTGATGAGAGATGCGATGATAAAAACCCTAAGTTGGTATTAAAACTCTACAGCAGGCTTATATACATGTTTTGACATAATAAAATATGTAGGCATATATCAGTGTATATATTCACAGATATGTGGCAGTAGACATTCGAATGTAACATACGGGCAGCGTGGTCAGACGCAATCTGTATGCAAAACGTGCAGCTATGCATCATGACACGCGGCCGATGCGCGACCGCTTTCAAATGCAGCATCCAATTTTTTTCCCCAACAGATGTTTCGTTGCAGATATATATATTTTTTGTTTTTATAGCAAAAGGCCTCAGACGAGCATACAGTCCACCTGATGGTAAGTGGATACTGTCATCTATAGATATCCCCGATACATGCCAACATCAGTCCAGAATGACAATCGTTGGCACGCCCCCGAATCCACTGCAGACCTTTGCAGATTAAGGAATGGATTGGGAAAATGGGGAGGGATAGGATAGGATGGGAATAGGCATATCTAGCATATCTCACTCACTACCGAAACACGTACGTACGTGTGGATTGGGTAAACACGATAAAGTAGGAAATGTAGTAGTATTTCAAGTATTCAAGGTAGTATTCTGTGAGAGTGGGGTAATGTGGCCAGTTGAGTGCGCTCAGCGGCTGTGGGAATGCAGCGTGCACTCTCGCTCACTTCCCAAAATGTAAGAGATATGCATTATCGCTCTCAAACGCATTACTAAATTACTTTTTTGCTGAAAGACATTTTGCGAATGTCGAGGTGAAATGCATTCGTAATTGTCAAAAGAAACGTTATAGAAAGTTTTGTAGAAAAAGATAGGAAATTGTGCGACGACTTCGAAACAAAATCTATATTTTCATGTCTACGTTTGCATATTTTATAGGTATTCGGTTTTATTTAAAATATTCTGAACATCGACTTTGGAAATATTGTACAAATATGTGAACATAAAAGAGCAGAGTTGGCCTGGGGGGGGGGGGGCATCTAATCTATACGCGACTCACATTCATGTGATCTTGAATTCAAATCCTCGGATCGTTCCACTGAGTTTCTACTTAAGTACGGATTTTTTAAAAACGTCACTAGCTCGGTGGTGAGGGAAAATACCGTGAAGATACTTCAGAAATAAAAAAAAGAATTCGGAGGATGTGATCCACCAATCAGCACTGGCCTCGCGTGATGGATTACGACCCCCAGTGATTTACTACGCAAGGCTTGTTGCTGTGCAGTGGGACGTTATAGGCTAATACGAGTAGCCTAGTACGAGAAAGTACGAGAAACAGAAACAAAACCAGAAGTTACAGAAACATGTTTTATGTTTACATGTACCTAACATGTAAACATAAAACATGTTTCTGTAACTTCTTTACAATAATGATTCAACATGTATTAAAATTTGGAAACGATTTAGAAACACATTTTAAATGTGCATTTTTATTTTATAGAAAGAAGGTAACAAGCGAGGCGAGTCTAACTGGTAGTAAGCGGGTATTGTCGCCCTGCGGCGACATCCGCGATACATGAAAAACATTAAGTCATAATCTTACTGGGCTATATAACGAAATTTTTTTTTATAGATATAGATAAGTGGGCGGACGAGCAAGCGGTCCCACGTGATGGTAATTGTTACCGCCGCCCATGGACACCTGCAATACCAGGGGGTATGCGGGTGCGCCACCGACCTTGCAAAATCCTATTCACAGCTTTCTTGAAGAACCCCATATCGTAGCTTAATGGAAAGACCTCTTGAGGCAGTTCGTTCCACAGCCTACGGGTTCATGGTATAAAATTATTTTTGGACTGAACAGTACGCGACACCTCCGTATCGAGGAAATGCGGATAGATCGCAACTCTGTGACGGGAGGTGCGGTTGTAGAAACCCGAGGTGGAAATTATATTATACTAGCAAAACCCCGCAGACGTTGTTCTGCCATAGAAGTTGATGTGCTGCAGCGCCATCTAGTGGCGAGTTATAACAAAGTCGATAGCTCAAAAATATTCTCCATGCTCAAATACCTATGTATACCAATTTTCATGGCGATCGGTTGAACGGTATAGAAGTTGATGTGCTGCAGCGCCACCTAGTGGCGAGTTACAACAAAGTCGATAGTATAAAAACCTTCTCCATGAAAAAATACATATATGTGTCAAATTTCAGACGGAGTCGAAGTCTAGTAACATCAGATATATCAACATCCATTTTTATATATATAGATAGATCATACCTACCAAAAGCAAAATCGACACCCAAAAGTATTACTCTTACCCCAGAAACAATTATTATTAAGTCAGTAATAAAATGAAATTCATAATTTATTGATTTTTTTGAGTAATCGCAGATATATACTTATATTTTTCGCATGTTGTAAAAGCGAATTTACATCTCTATCTACCAGTAATTTTAAATGTCTCATTTAATTCACGAAAAATAAAACTACACCGGTATGAATACCGGTATTCATCAAATTCAATGTAAAAGCAATTCAATATCCACACATTAAACAGTTCAATGTAATTCGCTGGTCCGGCCGGAACCTGCGTAGACTAAATTACACCAGTTCACATATCTGTCGGACTCAATCTGTATGCAAAACGTCCCGGGGGCGAGGATCTCATTTCCTGCCGCCCTCGCCCACCCCGCAGCCCCGCGAGTGACCCACCCCTGAAAGATGGACGGATGTAAAAGAAACGTTTGCCTCATGCCCAGCGGCTGCATTTTTTTGGAGGGAAAAACAAGTATTGTTTTGGTTTGTAATTAAGGCACTGTTCGCATGTATGGCTGACCGTAACTTGGCTTTGCTTTTGGGGCGTGTATTTGTGGAGTTTTGTAATGAAAGGAGTATTTAAATAAAGTCAATGGAAGCGAAAAAAAGGTATGAATTAAGGGAAAAGGTATAGTTTTCTCCGAAGCATATATGCATTTGGATTTTTTGAGATGACAATATTTTTTCACATTTTTCCAATCGGCTGAAAACGATCTTCATATAGGTATGTATAGTGTTTGTATAGTTTCAATTCGCTTCTAATAATAATCACTTATATTTTTTTTTTATTCATTCATTACAACAATTATTAAATAACATTTGTATGGCAATTATAATCATAGTTTGAAAAAAGGTCAATTAATTATAAAAAGTATAAATTTTAAATTATCAATTTAAGTCTTCAAAATGCCCATTAGTTACTCTTTAATTCGCGTTTAAAGTATTATCATGTAAAGACTCCCTTTATATTAGTCGGTAGTTTAATACAAATTTAAAGTGATTTGATGTTCAAATACTATTTTTATTGTCATTTATTTATTTTTATTCTTAAGGATAGAGACACGTGCAGTTTATATAATACGTGTAAAATCGATATTTAAGACTTCCACAACATAATAGTATGAAGAGTATAAAAATGTATGAATTGATGATAAAACGAACCAATTGAAAAGGAACGAAGTAAACAATCGTTAAAACAAACACTATATTTAATAAATGATTAAATAATAATATCTTAATAATTAACATACGACGCCACGGCACGCCACGCCCACAGTACGCCAATCAAAGCGCAATGCTCATTAAATCTCGGGCTTTGTTAAACAATTCGATTATGCGGCCAACAGATAACTGCATAACAATTCCGATAACCACGTTAGTCTGTCGTGTGCACTCGTCCTTTGACCACGGATTTTGGTTTGATAAAATTAAATGCACAAAGACTGATTACACGTAAGGTGAAATCGGAATAGGGGTGATGTTGGCTGACGCAAATACACGGACAATTTTACACAAGGTATTGGAATACATTAAAAGAAAATCAAAATTTAAGAAACGGTAAATACAGGAAAAACGAGAGACGAGACCTCGAATGGAGATAACCTACTGGGATATACCTATAGTGTGGGACACCCTCATATGACGCAGACTTAAAGAAAGTGGGAACGGGATGGTACACGCTGTAATCCCACAGCTGCTGGAATAACTCGACTCACCAAGTTACCCCTCTCTCAGAGAACACTACCGTAAAATGTACTTAATTTCCCACTTTATCCTGTTCCCCCAATATACGTGTGTTTCATTAGTGAGTGATATATGCCAGAGCCCATTCCCTTTCCATCTCATCCTATCCTCATTTCCCCCAACCCTTTCTCCAAATCAGTCGCTAAATTTCCAATAGTTGGCAACACATCCTGGGGTCTGCCAACGTTTGTCATTCTGGACTGATGTTGACATAAAATATATCGCGGATGTCTATGGGCGTCGTTATTAACGTTATGGCTCATTTACTTTCCTTGTGTTATATTTGCGGTTGACAACCTAACTGCTTATTGAATATGTTGATGTCGAACTGCAAAGGAATTCATATTTATGCGAACGCTTGATTAACTGATACTGTAAGTCCCAATTGCAACCCAATACCGATCCCATGTGTACAGGGCATGTACCACACAGCAAGTGAACCGTGGGAACACAGTGAACCCGCACAGCACTGATTTTCACTTGGAACCCAAGACCTAAAAAATGCGAAGTAAATTCAATTAAACAGAACCAATTTTATCTGGTTTCCGCCGGCTTTGTTCGCGTGTTGTAATTTAAAAGTGCTCAACATTTCGTGGCTTGTGCAACTAATGCAATACTGTTTTTGTACAAATGCTGTTGCATAGATAAATTGTTTGGAGTTAATGCGAAATACACACAGTACGATCGCTTTGTTGCGAAACTATAAAGTGAATAAACATTATGCGTGACCCCGAGAACGAAACAAACGGTAACAGATAAACAATTATAAGCACTATAAATCGACAAATTAGAGTCACCGACATTGGTCCTAGAATTAGCAAGCTGACATGGCAATGGAAAGGACATATCTGCCGCAAGTCTGACAACTGACAATGCTATGGGGGGAAGTCTTTGAATGAAGATCACGTACCGCAGTAAGCGCAAAGCGAAACTGCGTAAGCGCAGTGCGTGACGCCCTTCGGTCACGTGGACTCACGACTTGAGGCAGTTCGCCGCTAGTGGCCGGATAAGAAGAGTGGGAGATCGTGTGTGGTGGCGAGCTTTGGAAGAAGCCTATATCCCGCAGTGGAGAGACATAAGCTCCTGGTATAGTAGGATTACGATACCATACCATCAACTGGACTAATGTTGGCTTGTATCCCGGATGTCCATGGGCGATAGTATCCATTTACCATCATTTGGATTGTCTGCTCGTTTTCATCTGCTACCTTCTTATGATAAAACAAGATTGGTAGTACAGCGCCTGTATACTTTGACATATGTGTTATCTAATAACCTAAATCTTCTCATGAAATGCAAGAAACATCTGCCATTCAGTGGGATGTTATAGGTTGATATAGTTGCTATTTCAGTATAAAAGGAATAAATCGAAATAAAAGTAATATACGTAAATAACTAAAAAACTAGTTCTATCGCGACCGTCGACGCGTATAAAACCGAGTGCGGTGAAACACTAATATGCCAGTTCCGGGCGACAACACGGAAGGCTGAATAAAGCGAGTTGAAGAGATGCCGGCGCTCGAAGCGAGCGCGAAGCGAACGGAGCGCGGAGATATAGGGTTGTCACAAAACCGTACAGGTGTCGTGTTATAAATTCAGTGAATCAGTCATACGATGAGAGAAACGGAAAACCTTGTAAATGCGAACCTTAAATGATGTATCATCACTGCTAAATGAGAAATGCAGAGAGGTAAGGTCAGAATAGTTTTAGTTGCGATAATAATAAATTGTATATATTTAAACGTACATTTACCTTTTTTATTTTACTCAACGATGTATATGTGGTTGTATATACATCGTTGTATACAATATATAGTTATATGTATATATACATATATTGTATATATGTATTCAACATACGTAGCGTACATAACGTACTGTATATAACTACGTTGTGTTTACGTTAGTAAAGCGACCTACTCCTTAATCCGACCACTTATTTTCCGGGCCTTAAACTTAGTCTGAGTTAGAAACTAGCCTTTATGAAGACATAGTCAGCTTCTCATAAATACAACTCATCCTAAAATCCAAAAATTTTTTTTTTATTCCAACCAATCTTCGAGCTGTATGTATGAATTAAGCTGTATGTATTTTATATGTATGTATGAGGTGTATGTATGTGTATGGTGTTTTGCTTAACTTACGGAACACCGCCATTCCGTTTCGATTAAAGTTATGCTAAAAATATGTTCTTTATCCAGTACTGACTTAAGTTTAATAATATTACCTCTATATGTGAATATACATGAAAAAACATCTGTTGCTCGACACGAGTAGATTTGTACTTGTCAAGTCAATTGTTGTGAACTTTACAGTTATTACTTTTGTTTTAGTAGCAACCCTAGCAGAGGAAGCGCCCCGCGGGCCGGAAATGAGCTTTCGATACCCGCCCGCCCCGCGCCCACTTTGTCCAAATCAATTTCGCTTTACAGCGCGCCCTACAGAAAAATGCATCGCTAATATTTGAACAAGTTATCCGGGCAAATTTCATTTGCTGCTGTAATTTTGCTGACATGGTAGCTTGTTTAAAATCACTGTGTATTTTTATAAGCGATTAAAATATCGATAAGGCGAATACGAGAGCTTACTGTAAAGCACAGGGCTCCCTTAGTAATAAGAGGATGTTCAGGGCTGATCCACCAAGCAAAGACAGTTTAGATTGGTGGATAGTAACATCCACGTATAACACGCCCCAAGATTTATGTGAGTGAAACATGCTCGAGATATTCTTTCAATACGGTCACCGTCAACAGCCGTAGTACCGTCCACTGTTGGACACGGCCTTCCTCATGCATATTATCTTGGCCAAGTGGGTTGGAGAGTCCTCTCTTTTAGAGGTAGTGTAAGTTCCTCGGGGCTTGTGATAGCCACTTTCTTATCCCTTAGTCGCCACGACACGACACCCTGGCAAGGTGGGGGGGGGGGGGGGGGGTCCCATTCTAAACCTCCGATAACACGGCCAATTCATTACGGTACTTTACTATATTTAAAATTTATATGTTTTATGGTTTATTCATAAGACGAATGTGTATTAGGAGGCTCATTGTCCAGCAATATATACTGAAAGGGCAGATTGCATTGCATGCTTTATCCTAAAACTAGAGACGAAAAAAAAATTAAAAAAAAAAAAAATTTCGATTGTCGCTATCTCTGTAGCTCCACGCGTGGCGCGATCCTTTATTAAACTGAATTACTAAGTTCAATCATTATTGGAGACATTTTGAATTTACGGAATTATGTAAGTCTAATTATGTAGGTAGGTAGTATTTAAAAAAAAAAAGAGTCTAAGGTCCGGCGCAGACGAGGCGAACCGCAGCGCAACGTGGTTATCATTATCATACAACAATCATCTTTGTCGACATTGGAATAAGATCAAAATTTCACCAACGCACCTAACAATTTTCGAACGCGAAAGACGTCGGCTGCGCTGCGCTTTACATGGTCTGTGCCAGCCCTTATACGCTATTCCCGGGCACAGTCTCCTCACAATGTGTTCCTTTACCATTGAGACAGTGATAATTATAATAGGGACCGTCCCATTGAATTTTTACTTAAGTATGAACTTTCATACTTAAGTAAAAATTCAGTGGGACGGTTCGAAATAACAGTAAGCTATCACCGTCCTAATATATTCAGGTATTTGTTTCTTTTTCAGTCTACATCCAACACACACGTATCGCTACTGAATTTGGCAAAGGCTTTTGTGTCTTGTAAATATGTAACGCAGAATGGTATAATTTTCATTTATATTGTTTTTATGAATTCTGTATCCAGTAAGACGTTTCTTTTATATTCTAAATACCTATTTAAACTTAAGACTTTGAAAAAGAATAATGTATAACATTTTTTATTTATGAAAAGAAGGCGACAGACGAGCTAACAGGCCACCTGGTGGTAAGTGGATACTGTCGCCCATGAACATCCGCGTTACATACCGATATCAGTCCAGACTGACAAACGTTGGGACGCCTCCGGATGAGCAGCCTACCTTTGGAGATTTAATGGGATGGATTTGGAAGGGTTAATGGAATTGGAAGGGTTTGAAATTTAATGGAAGGGTTGGGAAAATGGGGTGGGACAGGATGGAATAGGAATAGGCTCTGGCATATCTCACTCACTACCGAACTTACATTACTTACATGGGAGAAGTTGGTTAAAGTGGGAAGTGAAGTACATTTCAAGGTAGTCTTCTGCGAGAGAGGGGTTAAGTAGAGTGCGCCCAGCGGCTGTGGGATTCACTCCCCTCCTCTCCCTTTCCCTCCAATTATTGATACGAATGACGCCCGATTTTTAAAGGTTTGAAGGTTTGAAGTTTTGGAGAACCAATGTGTTACGTACCTACTACTGTGACTGCTCGTTTGCATTCTCTTTATAAAAAGAAGTCCATGATAATCTTAGGTTGAGTTACCGATCAATTCTGAGAATCGTGTGCAGATCGTGAACATCTTCACAACTCGTCGAATCCGAAACCCCTATCTATATAAAAACACGAGCGTCCGCTAGCCGCTGTAAAATTTCTAAACTTGGAAAAATTCTAGCGGCAAGTCTGGCAGCCAGGCTCGCCCCAACACTGTTTGTTTGCACTGAATTTTCTTACGGACTCGATTGAATTTAAACTTGAACACCGGTGGATAAAGAGGAGTCACCGGAGTTATCAAGTGCTCGGGGAGTAACTCCGGGGAGTTAACTGAGTACTTTACCTCTATAGTTTTTCTTCATCCGACGTTACTTCACTACTGCCAGTGTGTTTTAAAGAAGGATTATCTTTTTGTAGTCATAATCGTATTTCCAGATAGAGAGATAGATCGTAGATAGATAGATAGATAGAATACAGATAGATCGTATTTCCTAGTGAGTCTGTCTTTACAAGGCACCATTTTTTATATAAGTTGAATCTATAGCATACCATAAATATATATTTTTTTATGGACGAAGGTGGCAGACGAGCATACAGTCCAGCTGAAGGTAAGTGGATACCGTGGCCCATAGACATTCGTGATACATGCCAACATTAGTCCAAAATGACAAACGTTGGCACGCCCCCGGATGCGCTGCCTACCTTTGGATATAGGACTGGATTTGGAGAAAGGGTTGGGGAAATGGGGAGGGATAGGATGGGAATGGGCTCTGACACATCTCACTCACTACCGAAACACGTACGTACATTAGGGAAATAAGATTAAGTGGGAAATGCAGTACATTTCAAGGTAGTCTTCTGTGAGAGAGGGGTAACGTGGTCAGTCGAGTGCGCCCAACGGCTGTTGGATTGCAGCGTGCACTCTCCCTCTCGATTGTTGTATTGTTGAGCAACAATATATTGTTGTTCCGTTTGAATGGAATGATTGTACAGGTTTATGCAGGATCGCATGAATAAATAATTTAAAAGATACTGAATGATAAAGTTATTTGTTTTAGAAAATATAAATATTTAACATTTAAGGTACTTTTTATCCAGATAAAATTATGGAGATCCCACGGAAATCAAGCTAAATAAACATATTCGCGCGCACAAACGTATAAAAGTATAATTAAAAATGTATTTTTGTGACTGTTTCAGTTCGTATTCAATCTTCTTATTTTGTACTAGTGACCCGCCCTCGCTTCGCTTCGGTTTATAAGTTTTCTTTTTAACAATTTTTTTTTCAAAATTTCAAAAAAAGTATAGTTTATATTAGACACGGCTTCCTGTGTAGCTTCCAAGTTGTGAAATATTTTTTGAAATCGGTTCAGTAGAGAGATTACCCCCAACATACCCCCAAACACATAAATTTACCTCTTTATTATATTAGTAAACATAAGTATAGATGTAAATGATGAAACAAATTACGAAATTTATAAATTCACAAATCAAAAACTTAAATCGCAAAATTAAGTCATTTGATTCGAAAATGATTATTCAAATAGCTTTATCATATTAGACTTTTTTATGAAAATCACTTCGTTGAATTTTTTTCAAATAAATATTTATTAGTATAATTTTCTGTGTAACATTTCTGGAGACGAGTGAAATGTTAAAAATAAACATATTTTATTTTTGCTTTATCTTAAAAATCAAATGTTTCCATTTAAACAGAATATTGTAACAACGAAATTTTAAGTTGGAAAATCTTAACCAAAGTCAATAAGTCGATACCGACAATTTCAATATTAAACACGTCACAATTTAATTTATTTAAGTAATAGAATAGCTGAGGCCACGACCGTCTCTTTCCCTTTTGTGTCGTACAAAGCGACTACGCGATAACAAAGCCGCTCCTACAATTGCTGAAGAACTACCATCACATCTGAAAGAGTGGACTCATCAACCCTGCGTGGCGTTTTAATGCCATACATTCCTCATGCATAAGACAATATGTATGAGATGGCCCATGTCCAGCAGTAGATGAAAAAAGGGCTGATTAAGGTTATGAATACAGTGATATGCGATTAAACGCCTAGGATACAATCTTTGAACGCACTACTTATAGGTCGTAATACCTACGTTTAACATATAAAACCATAAACATATTGATAAAATGTTGATAAAATTTACGACTTATAATAATTATATGATTTTATAGTAAACAGAAAAGAAGATAGAGTACCACCTCCACTTTTTCCAGTTCTTTAGTTTTAGTTTTTAGGACATGGGCCCCATGTTCAGCAGTGGATATTGAAACAGCTGGTTGCAATATTGTAGTTACAAGTTATATCATTTTGTAAATGTTACAAATTTACATCACTGAGTTAATAGCAACGTAGCGACATCATGACCCGTCTACCATGTTTATATTGTCACAAATGGAAAAAGTAGGGTCGATTATGGCCTAAGATAGTCCCGGTATCTCACAACAAAACACGAATTTTACCCGTCACATAAATGTGAATGTTTATTACAAATTTACAAGAACAAAGTCGCGTAAAAATATATCTACTGGAACGTAATGTCAATGAGATCGCCTATATAGGCGGATTCCAGTGGCAAACAAAAAACGCGGCAACTCAAACTAATTCCAATTTCCATCATCGTGGTGTTGTTATTATGATTGACATATGATATAACTTCTTTGTTGGGGGTGAGATGAAAAACACGTCTGTTTACTGTAACAGTGGGATATACCTATAGAAAAGATATTCTTGAATTTATATTGAGACGTTTCATTCTATCAGAATGGAAGCCATATTAAATAAATGTATTTTAATGTGTTTAATATATAATTTCCTTTTATATGTAACAGCCGGTCGGCTTTAGAATATTTTCTCGTGCGTGTCGTAAAATGCGACTAATGACAAATCACAAACAAACAAATGAATGACAAAGCCATAAACCATAAGCCCTAGGGAACTATACCACCTATAAGAGTGGACTCGCCAACCCACTTGGTAATCGTGGCGTTCTGAGTTCATAAATCCGAGACCAGGCCCGTGACCAGCAGTTACGGTTATATAACGCAGAGCACCAAATATGCGCTTCCGTGTTAAAAGGGTCCATCAACAGGGAGTACAGGGAATCCATCAACAGATGTAGGGTCCGTAGGGTGTAGAGTACCCTGTAGATGTAGGGCTGTAGTACCCTGTAGGAATACTCAATAGAGTTAAGGGTACATTTTGAAAGTAGAAGGGTTTCTTGGTCATATGAAATAAAAAAGTAAAATATTTTGATACGATTTTTTTAAAATATTCGTCTTCGAAAGAGTCTTATAACGACTCTTATGGTTGGGTGTTATTACGCCTGGGCTTATAAGTGGTTATTAGTGGTCGCCTATGGATATCTATTCTCGACTCTCATTCGTGAAGATATTAGTTCGAGCCTCGTAGATGTACGATGTACCACTGAGTTCTACTATAGGATTTTTTAATCACCTTACGATGCTTAAGAATTAAAAAAAAAACATGTTTGTTCACCTATTCGCACTGGACCAGCGTGGTGTATTATGGCACGAAACTCCTCAACTATAACTGGAGGAAACGTTTGGGCTGCAGAGGGACAATATTAGCTGATATCAATTGTAAAAAATCAAACATCCATAAAATCGAATTTATTACTGCGGTCAGCGAAATAATATACATAGAAGTACTACTTCATACAAATCTATTTTGAATATTACGAATCGAACACAGAAACAAATGCACAAATGAAATGCTAATCTGAAATGTTTGAAATAACAAAACGTTTAGATGATTATAGACCAAATTAATTAAAGAACAAAGTATACATTTGCTTGCATTGAATTCTACTTAAGACATTTCGATGTCTACTACTCGTATGACGGGTTACCACTGTCAAGTTTTGTCATCTGCTTGTCGCGTCATAAGGATGGTTTATACAATAATGAACACTGGAAAAATTACAATATCTGATATTTAGGCAGTAATAAAAATCTTTTTTTTAAAGACAATTTACAAACATTTTATATATTTGCGAACATTTACATTTACATATTTTTAAACACTTGTTCATTAAATAAATACTCAGTCAGTTACGTCCCTCTGAAAAGAGTTAGTTTATTTAACTTCTGCCTTGAGGAATGTAACGAATCATTCTTAGCAATATAATGCAGTTTTTGCTACAAAATCAGATACATACCTATCCTATAATTTTCTCTATAGAAGCTGACAGTACAGTGGGTCTATCTAACATTTGGGACAATTCGTCACAGTTATTTATTTCATCATTTGATGGCGGCGAAATAAAATGTGGAACTACCGTGGTTCTGTGACGCCTGCTATAGTTTCATTTATACGTGTTGCTGCCGAGCAATTTAAGATTAGAAAATATTCAAGCGGATATGCGTTTCCTGTAAAGTGGGAACGAAGTTCTAAATTATTTAAAGTTTTTCTATAAATTCCTTTGAATTTAAGTGCATTTGGGTTGTTATTACACCGGCCATCATCTGCCTTCCCGTGTTACACATATAAATGTCTTGTATTTTAAAATGCAAAGAACATATTTGAGTCCTCTTAGTTGGACACCAGTCATAGTCCTGTCGTTCTGAGCTAACAGCTTTTATCCATAATTCCCTACTAGTTAATTCTCTTGAAAATCTGAAAGATTTTTTTTTTTCATTATCGATAAGCACTGTTGCATAACACCCATCCCTATACTAAACAACCACGAAATTTCAATTTAATTTTAGCTATTATTTCAATGTACTTATGGTACACATGGAATGAAATCCCATGGTCTTTATGATGATCAGTAGAATTATTTATGCACCATTTCACACAAGAAGACGGCATCGTTTCTCCGTTTCGAACATTTAAACAAATCGCAATAAACTGCTACTAGGACAACTGTTGACGCGTAACTAAGGAAGCGAGCGGCGACTCTTTTTCAGTGTCATCATTTTTAAGGCTTAGTAGTGCTTCTATGTGTTATTATTTCGCTGATTGCGGTCATTTAAAGTTTAAATTCAAATTCGAGAATTACGCGAAACTTTAATACCTGTACAATTAAATCATTTTCTGTTGGTAATATTTTAAAATTATTATAAATTACTACTGTTCGGTTGATCACTATGATAGCCTAGTATTTCCTTGAGTCTTCTCACGCCCCCTGAGTTGAAGGCGGAGAAACTGTTGTTGGGCTGTCGCCCACTGTAGTGGTTGCATCTCTGTCTGCTGATACGGGCAGGTCCCTGGGTAGGCCTCGTGAGTCTTCATTTGTTTTTCCCTCGTCCGCGCTGTTTAGTCCGACGTTGTTCGCGAGCACTCCGCGCTAGCGGAGGTTTACAGTACGCTTTCTCGTTTGTTTGGAGTCCCTTGTGCAGTGGCATCCTTGGACATCACCAAGTCGCGCGGGTATGCTTTGCAGTCAGGTGGGTAGGGCCTAGTCTACTATATAGTCTATTATATGCGATTAAATAGTCATACTGTCTTGGACACTTGTAATTGCTGTAATTATTGACTGAATGTATCAAAGAATAAATAATGTTAATTATTTTTGCACTAGATAGTACTCTGAGTTGCTCGTCATTATTTGGCGCAGGAGAGATGATAGATAGATAGTCTGAGCGTACAGGTATCTAATCTTTCATGAGTTCATAGTTATATAAGGATTTTTCAACCCCTCGTGAGTGCAGTGTCTTGCAGTGGAACATGAACAAGAGTGATATTGATATGTGCTCTACAGTTTGTCTATTACTTATTGTAATATTGTTCGATTATAATTATCAAACAATATGCTTGTCAGGTAAGGCGATGTTGTTTGTATCCTACAGCCGACTAGGCACGTCTGATTGGCCGAGTTACCCCACTCACTGAACGAATACTGTTGTGAAACGTACCAATGTGGTTCGAGTACGAGTGAACATTGTCAGAGGCCGCTTTTCCAACATTGTTTCCAATCGCATATCATTCAGTCTCGTATTCTTTGTAAAATAATTTTATAAAATCCACTCTTGTGTAGTCGAGACGCAAGTTACACTACAGTATTCAGTCAAATGCATAATTTATTATTAACTAGCATTTGTACGTGGATTTGCCCGTTTAGGAGCACAATGTCAAATCAAATTTTCACAACGCCTAGACAGGTGTCAATCATGCCTAAGCAGGTAATATCCACATAGATTATTTCATTATAAGATATATCATCATATAAATAGATCAGCGTCGTTTTCAAAACTATTAAATCGATTTACATGAAAAAGCATTTTATAAACTTCTGAGATAAACGCTTATACAGAAGCGAAAACCGCACGAAAAAAGGCCCAGTAAATTCTGAGATACGTGAACAAACATACAGAGAGACAAAAAGACAGACATATTCCTTTTTTATATACAGAGATTCGAAACGTTTGTAAGAGAACTGCAAGACATCCACAATATTAGTACTTCTTTATTCAATTTAAAATGAAATATTCTTGTATGTTGTATGGTATGGTTTCCGTGAGAACTTCTCGGGATTCCCTTTGTTGGCGAGTGATATGAGATCTACATAAATGTAAGTATTATGCGAGTTCTGAGAGGACATAGTACAAGACGGTATATAGGATGACTGGTAGATCGACCCGGGGGATGTTAGTAAGCATTATTAGCAACAAAAATTCGTTAAACATACGGTCTTAAAATAGATAAACTCATTATTGTAAACAAAAAACACTTTTTTTTCTTTTTATATATGGCGATGGTGAAATTAGCACATTCTGCCAGTGTCAAGGTTTCTTCGCAATAAACAATGTTAAAGTCTAAAAATATATTCTGCGAATGTCCAGTCCCGTAGAAGTCAGGAGTCGCTCGGTAAAGTGATCGCAGGTTTACTGAGGACAGAAGAGAACTCCTTGGAAGGACACGAAAAACGCAGTCCTATGCTTTTATTTGAGTGTCACGAACACTATGCACAAAAACACTTTGAAGTTTAATAAATCATCACTATTAAACGACAAAATGCACAATACACATTATTTATAATCAAACAAAAACTCAACTTCACATGTGCAAAAAGTAAATAAGTAACACGAATAGTACAACAGGTGGCCTTATCGCCAAAGCGATATCTTTTCCAGGCAACCTTTGGTGGTGGAAGATGTTGCAATTTTACAAAACAAATGTAAACAAACAAAGTAAATGTCTTCCTCTTTCCAGTAATTTTTGTTTTCTTTTCCTTGGGAGGTGCGGGGGGGGGTGCACGCTGCAATCCAACAGCCGCCGTGCGCAATCGACTGGCACGTTAACCCACTCTCACAGAAGACTATCGTAAAATGTACGGCATTTCCCACTTTATTCTATTCCCCCAATGTGCGCAAGTGTTTTAGGTAGTGAGTCGGATAAGAGCCCATTCCTATTCCGACCTATCCTATCCCTCCTCGTTTTCCCAACCCTTTCTCCAAATCCGTTCTTTGAAAGTGTGTATGTGTGCTCACAACACATGAAATTCGGACTAATTCAGTAGGTTCGTCCCATCTAACGAAATACAGATACTAAAAATAAATATAGATTTCTGTTCATTAACCCATGCCACTTCTTGTTTCTAAGTTGCTTTTAGTGAAGGCCGTATGAACAATAAGTATGCTCTGCGGGTTATGATCAATGGTGTCGAAACGTGTTCTTCGACAGTAGCCCTGATGCACAAGCTCAGCGAACGATGGAAAAATGTCAGAGTAATTTTCCTGGATAAAATTCGAAATAAAGAAATTAGACGAAGAACTAAGGTTGTCGATATAGCTCCAACAATAGAACAAGCTAAAGTGACCAACAACCGATGGAGTAGACAAGACTTTGAATGGAGATATACGTACCGGGAATCGTAACGTGGGACGGCCTTGACCAGGTGAACTAACGATTTGAAGAAAGTCACCATTAGTGGGTGGATGAGACGAGCAGGAGGTCGTTGTGGGGTGGCGATCCTTTAAACAGGCCTATATTCAGCAACAGACAGACAGACTGATGGTATGGTATAGTATACAGTTTAAATAAATAAGTACGAGTACATACATTACCAATTTCTACCAGTATTTAATCCATTTCACAACCACATTACCATCTTCAATTCCACGCGTATTTTCACTCATATCTCCGTCTCCAGGAGATCTCTTACCCGAAACGCGGGCATAATTTACGAATCCCTAATTTAGTAACTAACGCGTGGAGGTTTCCGCGGCGCACCGCGTACATAGCTCGTTATGTATCCGTCCGTACATAAGGCATATAGTACATAGCGTGCAATGTTTTTCGCAAGAAGAGCTACGATCGCTCTCCCGAGGAACATTCGTCGCCGCCCCGTTACTAACTCGGAACAATTTATTAGAAGGGATATATAGCTTCCCGCGTTTATAAAGATTTAATGATTTAGTTTTGAAGTTACTGCGTTGCGATATGAATTATGGAGACTTGTAGGGACGTTTAATTAACCAAATGTATCTTCAGGTTTCCCATTAAAAAATATATAAAAGTATTGTGCGAATACAAGCGAGCTAGCAATTTATCATTAGATAATTTGTTTGAGAATCTAAGGCAACGTTAATTAGTTTGTGACTGATAAATTAAAAATATATAAAAGTACTAAGTACATGAGAACAAATCTATACATCGAATGTTAATATGTACAAATTAGAGAAATCCTATTATTGATCACAGTAAAGAATCTATTACTATGATGTGTATTTATATATTAATAAATAGTCAAACATTGTAAGTTATTGTCCAACTGAACGGCACAGGCCTTCTCTAGTAATCACGAGGCGGGTTTCGGACCACAATCTACCACGTGGGCCTAACGCGGATTGGTGAATGATAATTATAGATAAAAGATAAAACTCCTTATTGTATACTTGTTACATTATGACAAAATTAAAGAACAATGTTATTATAAGAAGAAAATACGACCAGGCGGTCTTGTTGTTTTATGGCAATTTCAACCATGAGATGAAGAGTTGTGACTGAGGTAATAACGCAGGTAGTGTACATACATTATTAATTTGTGAAATTATACATTAATTTCACCAATAGCCTGTGCAAAATAACCCCCCGTAATTTCTATCGTAAAATATTGGTTTAAACCACACAGTAAGTTTTCACAGTGCATTATTGAGAAATATGGGCGGATTACTAGGAGATGTGGTTCCTGGTGGAATGCATGCGAAATAAAATACGAGCGGAAAGATAAATAGTGTTCATAATTTCTGCTTATCCTTCGACCAGTTAACATGCTTTAGTAAAAGGGGAAAATTCGATAGTACGAAAACGTAGTACGTGTTTCGAGAGTTGGTGAGGTACGCCGAAGCCCATTTCCCATCCTACCCCATCCCGTTGAGTGAAGAGTATACTTTATGTAGGTATGTAATTATATGTGAAGTTATAATATATACCGTAGTTAAAGAATGACGTCTTAGTAGATATGGATGGAAATTTTTGACAATAATTCTTAAAATCACTTTAAGGTTCGCGCAAATGATAGCCGTGTCGCAGCGCAGCGCGTCGCACTGCAAAACTGCGACAACGCACCCTACAGACGCGGCGGGTCGCAGCTCAACGCAATAATATAAGTCAGTTAGCTGTTGACATTCAATTCTTCACGTGGTCGCACAACGAATAACACTCGAATTACGTCCATGAACTGTGCCCGTTCAACGTTCATTGAGGCGAGCCGCATCGCGGCGCATAACATCGACGCATAAATACGGTGGCAAGCAATCCGCCAGTGCGCTGCGCTCTTGCGCGAAGCGGTGCAGTATGCGATGGTTTGTACAAAATGTATGAAAATGATTCAGGAGGAGTTTTGCAATGTTATGCGCTACGGTTTTTCCCGGCGTAATATGCGCGAGCCTTTACCATAACTATACTGTCTTGTCATGTGGATAAGTGATTTATGGGCTTAAAACGCCACGCAGGCCAAGAGGGTTGGCGAGTCCACTCTGTTTTCGAGTCCCTTTGGAGTGAGGTGGTGTAGTTCCTCGGAGCTTGTGGTAGCGCAGCTTTGTTATCCCTTACACCTTACGCTATTTAACAACCTTGGGAAGTGATGAGTTGGTGCTATTCTAAAGCAGGCCCACACCAAACGACCAAAAAACTGCAACATTTTTTTATAGTTATCGTATTGTCAGCTTCATATATAAGCGGAATACTAATTTGAACACAGCGTGACTGGTTGACGTATGTATCAACACATCGATCATTTGTAATTCATATAGCAATCTCACGTTCGGAAACAATACGTTTATTTGATTCATAAAAAAAAGTTCACACTAAAGGAAGCGTTTCTGAACGAAAGGCTAAATGTTTCTCAAGAAAATAGCATTAATCAATACATATTTATGTGATTTAATTGAAGACAGGCCGTTATAAAATTTTAATGAACGTGTAATTTTGTATCCTGGTAATTGTAGTTTCAAAGTACAAGAAAGGAGTCAGTGATTTTATATCAAGCTTCTCTTAATATACTCGCGGCATTAATATATCATTAAGAAACTTGTTTGTCATATTCTTTATATAAAAGTTCCAAAATTAATACCCAACTAAAAAAAAGTTTCAACAAACAACATGTTTTTCATATTTTTATATTTGTGTTTATTTCTTTTCATTAAACTTCAACAATACATATTTTAAATTATATTCATCATTACCTTTAGGTCCCGCACGCTATATTTTAGCAAGAAAATAAATTTTCGACTTCGTAGTTTTTTTGAACTCCTGTAAAGAAGACTTGCATACATAGCTCATATAAACTAAGGCCAACTAGTGAGGACCACTATGACGTTTGAATGCTCATGAAGTTTCATAATAACTGTCGCCATGTTCATAGTTCATAAATATGGTGGGTACTTTAAGGTTGGAGGCAACTTACTCGGGATGGACATTGGTTATAAGTTATAAGTTTGAGAGTCGTAAACTGTTTTGTTAAAAATAATTGTGTCTCGTGACGTATCTTTTCTCGACTTAATAGTGATAGTAATTTAGGTTTTATTTGTAACAACACGTGAATTTTAAATTAGTAAATTAATAATAATTTTCAGTTATTTTCTCAATCATTTATGTCACACTTACGATGTGACTTAGGATGTGAGTAGGTACCTACCTACTCACATTTGGCCATATGTTTTTCAATAAGAGACACAAGTCATGTAACATCACTATTGGTAGATGTCTTGGTCGTCACTGGTTGGGTATAGTAAACAAGCCGCAACCAAAATTCGTCAACAATAAAACTCGTGTAAGTTTGCTGAAGTGTAGCCACTTTTTCACGACAATTCTACTTAGCGTTCTCATCTATTCTGAGGTATTCAAAGACGTAACTACATAACAGATAGTCTAAGGCGGTCGCGGATTACGACAGTAATTAATCAAGACGTGCCTTCGCGTCGACCCCCTTCCTTCCTTCACTCCCTACACAGGTATAAGTATAAAAACAGTAAAGTTAGAGAAAAATTCGAAATATTCACCTAAGTTTTTTTAATAGAAGAGGTGACAGACGAGCGAGCGACCCATGAAATGGCAAGTGGTTACCGCCGTCCATGGACACCAGCAACACCAGGATGCGGAAGCACTGTCGACCTTGCAGAATCCTACTGATGTTATTTTTATCTACTTGATCGCCTTCTCCTTCAACTTTCGTATGCCAATGAATTATAAATCCTGATATACGCCATCCAGTCATCTGGACCTAGCTTCCAGATGACGTCCAGTTGGATTGTGAACTGGACGTAATAAACCAACTGCAACCGAATGTCCAATTCCCCGAACGTCCAATTATGCGAACGTCTATTCCCCGAATGTCCATTTCAATAATAAACGAACATCATGGGTCTAAAAGAAACCTCCCTTTTTGAAATCGGTTCAATATTGTCATATTTTAGACCGAACTATATAAAGCAAATTTCCCCTTAAATAGGTACTGTTATTTTTTTACGGTGTGCCTTTAACGCTTTCTTTATTTTTAAAGCGAAGAAAACCTCCATTTCATTAGCGACAAAAGAGTTGCTTACTCCAAAGGAGACGGCAATCTAGTTATATTAAATGCTTAATGGTGCTGCACGGCTTTGGTTTGCGCTGTAAATGGTGTTAAGGGACATTCTTTATGAATAGCGTTTCGCTATTTCCTGTCTTTTTAATTATAATAAATAATTAGAAATGGAACATTTTCGCGTCTATTACGGTGGAGTGTTTTTCAGTCCCTTCACATAAAAGATCACGGTGTTTTAAGGAGCGTCTAATGAACGCGATTGGTTGAGAACTTGTTAGACCGGCGTTAAACACGGTTTGATTTTGTGTTAAGTGAAACTATTTCTCTATAGTAGATAAAGGACAAACAAATTCTTTTCTTTGATGTATACATATATGGTGCTACGACGATACACCACTATACCTCGTCTTCACACATAACTTTCGCAAAATTGAATAGTTTTCACTTGGGCTTTTAGTGGTTAGCGATAGGTGTTCTTAATGGTACTCAGCTTACACAGTGTCGATTTGTTGGAAAGCAGCCAGCTGGGCGGCACATCTGTACGAGTGTGCACATGCAGGCATCGTTACTTTTTACAGTGGACTAAAGTGGAGCAGTAAAGATAGGCACTAACGGCCGTCTGTAACACCGTGTTGTACGCAGTGGTAAATTTTAATAGAGTGGCTGCCTGTACATACCCAACAACTATGCAATCAAATCCAATACATCCCCTGGTGGATATAGGGTCACATGCGTCTCAAGGGCATATAGGGTATGTATAATCAATGATCACATGCGATCTCCAACTCTTTTCATCCTGAAACTGTCTGCGAACTTCTTCAACTCGTCAGTCCATCCGGCCGAGGGCCTCATAAACGCCGTTCAAATTGAATTATTACAATTTTATCAATGATTATATTTGAATGGTCAATTTTGCAGAGAAACGTTTCATAGGATCTAAAGTTCGAGCATCATACCCACTCTAATGATTTTTATCTTTATGGTGCCGTGCTCCCGGGTTATAATGGCGAGAGGACAGTTGCACTACAATTTGGTTAGGAATGCGCAGAGTTGCGGAACAGATAAGAAGTTTGAAATGAACGAAATATTAACAAGTGTATGACGTGAGATACAATACGGCTTTAGTTTCAAAATGCTTGGCATTTTTGAAGGTTTTACCTGCAGTGTAATAAATTAGATTATAATACTAAAGCAGGCAATTCATGCTTGGTGTCTTGTTATAATATATATTACAGATAGTATATATTATAATGATAAATAACACTTTTATAATGTAAGTATTACATTAGGACATAATGTAATACTTGCACGGTGCAATTCCACGGGCGGTGAAATCAAGTTACCCCTCTCACGAAGATTATCGTAATATGTATACTTCATTTCGCACTTTATCCCTTTCCCCCAATGTACGTACGTGCGTGTTTCGATAATGATCATGAGCGAGATATGTCAGAGCACATTCCCATCTCATCATATCCCATCCCTACCCATATTCGCATTCGCAACCTTTTCTCAATATTCATTAAAATTAGGTAGAACATCCCGGGGCATACCAACCAACTTTTATCATTATGGAGTGATGTCGGCAAGTATCCATGAATGTCACAGGGTGACAGCATCTGCTTACCACCAGATGGACTATCAGTTCGTGTGTCGCCTTCATTCTATATATAAAAATGAATAATGTTTTAAGACGAATACAAATAACTTTAAGGGGGTTGTGGTTGACGTAATAATATATCAAGTAACGGAAGAACCGATAAAACATTTTTTTATTTTTTTGTCACAGCTTCCGGACTAACATCAGCGGCGTTCAAACGCGTGTTTTACCGCCGCCGTCGTTCCGGTTACATTTACGACGCTAACTGTCCGCCCCGCTTTAATGTCTGCGGTATATTGTAAACTTGGAGAGATAAAATATATATTTTTTTGTGATTTTATTAACGAATGTGCTTAACGACATGTCATGAAAAGTTTTCTAAACAGCCCAACTTCGAGTATGGTTCTTCATGAGCGCGTGTCTGCCTTGCGTGTAATGGTGAGTATCCGTACGTGTATAAGGAGGCCTGGTATCCTTTACCATATACCTTTAAATATACTCTTACACTGAATTTAGGTTAACATTTTCTACGTATAAGGTTACCTTAAGCTCCTGGCTGAGCGCTTTCTGAGCTCACCCTAAACCATACATGTGCGGTGACTCTTGAAAGGCCATGAGGACTACAAGAATTTAGCCATTCCGAAAAAAAAAGATTACCTTAATTATAATATTACCTATTTACCTTATGTCATCACAGGTTTTGTGTGTACATATTATTATTTAAATTTGTGTGTATAAGCAATTCAATGCAGTCCTTTCAGTATCCACTGGACATGGGCTTCCTCCTGCATGAGGGATGTAAGGCCTTAAAATGCCACGCTGGCCAAGCCGGCTGGCGAGTCCACTGCTTTACTGGTGGTGTAGTTCCTCGGGGCTCGTGGTAGCCGCTTTGTCATCCCTTAGTCGCCTTTCACGACACCCAGGAGAGATGGGACAGGAGATGGGGTGTGTATATATCCCTCATTTATTGCAAGAGTTATTTTATATATATTTATTTAAATTTAAAAAAGGACACCTTCATTACGGGCTGCTTATAAGTTCACCGGCTATTTTTGCTTGTCACCAAAAATACAGCAAGTTGTTATATTAAAACTGCTGTCTTGTAAAATCGTGTTATTGAGTTATTTTTTTATTATTTATATGTGTATGTATACGTATATTATACTTATATGTATATTATGTATTCATAAGTTATATTTAAGGAAATTCTTGTTGTCGTTTAAGTTACGATAAATTTATGATATTTCTTATCGCACCTCACAACGTATCTCTCTGATCAAACCAAAGGCTAGCTGGTACAGAATGCCTTAAGGCGTCAAGCTCGTCTTTTGTAGGACAATGTGCAATAAAGTTTGTTAAATAATAATAAAAAAATATTTATTTAAGACATTTACATATTTTATATACGGTAATTGTCACTTATAATGTAGTTTACAAAAACATCAAATTTACAAGTAGGTATACATAAGGACAATGTGTGCTGACATCTGTACTAGAATAATCTATTTTACAGCTGTCAGTTCCCTTACATTTATTCTTAGTACTAACTTACAGCTATTTAAGAAACAGTTTAATCAGGTGGTAATTATTGTGTATAATATGTACGTTGTGTGTGTTTTATGTATGTGAATGTGTGGGAGTGTGGTTTTACAACTCAGATTTAAGAAAAGTTAGCGTAGAGTCAATAATGTTTGTAATTGAGTGCCAGTTGAGTAAGTTGAATAAATAAATAAGGTTTGATCAGATAATGTCACGTATATTCACACTGTTTCACAATATCTAATAAATATTATTTAAAACAGAACAATGATTTCATCGAACATCGGGATGCTCGAGTGAAGAGGTCGTTAGCGGATTCCTACGTGCCTCGATAGCAGGTTTGTATCCACGTGGCTTGTTATACTCGGAAAGGTAATCATGTACTACGCGGGGTTGTTATGCCTTTCATTTGTCTAAACTTTAGTTCTCTTCAGGTATTAATATTGAGCAAATCGAAGAGGTGAAATGTCATCATAGGTGGATCAAAATTCACTGAATCACTTCTTCGCTGAATAAATTCCATTATGGCCTTTTTCTGACCACCTTCTGATAAGGTATCAGGAGGTATCGGAAAATTAGTTGTACTTTATCAGAAAGTCCGTATCAGCTAGATTTAATTGGCAATAATTTATCTATCAGATTGTTAACAGTTTATCGGGAGGTGGTGACAAATGCCCTTATTATGATAAATACTCGTAATATGTGAGCATCCAAGCAAGAAGGTCCAGATAGGCGATATTGGAGTCAGGGGCATTTGGAAATTAGATTAGATGTATTACTACATAACGTAATGAAAACGATAAGCATGAATATTGTTCAGAAGAAACAATTCCGAAGCTCAAAGGAAAAAGACGTAGGAATAAACACCAAGAAGGGAAATACGCCATTTATCCTTATAACAGGCATAGAAATCATAACTTTAAGTTGCTCTGATAATCATTTTAGTCTGATTCGGCAGTAGATAAATAAAATTTAATTAAAGTAGTATAATTGATTGTTTTTTTTAATAAATTTAATTCTTTGATTTGAATTAGCATTTGAATTAAATTAAAATTTTATTTAATTAATTTTATTTAGATCTGATTGATCCATTTTAATTAATTTAAGTCTAAATTTTAGACCTCCTCTCATAATTGCTAAACCCTACGGGGTCCATAATGATCTCCTAGTTTTCAAGTCCACCAATTTCTAACACATTGTGGAATGCAATAAAGTATTAAGTATTGAAATAAGTTTTTCATTCAGTGTTTCCCGTAAAATGTAATTTTTGCATATGTTCATTTTTTACTTTGCTGCTATCGATATACAATACAGGACGGCATCAAAATTCACAAACTGATAGTAAAGCTAAATTATGTGAAAAGGCAGCGCTATCTACTGAACGGCGTATTAATTTGCACAAAAGCAGAGCTGATTGGTCAATGGGCGAGCGCAATTTCCATAATGCGGTAAGCAATGGGTAAGCAGCTTATATTGATACATTTTAATGAACCAGCTACCAGTAGCTCGTTAATGCGGCATGATTTAAGTCCGCTAGTGCAGCCCGAGGCTAAGCGCAGGAAAAGGTAACAGAGAATTGTTAATTAATACGGCTCGAAACTTTGTTGTTGCAAGGGAAGACCGGATATAGCCCGATATCAAGGGTCATGGTATTGTTACAAGGGGGGCGTAGAGAAAAATTAAAGTATAATAATAACGCATTTTGACTTGCCAGATTATTTTCGGCTAGACGGGGCAGCGAATATTGTTAGTAACGTAAGTGATTCTGATTAATTAGAATATTCAATTAAAACATTAGACAATACAGTGTAGGGGGAGAGTATATGCTGCATTCCCGCAGCCGCTGGGCGCATTCCACTGGCCACGTTACTCCTCTCACACAGAAGACTACCTTCACATGTACTGCATTTCCTAGCTTGTCGTATTTCCCCAATCTACGTACGTGTTTCGGTAGTGAGTGAGATACGCCAGAGCCCATTCCCATTCCAGCCTATCCCTCCCCATTTTCCCAACCCTTTCTCGCAATCCATTCCTTAATCTGAAAAGGTAGGCAGTGCATCCGGAGGCGTGCCAATGTTTGTCATTTTGGACTGATGTTGGCATGTATCGCGGATATCTATGGACGACAGTATCCATTTACTATCAGGTGGACTGTATGCTCGTCTGCCGGCTTCTTTCGATAAAAAAAAACTTCATCTTATCCCATTGAAGTACAATTGGATCAAGGAACACCCTCAGTACACTCTTTACTCCCCAATCCACATCCCATTCCGTCCAAAGAAGAATACAGATTTCCATGCGATGAGGAAAACTAATACCGTTATACTTTCTATTTTCCCCATTCTTCCCAATTCTTATTACCTCTTTAATATTTCTTGATTGAAAGAAAAAAGAAAATATATTTATTCGTTATCAGAACACCACAATTAGGTATGTACAGTGGTACATTAAATAAAGATATGAAATATCTAAATATATTGTGTGTCGCGATAACAAAGTGGGACTGGCTCAGCTAATGCTATACGAGGAGTATATGGTAGTTATTATTTTTTTCCGCGGTTTTATCTGCATATTTATGACGTTCTGTGTGTATGCCCCACAAGTGGTTGGATTGTCTGGACTCCCGGAGTGGTTACTGTTCGGTTTGGGCGTCCATTATTGGGTTTCCATCACTACTTATTTTGAACATTTTATTTATTTGGGGAATGTCTAAACAAAGATACAAACAGAGATAGCAGGGCTGTGTGGGAATATAATCACGGCTCGTGAGTTATCTAAGGTCCCTTTCACGAACACTGATAGTGAAAATAACCATCTATTCCAAGCGCAGCGACAATATAATAACATGCTGGGGTTCATAAAGGTCACATGACAGCGCTGCGAAAATAGCATAACCCTAAAATGATCAAAGCCGGCGGCTATAAAATAAGAAGCGTGGCAATCAACCCGGGCGACGGGTCAGCGAATAACTAATGGAATTACCGGCGACGATTTGGGTACGGCTCAGTTGCAGCGGAGAAGCAAGATCGGCAATTTATTGCATAGACAGCAAATTGATAGGTTTAAACTTGCTTAGGAGTTTTCTTAAAAAAATTGAGCTTTTGTTTGAGTTCAAAATTTATGTCATCTAAGAAAAGAGACTTTACTGTCCTGTCATCCTCAGAAAAAAGGCGCAAATGCATTTTCATGACATTCGACGAAAATGCAAAAAAAAAAACGATAAAGTTTTCATTGATTTAATATTAAACTAGAAACTTGGAGTTTTAAGTAAAATATAAGAATAATCCTCGTTTATTCTTTTTCTTTATTTTTCATTTCCGAATATAATGTTACTTATGCCTTTTCTTCTTAGGAGGACAGTGTCTCTTTCTTCAAATGTTAATCAATGTGAAAAATCCCATATCTTGTGGTTACAAAAGAAGTTCGGGATTGTATTCTCTAGATCATGTAAAATCATGAAGAAAAGATCATGTATCCTATAATCCGTATTATAGGATACATGATTTGTCCCATGAATTTGCTGCCGTAATCTGTGCTAATGTTTCATAAATGCAGTTTATCAACCGCTGCGCGTATACGTTGTCCATACCCTAACGCTGACTGGTTTGCTGTTAGCTACTGCTAGCACACCATCACACACTACTAAGCAACGTACCTAGGTAACAGCTTTAACTGAGATTCATGCAAGTTAAACATTGAACAAGATATATTCCTGAAACAAGTTTATCTTTGATGATAATAGATAATGATAATATACTTGTTAACAGTTATTATTTCAGTACAATCTCCATTATAATGACAAAATAAAATTAATATTTCATACATTTTAATTTACTTTCATAAGAAAACTCACGACCAGTTACAATTTATATTCGTGTTATATACAATTACATACAACTACTAAAATATAAGTACTACCAATAAAAATCATAATTTACACAACAATTAATACAGAGACGTATGCAACATAAAATCTATGGATGAAAACGTTTTAGTAACAACACCGAAAATTTTCAAATACACTGTCACATCGCAAAACAATTTCGCCGGAAGCGAGGCCCCGACCTAAAGTCATTATGCCATAATCCTATTACACATCGGTGTGATAGGATGCGCCGGCTCCCAATCCCCAGATTACAGAACATTAATTAAGATAAGTCCTTCGAGAACTAAATTTATTTTAACAAATTACCCGTGCGACCTTGAAAGGCAACTTGTCAAATATTATAATTAATAACGTAATAATTAATAAACAGAATTGCTCGGTTGTAGTTTGTTTTAGTGAAATGACATAATAAGCTTTAGGTCTCTGTTAGAATTTTGAAACATAACAGTTTTTGACTGGTTACTGTAAAGTTACGCTAAGAACTACCTACCTAGTTAGAACTGGGTAACAACAGAAAGAAATCCTATAAATAAATCCCTAATCCTAACGTAACTATGAGGTTATAATTGGAGAAGGTGGCAATGAACAGATAGTCCGTGGTAAATGGATACGATCGCCCATAGAGCTCCGTGCTACATGCTCCGTCATAGTTATTGAGAATAACGTGTCGATGAAGATTCTATTAATAGATATGGTCGCCCATAGAGCTCCGTACTACATGCTCCGTCATTATTATTGAGAATAACGTGATGATGAAGGTTCTATTAATGGATACGGTCGCCCATAGAGCTCCGTACTACATGCTCCGTCATAGTTATTGAGAATAACGTGTCGATGAAGGTTCTATTAATGGATACGGTCGCCCATAGAGCTCCGTACTACATGCTCCGTCATTGTTATTGAGAATAACGTGACGATAAAGGTTCTATTAATGGATACGGTCGCCCATAGAGCTCCGTACTACATGCTCCGTGATAGTTATTGAGAATAACGTGTCGATGAAGATTCTATTAATAGATATGGTCGCCCACAGAGCTCCGTACTACATGCTCCGTCATAGTTATTGAGAATAACGTGACGGTGAAGGTTCTATTAATGGATACGGTCGCCCATAGAGCTCCGTACTACATGCTCCGTCATTATTATTGAGAATAACGTGATGATGAAGGTTCTATTAATGGATACGGTCGCCCATAGAGCTCCGTACTACATGCTCCGTCATAGTTATTGAGAATAACGTGTCGATGAAGGTTCTATTAATGGATACGGTCGCCCATAGAGCTCCGTACTACATGCTCCGTCATAGTTATTGAGAATAACGTGACGATGAAGATTCTATTAATAGATATGGTCGCCCATAGAGCTCCGTACTACATGCTCCGTCATAGTTAGAGAATAACGTGACGGTGAAGGTTCTATTAATGGATACGGTCGCCCATAGAGCTCCGTACTACATGCTCCGTCATTGTTATTGAGAATAACGTGACGATAAAGGTTCTATTAATTGATTTTGATAAAGTCAGTAGTCCTATCACGGCGATTTTTTGTGGTTTTGGCCAGCCCACTGCCACTTCAACTTGCTGAATCTTTAAGCTATGTCGGGAAAATTGGATTTTCGTCGAATTTCTACATTACAGATTTTATCCAGCAAAGACAGCTTGGAACACTCTCCGGCTATGTGGACTGACGACTTGAATAAAGTCGTAGTGGAAGGTTGGAAAGAGCAGATGACCGAGTGGTCGATGTTACCGTTTTTATCTATTCTAAATCTATTGAGTTGAATAAACTTTGTAGTGATTTTTCTGTCATGCACCTCAAAGACCTTGAATTTATTAAATATACAAGTGAGCTCGCTAGTGATATAATTTTTCCCGGACAAATAAATTACTGATTACGTCTGTAGTCACCATACTTATTTATTCTTCTACTTTTCTGTAATTTATTCAGCACACATTATTTTAACACAATATTACCACAATAAGGGTATTACCACAGATCAATCGCATCGTTCTACCATTACATGACTCGCAGAGAAATTGTTCTACCTCACTCACACATATGTAACTACAAATATGGTCGTACCCTTCTATGATGCACTACCTCTCTCACACAAGGTAAATCAGTAATACGACTGTACTCTTCTGTTTGATTGTTTCATGTTAGTTAGTACGTGGCCGTAATTTTCTGCGATTCGCGATTAAAAGTCATTTGTATTTGAATAGTTAATTTGATTTAATGGCTGCCGTGCTTCATAGATGCAAATTGCAGCCGTGTGTGAAACGTCATGTGTCGCCGTAGGTTGATTTCAAGCTGACAGCTTGTAGCGTCACTGCTTTTAATAACAACAGTGTATTAGATTAACGTTAACATTTAACATAATAATGATATCATACTACAATAGGCAATGAATTGACAATAATTACGAGATTCACAGACCTACGAATATAGATGAACTTAAGGTATTTCGAGCACTATGCTATACCAATATTCTGTCAATCACAATGTTATTATATGGTAATTTACCTCACCCCGGCTTTCGCTCAATTGCCATAAAAGACTAATCTTTTCGAAAAATTGCGGTTTCTAATTTATGAATTTTGTGATTTCCCGGAGAATTTGTGTGAGCTTAGCTTAGTAAATATGGAAGAAATTTCCAAAATTAGTCTTGTAATTTGGAGTTATATGTAAACGAACAAATAAAAACTTACATTCTCTGTTTTTTTTTATAACAATAAGGCCACCTGATGGTAAGTGGATACTTTCGCCCTGCGATATCTGCGATACATGCCAATATCACGCTATATACGTAAACATTAGCACCTTCCTGAAAATTTAGGAATGGATTTGGAGAAAGGGTTGGGAAAACAAAGAGGGGATAGGATGGGAATGGACTCTGGCATATCTCATTCACTATTGAAACACGTACGTACTCGTACATTGGGGAATAAAGTGGGAAATGCAGTACATTTTACGATAGTCTTTAGAGAGAGTGCGGCCAGCGGCTGTGGGATTGCAGCGTGTCCCTCTAGCTCACTAATTATTAGTATAAATCTAATCAATACTGCGATAATCAAATGTATTTATATGTATTTCGAACTTCACATACCACTTACAGTAACATTAAAACTCACAGTCTTGTAATACAAAGACGGTAAATGCGTGTAATTTTACAATACTTTCCGCTTTCATTACAAGTTTCCTTGTTCCACATTGTAAAGTGGAATTAGAAGTGATTTTCTGCAATTGTTGTATGTAACTAGTTGGAATAATTCATTCGTTAACATCGGGCAATTTTGACATGTTATCGAGACAAAGGAACAAACTGTTTAAGAAATTGCTAGTGTTTAAAGTAATTTGTAATAATAATATGGCGATTCTTCAAAGTGGTACATTTATTAATTCATTTATTATCAGAAAACAAATATTCCATAGTTAATTACACTAACAAGAAAATAATACAATAAATAAAACAGATATTAAGTAATTTGTACCGCCAATAGCTTCATCCAGTGATTTTGGGTGGCACAATCCACTTTTGACGCAGTAGCAACCAAAATGCTGTTGCCGCTGCACCGCAACTCGTGTATCATTGAATGTTTAATCGGACTTTCGTTTACTACAGACTCAGTAAAGAATATACTCAAATTGTTATCTACACCAAATATAATAAAATCAGACTGTGAGCTTTTTACCCAACTGCGGCACGCGAGGAGGGATAAGTTTCTCACCGTTATGTATCTATGTATGTGCATTTGTATATAACTAGTCTGGCCATAAATACTGTTACATAAACTTTTCTTTTTTTTTCAACTTTTTAATTATTTTGAATTTGGTACGCGTTTATTATTTTTAAAAGTTCTTTCGATTTCGCGCCATTTCACATATTTTTTCGTGTTCATTATCAAATTACAATATGGAATGGGGTGTTAAAGAAAATAGGATTGCGGTGATCGCCTTGCACAAAGTGGGTATGGAGCCGTCGGTCATATTCCAGACACTTCAAAAGCTTGGTATCAGCCGTATGTTCGTATATCGTACTATCAACAGATACAACAACACTTCCTCTGTCGAAGACCATAAAAGATCGGGGCGGCCGCGTGCTGTTAGAACTACAAAGGCTGTTAATGCTGTTAAAGCCAGAATTCGTCGAAAACCCATTAGGAAGCAAAAAATCTTATCGCGAGAAATGAAGATTCCCGCTAGGACTCTGTCGCGTATTATAAAACAAGACTTGAAGCTCGGTGCTTATCGTCGATATACAGGACATGCCCTAAATCAATCTTTACAATTAAAGAGAGTGGATCGATCAAAACGCCTTCTGTCGCGATACGCAGGTGAAGGGCACAGAAATATCCTCTTTACCGATGAAAAACTTTTCACGATTGAAGAGCACTACAATAAGCAAAATGATAAAGTGTACGCTCACAGTTCTAAAGAAGCTGCTCAAGTGGTCGGAAAGGTACAACGTGGTCATCATCCTCGTCAGTGATGGTTTGGTGGGGCGTGTCTTATCAAGGCGTCACAAAGCTACATTTTTGTGAAAAAGGAGTGAAAACTTCAGCCAAAGTGTATCAAGAGACAGTCTTGGATCGTGTTGTGAAACCCCTCAGCAATACACTTTTTAAAAATGTACTGTGGACTTTCCAGCAGGACTCTGCACCTGGTCACAAGGCACGAACTACCCAAGCCTGGCTTGAAACCAACGTTCCGGACTTTATAAGAGCTGAAGACTGGCCCTCATCTAGCCCAGACCTCAACCCTTTAGACTACAAATTGTGATCAGTTTTAGAGGACATGGCTTGCTCTAAACGACACGGCGACATTGAGTCTCTTAAAAAATCTCTGGAGCAAGCAGTGGCGAAATTTCCCATGGAAACAGTGCGTAAATTCATAGATTCGTGGCCAGACAGATTAAAGGCCTGTATAAAAGCCAAAGGTGGCCATTTTGAATAGAATATTGTTTTTATTTTTTGCTGAGACTTTAATAAATATGTACATATAAGTTTTAGTAATATTACATTACTTCATTAAAAAAAAATTGCATTTTCATTTGAAACAGAACTTATGGCCGGACTAGGTATAACATAACATTTGTAATTCATAAAACATAACAATCAAACCAGTTAGTGTATGCAGTAAATATGTAAACTAACTTGTTTTATTAAATTTAATTTATTTAAAATATGTATTATGTATTCATATAGGAGTTGCAGAGAGGCAGGTTGTTATTTTTTTAAATAATTTTCTTTTTTATTTTTATGAAAACTCATATACACTGTACCGATTTTAGAAATTCTTTCACTTCGAAGAAGCAGAACTAACGCAGATGGACATAGGCTATGTTTGGGATCCCTAGGGAATCGTTATATCACCTGGACGAAGCCAGGACGGGTATAGTAAGATCAGTAGCCTGACTCACTCACTGACAAGATATTGACGACAAAAGGTTACAGTATTTTTTTTTATGTAAAATCATAAAACACTTTTCATTTACATTTCAGAACTTCATTTGTTATTAAAAAAAATACTAAGTCTGTTTTTTGCCCGCGAGTGTCATAAAACACGACTAATGGATACCAAAGCCAAGACCACAAGCCCCGAGGAGACTCCCCAACCCATTTCACCAGCGCGGGCGTGGCATTTTAAGGCCATACATCCCTCGTGCACGAGACAATGTGCATGAGGAGGCCCGAGTCCAGCAGTGGACGATAAACGAGCTGGTTACAGTATTTAGGGAGTCCGTAAGAGGAATTACTGGAAGGAGGATGGAAACAAAATATTTAATTTGCAGTAATTTGTACAACCATCCTTCATGCGACATTTCAGTAAAAAAAAAGGTCCCCATAAAAATAATTCCCTGAACCCATAAATCGGGCCTGCAATAAAATTAAGCGCGAAAACACGTCACAAAATTGCCATGGGAATTTAAATACACGCGTTTACACGTGGCTTGTCGGAGACCTCGCGTGATCGCCCTCAATAAATACGTTAATGTAAAAATTGTATGCACTTCTCGGTTTTTCGGGTGAAAAAAATTAAAGCCCGCAAGTGGATGCGAGGGTAACTGAAAACGCGATATAGACATCAATCTGTGCCGAGTGCATGTTGCATGGACATCGTTATGCAGTTAGAAGAGGTAACCTCACCGCCTGCTTTGTGTTTTGTTGTCCTAATTGTTTTAAGAATTTAGAGTCCGCGATGTCCATCCAATCTTGGGGTTATCGTTTTTCAAGTCATTGCCTAAATAAAAGATTACCTCTAGAACTAAGTCAAAAATAGAAAATGCGTCTTCTTTTAAATTGCCTATTACGTTTTGTCACGCTATTTGCCTACAACAACCAGGCCTCGCATATTTTTTTACAAGGCCCCTGATAGACCTGACTTTAGACACGAAAAAATGTTTACAGAAATTGAATACAGCCCCTCGGGCCTAAATGACTGAAATCAATTGGTTGATCGGCTATTCCAGCATACCGGGTGTCCTGGTGCAGGTACAAAAGTTTACTGGAAAAAGACTACAAGAACTTTTCACCATACTGCTTTCACACTATACCCACCGTTACGCTTTGGGATTTAATAAATATTTGATCAATCTTATAGCAATATTTGATGATTTCACTGGTGTAACATGAATGGGTATTCATGAAGTAGGTATGGCAATACACATTAGGTTCTGAAACACGATTCGTTTCATAATTGTCTCTGCTAATTCTACAATAAAGTTCACAGCATCAGAATACAATCTGAACACAATATAATTAATACAGATTACAATACTCGACACAACATGTAGAAACCGCTTTGATAATTGACAGCCTTGGAGTCGGGCTACGCCCTCAAAGCAAATTGTAGCCTCCACGAGCTGTGTGAGTGCTGTAGACGAGAAACATATGCATAATTGACCGCATCCCAAGACGCGGCATAATTCTGATCGTTTGACACGTTTTGGACGTACTCGTAACTGCATATACAGACATGGTGATCCTGTGATACTGTGGCATTTGGGACACTAATGACAAATGGCGAAAACAAATTGCTGTGATTGCAAGGGCAATGAGTGTCGTCAGAAATCGCGTATCCTATGGGGATGGATCGAAACCAGATACAATTTACTGTAAACATTTTTGAGAAACATCGTTCTGGTGAGAAGTTACCTTTTCCAAACTATTAGTCAGCTTTTCCAACTATTTAGGTTCGCCGCTAAACTTTTGCTTCGCAGAACAAAGGGAAGTTCAAATTCATTGTTACTCAATAGCGAACTTCGGGCGCATTCCACGTCTCAGCAAGACTATGCTAACAGTAATCGTGGAGCTGAATTAATGTCTTCTCTGAAAGAAGTTAAAAGAATACTGTGCTCTATATATCACACCATACCATTAGCAAAGATATTCACTAATCCGATAACTCAATGAATGTAGATGATAGTTACTTCTCAATTAATTATCAGATTATATAAAAAAATAATTAAGTATTAGATGGTAGAGTAGGTTTATGGAGAGGAATATAATACGATGTATCAGCCTATAACGTCCCAACTCAGAGAATAGATTTTTTCCTCTGTAATCCCATGTCTCAAGCTGGAAAGCGGAGGCGTAAAATTTACAAATTTTCAATAATATGGTATTTCATCGGAGACGAATTTGGCATCAAATTTTTTAAGAGATATTGGAAACAGCGCTGATTCAGGACGTATAATAGGTGTTAGAAGAATGGGGCAAGGACAGTCGCTGACATGTGGGGGGGGGGGGGGGGGGGGGTAACGGCTACTGCGGAAAACAAAATGACATTAGCGATATTTCCATATTTGAGGTCATTTTAAAACTTGCACAAACTCGAAGTATTTACCATCCATACTACTAAGACCTTACCCTCTTTGAACCGTGCCATCAGCCTGTTTCTTAACTGCTAGATATAGGTTCCTCTCAACAACCTCTACCACGCAAGGTCTCCCGCCGCTATGCTCATACAGTCACTCTATCAGCGACTTCTTCAAATCAGTTAGTTCATCGGGCTGGAGGGCGTTCCACGTTACATCCTACGCCCTCTTTTCACACTGAATATAATTTTTAATTACAAGCTGCAGGAGACGTACTCAAGAGGCGTAACCGACGCGAATAGATACGAAATATACATAGCAGTGAGTATACGAAGTATACATACGAATACATACGAAGTATGCATTCGTGACGTAGTAAGTACTATGTATATTTGAACGATCCGCAGCGCGACCTCAATTAATTTGAAAGAGGGAGTAATCGTGCCGTGATTTGACGGGGGCGGAACAGAACGCCCGAGTTTGAGCATCACGCCATAAAACTTCGTTTCATTGCAGCTTCCACGGGTTTATTTGAAAAGGCATCAGCCAGGCAACGCGCCGCGTTTAAGTGATTAAAATCGCTACGGCTGCACTGAAATAAAGCGAGCGAAATGTTCGGATGAATTTAAATGCAGTAAGACAAAGGAGCTGAGAGGGATGCACGGGCATGTCATCTTGTAACGAGCGACAACAGCTAGCTGTATCGCGGAACGTCTGCCTCTCTTCCCTTCCCCCGAAGGAGTAACATTTCACGGGAAGTAAATGCGACAGTGACTTCACTGTTCGCCTTAATAATAAGTTGTGTGAGTAAATATCGAAAATCGACTTATCGATAGTTCTGTTTTAATAAATATTGCAGAGTTCATTCTACTGATAAACTTAGATAGTTTTTTTACAGAAAGAAGGCGACAGTTTAATAGAAAGGATGCGCTGCCTACCTTTGGAAACTTAATAGATAATAGAAAATACGAGACTGCACACGGCCCTAATGGTTCCTCGATGGGGGCATGAGAGTATACTCGTAATTGCCTATAATGTAGAGTATATGATGGGAAGTAGAAAGTATAAGGAAAAAGATAATTATTTATCCCACTGTAGTCTCTACTCGGTAAGATGAGAATGAGAAACGTATCTTATGCCAGTATTCTATGGGTTAGGACGGGGACAAGACATACTTATAGCGGGATTACACAAAACTATAGTCAAACGACTATAGCATAAAATAGAGACCCCCGACCCACGCTACTGAATTACATGAAGGTAAACATCGTGAGGAAGCCCGTGAATTGAAAGGAAAACATCTGTGGCATGGATAACATCAACGAGTCCGCATTGGGGCTGTGTGGTGGATGAAGCCCGAAACGGCTTCGGGTTTATTAGTTAAAGCCTTGAAGTTGAACGTTATAATATAACGTATAATCAGGCTGAGGCTGATATAGATTTCGTGGTTTTTAAAACGTCTCCCTCGCGTTTTCTGTAAAGACAATATCTACTGGTATAGAATGCCTTGAGGCATTAAGTCCGCCTCTGTACAATACAGTGCAAGAAGAATAAATAAATAAATACCTTACGTATTCGTTGCTGTAGTGGCAGTCTGTAGATTTAGTTATAGAATGACGTCTCCATAGATATGAATGGAATATTTAGATAATTTTAAAAATCAGTTTTATTCAAGTTAGATCGAAAGCTTTGTATATTGTGTCAATTTCACACAGTATTATATCATTAGTATTTTAAACTTTTTAGTTAAAACTTCATTAGTATTTTAATAAAGCCTTTAACAACAATATTAAACCTTATAACAATATTATAATTAATCGACTGTCAGTTTAATCTGAATTATTTGTCTATTTAATATTTAACTGTCAGTCCATTCTTCGTAGCCTGATATTGACAAGCAATGTAAATAAAATTATGTGTTCCAAATGAATGGAAATTGGAACTGAACGGGACACGTTTTTGCCCAATTTTATTGACTCGATCATGTTATTAAGTTATTATTACAGACACTTTATTTGAACATTTTATGGGATACAAGCTTTTGCCCGCGGCTTCGCGCGCGTGGTTTTCGATTTAACAGTATCTAATTGGTTTCCTTGGAAAAAACTGATCAATTTTCTGGAATGAAATCCTCTACTATGTCCTTAAAAAGAAACTCTGCGAAATTTCATTGAAATCGGTTCAATATTTTAGTCGTGAAGACGTCACAAACAGAGTGACAAACACACTAATAGTATTTATAATGAAACGATGTCCGTTTGTTTATTTGAAATCCTTTCTCGCATCGACAGCTGTACAAATCGAGCTGAAATTTTGCATGAACCTTTTATAGAAAGAACATAGAAAACAATGAGTGAACACGCTGCCAACAACTAATGTCATACCTATATGTAAACATATATGTTACCTATATGTATGTTATTATACCTAAAGCTGTGAATAGGATTTTGCAAGGTCGGCGGCGCGCCCGCATACCCCCTGGTGTTGCAGGTGTCCATGGGCGGCGGTAACACTTACCATCACGTGAGACCGCTTGTTCGTCCGCCCTCTTCTATATATAAAAAAAAAACATGTAGTATAATAAACAAAAGAACAATGCTTAAATAACACCCTCAATTAAGCAAAACAAGGACCACTATAAGCTTTTTTGTGAGTAATGACTTAATGCATATGAAAAAATACATTTGTTTTTTTTTTCATTTGCGGCATATTTCGTATTCATTCAGATCATTCATTTCAGATGACTGAGTAACAACTACTTCAGACAAACCAGGGACGAATCCCTAGTGGTTTAAAAAACACGACAACTTTAAAAGGGAACTTACTCGTGTCGGAACTTGGAGCGTTCGCATTTTATTTGCGTTCGCCATGTTGAAAATTGTTTTCAAGTTATTGTATTTTCATAGACAATAGAGTTGGTTGGAGAACCCTCGGGCGGGAGTTGAAGGTCCAATTAACCTTGCACTCGGTATCGCGGCTAATGATTTAGAGGTTAAACCTGGATACAGGCATAATATGTTAAGTGGAAAAAAAAAGTAATGTAACAGACAGATTTTTGTATAACGGGAATTTGTTTTTGCAGAGCGATCGATGAGTACAGGGACTACCTGCTATGGCTCTGTCAACTATACGAGTAAAAAGCAGTAGATAGAAGGTTGAAATGGTTGAAAGCTGTTTGGCGGGAACTCGACTTGAGTTATTGTTTGATTATTGTAAAAATCGTGCATTAGGCGTTTTGTTGTTTAAGAGTGATAGTTTATTAAACTTCAAAGTGTTTATCGTGCGTGATGTTTCAATCGATTAAATTAAATGCGCGTAATTAAATAAATCAATTAAATAAATTATTGTGAATGACAATCAATTAAATGCGCGGGACTGCGTGTTTCGTGTGGTTCCAAGGAGTCCTCTTCCGTCCTCAGTAAACCTACTATCGCTTTACTGAGGGACTCCTCTGACTCACTGGACATTGACAGGATACTTTATAAACTTTGAAATTGTTTATTACGAAGAAAATGTGACAGTGGCAGAATGTGCTAATTGCAACATTGCCATATGTGAAGAGAACAAGAAGGTGTAATACGGGCGGAAGACGAGACGAGCTTCACACGGTTGTTAGAATTCGCGCACTCCTTGCATCGAAAGAGACGACTGTTAGAAATGCCCGGCGTCGAACCTGTGTTTTGTGTCGTATACGCCTGAGAAAGAGGAAAAGTGTTAAATGGAGAAAGATGAAAGACATTGGCAGGGAGTCAAGAAAATGCGACGCACGTACTGCGCGCACTTCCCAAGATTCGATCCTTATAATCGTAAGGTTGGCAGTGATGGAGGGTCTGAACAATAGATTTTGTATATTGTATATTACATTTGTACAATATCGATCTGTTGATATCGATCAGCCCAATATTATCATGTACAGGTACATACTACAAGTTTTATTCTGCAATCACCATGACATTTCGTGCCAACGCACCTCTCAAAGCCTCTCTGTTTAACCCAAAGGTAGGCTGGTAGAGAATGTCTCCCAGTATTAAGCTCGCCTTTTGTAAAATCAAGTTTTGTAAAGTTTTTTAAATAAATATCTCATGTGATGTCATACATCACCCCCATTTTCCTGAGCCTTTCTCCAAATCCCATCATAAACCTCCAAAGCTTAGACAGCGCATCCGAGAGCGTGCCAACGTTCGTCTTTCTGGGCTCATGTTGGCATGTATCGCAGATGTCCATGGGCGACAGGATCCACTTCTCCGGGTGGGCTGTGTGATCGTCTGCTGCCTACTTTCCATAATAAAATATCAAAACATGTCCTAAAAGAGTGTGTTTATATATCAGTAACGAAAGACCACGTGACGCGAATGTTACCGTAATTACAATTATAATTACAAACAGTGCAGAGCTGTTGCGCGGTGTAGCGGCTGATAATTAATTCATAGCGGTCGCGGGGTGGGGGGGGGGGGGAAGTGGGAGGGTTAAGTGAGCGAAGGCGGTGAGGGCAGGGGAGCACAATTAGTTGTAGCGTGCGTTACGTCATACGTGCGAGATGGTTGGCGGATAGAGTATTGCAATGGAAGCAAATTTGAGAATCGGTTTCTTTCACCCAAGAGTGGAGTTACCAGAGTTCCAGTTCGAGTCTAGCATTGTTTGGCCTAACATGGGGCTCATTACGAACTTTTGATAAACTATCCAATTTCCAAGCAAGTCAGCAGCTCAAAACTCTCTTGTTTTGTTCCGTATAATAAGATTCAATTAAGTAAGCGATTTCTCCTTGAATTAATTTTCCTTCGATTCATAGATAGTAAAGAGTTTTAAAAGCCATTGTATAAACGGGATGGTGTTGTACAAAGATCGCCTGTAATGCGTTTACAATACGAAATTGCAAGACAGTTTATTTCACGATGTAAAGAGACTGGCAATAAGAGCTTCTATATTCCCACTGAGCCACTAATACAAAAGAGAATAAAGGTCAGAGCTTACATATATTGATGGCCTTACTTCAAATAAACAAAAACAAATTTACATAATTAGAAATCTTATAGACAGTTATACCTTTTAGGTTTATCGCTTGTGTGAAACTAAGCCTTAGGGGAAATTCGATTGTAATCCGTACAAAGGTAAACAATCATATAAATGTATGGCAACACAAGTTATTTACTTTAACATGATAGTAATAAGAGTTAAAATAGAAAGCGTAGCTGTGTCTCAGTAAAAATAAATGCGGTCACTCCACATATGTAGAAACAAGATACACAAATATTTACTAATAATACATTTTAAAGAGGTGGTTTGTGCATGGCATATTTTATAATCAAAATTTTATAGTAGGTATAAAAGTATTGTTGAGGTAGAAACTGAGTAAATAGGAAATTATTTAAAGAACAGTTGGAACAGTCAAGTTGGCTCACTAATACAAAAGAGAACAATTGAAGGTGAAAGGTTACATAAATCAAAACTTGGTCGGTTAAGATGAATATGAAGAAATGGGTACAAAGGAAAGCATATTTTTCATTTTATTATTTATTTTTTTATTTATGTCATTTGACAAATGAAATGTGAATTTTAATACCTACAATTGTCCAAATTCAATAAGCTTTAAAAAAGACGCATCCCATTTAAAAAAGTAAAAGTTGCGACATATATAATACATCAATACATAATTGGTGGACAGCAATCGAAATGACAAATTTTAGATTTTTTGTCCTTTTGTCTGCAACCTCACCCCGTGCTAGTAAACAAATTTTCCGCTTATCGCTGAGGTTATCGCTAATATATCTATACATATGTCCAGAATAGCATCAGCCTGTGTCTCTCCACTGCTGGGTTTGAGCCTATTCCATGGACCGCCACCTTACACAATCTCCCGTTATTCTCATCCAACCATTACTGACGACTTTCTTCACGTCGTCAGACTATCTTGGTCGGAGGGCGTTTCCCGGTACGTGGTCTCCATTCGAAGACTCCTAAACATCAATTATTTATCAGTCCTGCAACAGACAATGGCCTGCTTCAGTTTGCTGATTAGTGCCTAAACCTCCTGATATCTGTATATTTGGAAAGTTAAAGAGATTGAAGCTTTTCCACTGTCGATTTTATAATGCAGTATAATGTCCATGCACACATTTTATTCTTTATAATTTAAAGAAAATTCTGAAACCACGCAGACGGCGCTGCGCGCAAATGTACACATAGAATAATGGACCCGAGTGCCCTATTTTGACAAATTTCAGTATCGACCGCAATCCCATTTGGAGAGACCCAAACTTTGACAATGGACGAGCACAAAGATTTACCTAATCATCCACAACTAGCAATAGTTGTACAACATAAAGTTTTGTTTTGTTTTACCATTGGAGATTTTTCCTAAAAGTTATTCAAAGATTATTCCAATATTACTATTACAATTATCATATGTATCATGACTAATGTTATTTACAACAATATGCAAAGAAATACAAAAACAAATAACTCCTTACTAATACGTATTATAAGGCTTTTAAGGCACATGTCCTTCGTGAAACAAATTTAGAAATAAAAATATAATATTCCATATATTTATTTTAGGGGCACAATAAACTTTTTCCGTCCTTTGCGAATAATTTTCCATCGGGTCGTTCGTCATGAAATATTCAAATTAAAAACATGGTCAAACTACTTCTATATTTTATAATCTGTAATATAATAATAATTAATAAGGCAGCAACAAAATGTTATATATGCAGCTCTGGTACAGACAGCTGTTCATTTTATCAGTGAGGCAAATCTTCTTAGATAAAAATCATCTTATTTGTTAAATAACGCTTTTAACATATAGCAACATCACAACACAGTGATTTTATATCACTACTAAGTGATATTAAAGGAATATATTAAAATTTCCATTGTGATAACTGATTGTTTGTTGCAATGACACAGCAACTATAAGACTATATTATCACGTTTGGATGCACTGTAAAACGACTATATCGCTAAATTGCAATATAATTACGTTAAATCTTTCCAAAATGAACGTGTATTTTGTTAGTTGGTTGGGTAGGTGTTGTTGCAATTGACAGAAAAATCTATCTACCCTCCGTCTCATTCGTTCTTTATTGAATTGCTAGTAAGTCTAGTAATTTTATAGTAAATAAAATAAAATTAATAAAATTTTATAGTTTTATAAGGTACGAGTACATTAATATAAAGTGATTCTATTCCCAAGGTAATCGATAACCTAATTCCACATTTCTTTTAGCAGTTTTCTTTGGGAAGCCATATTGTGTATCTATTGCTTAGAATCAAAGGAAGCCCTTGCTTTTCTTATTTCAACTTAATCCTGACGTCTCGGTGAGCACAACAAATAACGTTACCAGTGCCGCCATATTGAATTTAAAGGGCCCGATATTATTTCAGCTCTACATCGTTAATCTTTTCATATACAAAGGGCTACGTTTGTCTTATGTGTTTCTTCGCTCTAGTTTCACTGTTATTTGTGACGTTAGAAATTAGATATTTACGAGTACTTAAATATTACATAAGTTACGGTATTACAAAAACAATGTAAGGCCTCAAACTAAAATTCACTGTTTCATGAGGACTAGTTTATTCCACGCTGACAATTTTCACATTATTTATACATATTTATAATAAAGCGACAGTGATTTACTTAAACACAATTCATTGCGAAATTAAGCTGTTTCATATAGAGCTTACTTTTTGCAATTTCTGTCTAAAACTATTTCAATTGCACCTACCATACCGTCACAAATAGTCCTACGGTAGGTTGGGATAGCATTTTATAGCATTAAGTCTGCCAAATAAAATAAAAAAGGTTGTAAACGAGCGAAGTCACTGGAACTGCTAGTTCGAAGGGATCGTTGTTATTTCTGCTTCAAGTTGTTTATTTAGGAATAAAATGCTAGTATTTTTTGCGTTAAAAGCAATTTTATTGTCGTTTTCATACCCCCACTTTCGCTTTCCTCCTTCTTTAAGCATTTATTATACGAAGTTAATATGCCTCTTTATTTTGGCTTCTCTTTAATTTGCTTTTAATGGTACGGAGGAAGTTAAAAAAAGGTAGATTTCGCTATAAGTAGATTTACTATAAAAGTTAAATTATAAAGTATAATGCGCAGTTGAGCTTTGCGATATGAGGTGCGGAAGCTGGGGAGATGCCCGTCCGCTCATCGGCTATCTTATGAAATATATGTGTGTATTTTTTCATATTCTATAATGTCAATCGATATCGACATAATTTGCTTACACGCCCAGCCCTAATGCTCGCTCTTCGCATTCCTTCCGGAGCTCTACTGTTCGCGCGCCCAGTGTACAATGGGGAATGCTCTAAAGAATTGTTCAACATAATTCCCAGATCGGGTTTCTACAACCGCACCTCCCGTTACAGAAGTGCAGTGCTTCCACATTTTCACGATACGGAGGTGTGGCTTACCGTTCGGTCCAAAAAACATTTTAAACCGCGAACCCGTAGGCTGTGCTCTTAAAGCTCTTTCCATTATGCTAAGATATTGGGTTCTACGATTGTTGAACTATTGAGTGGTTTTCCGCACATTTGACGACTGCTTATGTGTCGATCTGCTTCAATTTTGTCAATGATAACATCACCGTTTATGTTAATAGGGCGACTACAGCGAGAAACATCATCCACATCAAAATTACCAGACCTGAATCGACTGAACTATTTTTTGCAGTGGTTTTAGATACAGCATCTTCTCCATCTATTCTCCATCTCCAGCAACACAAACATCTATTCGTGAACTAGAAACATTCATACCATTGACGAAAAAAAATTGTAAAACATATTTAATTTTCTCCTTATTAACTTCCATTTAAAAATTGTTAAAAATATGAAAATATAAAACTTTTAACTTATAATTTAAATTTGCTGCTATTACAAAAAGTCAGATATCAAACGGTATATCACTATCCCGCCAGTTGTCAGAAATACAGCACGCTAAATTCATACGCTCAAAAAGGCCGCGAACTTTTCCGACTACTTATTTCACAGGACATAATACGTTTTTGAACTTACGTATAGCGTAGTGACAGTTCATAGTACCAAGAGACTATTTGTATAATTCTTATGTATAATGTCTAAAAAAAATATTTTTCCTGCCTAGCTTAGTCGATGGGGGACAACCAAGTGGTCGACGACCGGTCGGACGTCCCAAGTACCGCTGGACGGACGAAACGTAGAGGGACCTGCGGAACCTCTAAATAGCAGGTGGCACGAAGCTGCACAGGAAAGAAAAAGATGGTGTCTTTTGGTGTTGGAGGCCAAGATCTAATTCGGGTCGCCAAGTTAACGTAGTAAGTAAAGCCTAGTCGATCGTTATACGCCCAAATTTTTTGCTGTAGATCGCTGATAGTATAAGTTTAAGCATCCCTGCTCCAACGCCTACAGCCCTGTATTTATGCGTAAATCATATTGAAGTCAGTTTAAGAGTACTATGTATAGTATAGCCAGAGTGTAGCAGCTCACACGATTGCAAACTTATGTACTTTGCATTCGTAAACGACTTATGTCATTGATTTTAACTTTCATATTCGTCACTCTAACTGAATAAACGTTTGTCCTACAGCCTTGTATTCCCGGTTCCACCTAGCCACCTATTCGAAAATAACGACCATGATTGATTATCTGAACAGTGCTTACATGTGATTGGTCAATAACTAATTCCATTCCTCGTTAACTAGATAATATTTCACATTCTTACCGACAGGTTCTTGATTATAATAGACATGTTGTTTACCTGTAACGGAGAAATATAGTTTTATTAATTGATTTTTTACATAGCAAAAAAGACAAACGAGCAGATATTTCACCTGATGGTAAGGGGTTACTTTCGACCATAGACACCTGTGGTCATGCCAACGTCAGTCAAAAAGAACGAATTTTGGCCTGTTCGGAGAATGGCTGTCAACCTCTAGTGGCAGTCTTATTAGAATCATCATCGTCATCATCATCATTTCAGCCCTTGGACGTCCACTGCTGGACATAGGCCTCCCCCATTGTCCGCCATTTAGACCTATCGGCAGCGACCTGCATCCAGCGGGTGCCCGCAACCTTTATGAGGTCGTCTGTCCATCTAGCAGATGGACGTCCTCGGCTTCGTCTGCCGGTACGTGGTCTCCACTCGAGAACCCTTCTGCCCCATCGGCCATAGGTTATTAGAATGAACTAAAAAGATAAACGTATTTTTAAGAAAAATCCGGAATGAGCAGCAAATCTAAAGTCTCAAATTTAGAACCTAACCTAACCAGGGAACGTAAACCTGGGTTAGGTTTACGTTCCCTGGTTAGGTTAGGTTAAGTTATGACAATAAAGATATAGGAATCTGGGGTAGTCGACTTGATGGTGACATTCTTAATAATTCTAAATTATTTACTTCAGTTATTCAAAAATACGTTGTTTTAATGATCATGATTTGCTGTTAATTTAGTATTTTATTGCTGTTCATTTAAATAAAAACTTAAAAATGACTTCTTTAAACACAGATAAATATATGACAGATTCACAATTGACTTTTCGTCCTGACTCTGTCTCGCTTATAATAGACTTGTTATAAATTGAATTCAGATTTATGATTAATTTAGATTTAGATAACGGTTAGGAATAATATAGTTATGAATAATCAGAACACGCTAACATACCTAAACCCGAACGATTCTATCAATAAATGAAAGTACCATTGTATATAGCTGGACCTGTCGCCGACAGTACTTCCATAAGGGAATTTTTAATAAAAAAAAAACTGTACTTGGTCGTTAAGTAAAAGAAACCAGACTAGTGGCTTGTCATGCACGAACTAATCTTTAATGAAATCGAAGCTCATCAAAGTTGATTAACACATTAAAGTACAAAAGGCGAGGGGAACCCAAACCACAACTGAAATGTAAAAAAACCGTGTTTAGCCGCCATGCATCCGTACAGACAGACAGACGAAGCCCCGCAACGTATTAGTTACCACTTAACTTACCAATACTTGCGAATTCCTTCTCTGGTTTAATTTCGATTCGGGAAGCCGCAAGAACGCGTCGGCCGGACCAACTTGGGATGGCGGCACTTCTAGCGGAAAGATTAGTTTTTACAAGGTTGAACGTGTTGAACGACGAGAAAAACTTAGCGGAAAATATAGCACTTAATGCGAAACTTTCTGCTGTGAATGTTTCTGCGAATCTATCTATCTTGTGCTACGTAATCGATAGACAACATAATGCGAATCTTTTTGCTGTGAATGTTTCTACGAATCTATCTATCTTTCTTGTCGTAGCACAAGAAAGATAGATTCGCAGAAACATTCACAGCAAAAAGATTCGCATTAAGTGCTATATTTTCCGCTAAGTTTTTCTCGTCGTTCAACCTTGTAAAAACTAATTTTTCCGCTAGAGCTACCGCTAATCGGTAGAGAACTTAACTTAATTAACAACTTACCAAAGGTAAATCTCCTGTGTTTGGTGTTTTAGACAAAAAAATACGTTTGCGTGACAACTTTGTTTTTGCTGTTGGCATCATGCTGTTGTCGATTGGATAAATTGATATCATTTGCAATAGTTTGTACATTAGGTTGGTTAATAATTTATTTATGCAATCCTCCGGTTTATTTTTATTTATTGAACTTTATTAGGTTATATTATCCGTTTATTAAAATGTATTGAGTTCATTGTGTTTTATTAAACTTTGATACCTTTGCAAACTTACCCGCTCTGAGGATTGAGTAGAGACGAAGATGTGTGGTCATTCAGAATAAGCACATGAAAATGTAATACGAAGCAATTCTACATCAAACTCTGTCTTATTAAAGGAAATTTGTACTTTGGGTTATATCCGTCTTAATTATGGTAACAAACGGCTTCCAGTCACGTTATGTTGCAAGACAGGAAACTTGTGATGTAATTCCTCATTCCGCTCCGCTTATCACCTTGTACCCACTTCAACTGCGACCATACACCTCCTTATAAATTGAAATAGCTACTCGACTCAATCCTTCGAGCGGGCTCCGGCCGCGAGCGCAAGTTTGCAAAGGTATCTCCAAGTTTAATAGACGCCGTTGTGCGGTCGTTTTGAATCGCGATGTGAAACGATTTGATTAACCCCCAACTTCGTTAAAGGCAATAAATTAATAGTTTCGTGCAACTACTGTTACCAACTTTTAACTCAAATAACTTGGACAAGGGCTCTCTATTGGTTCCATTCGATGTAATTGTGACCGAAGATAATAAGCGAGAATTATCAAGCTTATTATCTAAAGATATAAAGCGCTCTTTAAAAGTTCCGTCATGCGACGACGTGCTGTCCAAATTATAGAAGAGCCAACTCTCACACACGTTGTACACACATAGACAACTCAAGTTCGTGAAATTATATGGGAAACATGTCACGTCACGAGTAAATTTTAGCGATGGAAAACCAATCATCGATGAAACGAAACATTTCCCTTGACTGGGTTCACCACTTTTGATTTTAACAATTCATTGTAGTAATAATTAGGCATTTTTGGTGTTTTGTAACCACTTGCTAGATACAAGGGTCAGAACAGACTGAAAGAGCAGCGCGAGAAGTGAGTTTAGCTACAACTTCGTACACGCGGCGACGGACACCTTGCGTTATCTATCCCTCTATATCTGTACACAGGACTTAGAATCCCTCAGCATTCGTGGAGAGCCCTCTCTCTCCTTCTGCGAGTCTGTACAACGGCGAGTGCTCTGAAGAATTGTTTGACATAATGGTAATTTCTATACAGTGTATCGGCATTTCTTCTACCTGATTGGTCCGTGCAGTAATCACTTTATGTCGCGAATTTGTTAGATGAACTTTCAATGTCCTTTGTTTTTAATGTCGTTCAATTTCTCTGAGGTCCTTTCAATATACTATGACATGGGCTTCTTCAGGAAGGCTGTGAATAGGATTTTGCAAATTTGGCAGGGAATTGCAGGTACGCTACCTGCATATTCCCTTGGTGTTGTATCACTTACCACTATGTAGGCCGCTTCTTCATTCTTCCTCCTTCTTGTATAAAAAATATGTTGAAGCACTATGGCACAAGTAAAACAAAACGAAATCGATGGGTTAATATATGTAGGTATGTACCTACTACGCATAAGTTCAGATTATATTATTGATTAATTAATAACGAGTACGTTAACCCATCGACTTCGTTTTGTTTTACTCGTGCCATAAGTGCTTCAACATACAATTTATATGTATGTACATATAATTACCCACGGTGCGCTTCTTAAAAATGCATTGTGTTAATTTTTGTAATTACAAAGAAGTGTCGCACAGTGGGACACGTTGAATGAATAAATGAAAATATGAACGCATCATTTATTCACGATTAAATATTAAAATAGAATGTCAATGTAGAATAGATTTTAGCCACATGGCTAAGGTATAAATTGGAAATTGTATTTAACATATGTTACATATTAACGTACTTTAACATGAATTAGTAGCGTTAAATACTTTTACGTGAATTACTCCTCAACATATTATTTCTCTTGCAGAAAAGCTTTATTCGTATTTTCAAATATCATATTCAAAGTTTTGTCATTTCAATTTTGCCGCCAAATAAGATTTTTAAGATATCCTGATTTCTGTCTGAATCGAAATCCAATCAGTAAAGAGAAAGAGAAAAAATGAAATATTTATTTTTTTAAATAGTTTTTAGGATTTTCGGTTTTAACTCTTCTAATACTCGAAGGTTGGCACCATCCATGTTCACGAGCCGAGTTAAAAATATTAAACAGGTAAATATAAGCGTTTAAGCCCAGTTTATATATACGTAAAAATACATTTGTTTTTGTTTGATTTGTTTATTGGCAATTCGAGCAATACTTGACCCAATGGGGCCATGCGTACAAATGAAAACAAAGAAATGAATCAGAGTCATTAAAAAATCTGTGAAATCAACCAGATCGGAAAAGAGAATGTTTAAAACAACTTTCTCAGGTTGTAGAAGTTTCTAGAATTACAGATGTAGAGTAAGAAAACCTTACCTATCGGAAATATTCGTGCCCACGATGATTTCCGAACGCATCAATAATTATTGTATTAATAATCGATGATGTTATTATGACTGTTAATACAGTAATTTAGTGATGCGTACGGAAATCACTGTGGGCAAGAATATTCCGATGGGTAAGGTTTTCTCACTATATTTGTGGCAAGGTTCGAAATTAAAAAGCAATTGCAAAAGCGAATAAAAATTCTTATTTGTCAAACTTCAAAGAAATTCTTAGAAATAGCAGACCTGGACAATTTTACTAAGAAAATATTAGCTTCGTTCGCGGTAAGGATTCAGAACTGATTCGGAACTATACGCATGCGCAGTTCAAATAATGCCGTTCGCGGAACACACAGTTCAGAATTTCTAGTTACAGTTCTGCGTTCGCGGAACCGTCGAACTCGGTTCAGGATCGGTTCAGAATTAGTTCTATCAGTTCTATAACTTTGGCAAGAATCCGTAGTTCCAGACATGCGCAGTTTTTACCTAACGACATTTGACATACATGCTGCGGCTATATTCAGTTGGTTAGAAACTAATAAACTGGTTAAATAGTTAAATAAAATATAAATTTTATTAATTTATTAAGGGTTAAATAAAATATGGTTAGTTTTGTTTGTTGTTTATATAAATAATAAGTTTATATAATACTCTAATAAGAGTAATGTGTTTTGGTGGGTCCAACTTGCCAACTTAGGGGTTTTCCCCCCAAATTTAGGGGGTAAATAAGTGGGATGGGTTTTTTTAGGGGTTTTATATTTTTAGGGGTATTTTTAGGGATTTTTTGACTCTTCATATATTTTTTTGAATATATATTTTTCATATATTATGTGAAAGTATAGGCCCTGGGACAATCCAAACTATAATAGCTAATCATATTTATTTGTTGACCCAGCGACTTAACGACATCTAGTACAAATATATTACAACTACTCTGTGGTGACTGGTGGTTATTGTGCCTATGCTTACTGGAAATACATATGTACGTTGATTATTGTTTACTTGTTTAATTCGATTTTGTTGTTGTACTGCTGTGCCGACAATCAGAAGTACACGTAGATTTGGGAAACAGATCCAGATTTAAAAGGTAAAGAAATTTCATTGCATTTTTGTAATTTATATTTTTTCTTTTATTATATATTTTTTTAGGGGGATTTCTAAGTAATTGGGGCGATTTTGGGGGTTTTTGACTTAAGCTTTAGGGATAAATATTTTTGAGAGTTGGTAACACTGCCGATGACAGCAGATCGTACGCAGTTTGGTTCCGAAATCGTTCGCGGAAATAAAAATCACGAATCGGTCTATAACCGCGCATGCGCTCTACTACGATTCCAAATTAGTTCAGTACTAGTTCCGAATTAGTTCTGAATCCTTACCGCGAACAAAGCTATTACTTTTGCTGTGCAAATACTTGTTATGACCGTTGCCGTGCCTATGGGAAATAAATTATGAAGGAATTGTTCGGTTCGAAGAAATGTCGGACGGTAGACGACAAAAATAAAAAGTTTTTAATATATACCTTTTTGTTTTTCGCAAAATAAAGTGCTTTGTTGGAAAATACAAACAAAATCTACAGGGACATAAAAACTAGTAAAACTGTGTCAACAGTGAGTTAAAGAAGAGTTATAAATGGCAAGTAGTACTAACGTATAAAAGACTGTGTTTAATCTAGTAAAACTGTCTCAACAGTGAGTTAAATAAGAGTTATAAATAGCAAGTAGTGCTAACGTATAGAAGACTGTATTTAATCTAGTAAAACTGTTTCAACAGTGAGTTAAAGATGAGTTATAAATAGCAAGTAGTACTAACGTATAGAAGACTGTGTTTAATCTAGTAAAACTGTCTCAACAGTGAGTTAAAGAAGAGTTGTAAACAGCAAGTAGTGCTAACGTATAGAAGACTGTGTTTAATCTAGTAAAACTGTCTCAACAGTGAGTTAAAGAAGAGTTATAAATAGCAAGTAGTGCTAACGTATAGAAGACTGCGTTTAATCTAGTAAAACTGTCTCAACAGCGAGTTAAAGAAGAGAAATAGCAAGTAGTGCTATAGAAGATGTTATAGAGTTATAAATAGCAAGTACGTATAGAAGACTGTATTTTCTACCAAAATGAAAAGGAATCAAAAACGCGGGAACTAATGAAAACAGTCCAAAAATCAGCAGACAATGCTCATATTTCAGCGAAGAGTTGCTGACGTGTGCGCTAGACTTCGAATCTCGAACATTCAGAATCGGTTCCTATCTCTTCTTGATTGCACGATGCACCGCCTTTCGTATTTTTGTTTAACCTAAGGTTGACTGGCAGAAAATGCCACCAGGCATTAAATCCGCCTTTTGTACAATGTTTCTTTGTGTATTAAAGTTTAAATAAATAAAATCAATAATAAATACAAGATGCCTACTCGTCTGTCATTGTGTTGAAAAAATCAATAAAATATGGATCTTTATTGTACTCGTATGTGTATGCCTGCGCCTTCACCAAGCATTCGTGTCGGTAATAACCGGGAACGGACCTTAATTCGCGTCTAATGGCGATAAGTGTGGTAACACAATAGCTAAGCCCAGTAATTTTACAATCTGTCATGTAGAACTGGTGCCGTGCCACTCTTACTTAATTTGATACCAGTGGACATTCTAACACAATTTACAATGCACAAACCCATTTAAAAATGTTGTTTAACGTTAGGGCGGACGTAATTCTGACCATTTATATTTTTGAAAGTTACGCAATTATAAATACGCGGATGACACGCGAAAAAACGGTTGGGTATATTTCGGTATTATCTTTACGTTTTAGAAAAACGGAAAGGTATATTTCGGTATTATCGTTACGTTTTAGAAAAACGGAAAGGTATATTTCGGTATTATCGTTACGTTTTAGAAAAACGGAAAGGTATATTTCGGTATTATCGTTACGTTTTAGAAAAACGGAAAGGTATATTTCGGTATTATCGTTACGTTTTAGAAAAACGGAAAGGTATATTTCGGTATTATCGTTACGTTTTAGAAAAACGGAAAGGTATATTTCGGTATTATCGTTACGTTTTAGAAAAACGGAAAGGTATATTTCGGTATTATCGTTACGTTTTAGAAAAACGGAAAGGTATATTTCGGTATTTTCTTTACGTTTTAGAAAAACGGAAAGGTATATTTCGGTATTATCTTTACGTTTTAGAAAAAAAACGTTAATCTAAAGTGGCAGTTTTAACATATTGTCTGTGTATATATTAGCGGTGAATATTTTTAGAATTTTTTGGAAAACTTATATTGAAATTCAAACATCAAATGGCGGCGGCTTCATTATCCCTAAGTCGTCTTTTACGACTCCTACGAGAACAGGCGAAGTGGCGGTAAGAGCCGGCCAACACTACACCAGGGACGGCTACGGCTAAAGACCTTTTATTTCATAGCAAACACAGTCGTCATACACAGTGACCAATGATCAACAATAGCTTAAGTTTATACGCGGGGGGGCCTAACAACTTGCATATTTATTACAATTTTATGCGCTATAATTAACAGGAATTGCCCCGTATAAATCTACCCGCCGCAATAAAGGATGAATAATGTCGTTTATTATAAACTCATTAACATAATCCTTATTTATAAATTAACTTTAACGCGTGGTGTTTGCGTTTCACTTTAATATTCGAGCGAGGAGTGCTGGACACGGATTTTACAAAACATATACCATAGTGTTATCAGCATTCAGTACTCGACAGTATATTGAAGTGTTCGATAAGGTATATTAAATATAAAGTACTATCACTGTAATCATCGACGGTCGACGCTCGAGCGCAAAGTCAGCGCTAATGAACCCTTTAAGACTAAGCTAAGGAATCTTTATGTAACAAAATAATCATTAAATGGCTTTTGGGATTCACTTTCACAAATACAGAGTTGTTGTTAAATGTCTTTACCTTGAATAACATGCACTCAAGTCACACACACTTACGTATTCACCATCACACAAACACACACACACTTGAATGTAATAAAACAGATATATTTTAATAAAAATAAATGTGACTATACCTACATATGCATTCCATTTTCTTATTCTACAAAAATATATATATATTAAAATTACATACTATATTTATTTAATTTTATTGCTGTATCACGTGCGATGGGTCGCCTGAATGGGGATAGCGCAGGTTTAATCTAGTTTGGGGTTCAAGGTAACAAGTATTATTGTTATAACCTTGTATAAATAAATAAAAGAAATATATTATAAAAAAAAGAATGATCGTGCGACGCGGGTACAATGCAACCACGTGTAGAATAAAGAATATACTAGAAATGACCAATATGTTATGGAAAAAAATAACATATTGTAGAAACTGGTAGAACCGATTCCAGTCTCGATACTGACTATCATATAGAGAAGACTTGTTGTACCAATGGCTGATGAATAGTAAAGTTCGGTTATTTGTAGAAGTCTGTTGCTGTAGAATAAAATTTTCCTTTATCAGGCAAAGTTTATCTCTTTGAGAAACTTCTTTGAGTGTTTTGGGCCATTTTGATCCGCCCATTGTTGTTGGGTCTATTGTTAGGCTTGTTCTTTAATAAGTAAGGATTAAGTTCCACGGAATATATCAATTCTCGTATTTTGTATGTATTTGATATAGATAGCCAAGACTTAAGGGAATATTACAGTTACAAAGGTAAAGCATAAAAATACATATACAGTCAGTAACACACTAATATACCCAAAACCGTTCGACTCTAATCCATATTACAAGCGCATTAAGGTATCGATAGGTATACCATACCTTGTTGCTGACTGTAAATAATAATCCTGCAAAATATATCTTCAATTATTAGATATTGTAGGCTGTTTTACAAGCTTTTATTTAATATCATAACTCCTCTGTGATTCTGAGATTGTTTGGAAGTGACTCCTAGTAAAAAGTCCGTCTATATACTTACGGTAATATAACTTACGGTCTATATACTCTCTCACAGAAGACTACTTTAAAATGTATTATTGCATTTCCTACTTTATCGTTTTTCCCCAATGTACGTACGTGTTTCGGTAGTGAGTGAGATATGCCAGAGCCCATCCTGTCTGTCCCTCCCCAATTTTCCCAACCCTTTCTCCCAATCCATTCCTTAATCTGAAAAGGTGGGCAGTGCATCCCGGGGGCATCAACGGTTAAAAGGTCATGATATTGCTGAGTAGCCTATTGTGTATGTGTACTGCGACTGCACCGATCAGCCTTAGCTGTGTACCTGTGAGGACACACTCAGTGAACACATGAGGAGAATATATGTATGTAGATACTTACGTTGTACATGTGTGCTGCTACATAAAAATGAATATTGAATTAAAAAATATGCCCGCGCCACAATTAAGTACGGCAACAGAAAATGTTTTTTCGCGGGAAAATGTGGCATGAATGCGAACGAGAGATAGGCTGTTACATAATACGCGACAAGTCGCTAATGAGCGAGTGAACCGTGTCTGCATCTTGTCCAATTAGTATCCAGCCGGCTAATGACGCGAGAGGCGCGATTTTCAATCGAAAGTTTCAAATCTTAGACAAAAATTCAGAAAGATATGAATCTGAAATACAGGTAAAAAATTAAATTCAACTAAATTTTCCACCGTAGTGTATCTAAAATAACCGAGCGGTCGCACGATTACATACATTTATTGCGTTCGTAAACGAGTTATTGCAACGATTTTAAAATTCTGTTTACTCTAATACAATAAGTAGATTTGTTCTACAACGTTATATTTACAGATGGCACTACCTAACCGCTTATTTATACTTTATACTACTGTAGGCGCTGGTATAAGCTAGAACTAGTTTGAGGCCTACGACCAATGCGAGACAAGTATTTATAAGAGCGAGAGTACCGCGTCTGCATTTAACCCAATTAATACTCGGTCGGCTAGTCATGTGAAACGGGGGCAATTTTCAATGAAAATTTTGAATCATAGAGAGAAATAAAATAAAAAAAATAATATCTAATCCAGGACAAATATGTCAACAAAAAATTTCACCGTACAGTACAGATGTGTGGGCTGATTTAAGGTTTGAGACCAATGCGGCATAAGTCCTTACTGAGGGCATGTGCATCTAACCCATCAATTTGAGAGTTTATTTCCAATTCGATAATTAAATCTAACGATAATTGGGGAGTATTTCAATGAAAAATTTCGAATCATGGAGAGAACTTCAAAAAATATATCCAGTGAATAAAAGTTCAACAAAAAAATTTCGCCGTACTAATATTCGTAAATGATTTCTCTAGTCTTTTCTAATCAAGGTGAATATAAAATCAAAATAGGACCATATGCGTGGGTTGATCTAAGTGATCTAACTAATTAATGCGACTGATCTGAGACTAATGCGACTTGCGAGTTGCTACTGAGGTCCTGTGTACATCTGTGTGCGTGTCTAAGTCTAGTCCAGTTAGTGTCCGGTCATAATGATCAATAATTTTCGAATTGAACGTTTTGCGCATTGAACATTATGCGTTGCGACGATTAGTAGTAATTCTAAAACAATACTATATATATAATTAAATATATTATTAAAAATATTTGTAAATGTGATAAAAAGTAATTATTATTATGAATGAACTAAGAAAGCCATTATTTAAATACGGTTAAAAAGAACTTCCTTTGGGCACCATTCATACAGTCACGGACGGCCGCTTACAGAATTTATTGATCGTAAACTAGAATTTACTTTGAAGACTGCCATTGACAGTCTCGTCAATGAACCAATTTTATTGTGAACAGTTCTTTCTTCATGTATGTATAGAAAACGCAGTGAAAGAATGGTGACGAGTGAATTGTGAATGGTTGCCAAGATCTCATATTCTATATGGCGATGATTTTACTGTTATTTTATAGCGAAAATCTATATTGATAGGTAGTTGTTCTGTGCCTGAATAATTCGATATCAGCCTATAACGTCCCATTGGAGCGCATAGACATCCGTTAGTCAAAATGAATAGGGAATTCCGAGCCACGCAGGCCCGATGCGGGTTAGTAAATACACAATATGCTCTGGATTTTTTCTTAAATTCTCGAATATCGAACTCGAACATGGGTTTCCTCGCAATGTGTTTCTCCATTGCAGAACTTATTACAAAAATAAAATCCGTGATGAAGTAGAAACTTGCCGAGGATCAGAAATTTCGACCTCACGAAGTGTGTCTAACAGGATAAATGTATGTTTAAAAAAATATACAATTAACTAATTTTAATTAAAAATAAAAATCGATCCTTGAAATGCAAATTACAATATTTTAGTATCATAATTAATTTTCGTATCTTAAGAAGTCACAAGCTAAAAAAGGACCACGTTACTATATTGATGACGTCAGTAACACAATAGTGCCATTACAACACAACGCGGTGAGTAACATACGCGGCGATAGCTCCCCAACTCAAATATTTGCAGGCTTATATATATTCACGTAATATTTGATAAAATATTTGTATTGTGGATTTGTTTTCTTGTCTACCTACGTACCTAAACTATCCTATTGCATTTTTGTATTTCAAACGGGAAAATACCAACTCATGTTTACAGATAAACGTCAATGCTTTAAATTCGGAGCCAATGTCCTTTCAATTTGACGCATGTACCCGGAAAGGGTACTAGGGACAAAATACGACTTCCAACAATGCCGGAGATAGCAAAAAGGGAATGTAAACCGTATAACGAAAGATTTAATCTATGGTTATGTCCCAAAGGGGCCTCTAATCAAATGTTAGTGACCGGACATAAAATGGCCCCTCTATTCACAGTATGAAGATTAAAACGCCATAAAAAACCCGTATTGAAACAGGGGGTTATCGACAAAAGATGTTGGGAGATATAGGGGTTAAGGAGCAATCAAATCCGAAATGACGACCTTCCACTATGAAGTAATATTCGTAACATTTAAGATTAACACCGTTTCGTATGCAAATTGAGATTTCGTTGTTCTATTGTTCGCGTTGGGGTTATCTGTGATGAAAATTTCATTAGCGCTGATGTGTGTATGCATTCTACACGTATATGTTGTATATAATACATACACTGTACCATTGACATAGATAGACAACGCAAGATCATGAAACTTTACGGAAACCAAGCGTGTCACGTCACCAGTAAATTTTAGTGATGTGATACCACCGATGACACAAAACATCTCCCTTGACTCGGTTCATCACTTTTGAGGATTTTTTACAATGGATTATAGTGCGATTAGTTATTTTTGTGTTTTGTAACAACGGCTTGCTTGTGACACGGTTCAGAACAGACTGAAAGAGCACCGCGAGTAGTAGGAGTTTAGCGCCAATTTCGGGCACGCAGCGAAGAACAGCTGGCGTTATTTTTCCGTCTATATCTGTGGACTGTACGTATACTTATTACATATTATACGTACTTATATGGTGTATATATAAGTATGCAGAGTGTTTCCAAACCTTTCCCTAAGCCTAAAACCATAGATTCCGTTCATGTTTCGGTGACTTAAAATGTTTTTTCGAAAATTTCAGTATATTTATTAGTTAATACTAAATTCTTCATGGATATTTACTAAATACAAAATTCAAATTGGATTTTTAAATATATCTTCTATATATATAAAAATGGATGTTAGTATATCTGATGTTAATATACTTCGACACCGTTTGACAGATCACCATGAAAGTTAGCACATATTTAGCACATAGTATTTTTTCATGGAGGTTTCATGCTATCGACTTTGTTGTAATTCGCCACTAGATGGCGCTGCAGCACATCAACTTCTATGGCAGGACAACGTCTGCGGGGTTTTGCTAGTTGTATATAAAAATTATATGTCAATTATCTAAGGATCGAGTGATTTAAGCCTTTTAAATAAAAATAATAAAAATCCCTTGCGGTATTAGCAGGATTGACACTGTCACAGACAGTTGTTGAATAACTGAACTCAAAGTTTTTAGGAATACTTCTCTAAAAATTTAAGCTTTAAAAGCAGTTTACCGTGGGCATGTAAGGAATGTGGCTGGCTAAGCGTCTGTTGGAGAAATGTAAATTAAAGTTTATTTTTGTGGTAAGAGCTTTAAAGTCCTGAGTGCATCTACGAATACCTATTTATTTATTTATTTTAGTAAATTGTACAGAGGTGGAGTTACGTCTTATGACATTCTCTGTCAGTCAACTCAATGCAAGCAAGTTTAAAAGTAGAGTGATAAGCAAAACATAATAAATAAATTGATAACATGGCGAGATATAGACTGACAGAATGACGATTCTACAGATAACGTCTCCATTTTTTTATAGAAATGTGGTGGCAGACGAGCAGGCAATTCACGTGGTGGTAAATGGATACTGTCGCCTATGGACTTCCGATATGCATGCCGCCATCTGATAAACGTTGAATGACAAACGTTGGCCCTGCCTAAGCTTAGTTTTAAGAATATGTTTGCAGAACTAAAGGTTTGTAAAAGTGGAGAGGGATAGGACAGGATGGGATAGGAATTGGCTCGGGCATATTACACTCACTGAAGCGGGAAATGCAATACATTTCACGTTAGTCTTCAGTGAGACAAAGTTAACGTGGTCAGTCGAGAGCGTCCAAGGGCTGTACCGTGCACTCTTCTGCTTACAAAATTTAGGCCTTCCTCTCTTTCACGTCATTAGTCTGTCTCGTTCTTATCACATACAAGCCTTATTACGCTTCTGTGTTTATGTACAAACAATCCAGTAGCCTGTATAAATAATGGCCATTTATTATACGGACTTATCAATGTAAAGTTGTTGTGTCAAGGCTAAGAGCAATTTAGTGTGTCGTATTTTTATTGGCAACAAATATTTGAATTCCTAATTCGCATTTCTCACCTAAATATTTACAACTTCTATTAACATCCGTATGTTTCAGAAAAAAACAATAAAAAAAAAATATTGTTTGTATAAAAAGTTTTTTTTTTGTATTTTTCACCTACCATCACGTGGGACTGCTTGCTCGTCCGCCTACTTCACTATAAAAAAAGTTTAAACAGTAATAATTTCAGAACTACTGAAAGGATTTGACCTATCTACGAACATAAACGAGGTATAAGACCTATTTGAATGATCTACGAACTTAATCTAGATATTATGTAACCAAATTATTTTTGTGCTAAATTTTCAATCGGTTAAAAAATGCGCCCTGCAGTTTGTCCAAAAATTTTGTTACTACTCAAACTTTGAAAAAGATTGCAATATAATGAATATGCGGATAAAACGATTTTTTTATACATACCGTCATATAGTATTCGAAGATGAGCCAAATCAATTCGGTTATTACAAATTTTACGACGGTGTAAACTTTAAAAAAAAAACTAAATAAATAGATTTCGACATTTATACATACAAATTATATGTCGTTGAATAGCCTCATAAAGCTCTACAAATTTACTTTAAACAGTTTTGTTCTAGATTGTATGGAAAAACAGCGAAATCTACCTTTCCAACTGGCGGTGCCAACGACGTTACTTCGGGTTCAAGTGAACACTGTTATTCGAAATGTACGTATAATAAAATTGGTAATTTCTTCAGAATCGGTCTAACATTATTACCAATGAAAATCATATTTTTACACATTTTCCTGTCTGCGTCCGTATGTATTACGATTTATATTATGTGTATAATATATTTATCATACATATGTTTATTATACATATATTTGTTGCATGCATTTGAATGTTGCGACTATGTTTAACTGCCCGCCTTAAATTCATTTGACTTTTCAAATATTATCACCAGTGGTAGTAAGTCCTTGCAGCGTATTGATTTATGTTAGTCTATTGACGAGTACTCTGCGTTTTTTTTTAAAATAATTTAGACTACTTCGCTTACCGCTCTACCGTGATCACTGTTAGTGGTTTTAAAACTGTTGACCAGAACATATAAGTTAGCGGTGAGAGCTTTTTGGCAGTGCATCAACACAAGTACACGTACTTGTTAATGAACAAGTCGTAAGTTGGAAACTGAAGCTTGGCTGCAAATTGGAAATCTCCTTTAAGAGGCGAGGATGGCTGAAACGGATTTAAAAGTTAGCTATTTTTACAAATTGTTGCTGTCTCAGCAGTGAGCGATGCAACTTCTTTGAAAGAAAGACAGTTGCACTTCTAAATGATTAAGTATAATAATTCGAGAAAATCCAGGTTCCTTGGTCCCCTATTTCTTCCTTCAATATGGATCGTCGTTTTTTTCTGATTAGTATTAAAGAATAGTTTCGCTGTGATATATTCTCTTTTTTTAAATAAGAGTTGTTCTTTTTTGCAGCGTTTTAACGAGGCATTTTTCTTGACGCAGAACATGCCAACATTAGTGCTAACATGCCAACAGAATGAGAAACTTTGGCACGCCCTCGGATGCCTGCCTACCTTTGTTAATGTAGGAATGGATTTGGAGAAAGGGTTGGGAAAATAGGGAGGGAATGGGAATGGACTTTAGCGTATCTCACGTGTACGTACATTGAGGAAAAGTAGTAAAATGATAAAGTAGTAAAAGGAGTACATTTCAAGGTAGTCTTCTGTGAGAGACGAGTAACGCGGCCAGTCGAGAGCGCCTAGCGCCTATGTGGGAATGCAGCATGCACTTTTCCCCTATAACGGCTCTTCTCATGCAGTCACTGCCGGTGAATGTATTATATAACTTGTATTTAATTTAACTCCTCGTCGTTGCTCGTGGGTGTACATTAATGACTCATACATACACATACACATACATCAAATAGCAACGGGTAATTTTTTTTATGAATTCGTTTGTTTTTTGTTTGTGATTTTCTTTTGTTTTTGTTATTACCTAATGTGTGTTTTTTTTTTCTCTTTTGGTTATTGTTATATTTCTATTGCTTGTGTGTTTGTCTATTGTTAATTGACTAGGCGAGTTTCGCGACCGCGAGTTTCTCGAACATCGACCAATAGCTAGTATAAACAGCTGTTATCATCATCTGATCACTGATATCCTTGTTATCGTCGAGTTTTTACCACCAGTTATAGACGAGAATTGAGTGTAGTTTCGTCGCATATGAGAATCGTATACAATGTTCTCGCCCGAACCGTTCGAGAAACTCTCCTTGTGTAAGTGAGCCTTAAGCCTTAACCGCAGCGTTCAGTGCTGTGGTTCATTTCCCCTTGTGTTTTTGTCGCGGTGACATACTTCGCGCATTAATTGCTGTTTACGCACACTTAACATACAATGCCCACTTGTTATTATACCCTCCTTAGCAAAAAAGTTTCTTACGATTATTTCTTTATTTAGGCGTGATTAATAAGTTGATAACAAACAATAATATTTATGATAATCGTTATGTAAAGGGGTTACTCACAATTTCTTATAGCGGATATGTCGGTCCAGTCACACGAGCCGTGGTCGCGGCGAGACCGCGAAGGCGGGTGAAGGTATTGTTGCTATCGACAGACAAATCTGTCTACCCTCCGTCGTGTTCGTTTTTGATTCACCTGCCCATAATGGACTTGTTTTTGTTGATTAAGTTCCGTGTACACTATACTAACAATATGACCACACACGCGAGTTTGAAAACAATAAATAGGTAAATAATAATAATAAATCGAGTAATCCGTTTACATAACAATTATTATGTTCAATCACGATAACAAAAGTTTAAAAGCTTAAATAACACTTATGCTTTAAATAGTTTAAAATAAGTGCTGTGCAGTCTCCATCGGAATTGTCTGAAGAATGACCGAAATGTCTACCACCTATCACCAGAAGTCCTCTCCGGAATTGGCTCCAGGAGTTGCATAGGGGTCCGCAACACAAACGCCTTAAATTATATTGCGAATATATAATCTATTCACATTATGAAAAAGTGACGTCATCCGTTCAATGTAGCATAACACAGCGTTGATTGGTCGATCGAGGAACGCTCTCTTTCGTAATTGGACAATAGGTAAAATCACGTAACTGATATCACTTTTTTTTTTAAATTAAACAGAGTATAGTAGCTGCACCTTATACTTACCTCACTCCAGCAGTCTATCTATAACTAAGTGTGAGAAATTTTCCATTTTAATAAGATCACAGCTTGGCAGTAGCCGCGAAATTCGACAAATATCTAAAATATACGAACGTGATTGAAATTCTCTCACTGTACCCCGGCCAAAATTTATCTCCTCGTGTGTACAATAGTGTCTACGGATTTAACTTGATTTTCTATATGTACCCCCGCACAAAAGTCTTGGGAGAATTCAGAATGAAATCACTTATTCAGTAATCCATTCAGGGTCCGGATAATGTGCCAAGCCGTTCGATGTCTGGCACACACGTTGTGGGCATGGGGATAATAGATCTGATTGGATTCAGAATTAGTAGTACCCGCGACTTCGAGCACGTAGACGTTAGAATATGTATGTATGATTAGCTTGATTCCCATGGGAATTTTATAATTGAACTGGATGAAAAGTATGGTTAGCCCAGCAGATAAATTAGAACTACATATGAGGACCCCAGAGGTAAAGGGGTCTAAGTGACAAAATTTATGTTTTGAGATAATTGAACCAAAAGTCAACAAAATTTTGTAAGAGGGAAAGTTATTTTTTTTTGTTTTGACCATTTTAGGCCAACACTTTGGCCATTTGCTTCTAATTAATACTAACAATAGATTATTAAAATCACCTGTGTTACATTTTACGTAACACGTTACGTATTTTACGTTACATTTTCACCTGTGCTACGTGTTACCTGTGGAGCAGTGTTAGCGTGCATTACTAGTGGTGAAGGGGCAACACACTAAGTAGCAGCACCTATCAGGGAAATTACTTGGATCTCCTCACCACTAAAAAGAATAGTATTTTAACAGTCTGTTACTGCATCTAACTCAATTCTTTCGAAAATGTCACTTAGACCCCTTGACCTCTGGGGTCCTCATATACAATCAAGTTTTATGAAAATCCATCCGGTGGTATTTGCGTGTTGCGCGTTCAAACATACAAAAATTCCAAAAAATGTTGTTATGGGCTCTGTATCTTTCACACTTCACACTGCAACGACCCTTTTTTCCAAAAATATTAATATACAGAAGAATAGAGATAGAACACAGAATTTGATTGGTGGTTATTGTTCTTGGTGCAAATCAAATCATTTATTATGTGATCAATGTGAGTAGTAACAGGTAGTAATCACATACAACAGCTCGTCGCACTTGACATAATTGGCGTGCAAAAATAAATATTAAATCATTACAGAAAATTAGTCAATTCACTATAATACGTAGTAATGACAATTAAATATGTAGCAATTAATTATTAATGTTAAAATATAATTAATTATGAAAATTATGCAAATAACTATAAAGTAACTACGGTGACGATTGGTGACTAATTCACTAAGGGCATCGTTCTATTGCCGGCGATGAGCGCATAATCTAGTTTCACGCTAAAAAGCGTGGGTTTTAAGTCTTAGCGTCAACAGTCATGCGCCATCTTGTCGTATTATATACGAAGCTATGTATGTTGTATATATATATATATATATATATTGTTGTATGTTGCTATTGCAAGGAAGTATAGTCGAAAGAACGCTTGCATTCCGAAATATATTATATACCTTGTACGCGAATGGCCACAGTGCAGGCACCACACCCTGTAAAATGCGCAAAATAGGTAGAGACAGCTGCTATATCGTATGCGAGCGTATACGAAGTTTTGTTGTCGAAAGAAGTTCCTTTACGCGGTTTGCGGTAGGTGTGATTCGAGAGAAAATGAAACATCACGTAAGATTTTTACCCTCTCCATACGCCTTTCTCTTTCTCTCTGTGTGTGTGCATGCGAGTATCGAAAGCGAGACTCGAGCAGAATAACAGACGTGCAGACTAGTGCGTGGCCGATTGTATAAAGTAAATTTTTGATTTGATTCCTTATTTAAAATTATTTGCATTGAAAATGATACAAAATAAAAAAAATACATGAACTATATAGATTTTATTTCGAATTACATTCGGAGTTTAAAAAAAAATGCGTAAGGGTCTTCGTTCCTGACGGGGGTCCCCTGACCGCAAAATTATTATTTTTTTATTTATAGAACGGAGGTGGCAGACGAGCAGCCTGTCTACCTTGTTGTAAGTAGATATTGTCGCTCATGGACATTTCATACATATTTTTTTAATTAAAAACGGGTCTCAATGCGTAAGTTTACCTTATTTATTTTTTACTCGACGTTTCGGTTGGATTGCACCAACCGTAGTCACGAGCTGACTGAAGAGGCGGCTAGTCCAAGTCGAGAATTGGAGCAGTGTTGTTGGTTTGTGCAACCCAATCGAAACGACCAGTTAAATAAATAAGGTAACCATATGCGCCGAGACCCGTTTATATAGATAGATATGTGTGAAAATCTCAAATGTCACATTTGATTCATGCCGACATCGGTCAAGAATTACCAACATTAGAGCACATCCCCGACGCCCCGAATGCCTTTGAAGATTTAGGAATGGATTAGCAAAATGATGGCAAGGATTAGGTAAGAAGGGCAATAGGGAGTAAGACAACAGAATGACAGAGTTTACTTATCCCATTATACTTCCCACTCGATGGAACTGGATGGAGAAAGGGGAGTGAAAAGGATAATAGAATGAGAGAATTAATTCCCTTATTATAATTCCCACTCGTGGGATGGAAAATGTATCTAGCATATATCACACTCCTCCGAAAAACAACATCACATTCACGACATGCCCAATCGGCTCTGAAATAACTGTTTTCATTTCAAGCAATTTGAATCTCGCTTAATTTAAATGTAAGGTTTTACAAAAATTTAACATATTATTTTTTTTATTTGAAGAATCTCACTCATCACTACTCGCTTGCAGTGAGACACACCCTAACACTACCGCCAACGTAACTACATCGGCGATGCCCGAGGGAACTATGTTTGTCCGTCGGAACTCTGCTACCCGACGGTAAACAGTTTTTCCTCTGCCAAATGCCAGACTGTTTGGTTACTAATAATTTTTTGCATCTTTTATGCGCAAAAAAAGCGTTTGGTAGCCGACGACGGTGACCCATAAAATACTAATTGCATTCCTAGACTCTTCATAAGGGGAAAAGTTTAGAATGTACTCGTAGCTGAGAGCTATTAAACGTAGAGTGATAAAAAAACTTTCACGATCTAGATTTGATTTTCGCATTTTCTATTTGTAATTATTAGCCTAGGGGTTTCTCATATTTATTGACTCGTATCTATTTAAATACAGATTTCTCAATTACCAACTATTCCATGGGCGGCGGTAACACTTAACATCACGTGAGACCGCATGCTCGTCCGCCCTCTTCTCTATAAAAAAAAAAAAAATTATATTGTATTTTGAATTGAAATTTGAACTATAACGCTCACTACCATTTAACGTTCGAGACTCGAGCGCTCACCGCACATTTTTACAACATGAGACCACTAGAAACATGAGTACCTTTGATGCAATAGCGTGCGTCTCATACAAGCAGATAAAAACAGAGCTTACCAACTACTACAGTCCTCGAATTGTCCAATCCGATTGTCGAAATAATTCGCACTGTACACTATCTGTGTGCACTCACATGTACACAAAGCTCGTGTCTTGTAGAATTCACTGTACTTATTTATGTTAAACGTACGCAAACTTGGACGTACCAGGGCTGATCGGTAGTGTTGTTACTTACTTACTCAGCTGGTTCAGCGAACCGGTGGGCATCGGCCTCCGACACTACTACTTACTACTCCTGGCATTTTGTAGTCGTTACATTTATGTAGGATGCATACTACAACTACTATATGCCTAGTTTCTAGTGTCAATCCACACCAATGATTTAGTGCATTTGGTAAAGTCCAGCAATCCGCAATGGGCCCGTGTGATGGCCAACAATCTGTCGTAATTCCAGTGACACGTTATACGCTGATATCAAATTTTTCATTCACAAAATTATTAATTTAATAAAGAAATTGGTAATGTATTTTTCACATGTGTTTCATTATTTGCTTTAACAAAATTTTGTACTTCGCTTATTAGGAAATTGAATTTTCTATGTAGTTACCTATTTGATACGAAGTTTTCAATGCTGGAAGAAGGACAGAACGGAAATCGTTTTGTTTACGTTTTCCTGTTACCTGAATTTTGTTAGTTAGATATACAATCAGAAGGTGTATTCCAAGAATTATTATTACGAAAAAACGAATTTCTAAGGTTACCATTTAAGAATTGCGAAATATTCATTTGGAAAATTTTGCAAGAATTCATTACGTAAGTATGCTTTTGTACGCTCTCTCTTAAAGCGCAGTTTTCTGCAGAAGATAATAAATGCATTTCTTAGAAATGCTCGTATAGAAACAGTATAAAACGAGTACAAATAAAATAAAAAGTGCCCTTTATCTTAGGTCTGTGCTACATCGAAAAAAAGTTTAATCACCGTATTAAATAGCATTCGTAAAGAAAGCGCTTCCGTAGCGTCGTAAAAATAAAAATCGGATCTAGAAAATCTCTCTAGAGGCGCAGTAAAATCAGATCTTTGTTTGTGTGGGTAGAGATGTTTGGTCGGCACGAGAGGCCGTTCGATATTCGCTCGACAACCCTGCGAGGGTTGTGAGTGGTCGCGCGCACGACCGCACATGACACACCGCACTACTGCAAGAACGCCACTCATCGACCTCTCGGCACAAGCCCCTACACAGCCCTAATGATACCATATCATGTTTATTCCACGCCTAAAACTTATCGTTTCTGCATCGTTAGCGCAGCCGACGAATGAAGCACTAAACGCTTCCCCTAAAAGCTGTTTAGAGTCCATTATGAGCGAAAATGCCGAGGCACTTAAGCATCCCGGATTCGGCGTTCGAGTGGAAGGCGCAGAATTTTCCGGAGTACTTTTTCAGATTAAAATTTTGGCGTCCGGGGAAGCGGTCTGTAATGAAACCCGTACGGACCATTTAGCAGCGGCTCGGGCGGCCATTAGTTGTTCACGCTCGCAATTACAACAGTTGGTGAGTTACGATTGTTGGGTCGCCCACTCGCCGCTCGCACGCTCCGATCGATCGCCACCGACGTCCGTCACTCACCAATTCACCATCGATCCACCACTAGCCGGCTCGCCGCTGTGCCGGCCCGCGCACGACACACGCAATTACGTAAACAATAATCGCTTGACAACCAACCTCCCTTATTTGCTCATATTACCTGTCATAAACCAGAACAGACAGCGTTATGTAAATGACGCATTACCGCCGAAATCCAGTCACTAAAAACGTCGTTGTGTAGCGAAATAATAATCAACGAAATCGTGGAACAGAGAATAAATAAATGTGCCTTCGTGTCCGGGTCCCTCGGGCTATTATCGTTTTACTAAACAGAAATATGTAACTAAATTCTATTCTGGCTCCATGAACTGGAAAACTGCGCGCCGGGAGCTCGTTATCTCGGGACCGAATTCTCAAAAGCGTTCATGTAAGCTCATGTCATGTTCAAGATTCCGCCGACCTAAGAGGATTAGAGATTATTTCCGCCGGAATCGTACTCGGAGGATTTAATAAACAATATGATGTTACGTCATAACTGAAATAATGAGGTAGTATAGTGTGTTATTGCGAGGGAAATAATTTCGTTGGGTCGTAAATAACAGCCGTGGCGAACGCTGTGACTTTGGTACTATTGTGATCGCACAAAGTCGGGTGCACGTCGCGCGCGCTCGTAAATTCCCCGGCTGTAACTTATTCGGCTCTAGATAATAACCTCTCAAACGGCAATACGGTAATGACGTATTTTATTGAATGGTGTTTGCGTTGCGGATTCCGCGAGGGTTGGATCGGTTCCCCGTTTCATTAGTGCGAGCACCGCGAGACGGTAGTTGTATGTTGGTCGCCGTACGAGGGGCGCTGACAATTGTAGCCGTGTCGACGCACAATGGACAGCGGGACCGGCGCTGTCAACGATCGCTCGTAAATTAAAGCCTCCGCGCACAATGCTCGTCCGCAGCCGCTCCAACCTCGCCACAGAATTAACATAATAAAAAGGGTGCACATTCATACGCCGCTCGTAAATAAAGTTTTATAGCCATCGCTCTAATGCGCCGAAAAATGTCGGCCGAGGGGAGCCGTAATGTCGAGCTAACTTTATATTCGGCAAGTATTCGCGCCCATATGCACAGATATGGAAAATTTACTTTTTAACTTTATGAGCTGTACGCTTTACACGCGCAAAATAAATACGTGGAAAGAATGCACTTTGACTTGTGCGTCTGGGAAATAAATTTTATAATACAATTCTAGTTCTATTAGTACGAAAAACGAAACTTTTTAGTATGAAAATTTTCTGTATTATTCGCAATTAGAAGTATTGTATGTAGTATATACCGTAACCAGCCCTTTTGTCATCCACTGCTGGACATGGGCGTCCTCATGCAGTCTTACAAAGTCACGTCGCGTTGGCGAGACCACTGCTTAAGAGGTGGTGCAGTTCCTCAGTCGTCTTTTAACAAACCCACGGGAGAAGATGACGCGGTGCCAGTCTAAAGCTGGTCGACATTTTAATATTTGTAATGTAACATTGTAATTAATGCAAATTAAAACAACTTGTCTTCGGGATATGCTATTATGCTGTGGATGTTATTATGTCGCAGAATGCTGTGGTATATATCGCGAAAAAAATAGGAACATGAATGAATTATAGAGTATAATGGTATAAGAATATTCTATAAATTCTATAATGAAGTGTAAATAGAGTCTCATGTTTTAGAGTATTATGTACTTAGTATGGAGAGATGAGAAATATTATGAGAAAGTGATGATCAAATTCTCATGTACGAAGCGTTATACGAGTATCACTGGATACAATATGATTTTTATAACGAACTACCTAAATTATCTCCTTCACCCGTTTCTATGCAGTGATTCAGCACCATGCTGAATCGGGTACCCATTTCCTGTTACAGTGGATGCAATTAAGTATGTATAAGTACATTTTCTTTATTGTTCATGCATGATATCTTTTTGTATTTTTTTCGTAAGATTTGCATGTTTTTTTTTTGTATTTTTTGTATTTTTCGTTAGACTTGTTACTGTATACAGGGGAATAACTGTTATTCGTTCTATAAAATAATATGATGTGTACAGTGTACATCCATTTCTCATGCTACATCGATCGTAGTTTGATATTCCTGAAGTTACTTACGCCCTTGATGGATCGGTATCAATTTATGAAACGTCCAGTCCAGATTTATCGCGATGTGCCTAATTTTGCGATCAGTCGCGATGCCATATATCGATAACACACAAAACTTGATATGTGTTTCTTTTATGAACTCATATTTCTACTCGGAGACCGCTGACGAAACAAATTAGTCGTTGAATAAGTACCAAGCGCCAGCACAGACCATAGGTTTATTTGGGCTGCTATTATATTAAAATTTAAACTACTATGAACGAATACTTAGCTTTCATTAAAAATATAAGATAATCAGTAAGGTTCCTATAAATAGATAGAATAAACATACAGAAGAAGTAATGAATTATGCATGCTTCCAGGTTTAAAAGATATAGACACCAAGATAGCGCCTGCGACACCAACGGTGACTCCAGGGTCGGTAATAAGCATAGCTATGCATCGTGGAGTACCATGCCTCACCCTCACAATCTTTGTAATATACTAGCTTCTGCAAGCGACTTCGTTCGCAAGGTCTACATGAATAGTAGCATATGTGTTAATCCGGATTATAATCTACCTATCTGCCAGTATCAACGAATCCGGTTCAGCAGTTTCTATGTAATTGAATAACAAACATCCAAATTCTAATATTAGTGGGAAATTCTTCTAATACCATAATAATAACAGCCCAGAGTGAATGTCATACACAAACACAAGTTACTAATGGATTATGTGAAAGTAAAAGTTTTATCTAAACTACAATATGCATATGTCCATGCAATATCCTTTAAAGTTGAATACAATTTCAGCACGTTGTCGTGTTTTAAAAATGTTACGTCATGCGTCAGACCCGTTTCGACAGTGAGTTCGAGCCTTAAGTGTCTCTTCAACGTTCCATGTTATGAAACCCGCATTCGAATAGGATTATTTCCGTTGTCACTTATTAATATTTTTATTTATTCATTTATGAAAAGAGGGTGGGAGACGAGCTGACAGTCCACCTGATGATAAGTGGATACTGTCGCCCATGAACATCCAATATCAATATCAGTCCAGAATTCATGACTGACAAAGAGATATGTATAGAATAATTGTCTAAAATAAATTGAATATAATAATGACTAAGAACAATATAGATAATATATATTCTTGAATAATATAATAGTAATAATAATCTCGTTGTCCACTAAATTATATGGTTTTCTATGTTTAAATTAGTAAGCGTATTTTAAACAATAGACAACGCTTTATTCCGGACAATACAACACATAATAATTTGAAACATGAAAAATAAAGAGAAAACAAAATGGAAATATACACAGAATAAGCGCCACAGTACAGTAGGAAGTAATTATAATTATTTATTTATTAGTATGATTTATTATAATTTATATTTTGTCGACATGTATTCCAATATTAGTCTATAATTGCTACGCCCTGACAGGGTGCTTGTACCTGGGTAAAGACTATTTACCAATAATATGTAAACAATGTACATGTATGCAAAGAAAATAAACAAATAAATGGTAAATATCTAAAATAATCATCGGCTTCTACAGAAAGAAAACAGAACGAGAAATATTTTTTGCTAGTCGACCACTGTAGGCCAAACTACTCGGTGACAACAGGAATAGACCGGTGACGTAGGAGCCATTGTACATACTCTACTGACTGAGCATCATATTGAGACGAAACATACGTTAAATGGGTTAGTTTATGTAGGCAAATAGTAAATACCTGTAGTTTGCTTTGTAGCGTGCTCTGTGAATGTTAAACCGATTACATCAACGTCGGAGGAGAATGTTGCAAATTATACACGACATTTCAAAGAGAACCGCTTTAAAATATCTACGTGTTTAAATTACATTAGTATCGTGGTACTTTTTTTATAACGTCACAGTCAATGGGCGACATTATGATTCCCAGTGTTATGGGTCCAGAGACACATACAAAGACGAACACACTACTCAGACCCGAACATACGTGTTTGTCTTTAAGCAAATGAATGTTCGTCCGGGATTCGAACCGGGACCTTTTACACAGCAAGCAGAGGCACTACCAAATTGGTCATCGATCAGTTTTATAATATCCAATTGCATGACGCAAGTCTTATGTAATCACAAGGGGATTTCGAGCCACAGTCCACCACGCGGATCTTTCGCGGATTGGTAGCACAGTCCTCTCTTAATAAACCACCAAGGGATTTCGGACCATAATCCACCACACTAGGGCAGATTGGTGGTTACACACGCTCCAGATTTTTTTTTTAATTCAGAAACGGGGGTTTCCTCACAATGTTTTTCTTCACGGTCGAGCTAGTGTTAATTTTAATAATCCGTAAAAATACATAAGTTGAAATAGTGATACGGGGCGAGGATGTGAACTAACGACCACACGAATGAGAGTCGAGAATAAATACCCCTAGTTTATCATCGCGCTTCGCTATCACTACCTTTAGCTTCACAATTTATAATTAATATGATTTCAGGATACAATAGAGTAGTAGACTGTACAGTCAAGAACACTAATGTACCCAAAGTGGTTCAATTCCACTCCTTGTAACTAAGACATCAAGATGCCCGCCCGCCCATTGATTCTCACTGACTCGCGATGCCACGGTACCTTCCCAAAGTAACGCCCTAACCCGAGGTCCGTTTCTTCCGCCAGTCTACCGGTTGGGGAGCCCTTAGGCTCGTTGCTGTACACACTTTTTTTAAACACCTTGCACATCTGGATGAGCCGCCTAAATGCGCTCGCCCTAAACCAGGGATTCCCAAACTATTTTGGGCAAGAGACCCCTTTTCCAAAATGAACTGATACCTCAGATCCCCATAGTCAAATTACTTTAAAAATCCTATCTCTAGATTTTTTCCTATTGATTCAAAATACTTACCAATTTAAAAACTTTGCGGTTGGTTAAGTGAGTAAACTTGACATCATTTTCTCATCAAAATTTAACAAAATAAATAGACATAAAATTCAGTAAATATCAAGTGTAATTAATAATTATTAATACAAATTACGTAAAAATACTTAAGTAGGTAATTATTTTTTTGAAAAAAACATTAAAATCGCAAAGTAAAGATAAAAAAATAAAAAAATCAGTGCGATGGATGAACCTGGTGACTTTCTACCAATCTAGCTAAATCCAGTCCAATATTGGTTCAATATAAAGTTTTCGTTTATGTCGACCCCTGGGAAACCGATATCGACCCTGCCCTAAACCATACATGTCCGATGACTCTTGAAAGGCCATTAGGGCCATAAGAATTTAGCCATTCCGAAAAAACAATAAGGTGCCCATTGATATAGGTCTACCCATTGTTGATAGTATGTGAAATTATTGTTTTGTGTCTTATTTAACAACTAAAGAAGGAAACAAATTCATATCCATCCAAAAGATTTTTCTAAGTTCATTAGTAGATAGATCTTGTGAATAATACGCATAGAGCAGTGTTTTTCAATCTGTGGGTGGCGACCCCCAGGGTCGCAAAGTCTTGCTCTGGGGGTCGCGGTCGCAAACCAGATAAAAATAAAAAGCAAGGGTTGTAGGTCCTACACTTAAAGTGTCCTACACATACATCATTTTTTGTAAAGACGTTGACCACAAACGAAGTTTGGCGAAGAATCCTTTGATTTTATCCTTGGCCGTTAGAATGTTTTCTTCTCTCCCTTGGAGGTTCTTGTTTAAAATATATAGGTGGTTAAAAAGATCAGCGAGAAATGCTAATTTTAATAGCCAAACAGGGTCACAAAAATAATTCGCATATTCAGATTTATCATATTGTAAGAACATTAACAATTCAGCTTTTGGTTCCAGAACTCGTGTCAATACTTTTAGTCAAGGTAGTCTTCTGTGAGAGAGGGGTAACGTGGCCAGTCGAGTGCGCCCAGGGGCTGTGGGAATGAAGTGTGCACTCTCCCACTGGACACGCTGGGCACGGGTCTGATCATGCACATCGTCTTGTGCATGGGGCACGCTTGTGCATGCATGATGTTTAGACGGCACGCCTGGTAAGTTTACTCTTTTAGAGGTGATGAGGTTTTGTATTGTTCTGAGGGCTTGTGGTAGCGGCTTTGTTACTCCTTAGTCGCCTTCTATGACAACACGGCAAGAGATGTGATGCTGCTATTTAAACGCCAGCCACCACCACACGTCCCATTAGAAATATTCTTAGATCATAATATAGTATACGTTTCATTTGTAAACCTATCTTAATAAATTGCTATTAAACAAAGCAAAATAAAAGAAAAGTGCCGAATTGTGTCGAAATACGTGATCTCTCTAATAGGCAGTATTCGACTAAAGACCACGAAAACCAACGTTCGTTAGTGAGATGAATTTTGTGTTGTGCTAACGTTATATTAAATTACAAAGTCCCTAATGGAGTTCAAGAAACCGTAATGCTTAGAAGTGTATAATCGACAACATAGATACACAAGCTAACATTGAACTTTCATTATAAGCCTTCATTAGCGTTATTATGGTAATGAAATTCAGTTAGTTTTGTTCTGTAGCGAATCTCTTCATTAAAGAAAGTCATCGACATAGTTCACAGAATCGACAGCTCAAGTGGCAATGGCCTGGCCATATCTGCCGCAGAACCGACGGGGTAGCAGAGTGCTTGAATGAAAACCATATACAGATAATCGTAGCGTGGGACTTCCTTCGGCCAAATAGATGAATCGGCGACTCGAAGAAGTTTATCGGCGCTGATTGTATATGATGGCGAACCTTGGGGAGGCTTGTACCCAACAGTAGAGATACATAGGCTGACAGTGTGGTATGGTAATAAAAGTCAGACTTGAAAGAAAGAAGAAAAAAAAGATATTTATGATGACACACAATAGGCAGAAACGGGTAATAATAAAATATTAAGGGTTCGTAAATAAAAGTCGTTCAGATAGACGGACGGATATTCGAAAAATTTTTGAAATGACTTTTTCTAAACTGTTTCATGTTCAGACCCATTTTAACGATTTTACAATTTATTATTTATAATGTGTGGTTTTAATAGATAGTAGAGGAAGAGGTGGTATTGTGGCACCCTGGTGACAATTTGGCCCCCTATAGATTTTTGTACTTCTCATTATGCCATCTTTGAATCCTTACTATAATTATGTTCACCTATGCGGCGCATTGAAATGAAATAAAGTTGTAGCGGTTCGCGTACAGATAGCGCTAAGTTCGAGCCCATATGTGATTGCCAGAGGAACAAAAATTTAACGCTCCTGTAGCAAAAAAATCATTTTGCCGGAATTAAGAACATTTGAAGGCTGCGGCGACGATATATTTGCTGTCAAAGAAACACGACATCGGTATTTGCGAGTAAGTTTGCACAAATCACCGTATTTCTAATTTTAGTGTCAATATTTTGAATACATAGCTTGTTGACAAATAGGCCCCCTAACAATGAGTATAATCTAGCCCCCGGGGGCCACGTTGCCATCATATCCAGTTAAATTGCAATTATTTATTTTTTGTTAAAGGCATGCCAAGAATTAACACGTCTCCAGGACTCAAAAAGAAACTCAAATCATGGAACGAGGAAGACATGATCAATGCAGTGAGGGCAGTACGAGAAAAGAGGATGGGCTACAAAAGAGCAGTAAAGGAGTTCCGAGTCCCCAGAACTACACTGAGGAGGTTCGTAAAAGATAGCTGTTCAGTTGAAGAGGTAGTAGTAAAACGTGCTGGGAGAAAACCAACTTTACCACCAGAACTAGAGAAAGAGTTGGTAAAGTATCTACTTTTTATGGAGAGTAAGTTTTATGGGTTTACATCTCGAGACGTGAAACGAATAGCCTGAACTGGCAACGCTGAACAATATACCACACCCATTCACCAACCAAGAAGCTGGACGTGCATGGTTTGATCATTTTTTTAATCGCCACAGGGATGTTTTGAGCCTTCGTAAGCCCACAGGAACCTCTCAAGCTCGTGCTAAAGGATTCAATAGAGCAGCTGTCCAGGTATTTTTCGATATTCTTGAAGAAGAATACAAGAAAAATAAATTTCCTCCAGATCGTATCTTCAATGTTGATGAGACTGGACTTAGCATCGTTCAAAGCAAAATTCCGCGGATTATCTCTTTGAAAGGTAAGCGTCAAGTGTCTGCAGTTACTTCAGCTGAACGAGGTGCTTTGATCACTATAATATGTACGATGTCGGCCAGTGGCATATTCATTCCGCCGATGATGATATTACCCCGCAAAAATATGTCAGAAACGCTAATGCGTGGGGCACCACCTGGTGCGCTCGGAAGGTGCCACCCGTCGGGATGGATACAAATAGAGCTTTTCACCGAGTGGTTTCAACATTTTATAGATAAAACAAAACCAACTGAAGAATCACCAGTACTGCTTGTACTCGATGGGCACTACAGTCACACACGAAACCTAAACGTCATTAATTTGGCAAGAGAAAATAACGTGGTAATTATATCCTTGCCGCCGCATACAACCCATAAGATGCATCCTTTAGATAGGAGCTTCATGGGACCTCTGAAGAACTACTACAGTGAAAACATAAGGCAATGGTTGCTCCATTCACATCATCCCGTGGGTACTTACGATATAGCCGAGCTATTTGGCAAGGCATATATACAATGTCAAACTGCTAGTATCGCTGTCAACGGCTTCAGAGTTTCAGGTATTTACCCGTTTGACAGGAATGTTTTCAACGATGATGATTTCATTGCAGCAGAGCACGAAGCATCTGAATCTGTACCCAGGAGCGTTGATGTAGAACCCATCCCGGATCCAGATGTTCCTGATCTACAGCCAATACCTACAGCCAACAACTCTGCAGGAGTACCACCCTCACAGCAACCTACCGGCAGGCTTCTTATTTTACCTGACAGAATTATATCCATTCCACAACCTAGAAAAAAGAAGTCGAACAGAGGACGCAAGGCATCAGCAGCAACTCTCATTACTGGATCTCCGTACAAGTCAAATTTGGAGGCTTCGGTGAATAAATCTAAATCAGCAGCGCCGATAGCTGGACCCAGTCGTGGTAGGATTGATCGAGGCCGCAGTGGTGGTCAGGGTCGTGGTCGTAGATCTGGCGGCAGTCGCGGAGGACACAGAGGAGCTTGCCGGGGAACAAAGAGACGCTGCGACTCTGCGACGACTTCTGACTCGAACGCATCTGACGACTTTGAGCCTCAGAACTCAACTTCAGATGTTTCCATCATCCTACCTCACGGCAAAGATCAGGCTAATGAAGATACGACATGCATGTTCTGCCATGAACTCTATTCTATGGACCATCGTGGTGAAATATGGATACAGTGCTTGATATGTCAATCGTGGGCGCACCAGGAGTGCACATCTTGTGAAAAAGATATATTTGTGATCACATATTTGTGATTTTTGCAATTAATTTGAATATTTGCATAATTTAATCTTTGTTTTAATTTTAAGATTTTCTCCTTACTGAAAAATATTGTTTTCATTTGATTTTAGATGGGGGCCACTTTACCCTCATAGTTTTAAAATAATGAAAATTGCCAATTTTCAGAAATACATTTTTAGTTATTGTTAATGCGTGTTTTTTTAGTTTCAACTTTTTACTTTCGAAAACTTAATAGTTTACCTTCACAATAAAAAATAGCTGAAAATATTTCGGTGAGAAAATTTATGAAGGAAAAACAAACTGGGGGGCCACAATACCACCCCTTCCTCTATGTATTGCCAAAACTGAATAATTATATGAAAACAAAATTAAAAAATTACGTGAGCAGATTTTTTAAACTGTGAGCTCTAATATGCATAATAAAATTGTCATTTCCCCAATTCGAATGACAAAAACTCGATAGACAGACCGAACAGACAGAAAATCGAAAGTAAAGATGCCACGCTCCTTCCGACCACAAGTCTTTTTAAAGCCTCACATTTGATTTGATTTAAAATACCATCTCACGTTCTGTTAGATAGCTCGAGAATCTGGCGTGGACTAAATTGCAAGTTAACGAGGATGCGATGACGGGTGCAAGCGAGGGGCGCAAGCGGTAAGGTTATTACAAGCGGAAGTGGTATTTTAAAGTTTGGCAGTTAGCGTGGGTAATTTGTGCAAGCTGCAGTTTAAGGCTGGTACAAATAATGTGTAACATTTGTTGCTATTGCTCACTTTTTTAAACTCTGTATTTTTTTATATCTGTATTTCTATAATTCAATATTTAATGTTTTTATATTAGCTATGTATTGACCACTGAAATAAATAGCACTGGCTGTAAACTGCTCGACGAAAAAGAAAATTTATAAATCTGACAAAATTCTGACAATGAAGAAAAAGAGGAAAATCTAAGGGGCCGCACGGACAGTTTTTGTTTTGGGAGCGATCAAGGAAGGATGTTTGGAAGAAGTCACACGCCTGTCCCGGGACTCAGCTGTCCTGGACACAACATCTGGACCACTACTCTCGCCGGCCACTGCAGCTCTGGTCCGTCGCTCTTTGGGCGCTCTTGCTGGCCGTCGCCTGTTACGTCTGGCCTCTATCGCCCCGTCCGACCGCTGTTTCCAGCTGGCGGTAGTGCCCGCTCTACATCATTCTGATCGTCTCCTGCCGACTAACCGTGAGTTTTTGGTGCTTCGAAAACTAGGAAACAGACACTTTTACAGACTCTTTATTCTAAGTACTAATTTTCTAAATTGATCTCAAATTTTCTATTAGGTTTTTCGTAAAATATAATAAGCTATTGAAACAAGTCTTACCTCTTTCCTTTCTAATAGAAGTTGTTTAGCCGCTTTTTAGCTATGTTTTAGGGTAACACGACAAATAATATAACGTTTGTTTAGAAAATTCCTGTTATTGGAAACCTTTTTTATTGAAAACGCACGGGACAAACAAATGTAAGTATTTATTGCTGTAAACTGGCACATCATAAGGTGAACTTCATCTTGCGTAAGAATTCAATATTTCATTCAGGAACGACAGGTACCATACATGGAACTGATTTTTCCTACTAATATAATATGCCCCTTAGTACCTTCGTTTCATCACAATTTCTGTCAACTTGTGTACCATATAATAAATTGAATCAGCTCTAGTTTTGAGATTCAGACATCACGGGGTGAAAATTTGCAATATTTTTCACAGCGACAATTGCAAATTACTTTACTAGTTCTTATAATTTGCGCCAAACAACATCGGTAGCAGCGACAATGGCTCCAGTCATCAGATGCAGTGATCGTAGAATAGAAGTTTGCGGAAAGTTTCATAGTTTGATTACAAATGACTTCACTAGTTCTTACTATTTGCGTCAAGTGACTTTGGTAGCAGTTTCAATGGCTGTTGTCATTAGTTGCACTGATCGTGGAGTGGAAGTTTGTGGAAAGTTTCACGGCTATGATTATAAATTACTTCACTAATTAATATTTGAGCCATCAGTTTTGCCCCCCTCAGATGCAACAATTGTTTGTAAAATTTTCCCCAATTTAAAATCAAGCTAGAAACTTGGGGTTTTGGATAAGTGAAAAATAATAATTAGGCTACAATGAGTCCAATCATCAGTTGAAATGATCGTGTAGTGAAAGTTTGCGGAAGATTCACAGCGACGATTGTAAATTACTTCACTAGTTCTTGTAATTTGCACCACGCGACATCGGCAGCAGTTTCAATAGCTCTGGTCATCAGTTGCAGTGATCACGGAGTGGAAGTTTGCAGAAAGTTCTACCGCGACGATTACAATCAATTATTTACAGACGACTGGTGGTAACTGCACTTCCACGGCGTTTACTAAATAGTCTATGTACGAGTATTACAAACTTACTGTTAGCAGTTGCAGTTTACAGGCATTAGTTTTGTGTAAACAATTCAAAGCTAGATTGTTTTATACTATTATGATGCTTAAGGACAATTTCAATATATTCAATAAACAATAAAAAGACATAGCAATGATCTGAAATACATAAAATTTCATTCCCAAAATATAATAATTCCGAATATAAAATTGGTTTCGTTTTACATTTTCCATTGTAAATATCTGGTTTCCGTTTTCAATTTTATCCTTTCTTCTGATTCTGAATTCATTAGTGTAAAATAATTAAATTAAATGTAAAATGTAAATCCGACGTTTTCCACGAGTAAATGTAATATTATTATCAGCTAAAAGGCTCGGTTAATGCCGCGTACAGTTGATAAAAGAATATTGCCAGCACTGACGTTTATTATTTGAAACATTTTGTAGATAAAAACAACATGTGGTGCTGTCATTCGTTCTTTTTTTGGCTGCATTCATTTTAAGCGCTTTTTCACAGATGCCAAAAAAGGGTAGACGTAATGAAATGAAAACGATTTTTTTATTGTTGTTGATATAATATTATAATTAGTAATCTATCTTCATAAGCTTAGAACCAAATTTATTGAGGTAGTTTTATAAATAGTACATTACTGTCCAGGCCCGAAATAAAGCAATTGACGGCCGAGTAATATTGGAAGGACGAGGCGAAGCAAAGTCCTTACGAAGTGATTTTAAAAGGACGAGGCGAAGCAGAGTCCTTTTTAAATAAACGAGGCCGTTAATTGCTATTTCGGCCGAGACTTGTATAGTAATTTTCTTTAATTTGAGAGGAAACAATAAACAAATTAATACAAGAAACAGAAGTTTCATTCCTGCCAATACGACTGCGCGCGGTCTTTGTTCTTTTTTTAAACTTTTGAAAAGAAATGCACATTCAGCCTTTATGATAATAAATATCGTGTACCTAAAAAAACCTAATTTATGTTAGTGTGCACTAAAAATAACCTCGCTACTGTCCAGCAATCTCTATTATTGTCGTGTTGGAAATTGCTGGCGTGCGTACAGAAAAGAGCCGATTGACGTATTCCTTTTTTAAAATAATGAAGCCATTTCCGAGCAAGTAGGAGAAAAGTGTATAGTATAAGCAATTACTTATCACCTGTTGAAACATTAACAGGCATGTGTTTAGACATTTTTATAATATAACTTTTACATTGCGTTTATGCTGTTGTTTCATGTAAAATGAAATAAATATTTTATATTACAATATTTCATGTTATTTATTTCTCAGAAATCATACTGCCATTTATCATCAATGTAACAAACAAATACACAAAGAGACTGAGATTTCATAATGGATTCCTAAAAAAACAAGAAATTACTGCCCTAAGAATGATTAAATAAACTATTTTACTACATAATTTTAAATAATAAATAATTTAATGGAGTGTTCTCCAAACTTTTACCAGCAACAAACTTTTTGATGTCCATAAAACAAGCAGTTGAATTTTATCGACATATCGGAAGTTATAGACTAAGTAATACAAACCTACAAATATTTATCTAATGTAATGTATATTTATTAACTTCTTTTTTTAAATAAGAGATCTAAGAAGTCACTAATCCATCAATAATCACTAAGTCATTAATATTAATGAATATCGTTAAATATATTTTTGACAATAATCCTAAAAAAAAACATTTTTTGATTGTGATTGTTAACCTGAAAACTAAAAATGTATTTAAAAACCAGAGTCGGTATTTAACATGAAATGACAAGACGCATTATGTCAGATTTAAAGTGACACCGAGTAATCTCACTTGAATGTTGACTTGTCATAATGTGCCTGACAAAGCCTATTAAAACACACATAAGCCATTTCATAACTCTACAAATGATTGTGAAGACTCCGGGCCTATCCGACTAGGTAAAACATGTTCCATTTGACAGTTGGTTCTGACTCTTTCTCGTTTATGTTGAACATTTTTTTTTTTTTTTATAGATTAGTGGGCGGACAAGCAAGCGGTCCCACGTGATGGTAAGTGTTACCGCCGCCCATGGACACCTGCAACACCAGGGGGTATGCGGGCGCGCCGCGACATGTATGGTCTTAATTCTCAATCACACGGTTTGTTCATATTTACGGTTTAATTCAAATCGTGAATTTCTGAAATATGTATGAAGATAGATAACTGATTGATAACCGATTTTGATACCCGATTGCTAATTGGGTTCGCGGACAAAGCCGCAGGTAAAGGTTTGCTTTAAGAAGGATTATGTCCACGATACACCCTTTGAACATTGCACCCGCTGCGTCAACACCAAACAGACACCTTTCTGTTAATATTCACGAGAGGGCGCGTTTGTAGATGTTTATTCACAGGTTCGATGCCGGACTGTGCATTATTCATCGGCTGTTATGCGGGCGGGTGTAAACATTAACAATGTAGGCAAATTGGTTACAAAATACTGCTGTTCTTGTTCGAAAATGTATTCGCATTTAATTGTAACTTAACTTCATCTAGAAGTCAAAAGATTGTCATCATCAAAATTCGTTTTGAACGGTTTTGTTGAGAAATTAAAATATTTTGGAATAAATAGCACATACACTAGCACACACAACATAATATAGTGTTGTGTGTGCAATTAGACTTAATAATAATAATAAATGAAGCCAAACTCAATGGCCAACACTGATTCCCTGTGTTGTGAGTCCAGAAACAAAGACAAATACACACCCAGACCCGAACAAACTTTTGTCTTTGAACAAATGAATGGCCGAACCGGGAATCGGACTCGGGACCTTTTGCACAGCAGGCAGTGTCACTACAAACTAGGTTTTCCAACCCTATTATTATATAATATAGTATCCTAGTGTAACTGGAGACCTACCACTATATTACTAAAAACATACACATAGTGGGCAAAACTACTATATTTGCATGACAAGCAAATTCACATCGGGAATTCATATATCGCTGAACATTTATTGTTGTCAAACTGCTTGAGGGAAACAATTGTAGATATTTTCAATATTATGCAGAACTTAAAATAAAAAATAATTCAAAGAGAAAATTATCATTTTTTTTGGATATGAGAAAAATAAAAGGCTGAAAAGTTAGAGCAAGAGTTTCCTTATTCGGCGTTGACGCGCATCTGCGACGCGTCGATGCCGCGGATGGGGCCTCGGCCGCCGAGAAGGCAGGTGTACTGGTGGTGTGCCGAAATCGCCGAGTTGCGCACGTCGTGCGTAGCCGCGAGACGCCAGTACACGAGGCAGCGCCGGAGGAGGCAGAGAAACGAAGCCAGCGAGGCGCTCCTGTACGAGTCGTACAGGAGCGCAAAGCAGGCTTTGAAGGGGGCCATCAGTCGGGCCAAGGCTGCGGCCAGGGAGGATCTGCTGGGGACGCTGAATCGCGATCCGTGGGGAAGGCCGTACCGCATGGTCAGGGCAAACTTCGCCCCTGGACCTCCCCGCTGACGCAGATTCTCCAGCCCCAGCTGGTGGATAACGTGGTCGCGGCTCTGTTCCCGAACAGGCCCGAGCACACGCCTCCGACGATGGCGCCGATCGCGGCCGAGGAGGAGGAGGAGGACGAGGACGCCGAGGTGCCGGCAGTGTCCGAGGGGGAGCTGGGCGGGGCTGTGTTGAGGCTCCGCGCCAAGAACACGGCCCCTGGACCCGATGGTGTACTCGGTCGCGTGTGGGTGTACGCCCTCGGGGCCTTGGGCTCCAGATTCAGGAGGCTACTCGACACCTGCCTCGAGCAGGGACGGTTCCCGCGACAGTGGAGAACCGGTCGTTTAGTGCTCCTGAGGAAGGACGGGCGTCCGGCGGACTCGCCCTCCGCGTACCGCCCCATCGTGCTGCTCGACGAGGCCGACAAGCTCTTCGAGCGCATAATTGCCGCGCGCCTCGTCGAGCACCTCGAGAGAGTTGGCCCCGACCTGGCCGACAGCCAGTTCGGCTTCAGACGAGGAAGGTCGACCGTCCAGGCGATCCTGCGGGTGAAGGGCCTGGCGGAGGAGGCGGTCTCCCGGGGCGAGATCGTGTTGGCGGTGTCACTCGACATCGCCAACGCGTTCAACAGCCTGCCCTGGAGTTGCATCGAAGAGGCGCTCAAATATCATCGAGCGCCCCGCTACCTCCGCCACACGATCCGGTCCTACCTGTCGGACCGGTACGTGTCGTACCCCGGCCGAGACGAGCGATGCAGGCGCGAGATGTCGTGCGGTGTCCCGCAGGGTTCGGTCCTCGGGCCGCTCCTGTGGAACATCGGCTACGACTGGGTGCTGCGGGGCAGCAACCTTCGTGGCGTCGACGTGACCTGTTACGCCGACGACACGTTGGTAACGGCCCGCGGCAAGACATACAGGGAGTGTCGCCTGCTAGCCACCGCCGGCGTGGCCCACGTCGTGGGGCGTATCCGAAGGCTAGGCCTCGAGGTGGCCCTCGACAAGTCCGAGGCCCTGTGCTTCCACGGGCCTCGCAGAGCGCCACCCGCGGGATCGGGCATCGTGGTGGGCGGTGTTCGCATCGCCATCGAACCGACGGTGCGATACCTGGGTCTCGTGCTGGACGGTCGATGGGCCTTCGCGGCGCACTTCCAGCGCTTGGCGCCAAAGCTGCTGGGGGCGGCGGCGGCCCTCGGAAGCCTGCTGCCAAATCTCGGGGGACCGGACGTGTCGTGCCGGCGTCTGTACGTCGGGGTCGTCCGGTCGATGACCCTGTACGGGGCGCCCGTATGGGCGAGCGCCCTGAACAGACGCACAGTCGCCCACCTGCGCGCTCCGCAGAGGGCGATCGCGATCAGGGCGTGCCGAGGATACCGCACGGTGTCCTTCACGGCGGCATGCGCGCTGGCGGCGTCCCCCCCCCTGGGACCTGGACGCGGATCTCCTCGCGTCACTACACTACTGGCGCGAGGAGCAGTCGGAACGGGGTCTAGTTCCGACGCCGAGAGAGGTGGAGGCGGAGCGCGCTGAGCTCCGTCGGTTCGCGGTGGAAGAGTGGCGGCAGAGGCTGGGTAGCCCCAGCGCCGGAGCCAGGACAGTGGAGGCGGTCCGTCCGGTCCTAGACCAGTGGCTGGACAGACGACACGGCGTCCTGACCTTCCGGTCGACGCAGGTGCTCTCGGGACATGGCTGTTTCGGGAAGTACCTGCACAGGATCGGGAGGGAGCCGACCGCGGTGTGTCTACACTGTGACGGCTGCCCGGAGGAGACTGCCCAGCACACGCTGGAAGCGTGCACGGCCTGGGCGGAGCAGCGCGCCTCTCTCGGCGCCGTGATAGGCGGCGACCTCTCCTTGCCGGCCGTAGTGAAAGCTATGGTCGGCGATGAGAGGTCGTGGAAAGCAGTGACGGCCTTCTGCGAGCACGTGATGCTCCAGAAGGAAGCGGCGGAGCGGGCCAGAGAGCGCGAAGCTACTGACCCGCTGCGCCGCAGGCGAACCGGGCGCAGAAGGCGGGATTACGCCCGCCATCTGCCCCCACCCTAAAATGAGCCGGTCGGCGAACGCGGGGAAGTTCGTCGACCAAACCGACAAGGCTCATTAAAAGAAGAAACGGGCGTCCGCACGCGTGTTCCCGAGCGACGCCCACCCTCCAGGACCGGTAAATTGACCAGAGACCGGGGCCCGCACTAGCGGGCCGTCACAGTCGGGGTCGCGGACGAATGCGAAAGCGCACCCGTGACCCTGGCGTCAAGTGACCAGATGGAACACCGTGGGGTTTTAGCCGGTAAGAGTCCGGCATAACCCTCCGCCTATCCCCAGCGGAAGGGTATCTCATGCAGGATTTCCCCACGTAAAAAAAAAAAAAAAAAAAAGAGTTTCCTTATTAGAGTTCAAATTTCAGAGTTCAATTCTTAGAGTTTCAAATCACTGCAAATGAGAGGAATTTGTAGCTATTTTTGACAAAAATAGAAAATTATTTAAACAATTGGTACGATTATTCAGAATCAAATTGGCAGAGTCTTCTAAAAGACTTCAATCTAACAACATAAACCGGAATTTTCCAAATTTGAAGCATTCGTAGAAACAATGGGAATTGATCAAAAACTGTCAAAAAGTCAATTTTGGCAATTTGTACTCAAAGGCGAATCAGTTGAATAAAATTCTGGACCAAGGTCAGCAAGCACAAGTGCTGATGAAAAATTCTGTACAAAATCTACTGCAGAAAATAGACAACAAATTTTCCTCTTGAGTGATGGAGTTTACTCTTCTATTCTAAAAATTACATAATTTCTTCTATCGATTCCAGCAAACTCAGCATTTACAGAGCGCATTATTTTCTATGGTGAATACTAAATGGAGATATGAGCGCAACAGAGCCATCATAAATCCGCTTATTCCCCTGATCTTATAAAGACCGAGTTATTGGTTTATTGTAATTTAAATTTAGAGTGCAATAATAGCTATGGAGCTTTCCTTAACAATAAAAAAACTGTTGATGAACACTCAGAATAGCAAAAAATAATCATAATATAAATAAATACTTATTACGTTAAAAAATTAAATATAATTTTGAAACAAAATATATTTTTCCCAAATCACTATGTTTTATAGGCCTAAAAAATGGGTAATCTACTACAAACTGTTGCCAATCGGTTGCCAGACATCAATTGCTACAAAAGTAAATCACTGTCTGGTAATCACATTGAAATCATAACATACCTGTACATATGATATATTCTTTATTCAGTTTTTTTAAATGCTCAACGCTACTTATTAATTCACGTGAACCAAATAATCACTTCTATAATAAATTATAATCAAATAAAAATAAATTAAACGAATAAGGTAAAACCTTTCAATGTATATTGACAAACTTCTCTTATACCATACCACTATTCTCTTTTTATCTTATTGAAACTTCCCTCATTTACTCCATGAGATTCGTTGGGAAATGGACACTGACATATCTCACTCATTTTCGCTTCAAAAGTCAACTTGCAAGGCAACCAGCCCTTTCAGTATTTACTGTTGAATCTACCTCAAAACACGTAACGTAAACGTAGTGCTTTTTGCATTTTACGAGTCTTCTGTAAGGGAGGGCCAGTCGGGCCGTGTTACTCTGATTCAAGTTTAATAGATTTATTGAACAAAATAAGTTCAAAAGCTCTAAATAATTAAAACAAATCGAATAGATTGAGCCAACTTCTTGCAATCAAGTAAATAACAAAATATACTAGTATTTTATTAAAGTATTATTATCAAAAAAATATTTGCATAATGTGGAACGTTCGCGCAAGGCCACTGCACAAAACAACCGCCTTTCCTTGTAGGTACTGAAGGTTGTCAGTTCGACTCCAGCATTGTCAGTTTTGAGCGCATCGTCTGCAATAATGATGTTTACCAAAGATTGAATATTTTTATCGCATGATCACAATGTTATTATACTGTTGTTGTTGCAAGCAGGTGCCTTATTTACATACACATATTGAAAACATATTGTTATACTGGGAGTTTTCGGGCCATAATGTAACATGCGACCCAGTGCGGATTAGTGGATGGTTCTCTCAAGGCTTGCCACCATACACGATCTTCGCCCCTTCTCATACAGCTACTACTACCTGCAAATTTCTTCAAGTCCTCGGTGTATCTAATTAGAACGTATCCCGCGCTGCGCCTCCTGATTCGTGGTGATCCTTCAAGACAATAGGCAGATATCACCTGCCTATTGGCTGATAGATTTTTTATAGAAAGAAGGGGGCAGACGAGCATACAGTCCACCTGGTGGTAAGTGGATACTGTCATCCATGGACATTCGCGATATATGCCGACCTCAGTGCAGATTAACGTTGGTACGCCCCCGGATGCGCTGGCTACCTTTACAGATGTAGGAATGGATTTGTAGAAAGGATTGGGAAAATGAGAAGGGATAGGATAGGATGGGTATGGGCTCTGGCATATCTCCCTCACTATCGACGTACTTACATCGGGGAATAAGTAGTGGGAAATGCAATACATTTCAAGGTAGATTTCTGTGAGAGAGGGGTCACGAAGCCAGTCGAGTGCGCCAAGCGGCTGTGGGATTGCAGCGTGTGGGTGGATACCCCTCTAATTAGCATGCTTACAGCAAACATAGGCAAGATTGTCTTTCATTATTGCATAACGGTATATTTACATAACTCCCTGAACCTTGACAATTCTGCATTTATTTTAACGATAAATGTTCGTACTTAAAAACATACTCAATTTATAAATTCTGTGCGTCCCTCATTACTTTTGCCTTAACGTCCTTCCCGTCACGTACGGCCGTTACGGCACACGTACGAGATCGCAGCGATATCGTTGCGATAACGCTCAATTTGTACAACAACAGTTATACTAACCATACTTTGTACGGTCGCACTGTACTACTGGCTATGTTTACTAGTTAACTGTTTAGATTAGAACCCGATTTCGGTCGATAAATTGTTAAAAATAATCTTCAACGATCAAGATCTAGCAATTTGTATACTGTTTTATATTTCATGTTACGTTGTGTTTTATCTGTGGTTGAGTACGCAACGCTCTTAATACTCTCATTCCATACTCAGTACATTACGGTTCATGCCGTCCAACGAGGAAAAGAAGCGCTATCCGAAATCAGAATCATCGCTATCCCACTTGTCGACGATACCACTCTCACAGATGGTTCAGAATCTCTCAGTGGAGATGTTGCGTCTTTCTGCGTTTTCTACCGCCTTTAGAATGTTCTGAAGAGCATTTCAAATTGATGCCAACTTCGCACCGCTGCTCATCGTCGTGTGGTTCATCCGGGCTTCCCTGATATAGAGTCGCTGCGTACAGTGCGGTCAAAGACACTTTATACCGCGAACCCGAAAGTTGTAGCATGAACTTCCTGCTAAAGTTTTTTCGTTACGCAATGTTATGGGGGGGCTCTTCAAGAGAGCTGTGAACAGGCTTCCGCTAGATCGCAGCGAACTCACATGCCCCCTGGTGTTGCAGGTGTCAATGGGCGACGGTGACCGCTTACCATTATGTGGCACACCCGCTCGTCTGCCATCTATTCTATAAAAAGATAGACTATGAAATAAATTACCACAACATGAGCTCAGTTGCTTGCTACTTTTAAAAAACTCATCATAGCACATTTTCTCTCTTTGATGTAGTTACTGTATATACCACTTTTTCCATCTACTTTATTCAGTTCATGTGTATGTACTCGTATGTATGTATTTTGTATTATCATACAAGTATTATTATATTATTATTATTATATTGTATTAGTGTTTTATTAGTATTATTTTGTAATAATCATCGTATTGCTACTTCTTTCTCTAAATAATTTCACTGTCCCTTGGTTGCCTTGAAGAGATCACTTTTAGCGATAAGGATGCGCCTATACGATCGTGCATACGCTAAACCACCGTAATGGTAGTTCAACGTTTTTGAGTTGTTTACTGAACCGTGATCAACGCGATGTAAGCTACATGTGTAACTTACTCGATTTTCTTTCCGATGTCTAGAAATTACCTAAACTAAATATCATAATTGCAGTAAAAGCTCACTTTAAAGCTTTTATTCTGAGGTATACCAATTAAGATGTGGTAAAATGTAATTAATGCAAAAAATAAACTCGTTAAAACTGTCATTCGTCTATGAATTATACCTCAAGATAAAGAACTAAAATTCAGTAACCTTTTCACTGATTTAGTGCATCCTCACTAAATCCTCATCCTGCATGTTGTGTCCTCCTCTGTAAGGATAGGAACATTATAAATTAGATTTAAGTACATTACCGAATATAAGCTTGATGTAACCTATGTCTAGATCGTTTTATAAATAAGTAAAAATAAATCACAGTTTTTGTTAGAAACGCGCAAGAAAACAGACTAAAATGCAGAAATATACAGCACATACTACGTTTTAATCTATAAAATCAAATAATATGTATATTGTACAGTCTATTGCAGTAATGTGTGTGGATGCTGCATTTTAATCTGTTTGCACTAAAGAATAAATGTTGCAGTAAAAGAACGATTTTTTTTTTAATTTTACCATAATTATTTGAATAAAGATAATTTCCCACTACTTTTATATTTATTATCTTTACGCGCACAAACCTACTTTATTCCAATAAAAAAATATCAAACGTAACAAGAAAGTAATTTTATTCAACGGTTTTTCTTTCAACGTCTTTCTCGAAAGCGCGATTTTACTATTACGGCGCTTTAACATTTGCACGGCAGTATTGCTGTTGCTTAGTCAGAGTAGATAATCAGAACAAGAATGAAATAAAGAATTTTCATACGTTCATTCAATAAAGATTACTTCGTTCAATCATATTTATTTTTTTTCAAAACCGCTGGATAGTCATTTAAACATAAAAACTAAATAATTAAACTTATGTTCGACTTATGTCCCTCTTTGGTTCCACGACTGTACTCGTAGGTAACTTCAGATTCGCCAGAAGATGACTTGCCACTCTCCGGTTGTTCCACTCGCTTATTAGTGAGTTCAGCTCAAAGTTAATACCCATCTCGCTTTCAAACAAATGATCACTATGCGCAAGTCATTTTGGAAAAATTACTAACTCTCCAAAGCTCAGGGTTGCCATTTTTGGACTGATAGGATAATTCTTTTGATTTATCACTTTCAGCTAATCTTTGTCTGTAGCGTTTCATTATTTGCAAAAACATTTATCGATAATACAAACTGCTTAGCAGTGCCAACCGCAAATATAACATTGTAAAAGAAACCTATTCAATCAGTTAGAACAACGAAAATGGGCTTTAAAATTTCCGAAATAACTAGTTTACTAAGAAAATTTCGCATATCTATTTTCCATAACCACCATTTTTTTTAAAAATTACGAAATATATCCATATAAATTTGTTAAATATGAAGCGCAAAAATGAATTTTAGAAAAAAATATGTAACGTTAGTTCGCAAACGATAGAAACCGTGATTATTATGTTTTATTATTATATTCTTATTACAGCCCTACAAACTTAAATTTCTTCATAATCACTTTAGCTCCCGTTTTCATAATTATAAATAATAATAATAAAGCAACCTTTTCTGTCTGTCTGGAGTGTTTTTAAACGCTTTGATGTGAATTTAATGGGCGATTTGGACGTTTCATCGGAAACGCGTCCTCCGTTCCTTTGTTTGTGCCGCGGAATATTGAGATATCTTCCTTTAATATTTCGGTGGTTGTCTGTGAAATAGGCCAGTAATATTTGTGAATTATTGTCGATTTTGGTGCCTACTTTATATTATTTTCCTTTATACATAAAGTCTGTATGTAAATGAAGGACGATGTGAAAAATATGCTCAACATTCTTAATTAGTATTGTTGTGTACGGTCTAACGTATATGTGTTTATGTGTGAGTGTGTTGCCCACAAATATATAAATTTGGCGCATGGGGCTGGGCTGAAAACCAGTGCGGTCAACATACGCTGACGCACAGTCCCATTGTCAATAAATTAGATATATGTAATTACTAATTAGATATAAATGTTTATGAATCACTTGTTGGCAATAAAGAAAGTATTTATTTAAAAAATGTATGGATATCGTTCTAAGCCCCCAACAAACATACTCAGAAAATTAGAGACAATGAATTTGTAACGATCTAATAGAACCACTAAGCGATGGGGCACTGGGCGATGGGTCTGCTATAAAAATAAGAAAAAGATTTGAAATAGAAAAGGTTTTTTTTCTCTTCGTATATGGCAATGATGCAATTAGCACATTCTGCCAGTAGCAAGTTTTTCTTCATATTAAACAATCTCAAAATCTTGAACGTATCCTGTCAATGTCCAGTCTTCAAATAGACCTGTCAGGGGGAGAGTGCGGTGGGCGCGGTCGACTGGCCACGTTACCCCTCTCTCACAGTAGACATCCTTGAAATGTACTGCATTTCCCACTTTATCTGATTTCCCTAAGTAGTGATACTCCGGTAGTGAGTGAGATGTGCCAGGGCCCATTCCCATTCTATCCCTCCCCATTTTCCCAATCCTTTCTCCAAATCCATTACTATATCTCCAAAGGTAGGCAGTGCATCCGAGGGCGTGCCAACGTTTGTCATTTTGGTCTAATGTTGGCATGTATCACAGATGTCTATGGGCGACAGTATCCACTTACCACCAGGTGGACTGTAAGCTCGTCTGCCGCCTTCATCCATAAAAAAAGACCTGGGAAAGTGAAATATAGATCAAGACAGGAAGGCAGACGTAGTGAGTACAGAAAATGTTGTATGTATAATAGTACAATAATACTAACAAAATACATAAATATACATTTTAAATACACTTATATAATACATATAACTAAATAATAAATATTATACATACCTACATATAAAATACACACATATTATAATATACAATAAGGACTATTTAAGAAATTGACTAATAGTGCTCTAATTTTATTAGTTTTTTATTTATTTAATAAAATTTATTGCACTTAATCGTACAAAAGGCGAGCTTAATGCCTGGAGACATTCTCTACCAGCCGACATTTGGGTTGAACAGAGAGCCACGTTGGGAGGTGCGATGAAAGGTATAAACATACCTTGAACGATGATTAGTAAATATATTACAGAAGTAGTACTTACACCAAATGTGGCGTGTGGGGTCAGCCGACTATACAATAGCATCACTCCATTTGTTCGTAAGAGGCGACAAAAGTCGCTACCACAAGCACTGCGACACTACACCACCTCTGAAGAAGTGGACTCACCAAACCGTTTGGGCAGCGTTAAGGCCATATATCCTTTATGCCTTATGCACAAGACAATGTGCACAGGAGGCCCATGTCCTGCAGTGGATACTGGAAGGGCCGATTGCGTTGCAACTTGGACATTGCATTGCATGGGCTCATTGTTACATTAAATACGAGTCGTATATTTCCAGAACCCGCTAACTCCATGGTTGAGTTCCAAAATCCGCTATCTCTCTTTTCTCGTTCGATTTTCTCAGGCTGTAATAGATTTATTTGGTAGAATCATGGTTTATTTTCATATTTCATGATTACACATTCAGAAAACAGTTATGGTTTACTTTATGGTTATACAGATAAAAAACTACAAACTTTATGATTAGTTTAGCACATTAGTTTCGTTTGGAGTTAGCTGATTTTGGAAATATACGTACTAATGTCCTCAGTGTAAGTTTTTATATCGACCACAAACGTTTCCAACATTTACAGTGTTTTTTTTTTCTTCATGACGAAGTTACGGCGTTCTGCCTAATTATCACTTACCACCAGTATACACGCGACACGGATAGCGACAGTATTCACTCACCAATTGGTCAATAAAAAAATCATAAAGTCTTTATAAGCTTCGCCATCTTTATGAAATCAGTACCCACGTATCTTGTCTGGAGACTGCGACCGGTGGGAGCATTAATCATGTGCTAAATCGTGTCAATTTATCTGCGAGCACCAGTGCGCTTTTCACCCGTGCCAACATCTCCAGATCCGAAGCGAGATCACCTCGTAGATTTTTGACATAGATACCCATTACTTCTGAGACTGTATAGCGGAAGATCGGCAAGATAATCCGGATAATTCCGCCGTGATTTACACATAGATAAATTTTGTTTATTTTCTGTTTTGAAATATTATAAACCTAGTAGGTAAATAAGAGTATTTTTTTCTCGATGTATTACAAAGAAAATCTCTGAGAATTATTAACTCACACGTAAACGCTGTGACATGACATAAATGACATGTTTTTGTTTTTCTATTCTCAAGAATCTCGCGATATTTATGAGTACGTTCCGCCGAGTCAGTTTTAATATTTGAATGTTTTTAGATATACGATAAAATTACTTTAGATACTAAAAATCAATCCTCGGAATTAAAATATTTTGAAAAATGATTGAGTTGTAGTCATAAATTAGAAAAGGGTGCGATCCTTTGTTAATGACATATGCAACACAATATAGTACCATTACAACAGTGACAGGAATGGCAATAACTTCCCGACAATATTCTTAAGCTCTACGGTACTACTAATTAAATAATGTCGGTCGGCCATCTTCGTATTCCGAACAAACACAAAGAAATAAAAATACGATGAGTAAAAAAGAAACAAACATCCAAACACACTTTCAGGGTTCATCACTTTACGTTGTAACCACTCTATGTTATATGAATCTCACAGCATTCGGTTACAGTTGGAAATACGAACAATAGGAAAAAAAACTCGTTAAAATGAGTTCGTTTTCTTTTCGTTCGCCGGCCACAAAAATTCAAATCCAGCTTTAGTTTTGAACATTTTGTAAAAGTACGACAAATGTTCAAAACCATACTATCAATATAATAATAATATATTATAATATATTAGGTCCTTACCTATGGAAGTTGCCGTTTTATATGGAAAATTACAATTATATATCCTTGTATGAAAATTATATATTAAATTTATCGAAGTATTGTCCATTATTATCAATGCACTTTTGCATTATTATCGTGGAAGTTGATCGATGCCTCTGCTATAGAACTCCTGAGAACAGGAATCGATGAAACCTCTGAAGGCGTTTTTCACTGCTTCATCGGAGTTTATTTTTGCGCTGTAAAAAATTATCCAAATTCCAAAAAAATGGAGTTCAGTAGGGATAGTCGAAGCTCCTGTAACTTTGAGACAGTGTCGTACAGTGTGTGGGCGAGCGTAATCATGGGAACATTGTTTGGCTGTGTCTCTCGAATTCAACCATAGCGGTGAACGTTTGCGATTATCATACAGAATCCACTTTTCATCACAAGTGAGAATACTATTCAGAATCCCTTCATTTTTGTGCAGGTTCAACAAAGTAAGGCAAGCTTCCACGCGTGTTTGCAGTTGTGACTTTCATTAAGCTCATACGAGAATGATACCCAATTTTCGAGCTTCTTCACTTTCCCGATTTGACACAAATGAATTAATATCGTGCCGTGCCTATGTTGCGTGCCGTCTGTGTTGCATTGCTGTCACGACGCGACGGAACTCATATTCGAAAATAACACGAATTTTTAACTTTTAAGGGGTCGCAAACACATCGCAAATATTTAAGCAAAAACTCGTTTGACGGAAAAATAAATCAATAAGTGATTTTGAAAAAGAATGATGATTTTAACTGAAATTAATTTGAATTTGGAATTACAAGCCAAACGCAAGATAACTAAGTTCAAAGTGGCCACTATGAACAAACAGCAATTGCAAAGGTAAGGCGCTAATAATATAGAATAAGAATGATAATATTAAGATATAAATAATATAATTAATACGATAATCAATTTTATGAAATCAGATTATTAAAGGAATAATAATTTTATATATTTATTTTATTTACCATCAATCAGTGTTTCTTCACTGCTTACTATATACCAAAATATTATCCGCAAATATTTCCCAAAATGCAAACGAAATTTCCTCTCAAATTCTGCATGGAAATACGATTCAACATTCATTTTCTTCACGCTTTTCTTCACAGCGTTGGAGAACCGATAAGTTCGACAATGGAGCAGCGGTATCGCGATCGAAGCTTTACCGCTTTGCCAGCTGACCGCTGACCGCAAGCGCTTTCTTTAACATCTACTTAGATACGTGCTCGCAAGTACCCACAGATAACAAATATGAGTAGAGGGAGCATCCGCGTCATCACCTGAATAGTCATAGTCGCATCACCAGCTTTATAACCAGTTCAAGCTTCTCTATGAATAGGAATGCGTCAATATGTTTAATTGAAGCAAAACCAAACAGTTTTTTTTAATTTTTTATTCATTTTACTTTTGTAAGGAAATATGAAATTATAAATTTTCAAAATAATTAAAAATATCAATTAAAGAGTGTACTGGAGCATATTATGCATTTGAATTGTTTAAAAACAAATGATTATTTATTTACATTTTATTGTTTTAACAAAAGGCGGACTTAATGCTAAAAAGCATTTTCTCCCAGCCGACCTAGGGGCTATATTGTAATGTTATGGTAGGTGCAAGTGAGCAACAATATATAAAAGAAAAGAAAATTTGGAAAATGATTTTTTTTTGATAGAATAAAGACAGCAGACGATCATACAGTCTACCTGATGGTAAGTGGATACTGACGTCCATAGACTTCCGCGATACATGCCAAAATCAGTCCAGAATGACAAACGTTGGCACGCCCCCGGATACGCTACCCACCTTTTCAAATTAAGGAATGGATTGGGAAAAAATGAGGAGGGATAGGATGGGATGGGAATGGGCTCTGGCATATCTCACTGACTACCGAAATACGTACGTACACTGGGGAAATACGATAAAGTAGAAAATTCAGTACATTTCAAGATAGTCTTCTGTGAGATAGGGGTAAAGTGGTCAGTCGAGTGCGCTTAGCGGCTGTGGGAATGCAGCGTGCACTCTACCCTACAAAATAGGCTTATGGGATGGTAATAGAAAAATGATACGCGTAGTCGTCAGTAAATTTACGTTAATTTTATGTATTTCATATTTAGTCTTACTATACACTTTTTAAATGGACGTTACCTTACACCACCTTATTGCATTTCTTTTTAACCAAAGGTTAACCAAACTCTGCGTCTTGTACAACTTTAGTGCAGTAAAGCTTAAATATATAAATTAAACTAGCGTCATGCCCATTCTACCGAATATATCTATATCTATCCTGTGTGGTTGTATTATAGTACAATTCGCGGTCACAAACGCGGTCAGCTTCGGCTGCGCGCTTGTTTTATCGCGATGTTGTCTGATCGGGCCGCTCTAATCAATCAAACGATCAGTTTCTACTGTAAAATCAGGTTAAATTTTTAAATGTGATCGACACATTTCAAATTTCTTTTCTATTTAATAGATCATAGAAGGGCAGACGACCCACTTGATTTCAAGTGCCATTCGCATGTTCTACCGACCTTACTGATTAAAACCATATTATTAACTATTAATTGATTCAAATAAAAATATGTCTTAGCAATTAAACAACTTTGAACGGTTTAAATCGCGTATATTTGACATTATTTATATGATGACATTATTTATGTTTAATTGCTATGTATAGTAATCGCGAAAACCTAAGAAAATATTAAAAATATGTCTTATTTGCGCATCAATTAAAATATAAATGTAATCAATACTTGGTTGTTAAAAAATAAATGAATGAACTGTTATAAAGCAACACACGACTTTTAAACATTCGGTTTGAAGTAACAAAAAAAAATTGATGCGCCGAGGCGCTAACATTTTCATGCGCTTCATCCCTAAAATATATATTAAAATCTACTTTATATATTAATTAAATAATTTTAAATATGTGACAAATAAATATCAATTATTTGCCACACGGGCACATAGAAATACAATAGTATATAAAGGTAATTAAATATATACAGCTCAGTGAGCAAAAGGGCGTGACACAGCGCTGATTTTCAGCCTGCCCCTCTCATTATTACAATGTTTCCAAATCTGTACGTCTCATTCTCATCTTTCATTTAAAAATAAATCTGAAAATGAGACATCTACACTCTACGCTGTGCTAGATAACTAAAGTATTCTGCCGACCGTAGCATGTATCCGCCTTTTAACGTAATAATTCCGCCTTTCTACATCTTAACCCAATCCCTAAGGCTGCAATATTTATCGTCCCGACATCAACATACAAGTCACAAAGAGCCCTAATAAATACGACCCTCAAGAACAGATACGTCGAACGCCGCCGACGTATTTATAACTTAGTGTTGGGTCAACGACTCCCGAAATTCCCGGGATTACCTCATTAATCGCGCTACCATGGTACTTGAGTGTTGTGACATTAATATGTTTTACTGCTTATGAGAGCAGGAGGCTATGTAGATGAGAAACGCCAAAGATCATGTGTGATGGCGGGCAATGTGAGAGATTTATATCCAGGAGTGGTGAGACACAGGTTGAATGTGTGGTATTGCTTATTTGACAACTAGAAAATAACAACGCATATTAAAAATATATTTTTTAATTCTTTAAAAATTGTGTAGTTCTTTAAAGATCTGAGGCGTCACTCATGCGAAGATGTCTGTCTGTCAAAAATATTAATACTCTGTCTAAGAATACTCTGTCAAAAATGTCATAAACACAATAAGGGCTTCGAAGTTCTTGTAACTTCTTAACCCTTCATCTCGGTCATTTTTAGACATTTTGACATTATCGAGGCTATTCTGTCACGTAGGATGAACTGGAATCCATCCACGTGTGCCTCAGCAAACTTATGGGGTGCGCGGCAGAAGTGAGGCAGCCCGAACAACACTCTGAACGCATTATTGTATTGGACACGCAGAGCACTGAGAGCCTTGTGTGTATTATATGAGTAGCTCAATAAATTGAATAAGTTATGTTAGTTAATAAACTTTAAAGCCATCGGTTTAGCTTTAAATCACGTGATAGGGGAAATAGATGCAATTTGACCACTAATGAGTCTAACTCGTTCATTCCTTATATCAATCTTTCCAATGCTCACACACAAAAATCAAATGTCCCAACCCTAACAAATGTACGAAATGTCCCAGAATCGCGTCGGGGCACCAGGCGACATAAATTGTAAAAGGCGATGTACCAACGGGCTGAATCGTCAAATGGTCCGGACGAGATACATTTAAGATATGGCGCGCATATAGCTCTATTCTGCAACCCTCTTGTACACAGGCGAAGTTTCATTTGTATACTCTTTGGATTTTGACCCTTTAGGGCTAGCAAATAGTGACGTCGCACAGGAATCATGTCAATAATTGTCGCATGTCGTCTTGAAACACGATAATATGTCGCGGGTGAGAGCCAGGTGGAATATCTTTCTATAAAGGAACTTTAGAATTATATCTATTATTACGGCATACAAATGATTTTCCGCCTCAGTACCCATCCATATATCCCTTTCAGTGATAACTTGATAAGATTGCCTTTTGCGTATTTTGTATAAAATCATTCTTTGTTTGCCGTATTTGTTTTTGTTGTATATATAATAAAGAGTTTCATCTATCTATAGATATTACATATTTACATCTAAATATATGTACCATTCACATATACCATATAACTATAAATATAGATACCTGCCTGTAATTATACCTATATCTACCTATAGGTAAATATATAATATAATAAAATAAGTGAAATAAAAATAAAGAACATATGTCATTTTGCACCCAATAAGTAAATAAGAACACATGTCTTTTACCCACAATACAAACGATACAGCCGAATGCGGCAATGTAGTACCTCACTAAATGTCGGCCGACGATATTTATGTGTCGATCGAATTGTCGGCGGCCGATAAAATGCACTCGCCAGTCGCTGTTGCCACTGTAAACGGCACTGCACTTAAACATGCACTTTGTCAAATAAATGTACGCTGACTTGTTTTTATTTTGCTGTTGCAGTTTCGATAAATGCTTTGTTATTTTAAATAATCAACATCATCAGTATGTTTGCTTAAACGTAGCTCTATAAGCTCTATATAGGCGAAATATAATAAATAAATAAAAATATATCTAATATAATCGTTTAGTGAAAGTATAGTTTCCCCGAGTTGGAAAACCGCGGATGTCATTCTATTAATTTTCGAATATCTCGAGAACTATGTAAGCGATTATCACGTGTGAATGAAATCTATTTAAATTATCAATAAAAATGTTTTTGTAATTTAATAGCATAGATATTATAGAAACAGAAATATTTACAAAAATATGTTTTTTTTTTCATTCTTTGCCTCATTTTTTAATAATTTTATAAACTATTTTTTTTCGCGCTGCTTATTGTTTTGGCTACGTTTTTGAACGCGGCCTTTTACTCCGTGACTGACAATAATTGACACGATGTCCGGGAGAAAACTACGCAATTACAATCATAATAACCGCGCGCCGCGAAAAATCGCTCGGTTGCCATCGACGGCATCACGAAACCTCAGTGTAAATCGTTTATCAAAAACAATAACAATTGGGTCGCGACCCTAGGGAAGTGTTTACGGCGACAGCGGCCGCGTTTCGGCCGGCTGTCCTGAATATGCTGCGCCTGGAGTCTCTGGGATAAGTTTGGACATTAACTATAATCATTTTCATTTCGTTTATTTTCCCGAAATTATTTTGCACCCCCATCCAATCCAGCAGGTACATCGGATCCCCCTTTCCCGGGTGTCACCCATTAAGTTTATTCACCGCGCACTGCGCCCACAGAATTAGTTGGACCTCTGACCCTCAAATTGGGTATAAACTTGTATTTTGAGGGCCAGCGTTATGTTACGTTACACGATCTGGCTTTGTTTTGGAACAAATTTTTGTATGTGCCCGTGTGTAGTAAAATGAAGTCCGAGAGTGTGTGTATGTATGTATGTTGTGCAAAAGACAGGAAGTTGAGTAGTGTTTTAGCGATATCTATTTTCTTTTTTTTATGTGCAATGCAACCAGCCCTTTTAGTATCCACTGTTGGACTTGGGCATCCTCGTGCACAGTGTGTTTGGCGTGAGGGATGTATAGCCTTAAAACGCCGATCAAGCGGGTCGGCGAGCCCACTCTTTTAGAAGTAGTATAGTTCCTCGGGACTCGTGGTAGCCGCTTTGTTAGTCGCCCTTAGTCGCTTTTTACGACAACGCACGAAAAGAAAAGATGAGATTTTGCTATTCTAAAGCTAATAATATCTTAAGTTTTCAGTTGTTCTTTTCCTTAAGATGCCTTTTTCCGTCATCTATGGTTGGCGATCATTCTGTCTATCTAAATCTTGGACATGAAAAATTTAAACAATGAATGGGTGCTTTAAACCATTGGCGAAGGTTTTTCGATCAAAATGTTCTCCTTTAGGCTGTTTTCTTTTCCCTAGATCTTCTCTTGGATGGTTATAAGTTACACCTCCGTAAAACAGTGTTCTTATTTTATTAGTCGGGTGTCAATATTAATTTACAATTAGGAACCTAACATAATTACCATTAAACACCGCACTTTATCTTCGCCAGCCATTTGACAGCTGCTGTCTATACGGGGCCGTATCTCAATCCCGGGATTATTGCTGCCCCGGTACCGATCCTTCCGAGGATATCCGTGTATTCAGGCCCGAGTCACAGTGATAATCTTTTAATACCACCACACGCACACATATATTTGTAACTAGTTTCACCCGCGACTTTGTTCGCGTGGTCTACATGATTTACGTAGCCTAAATTGTTAATACGGATTATAATGTATCTATTTGCTAAGTTTCAACAAAATCGGTGCAGCTGTGTCAACGAGATTGAATAACTTCGCGTTATAATATTAGCAATTGTAACTTTCGCATGAAATGCGTTTGAAATTGCAAGGCAGGTTAATTACACAGCGTAAAATGACTGGTAATAAGAGCTTGTAATACGCCCCCTGGGCTGTCTATACCATTAGTTTGGCTTATTTCATCGCCTCCAGCTTCACACAGCCTTACGTTGTTAATTAAATATCCAATCGGTTAGCAACATATTAATCAACATAATTTTGCTCCTCATAACAGTGCCATATACGTAACGAAATTTAGTTCTTCTGCCTTAATTAATAAGCATGGTGCTGTGAAACCTTGTAATTATAAAAGATTACATAAAATTATATAGCAATTATAGGCCCTTACCAATCCGTCGGAATTGATTACACAACTCGATAAATTACACATACCTGTAAACAAATAAAAGGAATTTAATTTAATATTCTACCAAATAAATTACAGTAAATACACTGTTACATTGAAGATTGCTTCCAATCGTAATCGATAAGGAAAGGGATGTAATTGAAACGCGAGTTAGAAAGAGATGGAAATAGTATAACTCTCCTCATTCGTCGCCTGAGAAACTGAGAACGTTAAACGCGCCGTGGAGGATATAAACAGTGAACTAAGACTTGGAACCAATTAAAAACATCGGTTAATATATTTAGTTTCATAAATTACTGTATTTATTTATTTACTCTTTATGCACTGTATTGTACAGAGGCGGACTTAATGCCTAATGGACTTAATGGGCATTCTCTACCAGTCGACCGTTGGTTAAATACATATATACTTGTTTATAAACAACTAGCCGTTGCTCCTATTTATTAATGTCTGACATAGTTTAAGTGAAGTTACACATAGCAATTCATTGATTTACTGCAGAATTAATTAATTTTATCAAACAATTAAACTTTTTAATATTAGTTAGATTATTAACCGATTTAAAATAAAGATAATATATTTGGTTTGAAAACGATATGCCAAAATTTTAAACGGTTATCCCAGGCTTTCTGGTGTCCAAAACGCAGAATAATTAGAACGAAGACTGTGTTACACAAAATATGGGACGTTGTAAGAACAACAATCACATTCTGATGTAAATAAAGTAATAATAAAAAATGTGTAAGATTTCTCATCGTTCTCCGTCGCATTCCCGTAACATTTTAAATATCCCCGCTCGCATTTATGTGCTAAATTCTTTATCGTATAAGTGATAAAGAATTTAGATTCCACGTTTGTGTGCGTGATCAATATTTTACGGTTTTGTATAAAGTTCACTTACCGTTGTATTGTGTTGTAGCGTAACGGAGAATGTTAAAAGTGTATTAAAGTAATGTGCGTTAAAGTCGTATCAATCATCGAGTCGTTGCTTTTTAACTTTTTATTTGCGTGGTTTACTTTTTGCGAGTGATATAAATAGCACAGTTCTAAAGCTACGTCCACACCTAGGCTAACATATTTGACTCTTTTTTTTAAATAATTATATAACGAACCTTTTGACCGCTAATAACGGATACATAGTAGATAATTAATGCTACATTTATGTCAAACGTAAGTAAATAAAAGTTATTTCTTAGTTGTATGTATATATTATGTATGTTGGCCGTATGGTGTCGGCCGGCTTTAGCCTCCATACATCCCTCATACAAAAGACCATGTGCATGTGGATGCCTATGTTAAGCAATGGACGAAAAAAGGTTGTTTACGGTTATGTACATATATATATATATATATATATATATATATATATATATATATATAAGAGGGGGGGAGATGCATACTGCAATCCCATAGCCGCTGAGCGCACTTGGCTGGTCCATTAATTACCTCTCTGTCACAGAAGACTACCGTAAAATTTACTGCATTTCCCACTTTATCCTATTCCTTCAAAGTACGTACGTGTTCCAGCAGGGAGTGAAATATGCCAATATTAAATGAATTATTTTTTGATAAGGCGATGCAATTGTAGTTGTTATTTATTGTAAAGCTTTATTGTACTTCAATATCAATTGTTGAACAAAACACTATGAGACCGTTTGTTAGTACATACCATCGGCTAATCCGGAAATACCCGAACGCTTCATCTACGTCCATGCAATACAGTAACAAAGTATGCACAATTACAGCAGGTACGGTAATTCATAGACGTGGATGAAGCGTTCAAGTGTTTCCGGATTAGGCGAAGGTCAATGTTTTCGTAATGTATCTGCACAAATGTTGACTTATTTATAGGACTTTTTTATAATTATTTAACCATAATTATTTTCCTACTCAATTGAAGTAATAGTTACAATGAAATTGTCATACTGATGACGCATTAATCCTTAATGATGACGCATTATAAATGCGTAAATTGGTTTGATGAATAGATAGATTAAATACATAGATACACTTGTTTGTTCAGTCGGCCAATGATTCAAAGCTGAGTTTCATTTGACATTTCTAAAAAACAAGAGCGATTTTCGCTTGCAAATCGAACTTATCGATTTATATTTGGGACTTTATCACGGTCTGTCCTTTTAAAAGAACAAAGAATTTAAAAGACATTTATTGTAAGGGGATTGATTTATTGTAGTGCACACTGCATTCCCACAGCCGCTGGGCGCACTCTGGCCTTGCCACGTTACCCCTCTCTCACAGAAGGCTACCTCGAAATGTACTGCATTTCCTACTTTATCGTATTTCATTTGTCATTCTGGACTGAAGCTGACATGTATCGCGGATGTCCATGGGCTACAGTTTCCACTTACCATCAGGTGAACTGTATGCTCGTCTGCCAACTTTTCTATAAAAAAAACCATAGGCCCACTGTACACCAAAAAATAAACATTATACTTTAAAGAAAATAATAGTATAATCAGAGGTCTTATCGCTAAAGCGTTAGTTTGTACTTAGTAAGTACTTACTTAGTACTTGTACTTAGTAACTAATAACTGTGCAAGGAATATATGCTTCGCTAGCAACAGCTAATACAAAATATAAGCATTCTTAACTCAAAATACATTAAAACTAAAATCATAACAACTAAAACAACCAATAATATGAGAAAAAACAAGAAAATACAAAAAAATCCTCAGAGTTGAAAGGATTATATTGCTTGTAATAATATGTTTTTTTTTTTCTAATCCATTCGACTGCACATGACACCGAATAAAAACGCGTTTTGAAAGTATCGCGTAGCTGACGATACGCGAACACAAACAACTGCCAATCAAACTTTTTTTAACATGTGTTTTTTCCGTCCGACCTACTTACGCGAGACGTAAAAAAAAGCACATCAATCGTAACATTTTTGTTCAATTTTAGCTGTTATGTGAAAGGAATAAGGCTTGTTAGTGTTACGGTCTATGTGCGGGTGTTTATCGATCTCGCCTGGTGTAAGGGCTTTTACACATGACGTGGCGGCAGCAACGAAACCGCTTCGGTTGCGGAGCCGCCGCGCCGCTTCGATAGAACTACACATGAGTGCCGCCAGCGCAAAGGTAACGCAGGGTCCGCGGCTAGTAGTTACATATGCAACATAGACTTCTATCGAAGCGGCCGCAACCGTGCCGAGTCGCTGCCACCGCGGCGTTATGTGTAAAGGCCCTTAGGAACCTTGCCCTTAGGCCGATAGAAGTATTTATATGTATTGGCATATTTCATATTAGCTGTTACTATGTACTTTTGTACTGAAAGGCGAAGCCGCTAGCCGCTGCTGCAGCGGTATAATGTGTAGTTACATAATAATATGCAACTAGACTTCTATCGAAACGGCGCCGCAACGATGACGGTGTCGTTGCGACCGCGACGTCATGTGTAAAGGCCCTAAGGGGTATTTGCAATCTGTATTACAAGCATGTGCCAAGGAGAGAGAATTGTGCAATAAAAATAACAGCCGTACGCGAGGTGCGCGGTGACACAGAGAAATCGAGACGGACGCCGTGTACACCGCACTCCGAATATAGCGATATTAACGACATTGTGTATTCAGGCCATCCTAACCTATGGTGCACGAACATGGGTCCTTGACTGAAGTTCACAAATCCAAACTCAAGATTTGTCATGGGGTGATGGAGCGTAACATACTGTATATAAGACTGGCTGCATCAGGAACACTGAATTGTGCTTTAAAACACGCATGTTAGTGCTAGGACGGTGGTGTAATAAGACTTTGCTGGATACGTTATTAGACAAATTGGAGCTCTGTAATGTCCGTGGGAAATAATTTTTGAAAACTTGTGTCAATATTTCTTGAACTCTCCATTGATGTGGAATATAAAAACCCTATTAGACAAAATTAGAATCGTGGGCCTATTCTGTTTTGAAGTCAATATTACTACACTCGGATAAGTGTAAGCGAAGCAGGAAGTGAACGCGTTGACAACTGACATGCCACATGTCAACACGTTCGCTCGCGAGTTTTGGCACTGAATATTGATAGTGAAGTGGTAAAGAAGCTATTCCATTTATAATCATTATTATATATGTAATATTAAAATATAATAAATTCTACACATTACTTCTTTCAGAAGCAATACTTCAGATCTGTTCAATTAATTCATAGAAACGGCTTCAATGGACAAAATTTAGATGCCAAAATTTGAATCGTAAGAACTAGAAGAACATAAAGTTTACTTATGTTTATTGACATGAAGCAATTTACATTGGGCATTAATCGAACGTTTGAACAAATACAAATGTACTTTGCACCTTATTATCAACTATTTAATAGACTGTTAAGTGGCGCCAACCACAAATAAAAGGTTGTAGAACAAATTCATATTTTCAGTTAACGAATATGTACGTTAATGTCACAGCAATAACTTGTTAACCAATGCATACATACATACCATCAGCCCGTGTCTCTCCACCGCTGGATATAGGTCTCTCCTAAGGAACGCCACCATACACGGTCTTCCGCTCTTCTCATTCAGCCACTACCGGCGACTTTCTTCAAGTCGTCACTCCACCTGGCCGGAGGGCGTATGGTACCGAAAAATAGTCTCTGACGGCAGTCCTCATTCTCAAATTCAAAGTCGCTCACCGAGCGATGGAGATAGCTATGCTCGGAGTTTCTTCGCTGGACAAAATCCGTAATGAGGAGATTTGTCAAAAAACTAAGGTTGCCGACATAGTTCAAAGGAACAAATGCATTAAAAAAATCATGCACGATAGTCTTATTACGCGTCTGTGTTAGACGCGGTCGCATCGGAAACGTTTCTATATCTTGATAACATCGCACAGCGCTGCCGGGCTGCTGCCAAATTATTTACATAAACTGTGAGCAGTAAACACTGTGCAATGTGTACGACGCGCGGACCAACACAACACGTGGTTTAATAATTGCAAGTATTAAACGAAGAATTTGAATGTTTATAATTGTTTATAAGATACAATTAGCATAAGAAAGTAAATGAGTCTGGATTCTGTACCAAAGATTTAGAGGGATATATAACGCAAGTTGTTCGTCGCTGCGTGTCCGAAGTTTGCGCTAAACTGCTCGCCTACAATCAGTAGTCCGGTAATTAGTGTGGTTGACCGATACAAGAGCGGCTCAGATGTTCGGTTGATGCACGCAACCGAACTACTGAAACTGCAAAATCTCAACAGTCCGATCAACCGGACTAATTACCGGACTACTGATAGTAGGTGAAACTGCTACCTCTCGCGCTGCTCGTCGTTGTTACAAAATAGCCTAATAATCAATGTTGATATCAAGAAGGGAGATGTTTCGTTTGATCGGTGAGTGGTCTCCCATTACTATCCATTGGTAACTTAATCGTAGGTACAAAATAAGTGAAATGCTTCGTTTTATACAATTTCACGAACTTGCGTTGTTTATATATTATCTGTGCAATTATTAAATTATTTGAAAACAATAAAGTTATCGACGTTACCAAAGGCAAACATTTTCAAACGTTTAAAATAATGCAGATGGACATAGGCTCCAAAATCTACGTGTTTGACTCAGTGTGATTTTCTATAGTTACGTGTATATAAAGAAAACTATTTCGAAAGCAAGAATGGTTATCAGCGATATTGGGCGTTGTAATTTCCTTGTTGGATTCCCGCCCAGTTTAAATCTACCCTCACTTTATGTTAAACAGTTTATTCGAAGTAAATATGTTTGTGAGGGCACGCTCGGGCCAAACTAAGTTACGTTTCCTGTCAGAACTTTGGTATTATTTAAAAAATCTATCTACGCAAGTCCATCGCCCAGGTTTTTTTTAGAAAAAAGTCGGCAGACAGACGGCAACATCAGTCCAGAATGACAAACGTTGGCACGCCCCCGAATGCGCTGCCTACCTTTGCAGATTAAGGTATGGATTGGGAGAAAGGATGGGGAAAATGGGGAGGGATAGGATGATATGCGACTGGGCTCTGGCATATCTCACTACCGAAACACGTACATACATTGGTGAAATACGATACAGCAGGAAATGCAGTACATTTCAAGGTAGTCTTTTTTTAGAGAAGGATAACGTGGCCAGTCGAGTGCGCCCAGCGGCTGTGGGAATGCACCGTGCACTCTCCCCCAGCATAAGTGCTAGTTATACTTGAAAATTATATTTATTAAGATTTTCGTATTTATTTATGGGAAATAATGATATGAGTAGCATAAAAATAAATAAAGGCATAACAATAACATAGCCGCTACCACAAAAGTCCTGAGGAACTACATACACCACCTCTACCAGCTTGGGCCAGCGCGGCGATTTGAGACCATAAGTACATCTCTCATGCATAAGACAATGTGCATGAAAGGGCCCATGTCCAGCAGTAGACGGTAAAAAGGGCTGGCCGGCTACGGTACGGTTACAAGTTTGAAATTTTCAAACCACTGAACCAATTTGGGCTATCTACGAACTGAACCGAATTATAGACTTAAACTAGTTTGATGCCTAATTTCATTTCAATCGGTTAATAAATATGCCCTGTAGTAATGTGGTCTCTGACTATGGGCCTCATAAATAAGCTCACTGTCGCACAGCGAGCTATGGAGAGGGCTATGCTCGGGGTTTCCCTACGTGATCGAATCAGGAATGAGGAGATCCGTAGACGAACTAAAGTCACCGACATAGCCTCTCGGGTTAGCAAGCTGAAGTGGCAGTGGGCAGGGCACATATCTCGAAGAACCGATGGCCGATGGGGCAGAAGGGTTCTCGAATGGAGACCACGTACCGGCGGACGAAGCCGAGGACGTCCATCTGCTAGATGGACAGACGACCTCATAAAGGTTGCGGGCACCCGCTGGATGCAGGTCGCTGCCGATAGGTCTAAATGGCGGACAATGGGGGAGGCCTATGTCCAGCAGTGGACGTCCAAGGGCTGAGAAGAAGAAGAATGTAAGAGTTCAGCTGGTAACCCTTAGTCTAAACGTAGTGAATTTTTTTCCTAAATTCACTGCAATGAAAATGCTTAATACCTTGGAACCCTACCTCCTACCATACAGTGAACAAGAAAACTACTTATAAAAGGCGAATAAAATTTTGAAAATTTTAACACCCCCAGTTGGCAGTTGGCAAGTTCTTGGACAAACATTCGCTCGCGGCACTTCGTAAGTTTCAACTTGTAGGAAACGGAACGTATCTTTTGTGTAGCGACTTTATTCAATGTATAATTCGAAAAAAATCACACGTATATATATATATATATATATATATATATATATATATATATGGATGTTGGTATATCTGATGTTAATAGACTTCGACACCGTTTGACCGATCACCGATCAGAAGGTTTTTATGCTATCCACTTTGTTGTAACTCTCCACTAGATGGCGCTGCAACACATCAACTTTTATACCGTTAAACCGATTGCCATGAAAATTGGTATACATAAATTGATAAAAATATTTTATATATATTTTCGAGCTATCGACTTTGTTGTAACTCGCCACTATACGGCGCTGCAGCATATCAACTTCTATGATAGGACAACGTCTGCGGGGTTTTTTCTAGTAATTAATAATTTTAAAATACTAAAAATTACTAATTTATATATATTTTAGTATTTTAATATAATTTACTATTTATGACAGCTATGTTCCCAGTCGTACGTTATGTTGTATGAGTATGTGTCTTTAGTAAAGATCTATATATTAATAAGCTTGCCTCCAAGCGACATTTTAGTACAGTTATGGTACAACAGATTTACGTTATGTCCATCTCGCCAAACCATAACAATCTATCAGCGTGTCTTTTCACTGAATAACAGTCTCGTCGTCACACACGATCTTTCGCTCTTCTCATTCAGCAATTATCGGAGAACTTCATTTAAGTCGTAGGCCGGAGGCGTCCTAGGCGATGGCGATAACCTGATAAAATAAAGTTCGCTGGCGGAGAGGTGGATGTGAAGCGTCGAAGATTGTGCTTGGTGGTGTTAGGAGAGTCCTATATTCAGCAGTAGAGAGGCAAGCTGATGGTATGCTATGGAACCCAAATGTAATGCCACTTGCGATAATCTTGGGGAGCTAAGAAATAAATGAAATGTTACTATACGAATTGTACTTAAGTACTTAAGCTTACATATGTTACTTAAGCAAAAGCAGTAATGACGGTTATTGGTATTCCGTGACACCTGATCCGGAACGCCGATGCCTCGGGGGAACACCGACACACAAATTACATGCGAAAGCAATATTCCAAATTTGCTAAAAATTGGCTTTTGTGTACGGATTTTTTTGTATACAGAAGTTAATTGGGACTTCAAATAATGGCATAAGAAGTATTATGTATGTAGCGAAGCTGAAAGAATTGTTTTAAATAAATGTTGTTGTTAACGTAAGATAGTTCTGGTAAAAATGTTGAAAATCATAGTTCCGAATAAATAGACCATTCTAAGACCGTGCTTTGCTTAGACTTACACCGTGTCGTTGGAAACTAACCTCCATGCAGACAGCATAAGGTGCTATGAAACATGATTGTGACTAATTCTAAGATCGAAAATCGTCTATTTATCTGGACCTTCGATTTAAAACTTACTTGTTAAGCGACCTTTTTTAGGTTCATAAGGTCCAATGTATCAGAATGACCATAGTATCAAAATATCATATTATACAAGAAGACCAGAGTTTGTAACATGTCCAATTATACAAAATGAACTGGACTCTGGATATTTCAATATTTAACATTTTGTATAATTGAACATTTTGATATTCCGGTCCTTCTGATACATTGGACCTTATGGAACGACAATGTCCACAAAGCGTGCCATCGTCAATTTGAGACTTGACAGCAGCAAATGTTTACCTTGACCTTCCTTTTTTCAGTCTTCTTAACTTTATCCCATTACCCAAGAGTACGTGCGTATTTCAATAGGGCGTGAGATTTGCCAGTGTCCAATCCTATCTCATCCCATCCTAACTCTCCTCATTTTCCCAATCCATTCCTTAATCTGCAAAGGTAGGCAGTGCATCCAGGGGCGTGCCAATGTTTGTCATTCTGATATTAATTGATATGCATCGCAGATGTCCATGGGCGACAGTATCCACTACCAGCAGATAGAATGCTCGTCTACCGCCTTTAATCCATGAAAAAAAAAACTAAGATCTACGCTAACGCTAGCTATCACGGACGAAGCCATTAGCGGGTACTTGTCTGGTACGGTACATACAAAACACAGACAGAAATTCATTGAATTCCTCAATAATTCAACAGTAATCATGTTATAAACTAATATGTTACCAAATAATTAAATACAATACGAGACTATAGATAAGGCTCATCGTGATAACGATCACTCGAGCGCTCAGCGCTCATTTTTACAACACTATTCGTCACCACACTCAAAGCTCACGCCATTGGTTATCAATATTGAGGCAAATACGACTTGACCATTGCTGGACTGGACTTTTCACAAATTTTCACAGACACTTCACAACATATCCTGGACTGGACATACAAAATATATGTACCAAAATGTCTACATACTTATTTATTTATTTATTAAAGAAACAGTTAATCGATCTTTTTCACGACGTGCCTCATATATCGCAGGGTGCTGTACATATTGTTATTTGGTTCGTTTAATAACGTTTTCATAATAATTCCAGTTACCTGTTATAATAACTAGTGTAACTAATTAGAGACCGCAACTATTAGGAATATTTGCACAATTTGCACTGAGGTAAGAGTATTGCAAGGGGTGAAACGTAGGGTGGTGTCCTTACAGCCCCTCGGGTGTGCTGACACAGTAGATATAACGAACGGTAAATGGTCTCAACGCTCTTCACGAAATAATCACTTACCATACACCTGCGAAGAACACAGTTTACTACTTGCCACCTGTTTGTTAGATCGTATTATCATACAAGCAATACGACCAATTAGCCCAGTTGCTAGTGGTCCCTTATCTGCTGTGCAAAGGGTCCCCGCGTGCGATTGCCAGTCGGACAATCATTCGTTTAAAAACGGGTGTTTGTTCGATTTTGGATGTTGCACGTATTGTGTTCGTCTTTGTAAGCGTCTCTGGACCCACGACACAAGGAATACTAGTGTGGGCTATAAATAAATAAATAAATTGAATGCGGCGTTATTTATTTATATAAAAAATATTACAGCAAGACAACCGTGATATCTTGTTTCCGATCGTCATAGTATTGCATGTCGCTCGAAACCCATGTGCCGTAGACGGCGCGAAGCAGCGCATCACGTCGAGGGTTGCTTCGCGAAAATGTCAAACATTAGCTGCACACGTGTGCTGCGTGAGCAATGCGTCTAGCGTTGCGGCGCGTTCACGCGTCCCAAGCGTGTCCGTTTGAATTTTGCTCCTTGCCTTTCCAAATATAAATGTTTTCTGGTTATAAAGTAACAAGTGACAAATTTTATGTATTGTCATATTAAAATTCGAATAGTACTGACGGCAATCGCGCGTCCACGACTCCCACGTAGGCAAACGTGTCCTCGACGCGTCTAGCCGCGCTGCTAGCAGGACAAAGCCTTATGCGTCATATTTTACGACAGTCTTCTGTGAAACATCCTATCTATTCAAGATAGCTTATAGTTTCCCTCATATAAACATAACTCATTAATACAACGATTAAATTCTATGTAGGTACCTATCCGTCCTACATTAGCCCAAATTCATATTTAACTATAATATAACCACAAAGGCCCGCGTGGCTATGGGCCGGAACCCTCTCATGATTACAAGGGGAGGCCTTTGCCCTGCAGTAGATTCTTAATAGACTGATATCGATCTAATAAAACCACTAAATATTTAGTGTATAAAGCAACTCCATGCGGTAAAATTAACAAAACCACATTTAGACAGCGATTAGGCAATTAAAATCCTGCATTAGGGCGATGGAGGGAAGCGGCGGTCGGTACGAAGGCTATTATCCAAATAAAAATACCCGAGGTTAGAAAGGTGAAGAAAGGTGGATGATTATTTAGGATAGCATACAGTCAGACACTAAAAGAAAGGAAGAAATTTATAAATACCAGTTAATAATACTACATACTATTAATAATAAAACATAAACTACGTATATAGCTTAATTAACACAAAGGTGTGTATTGCCCCGTCTAATAGGCTACAACTCAGCATGTGCTGCAGCTAAAACTGGAGCGCCAGTTGTAGCCTTTTGCAATGACTCGCGAACTGTCTATCTACACTATAGTATACTAATGGCTCTTTTTCATTGCACTTATCGAGATAGTTTATATTTTCAAATGCGTTTGAAATGCGTCACTAACAGACCAACCCATTTACGGTATCAACCTATGTCGCTCCACTACTGGACGATACAGTGTAATAACAAATAACGATAAAAGTATCTGACTTCGTCAAATGTCGCATATACAGCACTGAACAACAGAGTTGTAAACAGGTCGAATAGATTGCCACAAGAAGTGGTAGATTCCGCCACAGTAGGGATTTTCTAGTAGATCTATCTATCTAAGATCTATGCATACGCCAACACAAGATATAGACACATCAGCTACTGAATGATCGTCTATTATAATATAATAATAAAATGCATAATAGATTGATGTGCATTCCATTGTGCATACTGTAGAAATGGTTTCATACAATACAATACATATAATAAATCCGTTCATAACAACCACTAGATATACTTATTCTCAATTTTGAACTCATGGCAATCAAAGGATAAGTCCCAAGTGCCCGAAGAATCGACCAGGTCAGGCCCAGGCACAATTTGCTCTAAAATAGTTTTCACGTGTACCACGAAGCCCCAATACAGGTCAAACGTCTGTTACCTATACAATAGTTGTTTGCAGCCGATACTCTCTACCAACGTCTAATTAAAACGGCCATTCAGGGTTGGCGCAAGTAATAAGCAGAATGCGTATTATCTATTCAGATAGAACTTGCTTCCCTATTACGTACATACACCTCGTGAAACCAGAATAAACGAGTTGTCACCAAGACATCAGTAAACACTAAACATCTAAGTACTTTAACAGCAATGTTGTTTTGGGAGTAAAACAAATTAGAAAAGAAAAAAAAAGTCTAAACTCTGTACAATAAAAAAGGAAAGAAACATGAAAAGACAGCCTTGACATGATATGACATGATAAACATGACAACCCGTGTCGTTTTTCCGTTCCTTCCCTCCTTTCCTCCGTCGATTGAAACTAATCACTAGTGTTGTAACTTTTATGATCAGATTAGTTTCATAACTCGTTTATTCGTTGATTTTATCTTCAATTTTAATAAAAATATCAAAATAAAATTGATAAAACCAATGCAACGTGCAATCGATATGTTGATGGATAGAACCAGTGAAATTACAATATTTGTCTAAAAAGCTTTTCTGAAACAGAGAAAATAGCGACATTATATCTTTTCGGCCAGCTTGTGCCATCGTGGTTTTTTATTTTATGCTCTATCATCATCTACCTAAAGTTACTTTTTGTTATTGAGTCTTAATAAAATTCGATAATAATTAATATCATCATATTATTAACACGACAATACGTATATTCGTTTTTCGTGAAATTATTTATAAAAAAAAAATTTTTCGCACGTTATGAGCGCTAATCGCTTTTGCGTCAGTTCATCCGTTTCACCACACTTCCACGGACAAAGCTGTGTAGTAGGTATGTAATTTTCGCCGTTTTCCAAAACTTATTTAATATTTTATCGGACCACGTAATTGGCTGTTAACTATTAGATAATCACTAGCTATCACGTGGTTTTCATGTGCTACAATTATATAGTTTTCAGGCCCATTACTGAACAGAGGTCGATAAGCAGGATGGTGCGCTTAAAATTTTCCAAGAACAGTAATTGTATACAATAACACTGTTTAGTGATACGAATACGGATTTTTTCCTTCGGGTAAATGAATTATTAAAATGTCACTCAAGACGTACAAAGCTATGTTGATATGCGTATATTGATAATAAAATAATAACACATGTGCAACGCAGAGAGCATCTACAGCTCACAAACTAGTTTATCATTTTTGTGCTTCGATATACATATATTCGATGGCTACAAGTCTAATAAATGAACGGTGTTCTAAATAATCTTAATTACAATTCTAGATCAACAAAGAGCAGATTGTAGCAGATTCAAATCCTACAATAAACAACTGGTAATGGACAAGAATCAGGCTTATCCTGGATTCTAGCAAACCGAGCTTATGTTTGTTCATTTGGAGTATTTAGTTAACAACTTAAGTTTAGTCAGATACTCGGAGTGTTTAAAGCGAAAACGTAAACAGAGAGTTTGGCTTTCTAGTAGTTCCTAACACCCACTACTAACTAGTATTTGAAAGTAGATACTTTAGTCACGTGACACCAGGGTGCCGAAGGATAAAAAACGAACGACACGTTTGCTCAAGTAATGCCCGAGTCAACAACGCAGCCATCTGGAGACCGCCGGAACAGGGATGAGATTTGTTCATATCGATAGATTAATTTCTAAAAAAAAAAAATGACATAACAGTTTATATAGTACGTCCCGAGACAGATATCCCATTAACATCGTGTACTTAAAATTCAACACTGAAATTTTTAGTAGTGCTAAATAGATAACGAAAGAAATGTTTATTTGTTAAATCTTTACTTTTGTTGAATAGTTCTCAAATCTTTTTAAATTAAGCGGCTTACTCTATACTTACGTAATAAAATATTTTGTATATCAATAAAGCTATTAAACAATAAACGATAAGTGGCGAGAAAATATATCAAAATATTGATACATTTTATCGTTCCAAAAATATATAAATTATTACGTATGAAGTAAGTGTACATGAAAGAGACACATATAGCTCTAGCTAACTGTAATCGCTTATCGCTCAGCATAAACTCACTCAGTTGGGCACTTGTCCGACATACGGCGAGTAGCGAGTTGAGCGAGCAACTAGTAACGAGTCGGCGAGCAGCGAGATGCGAGTATTAGTGCTGTCGCTGGGTGATGAGTCGCTTCGGTCGCTCGGCTATAAATAAATCCACGTAGATCTTATGATATTACAAAGGAATAGGCATGTAGAGTCAGCAACGAGAGTCACTGAACAGATTCAAAATTCCAAAACACCATGTACGATAACGTTCCATAAAATTATTAGCAGAGTAATGTATAGAACAATAGAGAATTATAAATGTAGCTGAACACTATTGTGCCCTTAACTGCTAAACATTTATGACTACATAAGTAGATGATCTTCAATAAATACAAAAGTTGCTGAGCAAAACAGTCTATTCCTTGTCTTGCTTAGTCGATGAGACGGGGAAATTACCGACTAGCTTACTATTGCTGTCTTTGTCATTTTCTGCATGACGACAGTGATGTATCATTTGTGACATACGTTGCCGACCCTGTTTAGCGACATATGATATGAAAGATGATCATCTTTTATCATCCCGGTTCATTACACCGATTTATGAAAATATAGTGTAGTCATTTTTAGAAATGTATTATAATCAGCGATATTTGTTGTTGACTGTACTTATTTGCCATGTGAAAACTCTTTTCTATCAAAGAATGTAAATCAAATTAATTTCTTGTCATAATATGCACGAAATTCATGATCTGGTAGTTCGTAGAATAATCTAATCACACGGTATTCTTGTCGAAAATAATGCATCCAATACCTTCTTCGTTTTCGGTTTAAATGTTTCTTTCTTTTTTTCAAACCTAAGATAATGCTTTTATAAAATACTTCATGATCGTCTTCAGAACTAAATAATAATGTTTGGTGTAACTCAAAATCCATTTTACTTTCGCGCTAAAATAAATTATAAATAAGTCAATGACAATACTAGACACTGACTGACAATCAGCTCAGCGATTATTTTTTCATCAGCAAGCGAGACTCGCCGAGCGAGTGAGCGATTTATAGCAGCGACAGAACTAATGAGCGAGTCATCTCTTTCCTTTACACTCATATTGTATGACATTTGCTGTCTCCTCGAGGTAGAAAATAGTTAATCGCCCATCACTTACTCGCCGTATGTCGGACAAATACCTTACTCTTTATTGGGCGACAAACCAGTCACACCCTTTTGTTCCTCCGACTCGCTACTTATCGGCAGTGGGAGAGGAGCCTTATAGATTAAGAATGTCGACAGTCATTATACATTGATTGTTACGAGTACATATTTATGTGTCCATGTGATACGACTTCCGTGTTTTGACAAAAAAATAAACGACACTTTTGTTCAAGCAATCAATACTTGAGTCAACAAACACAGCTTTCGGGAGGAGAACTTTTTTAAAAAATAGAGACGTAACGCTGTCTTAGCAATAAAAATTGTATCAGTTTAATGATTTATGACAATTTTATATTATAGATATCTATTCTCGACTTTCATTCATGAGGTCGTGAGTTCGAATCCTCGGTCTGTACTACTGAGTTTCCACTTAAATACGGATTTTTAAAGCTATCACTAGCTCGTACGTGAAAAAGAACATCGTGAGATATTAATAAAAAATCTACAGCATGTGTAATGTGTATAACCCGCACTGGGCCCGCACTGGGCACTGGTGGTGGAATGGCCCGAAACGCCTAGTGATTTAGCAAGGGACGGACGCCTGTGAATTACAGTAGGACGTTAAAAGCCGATATCTAAAAGATTCCATTATAGTAATAATTGTAAATATGATGTTAGTCCGATAACATCGCGATTTGGTAAACACATTTCCAATTCTAGATGTTTTTTTATGGAAAACTCAAAATATTCAATATCTCGATTTCGATTAAAAAAGGTTGTTGATATATCGCGATCCTAATAAGAACGGATCAAATAACAGTCACAAGTTGAAAAAGCATAAAAATATTGTTATTTTTTGCTTGAATAAATTGACCAAAATTTTACATTCATTTAGAAAGTAACAAGAAATACTTTATCGATATGACTACATCACCTTACTACAGGCGACTTTAGCCGGGTTTCTCTTATATAATGGCGCGAATGGTAGACAAATAGCGTCCAACGCAGACATTTTTTATTAGATATCAGTAAGTAGGTATTGTTGGCTTTTCCGGTTTGCACTTATTTACTTATTTGCACGTTGTTAGATATCTAATGCAAGCGTAAACCGAAACGTGTTAGGAGATTAATAATAGAGCGATTAATAATAGAGTTGTTTTTTTTTTTATTTTTTATGGAGAAGAGGGCGGACGAGCAAGCGGTCTCACGTGATGGTAAGTGTTACCGCCGCCCATGGACACCTGCAACACCAGGGGGTATGCGGGCGCGCCGCCGACCTTGCAAAATCCTATTCACAGCTTTCTTGAAGAACTCCATGTCGTAGTTTAATGGGAAGACCTCTTGAGGCAGTTCGTTCCACAGCCTACGGGTTCGCGATATAAAATAATTTTCGACCGAACAGTACGCGACACCTCCGTATCTAGGAAATGCGGATGGACCGCACTTCTGTGACGGGAGGTACGGTTGTAGAAACCCGAGGTGGGAATTATATTGAACAATTCTTCAGAGCATTCCCCATTATACAGGCGGTAGAACACACAGAGACACAGACGCAACGTCCCTCCGAACGCTGAGGGGTTCTAAACTGCCCGTGAGAGTGGGATCGTTGACAATACGAACAGCACGTCGTTGGATGGAGTCAAATGAGTCCAATTGGTATTTCGGTGCGCCGGCCCAGAGATGTGAGCAATACTCCATATGGAGCCTCACCTGAGCTTTGTAAAGCATTAGGAGTTGCCCAGGGGTGAAGTACCGCTTCGCTCTGTTCAGCACACCGAGCTTTTTGGAGGCCATTTTGGCCTTACTTTCCAGATGACCCCTAAATTCGACTTTGCTGGAAATGTCGACACCAAGGATCCCAATACTCTCCGAGATCTTAAGAGGTATGCTCTGAAAGCGAGGTGCTACGACAAAAGGTTTTTTTTTTATTGTTGTTGTTTTATTGTTTTTTTTAGGGCTTGTTGTTGAAATATGGCGCTATGGCCACACAGATGGCGATCTGTGTGTCCATAGACGAAAAGAAACCATATGGGGTTCTTCGTTCTTCAAGAGGGCTGCGAATAAGATTTTGCATATGTAAAGAGGCGGACGTCCAAGCGGTCCACGTGATGGTAAGTGGCTACCGCCGCCCATGGACGCCTGCAACATCAGTAGGTATGCGGGTACCGGGCGCCGCTTGGACGTCTGCCTCTTTATGGTACATATAAAAAAAATGGAATAAAATGTCTTATCTATAAAGCCTATCTATAAAGCCGCAGAACGGGAATAAAACTACACTGAGTAGATTTTAGCGCGATCTCATCGGTTATCATCCTAAGCCAGCAGTCACAAGACACGGCGTCAGTCAATCTCGATTAGATGGAAAACAGTCCCCTCTCGTTTCAACACCTATTAATTCAGACGGAGACAAATCGACAAGTCAAATTTTATATACCTTGTTTTTCTCCTCGCTTGTATCTGCTGAAAGCACGGAAGAGCTCGTTTGTCTCTACTGTTACGCCACAATGTAAATACTATAACAGTACGGAGACTTCAGATAAGTGTCAAAAATCTAGTACACGCATATAGACTCGACGCTGATGTAAGATCAAAGAAGGTTTCGGTAAATAATTGTATAGAGAAAAGACTAGATACAAAACCGTTTCAGTCTATAACTTTATGATAGTATCATATAGTATGATAATTTTGGATAGGTTTTGATATTTATGATCTCCCCCTGACATTTGTGGTGGCCTCGCCTTATAAAAAAAATGAATTTCTTGCAATTTCCAATTCGTTGAAAAATAGTATTCCTTTTAATTAATTTTTGCTTTGTAAAATTATTCTGAACAGTGTTGGTAAAAGCAGGCAGGCAATATTGAAAGGTACGCTGGAAAACACTGAATTGCAAGCGTTACTAATTAGATTTGCTACTGTATACGTAAACCTTATATCATGGTTACGTCTATGTGGCAATCTCCTCCACTACGTCTATATGGCGTCGGTTAAAAGCAATTCCCATTTTTCTCTGCGCAGGAATTTGAGAAATTCCCGTTTAAATAAAAGGGCATACGTTACCGGAGGTGTGGTAATGCTCGCAGAATTCTTTGTTAAAGTTAAAGTGAAAGTGTTAAAGTGATGCAACTATATTTTTGTCTTTTTTGACCTAAGCGAGTTCTTTGTGCCTGCATATAAGCTAGCAGTCTTAAATGCTTACCTGTAATATTAAAGATACTTTTCATGTAGTCATACGAACGGTATAGAACAAAGAGATAGGTTATTGTTTTACAAATTTCTACTTAATATTTCATATTTCTACTTAACATTTTTAATGAACGGTATATTTATGCTTTCGTTAAAAATGTCACTAATGAATTTTCTTCTTGCAAGGGCTAAGAAGGGCTTCTTAGATGGGCGTTATAAAAACAATAGTCTAAGCAAACAATTTTACAACTATTATACTTATAAACATACAATGTCACTATGATCTACGTTTGTAATAACTTTGGCCCATTTTGTCCAATGTATATCAAGAAGGACGTTGGCACGACCGGAGACAATACCGTCAAAACAACAGTAAAACTGTATTAGCACGAATTTATGTAACGAGAGAAGTATACAGAGCGTTGACGTGCAGATGTCTGAAGTGGGAACAAATTGAATACTTTTTACGAGGCTCCGTAATCAGACGACAAAATTATTTGGAGTGCCACTGTTTTTACTATCAGATGTAACAACAAGACCGTTATGTTTCTGAAAATGTTTCTGTTCTGTGTATGTTTCTGAAAATCACGGTGCCTGAAAAATTAAAAAAATTATTTTTGCAGAAAAAAAAACAAGTTTAAAATTTTCATGTAAAAATCAACTCAGAATCATGAACGGAATCCATGGTTACAGGCTCGGATACGTCCTGTATCAAGTGCGAGGGCATTCTATGTATGGAAGCAAATATAGCGTTTGTTGCTTAGGGACTATAAAGACACTAAAGGAACTAAAGTTATTTAACACTATACAATCAAAAATGTAGAGTATATTTTATTTACTCTGATACTTTAATATAAACTGTACCGTTTCATTGTTACTAGACAAACGCAATGGTAATCTACAGACAATCCCTAGTGGCTTCAGTAGATTATAAATCATATTATGTAATGTTTTATTTTAGCATTAAAAATAAAAAAGTGTGTAATTTTCGTTAAAATGTGTATTACATGTTGTTATCGATCCTACATTGGCAATAACGCTACAAAATATTGTGTAACATGTTTTTTTAAGAGGTCACGGTACGGTTGCACAGTTACGGTTTTTTAAGAGTTCCGAAGAATTTTATTCCTCTTCATTTATTCCAAATGGGTCCGACACCAATTGAAAACTGACCTCAAAAGTGTCCCCAATAATGTTCGGGAGTGTTTTTAATATCTTTATATAGGGTGCTTCGGGCGCTGCGCAGATGTTGGTGGATTACAGCGCTCCGCCGCAGAATTAATTTGGCCGTAATAAATTTCGCCGTTATATCGGTATTATGAAGGTATAAATTATACCCGGCGACCATGCAACGGTTATTGTTTCAAGGTGAATTTATACATTGTCAAGTGAAGTAGCTCGTTTAAATTGTTTCTGTTACATTATCATTGGAATGGATATTACTCGGATTATAATTTTACCTTGTCGGATACGAGGTTATAATAAAGGTAAATGCCATCGAAGAAGGGTTATTATTTTATTAATTTTTTTTAACGGAGCGAGGACGCCAGGTGGGCTGACAACTTTAAGAAAGTTGGCGGTAGTGCCTGGATGAGAACAACGGAAGACCGTGTGTGGTGGCGGTCCTTTGGAGATGCCTATATCCACAACACAGTGGAAACACAGGCTGATGTTATGGTATATATATTTTATTTATTAAGGAATGTAAAAGTCTTTTACAAGAATAAATAGAAAAAATTTGCTTACAAAATGACCTGCTACATGTAACGATACGTCGGCCGCGTGTCGTTAGTCCGCTTTATATTAGCACCGTCCCACCCCTTCCCGTGAGTCTCGTAAAAGGCGACTAAGGGCTAACACGAGTGAGGAACGACATCACCTTTAAAGTGGACTCACCAACCCGCTTGTCCATCCAGCGTGGCGTTTTAAGGCCATACAACCCGCATGCATAATACTCATAAACGTAACACTCTTATACTCTCTATCCCAATCACATCCAATCCTTTCTATCCATGTCACCAAATCTTCTAAGGCAGGCAAGCACATCCGGGGTCGGGTCGCTTGTTCGTCATTTTTGACTGATATCAACAAAATCTGCTTCTTTCATTAGTCGAGGGGAGGTTTCGTCAGCATTTAACGTAAAGCTACCAAATACCGACCTGTATCTAAATCCGACCACTGAGTTCTTTCAACTAATATATTATTTAAGTGGGTGCTTTTCAAATTGAACAATATTGCAATTATAGTATTATAGTTATAGCAATTATAGTACATTAAATAATATATTAGTTAAAGCAACTCAGTGGTCGGATTTTATGAAGCGTTTAGGTAGGAGGTGGGTATTCGGTAGTTCGGCAGTTCATAAAACTAAAATGAATACAGGCAAACATATTCTACCAGTTCTACGTTACGCGTTCCCTTAACTTATAGCAAATCCGCTTTCTAGCGGCGCTGTAATTATTTCATTTTATTAGACTGTGTACGAAATTAATTTAATAACGAATACAAATCGCGACAAATGAGACTTTATGAATGTAAGCGCACACTTGTCTAGTGGTACTACTCCAAGCATAGAGTGGACACGTGGCGAGAGGGTGTGATTTGCAGAGAGGGATGACACACACACACACAACACCATATCAATAAACTGAGTATTTTATTTTATTACTACTAATTTAATAGTAATTGTTTTTGCAGTAATATTATTAGTTAAATAAAAAAATATTCTTTAGTTAAATTTAAACAAGTAAAAAAAAATGGAACAACTAGTCCGCAATGGGACCGTGTGATGGATGGGATTATGGTTCAAAACTCTATAATAATTTACTGTGAAAGTCCTGTGCAGTCCTGTCCCACTGTAGGCAGTGGGACCATAATAAGGCCGAGAAAAAAAGTCTTCGATTTTGCTTTGGCAATATATGTAGTTTTTTCTTCGTTTTCGACTTCGGTAATTTATTTATTTTTTCACTTCATTGCACAATATCGTTCAAAAGGCAAGCTTAATGCCTTTTAAGACATTCTCTAGCAGCCCATCTTTGGGTTGGTCAGAGAAGTTCAATTAGGAGGTGCATGAAAGACACAATTTAGATGGTGTGGTAAAATAAATATAATACCTATACGTACATACAAACTTACACACATAAGAATACAAGAATACAAGAACTTACATAAGAATAAATGTAATACATACAAGGTCTACATAATCAATGAATACATTATGCAAGTAAAATATCTACATAAGTTATATATATTAAGAGAAACAGTAACAAAAAAACATGTTTCTGACAAAAGTGAAATAAAAATGAAAGATAAGATAAACTTTAAGGGAAAGCTCCCTTTACTTTATCTTATCTTTCATTTAGCGATTTAGCTTTCACTGAGCCACTAGCGATGACAAATGGAGAGGTAATGTTTTCCAAGCATCTTTTTAAGAGATTTTGTTAGAGAGAGAGAGAGTAGATTTTGTTGAGTTTTCCAGATGTCAGCGGGGATGGTGTTCCAGAGTCTGTAATGTGTATAAATTTGTAATGTGAGTAATGTGTAAATATTTTGTAGCGACACAGTGTTCGACACAACACGATACGCTGTTTAATTTATGATAGTTTTAATAATGGAACATTTTAGTTTACTGTGCGTCATGTGTCGTGCGTACGGCGATAGCCAGGGGGTGTACTCTGATTTTACGATTCAGATGTTTCGGGCCCAACCGAAGTTCCAACGAACGAAGTGCTACAACCCTACTCTCACTTTCCTTCGTTCGTAGCTCTATATATCGTGTAATACCAATTATTTAAAAGGTGAGATATTGTTATCGTCAAATTTGACGTTTGACCTCCAAGTAGGTACCTCCTGCCAAAATCTATATTTCGATTGTTGTCTCGTGCGATGGGAGTAGTTTCAAATGTCAAATTAAGTTCGTTCGGGCCGATATATCGTAGTGTATATTTTCGTGGTAGGAATCTACTGAAATATTGGACGAAACTTCGGTTTTCGTGTTTTCGGAGTAGACCCCCAGATTCGGCAGTCGTCTCCTACGCAGTCTACTAAGCAGTTCAGTCCAATACATTTTCTTGTATTACGTGTTTAACCAATATAATAAGTTACGATAATTTATTGCTAGTTTAATAGTAATTATTATTGTGTTAAGATTAATAAATTACAACAAAGAGATTTTGTTTTCACAATATACTTTTTCTCGCTTTCGACTTCGAAATATATAATTTCGTTACATCGCTAGTATATTTCTTATAGGGTATAAATAAAACAAAAGGTATAAATGTCTAGTATCATGGGTATCATAATGTCATACATAAACGGTTATTCACTGATATTTCCAAAGTCATTCCCATATTTGTGCATTCACTGCTAAAAGCCCCTTTTATCGTGGCACCTCGCTTTCAGAGCACCGAAATATCAAATGGACCCATTTGACTCCATCCACTCATATTGTATGACATTTGCTGTCTCCTCGAGGTAGAAAATAGTTAATCGCCCATCACTTACTCGCCGTATGTCGGACAAATACCTTACTCTTTATTGGGCGACAAACCAGTCACACCCTTTTGTTCCTCCGACTCGCTACTTATCGGCAGTGGGAGAGGAGCCTTATAGATTAAGAATGTCGACAGTCATTATACATTGATTGTTACGAGTACATATTTATGTGTCCATGTGATACGACTTCCGTGTTTTGACAAAAAATAAACGACACTTTTGTTCAAGCAATCAATACTTGAGTCAACAAACACAGCTTTCGGGAGGAGAACTTTTTAAAAAAATAGAGACGTAACGCTGTCTTAGCAATAAAAATTGTATCAGTTTAATGATTTATGACAACTTTATATTATAGATATCTATTCTCGACTTTCATTCATGAGGTCGTGAGTTCGAATCCTCGGTCTGTACTACTGAGTTTCCACTTAAATACGGATTTTTAAAGCTATCACTAGCTCGTACGTGAAAAAGAACATCGTGAGATATTAATAAAAAATCTACAGCATGTGTAATGTGTATAACCCGCACTGGGCCCGCACTGGGCACTGGTGGTGGAATGGCCCGAAACGCCTAGTGATTTAGCAAGGGACGGACGCCTGTGAATTACAGTAGGACGTTAAAAGCCGATATCTAAAAGATTCCATTATAGTAATAATTGTAAATATGATGTTAGTCCGATAACATCGCGATTTGGTAAACACATTTCCAATTCTAGATGTTTTTTTATGGAAAACTCAAAATATTCAATATCTCGATTTCGATAAAAATGTTGTTGATATATCGCGATCCTAATAAGAACGGATCAAATAACAGTCACAAGTTGAAAAAGCATAAAAATATTGTTATTTTTTGCTTGAATAAATTGACCAAAATTTTACATTCATTTAGAAAGTAACAAGAAATACTTTATCGATATGACTACATCACCTTACTACAGGCGACTTTAGCCGGGTTTCTCTTATATAATGGCGCGAATGGTAGACAAATAGCGTCCAACGCAGACATTTTTTATTAGATATCAGTAAGTAGGTATTGTTGGCTTTTCCGGTTTGCACTTATTTACTTATTTGCACGTTGTTAGATATCTAATGCAAGCGTAAACCGAAACGTGTTAGGAGATTAATAATAGAGCGATTAATAATAGAGTTGTTTTTTTTTTTTATTTTTTATGGAGAAGAGGGCGGACGAGCAAGCGGTCTCACGTGATGGTAAGTGTTACCGCCGCCCATGGACACCTGCAACACCAGGGGGTATGCGGGCGCGCCGCCGACCTTGCAAAATCCTATTCACAGCTTTCTTGAAGAACTCCATGTCGTAGTTTAATGGGAAGACCTCTTGAGGCAGTTCGTTCCACAGCCTACGGGTTCGCGATATAAAATAATTTTCGACCGAACAGTACGCGACACCTCCGTATCTAGGAAATGCGGATGGACCGCACTTCTGTGACGGGAGGTACGGTTGTAGAAACCCGAGGTGGGAATTATATTGAACAATTCTTCAGAGCATTCCCCATTATACAGGCGGTAGAACACACAGAGACACAGACGCAACGTCCCTCCGAACGCTGAGGGGTTCTAAACTGCCCGTGAGAGTGGGATCGTTGACAATACGAACAGCACGTCGTTGGATGGAGTCAAATGGGTCCAATTGGTATTTCGGTGCGCCGGCCCAGAGATGTGAGCAATACTCCATATGGAGCCTCACCTGAGCTTTGTAAAGCATTAGGAGTTGCCCAGGGGTGAAGTACCGCTTCGCTCTGTTCAGCACACCGAGCTTTTTGGAGGCCACTTTGGCCTTACTTTCCAGATGACCCCTAAATTCGACTTTGCTGGAAATGTCGACACCAAGGATCCCAATACTCTCCGAGATCTTAAGAGGTATGCTCTGAAAGCGAGGTGCTACGACAAAAGGGTTTTTTTTATTGTTGTTGTTTTATTGTTTTTTTTAGGGCTTGTTGTTGAAATATGGCGCTATGGACACACAGATGGCGATCTGTGTGTCCATAGACGAAAAGAAACCATATGGGGTTCTTCGTTCTTCAAGAGGGCTGCGAATAAGATTTTGCATATGTAAAGAGGCGGACGTCCAAGCGGTCCACGTGATGGTAAGTGGCTACCGCCGCCCATGGACACCTGCAACATCAGTAGGTATGCGGGTACCGGGCGCCGCTTGGACGTCTGCCTCTTTATGGTACATATAAAAAAAATGGAATAAAATGTCTTATCTATAAAGCCTATCTATAAAGCCGCAGAACGGGAATAAAACTACACTGAGTAGATTTTAGCGCGATCTCATCGGTTATCATCCTAAGCCAGCAGTCACAAGACACGGCGTCAGTCAATCTCGATTAGATGGAAAACAGTCCCCTCTCGTTTCAACACCTATTAATTCAGACGGAGACAAATCGACAAGTCAAATTTTATATACCTTGTTTTTCTCCTCGCTTGTATCTGCTGAAAGCACGGAAGAGCTCGTTTGTCTCTACTGTTACGCCACAATGTAAATACTATAACAGTACGGAGACTTCAGATAAGTGTCAAAAATCTAGTACACGCATATAGACTCGACGCTGATGTAAGATCAAAGAAGGTTTCGGTAAATAATTGTATAGAGAAAAGACTAGATACAAAACCGTTTCAGTCTATAACTTTATGATAGTATCATATAGTATGATAATTTTGGATAGGTTTTGATATTTATGATCTCCCCCTGACATTTGTGGTGGCCTCGCCTTATAAAAAAAATGAATTTCTTGCAATTTCCAATTCGTTGAAAAATAGTATTCCTTTTAATTAATTTTTGCTTTGTAAAATTATTCTGAACAGTGTTGGTAAAAGCAGGCAGGCAATATTGAAAGGTACGCTGGAAAACACTGAATTGCAAGCGTTACTAATTAGATTTGCTACTGTATACGTAAACCTTATATCATGGTTACGTCTATGTGGCAATCTCCTCCACTACGTCTATATGGCGTCGGTTAAAAGCAATTCCCATTTTTCTCTGCGCAGGAATTTGAGAAATTCCCGTTTAAATAAAAGGGCATACGTTACCGGAGGTGTGGTAATGCTCGCAGAATTCTTTGTTAAAGTTAAAGTGAAAGTGTTAAAGTGATGCAACTATATTTTTGTCTTTTTTGACCTAAGCGAGTTCTTTGTGCCTGCATATAAGCTAGCAGTCTTAAATGCTTACCTGTAATATTAAAGATACTTTTCATGTAGTCATACGAACGGTATAGAACAAAGAGATAGGTTATTGTTTTACAAATTTCTACTTAATATTTCATATTTCTACTTAACATTTTTAATGAACGGTATATTTATGCTTTCGTTAAAAATGTCACTAATGAATTTTCTTCTTGCAAGGGCTAAGAAGGGCTTCTTAGATGGGCGTTATAAAAACAATAGTCTAAGCAAACAATTTTACAACTATTATACTTATAAACATACAATGTCACTATGATCTACGTTTGTAATAACTTTGGCCCATTTTGTCCAATGTATATCAAGAAGGACGTTGGCACGACCGGAGACAATACCGTCAAAACAACAGTAAAACTGTATTAGCACGAATTTATGTAACGAGAGAAGTATACAGAGCGTTGACGTGCAGATGTCTGAAGTGGGAACAAATTGAATACTTTTTACGAGGCTCCGTAATCAGACGACAAAATTATTTGGAGTGCCACTGTTTTTACTATCAGATGTAACAACAAGACCGTTATGTTTCTGAAAATGTTTCTGTTCTGTGTATGTTTCTGAAAATCACGGTGCCTGAAAAATTAAAAAAATTATTTTTGCAGAAAAAAAAACAAGTTTAAAATTTTCATGTAAAAATCAACTCAGAATCATGAACGGAATCCATGGTTACAGGCTCGGATACGTCCTGTATCAAGTGCGAGGGCATTCTATGTATGGAAGCAAATATAGCGTTTGTTGCTTAGGGACTATAAAGACACTAAAGGAACTAAAGTTATTTAACACTATACAATCAAAAATGTAGAGTATATTTTATTTACTCTGATACTTTAATATAAACTGTACCGTTTCATTGTTACTAGACAAACGCAATGGTAATCTACAGACAATCCCTAGTGGCTTCAGTAGATTATAAATCATATTATGTAATGTTTTATTTTAGCATTAAAAATAAAAAAGTGTGTAATTTTCGTTAAAATGTGTATTACATGTTGTTATCGATCCTACATTGGCAATAACGCTACAAAATATTGTGTAACATGTTTTTTTAAGAGGTCACGGTACGGTTGCACAGTTACGGTTTTTTAAGAGTTCCGAAGAATTTTATTCCTCTTCATTTATTCCAAATGGGTCCGACACCAATTGAAAACTGACCTCAAAAGTGTCCCCAATAATGTTCGGGAGTGTTTTTAATATCTTTATATAGGGTGCTTCGGGCGCTGCGCAGATGTTGGTGGATTACAGCGCTCCGCCGCAGAATTAATTTGGCCGTAATAAATTTCGCCGTTATATCGGTATTATGAAGGTATAAATTATACCCGGCGACCATGCAACGGTTATTGTTTCAAGGTGAATTTATACATTGTCAAGTGAAGTAGCTCGTTTAAATTGTTTCTGTTACATTATCATTGGAATGGATATTACTCGGATTATAATTTTACCTTGTCGGATACGAGGTTATAATAAAGGTAAATGCCATCGAAGAAGGGTTATTATTTTATTAATTTTTTTTAACGGAGCGAGGACGCCAGGTGGGCTGACAACTTTAAGAAAGTTGGCGGTAGTGCCTGGATGAGAACAACGGAAGACCGTGTGTGGTGGCGGTCCTTTGGAGATGCCTATATCCACAACACAGTGGAAACACAGGCTGATGTTATGGTATATATATTTTATTTATTAAGGAATGTAAAAGTCTTTTACAAGAATAAATAGAAAAAATTTGCTTACAAAATGACCTGCTACATGTAACGATACGTCGGCCGCGTGTCGTTAGTCCGCTTTATATTAGCACCGTCCCACCCCTTCCCGTGAGTCTCGTAAAAGGCGACTAAGGGCTAACACGAGTGAGGAACGACATCACCTTTAAAGTGGACTCACCAACCCGCTTGTCCATCCAGCGTGGCGTTTTAAGGCCATACAACCCGCATGCATAATACTCATAAACGTAACACTCTTATACTCTCTATCCCAATCACATCCAATCCTTTCTATCCATGTCACCAAATCTTCTAAGGCAGGCAAGCACATCCGGGGTCGGGTCGCTTGTTCGTCATTTTTGACTGATATCAACAAAATCTGCTTCTTTCATTAGTCGAGGGGAGGTTTCGTCAGCATTTAACGTAAAGCTACCAAATACCGACCTGTATCTAAATCCGACCACTGAGTTCTTTCAACTAATATATTATTTAAGTGGGTGCTTTTCAAATTGAACAATATTGCAATTATAGTATTATAGTTATAGCAATTATAGTACATTAAATAATATATTAGTTAAAGCAACTCAGTGGTCGGATTTTATGAAGCGTTTAGGTAGGAGGTGGGTATTCGGTAGTTCGGCAGTTCATAAAACTAAAATGAATACAGGCAAACATATTCTACCAGTTCTACGTTACGCGTTCCCTTAACTTATAGCAAATCCGCTTTCTAGCGGCGCTGTAATTATTTCATTTTATTAGACTGTGTACGAAATTAATTTAATAACGAATACAAATCGCGACAAATGAGACTTTATGAATGTAAGCGCACACTTGTCTAGTGGTACTACTCCAAGCATAGAGTGGACACGTGGCGAGAGGGTGTGATTTGCAGAGAGGGATGACACACACACACACAACACCATATCAATAAACTGAGTATTTTATTTTATTACTACTAATTTAATAGTAATTGTTTTTGCAGTAATATTATTAGTTAAATAAAAAAATATTCTTTAGTTAAATTTAAACAAGTAAAAAAAAATGGAACAACTAGTCCGCAATGGGACCGTGTGATGGATGGGATTATGGTTCAAAACTCTATAATAATTTACTGTGAAAGTCCTGTGCAGTCCTGTCCCACTGTAGGCAGTGGGACCATAATAAGGCCGAGAAAAAAAGTCTTCGATTTTGCTTTGGCAATATATGTAGTTTTTTCTTCGTTTTCGACTTCGGTAATTTATTTATTTTTTCACTTCATTGCACAATATCGTTCAAAAGGCAAGCTTAATGCCTTTTAAGACATTCTCTAGCAGCCCATCTTTGGGTTGGTCAGAGAAGTTCAATTAGGAGGTGCATGAAAGACACAATTTAGATGGTGTGGTAAAATAAATATAATACCTATACGTACATACAAACTTACACACATAAGAATACAAGAATACAAGAACTTACATAAGAATAAATGTAATACATACAAGGTCTACATAATCAATGAATACATTATGCAAGTAAAATATCTACATAAGTTATATATATTAAGAGAAACAGTAACAAAAAAACATGTTTCTGACAAAAGTGAAATAAAAATGAAAGATAAGATAAACTTTAAGGGAAAGCTCCCTTTACTTTATCTTATCTTTCATTTAGCGATTTAGCTTTCACTGAGCCACTAGCGATGACAAATGGAGAGGTAATGTTTTCCAAGCATCTTTTTAAGAGATTTTGTTAGAGAGAGAGAGAGTAGATTTTGTTGAGTTTTCCAGATGTCAGCGGGGATGGTGTTCCAGAGTCTGTAATGTGTATAAATTTGTAATGTGAGTAATGTGTAAATATTTTGTAGCGACACAGTGTTCGACACAACACGATACGCTGTTTAATTTATGATAGTTTTAATAATGGAACATTTTAGTTTACTGTGCGTCATGTGTCGTGCGTACGGCGATAGCCAGGGGGTGTACTCTGATTTTACGATTCAGATGTTTCGGGCCCAACCGAAGTTCCAACGAACGAAGTGCTACAACCCTACTCTCACTTTCCTTCGTTCGTAGCTCTATATATCGTGTAATACCAATTATTTAAAAGGTGAGATATTGTTATCGTCAAATTTGACGTTTGACCTCCAAGTAGGTACCTCCTGCCAAAATCTATATTTCGATTGTTGTCTCGTGCGATGGGAGTAGTTTCAAATGTCAAATTAAGTTCGTTCGGGCCGATATATCGTAGTGTATATTTTCGTGGTAGGAATCTACTGAAATATTGGACGAAACTTCGGTTTTCGTGTTTTCGGAGTAGACCCCCAGATTCGGCAGTCGTCTCCTACGCAGTCTACTAAGCAGTTCAGTCCAATACATTTTCTTGTATTACGTGTTTAACCAATATAATAAGTTACGATAATTTATTGCTAGTTTAATAGTAATTATTATTGTGTTAAGATTAATAAATTACAACAAAGAGATTTTGTTTTCACAATATACTTTTTCTCGCTTTCGACTTCGAAATATATAATTTCGTTACATCGCTAGTATATTTCTTATAGGGTATAAATAAAACAAAAGGTATAAATGTCTAGTATCATGGGTATCATAATGTCATACATAAACGGTTATTCACTGATATTTCCAAAGTCCCATATTTGTGCATTCACTGCTAAAAGCCCCTTTTATCGTGGCACCTCGCTTTCAGAGCACCGAAATATCAAATGGACCCATTTGACTCCATCCAACGATGTGCTGTTCGAATTGTCGATGATCCCACTCTCACGGGCGGTTTAGAACCCCTCAGCATTCGGAGAGACGTTGCGTCTCTCTGTGTTCTACTGCCTGTACAATGGGGAATGCTCTGAAGAATTGTTCAATATAATTCCCACCTCGGGTTTCTACAAGGGCACCTCCCGTCACAGAAGTGCGGTCCATCTGCGTTACCTCGATACGGAGGTGTCGCGTAGTGTTCGGTCCAAAAATCATTTTATACCGCGAACCCGTAGGCTGTGGAACGAACTGCCTCAAGTGGTCTTTCCATTAAGCTACGATATTCAAAAAAGCTGTGAATAGGATTTTGCAAGGTCTGCGGCGCACCCGCATACCCCCTGGTGTTGCTGGTGTCCATGGGCGGCGGTAACACTTGCCATCACATGGGACCGCTTGCTCGTCCGCCTACTATAAAAAAAAAGAAAGTCAACTCAAGTATTTGGCACTTTTGGCAAGTCGGGCCGAAATCAGCTGGAATGCGCGCGGCAAACAAGTCTTATTACGAACGGGTAACGTGCATGAGAAACTAAAATATCTTGGCCTATTTCATACAGATATGATCTCGTAGTCATTAGAGATAATCCTATTACAAATTAATTGAACGAACATTTATGAAATATCTAAATATAACTTTGAGTACGGACTGCATTACAAAAATATTGATCCTTCAAAGCGATGATTCTTATTGGAGAGGGAACCCTCCCACTCCAATGGTCATCGTCATTGGGCACGCTGAAACGCTGAAATGTACTGCATTTTCCACTTTATCCTATTCCTGTACATACTGATACACATCAGTAGTGAGTGAGATATGCCAGAAGCCCATTCCCATCCCATCCTATCCCTCCCCATTTTCCCAACCCTTTGTCTAAATTCACGCCTGCATCTTCAAAAGTAGGCCGCGTAACCGGGGGCGTGTCTACGTTTGTCATTCTGGACTGAAGTAGGCATGTGCTGTGGCTGTCCATGGGCGACAGTATACCTTCTTCCTATAAAAAGGGGTACCTTTTTATAGGAAGAAGGTATACTGTCGCCACATAGAACTTTCATACACATAGAAGGTATACATTTTAGTAGAACTTTCATTTTTATTTTACTTTTGTCAGCAACATATTTTTTTTTTGTTTCTCTTAATATAACTTATGTACCTATTTAATTGTAAAATATATTCATTTGTTATGTATACCTTGTATGGAGGTATTACATTTATTCTTATGTATATATGTATGTGTGTAAGTTTGCATGTAGTATATGTAATAACTATTTTACCACACCATCTAAATTGTGTCTTTCGTGCACCTCCTAATTGAACTTCTCTGATCAACGCAAAGGTTAGCTGCTAGAGAATGCCTTGTAAATAAATATATACATAATTTTACCTCTAACAATGCTTTGAAAGCACAAGGAAATCAAGAAGCAAATGTAACTTGAACGATAAATTGCTACTTAAGTTGAATTGGCAATAAAATAGACGCCGGGAGAGAATTCCACAAACGCTATTCTCTTGTTATTCCCAAGTATTTCAAGGTAGCACAACGATTTTGTTTTGAAGTGGCATTTTTAAAAATTACACCGGAGCGTTACAAATATTTGCATCGCGAAAATTGTTAGAAAAGTGCTATACATTTTTATAATAGCTTGTTTACAGTATAAATTATTATACGAATGTATTTTGGTTAGAATTTATTTGTTATATCGGGTAAACATATAAAACTGTGTAATATTACGACCGGTGCACATAACTGCATGCAATGTGAATATTTTTATCGCATTTGGCGTGTTTATTTTTTGCGTGGGATTAACGTTTTCGACATGTTTGAGATGCACGCACTTAAATTCCGTTCTAAAACAATTTGTACTAAATGTAAACAAACATGGCGGCCCGAGGTAACTGGCACGGCCTTACATTAAATAATGATGTCATAATTGTTTACATATCCATAATTTGATTCATCGAGGCTGCAAGTTTGCCCTACATGTTGAGATATTTCTTCAATTTAAAGTTGTGTTAGTTACTTCAAGCCGGTCACTGCATATCCGCCAGTGAAAATGTGCCATCGAAAAAAAATCATGTATGCATACTCGTCACAGCCTCTTTAACGTCTAAACTCGCTACAGGTATTTTATATTACTAAGCTCGAAAAAGTTGACAGGTAGATGAATGACCTCAAATAAAACTATTATATTTTTAACAGTAAATACTTAAAAGTCAAGGTATCTGTCAATCTTTGGAACGTACTTGTACTTTTATCTATGACATTTTTTTGTTGTTGATAATTGTACCAAAAAAAGGTGGTTTTGCAAATATTTCATTATCTGTGGCGAGTATACACACATTTCATACTTGCCGCGAAAATTCAAATAATATATGAATTTCAAGAATTTGGGACAAATTTTCATTGTGGCGAGGTTGCAATAAATCTCCTGATCGTAGGCTGTAATAATTCAACCGATTTGTACTTATTTGATTTAATATCTATCACTTTTATTGATAACAAAGATTGTAAATCAAGTTGCAAGCTACCACTGCAGGGTCAAGTGAGTTCACGCAGCAAGGTTGTCTCAGTATATTTCTCATTATGCAGTGGCTGGCGGCTGGAGTTACGTCAAGGTGCGTCAAGGTAGCGCTCGCACATGCCCGCATGCACGTTACCTCGGTGTCTCAATAACATTGACTAAACAACATTTGTACATAAAAACGATGTACAAACGGCAAAACAGATAAGATTGAATGCATAAGTAAATTTTGGTGATGGAAAACCACCCACCGATAAAAGAGACATTTGACATTTGACTCTATTTCATCAGTTTTGTCGAATTTTCACAATTGATTATAACGTAATTAGGCATTTTTACAATTGAGTATAGTGCAATTAGGCATTTTTACAATTGATTATAGCGCAATTAGGCATTTTTACAATTGTTTATGGCACAATTAGGCATTTTTGTTTTGTAACAACGACTTGCTAGTGTGACACGGGTCGGAACAGACTAAACGACAAATAATGAAAAAATGCGTTTTGCATTATTCGTCACATAAAAATCTCGGAATGGATTTTAGTGTACATTAAACTAAATTAATCTTTTCAAGGGCGATCATTTCAGCCACGGTTTCTCTGTTATGATTATATTTAAAGGTACGCCTACATGTCAACGTTGAGTCACATGTCATAACAATTATTTTTAGTAAAAGTGATATGTTTATAAATGTCATCGCATATTAATAATTATTGCTTAACGAGTGAGGGTTCAGCTTATGTCCTCTTAAGTATGTAATCATACGTGCGCAAACTTCAGCATCAAATGTCTAAGAGCTCCTCTTAAAAAGTTGGTAATAATAATTAGACTATGAATACTTGTCTTTTCCACGGAGGATAACACGTACACATCGCGTACAGTATCCGGCAATATACGAGTATATAGACATATCGCGAATGACAAAGAGATGTTCCGTAGTTCATCGGGTTTTTCGATTCTGGAAATTATATAAAAATAATGCTACCTAATGGAAAGGAAATTATATAAAAATATTATATAAAAATAATCTAACGCGACGATGAATAACGGAGAAAACTCTATATAAAAGCTAAAATTACATATTGTCTTCGCGTTGTGCCATATATCGCCATATACTGTACACGCCATACAATGTAAAACAGTCTTGCAAAACCACTTCGCATTCCTTATTACTAGGAACGTGCATCTCATATAAGCAAATAAACAGAGGCTTCAATTTAACTAATAATTATATTATCTACACTAAACCTACGCTAGTGCGGGTGAAGTCACAAGCAATCACTAACTAGTGTGTAATTATATTATCTACACTAAACCTACGCTAGTGCGGGTGAAGTCACAAGCAATCACCAACTAGTGTTTAATTATATTATCTACACTAAACCTACGCTAGTGCGGGTGAAGTCACAAGCAATCACTAACTAGTGTGTAATTATATTATCTACACTAAACCTACGCTAGTGCGGGTGAAGTCACAAGCAATCACCAACTAGTGTTTAATTATATTATCTACACTAAACCTACGCTAGTGCGGGTGAAGTCACAAGCAATCACTAACTAGTGTGTAATTATATTATCTACACTAAACCTACGCTAGTGCGGGTGAAGTCACAAGCAATCACCAACTAGTGTTTAATTATATTATCTACACTAAACCTACGCTAGTGCGGGTGAAGTCACAAGCAATCACCAACTAGTGTGTAATTATATTATCTACACTAAACCTACGCTAGTGCGGGTGAAGTCACAAGCAATCACTAACTAGTGTGTAATTATATTATCTACACTAAACCTACGCTAGTGCGGGTGAAGTCACAAGCAATCACTAACTAGTGTGTAATTATATTATCTACACTAAACCTACGCTAGTGCGGGTGAAGTCACAAGCAATCACCAACTAGTGTTTAATTATATTATCTACACTAAACCTACGCTAGTGCGGGTGAAGTCACAAGCAATCACTAACTAGTGTGTAATTATATTATCTACACTAAACCTACGCTAGTGCGGGTGAAGTCACAAGCAATCACCAACTAGTGTTTAATTATATTATCTACACTAAACCTACGCTAGTGCGGGTGAAGTCACAAGCAATCACTAACTAGTGTTTAATTATATTATCTACACTAAACCTACGCTAGTGCGGGTGAAGTCACAAGCAATCACTAACTAGTGTTTAATTATATTATCTACACTAAACCTACGCTAGTGCGGGTGAAGTCACAAGCAATCACTAACTAGTGTTTAATTATATTATCTACACTAAACCTACGCTAGTGCGAGTGAAGTCACAAGCAATCACTAACTAGTGTTTAATTATATTATCTACACTAAACCTACGCTAGTGCGGGTGAAGTCACAAGCAATCACTAACTAGTGTTTAATTATATTATCTACACTAAACCTACGCTAGTGCGGGTGAAGTCACAAGCAATCTCATATAGTGCTTTTCATATTTTCCAGTCTTATATAGTTTTTGTATAGATACTTGCCGTACAGCCACCATAGATTATGATGTTTCATAACGAATTCACACCACTGTTATCTACCCCTACTTTTAAGTCGCCTTTTATCTAGTTTTTAAGTCGCTTATTACACAACTAGTCCACGGTATAGGTTTTTTTTTTATATAGAAGAGGCAGACGGGCTCGCGGTCCACAAGATGGCATGTAGTTACCGCCGCTCAAGGACACCTGCAATACCAGGGGCGATGCGTGTCTGGCTACCTTGCAGAATACCATTCACAACCCTTTTGAAGAGCCCCAATCTCGTAATTAATTGGAAAAACCTCAGCTGGCAATTCGTCCCACAACTTTAGGGTTCGAAGCATAAAGTGTCTTGATGATCACACTGTACACAGCGACTCGTCGTCAAGGCAGTGCGGATGAATCGTGAATCGGTGACGAGAGGTACCATGATTTTTTGACGATAAATGTATCACTCAATGTCAATTTTGCAACTTCGTGAGTGTACTGTGTCTATGTGAAGTTGTCTCCAGTACATTTAAAAACATCAATGTAAAAAATAACATTACACTACTAAATCGTCGTCGTCAGTTTGTCAGTTTGTCAGCTCGCAATCACGGTCTGTGCCCGATGCAACCTTGATCCGGCGTCGCACTGACCTCGCTACGTGAACTGTTGTACAAATGCAACTAGAAACTGATTACAAATATTAACAAAGTAGTGTTTACAGTTCATTAATGTGTTTATTTTCCCTTTGAATACTCAATTCATATGGTAAATCTGGAAGGCAGGACACTCGGAATTGTTGACGACTATATCTAGAACAAACAATCCAACTACGTAAGTCCCAACTTCAAAGCTTGTCAGCTCACCTGGGCAGCATTTGGGAATACGTCAGCTCTCCTCATCATATATACCACAATGCCTTCGAAAGCCTAAAGTCGAATGGCTTCAATGCGCCCCGCAGGTTATGTACCGACGTATATGTACGACGAGGTTATGTGTAAACGGTACCGAAGGTTCCGTCTGCGGGCTTAATCCATAAGTTCAAAATGGAGTCTTCGTGAAACAGAATCAGTAGAATCTAGATTTATACATATCTATGGAATCTAGAACCTAATCTATAGAATTCTCTTAAAAACGAATGTCCGGTGACTTTCGGTCTTAAGATGCTTAGCATGGGCTGTGTTGGTGCACAACTCATAGAATCAGCATGCTGAAGTGACAATAGGCAGGACATATCTGATGCAGGACCGGTAACGGATGGCGTAGATGAGTTCTTGGAAAGGGAAGTAGGTAACAAGGTACTTGTGGTAACAATGTAGGTAAGAATGTGTGCCATTCAATGTACTCAATATACAGACGTATGGACATATCGGACACCACAGCGTAGAAAGCGCTCCAGCTAGGTGGATCGACAACTTAAAGAATTTCGCCCGTAGTGGCTATATGAGAAGAGCTGAAGATGGTCTGTGGTAACGATCCTTGGGAGAGGCGGATTACGGGATTACTTACTCTCTCATGACTTCAATTTAGGAATATAATGAAATTACACACAAGGCCTACATCCAGCATTAGAGAGATTCAGGCTGGTATGATGCAATGAAGTTATTTTTTTCCATAAATAATCGATTATTCTTCACGGGAATAACTTGGTATTTCATGAGAATTCCTTTGTTTCAATCAAACCGCTCGCGCTGTTGCAAATACGAAATCATCGTTCATACTGCAGACGTATGCAATCCGCGTATATCATGTGCAATACCTACTCGTATTAATCGTAATTTATTATCAAATGGAAGTTCTGTTTGCATCATAAAAATGACATTTATATTTATTGACTAGTTGAACAAAACTGCGTTTTGTTTTTTAAATGTCGCCATTTGTATTCTGTGTAGCGTGCTGATTTTGTTATCCTTGTAAATGCATAACCTTTATGACGTCACGCGGTATAAATAAACTTCAAAATGTTAATTTAGACCTATTTGTATGCAATTGTTTATTCTTTTTTTAGGATATGGAAAACAAAATCGAAGACAGATTTTGTGCCAGTGTAAGTAGTAGGTCATCATCATCATCATCATCATCATCTCAGCCTTTAGACGTCCACTGCTGGACATAGGCCTCCCCCATTGTCCGCCATTTAGACCTATCGGCAGCGACCTGCATCCAGCGGGTGCCCGCAACCTTTATGAGGTCGTCTGTCCATCTAGCAGATGGACGTCCTCGGCTTCGTCCGCCGGTACGTGGTCTCCATTCGAGAACCCTTCTGCCCCATCGGCCATCGGTTCTTCGAGCTATGTGCCCTGCCCACTGCCACTTCAGCTTGCTAACCCGAGAGGCTATGTCGGTGACTTTAGTTCGTCTACGGATCTCCTCATTCCTGATTCGATCACGTAGGGAAACCCCGAGCATAGCCCTCTCCATAGCTCGCTGTGCGACAGTGAGCTTATTTATGAGGCCCATAGTCAGAGACCACGTCTCGGTGCCGTAGGTCATCACTGGCAACACACACTGGTCGAAGACCTTCGTCTTCAAGCACTGAGGTATTTTGGACGAGAAGACGCTGCGTAGCTTCCCGAACGCTGCCCAGCCGAGTTGGATTCGTCGATTGACCTCTTTCTCGAAGTTGGACCTACCTAGTTGGACCGTTTGGCCTAGGTAGACGTACTCGTCAACAACTTCGAGAATCGAGCTCCCAACTGAAACTGGGGTGGGCACGACATGGACATTCGACATGATTTTCGTCTTGTCCATGTTCATTTTAAGGCCCACCTGTTGGGAAACTCGATTGAGGTCTCCGAGCATTGTGCTAAGATCCTCCAGCGATTCTGCCATGACCACGATATCGTCGGCAAATCGAAGGTGAGTGATGCATTCGCCATCAACGTTGATGCCGAGTCCTTTCCATTCCAGGAGCTTGAAAGCGTCTTCCATCGCATTGGTGAAGAGCTTCGGAGAGATAACATCTCCTTGTCTCACACCCCTCTGCAATGGAATCGGCTCCGTGCTCCCTTCCTGTACTCGGACTGACATGGTGGCGTTGTTATACAAACACTTCAACACTTCGATATACCGATAGTCAATATGGCACCGCTGGAGGGACTGTAGCACTGCCCAAGTCTCGATCGAATCAAAGGCTTTCTCATAGTCCACAAACGCTAAGCATAATGGCAAGTTATACTCCTCGGTCTTCTGTATAACTTGCCGCAGTGTATGGATGTGGTCTATGGTACTATAGCCTTTTCGGAAACCGGCTTGTTCGGGAGGCTGGAAGTCATCAAACCTGCGCTCGAGACGATTCGTGATAACCCTCGAAAACAGCTTATAAACATGGCTCAGAAGCGAGATGGGCCTATAGTTCTTCAACAAGGTATTGTCACCTTTCTTGAAGAAGAGCACCACCACGCTTCTGTTCCATGCCTCCGGCGTAATACCTTCGAGCAAGACGGAATTAAAGAGCTTCTGAAGGACTTTCAGTACCGGTGTTCCACCCGCTTTCAGAAGCTCTGAAGTGATTCCGTCCTCACCCGGCGCCTTGTTGTTTCTAAGCTGTTTGAGGGCCATCCTAATCTCGTACAGGCTGATGTCCGGGATGTCTTCGGTATAGTGTCGGGTCAACTTGGCTCTTGGGTCTTTGGCCAAGTTGCCAACAGGTTTAGCGACCGAGGTATACAACTGTCCATAGAACTTCTCGATCTCCCTCAGTACCTCTTGTTTGTCGGAAGTGACACTGCCGTCCTCCCTCTTCAGCTTCGTCAACTGGCTCTGCCCAATAGATAAGTCTCTTGCGAACACTTTGGAGCCTTTATTCCGCTCTATCGTCTCCTTAATATGATTAGTATTAAAGAGTAGGTATTAAGAGTTAAAGAGTAAAGTAGTAGGTACGATCACAATTTTATTATCGCAGAAAAAAAATATCAAAATAATAGGTAGAGGTATATTTGTGACGGATAAGTGTCATCATATCGTATTGGTTTATTTTCTTTATAGAAGATCATCAAATACAAATCATCACCTGGTGGTTCGTTCCGGTAGCATATCGATCTTCCAGCAAACTCAAACACAGCCTATGTCGTCTGCCTCTGTAGCCTATCCAGATGCATTTGCTTCCTAAGTGTAAAAAAAAATCCATCCAGTAGTTTTAAAGTTTTTTTTTTTCATAAAAACAAAAAATATACTCGCAGACTATATAATATTAGTATATTTACACTTCGGTATAAAGCAAGTAAAAAGAAAAACTAATATTGATTATGCTTGTCAGTCGAAAAAATATCTCTCTCATTTGAGTCTTCGCTCCCAACTAAACTTCTCTGATCAACCGAAAGGTTGGTATTAAGCTCCACTTTTATACGACAATATGCAGTGAATTGTATAAATAATTAAATAAATACCTATCTACAATTTTTATGATACGTACCTACTACATAGTTTTTAACTATATATAATTTACGTATAATTATATCAAGAAAAAATGACGATAAATTAACATAGTTTTTTTCCTACTCCAGATTTGAAATTGGAAACTTTCGCTTGGCAAGCTGCTGACTGGCAGCGCCAAATGGCCAAAATAACGACATTAGAAAACCTTCACAAGCCATTACAACATCAAAATACACACGGCCAATGTCAAGGTTGTTTACCATCTGTGTAAACGAAACATGAATTATAAGTCGCTTATCTAGAATGACGTAATGTACAGATAATAGTAATATACATGTATCGAGACTGTTTTTAAATGTCTCCGTAACCTTTACTTTCATTTTAACGATGTTACTGTTCATAGATTATTATGTATCCATTTTCTTACAACGGAATCTTCTAACGAGGGTTGGCAATCATCATATTTCTTATTTCGCCATTTTTATGAAGTGGCAATGGGCTGGTACATATCTGCCGCAGGAACAATCGATGGTCATACGACCGGTGACTCTTGAAAGGCCACCAGGGCCACAAGAACTTAGACTTACACGATGTTAAGGCAATCAAGGTTTTTTAGCCGGTAGGAGTCCGGCACTACCTGGTACCACCTAGACTAGCTGGTACCAGGTAACCATGCAGGGTTTTCCTTGATTGTCTTTCCTAATATAAAAAAAAAAGCAATCGATGGCTTAAACAAGTCCTAGAAGAATGGAGGCCATGTACCGGGAAGCGCCCTCCAACTAGATGGTTCGACGACTTGAAGTTCACCGGTGATGAGTGGATGAGAAGAGCCGAAGGGCCTGGATATAGGCTGGATAAGCTATGGAGAGACATAGGCTGATCATATGGTAATGGTTTATTGCCTATCTATGTACAGGTTGTTTAAGTCTTTCTTATTCAATTACTTATCACCGAAGATAAAATCGCCAGAGGTTAGATTACAAATAAATAACGCAATATCGATGATTTCGTCATCATGCGTATATGTGTTATCGGTGTGAAATTTGACGTACGCCATTGTTTATTAAAAACAGTGCATTAAACAATAATTTGAATAGAGAAGTTACACTAATAGACGGGTAGTAAATATGTTTAAGTTTTATTATTAATAGTGTGTAGTAGGGAATGCAATACCAGGATACCGGGATCCCGAAATGCCGGGATCACGCATGCAATATGCAGGACTAATCTCGCTCGTAAATTGAGCGGGATCCGACGGGATTTGCGGGATTGAGGAGAAACGAAGTTCATGCGTGTTACTCTGCTCGCGGGCACGCGCGACTTAATGAAGCAGCATCAGCAGCACCAATGTCACTTCGAGACGAACTCGAACTGACCTTGACCAGTTTGAAAACTTCTGGAACACCCCACCCTAGCAGTGCAATAGCATCTGGCAATAGCAATCTTGAGGTTTTGATAAGGAAGGAAATGAATTATTTTGATTCGGGTGGATTAAAAGACGCATACCACCAATTTGCTTTTAACTCATTAATGGCGGTTGTTCCTACTAGCGTAGAAGCATAACGAGCCTTTTCTGCTGGTGGCTACCTAGTCTGCAAGGTCAGGAGCCGTTTAGCCGATGAAACAATTAACACTTTAACTTTTTGCGCAGTTATTTTCAAAATAATATTTAATTCTCTTGTAATGTTTAATTTCTTATAATAATAATGTTTAATTCTCTTTGAAAAATATTAATAAAGAATTTGTTACTTAAAATTTGTTTAATTTCTGTTGAAACCCTTCAAATGTGGTACTAGTTTATGATTTATTTCCGAAGTCTTACAGCCACCTGCGGGATCCCGCAAATACCTGGATCCGCGGGATTGAGAATGTTCAGTCCCACAAATACCGGGATTGAAATTATCTTACGGGATTGCATTCCCTAGTGTGTAGTGATAACGGGCACTGTTTTCTTCCTATTTAATAAAGTGTAAGAAGTTTAACAACAAACTAAGTTTGACACTTTTTATTAAGTCGCATATTATTATTACAAAGGTATTTTAACTGAAACAATATGTTTAAGTGTTGCTTACGTTATTTTGTATTTGCACAAATTCGCGATAACGTACACACTTATCGTGCACCACATGACCGCATCAGCTGATCGTGTTGTATGAGGAAAATAAGAATTATCACTAGCAATTCGCATAATCTTAACATTTCTACGTATTTTCCTGCGTTTTTTTAACATAAATAATGAATAAAGATTAAATAGAATTTTTAACTACATTGCTTAAACTTTTATTATGTATTTTATTTGAAACCAAACATAAAATATATCTATACTACAACTTTCACATATATCTGTATCTGTATCACATACTATATTGACCATATAATATATCGATTAAACGTCAAATATTACAACTAAAATAAACTGTTCAATTTTGTAATGAACTGCTCAGCCATAGTTTTTTTTTTTTCTAGAAAAAGGGGCGGAGAACGAGCATACAGTCCACCTGATGGTAAGTGGATACTGTCGTCCATAGACCTCCGCAATACATGGCAACATCAGTTCAGAATGTCAAACGTTGGCACGCCCCTGGATGCGCTGCCTACCTTTGCAGATTAAGGAATGGATTGGGAAAATGTGGAGAGTTAGGATAGGATGGGATGGGGATGGGCACTGGCATATCTCACTCACTACCGAAACACGTACGTACATTGAGGAAATACGATAAAGTAGGAAATGCAGTACATTTCAAGGTAGTCATCTGTAACGTGGCCAGTCGAGTGCGCCCAGCGGCTATGGGAATGCAGCGTGCATGCTCCCTCTACAGAAACAATAGTGAAATGATATAAATTTCTTCAAAGCAATTTTATATACATCATTTTTTTAATTTATAAAATACATTCATCGCTCTCAAAGCGTTCCTTTGAAACGGTAACTTTGTAATTTTCAATGTGTATAAATCAAGTAAATTTGCCGCACATGTGACGCATGTCATGAGGAAAAAACAGTTATTTAGATGGCACAACGTTGATACCGTGAGTGTAACACATTTTATTTTTGATACAATTTTAATGGCCCGACATACGTAAACAATTGATACTCTGTATTTGTGACGCTTATTAATGTTGTTGGCTTACGAATGTTGGCATGTATCGCGGATGTCTATGGCCGACAGTATCCATTTACCATCAGGTGGACTGTATGCTCGTCTGCCGCCTTCGTACATAAAAAAATAATATCCGAAATGTATAACAAATTTCAATATTTTCTGTTTTTTTTTTTTTTAATTTTCTAACGGGCACAGTAGTTATTATATTTGTTATATTTAAGTGCAAGCTGTGTTTGTTTATTAGTTTTCTTACGTCTAGTTTAATCACTTATATTCATTGTAACCGATACATATTAGTGTAAGAATGCTGACAATAAACTTAACTAGCAATGCCCGCGAATTCGTACACGGAAACGTTCGTATAATATAATTGATGCATGCATTGAACATGCAAGTATTGAACATTCATTAATTAATACAATATTGGCGTATATAAAAAATCAGAATCGGATTATATTTATTGTAAACTGCAACAATTAAATATACAGTTGTTACCCATATCAGGCGCACAATGTTTACACAATATTAATGTCACAAGGGTACATTCAATTTTAATAATCATTTTTTAATATATTAATGTCACTACACCTAATCTATTGTCATTACTTTTTATAAAAATACACGTCATTTTTGAAATAAACTCTTTTAAATTATATAATGTAAGTTTCTGTTGGCCTTTTCTATGAAGTGTATTTAAATTTATTTCCGGGGCAATTATTTTATTTCTTCATGTAAATTGTTGTAATTATGTTCATGTAATTCTTGTAAAGCTGAAACTTGTGTGTTTCTAGTAAATATCATTTTTTTTTTAGTGAAGTAGGCGGACGAGCTAGCGGTCGCACGTGATGGTAAGTGTTACCGCCGCCCATGGACACCTGCAACACTAAGGGACATGCGGGTGCGCCGCCGACCCTGCAAAATTCCTATTCACAGATTTCTTGAAGAACGCCATATCGTAGTAATATATATTGTAATATAGTAATAATATACTCTTAATATTGGGCAATATTAGTTTATTTTTGTCTTGTATTCCTTCAATGTCACATTAAATGGTAGTTTGTGCTTGTAATATCTCTTCACTTGTAATTTATCAGAATAAATAATTAAATACAATCAGGCCTCAGCAACATATGACGTCCGATATCAATATGTTTCGACCTCAAAGCGCAACAAATAAACAGCATGCAAATAAAATAACATGATAACTCTATCTGGTCGATAAGACGGCTTGGTGAAAGTAGATAGGTAATCGTGTGACTGATAAATATCGATGTTATATGTACAAGGCCTGTAAATGGACTGTAAATATTTTATCATTATTATTTTGATGTAATAAGGGAATAAAAATAATCTCCATTATTATATAAGGTGGTTAGGATATTGACTATAGACTGATGGTATGGTATATCCATACCACACTATCTTATTGGCCCTTATCTCTCCGCATTTTTTATTGAAAGAACGCAGCCGACGAGCATACTATCGCCCGTGGACATCGGTGATACTTGCCAACATTAGTATAGAATGACCAACATTGGCAACTCTGGATGTGCTGCCTACCGTGAATTTGGAGAAAGTATTGGCCATATAAATGCTCAATCAAAAAAAGATATAAAATTTCCACACTAGCTGGTCGTTGATAACTCTAGAACAGTTTTATGTATCGGTATGTAGTAAACACAATTTTTAGTCGTGGACAAAAAGCCGACAAGGCGATGGCAAGGCCGTGACGTCACCGGTCACGCTGCATGCGCCTGTACTCATCACTGCATGGCAACCGCTGAATTAAATTAAATTATTGCAACACTCTTGGAATATTTTAAGTGTCTACAATACAAAATGCTTCGACCACCAATCATCCAGATTGTCCATGCTTCGCGATATTCAGTATATTTTACATCTTACACAGCATCCGGTTAAACCAATACCATTAATAACAACGCAAGACACTAGATGACGTTTTTTTTTTGTTTTCCAAATGTTTCTAGCTGTATCCTACTCATTCGCAGTATATTTCATTTGACAATACCTCAATTATGGATTGGATAATATCTCTATTTCATAATTTAGATCCTAAATTGAAACTACTGGGCGGATTTTTATAGTGGATAGCGGAAAAACCTACCTAAAATTAAGAATTTACTGTACAAAAAGGTTCTATATAAATCGGCCCAGTACATTTTGAGAACACCGCGAATATACGAATACATATACTAAGTTTAAGATAGTAAATAACTACTAATTGTAGTAATTGTAGTAATAAATACTACTAACTAATTCTACTAATTGTACAATTAGTAGATACCAATTGTAAGAAGAAAAATAAATAAATTACATTTGAATTTGGAATCTGTCATACTCACGTGAAAAATAAATGTTTTTTTCTCATTTTGGCGTCAATCATTATTAAATATTGTACTAATATTGAAATGGGAGTGAGGTGATAACGAAAACCGTATTTCTGTAATTGCATTACACAATGTAGGCATGGAGACAAATGCAATTTTAAAGCTCTCCATCCGCTTGGTATTAGCCGAATGTTTGTGTACCGGGCTATTGGTAGGTACATTGAAAAGTTCTCTGTTTGTGACAGAAAAGGTCTGGCTGTGGACGCACTATTCGTACTAAACAGACGATTAAAGTTGTGAAGGATAGAATCCGAATAAATTCCGTCCGGAAGCAAAAGATGTTATCCAGAGATGAATATAGCACCCAGAACCATGTCACGTATTTTAAAAGATGATTTAGTACTTTCTGCTTCAAAAGACGCTGGTCATTTCTTAACTGATAATTTAAAGGAAAATAGGGTTGACAAATCACAATCACTTCTTCGGTACGCAAAGGGAGCTCACAGACAAATCTTATTTACGGACGAGAAAATGTTCACCATTGAGGAACATTTTAACAAGCAGAATGATCGAATTTATGTTCATAACTCTAGAGAAGCTGCTCAATTGGTCAAAAGGGTGCAAGATGGCCATTATCAGGCTACAGTGATGATTTGGTGGAGTGTTAGCTATCAAGGAGTGACTGAACCATATTTTTGTGAAAAAGGTATTAAAACGTCGGCTCAAGTGTGTATCAAGATACGATTCTTGAGAAGGTCGTAAAGCCTCTTAACAACACCCTATTCCATACTTAAGAATAGTCCTTTCAGCAAGACAGCACCAGGTCATAAGACTCGTTCAACACAGGCATGCGTAGAAAGGAATTTATTCTATTTTGTCTCTTTTAGAGAACATGGCATACTCTAAACGCCATGGATAATATTGAATCCCTAAAACATTCCGTATGGGTGACAGTTGCCAATATTCCCACATCAAGAGTGCGTGTTTCAATCGAAAACTGGTCACTACCTTTGAAAGATTGTATAAAAGCAAATGGTGATCATTTCGAATAAACGTTATATTATTTAAATGCTTACAATGTACACAAACTCTTCAAATAAAATGATAATGTAAAAATAAAAATATCAATGTTTTCTTTGTAATAATATTTAAGGCTAGACTAGGTATGCACGGCGAACAGAGAAGTCGAACAGAATATAGGAAATATTAATTGTATTTTTTTGTGTATTGAAGAGTAAACATTAGTTCTGATGTTTACCATATCAAATTACAATTACTCGAATTACAACTTTTATAGTAGAAATATTACCTCACGTCGCAGTGTCGCCCTCTAGCGAGTATTAAAAGGGTAGCTAGCTCTCATTGAGACAGGCCAGTAATCAAGCAAATCGATCCATGTTTCACCCGTATTTGCAAATTAGAGTCGTGTTGGCGAGGGAACACGGTAAATATATACGACAGTATAATAACTGCATACGAAGCGAATGTCACAAAACGCGACCTTTCAGTTTGATAGTAGCACGAACGAAACGACATGTTGTTTACAACACATCTTTAAACGGACAGAATTACTATTCTAGTCGCCGCGTGATGCACTTATTTAATTAACCTATCAAGCTATTACCTATCACCCTTTAATAATATAATTGTTCTCTTTTATATTATCTGTCCTCTTAGACGAGGTTGACTAATCAAAGAAACAAAACATAACCCAGATATTTTTATTTTCTTTGCATCGTTCCAAGCAGGATGAAACTTATATAAACAATAGTTATAGTTACAGACAAGTGTTAAGAGGTGAGAGTTACAGTGATATATTCTGTGCAAAACCATTTGAATTTAGTTTAGATAAAACATTTTTTGCAAAAAGTTTGTTCGGGACAACCGGTTTAGTTTCGCAAAATTAGCGATAGATGGCGCTATAGCTTATTTCAAAGTCGCTATTAAGATTTTCCCAGATAATATAAATATGGGCGCGGATGTCCATACATTCATTCCGAGCCGTACAGCGATATAAGAAAACCAGAAAATAGAAGAAATATTGGCATCCTGAAGAAAAACCAGAATACACAGCAAGCAAGAACCGTACCGGCGACCACATCGTTACATACAGTCCGCTAATAGGAAGCCGATGCGGTACAAAGTTCGTTAAAACGTAAGAACGTAAGTTATGTTAACGTAAGTTAACGTAACGAAGACTGAAAGGCGTCAACAGTGGTAAACCACGCTGATAAACAGCAAGTAGCATCCGACCATCGTGATAACGATACGTAACTAAAGTCGCTTTTTCCCCTTTTTCGCAGTTCCGCTACTGTTTAGTGCAGATTGTGTGTGTGGGGGTGTACGGTCTCGCTAGACAGTGTGGCGTCCGCATTTACCACGCGAGTGTTTCACAAGTTCAATTTTAATGGCTTCCTACCCTTGCCGGTTGTTTTATTACTGTGGCATTCTTTTACTATGTTTTAATACAGTTTGACTAACTGAGGATCTATAAAATATAAAATGTTGTTAAAACTTCTACAACGTGTAATTTACCTTCAAGGAATTAATAAATATAATTTATTTGTAATTATAGATACAAGTTTTTTTAGTTTATATATATTACAAGCCCAGACCTTCACAAGGTAAGCAGCATAAGCATAAGCTGGTTTACCAACCAGGTCACGTTAGTTGCCACATGATATTTGACTTTGTGTTGTTCCTCATTTAGCACCACTCAGAGGATATGTTCTTTTTTATAGTCCACCTGATAGGTAAGTGGATACTGTCGCCCATTGACATCCGCGATACATGCCAACATTAGTCCAAAATGACAAACGTTGGCACGACCCCGGATGCGCTGCCTACCTTTGGAGATATAGAAATGGATATGGAGAAAGGGTTGGGAAAATGGGGAGGGATAGGATGGGGATGGGCTCCGGCACATTTCACTCACTACCGAAACACGTACGTACATCAGGGAAATAAGATAAAGTGGATAATGCAGTACGTTTCAAGGTAGTCTTCTGTGAGAGAGGTGGTAACGTGGCCAGTCGAGCGCGCCCAGCGTCTGTTAGATTGCACTCTCCCCCTCCCAGAACGTGTACGTGCACGTGTGGGGTGCAGGGAGATAACTCCTACGAGCGTGGACAACCACTATACGGAGTGTGTCCAAACCCTAAAGCCATAGTTCCGTTCAAGATTTTGAATTCATTAACATTTTTTTTTTTACAAAAATATAATACAATCTTTTTGAGTTTTTATCCAATTTTTCATACATATTTGCCATATATAAAACCCAAGAAATTTTCAGATAAAAATGTAGCAAGTAACTAAAAATACAACAGATGACTGTTGTATTTTATCGCCTTATCGCTTAAAGCGATTTCTTACAGGCAAACTTTATGTGATAAGAAGAAAATCGATGGCCACTAAAGGTAGGTAATGGGAATTTTATATTAGTACAATTACTTTATTTTACATTTGCTGAATACATAGATACATATATACACATCATATTACTATAGTATACCATAAGCCAATGTCTCTGCTGGATATACAGGCCTCTCCCGAGGCTCATTACCACACACGAACTTCTTTTCTTCTCGTCCAGCCAACGGCCAGTAATTCTTCAAGCGGTCGGTCCATCAGGTTAGAGGGCGTCTACATTGCGTTTAACGGAATAATGTTAGAAATTACACATCATAATATTAGAAAGAAAATTAACAATTTTGGTAAAGTTTAATCGCGATACACTAACCAACTAAATAATTAGTGTAATTCAGTGTCAATTTACTCGGATAAACTCATAAAAACTCAACAAAAGAACGAGCCAAACATCTCCAACCCACTTGGAACCCCAATAATTATAACCTGTTTATTCATTCGACGAGGGAAAAAATGCGAAAATGCGATTAGTAAACTTTCTTCATCGCTTACGAGTCATAATTACTCGAGAACGGCCGAACCCGGGTCCCAAAATAAATTATCCGATATCGGACATCTTTTAACAGGCTACCTCCCTTACCCCCCCACCCTCCTCTTACTCTTCGTTACCCCAAGTGGAGCCTATTCAATTATTTCTGTCCGCTCATCTGGAGATGATTCGGAATTTTTCAATTTTTTCCTTGTATTTGTATAAAAGAAAAATTGGATAAAGAAGTTAAGTCACTGACATAGGTCACAGAATTAGCAGGTTAAAGTGGCAATGTACAGAATATAGAGATACCTATATACGTGTATATATGCCACGGGATCGACAAACGATAGGGTAGATGAGTCCTTGAATGGAGGATACGCACGGGGAAGCGCGCAGTGTGAAATGCCATCCAGCCACAGATATCAGTGACATTTTTTCTTTTTTTTTTTATAGAAAGAAGGTGTTAGAAGAGCTGACATTCCACAGGACACCCATGGGCATCCGCGATACATGCCAACATCGCTCCAGAATCACAAAAGTTGCACGACCCCCGATGCGCTGCCTACATTTGTAGATTTAGGACTGGATTTGGAGAAAGATTTGGGAAAATAGGGAGATACAGGATAGGGTGAGATGGTAATGGGCTCCGGCATATATTCACTCACTACTAAAATACGTACGTACATTGGAGAAATGGGATAAAAGTGGGAAATGCAGAACATTTCACGGTAGACTTCTGTGAGAAGACTTGTGTCTTGAAGGCAGTGAGTAGATAAGAAGAGCAGGAGAAATGTATGTGGTAGCGGGTTGCGGGAGACGCCTATATCTAGCAATATAGACTGATGATGGCCGTGTAGTGTCGGCCGGCTTTAGAATTGTACCACCCCATCTCTTCCCGTGGATGTCGCAAAAGGCGACTAAGGGATAACAAAGCTGCAAACCCCGAGGAACTTTGCCACCTCTAAAAGAGTGAGCTCGCCAACGCGCTTGGCCAGCGTCGCGTTGTAAAGCCATACGTCCCTCATGCACAAACCCATGTTTCATGAGGAGGCCCGTGTCCAGCAGTGGACGATAAGAGGGCTGATGACGGTGACGGCATCGTATTTGTATTGTATCTCTTTGAAACTATTTGTGCCATTTTGTTGGCAATTAAAATCGATTTTATTATGCAAGTGCTGCATGTTTCAGGTCAGTTGATAGGATTTTTTATAAAACTGAAATTAATTCTCTTAAGTGGTTTTTGATGTTAAAAATTACGCTTGAAGATCACGAAAGCATCGAATAATATCTACTTTATTGAACCTCATTGTTATACAATTTAAACTGAATTGAAACCTGGCTTGTGTCCATTAGGTATAATTCAGGCTAATTAGTAATTAAAATAGCCTCGCCGTCACCACTATAACAGTACCTAATTGTACGGCCAGTTTATCGGCAAATATTTGTATGCATAAACTTTGTATGCATAAACGACAATGCGACAAACCATTCGATTCTAACCTCTATTGATAGTACATTAAAGGTCAAGTTAACCACGTTTATACTTACTTCTTTTTTGTTAAACGTTATGATCAACATAACGTACGAATGAAAATTGAATTCGCAAGCGAAACAGGATCAGAACCTGTCACTATAAGGGAAATGGAATAATATCAAGTGGCACACGCTTTCAACCAGTTGGAGAGGCTGGGAGTCTTATTTAAACATTAAAATTATCTTACGAAATTGATAATGACAGACAAAGCTGCATTCCAAACGTGCGAAATTCTAAATTATGCTGCGTCTCTTTCTGTATGAAGGAGAAAGATCTCTTTCTTTCTGTCTCTTATGAAGAAGGATGCACACAAATTTAGATCGTCAAAGAATGATTTTCGCACGTTGCAGAAGTTAGCTCAAGAGATTTTTGTGCCGTTTCATACTTAACTTGGTCGCCTTGTGATTAGAATTCTATGTGTTGACCTTTTGCCAACGGAACGAGTATAGTTATATACATTTTTTATAGGAACAGAACCATTTCTAAAACAAACAACTAACACAAATTAGATCATACCCTGCGATAGGCAATTGCATTTCGCCGTCACGAATCCGAAAAACAAAAGCCGAGGGTAATTATTCCGGAACGTTAGGTCGCGTATAGATATTTAACTTATTACGGTATGCATGCCTCCTGTAATCGTAGCTAGGGCGGCACGTACGGTACGTGCGGGGGGCGCACAATCGGCCAATTTGAATAAACAATAAGCGTGGACTGTGTACGAAAAGACAAACTTATAAGTGCGGGTGACGAAATTCCGAACTTAGTTGGGAAGTTCATATAAACGTAAAGTATACACATATCGTATATCATTTCACGTTGCGTCAATGCGCAGGTGACAATCCATTTAGTACATTTTCGTATTTCAAGTATACTTTTGTATTATATTTTTTTCAAAAATATCGGATTTAATATGTTGTGTTTATACACTCCAACGAATATCTAATTGTACAAACTGCTATTATGCGTCTTGTATTAATAGGTAAGAAAACTGGCCGAGAGCTTTTACTTTTTCCTTGCCTAGATTCATAATGACTTCTTGCTATTATATTATTCTTGAATATCATAAATAATATTTTATTAATTATATGTAATGTCTCAAATTCACCCGTATTTCGCATTTGGCTCTTCAAACAGAACTACCAAACAGGTTCGTTACTATATATTTTGAACAGTTTATGCTTATTTTACTTAACTTCGATCGCTAAATAGTAAACACAGTAAATTTTTTGTCTCGAAAATGTAATGGATTGTGGCGCCATCAACCATCCGCAGAGATAAGTTTGCAGGGCTATATGCACAAAAACACGGCAGATAAACACTGAAAACAACACGGCAATTATGCAAATGTGTTTAAAAGCCACGCATTGTTCGGTGCCACGTGAACTAGAACGAGACACGGTAATTATATTCAAATGACAGGTTACGATGCAAAGAGTGCGACAGAAAACTCATACATTGTTCCTTCTATCTCTATATCTACAGTAGAGTGTAATGTTTTTTCTGTGGTATAGCCATTTTTTATAAACATAAAAACGTACGTAATCGCTATCGGTCTATAATTGGTAAGGCTGGTTCGGTTACCTATTTGGTTTGGTTATACCTACAAAATCGATACAGTTCGATTTCCAAACTTTGTTATTTATGTATATGCACGCACTATTGGAATTGTCACTGTAGATAGGAAATAAACCATTTTGCTTTTCTTTTCTTTTTCACTAGTCACCCACTGCCCTCCACATACTCCCCTAGTAGTCATAGTCGTACCCTGCGTAATCTGTAACGCTAATTTCACTCTAGTCCGTATTATCTGTGCGGAGTAACCGGTTGAGGCCCATCCGCATGCGTGCAGTCCGCATCACTCTGAAATGGGCGATCACTGATGGGAGATAATCGCATTGAAACGAACGACTGGAGTCGGTGCGGTCCTCTGCGAAGCGTTCTGTTTATTGAGTTAGTTTGCGTGTTCGTATACTACTCGAGACACTTAAAAATATCCTCCACGTAATTTATTTATCGGTAAGCAGAAGAGAAACGATCGAATCCGAGCAAGGGCGTACGGTGCCTCTTGACTTCTACTGATGAACTAATAAAACACTGTGTCTAGAATTCGATGCCGTGTCGACATTGTGTGTCCCTTACACTATGTAGCAATGTTCTTGAAGCCACACACGAAATCCGCAACGGAACTCTGCGGGTGCTCCGCGCGGACAATACACACGAGTGAAACCAGCTTTAAGTTACCTCCAGCGGCTTCGGGTTGCCATTAATGTCAGTCAATGAAGATTTTTTTTCTTTATATTCTTTATATATATATAATGCCATTTAATGATAAAGTTAGTACACGTAATTTTACACATTAGTAGACCTCCCGGCCGAAAGCAATGCACATCGGTCTTTAGAAAGAGACTAACTTTGGTTTTGTAGAGCGTCGTCTCTGTCGTGTGTCGTTACGACAGAGACGACGCTATACAAAACCGAGCTAGCCGATCATAGTCGATGTGTATTACTTTTGGCAGAGATGTGTACAATGTTCCTGTGAGGAATTTACATAAATTATATGATGTCGCTAAAAATAAGCATGTTCAGACTAGTGAACAATTTTTAAAAAGCATTTAAAAAATTATACCATTCGGAGTGATATCACAGACATGCGTAGATAGAGACATATGACCTATATAGAGAAAACCATGGCGAGACGACTTGTCAATTCTATATTTATTAAACGAAATGTCCACCAGTTCTTCAATCTGTATGTTCGCTTATAACTTGGGATCCATTGGACGGATTTTAATGTGATTTTCACTAGGTATGTACCACGTGAGCAGAGCCGCAGGCAAAAGGCTAGTATATAACAAATCCGCATTCGGTAACATAATTGAGGATTTGATATGTTTAGAACATTATGTAAATTAGATAGCTTACATATCAATTCGTGAAATCAAAATATGTAGAAAAACGTCTTGAAATAAATAACTTAGGAAGACACAAGACAAGAAAGTATCGCATTATGCAATCACTCCCAAACAGAGGTCAGGGTTAAGTAGTGTGATTTTGGTACCTTAGACAAAATTATATTAATATGGATACACTAGATACTTTAAGGCTGGGTGATCAACTTATTATTATTATTACTATTGTTATCGCAGAGACCAATGGGTGTAAAATTAGAAAATACTAATAAATCTTTTGTTTAATTTCCACGTAATTTGCTGTTGATAGAACAGAGTAAAACTGTTTTATGTCTTAGGAAAGAAGTGCGTTTGTTAATAGGTAGGTGGGAATGTAGTTTATTTTAGAAAATTGGAAGACTTTGTTATACCTTTCTTAACTCGTCTATGCCAAGAATATTTAACGATTAAAAAGAAACCGTTTCGAAACTAATTGGAACTAATCTTAGTTTAAAGTAATAGATTTAGTGCGGGAATGTTAAAATGACACCCGTGTAAACCATAGAATTTCTTTCTCAGTATTTTGTTTATAATCGAGTTATGATAACGAATGTTCTTTTGTTACTTTATATTATTTATTTATCTAGGCTAGTATACTGTAACTTAAGTTCTTACAGTATATAACTTCAAGATGGTTACAGAAATTTATATAAAAAAAGAACCTGTAGTTATTTGATTTCTTATGAATAAAAGAAAAGAGAGACCATGTTAAGATTGAAATATTTATTATCTTGGTTGTTATTAGTTGTACTGTTCCATTATGTTAATTAAATTTACAATAGTTTTCTTAAGGGTAATTCTAGAACTAAGATAAACCTCTTACAGTAAATTTATAATAGGTACCTATAGGGTAGTACTAAAACTAAAAGAAATCTCTACTTTTTTTTTACAACATTTGCCCACCCTTAGGCATCCTTAAAGAAATATCAATCTCAACGGTAAAGATCAGGGGTGTTTGTTCGGTTCGGTGGTGAAAATATAACTCTCTTTAAAACGGTAAACTCTAACATAAAAAAACGACTTCAAGAATTACTATCACGGTTCTCGTGGTCAAATCTTCGATACGAGGAAACGCCTACAGCATTAGTAAGGTGAAAGGGTACCTGTGACCGAGGGTGGTCCACCAACGGTTCCTTCCCGGGTCCAACCCGTCGTTACCCACCTCCTGACACTGTGCTGAGGAGTCTCACTCAATCAAAGGGAAATCTCTGATCTCCTTTAAATCCAATTATTTAAATCCCAGCATAAATCTTGAAATCTTCATGTAAATCAAATCTCCATAAAAGTTTCTAAAGAAATCTATCAATGTGAAGAAATCTATAAATGTCTTCCATCAATGTGAAGTTTATAAAATGTGTAAATGTCAAAGTGCCAAAGTGCTTATAAATGTTCATAAATGTTGAAGATTTTAAATTGTCTATAAATGTTCCCGCATCTGAAAAGAATACGATATCTTTAGAAATCTATCGAAGAGGGTAGGAACGATCCCTATGACAAAATTCTAACGAAAAGGAAAATTATCTTACAGTGACGTGTAGCTCATTTATTCTGGGCCCTCGTCACCTGCATCCCGACCCTGCCTCAACTTAGGGTGTTTGCTGAAATAAGAGAATGCATCATGAAAACAACGTTCGTTTGTGACGCGTTGAAAATCAATTTAGAAAATCCGAACAACGTCGACTAAATCTCTTACCTCACGTCTATCATGTGGAATCTTGTTAGGATTCCTCCGGCATCGCTGGATTTAACTATTCCAATTAAATGTATTTATCTTCCACCCATCTTGGTGACTGCCAAAAACGAAAGTGCCGTCCTTCCGGCCAACCTTTACATTTCTCTCTTCCGTTCTGAAACCCGAAATCGAGTCTGCGACGATTTAACCAAAAGGACACCTTTCAAATATTTTTTTTAAACACTTGTTTACACAAGAGGAATAATCCCTGAAGGATATTATTTGTTATTTAAATATAAACGAAATCCTAACTTTCCATAAATCGATCCATTTTAGTTTCTGAACTGAAACTCGCATCGATACAACACCAATCAGTTCAACGCAAGTAACCAATAGGTGGCGATAGTGGTACTACGAACCACTAATGCCAAAACGATTTAATAGATGTCCTAGATGTTTTTAACTTCATAAGAGAAAATAGTTTTAACAAAAACGCAACGTTACACCCGAAAATTTGATTCACGGAAATAGGGAATATCCGTATTAATCTTTCTTACCACAGGTCCCAAAATCACACTACCTAATTTCGACCTCTACTCGCCAGTACTAACCTACCTTTAAAACCACGGATATGAAGTGATATAAATAGGATAGCTCTACACTTCAAATATTCTAAACCTAAAATACAATGATTTTCCTAATGACTCGTTTTCTTCTCTAGTTAACGAATAAACTGAGAAACATATAAACTTAATTTAAGTTAACAAACTATGACAGAGTCAAGAATACCCGAAACTTATATGTATGTTTTACATGGACTAGATATTTACACGCTTTTAGTAAAACACAACGTCTGATAATAATTAGATTCGCGCTTTTTTTTTATAAAATACTAGCGACCCGCCCTCGTTTCGCTTCGGTTTAAAAGCTTTTTTTTTTTTCATATTTTTTTCAAAATATCATAATAAATTATAGCTCATATTAGACACGGATAATGTAGCTTCCCATTTGTGAAAGAATTTTTGAAGTCGGTTCAATAGTTCCAGAGATTCCCCCAAGTTACCTACAAACACAATTTTACCACTTTATTATATTAATAAGTATAGATATAGATTACCACGCTCGGGATTCAGCAGGTTTTCCCATGTCAATGCAAGGCAGAATTACAAACATCAGTATTTAAAAGTCGTACTAGTTCAAAAAATCGTACCGCTGCTCGCATTATGCGATAATAACATGTGCAAACGACCAAAATCTGTACTAGCACTGTCCCCGACGCGCCGCGCGCCGGTCCTCAGAGCTATTCACAATCCGAAGAAATTGTAACGAAATCATTTCAATAACGAAAAGATTGAACATTTTTAATAAAATAACCTTTATAAATAAAGTACAACCGAAGTAAACTGAAAGTATAGAACAATAATCATTGACAGTCCTCGAATACAGCATTACTGTCGATTTCCAAATTGAAAGAGCAATGTAATATTTGCAGTGCACTTTATTCGCTACGTCTCTAGTTACCATTAAATGTTCTGTTCGACAACGGAAACCCTGGATAAATACTTCGAGCAATACCTTTCTCTACCTGGCTTCTACTACAAAAATTCGAAGTTGTATTTTTTTTATAAAAAGTTGATAAGTAAGAAGAAGAGAAGCCTGATTTTCCCCATGGACCATACAGTAAATCAAATTTATGGACAGTCAAAAATTCAGTCGTCAATTAAAAAATTGCAAACGTCTGCCATTCGCAGATGCATTTGCCTATGGTAAGTGGAAATTATCGCCAATAGACATTTACAATACACATACATACGAGTACATTGAACGACCTCGTTGCGACTTCACGCGTTGATCTTAAGATGAACCTGAGGAAGACAAAAGTAATATTTAACGAACACGTCGTCGCTGGACCGTACCGTCAGCGTCAAAGGAGTACCCTTAGAATTTGTAGACGAATATGTCTATCGTGAACAGTCTATCCAGTTAGACAAGTCCAACTTCAGTGGACTGAAGAGGCATTTAATTGGGTTGGGCAGCATTTGGAAAAAGCTTCACCTGTCCTCGCCTACACCACAATCTTAGAAGACGAAAGTCTTCACAATCAATGCAACCTGTCCGTTATGTTATTATGATGTATGGTGCCGAAACGATACATCAATTAGTTAAACATTCAGTCATCAGTCCATAATTACGAACGACAAATGAATTCATCCAATCAACGGGACGGGACGTCAGGGAACTGAATGCGTCTCATAGCATCTCAGCCCGCTCGAACGGATCCGATGGTAGGGGCGAAGGCGTGCGCCCGGGTTCCAGCCCGTGTAATATCGAAGCCAGCGTAATATCGCATTGTTACTTTACATTTATTATTAGCCGTACCTGCGATACTCGTTATCGATACGTATCGAGAGGTATTTATTTTACCTCGGTTTTGTCTGTTGTTTTCGCATTGTAAACTGTTTTCAAGTGCGGTGAATTCAATTGCTTTGTGTGAAGTACTAAGACTATTATTGTGGAATAACGACTAATAAAATATGCTTATTTTAAGTATCTTTAGGGCGTCTAAAGTTTAATAAACTATCACCTATTAAACCACAAAACCCATAATACACATTTTTTTATAATAATCAAATCGAAACTCAACTTCACTTCTCGAGTTCCCGGCAAGAAGTCCCTGTAGATCTCAAACGAACTAATTCCATGACATAAGTGAGTCTGAAGTAATTAATTATTAAATTAAATCAGTGAACTAATCTAATCAGGCTGCCTACAATAGTTCACGTCTGATAAAATATAATAATCATTTTAATCTCGCAATCAACTGACATTAAAATTATTTAAACTAATGTTTAATGTTGCATTGGATTTTGGTTCAGAGTAAGTTTTGTTAGTATGTACAATACTACATAATAATGATCGGTAGTGGGGCTAGACTTGGCGGGTGCACTGCCGTGCCCCCTGATATAAATATGAATATGACATGATATGATATGAATGTGAGTATAATATGAAATATGATCGATATATCGTGGTATGGTATGAATTTTATTAGTTATTATTATTATTAGTTATTAGAATTTATAAAATTGCAATGTCCTAGCAAGGCCATGTACTTAGTCTAAGTTCCTGCCGGTGTACAATGATAGCAATAAATAAATAAATAAATAGATCGTTTTAGGGACAAGTCCCACCTTCTGTATAACTATTTATTGAAACTTTTGTAAAACATTCACTTTAATCTTTGGTGAGCAATAAGATGTACCTACTTACTTAACTACGTATACACCAGTGAATACTACTGACGACCTACTTTGATACTTTAAGTACAATCCACTTGACACTTGAAATATTAATAGGCGGTATAATTTCATACCAGCATCACGTTTAATAAAAACATTGCGTGTGAAACCGCCCTTTGCCGTATATGAAAACGCTTTTTTTGTTTATTTCCATAAGTTTATTTGTGGCAACCCTCTATTCCCAGAGTCCGAATAAACCAGTTGCCCAAAAAAAAAATTAAAACGGTGTGAACAATACCTTGCTAAGTAATTTATTGATCAAGATAAAATTCGGCCGAAGCACCCTTCTTTTCAACCTCGTGAGACAAGTTCAACCCTAAAAAAGTACCGAAATCCCAAATAATAAAGTTGGTACTATGATAACTAATAGCAAATTCAATGGATAGGGAGGGACACGGTGTCGAATGAAAAGTATACATACATTACTCATAGCGACCCCCGCCCTCGCTTCGCTTCGGTTTATAAGTTTTTTTTTTAATTCTTTTTTCAAAATTTCAAATAAAATATAGCCTTTATTAGACACGGATAAGGTAGCTTCATATTTGTGAAAGAATTTTTGAAATAGGTTCAGTAGTTCCAGAGATTATCCCCAACATACCTACAAACACACAATTTTACCTTTTTATTATATTAGTATAGAAGTATAGATAAGTAGTATCGCAAAACAATATCGTACTCGTCAAAATATCGAAAGAAAAGTATCGATGCCCCCAAGGTATCGATACTTTCCTCGCTATCGATACTTTTCGTAAAAGGCTCTTGATAGCGAAAAAAACACACCGACAACCTATAGTAGTAGGGCGGCCAAATGACAATTAAGGAAATTCCGTGGGACTCATTCGGGTTATAGCAATATCTAGCTAAATCTTTTAGCGCATGATCTCCTAAGCACGAAAAAAATGGATGTCGCTCTCCTTAACCGTGGAGGGGGGAGTTATGACGTCATCAATATGGCCACGGATGATGTTCTTTATCTTTAAATATCTCGAGAACTACATAACCGACTTTCACGTGTGAGGCATCATATAAAAGCTATTTAAATTACTAGTAAAAAAATTTTAGTGGCTCAATACCGTAAATATTATAGAAACAGAAATATTTACAAACACATGATATTTTTTACTCTCTGCCTCATTTTTTTAATACAACAAACTACTTATACTTTATCGTAAATAATAATTAATATAAAAATGTTGCTACATTATTGCACTTTCTAATAAACTTAAAATCATAGCAATACCATCTAATAACAGAGATAATAATATGTTATTTTTGGAACACGGTATCTTTCATTGCAATAGTGGAAGCGTCTTCATGATATCGCCTATGCTGTTCTTTACGTTTGAATATCTCGAGAACTACATAACTGAATTACACGTGTGAGATATCATGTGAAAGCTATTTAAATTTTATAGTAAATAATAATAATAAAATAATTTATATTGGTTTACTTTCTTCTCTAGTCGTCATTTAACCAAAAAACATATCAATAAATAGAGCTACGTTATTCATTCCATCTGGGGTTATATACTATTTTGAACCACTGCAAATTACTGCCCGAAAACAAACCAATTTGTTAGCGTCCCCTTTGCCATAGACAGAAAAAGAATTATCAAAAGCGGTGTCTGATTGGCCAGTCTATGAAACTGGCCAATCAGACAGCAATATACAGGTTGGATTGAACAAAAATGGAGAGCCCATATTTGTCCGCCCAGTTCCGATTTGTTTTTGTACAGTTAGCAACACGCTAATGTACCCAAAACCGTTGAATTCTAGTTCTTATTACCGAGCGAATTAAGGTATCAATGGGTAGTCTTGTAAAAACGAGTGATGAGCGCTCGACGCTCAAGCGCTGAGTGAGCGTTATCAAACTTTTAAGCCTTTAGTGTTAAAGACTAGTGAGCGTTATAATCCAAATTTTTAATGTGTGATGGTCTTAAACCTCTGTAGTTAAAAGCTTTGGCTCTAAAACGGTTAAGGTTAGATAGCACTAACATAACGCGTCAGTGCTCGTTGTAACAACACTACCGATGGGTATATGTTATCTTGTTGCTGACTGTACGTATAAGAGAGTAGATAACATGGCAACGTCAGTCTACTGTGTTTAATTAAAAAAAAGTTAGTGACATCCCGGCAGATTACAAAATCTGCAACGAGTCGTAGTTTTTTTTAGGTATAGTTTGATGGGTATTGGGGTAGTTTGATGGGAGTAGGGATTGAAAACCGGGATCCCGGCCCAACAGTAACACGAGAAAGTACCGAGATTAGATTTTTAAAACTGACATGTTTTATATTTTCCTTAAAATTTTCGTTTTTACTTTAAAAGTATTGTTTATTATTATTAAAACGCTGTCGACCGAACCGTCGTCGATACTTACCTGTGTCTTGGAAATAACATCAATGAAAATTAATTAAATGAAATTTAATTAATGTAAATGTTGGTCTCTAAAGATAAACATGGTCTTTTATTGAGATGGGTCTGTATGGAAAAGATTTTTAACGACTACAATATCGTACATACAAATATACATACTACGATATGTTCTTTTTTTTTTTTTTCAAATAAATAAAATTTGTTTTCAAATAAATATTGGCATTGCCCTCTTCACATGAATTGTTTATGATAGATAGATCTGGTGATCTACCAACAGCCACTAAACATCTGGAATTCTAGGAAATCGCAAAATCTAGATTTTTCTTTGTATTCCAAACACAAGGTTCCTTCCTACACTATCAATTAGCGCAATCAAATACAACTATTTTTTGGAACGGCTTCGTTTTCCGGCTGCGTATGAGTTTATTTTTTTTTAATCTTTTAGTGAATTTCGACGGTATACTTAATTCCTAAGAACAAATTTCTGTTATCACTAGTTTCCATAGTGACCCATCTCAATAATAGAACTTGTATATGAAAATAGTCAAAGTTGGACTTAACACTTAAATATTTATATACACAACATAAAAAGTTGGGTTGAACCTCGAGAAATCCCCTTTATTCTTAGTAAGTCTATATGTGTAGTAGTATTTTTTGTGCAGTCCACCTAATGGTAAGTGGATACTGTCGCCCATAGACATCATCCGCGATACATGCTAACATTAGTAGAAAATGACAAACGTTGGCACGCCCCCGGATGTCCTGCCTACCTTTGGAGATATAGGAATGGATTTGGAGAAAGGGTTGGGATAATGGGGAGGGATAGGATGGAAATGGGTTCTGGCACATCTCACTCACTACCGAAACACGTACGTACATCAGGGAAATAAGATAAAGTGGGAAATGCAGTACATTTCAAGGTAGTCTTCTGTGAGATGGGGTAACGTGGTCAGTCGAGCGCGCTCAGTGGCTGTTGGATTGCAGGGTGTCTGCCCCTCAAATGTTTTTCACATCTTAATAATAAGTATCGAATAGATATTTTGTATCTTTTTCTGATAGCCTACGTATTTAAATAACATAAGGTAACAGATCCTATAGGAACCTATCCATTCCTAACATCAAATTATGTTGAAAAATTACTTAATTACACAACTTAAGTGGCAACAATTTATTAGAAAAGGACCAACATGTTCATGACGTCACTAATATACATCATCATGTCCTTTATATGCATCAGTGCCAACCAATACAGAAGTTTGGTGGGAATTCCTGCGATTTATTAACTATGTAATATTCCGCTACGTCATTAAATAGAAAAAAAATAACTAAAATATCTACATGAGTGAGTACGATGGCGATGGATCCACCATTCACGTTATTGAAACGGAGAGTATACAAGACAAATACCGTGTATGCATATATAGTATATTTAAATTACTAGTTTATAATTACTTAGTATATTTATAACGAACTTTAGCAAATGACCAATAATATAAAAAAATCTTGTAACATTTGTTATAGCATTTACGTTAAGATTTACAAACACAAGCGAAATAGTTACATGGTATACGTAACAGCTTTGTGTGTGTAACTATATGGTACCTCTTCACGGCTTTTAGTTTCTTGTAGAGCTGCCAAATTCCAGTGACATGTTTGTCATTTGTGAAGCGGAGGATTTATTTGCTTCAGTGGATTGGATGTATCCGCTCGATAATAGACGATAACAGTTTTAACTATATGAATGCATATTACATACCTGATTGCATATTCCGAAATAATAACTACACGATGATAAAACGGACCCGCTGTTTCCGATATTGATCTACCTAAGTATTTTTTTAATAATAACAATAAGTCTTTATTTGTTATCAGAGGGTTTAAAAATAATAATTGTGAAATTGAAACCCAATTTAGGTTACAATGCTACATTTAAAATCCTTCGCTATGGGGTTCAGGCTTCCATCGCCCATGATACAACGAGAATACATTAAAATTAAATAAATATATTATGTAATTTTAACAGAGAAAATTTAAAGGAAACCAAGAAAATAAATGTAGATAGAGTCATATTATTTATTTGTATTAGGTTTTATTTAATAAATATGTTTAATTTAATTTACATTCAAATATATATTGCGAGCTTGAGTGTGTGTGTGTATGTGACTGTGTGTGATTATTATTCAGATATAAGAATAAATAATAACTAAATATTATTTATTCCTATACCTGAACATACGTACATACAGTAGATATAGTTTTATAACTTTACTGCAAATAAACTTATGGCTACGTGCCTAAGTACTTATGTAGAGTGTGTCACTCCGTTTGATAATGATCAAAGGACACTGATGATTCATCGTCAGACTAAGGGCCAACACAGACGCAGAAAAATTTCACGGCGTACTTTTTGTCCGTGAAAATAGACAACATAGAACTTTATGACATGACACACACATTGTAGAAAAAGTACTGCATGCAAAATATCCCTCGGACACAGATGGACAGCTATGGACTGGGGTCTACTATGATTCTACGCTTTCCGAAATTTCGGGTCGACTGAAGCTCAGACGAACGAAGTGCTATAACCCTACTCCTGACTTTCCATCTTTCAGAGCTCTATATATCGAGTATCTTCTTTGACCTAGTGTAAGTCAATGGATATCTCCGATTATTTAAAAGGTGAGATATTGTTATCGGGAAAATTGACGTTCGATCCCCAATTATCTCTTATCAAAATTTATATTTCGATCGTTGTCTCGTGCGATCGGAGTAGTTTCAAATGTCAAATGAATTTCGTTCGGGCCGTTGTGAACGTTTATACGTATCTATCGGCAAATATCGGCCGCAACTTCATTTTTCATGTTTTCAGAGTAGACCCCCTGGATCGTACAAAATCCCTCATTTCTCTTTCTCTTGAATCTCCAGAATATGTAGCTAATTATTGTAAAAATATTTTTTTTAACCCGGGCTTGCAATGGCCATTGAAAATTGCAATGGCGACTCTTTAAATTCCTATATGAACTCTATCATAAATGTTTATAAATTTAGTTTACATGGAGTTTAAAAAAGTTATGGTGTAGCTGATTTCATCCTAATATGTTACCTGATCGTATGTATATTATGTATGTGTTGACTTTGGCTATATGATATATAAAACAGTTGAAGCTTATGTGTTACATAATTTTTCTTATTTAATGATATTAATCGGTATATAATTCTTTAAATAAAACGTAATCTCTGCGGTTTCATGAGTGTTTTTTACGTTCGAATGAATTGTATCGTGTCATGTGCGTTGAGTCCTGACTTATCCGTCGCGGACTTTTTCCGTAATGCAGACATTTGTCCGTCCCGCGGGCTCGTGTCCGTCGTATGTGTTAGGCCTAACGTTTGTATTTATATGTAATCTCATGTAGGTGTGATACTAGTATGGACGTACGTACAGCTGACATTTACATAATACTAATTTAGGATTAATAGGTCTAAATCCGTAAACGGCATGGGTGGTTAGTTCACAAGTAGATAGTTTATTTCTTATAATTCATGCATACAGCGTGTACACAAATTCTGTAACTAAGGCAACATCGTGAAGTTCACTGGCACCCGCCATTGGCCAGTGGAATTAACAGCAATCCTGGATAGCTCCTAGATAAGATATATTTTACACTAGCGACTGTTGGAGTAACGTGAATGTAAAAAACTAAATACTAACAGATTATTACTAAATAAATAACATGATTTCTATATTAGGACTTACACAATAAGTATGATAATAAGACTTACATAATAATACTTTTTTCATTGGGAAGGATGCAGATACATTAGTAAGTGGTCATCGCCGTCCATGGACACCTGCAATACCAGGGGGTGCGCTGCCGACCAAGGAGGCCTATTCTCAGCTTTACTTGAAGAACCCTATGTCGTAGCGAATACTACAATAAGTATCATAATACTGGAATTACTCTGTTATTTCTGACATGTCTGCTCATAAACATGAACTGTGTAAATGTTACATCACAGTAAATGATACAATAAAAGTGCTCGGTTTTAACTCGATCGCTCGATGTTCAGTGCCATAAACTGTATATTAGTATGTTCAACAGAGTATGTCCGACGTTCTGTTGCAAGGGAATGCTCTAGTCTGTACGCACCTTTAAACAGTTGCGCTTTAACACGATTTCTTACCTGTAATAACACAAAAAATACAATTGAAATTATCAATTATTTCATTTATTAATTTTCTTTTGATTAATCTGATATCCTAAAAGGGATGACCCTTTGAGGGCTCCTCACATTCAAAAAGTTGCGAGTTTTAACCTCGGCCTTAACCACTGAGTTTCTACTTAACTAAGGATTTTTCGATTATCATTAGTTAGGTGATGAAGTAATCATTGTGAGGAAACCTGCATGTTAGAGACTTCAAAATAACTGGAACATGTATATTCAACAACCCGCACTGGGCCCCCTGTATCCACCTAATAACCTCCCACCGCAGGGCATAGGCCTCCCATAGTAATACTGGACCCCTCGGGCCGTAACGTGGGCCCCACCACGTTACGTGGGCCCAGTGCGAATTGGTAGATCACAAGCTTGAGATATTTTTTAATTCTGAAGCATGCTTCTTTCCTCACGATGATATCGCTCACCACCGAGCTGGGCCCCTAGTGTTAGATTATGGCCCGAAACCTCCCAGCGAGCCTGAATATTTTAAAAAATCTGAAAGCAGCCTATATAATATCCACCAATCTGAACATCCACTGATCAATAAATCGTCTGCCGAAAAAGAATTTATCCGGTGGCTTTACCCATCTAATCAAAGTGATTAATCAAAACGACTCCATCAAACACAATAGATAGCAACAAAAAATGATCAATATGGGTGTCACGGTCATGGATTCACCTATCAACTAAGGCCACGTAAGTGCGT